>OY986042.1:35914898-37363038 GCA_963920215.1 Nineta flava
GAGCATTAGTGTGAAAAATTTTTGGAAATTATACAAAATAGAAGTAAAGAAATATGTATTTAGACTTTTAGTTTTAAACGAATAAATGGATAAGTGTACTACGATATTGTACAATTGGATAGATTTTTCGATAGATACCAAAAACTTGGTACTCAGTCAATGAATTATAAATAATAAAATACGTGTCTTAGCAATTGTAGAGAATATTAGTCTTTGACGCTAAGAAATGTCACGTTATTCAGTATATTTACTTATATACAAAGTGTATAAGTATACTTATATACAAAGTATATAAAATGTCTTGACAATTTTTCGAGCGAAGGTGCGATGCGCTACGCTAGTACAGTATATTTACTTCATTATATACGAAGTAATTTAATATCTTTACAACTACAATTTTCGCGAGCGAAGCTGCGGCGGGCAATACTAGTAGTGTAATATAATTGGAATTGAACAAAACTTTGAAAATAAATTATTTGTCAAATAATGTATAAACGGTCATATTTGGAAAAAAATAATTAGCCAATTTCATCCCTTTAGGGGACAATTTTCTTAGTGCACCTCTGCACTGTCTAAGGAATATATCTTCCAAATTTCATGTTTCTTACTTCAAAAGTTTTGGCTTGGCGATGATGAGTGAGTGAGTGAGTTGTATTTCGCTTATATATATAGATTTGTATGTATGTGAAAAAAATATTATTATAATTAACAAACAAATATTTACAGCTGGCTGTAATGTACTATCAAGTCTATTAATTATTATCAGTGCTAACTTATAAATGTCCATTCCAACATAAAATAGCATTAACCAACATAATGACAACAAATATAAATTACATACAACATTTAGTTAATTATTTATTAATTCGAATAATGGGCTCCGTTGTATTGATTTTGTGTAATTATTTGTGGTAAAAACCCAAAACATATATACGTATATATATATAGAAATGTATATATATTGAGTGATTTCAAAATATATTTCCCTTTTTTTCCATCATTTTTTGTCGAAATCTGAGCACACGGATAAAATATTTTTTTGTGAGACGTGATTCTACAAAGTTGCACGACAAATCGTTTAAAACCATTTTCTTTTTAACACATTTTCTGCAAGGAAATAGAGCTATTATAGTCTCGTACCAAAGTTAAAATTTCACAAATATTTTTCCAAATGTCCATCGATTCTACCTAGTAGATGTCGAAAATCACCATCTCTCAAATTTGTGTATTATATTTGAGATACAAATTGTATTGCTTTACACAACGGGTTGCCAAATAAAGTGATATATTAAAAATGTATTGGGGCTTTTTTAATCATTACACAATCTTAAAGTATCTTTTTTTCCCGAATTAAATGTTTGGAATTTACAAATGCTTCAGTGTCATACGTTGAAAACCATTATCATAGATTTTTTATTAGTATAGGAAATTTGGTAGGAAAGGAAAGCAGTAGATTTAGAAGTTTCAAATCACCTGTATAAAGTATATAATCGAATATATATATATATATATATATATATATATATATATATATATATATATATATATATATATATATATATATATAAAAGTTATTTTACGATATTGACGTTAATAATAACTCGTTATGGTACACATAGCCACAAAAGAAGCGTTCATTTTTCAAATTTTCATTTTTGAATTGTACCCTATACATTCGATTTTCGAAGAAATGTTTCGGTTAAAAGTTGTTCTTTAAAAATATACAAACAACTTTTATCTGAAATATTTTTCCAAAAATCGAAAGAATAAGGTACAAATCAACTAAAAAAATTTACAAAATGAACGGTACTTTTGTGGCCATTTGTACTAAAACCCACAAAACATTTATAATCAAAATTCTATTACATTTTCAATATTCTATTTTTCGAAACCAGAAAAAAAAATCACCGTTGTAATTCAACATAAAATATTAATTATTAATAATTATTTTACGGGATGAATTCTCTTTTGTTTTTTAGTAAATTAAAATTGATTGGTATAAAACAATTATTTTTGTAATTGTTTCATAATGAAGGTAGATTCAATTCGCATCAAATTTGCATACATCAAACTCGTATGTTTATAGATGCTCGTATGTTGAAGACCTATCTATTGAAATATCATTTGTTGTCAAGCATGGGAGGGGTGGGTATTTAGCTACACATGGTAATTTCCCTTAGCGGCTTGAAAATTCCAAAATAATCAAATATGATGATTCAGTAAAATGGTATTCTACTAAACTTATGCCGGTTTTGAAATTATGGAGGAAGTACATTCTCATTCGTTATAACGCATCGCATTATAGCATGAAAGTCATTCAATATAAACCATATTTTGGTTTATATGGTTTATGGTTTGTGGGATTTGGGATGGGATGGAATTTCGTCTAAATTTTATCAAATGTCCATCGATCCTACCTACTAGATGTTAAAAATGACCATCGTTATTCGTAATCAACATATATAAGTTTATGTGTCTGTAGACTCTCTAGCGGTCACAGTTTTCCGATTGGAATGAAATTTGGTATTTGAGGCGCTTTTGGTATTCAAAAATTCATGTTCGTTAATGGGCAAAATCGGACAAGGGGAAAGGGGTGTATAAAGGGAGGGGGAAACACAAAATTTGGCATATCTCCCATAATATTCGAAAAATTGAAAAATTTACTAATCTTAAAACTAAGTAGGCACTTAGTTGTACTATAATTTGTTTCTTATCATTTTTTCTTTTACACTAACATTTACAGAAATATTTACTATTTATGATTCTTAATATCTCTGTTCACATTAGAGTTTGAGAAAAATGATCGAGAAGTGAATTGCGATAATTTTCAAACATAATTTTCTACAACCTTACTCGATTTATATATTTTTTTCGATTTTTCTATTAATAAGAGAGATATTTCATATTTTGTGTTTTCTTTTTTCTCTATGCCCCCTTTCCCCGACTTATGCCATTTAGTAATAAAATTCGCCTAGAAAATACTAAAATCATATCATATATGATATTTCATTTTGATCACACTAAATATATGACCGACGATATAAAAGCAGGTCGGGTACTTTTCGGACTGACCTCATATTTTGAATGTGTAGATGTTTGTACACGACTTAGCAGTCAACGTATTGAGCCCAACGGAAGGTTAAAATATAATTAACGAAAATTAATTAACAAAAAAATAAACATCAGATTTCTGTCAAAAAATTAATGCGCGTGTTTACTATGGAATAATAACAAATTAAAATTTGCATCTAAATTCTGCTCGAACCATCCCACAATATTAAATGAGTACATTCATTTTTCTGACATTCATCATTTTGAAATTAAAAATACAAACAATAATTTGTACGTGTAAATAACTTCTGTAATATGTTAACATTCAAATAGCAACGACCTTCAAATAAGTTCAGTAAATGATTTATAATTTTCCCTCAAAGATATAAAAAATTTTTTCTAATACATCTAGCAAAAGAAAAACTTAATCACATTAAAAATCAACACAAAATTTTTTTATAAATTTCCTATCTCAAAAAATAAAAGACTTTTATCCACAACACATTTAGGTAAGACAAAAAAAAAAACAAAAAACATAACAAAACTTTCTCCACAATATAATAATGTAAGAGTAAGTTTTTTGTTTTTTTTTTCCTTTCCTTTTTCCAAATCCCAAAACAATCTCTCTGACGTAAATAATAATATGAAAAAAAAAAAAAATGTATATATAAAAGAAATAACATTAAAAGTTTTCAATTGAATACAACCGTAACAAAGTACAAAAAACATTAAATATAAATAAAATAATTGAAAGTTATAGAAAAAAAAACTTACCGAAAACTTTCGACCATTGTGCCGGTGGCCTCCAGTCTGGATAGTGTTTAGGGAATACATCACGACTCCAAAATGTATGTAATACCACTTTATAGACAGTCAATTTATCAGGTTGGCATTGTTCAGATGTCGGACCACCAGCATTATTCAAATTATTATTATCTTGATTGAATGACGTGGATGTATCTGTGATACCATTTCTTACAATCGCACCTCTGGTGGTTACAACCAATAACACTGCCACAAAACAAAATAAACACAACACCGTTTTCATTTTTAAAAAAGTTCACTTGAAATTGAATTGACTCGAAATATTTATTTTATAATGTGGTTCACAAAAAAAACAGTGTTTTGTTCAAGTTAAATTAATTTGAGTTTGATGTTCGTGTTCCAATATGGTGGTCTGGTTTTTTATATTGTTCTTGATGATTAATATCAGTAATTTGTAAAATGATGATGTAGGCGATATATAAAATAATCAAGATGACAATACATAATGTCTATCTGAAACAAATAATAATAATATTAAATAATTTGTTTAATCAATCTCTGACTGCAATCATGGAATAAAGGGTCATGCAGGATCTGTTTGCATGCTCTCTAAAACTACTTGGTATGCTACAACGATCGTCAAAAAATAATCAAAGAACACTCTAGGTTTTTGATGTTCAATTTTTAAAAACGTAGGAGCTGCGTAAACTAAGCAAATTTCTTCAAAAATTGGCAATAAATCATATCATAAATATCATTTAATTTGTATTATCCGAAAAAAAATTTCCATTAATGGAAAATATGTATTTATTTTATTTCTTAATAATTTTTGGATCTATGCAATTTTGATATAGTATTTCAAAATCTTCAACTGATTTCATCATTCTTTCCAGAAAATTCATTTAAATATATTATAAAAAAAATCAAGTAACCATGGTGACACATTTGTAACACTTTTTATTATTTGTATTGAATTTAAATTTCAAATTTTTCTGTAGATATTAGAGTTCCAGAAAATAGGACCAGATAGAGAATTTTATTAAAATTTATCTACTACAACTTTACTCACTACAAATTTCTCTACTTTACTAACATTTAGAATAAAATTCAAGGTTAACTGTTTCATTTACAAACTTGGGGTTTCAAATACAGAAAGCACGTGACATGTCAAATTTCATTCCGATCAACCCTAAAATTACGACCTCCAGATTGCGTAGACATTTCTTAATGTAAATTTAGGAACATTTTTTCTGCCGAAAATTGTACTATTAAGTTGTTACAAAACTAAATGTAAATTTAATCAAATATTCAATAACGTAATACCACATGGGGTTAATAATTAATAATTTGTATAACAGAACAATAAATCAATAATAATTATAATTTTAAAGTGTTTAGTTACGAAAAATAACTGGTTCTAATTGAATTTATCTATATAGATTAGTTTTTCTTTGACAAATTGATAACTTCGAATTCATTTTTTCGTAAAATTGACCGTTTTCCAGTTATAAACAATTTCAAAACTGAAAGACAATATTAAAAAATGAACTTTTTGAGTTTTCTGAAGCTCTTGAATAATCTTTGAACATCCTTCACCAAAATCTTGAAGAGTATTTATAGATTATGTCATTCAAAATTACTAATTTTTAATTGTTAAATTGTGAGTACAAACTGTATTTTCGGCACTTCTCTTTTCGAGAAGTGTATACGTTTTACACATTTTTTATATACGTATTAGCGTCTATTTGACAATTCAAAAACATAGCTTTAGAATGAAATAATCTGTTATCACTCTTCACGATTTTGTTAAGAGATGTTCAAAGATAATTTAAGAATTTTGGTAAATTCAAAATTTCATATTTTAATATTCTCAGTCTTGAAAACGGACGTTTTGCGTTCTTTCAACTGTGAATATGCAAAAAATATCGAATGGGAAAATGTTTTTTACCTTGTCTATCTGAGTTTATTTCATCAATTAATTTCTAAATAACCTCTTTGAAATAAATTAACTGTCAACAATTAATTTATAAGTATCTATGTATACATGTATATGTATATATATGTATATATATGTTTATATAGTACTTGCGTGGATACGGTAGATAACATATTATTGATGGAAAATGGTTTAATCGTACGTTAAATTTTGTTAAAACTTTTATGAATTAAATTTTTTTTCTTTGTATATTTCATATTTTATTAACGTTATAAATATAGAATAAAATTTGTGTATTTGAAATATTTTCTATTCAAAATCATTTTCATGTCAATTAACTTTTTGTTAATTGTACAAATTTTTAGAATACAAATGCCAAGAATGGGAGGTAATGTAAGTGGGAGATGAAATTAAATAGGGAACATTTCTAGAATAATATATTAACATTTAGCGTTTAATTTAAAATATTATGTATTAAATCCGGTGTGAAAGACTAAAGTCTAAAGTGTCTATAAAATTCATTAAGACTGTTGATCAAGCTGTATATTTTTAGCGAATTTCCTCCAAAGAAAATGTAGCTATTGTTTTTGTACCAATGTTGGGATTTCGTAAATATTTCTTCAAATGTCCATCGATTCTACCTACTAGATGTTAAAAATCACTACCGCTAAAATTTGTATATATGTCTTTTTATATATATATATATATATATATATATATATATATATATATATATATGTATATATATATATATATATGTATATACATATATATATATATATACATATATATATATATATATATATTTATATATATATATATATATATATATATATATATATATATATATAAGTTTATGTGTCTGTGGAATCTCTAGCGGTCACAGTTTTACTCTGAATGGATTAAAATTTGGTATTTGTAGCGCTTTCGGCATTCAAAAGGTCAAGTTCGTTAGTTCAATGGATAAAACGGACAGGGATAAAGGGGGGTTTACAGGTAATGGAAACACAAAATTTGACATATAAAATTTATAAGTAGTAAAATTGTAAGAACTTAGTTTTACTGTAATTTTCTATCTTATCATTGGTAACACTTATATTTACTAAAAATGAATAATATTTACTAAATATTTACTAAAAATGGGTAATAATTTTATGGCACAAATATTTCGGATTCTAGTGCATATCATTTTTTTATTTTGATAGGTTCTATTGATTCCCAACATTTAATTTATAATAAAATTTACGATAAGAAAATTCAAGAGATATGTACCGAAAAAAGCTTTATCGAATTTATATTCATATGAATTTTGTATTCAACATTTTTGCAAACATTTAGTATTTATATAAAGAAATAGCCAGCCAGAGCCAGCTTGCTTATAAATTACAAATAGAATAATGTATAAAATATAACATTTAGAATTCAAAATGAGATGACCGTACTGTTTGATATTGACATTTGATTTTCAATATCACTTATTCATACGATTTAAAAATTATTTTATTCCCTTCTGTATTTACTGAATTCATGTTATATATTTCCTGGTCATCAGGAAATATTGACTATATTGCAAAATTGTTTGTCAATCACAGATAAAATCAACTTCAAATTGGTTGAATACCAATTAAATAGCAAATATATTCTTTGTATAAAGAAATTCAATGTAATACTATACCATAAATGAATGAGTTTATATTTTAAAAAAAATCTGGTGTGAAATACTCACACAACCTCTGTATAGAGATATTAACAAAAGGCTTTAACATTTTATATCATTGAATTCTCAAAAACTATATAATCGTATATCTACTTAAGGATGTTCCAGCATACTACCACTTTTCGACAGTTTTTGCTCATTTTTTTCATAGACTAAAAATAACGTCTTCTAATAAATCCCGAAGTTTCAGAATTTTTGACCGTTTAGAAAGCGAGAACTCTCACCCTCTCTCATTAGAAGCATGTAAAACTTCATGCCCGCCAAACTATTATCTGTTGCATTAGAAAAAATAATCGACAGAATTTAAAAAAAAAAAACAACTAGGAGAATATTTCTTATATAAATTTAAAAAAAAAAAACCGTGTGTTACGGTTTTGTTTTCGAAATATAATAATTTAAAATATTATTTTTGTCTAATTATAACACATTCCGTTTATGGTAAATAGTGGACAACGTTGTGCGCCAATCTGTCTCAAGTTGCGTCCTGTAAAGAGTGGGAATTGTTACTGTTGACATAAGCAATAATAATAATCTATAGGTATATGCACAGAGCAAGGTTGCCAGATCACCGTATCGGAAATGTTTGATAGTATGTGTAAGTATCTGTGTGCCGATAATATGTGTAAGTATGTGTATACAGTGCTGGACATCCTTAACAAAACCATAAAACTGACAGACAGACACCGCACAGCCTAAACCGTTGGGTCTAGAGGCTTGCAATTTTGTACAGGAGTTTCTTATATAAGGTAGGTAATCACTAAGAAAGGATTTTTACAACTTCATCCCCTAAGGGGGTTAAATACGGGATGAAAGTTCCTCATTTTTTAAGTAAGATTGGTGTTTGGGCTTCTGTTTATAAATAATAGTACGTTACATCAGCGGTTTTAGTAATTCATCCCTTAACATGGTGAAATAAGGAACGAAATTTTGTATGGGCGCGTCATTTTTGAAGTTAGAAACGAGGAAGCTGGTATTAAGGGTATCTGCAGAAGCCTAAATGAGATGATACCGATGGGAGAACCCATCGGGCAGACGGCTGGTAAATCTATAAAAATTAAAAACAAGAAAACCTTAAAAGTACCACTTCTGGTTTGTATATTTCAATGGAAATTTGGATTTTGCATCTTCAAATGCTATATAATATAAGTTTAAAATTTTTACCTTCAAAATTTTTTTAATTTTGCTCAACAGTACCTAAACAACTCTTTCTACAGAATCAGAGTAGCATGAAATCTATGAAAATCTGTCTCGTAAAAAGAGTAACGTTTTCGAGAAATTCTTAAAAAACATTTAGAAAAAAGGATCTTTTCCGGTTATCTCCAATAAAATGCAGTCAGACGACAATATTTAACTTAAATTTAAAGTTTTATACCTCGCGCTATCTGCACTCTTCAGATATCTTGTTCAAAGACACGCATACGTGCATACACGTCGACCCACCAATTGACAAAAATGGGTTTTTTGATATCAAGGTACCTCTAAGGACGTAAATTTTTGTTAAAATCCAATATAGATTTTAACCATTGAATATAATACTTGAGATACAATTTTATAACTATTCAGAACTGACCGGAAACCGAAGCTTGAAAAAATTGCTGACCATTGTGTGCAACGAACGAGTAATTCATTTGTTTACATTAAGTAATCTTATTAATTTTAATTAATTAATTTCAAATAATTATTTGTATATAAATTTTGACAGTTGAAAATTTGTTAATTTTTATATTTTTTCAATTTATTATTCAATGAAAGTAATGAAGTAAGCTTCAATTGATTGAAACTACCTAAATTTGAAGCCATAATCATTTTAATAAACCCTACGTGTTTGTACCCTTAATATAATTTCCATTTTCATTCGAATACAATTTTGGTGATATATCGTAAATTTTTATATAAAATTGTGTTATCTATAAGAATTAATTAAATATTAACAAACTACAATTAAAACAACATTTAATTCATATATATATATATATATATATATATATATATATATATATATATATATATATATATATATATATAAACGCTAATTTATAATATAATTAATTAAAATGTAATGAAGTTGAACAGATTGACTCACAATTTTCAATAATTAAATATTAATTAATACGCAAATTACATTTTAATTAATTTTTTATCACATAATTTTATCATAAGAGATAATATTGAAAAGTCAATAGGGTAGATTTGTAAAAAATTGTAGACAGATTGGTATCAATTACGTTTCATCCCCGTAAAACAATAGACAAAGTGTATAATCGTGAATATTCACAGATTTGTGAAGAAAGAATGTTTCGTACACCAAATAATGTTTGTTTGCATTAACTAATAAAAAGCGTTGTTTGCGAAAAATGCGTTTAAAAGGATATATCCCTATAAGAAGGTTTTTTTCACATTCATGATGAACATGGTATTGGAAGTTTGCCGTTTATACAGGTCCAAGTGGCCGTGCGGTCTAACACGCTCTGCTTGGAATTAGGACGTTGCGGGTTCGATTCCCAACGGTGGCAGTATAAAATGAATAAAGTCTAAATTTTAACTAAATACTATTAATAGAAAAAAAAAGTTTACCACAAATTTTCTTGATACTATTTTGAAAAGAACGCTTTCTTATTCCAAATAAACTTTTTTATGATTTGTATTAATTCAGCATATATTTTGTATAACAATTTTGCAACTGTATACATAAATTCCTATACCATTTGTCTTGACAAAAACAATTACCAATTTTCCAAACTAAAAATTTGGTGGGGATGCTAAAAAAGTGCAAACTTAGACCAATACGTAGATGATCTTAAAAAATTTTCACAAGGTAGTTGGTCTCGTCTAGCCAAAGACAGAAGATTCTGGAACTCAAAGAGGTACTAGGAACTTAAAGAGGTCTATGCCCAATTTATGGGATAAATGCAGGCTAATATTATATATATATATATATATATATATATATATATATATATACATATATACATATATATATATATATACATATATACATATATATATATATATATATAAAATAAATGAAAAACTAAGCCAAAAATTAAAGACAAATGGTATAGGGTGGGTGCTTTTCCCATCCACCTAATCATCCGTAGTGTAATGATGCGCGATACACATAGGTTTAGGGTTGAATTGTTCTATAAATATATTTATTTAGAAATTCAATGCGTGTTAGTCTATATATAGTATACGCTTGTCCTTTTATAAATGTGTCTTCGTAACTGGAGATTGACAATGGTATAGTATTGTGACGTTTAAGTATACACAAAAATAATTAACTAAATTGATGTTATTCACCACATATATTACCACCTTTTCCACCAAAATTATAAGGTATACAATTATTGAATTGTGGCGATTAGAAGTGACTACTGAACGGCGGATTACAAGGTTTACATACATCTTGATCAAGCTGATAATATAATTTTAAAATATTTGCCACTCAGTGGCTGCGTAAACTAGTCTATTTTCTCATGAAGGCAGACAGAATGAGTACTATGTACCATAACAGTTGATGTCATTTTTATTAATTTTATAGTCGACTTTTGCCTTATTCCATCGGGTTTCGAAAAAATGCTCCGGATAGTAGTTGTTCATTAGAAACATATAAATAATTTTTATTCGAAAATTTTTGTCGAAAACCGAATGAGTAAGGCACTATCAACTATAATTTTGAAAACTTACATCTACTTTTGTGGCCAAATGTACCAATTCTCATTACCATGGAGATATTAGTAAAAGTAATCAGTGAATCAACAACTTAAGGTTGACCGGACAGAACAGTACATTTCATAATAAACAGAAACAGACTCTTTTTAACAGAAATTAAAAATTTTAATCTGTAAATAAATTATTTAAATTTAGATAGCATCTAACATCACTAGTAATCGGATTTATGTAATTATTTAATTACTAAAAATAATCGTCTTTTGAAGATTATTTTGACGATTTGATGGAAATTTTCGTGAATTTTTTTATCGTTTTAATTAAGATATTTACAAATCTCTTCGTCAGACATATTTTTCTAAATTTTAACGTAATGTACGAAAATGAATTTATAAAATTAGAAGTTTTTTACTTTTTAACCCTACTTCAAAAAGGAGGATGGTTCCCAATTCGTCTGTATTTTTTTTTTTTATGTTTGTTACCTCAGAACTCCTTCATTTATTAACCGATTTTAAATTTTTTGTTTAAAAAAGTTTGACTTCCGATTGGTCCCATTGTCGCCAAATCGCATTCTGATGAAGGGATCTCCTGGAAATCGAGGAAAACTCTCATTTTATATGTGATAACCGATTTCTGCGAAATTTTTTTGTTTTTGAAAGGATATACTCATTCATAATGGGAAAATAAGAAAATTTTTTTAAAAACTGACTTGAAAAAAATTTTAAAAAAAAAAAACCAACACAAAATTTTTACAAAAAAAAAACAAAATGCTTGTAAAAAAAATTGAAAATCTGTTATAAAAAATTGCTCTAAAAATTACAAAAAAAAAAAACGGATAAAAAAAAGTGTGTTATAAAAAAATACACTAAAAATTAGTTGGTCGTTTAGTAGGTCTACCCATAATTAGGCAAATTAAATCAGTTATAGAACTTCAAAGTCACTAAAAAGCGAGAAATAAACCATATTTTGATAAAATGGAAACCCGACTTCAAAAATCAAATATTCTAAAACAAAAAATGCACTAAAAAGTAAAAAATAATTGCATATTCTTGTGCCAATTTTAGTTCACCTAAGCAAAAATTTTTAAATATATATGTAATATATAAATATTATTGTTATTTTTGGAGGCGGTGTCCAAAAGTTATGTGAATTTTTCTATGCTGACACCGACTCCAAAAATAACAATAATTGCACATATATATTTAAAAATTTTTGCTTAGGTGAACTAAAATTGATACAAGAATATGCAATTATTTTTTTACTTTTTAGTGCATTTTTTGTTTTAGAATATTTCATTTTTGAAGTCGGGTTTCCATTTTGTCAAAATAGGTTTTATTAATCTATAGAAGGTGGAGCAACAGTATCGAAAATGTTTGCGTTCATTCAACATTTGCTATTCACAACATGTTAAAATTCCAATTTTTAATAATTAATTACATGAAAACCCATGTATTATTCAGTTTAAAAACATAGTCAGATAATCAGATTTAAAAAAAAAATATTTTTATACGTATGAGTTAGCAATTAATAACATATCAAAAATTCAGATTTTTATACATACGTTGCCGATACAGGTGTCCGATCAACCTTAAAGCAGCCTGTATATGGTATATTAGTAAATAAGTAATTGTCAACTTCACTTGTTTCATTCAATTACTTATTCACTTGAATTGATAGAAATAATTAGAGATTTTTTTTTTCCAATTAAAAATGAAACAAAACAAAAAACATATCTTTATTTTATGTATCTGATGTTAGATTAGGTGACCTATTTTTTATTATTACATCACAACTGCATAATACATTTACATATTTTACAAAATATCAAGAAAATATATGGAAGATTGAATATGACAGTTAATTATTTTTATTGTCTCATAGAATTGAAATAAAGTAACAAAATATTTCTGAGATAAAGTAACAAAATATTTATAAAAAAAAAAAGGGAAAAAAGTTTGTACAAATACATTTAGAATAATACTAATACAATAATAGAAATATATTCCAAGTACTTTTATAATCAGAAGGAATTGGTTTATATTATTATTTAATCTCGATTCATTTAGATTTTCACGAGAATATTTTTGTTTTCAATAAAAATTGAAGAACAAAGCAATTAAAGCAGCGGCGGATTGGCCATATGAGAATTTGGGAGAATTCCCGGTGGGTCGATGGTCAAAAGATGAAAAAATGGGCCCGTCGGTTTAAAATGTCCGATTATTGAATTATCAATTATAAATATGGTTTACACTTCTAGAAGATTCAAGTAATTTAAGTACGCGAATATTGAATTCCCAATTCAAATTGCATTCTGCATGTGAGGATTATCCAATAAATTAATACAATATACATATATGCAAAAATAACTCGAACCTTGTACCTTGGCCCGAACCTTGTATGAGGTCCCGGTGGACCGTTCCTGTTAGTCCATCCCTGAATTTAAGTTATCAAGAATATTATCATGTAACAGATTGGTTGTTCGATTTCTAACGGCGACGGTGGTTCGATTTCTAATAAAATAAAATATATGGGGCGGTTATTTGACTAAATTGTCAGTGTATGGACATGAACGAAAATACCCGGCTATGCTTGTGAAGGTTTTTTCCAGCTTTTTCACAAACTCCAGATGAATATCGCCATATCGGAATATCGGCACAATCTACCACTTTCTAGTCCAGATACAAATTCCTTGTTCATTAGGGTCGGTAAAAAAGGCCTCGAAAGATCTACTTGTCAGGCTTCGATCTCCTCTCCCCCACTACTACTAAATCATGTAAAATTAACCCAAAGTTATTTTTCATTGAAATCAACGATAAGTTAACACTCATCAAAAACAATGATTGCCGCCAGATGCTTATTATCTCATTACATCAATTCCATACCATTTCTATGATACAATTTAATAATTTTTATGAATACGGTTTATTATTTCGATGATTTTTAGTTGTAATTTAAAAAATTAATTCTTATATCAGTTTTTTTTCTGTAAACTGTTACACATCCTCTTTGTCTTTGGAACTCCTTATAATGTGTGTATACATGAATTTAATTTAGATAAAAATCTTCTACAAAAAGTTTTTTTTACTCATTATAAAATTTTTATTTTGTCGTAGAAAAATTTTCGTTTATAAAATAATTTTTTAGGGTCTTTAACCGTTAAAAATATTTGTGTGATAAAATGATTTTATCTGAACAATTTTAATTATAAATTGTTAATCTTAATCGTAGCCTATCTATATAATCATTAAATTAAGCTCATTAAAAAAATACAAAATTTGTATAAAACAATTTGTAATTAAAACAAATTTTAACCATTATAATCTCTATATACGAGGTGTGTTAAAAAAGTAAGGTGACTTTTCAATTTTCGCGGGCTACGTACATTCGATTTTCGATTCTTTTATTTTGTTGTGTTGGTACACTCGTCCCGAACATGTGTTCACAGTTTCAACTCGTATAGCATTCTTTGTTTGTTTGTGAGAGGCATAAATGTTAGAAGTGTTTGGTGTGCTGACAATTTTTTCGAAAAATCGATTTTTTCAAATTTTCAAACCCCCTTAATACACACCCCGCATTGACCGAAAGTTTTGAACCATGCATATAGAGGTTGTATGGTTGAATAGCATATTTCTTAAGAGATTCTTTATACACGTATTAAACAAAAAGCTAATTTTATAATCTATGGTAACGAAATATGGTCCACAAAAATAGCGTATTTTTTTTCTTAATTTGTGCCTTATTTGTTCGATTTTTGGGAAAATATTTTCCAAAAGAATGTATTATACATGACTTGAGCTTAAATATCTGACCAGCGATTACACTGAAATTTTATATTTAGCCTCTATGGTAACAGAGCGGTTCTATTGTGCAAAATCGTTAAAATTGAGGACATTTTGTAGCTTTTATCATTTTTTTAAATATTCATTTTATGAGAAAGCTTAATTCTTGTTTTAAAACAGAAGAAAACATAAATTAGAATAACCGTAAAGTGAAACCGTAAACATCTGTAATCATATCTTCGGTAATAAATTAAAGTTTTATTCGTCGGTATAAAGAAACTATACGGGTATTCTTGTTTAAAAACTACAGTTCAGTTTTTGAAATTTCTTAAGAGATAATTTTAATGGTTTTCATAATTTATTTTAAATTTGTGTCAAAATTATTGGTGGAATTAAAGTCGGAAAGAATTAACAATTCACATTCATAAAAACTGTAATATTCGGTACATTGGTTGCAATTTGAAATCAAAAGAATGAAGAAAAAAAACATATTTTTAACTGTTTTTGAAACTTTTTTGTGTCTGTCCATGCATTGTTAGTATGATTGCCTATCATTTACATTGTACTTATGAAAGCGACTCAACGTTTATTTAAATTGACATTTAAGTTATTATTTTGACACCAATGTTTTGATATGAAAAATCTAACAAATCTTGGCTGGGGATTGAACCCAAGCCTTTTGGCCAGTGCTATGCCAACCGTTAGTGAGAAAACATAGCATCATAACATCTGAGGAGCTAAGTTGGGAGAGCTCTGATACGGAAAGCTAGAGATCTTGGGTTCATTCTCCTGCTAAGATTTTTGAGCTTCATAGATAAAATATATTATTTTTATAATAATGAACATTAAAACAACTGAAAAATATAGAATATTACAAAGTGAATAGAATATTACTAATAATTTATTACTATACATGATATATCAAGAATATGGGTTTTATATTTTATGCTATTTTTAGAAAATAAACCATATTCATATTTGCATAATCTAATACAAAATACTAACAAAAATGTCTACATTAATAATACCTACTACTCATAAAATAAGCAGTGGCAAACAATAACTTGTGGTGCAATAAGTCTAATATGTACAAGATGTTAAAAAAATCAGTGTGGAACTATTATAACATAGCACGTTTGATCGTCAGGGTAAGTTTAAGCATTGACGCCTACCATACTATGTTTTACAGGAAAGATTAGAGATTATTTTTAGGCCTATGTAACTCGGAAACAAAAAAAATTATGAAACTCAAATTTGAAACGTAGACCCGTTATCTGAAGATACCGTATTTCAATAATACAGCTTTAACAGTTTTCAAGATATTTAACCCTAAAAATCGACATTTTGGTTACTGACTGACTCACTGACTCAATCATCATTAATACTCTCAGGTACTTCCAGTTAGGCTAAAAGCAACCAGAAAAGTTTGAAAACCGGACTCGGAAAATGATAGGTTTTACAATTAGAATTAAAATTTTAATCTAAACAAATGTTTTCTATATAGTAGTTTTATTTGAATACAGTTTAATATGATACTGATTCTATTACCGCAAATTATCTCTCATTTCTTAACAACTTGCAATTTAGATTTAATTAGGATAAACTATAATCCTTCCGGAAAAAATAATCTAAATGATGGTGAAAACCGTTTCAAAATCCGTTGCGTGGTTTAGAAGGAGTTATCGGATCAACAGACAGCAAGCGCGGAGGGCGACTTCCTTTTATACTATGTATAGATATTCTACCAAACTAAGTAAAATTTTAATCCATAAAAAATATGAAATACCCTGCACCTAAGCAACTTACACAATAAGTCTATACCAATCATTTTGTCACTTTTATTAAGAAACATGGCCATTACATAGATTTCACTACTTTTGAAGTCGAACATTTTTGTTTTTACTGGGATATTTCTGTTCTTTATTTGCGGTAACTCTCAGATTTTTGTTTTTGATCGGATTTAAATTCAACACAACATAATAAAGAAATATCTGGTGTGATGAAACCTCTGCTTTGTTTGGCGATAAACCATGTGTGTGTGGGTGTATTAAAAGCTTTAACCGAATTACCACAAAATTCCCTTGATATGATTAGTTTTATAAACATTAATTTTTTCTAGAAAGAAATAGAATTCAGAGATTTTGTCTTTATTTTTGTGACTACTGAAAAACGAAATATCGATTTCATCACACAAAAACTGAGTTTGAACATTTTAAATCAAGAATATAAAAAATGTTTATTCTCATCACTTCTATATTTGGTTATAACCGTCAGGATTTAAAAAACAGACATATCCAAAAACATCCTTAAAACATTTCAAGTAGAAACTTTTAAACATAGTTGGATGTGCCACTACTAACTGTTACATAAATCGGAAACATGTTAAAAGAATCAAAATTAACTCACGTCAAACAACTGTTCAACATCAAAAACAGATGTAACCATTTACTATTTAAGATACATTGGATACCAACGCGTTGAAAAGTAAGTTTAAAATAACAAAAAATTATTCAATTACAAAAATTATTAAAAATATCATCACCCGAAAAAAAATTCCAAATTTTATTTCTATTTCAAAACTAAAAATTATTTGCCTTAAGAGAATGATTGACGAAACGTCTAAATATTTTAGATTTTTATATCCAGTATACATGCTATATAGCAGGGTATAATAAGTTAAGTTCCGACGTTGTAACGGTTGAAAATGTTGATCGTAGAAAATTTTGTTCGTAAAATGACTAAATTAGTCCATTTCCACATATCCGTCTATTCGTCTGTCCATCTGTCCGTGTGTCAATACGATCGATCAAAAACGAAAAGAGAAATTTCTAGAGCTAAATTATAAGAATAAGTTCGTGACTGGGAAAAATCGGACCACGTTTAGGCAAAGTGGATAAATATCTTTGAAGCCGTAAGAGATATAACAAAAATTTAAAGACAAAAAATGTTCTTTTTTTAAAATTAACACCTTTTGTTTGAAACTTGTTTTGATGAATTCAGTATATACCGGTTTTTTACGAAATTAATCCAGTTAGTTGTTATTTTCACTTGTATAGACTAAAATGAAATGTATAGTCAGCGACAAAAGTCGAGCTATCATTTAAGAATTTTATAATGGATGTGTGCCTTACTTATTTGATTTTCGAGAAAATGATTCGAATAAAAGTTGTTAGTATAGTTAAAATGATTAACTTTTATTCGAAGTACTTTTCCAAAAAATAAATAAATGAGACACAAATCAATTATAAAATTTTTAAATGATAACTCACTTTTTGACGCTATGCTGTATTTACATAATTTAAGTTTTGATATATAATATCACTTGATACTTTTTGGTAGTAAATTTTTTTAAATGTATATTTATCTACGTGATGAACATGCTGTTATCAAGCACTTTTCATGCGAATTGAATTTTTATTATAAGAACATAAACTATACAATTGTTTCAGGGAGTAATTTTATTGAAGAAATTGGTTCTCATGGGAACATTTAAAACATTATGTGCTTCTGAATACTTGAATATTTGCTAACGAAGAATTTATGCATGGGATTTAAAATAACTTTTCCTGCACTCATCTTTATATGATTTAATGAACTCTTTTGAAAGGAAACAGTATAATTGCGTATTGTTGTTGCGTTGTTTACTAATCGAATAACCTTAACACCAATGTTTCCCGTATGACACTGTACATAAATACAATGAAAGTTATTTTAAATAACACAGTTCTTTAAAAAATAAAATAAAATATGTTTTGATAAATGATTCTTAATTAGAATTATTATTACCATAAACACAAAATTATAAAAATTTTCCTCTTTTGGTATAAAAATACAGCATTTATTATAAATGGTTTTAAAGACATAAATTATATATAAACCCCACGCTAATTTATGTCTGTTTAACACTAAAAATAAAAAAAAATTGAATATAAAAATTAAGACTGTATGTTCATCATAAATGCCTGCCTGGAATATCCGATGTGTGATGTGCGCTGGACTATCACATTTTAAAAACTGTGGAAAGTTGAAATTATGGTGATAAAGATTATTCTACTTGGATGCAGTTTTTTTTGGCACCATAAAGAAATAAAAATTTAAGATTTAGAGATCCAAAATGGCAGCTGTTACCTGCCAATTTTGATATACACTGCGTTCATTTGAAAAGTTTCCAACTAAATATTTTTATAAATATGCATTTTAGAAACAATTTTTTCAAACTAAATTGTCCACATGGTATGACTTATCTTTTAAACGGTGTAAGAAAGAATCATTCTTAAATGCCAAAACATTTCAGTTCATAATTGTTTGAAACAGTTTACCATGCATCCAATATTTCTGACGATAATACGAAATCTACCCCACATTTACACCGTATTTACACCAAAACTAGGGGCTGTTTAAAACTAGGGGTTGTTTGTTTTAACACAATAAAAATTTTTATATTTAAAGATTTTCCCTATCTTGCACCGTTTAAAAGATAACCACGTGGTACGGATGCATGGATCAAAAAAATAATTAATGCATTAGGTTCCCCCCTTCAAACTAAGCAATTTCATGAAACATTTTTTTTTTAAATCCATATTTAATAAAATATATAAACTAAACTTCAACTTTGTGTGGAAACTTTTCAAATAAACACGCTATATATGATACATAATTGTGAAATTTAATTTTGCAGATATTCAAAGATAGTAGTTTAGTTTATTGGGGGTAAGAATTAATAATATTGTCACCACCTTACATGGTGCGTAGGAAATGTGTTGACGATTTTATTTCAAAAACTTTGTAGGCGTCTTAAAAAAATATATAGAAGCCAAATTTCATTTCTATAGCATTATAGACTGCTAGCGACGCACTGAAATACAGATCGACTGAGGTTACTGACAAGGAGTCTGAAGGGGCATTATAGACTCAGGATACATCTTAGTAAGCTAGATTTGGGAAAAGAATATTATAACAACTATCGGATATAGCGTCCTAATATATATATATATACAGTCGAAACCGAATATAACGACATTGAAGGGACCATATAATTAGGACGATGTATCCGATAGTTGTTATAAGCAATATACAGTCGGAACCGGATATAACGAATGGACCACATAACTAAAGACGCTACATCTATCTGATTGTTGAAATGGCACAAAACGCACAAGAGGCGCGGGTGGGGTGGGAGGATACGCGCAGCTAATAATTAGACAAAATAAGGTTCAATAAAATGTTTTGTTTTACAGAAAAAGTATAACGGTTGGTCGTTATAGCCGATTAATTTCGATAAAGGTTTATCACTTTATCCGAAGTTGTTATAGGCGATATACTAACATAGGTGTTTATATAGGGTTTCGGCCGGGACCTTGACATTGAGTCGTAATAACCGATCCGTCGCCGAAAACGAGCAGGTTTCGACCGATTATATATATATATATATATATATATATATATATATATATATATATATATATATATATATATATGAATATATATATAGAATCGATCGAAACCAATATGCTATTAAGTCGTATTTTTATACAAATATTTTAATGTATACCGTTGTATTCTCAACGGGTTTTCGGTTTCCTTTTATAATGTTTATACAAAAATGAAAAAAAAGAAGATAATTTATATTCTGCCAAATTATGTTATTTTTATGAAATAATTATATTTTATTATTATTATTATTCGTATTATTGTTCCATATTTTATATTCCACTAAACAGAAAGTAGGTCATTATTATTGTTCACCATTTTACCTTTATGTAAATTTTTAAGTTGAGTACGAGAAAAATGATTTGGCGTACATCTTTCAATGTTACCTATTTTAGTTATATATATCCTCATGCGAACTGTTTTATTTTTAACACAAATTGAAACATCGAATATTCGAAACTTTCAGAAAATATATGCTAATGTATTTTAATGAATCTACCTACTACATATGATGATTCTTTGAACAAAATACAATTCAATTATTCTGCCATATTAGTCACGTACGTTTGTCATTACTAGCTATAACAATTGAACGTCGTCCGTATAGAAAATAAATTTAAATTGTTTTTATTCCAGATTATTTATTTATTTATTTTGTTTGTAATAGCTCCTGTGAATTTTATACATTGTTAATAGAAAATTTCTTCATGACATTTGGAGCAAGCAGCAAAGAATAACCTATTGAATCAGGACCTACCCAACCCTTTTAACAAGATTTCCTAAATAACATGACTACAAAAGTAGCGCTCATTATTCATAATTTTCTAACAATTTTTATATTTTGACTACAGTTTCGGAAACACAGTTCCTTCTTCAGAAAATATATAATAATGACAAAAGATATTTACTGTGAACTTAAAATTGTGTTTCCAAAACTAGAATAAAAATATAAATATTGTAACGACAATCTCAAATACTTGTTTGATCTAATAATCGTAAAATATTTATCACGATATAAGCAAAAATTTGTATTTTTCTATGTTTTGAAAATAAAAAAATTAAAAAATTTTTTGTTTCACGGAGCCCTTTTTATGCAAATAGATATCAATTCAATTCTGATGACAATTCTCATGAAGTTATGAAGAATCATCTAATAAACTACCAGTGCAGAGTAGAAATGGGCCATAAAAAAGTTAATTGTTTAAAGTCTTAGTAAACATATAACTATCCTATTCTACAGACATTCAAGTTCACGAAAAATAGTAATAAATTAGTCTTGAGGGCTTCCCCATACATATAATAATGCCTATTAATTGTTAACGTGCTTTTTAACGAACCATTTTTATTTTGAATAGACAAAGCTGAATAGATATAATTATATATATATATATATATATATATATATATATATATATATATATATATATATATATATATATATAAAATATATATATGTATATATATATATATATATATATATATATATATATGTATATATATATATATATATATATATAGTATAACCTTAGTATAACGAACCTCAATATAACGATTTTTCAATCATTGCAACACATAAATAGAAAGTATAATTAACCTTTGTAGAATACTTTATGCACAGGTTAATTATACTTTATATTTATGTTTTGCAAAGGTTGAAAAATCGTTATAAAGAGGTTTTTACAAAGGTTATTCGAAAAGTAAACGTATTAACTCTTACGGCCTAGTTCTAGAGGATTTCTAAGAATTTGTTAAATCGAGGAAATTGTTATATTTATGCTTTTGTGCCAATTTTTCATATTGTGTTTTTAAATAAATATTAAAGTGCATTCATTACAATGTGTACTTTTTTTCAAGTTTGCTGACCTTGCTAATCTTAAACCAACCTAACTTCTATATAACAAATTAAATTACTTGGTATAACGAATATTTTCTAATCTCCTTCAGATTTGTTATATCAAGGTTATACTGTATACACATTATATACACACATTATATATATATATATATATATATACATATATATATATATATATATATATATATATATATATATATGATCTTCTATCATTATTAAGTTGTTCTATTATGTGATTCCATTGAACTTTCAAATTACAGTTATTGAAGTTTAGGAAAGATAGTTAATAATATATAATCTACCCTACTTAATATGTCACTCTGAGTTCTTTACTGACAAAATCAATTTTAAATTACTTTTAACGATGTATAAAATAAGTATAAAGATGTTATTTCCACAAAATCATAGTAAAATAACGTTATAAATAAACGATACCTTCAAGACAGATTAAAACTTTTAAAGTTTTCTAATTAAGTATCCTTAAGTATTATTTCGTATGATATAAAACTTTTGAAAGTCAACTAAAATTTGATCAGTGTTAATAATATATCGAGAATATTATCTTTATAATCTGGTATATTCAATCTGAAACCTCGGCTCCGAAATGTTAGTTAATAAATAGTTTCAAAAACTAAAACCCGACTACGAAAAAAGTACAAAACAAGTTCGATGAGTCGTGTAAATATTTCTCGTAGTCGAGGGCCCAATTGTGACGTATGAAAAGTTATTTTAGTACATAGAATTAGTTACAACCATTTACTTCATACCAAACTCCATATATTTATGTATTCCACTACCATAACAGCTCAGGTAGCTCAGAGGCTGAGCGTTGGTCTAGAATGCAAGAAGTTCGTAGGTTCAATGCCTATCCAAAATGTGATCTATTTGATGTAAAACAATTGAAAATAACTAACTTACTTAATTGCTTAAATACCCAGTATAAAATGAGTTTATGAAAAAAAGTTTCAAACAAAAGTTGTTAATTTTTATAAAGGAACATTTTTGGTCATTAAATTTTTGTTCCATCCCTTATGGTTTCAACGATGTACAGTTTTGTCCATTTTGCCCAAACGATTTTGTCCATTCACGAACTTGATCTTACTTTTTAGCTCTAGAATACTGACATTAAATTTCAGCTCACATGCCCACAGACAGACAGCCAGTCGGATATGCGGAAATGGACGAATTAGGACATTTTATGAACACCTAAATGAAACATTTATTTCAGCGATCAATATTTTCAAGCATTACAAAATCGAGACTAAAATGAATATACCCTTGTGTATATCATATAAACCGGGTATAAAAATGTTATCAATGTTCAGGCATATTACATAAATTTCCATTTAAATATACTCTAGTCACTTTCGTTGGTATAATATAACCGAATAGCGACCATTCTAACAATGGGCAGATAGACGCAAGTAGACAAAAATAAAAATATGTAAATAGTAAATAGTAAATAAACAAATTAATAATACATTGACATCAAGATAGTTAGAGATCTCAGGCAGAGCGTTGGTCTAGAATGCCGTGGGTTCGAATCCCATCCTAGATGCGTATTATTTTTCATATCGAGCATTTGATGACAAAGAATGTTAAATTTAAATC
Source organism: Nineta flava (assembly GCA_963920215.1). Classification (NCBI taxonomy): domain Eukaryota; kingdom Metazoa; phylum Arthropoda; class Insecta; order Neuroptera; family Chrysopidae; genus Nineta; species Nineta flava. The sequence goes on from OY986042.1 coordinate 35,938,712, forward strand.
AATAATACACATTTAATCATTAAATTAAATGTGTTAAATTTAAAACAAAATTGAAAACAAATTTTTCTTATAGCTGACTTTAAGTAAAACAAGTGAAAATAACAACTAAGTTAATTCCTTAAATACCCAGTATACTGAATTTATGTAAAAAAGTTTATAAAAAAATTTGATTATTTTTAAAACAAGAACATTTTTTGTCTTTACATTTTTCTTCTATTTTTTATGGTCTTAAGATGGGCAGTTTTGCCCATTCACGACCTTGTACTTACTTTTTTGTTCACATACAAAATTTCAGCTTGTAATCTCTTTTCGTTTTTGAGTTATCGTGTCCACAGACAAACGGGCGGACATGCGGAAATGACCGAAACAGATCATTTTATGAACATATGTCATGAATTAATGAAGCGCTACAAAGTTGGGACTAAACTTAATATACATATACCGGGTAAAAAAAGGACAACCATAAAAAACTGAAAATAATTTCCACGCAATATAAAAATATATATTGATTTTCTCCACCATAGAAAACACATAACTTTTTATATTAATTAATTTTTAATTTTTCAAAATGAATTAAGCTTAATGTATAATTAGAAACAGGAAAAAAAAGTAATTAATTCGAAATAAAAGTTTGATTTAAAATGGAATATAAAATATGTACAACAGAAAAAAAATTTTCTTATAATTTATTTTTCGTTACCAAAGTATTAAATCTGCATAATTACAAGTAATGTTAAATATAACATGATCTTTGTGAAACTATAATATCTTCAAAGTAAAAATATTTATTTTTAAATATTAGTGTAGTCGTTGGCCGGAGTTGAGTACGCAAAATTCGATAATCGGATTTTTTATTTTGGGTCGTTTAAAAAAGGTCATTAAAATACGAAAATATAAATGCATGCAGTCGACTAAATAAAATTAGAAATGTTTTTTATAATTATACTAGGTTTTCCCTGCCATGCGTTGCTGTGGCTAAATGTTAAGGAATAAAACACCCCCCCCCCATTTCTCCCCCCTTAAATATGAATTTTCATAAATCCTTTCTTAACTATCTATAAACTTCCTACCTCCCAAATTTCAACTTCATGAAGACAATTTCTCCATATTATCTTTACAACCCCATTCCATCCCTTTTTAGGTGTAGTTAAAAATATGCAAACTTTAATTATTTTTCATAAACAATTTTCCTGGAAAGTTCAAACGACATAAAAAGTTTTATAGAAAATTCATCCCCTCCACCCTCTTTTAGGGGTAGTGTTATTTTTTATAAAAACCTTCCCCTATATGAATACAACGTTGTGTAAAAATTTCAAAACGATTGGTAAAGAACTTTAGGATACACCACCAATTCATTATAACACCATAGAGAATAAATTTAAAAAAAAATTTTTTATGATTAATGGTTTCCGTTTAATATCAAATTGCACTAAAAAGTAGAAAATAAGTGAATTTTATTTCAAGCTGATTTGTTTTAAGAAATGTTGAAAATTATTCATCGCCGTATACATTTAAAAAAAGTGTGTGTGTACTTACGTACGCACGTAAGAAGTTATACTTCTTTTTAAATAATTTATTAAAAAAATATTAAATAAGGTCATCGCTATTATTAAGACACAAAAGTTAAATAAAATATAAATTATAAATTGTTTTAAAAACAAATGTTTGTACATTATATCATGGTAAAACAGAGCACCACTTCTTCCGTTAAAATTTTCAGTGTAAAAGACAGTGTCAATCCATTATTTACATTAGAATCAGAGTATGTGAAATTTATCAAGGCCAGGCTAGGTTGATCTATATATACATTTAATATACAAAGATAACGAGCCCTTAAAAATCATTGATAGCGTGACTCGTAATTGTAATATTATTACAATGATGAAGACATTCCTGTACATAATTTCAACTGTATAGTCAATTTAAATATAATAACGTTAGAGCTGGTGATTTTGAGCTGTAGCGGTATAAGAGCTGGCGGTATAGCTTTATACCAAAATAATAACGATAATCAATTTTTCTATTATGTATATTATTGGCTTGCCTTTCAATATTCAAAAACCATACCACACACAAACAAAATTACTGTCGTTTGTAGTGACCGCTTATGTAACAGACTGTTTTGCTTAAGCATATAATATATGTATATATAAATTTTATGTATATACTGTTGTTTATATACTGTATGACATGCCTTCCAAACACTGTGTAATTGAGCAGAATAGAAATCAGGATTACATCAATGGAGCGAGTGCTACATCAGGAGTCAAGTGTCACAATCAAAATACACTTTGATGGGATTCTCTAACAGGAAGAACTTTCACAACTTGTGTATAAACTTCTGAGTGCAACATTAAAATTTTGCTCAAAACCGTCAAATTATACGAGGCTTCAATCAAAAAGGAATTTTTAATACAGGGTATGTGCAGGTAATATGTACTATAGACCACAAAAATTGATGTCATTTTTTAAATTTTATGATTGATTTGTACCTTATTGAAACGGTTTTCGAAAAAGGGTTTGGCTAAAAGTTGTTCATTATAAATATATTAACAACTTTTATTCGAAAATTTTTATCGAAAACCGATCAAACAAGGCATAAATACACTATAAAGTTTAAAAAAATGACATCAACTTTTGTGGTCAAGTGTCTAATTACATGAGATTCGTTAAAAATCTTCTTGAAGCCGTTTTTGAAAAAAAATTGGATCCTAAATTTTAGGCTGTACTGATACATCAATTTATTTTAAAGTTCTATTTTCTGTGGTCATATATAAATCAATAGCCAAAGATACTTTTCATCCTGCGAGGATTTCAAAACGTCCAGTGATAGCTCTCAACAAGGGACTTTGTAACCCAAAAACACAACATCTATTCGATATAATATTATGTTAATGTACCCTAAATATTGAGGTAAAAAAAACTGCTTAAACTAATAATATCTCCATAAGTTAAAATAAATATGAATTGGAATATTAAATATTGAGGTAAAAAAAACGGCTTAAACTAATAATATCTCCATAAGTTAAAATAAATATGAATTGGAATATTAATTAAGTATTAAAAATCATTTATTTGTGTTGCAATAAATCATTTTAAATTACATGCAAGGTCGAATCTCGATTTTAATAATTCATCGCACATTTCGTGATATGATATAATAATTAAATTATAGTAATTAATATTTTAAATTAATTATTATTATATGTATTAAAATAAATTTAATACGATAGATAAAACCTATAATATATCCCACTAATGTTCATCATCATATAAATATATATTTTTATTATTTATAATAATTAAAATTTGTATCGTTAAAATTGAAAGTTAATGAAGTAAGTAATTTATTATAAATTCAGTGTTATTTCCATAATATAAAACATAAGATAAAAATTTATTGGAAAATAGTACAAAAAAATATATAACGAGTAGGTTTAATTATCAAACAAGTCCATTCATTTTATATAATAAAATTTTGTTTTATCATTCTGATTGTAAATAAAGATTGCAGAGTAAAAAGAAAAATTGAGCTTTTTAAAGTTTATACGTGTTCTTATAGAACAATAAAATCAATATTTGTACTTATAATCAAACTGTTTTTTATTATTTTAGGAGATAAATATCTGTTGAAAAATCCGTGATACAGATTTAATGAACCAACATTAAAAAAAAAAGCTTATCAAAGCTGGTTTAAATTTTAACAAAGAAAAGCTCATTTTCTGGCGATAAATAACCGTTGAAAATTCCGTGATACAGATTTACTGAATATACAAAAGAACTAAATCGAATATATTTATAATGTACCAACATTTAAAAAAAAATTATTTATCAAAACTGGTTGAAGTTGATGATTCCTGAATTTTAATAGAGAATAGCTCAATTTTGGGAATATAAAATTATATCCACAATAGGGTTGTGGGGTTGTTCTAAGATCTCTGACACCAAACAAAACAAATTTTTAAGTCTTATAGTTTTTTTATTTTTTTATTTACCGGCAATCAAAGAGTGGAACTCAAATAATAATAAATAAAATGCTCATAGGAGGTTATAAAACATTTAATGGGAGTTTTATCCAAAGAGAAAATTCTCACATTAAAGAACCTATAATTAAATTCAAGTGTGACTCAATGTTTTTTAAAGTAATACCTTTTATTAACTCTGTCAAAGTTTCGTTCTTTTTAGGTGAACTTCATGACACTTTTTACAAACGATTAAGCTTTATATTTTATATGTATAACATTCCATATTTCTATACAACTTCAACTAAAAAGCCTGGCAGAAGTTCGAATAACAGAGATAAACGTTCCTAAATTAAAGAAAAGGTGTTTTATTTTAAGAAACTACAGTGCCAAACATTGTAGCTATACAATAAATAGAACTTAAAATTCCTGGTGATTTCTTATCTAAAAATATATGATGAAAGTCTTAGTCAATAAAAGAAGTCTTCATGCCTTTTCAATCCACAAAATTTTATTTCATATTTAAATATGTCAGCTACATAAATTTTCTATAAAAATGATTTGTGATGTATGATTTAAAAATGCTTTTAACCATGGAGAAGAAGATGTTTCATATTTTCATACTGTCATTCAAATTTCAAAAACTTATATCAACACACCCACAAAAACCCACCTCCTAACAACATTAGATATACAAAAACGAAAATAAATATACATAAAAACTTTCTTTAAAAAATTATTTTCCAAATTTTATTCAATAAAAGAAATCAATCGATTGAAGAAAAAACAAACAAATCGTTATTTTAAAACAAGAAAGTGTGTAAAAAAAAAATTGTTAACACGATTTTTTATATCATGCAAATTAAAATACATAAATATATATATACCTTTAAACTTTTTATTCCGGGTTATTAACAGAAAAAAATTGCCAGTTATTATCACTTCATTAAGTTTTCAAAAGAAGGGAATTAAAACAATAAAAATTAAATTAATTGCTTTTTATAATTTAATTATTAGTAAAATATTTCACACACTTTATAAAAAGAAAAAAAAATGTAATAAAAACATTTACATTAAATTTGCAGAATCCCACGTGTATTTATAGAAGATACAAAATTTTTTTTAATGGAATAATCGCGGCACCAGAATTTTATAGAACCAAACTAACAATTACCAGCCAAAAAAAAATTGAATATAATTTTTTTGGACTCGACAAAGAATTAAACGTTTATAACACGACGTCAATGGAACTCATCTATAAACGTGCGTTTATTTATTATAAAAATACTCTGTATGATGATACTACTACTCTGTGTATAAATAATATAAATAAAATGTGTTAATATTCTTTACATCACGTCTATCCGATATCGCGGCTATAGAACGACTAACAACTGACACATAACCACCATCGTTGTGGCACCGCCGTCGAGTTGTGCAAGCAGCAGCTCTCAGCACAAATAACACACACACAGATACACTCACATAAAATAGATATACTACAGTCAGTGGTGGTATATGTTGTATACAGTAGTGTACCATCATGCATAACATTTTAACATTACCTTCTTTTCGCCATAATAATATGTCGTCTTCTTTTCTCATCGTGTTATCGTTATAATTCGCAAATGTTATATGTATATGTATTTATGTATGTATGTGTGTGTATACGAATTGCGAAATGTTAACCAAATAAATACATTTCGTATTTGTGTGTGTGTGTGTGTGTGTTTGTGTGCAAACGTAGTATATTTACGAAAAGCGTTACATTACGTTAAAGTCGTTGTCTGGTCGTTGTGTGGTATTGAGCAAATTGTCACATAGGTGTATGAAAGAAGTTCACTAGACGTGTGTGTTAAAACCACATTAAACAGGATCCGAAGATTATTATATTTTTCATGCATTCAAAAAGTATTCACATCCCGTTTACAAATACAATACCTATACTTTTTAATAGATAACAAGTAAAAATATGAACTAACTAACTGAGTTAATTGCTTAAATACCCGGTTTATACTGAGTTTATGAATAAAAGGTTTAAGTAAAAGTTGTTTATTTAAAAAAAAATGACATTTTGTGTTTTTAAATTTTTGTTTTACCACTTTTCACGGTTTCAAAGATGGAAAGTTTTGCCCATTTTGTCCATACATGGTCTGATTTTGCTCATGCGAACCTTATTTTTTAGCTCTAGAACAAAATTTCAGCTCGTTATCTCTAATCTTTTTTGAGTAATTGTGTTGACTAACAGACAGCAGTTACAAAATTAACATATCCTGGTATATATCATAAATACTGGGTATAAAATTTAGTATTAAAAGCAGTCCACTTGTGTCAGTCAAAACAAAAAGTAATTAATATAGTACGATAAACTTAGCTAGTACCAAATGGGTATTACTAGTATAACATATACTCGAGCATGCTATACGGCGGCAAAATTTGCGCAGATCTGCTCACGAGCAATAAAGACAGAAGGTTGCTTCTATGCAGAGGCGAGCCGTTCTCCGAGTTGCCTGCGCGTATCACACAGTATCAGAAGCGGTGACGCTCGTCATCACCAAAACGGTGCCAATTGACCGCATGGCGAAAGAGCGCAAGAGACTACAAGAGCGACGCACCGAGAGTAGTCTTGATGACAGCTCCTGAGCGCTTGAATGGAAACAGACACTCAGAAAATGGGCAAACAAGTGGAAAAGCGGAAGATACAAAGAGATGGACAGCAAAGCTGATTCCGATCCTTAAAATGTGGGTCGACTGCGAATACGCAGAAATGAATTTCTACCTCACGTAGCTTCTCACAGAGTACGGATTGCAATGCGTAACTATACCGCATGGGGCTTGTACATAGCCCTATGTGTAAATACTGTCCAACAGTTGTGGAAGACGCTTGCCACACCTTCTTCCACTGCGACAGATGGGCGGAAAAATGAACGCGACCGAAGCATTGGAGCCTCATTGAGCCTAGAAAATATAATCCCCCAAATGATCATCTCTCCGAACAGCTAACGACAATGAACGCCTAGGCACGCAACCAGGGCCCGACTGAAGTAATACGAAAGCGGTTTCCCGTCTGGCCCCCGGTTCTCGTGAGAGGGGCAATCATGATGATTGCTTTTCGTGGGTAAAAATCCCACACAACCAACATACCATCGTTTATGTCCTTTTAAAGATTTTTGTTTTAATATTTGTAATGCAACGTATTATATATTGTACTATCCAAGACCTGTGTTGACAGTGATTATTTATTATATTTGGTATCATAGCTGCAAATTGTTAGATATCATTCAATATTCAGGTTTCTTATACTCGGTAAATATAGTGTATACAAGTGTATATTAAGTTTAGTTCCGAATTTGTAACGTCTGCCAATCTGTCTGTCTGTCTGTCTGTAGGCCCAATAGTTCGATAAAAACGAAAATAGTTAATGAATTGAAATTGTGTGTGTGTGTGGCCTAAATTAGATCTTACGGACCCCCGCCAGGTAAGGGATATCTATCATTAAAACCTTATGAGAAAAAATTTAAAGACAAAAAATGTTCCTTTTATACAAAATAAACAACTTTTGTTTGAAATTTTTGTATAAATTAAAGTTTGTATAAATTAAATCAGTATATACCGGGTATTTAGGCAACTAACTCAGTTAGTTGTTATTTTCACTTGCTTCTTTTAAACTGAAGTTCAACAACACGATTATATGATTTTGAAAAAAATGTGCCGAATAGTTTTCGTGTTATATAAACAAAACTAGGGTACGTACCAATCTTTTACGTACCTATAACAGGCGTATTAAAAATTTCACATTGAATTGTAAATATCTCACTTCACCATCGCTAACAAACGATTACATATCTAGTGAATTTTTTTTTAATTAAAGAGACTATACTTAAATTTATTTTCTGTTTCATCAAATTTTTAGGAAATATGATTTTTCGAGAGAACTACCTTAAGAGTATTAATTAATCTACTAACTACATTTGCATTCAATGGGTCGTTGCTTGACAAAAATCCTTTTAATCATGATTTTAAACAAGCATTTGAAATTTTCCTAAATACATATATTTATTTTTAACTAAATTTTCGTAAACACTGTTTTGACTTTGGATAAAATTTATAAGAACAAAAACATACAAATTTTACAAAGATGGAACATAGAAATGATATAAATACATAATAAAATCGTATGCTATAAATGAAAGCAAAATTTTAAGGAAATACAGACAAGCGCGGTTCAAGGGGGGGGGGGAGTCTTGACCCCTCCCCCCCAAAAAAAACTAAATATAATTTCTTTTTTGAGTATAATTTTATTGCTTCTACTCAAATCTTACATTGAGTTAATTAAATGTTAGGAATGGCATCTAGAGTGTTACGTAATTTATTACTACTGAAAAATGCTATTGTTTAATCAATCTTGAGTCATCAATTCATGAGTAAAAAATATTTTCCAATTGGTAATTGATAATCATGGTTGATTTGATATAAGTTTAATTAATTATTCAAAGTAATTTTCAATGATATTTAAAAAAAATAAAGAATAAAATAACTATCTGAAGAAAATTAATTCAATTATCAATTGAATAAAATTATCTTTAGCAATTATTCGAATATTGATATCTTAAAGTTCATTATAGACTTTTGTTTTCATTATGTTTATTTACTTTTTAAACTTGAATAATACTTTATTTCCAGTTGTAAAAATTGACCATTCAAATATTTAATTAGTTTAAAAAACCTAGCTTTCTTTAATTCTAATTCTTAAATTTGAAAGTTTTTCAAGAATATTAAAAAAAATTATTTTCCCAAGATTAATACTATTTTCTAGTGCTTTACTAATTGAAATAATACGAATTTCATAATCGAAAATTTCTTTAATGCTAATTTATACAATTTTTAAGAAAATACGATTTTTTACTTATTCTAATTAATTTTTTTCTTTAGTCTGTGAACTCCTCCCCCTCCCCCCTTTTAACTTTAACTCTAGATCCGCGCCTGAATACAGATATACAAACAAATTCAAAACAAAAGTATTAATCTTATAATACATACACTCAATCACTAACTCACATATACAAATTCTAACCCACTTCTAGACATGCTACAAAGATGCAGTTATTTTGCATTCAACGCGGAATAACTTATAAAGGAAAAAATCGAAAAACTTTAATTTTCCAAACACAACGCCCCTGAAAATAGTAAAACACAACCCTCTTTTTTGCGTCTACTCGTGCCAGAAAGGTACAGTTTATTGTATTCGGCCAAGGACACGGAGCCAAGGCCGAAGGCCGCCAGCAGAGCGAGTTAAAATAAATAATATCGAATTGTAAAACATATTTTCAGAATAACACAAAGGTTAAAGATGTAATAAATATAACTGAATTTAGTTGTTAAATAAATTAAAATATAATAATTCAAATAAATGTATACAAGAAAAAAAAAACATTAAACAAATATGAAAAGTGCATAATGGTTCAACTCGTACGATATTATTAAAGATTATTTATTAACAAATAGTTTAAACAATGGACAGTTTTGAAAATCCAGTTGGTCATTTTAATTTTTCACAGCCCCTTTGCACTCACTTCGTAAATTTCGACTGTCTACGAATTTGATTCGATAGCTTAGGAGCAAGATGGTCCATAAATTTAATTTGAAATGACATACCTATAATTCTGAAGGGGAGTTAATTTTTCTTTTCGAACATGATTTCATAAGTTTATTTTATTTTATATTTATTATTTATCTATAAAATAAACTAGAATTGATTTAACTTTGATTAAATGTGATATCCATGATTTTTATTATATTTGATATATGTATAATACATAAAATGGTAGAGTAAGTTTAGTCCCGACTTTGAAACGGTTGCAAATATTGATCGCAGGAACAAACATTTGGTATATGTGTTCATAAAGTGACCTAATTGTAATCCATTTCCGAAAATCCGTCTGTTCGTCTGTCTGTCTGTAGACAAGATAACTGAAAAACGATAAGAGATAAGGATCTGAAATATTCTGTGTGTATGTTCTAGATCTTAAAAGTAAGGTAAAGTAACCAGAATAAGTTTTCGAGGTATTATAGTCGCTCGGCTTGGAACTGGGAAGTTGCTGGATTGATTCCCAACGGTGGCAGTTTGTCAATTAAATATAAAAATAATAATGGAGCGGTTAATTGACTCAACTGTCGGCGTATGGACAAAAACGAAAGTTACCAGCTATGCATGTGAAGGTTTTTTTTTCCTTTCAGAAACTCCTATCAATAGTTCCTATCAAAGCGACTGCAGGCGCACAACCTACCAAATCGTAGTCTACATACAAATTCGTTGTCCTTTAGGGGTCGTTTAAAAAGACCTACTTACCAGGCTTTGACGTCCCTTCCGCTGCTAGGCCTACTACTATTAAGATCAAGCTCGTGAATGTGTTTAATCAGAATCTAATTCTTCTCGCCAGGGTGTTGGAATATCTATTTTTGAGACCGTAACCTGTCCAAGTGGCAGAGCGGTCTAAGGCGTTATGCCTGCGCAGTATACCTTCTTGGAAACTGGGAGGTTAAAGGTTTGAGTTCCGACATCAGCAGTTTGTCAATTATAAAGAAAAAAAGGGGGGCGGGTAATTGACTAAACTGTCGGCGTATGGACTAGAACTTAGTAACTGGCTATGCTTGAGAAGGTTTTCTGCAGTTTCCTTCACGAACTTCAGATGAATATCGGCATAGTTCCGATCATAGTCGGCTGCAGCCGCATATCCTACCAATTCCCAGTCTATACTCCACTCACATCCTCACATCCTTAGACATCACAATGAACCTTATGGTCGAAAAGTAGCCTGTCCAAGACAGCCTCTACAGTCTCTATCTTGAGACCGTAAGGGATAGCAAAAAAAACACCCTAAATAAATAAATAACTCCTTCCTCTAAACAATTCCTTTAAATATATATATATATATATATATATATATATATATATATATAACTTTTCTTCATTTCACTCAGTATATACTGGATATTAAAGTAATTAACTCAGTAAGTTGTTTTTTCACCTGTTAAATTCTATCTACGGACCATCATCATATAGCTTTATTTATTTTTTAAATCTTCCTTCTTCAAATATTGTTAGTATTATCTAATGTGCGTATATATGTATGTGCCTTCGTAGGAAAAGTACTGGATTCATGTTACCATCCATCGCATATGATGTGGTAGTGTAGGAGGCCTCCTCTATCTATCAACATGGTTGTAATTTGTATTTTTTTCTTCGTTTTCTTATCTCGATGATATATATTCTACTTGATGCGTTGGCTGGCTGGCTGACTTGCTTGCAATGTGTGCTATAAAAGTAAATACAGTATACTCACACAATAACTATGTGTGAAGCATCATTATAAAAAAAAAATTACAAAGTGTATACGATGTGTACACATACAGGTATTGTATGCATTAAGTAAACCTGGAAAATTTTAATGGGAATTTTAACATCATGGTATGTAAAAATGAAAGCAAGTAAAGTGTGTAATGTACTACAATATCAATGAATGAGGGTTTCGTATGGATAATGCTTATCAATATTAACTATGATGTTTATCAATATTGAACGAATCAATTGGTGGCTGCGACAAGCTAATCTCGATTACTGGGACCTTGCTAAGGGCATGCTACAGACCAAGTTGCGCATAAGCACAGCTTATGGTTGACACTCAATAGAATTCAGTTTTGAAGGGTGGTGGGGCTCTTGATAGGACACTGTCGATTGAACTACCACCTCCATAACTTGGGGATCTCTGATTATCCCACTTGTAGGGGCTGTATGGAGGACGATGAAACCTACATGCATGTTATTTGCATCTGCAGAAAACCTGCAGGCTGTCAGGTATAGAATCTTTCGGTCCGAAACCTTGGATCCTTCAATCCTGGGAGTAATCCTGGCGGAGAAGTTGTGGGCCTTCTGTGTGGCGTCTGCACACAATATAATTATATATCTTCATCTACTTAAAATAGCATCTCTTACCCGGAGACGTCTCGCCTTCGGGTGTCAAGTTGTTCTCAAGGAGAGCACAGAGAACCCCTTGGTCTAGATGCTAGGGACCGATTTGCGGTACCTCTCTTTCTAATTATTATTTTTATTATTAACTATGATCGAGAACACTTTGCTTCAAAATTTGCGAAAAGTTGTATTTTTTAGAGCACAGGCTTACACATATATTTCATTTTTCAAACCTTATGACTTTACACAATTTTATCCGATTTTGATGAGCTTGGTATGTAACTGTACTAAACTTTGGTAATATTTTTTCAAAATTTTGCTAAACTTTATTCTACCCTCTAATATATACTGAAAATGGAGTACCATGGCAGCTCATTCAGAGAAACTATTAAAGTTAGCAGGATTACAATACCAGCAATAGATAAAAACAATAAAAATTAGTAGTAAATGTAGATGAATAATAACTTCGACAGAAGTATACTGTCTAAATAAATAAAAATAAGAATGATATGAAAAGGTTGGCTGTGACGTCACAGTCATCTTTGGTGTACCGGAAGCATACTGGACTAGATATCCAGAGGCCCGAGGTTCGATTCCTGGTTGACGAGTTAATTTTTTCATATCAGTATTTAATTAAAAATTCAATGACAATGACATATGTCTAAATAGTATACGCTAAAGTCTTCTACAGTTTGTCTTACGTAACCGAAAGGAATTTGGACAAACATCGTAATGTTGACGCTTAAGTATACACAAATAAATATTGATGAAAATTAGTAGGTTTGAAAAAAAAATTTTCTCTGATTTTAATAATCTTGGTATGTAATTATATTAAACTTCGGGAATATTTTTAAAATTTTTAGTATACTTTAAGCTATCTCTTCTACATTTTGAAGATAGAGCGCCAGGAGCCCCCACTCTGAGAAACGATCAAAAATACCACCATAAAAAACTAGGTTTCAAAAAAATATTCTCGTAATTTGGATAAAAATTCATGAAATTATTCAAAATAGGGATGCATCGGACTATATACCGTCAAAATCCAAACAATTAATTTTGCTCCATCAAACCCAAATTTAATCTGATTTGATGGTATGCAGGTGATTAATATAAATTTGGATTTATATCAAACTTGGAAATATATCAATTTGGTTTCTTCAAATTTTTTTTAAGTCACACAGTGGCGGGTACAAGTAAAGCGGTTGCCGAGTAAAATGGAATCCACCGGTATGGGTTTGAGTCTCCGTGTATGAAGTCCGTGTATTGAGTCTCCGTACATGATTTTCTCGTTTTAGATATTTCATGGCTTAATTGAAATAATATCTTTCAATAAAATACTAAGAACATAATATTTTTTCTATATATATATATAGCATATTTTTGCTTAAATATTTTGTCATTTGATATTTGGATTAAGATATTAAGCCGTAACACGCTGTCAGTGAATCTATATGAAAATTTTTATGGATAAAAACTGTATTAAAATAGTATATATTACATTTAGTATATATAATGAAGAAGTTTTAATAATTATGCTGTTTGTAATGCAAGATATAAACCATTGAAAGTGTTCAGTTGGAAAAGTACCAAAATTTTTAAGGATTCTGAATTTGACTACATTTTCCATAAATTAAAAAAAAATAAATGAAAATAGTGTAAAAAACATTTATATGAAACTATAATGAAAAATTTTGTAAAACATTCAATGCCACAAATCACCACTCAGTTAAATATTGATTGCGAAATAAATTTTATTTTTTTATTTTTATGTATATTCCAACAGATTACAGAATACACATAAAATATACATAAAGAGTCTACTAAGTTTAGTTCTAAATTTCGGGTTGAAAATTTTGGTCCGCCTGTCGCTAAACGCCTGTCGCTAGTGTTAAATATAGAGAAAAAGTTCGTGAATGGGAAAATTCAGACAATCCAACACCTCCCGTCAAAGGTTGGGATAACTATCTTCAACAAAAATGTTACTGTTTTTAACCCGACTTCAAAAAGGAGGATGGTTCTCAATTCGTCTGTATTTTTTTAAAAAATGTTTGTCACCTCAGAACTCCGTTATTTATGAACCGATTTTGAATTTTTTTTTGTTTTAACGGGTTTGATTTCAGGTTGGTCCCATTGCCACCAAATCGCATCCTGGTGAGGGGATCCCCTGGAAATCGAGGAAAATCCTCATTTTGTATGTGATCTTGTGCCAATTTTAGTTCACCTAAGCAAAAATTTTTAAATATATATGTACAATTATTGTTATTTTTGGAGGCGGTGTTCAAAAGTTATGTGAATTTCTCTATGCTGACACCGACTCAAAAAATTGTACATATATATTTAAAAATTTTTGCTTAGATGAACTAAAATTGGCACAAGAATATGCAATAATTTTTTTACTCTTTAGTGCATTTTTTGTTTTAGAATATTTGATTTTTGAAGTCGGGTTTCCATTTTGTCAAAATAGGTTTTATTAAAATAAACAACTGTATATTTCAAACATGTTTTCTTAAACTTTTAGTTTTGCCATAATTTCACTTCAAACATGTGTTACTTTAGATTACCAGTCCACGTGACCAAGCGGTCTAAGGCGTTATGTCTGCGCTGTGTGCCTACTTGAAAACTGGGAGGTTATGGGTTCGAATCCCCACATCGGCAGTTTGTCAATTATAAAGAAAAAAAAAGGGGCGGTGGTTTATTGACTAATCTGTCGCTGTATGGACAAGAACGAAGTAACCGGCTTTGGTAACCGTCATAGTTCCTATCATAGTCGGCTGCAGCCGCATATCCTACCTATTCCTAGTCTATACACAAAAATTCCTTCCATTCCACTCACATCCTCACATCCTTAGGCATCACAATGGACCTTATGGTCGAAGTGTAGCCCGTCCAGGACAGGCTCTACAATATATCTATCTATCTACTTTGGATTACAAAAATTTTCACTTGTTTTTATATATTTTATTGAAGTTTTAGTTTCCTCAAAACAATTAACGCTAATCAAAATAGTAGATTTTGTCGGCACCTAATTCGGTATTGGACACTAAGAATCGAAACAAGAAATGATTTTAATTCACAATGTATTTAATTTTTGTGTTTAATAATGAAAATCAAGGAAGTACCCACAATATCTCTGGAACTACTGATCGGTTCTAAACTTTCTTCGACTGATACAAAACTACACTGTTCTCGAAAGACATAGGCTTTATAAAGTTGCACCCGTGTCACTGTGGCAGCAAAATTGAAAACCCTACTTCTAAAAGGTACGAGATAGATAAATTTTAACACGTTTGTAGAATAATACCAACTTAATAACAACTTTTGTATACGCATTTTTTCATTCTACCAATAGTGCTACCAATAATTTATCATTCTAACTACAGCGGTAGGTTTACTCGCAGTTATCGACGATGAGCTGCGGGTTAAATATTTTATTTATAATCGAAAAATTATACGAAATCCTTCATTTAACAAAATTCTATTAAAATGAATATAGAAATAAAAACAATTATGAAAATACATTGTAATTTAATTTCCCTATTGAATTTCGGGGAAATTATTTTTGTGCTATAATTTAACAACTCTATGTAATAAAATATAACCTACATACAGTCAGTCGTCATTGATTAAAAACAACAAATTTTTCCTCAAAAAAATAAATAAATAAAACATTTACTATGGAATTTATGGCTACACTAAACATAAAGGTGATTACAAAAAATCTAAACAACTATTTCAAAATGTACGATAATGACCAAAGATTAAATTTTCGAATGAACATGGTTTGAATATAAATAATATTACCTTTTCCTGTTCATTTATCAAATAAACTGAATAAGAAAAAATAATTTTTTGATAAAACCCACAAAATGATCAGCAATGTATCAAAGCTTAAAGTCATCGAGGCCATTTATAACATAACATATTTTAGAAAACGTATGAACGTGGGAATTTGAAAGAAATTGATCTCAATAGAAACAAGTGAAAATAACAACTAACTGAGTTTATTGCTTAAATTCCCGATATATGCTGAGTTTTATGAAAACAATTACAATCAAAAGTTGTTTATTTTTAGAACAAGAACATTTTTTGTCATTAAATTTTTTTCTATCTTTAACGGTTTCAAAGTCTGTCTTTGAAACCGTTTTACCCATCTTGACCAAACTGGATCCATGAGCAGTATACCTTCAGCTGCCATGGAAGTCATACTGAGGCTGCTTCCGCTAAGCATTGTAAAAATAGCTAAAGCTAGATCCAGCGCCTATAGACTGTCTTGCAATAATAACTGGATTAATAAAAATTTGGTTGAACATGTGGGAACATCAATTATCTCAGACCCCGCCTTTGAAATGTGCTCAGATATGCTTCTCGAGACATACTCCTTCTCAAAACCTTTCACTGCGGTCTGTGATAGGACCATGTGGTCGAAGAAGATCCACCCTATCTCAAAAAAGGAATCATCTGGTATACAGGCGGATCCAAAACTGAAGAAGGGACCGGAGCGGAAATCTACGGTGAGAGGAAATATGCCACGGTCTTCCAAGCAGAAGTCTACGCCATACTGGATTGCGTCCGTTAGAACCTACGTAGGTGCTACATAAACCAGAATGGAAGTATTCTTTCGTAGAGTCAAGCTGCTCTAAAAGCCTTGCCTGGAACTGAGGTCACCTCAAGGGTAGTCAAGGATTGCCTGGAGGAACTTCTGAAACTGGCAAAACGGAACAATGTTAAATTGATCTGGGTGCCGGGTGAGTTTCACAGTGGTTTCGAAGGAAACGAAAAAGCAGATTTCTTAGCAAAGAAGGAGTTGGAATACCTTTCACTGGCTCAGAGCCTATCTTAGGAATTCCAAGGACTGCATGTTAACAGGTGATTAACGAGTGGTCAAATGCTAAACACCGTGATCATTGGGAAAAAGTACCGCTGCAAGAGCTCGGGAAGGTACTGCTTCAGAATGCAACAAAGAGGCTATCTCTCGATGCACTGAGGCTAAACAGAATGCAACCTTGGAGTGTTACTGGATTCATTACCGGGTATTAGCCTCTGCGGAAGCATCTGCACGCAATGGGACTCCATAAAGGGTCCACTATGCGAACCTCTAGGTTACAGCAGATACAGGATATTCGGTGCATCTCACCCCGAATATTTAAACCTGTAGGAAGATCTGATAAGTGAGCTACTGGCTATTGCCAACATATGGGAGAAGCGAATCTCGTCGGACTGAAGTAGAACAGGGAGCACAATAGACCATAAAGTTTAAGTGCGATAGTTTTTACCCCGATATTAATCAATCAATTAAGTAGGTAATTTTATGAACACGTTTTTTTTCGTGCGACTAATATTTTCAATCGTTACAAAGTGGAAACCAACCCGCCATTAAACGATTAGTTAATCGATGCAGGCTAAACGGTCATCTTACGAGAGATCATATGGTTAATTCTGAGGAGACACGCGCCAAATTAGCAACGAGCAACATATCTCTGACTCCATATCCCAGAGATAGTTACGATTAGCTAATTCATACTGATGATGACGACCTTGTAGTCGAAATACGTATTCTAGGAATTGGGGCAAAATTTGAAATTTAATTGGGAACTAACCGTTATATTTCCTGGTATATATCAGATATACTGGTTATAAACTAATTTTTTATTTTAGTAAAAACAAGTGGACTGTTTTCTTTGTTTACAGATAGTTGAATATTTGGAATTTTGTGTGACATTCTTAACCTTAAGCTAGGAAGATTATTGTGAGGAATAAATTCATAAATTTTGCCAACTCCTCCTCCAAAAGTTGAAACATTTGACAATAACTCTTCAGAAATAATTTGGTAATAACCTCCCCCCCTCCATCAACCTATACTTCAAACAGAAATTAAAGTTTCTTATTTTGATACTTATACATTTTGAAGTTTTAGGTCATAAAATGAAGGTTTCTTAAGACATAATTTGATAATAACTGTCCAATAGAGGCAGCCTCATTCTGAATTTGAAGCAGAGGTTAAGAAAACGGATTTATAAATTTTAAGAGTCTTACGTGTTCTAGAAAAGCTATTCATAAAATCCATGGCTCTTAGATCATATTACGAAGAATTCTTAAGAAACAATTGTCAATGAATGTCTCTAGTAGAAGTAGTTATACCCAATTGTAACTTTATACAGAAATTAAAGTTGAACTTTTTGACTCAGGAAGTTATATAGGATATTGTAAAGAGTTACTATTAATACATTTTAGAAGTTATCAATGGCAAAACATTCTAAGAGTTATCAAAAACACGACTCTTATTAAAAAATTTAAAGCATTGAAGAAGGTGAAATGTGAACAATGTATTTTTAAATGTACTTAGTAACAAAAAATCGAACAAATACCCTAATTTATTATATATTCATTAAATTAACAAAAATAGTTTAAAGTGTATAATTGGGGTATGTCCTATATTCCAATTATATCAACTATCTAGAATATATTGGACCAACAGTTCTATGTGACATATTTATTCATTGTGGTGACAGTTTTGAATGTACTGAGTGGTCTTTTTTACATGTTTCTTGTCTTGTGTTTCATGACTGGTAACCTTTGTTTGAAAAGATACAGGTATAAAGTTTTAACAAAAAAACTTCATTATATATTTAATGGATTTGATATACTTGTAATATTCATTATTATGGGTATTGTTTTTAAATTGCAAATATACCTGTAAATGTTAGAGTTGCAGAAAATATCGTCAGATAATGAATTGTAGTAGAACTGATTTACTACAACTTTACTTAATATAATTTTTTTAATATTACATATATTAAGTGAGAAATTCAAGTCTTTATTTTCCCCGTCCCTTTAAACCGCAATTTTCCTCTTCTCACGATTTTTCTCGTTAACGAACTTATCCTTTCAAAAACAAAAGGCACGTCATATGCCAAATTTCACTGCGATCAACGTAAAACGCCTCTAGGTAAATGCCTCTAATCCTTTCTATAAAACGAATAACATATTTAGTTATTTAGACTATTTTTAATGGACGGGGTATAATATAGCATATATTAGACAACATATGTGAATATATTTGTAAAAGGTATAGTATTGGCCTAGCCTCTTAGTTCTGCAGATACGTATATCATGTTATCATATACGTATAATATTCTGGATATTAGGATATTAAAAAATGGGAGGATCAGAGAAATAAATAGAGGCGTATTTTATAATGCCACTGGATCGATCACCTTATATATATGTATATATATATATATATATATATATATATATATATATATATATATATACATAAATTTTAGTGATTGTGATTTTCGTTACCTACTAGGTTTGATGAACATTGGAAGAAATTTTTCTGAAATTCTTTGAAAATTCTCTAATTATAAAATGTTACAAAAAACAAGTGAAAATAACAATTAAGTGAGTGAATTGCTTACATATTTGGTATACACTGAATTTATGAAAAAGTTAGGAGAAAGTACGGTCCGATTATCCCAATCACAAACTTGAAGTTACGTTTTAGATCTGGAACACACACACACCCAATTTCAGGTCGTTTACTTTTTTCGTTTTAGAGTTATCGTATCCTCGGGCGGACGGACATGTAGAAATGGTCATTTTATACACATTTATATACACCCACAATTTTTTTTACGACAATATTTTCAACCGATACAAATTAGGGATTTAACTTAATATACCCCTGTATATATTATCGTGTTCAATTTTAAAACTATAGAATTGATTTCTAATTTTATATCATTCGATTTTTCTATCGCAATAACAATGGTTATAATACTAAATAGACATTATAAAAATTATAGCTCATAGAGATTTTATCAAATTTTCTCACTGTCTCATTTGCGAACGATTTTCGGGAAACCCAAAAGATTTGACGATTTGTAAAAGAAAATTATATAGACTTCTTATATACGTAGACAAATGGAAATAGGATTGGTTTTTTAGTTACACCGTCAAATTTTTAGAACTTTCAAATATATTTTATTGAAGAAAAAAAATGTTTGAAAGCTTAAAGGAGGAAACATAATGCAATTAGGATATTTTTGATCCTTGCATCCGTCCCCGCATGGTATCTTTTAGACGACACAAGATTGATAAAATTTTTAAATACATAAAATGTTTATCTAATAAAAACAAACAACTTTTGCTTGAAACTTTTTTTCATATCGCATAGTTTTGGTGTGGTGTGCAAATATGGCATAAATTTTGTATTTACGGCAGAAATATTGGATGCATGAAAAATTTTCAAACAAAAATTGTTTGTTTCTAAGAGATAAAGCGTTGTTGGATCTTGCACCGTTTAAAAGATAAATTTTACCACGCAGTCACGTGGAACAAAAATTTAATTATTGCATTACATTTTCTTCTTTAAACTGTGCTTGAACTATGCTGTGTTTCAAACTTTTGTGTGAAAATTTTTTTCTACAATTTTAAAGAATAGTTAAGTGGTAACTTTTCAAACGACCACACGGTATATACATTTATATGTAGTTTAAATAAAACATTATATTACATTTACACCAATGACCGACTTTCAAATTTGATGAATGTTTGAAATATATAGATTAAAATTAGTATTATTGTATATTTGACTGATGGAATTAAATTGTTAGGATAGATAGATACTGAGAGAGAGATTATCTATTATAATAGGACGATGACCACAAATGGTCTGATTTCGACCAAAATTGTAGGCCATCAAATACACGGAAAAAAAAGATAAGCAGAATAATTGCATATGTTATTATTTGATTGATGATAAAAAAATAATATTTAATACAATTCTCCATCAATTTCGTGTGTTGATAAAATTCTATTTGAGGTTTGTTTTCACAGCTAAAATAGTGGAGAATAGTAATTTACATAAAATGATATTGACATTCCTTTTTCAAATAAATTTTCAGTTCGGTATCTCTTTTCGTTTTTGAGTAATCGTATTGACGGCTGCTACAAAGGCAGAACTAAACTTAATTATCCTGGTATATTTTATATATATACAGGGTAGAAAAATTCAAGATACCCTGGAGATTCATTTATAATATTCATTATCATGGGTATTGTATTTAAATTGTAAACATTTCTGTAAAAGCCCTATTTCCCTTCGCTCGATTTTGCCGAGTTACGAATTTAATTTTTCAAATACAAAAAGCACGTACGTCACATACCAAATTTCATTGCGATCAACCTAAAATTAGGGGCCAATTTATAAACCCCTGTTACACGTATTGATCTGAATACTTGATCTGAAAGAATCTACCAATTTTCTTGTGTCTAGTTTTACATAAAAACAGGATCTAAATACTAACTTTCACCACTTTACACAATTTTTTTTCACACTTTTCGGATTTTACATCTTTAGGGATCGATTTTTGAAAAACACTGAAATATATTTCTTTGTTTATAGCGAATTTCCATCTATGGAATATTCCAATGTTGGAATGTCGTAAAAAATTTTTCAAATGTCCATCGATTAGGTAGAATCGATGTTAAAAATCACTATCGTTAAAATTTATATATATATATATATATATTATGCAATATTGTAAATAATTTAATATATATAATCGAAATCACATTTCCCCGATGTATACTTTTGAATAAAATGTGACAAGGTATTATTCATAATTATTAAAATTGTAAAACACTTTTTGGGATAATTCGTTGTACTCAGGAAAAATAACTAATTTTATATAAAAACCCAGCAAGAAAGGGAAAAAATTCGTGAAGCTTCTAACAGAAAAGCTATATATATATATATATATATATATATATATATATATATATATATATATATATATATATATATATATATAGGATGGCCACAAGTAGTCGAGTTCCATAAGAGGGCAAGTAGAGGTACGATTGTGCGTTAATTAAGTATTTATTAATTAAGGAAATGAGGTTTAAACTAGAGTTGCATAAAGTGCATTTTTTTGGTAATTCATTTTTGATTTAATCCATACCTATTTAATGTAATGTACATTATTTGAGACTTATTTTGACAAATGCTTTTCTGTTAGAAGCTTCACGAATTTTTTCCCTTTCTTGCTGGGTTTTTATATAAAATTAGTTATTTTTCCTGAGTACAACGAATTATCCCAAAAAGTGTTTTACAATTTTAATAATTATGAATAATACCTTGTCACATTTTATTCAAAAGTTTACATCGGGGAAATGTGATTTCGATTATATATATTAAATTATTTACAATATTGCATAATATATATACAGGGTTGCCCAGAAGTAGTCGAGTTTCATAAGAGGATAGATAGAGGGTACGATTTTTGAACGTAAAGTCCTGAGACATTTTTTTCCGTTAATTAACGCACCGTAAGACGCACCGTTAATAGTAGACGCACCGTTAATTAATTATTAATTAATTAAGGAAACTAGGTTGAAACCAGAGTTGCAGAGAATGCATTTTTTTGATAATTCATTTTTGGTTTAATTATCAATTTTTGGAAAAATGTATTGCTTAAATTTTTCAAATTATTAATTCCTTGAAAAGTGCATTAATTAAATTTTTTTTATTTTATGAAAAAATGTAATTAATAAATTGTTTTAATAATAAATTTAAAAAAAATGCGTGAATTAAATTCGTTAAATTATAAAGTTTTCTCAAAAGTGCATTATTTAAATTATTTTATTGATTAATTTTTTTATATAATGTAATAATTTAATTTTTCAATAAAATAATTTTATTAATGCACTTCTGAGAAAACTTTATAATTTAATGAATTTAATTTGCGTATTTTTTTTATTTATTTATTATTAAAACAATTTATTTATTACATTCAAGGATTGCATTCAAGGAATGAATAATTTGAAAAATTTAAGGTATACATTTTTCCAAAAAGTGTAAATAATTAAACCAAAAATGAATTATCAAAGATAGCACTTTTTGCAACTCTGGTTTCAACCTAGTTTCCTTAATTAATTAATAATTAATTAACGGTGCGTCTAATAAAAAAATATCCCAGGACTTTTCGTTCCAAAATCGTAACCTCTACCTACCCTCTTACGGAACTCGACTACTTTTGGCACTCCCTATATATATATATATATATATATATATATATATATATATATATATATATATATATTTATATATATATATATACTTATACATATATATATATATATATATATATATATATATATAATTTATAAATTCATTAATCATTGTATGTACATTTATGAATATCAAATTTTATTGTGATGCGAGTGAAAACTCTAGAGGATAAGTGTTAATAATTTGAACTATTCAATCGTATTAATAATAATAGTAATATATTTATGTACATTAAATAATTCCATTTATTCATTTCATATACCTACCCACACAACAGTTATAAGTATAATAAAATCAATATTTAAAAAAAAAATCGTATGTGAACGCCACACCACCTCTATGCACAAGATTTTTACTAGATTTCACACTAGATAGCTATTGTAATGTATATGTTTGTTTTATTAAATTATTATTATTTAAATAAATAATAAATATATGTAAAAGATATAATTCATCTTTATTAATTAAAATTTATATTTTTAACTTGATTTATGAAATGTTAATGTTTTTATATGTAAATTACCAAGGTTGTTAACATTCACAGCAACCGTGATAATAGAGGGAAGTTACAGTTGAAATGCAACAGATAAAAAATGAAGAACAAAATTATAATAATAATTTCATGATCACCGCTAAACTATCACATATATTCAAATAACAAAACCTGCATTAGAAAGGTTTTATATATATATATATATATATATATATATATATATATATATATGTATATATATGATTTTCTCAAAAACCCTTTCTAATGCAGGTTTTGTTATTTGAATATATGTGATAGTTTAGCGGTGATCATGAAATTATTATTATAATTTTGTTCTTCATTTTTTATCTGTTGCATTTCAACTGTAACTTCCCTCTATTATCACGGTTGCTGTGAATGTTAACAACCTTGGTAATTTACATATAAAAACATTAACATTTCATAAATCAAGTTAAAAATATAAATTTTAATTAATAAAGATGAATTATATCTTTTACATATATTTATTATTTATTTAAATAATAATAATATATATATATATATATATATATATATATATATATATATATATATATATATATATATATATATATATATATATATATAGGAATTAGCTTTGGCGCTACTTCTATACACTTAATTGGTTTTGTACGTAGTATAAATATGCTGCACACTGAAGCAAAATCTAAGACACAATTATAAAAAATTTGGGAGCACAATTTACCATTAAGTCTACGTGCAATGTTTTTATAAACCCCAAAATATATCTATCTATAAATGACAGGCATACATTACGCAATCCACGAAACAATTAAATAATGTTTAACAATTAAATCGATTTTTTTATGTTTGTATCAGATAAGAATAAGTCTCAAAATTATATATTACTAAGTATACAGAGGTAATAATCATTAAACTAATCGATTATGCACCCCCATATACTTTTATTTTTAGAATATTTTTTAGTTACAATATAAAAAATTTAAAAACTAAAAAGTGTAATAAATATATTAATGAACTTTCAATGTATAATCTATTAATAACATAATCAATTCCATTTATTGATATTAAAAAAATAGAGTTATTGGATTATAGCTTCCAAATTTAAAAAAATTATTTCGCAGGAGCTGCGCAACTGAGAGAATTTCCTTAGAATACGTAAATTACTCTCTGGCGGTCACAATTCTAGTTTTAAGATGAAATGTTGTATCTGATATGATTTTGGTATTTGCAAAGCCAATTTTATTAATAAATGGCATACGTCAAGGGGAAAGGGGGGCATAGAGAAAAAAGAAAACATAAAATATAAAATATATCTCTTAATATTAGAAAAGTTAACAATCGAAATATGTATAAGGAGTTGCTATAATTCACTTCCCGATCCTATTTCTCAAAATCTAAAATAAAACTAATAATAAAACTAGATTTAGAACATTTTTCGATCCACAACTTTAATTATCTCAGAAACCAAAAACAGTTGAAATTTGGTCCAGGTATTTATCAGACTTTGATAATTATTATGACAGTTTTTCATAAAACTGGCATTTCTGGTTGTCGAGATATTGACTTTTATATCACTGTGATTACCACCAAGTCCATTTAAAGCTACGTGTAACCTTACTTCAAAACTGTTACTTTAACATTTTTTTACTCAAAACCTAAAGACAGGATCAAGATCAAACTTTGACAGGATTTTCTTTATTATTGACATAATAAGCTGTAAAATTTTGAAGAACCTGCCATTAAATTGAATTTTCTTCATAACAACCTTAAAACAATCAAAACATTATAACCTTAGCGCCCCAAGCGTTTATTATATTCACATATTGGCTACATAAAGAAAAAATTTTATTTTAAACTTTTTAGTTCATTAAATAAAAGCTGTTCTATTAATTTTATGTCGTTTTTTCTGCTTTTAGTCCAAGTCAGTAAAATATTATTATTTGTTTTAAGGTTAAAAAACTATGTAATTATATAATTTCCCACCGCTTCTACTGCTTCCTAATATTTATCATGTAGAATAGAATTTTATCTAGAAAAGATACTACCAAACTATAATATTGTCTCCAGAGTTCAAGCTATGTGTAAAATTTCAAAGCTTAATTAGAACTTTTTCTGAATTTTGATTGTTCCCCACAACAAACCAACAGAAAGTGAAGTTAAATAAAAGCTTGAAGAAATATATACTTGTAAACATTAAATGTGTTTTTATCAAATCTACATTTTTTTGAGACAATGGTCACGTAATTAACTTACGTCCCTGTTTATTTGTTCACACTTTTGGTGTAATTTTAAAATATTTAACATCCGACTAGAAATTTCTCCTACACATATGTCCGGACACAATAGGGAATCAGACACCATTAGTATAACCCAATGTAAAAATCAAGGGCCTGACATTAATTTTGCCTAACTGGGTTTATTTTGGGAAACTTTTGGAAAAACCCAACATACAAATTATTAATTTGGTATCTGACATCTATTTGGTATTTGATATTATTGGGAAGACCCAATGAAAAATCACGAATTTGATATAAGTTTTGCCCAACTGGGATCTATTTAGGATATGATTGGAAAAACCTAATGGGAAATTACGAATCAGATATAAGTTTTGCCGAACTGGGATCTTTTGGGAATATTATTGGGAAAACCGAAAATAATAGTTAATTAAAAGCATTAAAAAAAAGTAAAATTTGTACAATTTTTTTGCTATTTCGGTGAAGCTATTTTGTGGGAATTTATATAAATTACGTATCAGCAGATTTTGTGGGAATTTACATATATTACGTATCAGAAAAATAATTAAAAATTTTGAATTAACTCTCGCAAACGACATGTTACCTATGGAATAGTGTATATACTCGTAGTTATTATATAATAATAAACAGTATTATATGAAATAAATAAATAAACAAACAAACTCAAAATTTCTAGTCGGGCATGAGGCATTCAATTTGATCCTTATTCATTTGGTTGTCACGAATGCATACCATCCATTGAGCACCGAAATAATACAGTATCGAGAATTCTCCTAGAGAAAATAAATATATTAAATATTAAAAAAAAAATTTAATAAAATTTGCAAACAAATTTTTTATCAAATTTATTCTGACATAAATTCCAGTGGAACGTATTATAAAATATAGATAAATTTCAACTACTTACACACACGTATTATATACAGTGTGTTCAGTTGAAAAGTTCCACATAATTCATTTTAGACAATTCATTTTACTCACCTAATTCATTTTAGAAAATACTGTTTCAAACTAAAGTAGATTAGCTAGAAATAGGGAGCATAAGGCAATTATTATATTTTTGTTAAGGGGAAATATATAATATATTAAGTCTAAAAAATGAGTATCTGATACAAACAAAACTTTTGTTCAAAAATTTCTAATGCATCCCATAGTTTTGGTGTAAATTCAAATTTTGTAATTACGCCAAAAATATTGGGTGTAAGAAAAAAAGTTTCAAACATATATTTTATTATTTTTATTTATATAAGAACAATATTTTATAATAACTCCTAAAAACAAACAATTTTTGTTGGAAACTTGTTTACATGCATCTAATATATGTATAAAAAAATTCCAAATAAAAGTTGTTTGTTTTTATGAGATACAAATTTTTAGCGAATTTCCTCCAAAGGCAATGCAGCTATTGTTTTTGTACCAATATATGTATATATAAATATATATATATATATATATATATATATATATATATATATATATATATGTGAGTTATGTGTCTGTGGAGTCTCTAGGGGTCACAATTTTATTACAATTGGAAAGTAGTCTGGTATTTGAGGCGCTATTGGTATTCAAAAGATCATGTTCCTTAACGGGTAAAATCGGACAAGTGGAAAGGGGGTTTGGAGGCAAGTGGGAAAGAGGAAAATTGGTTTAGTGGTAGGGGGAAAGGGGGGGGGGTTAAAGGCAGGGGGAAACATAAAATCGTAAAAAGTCTTAGGGGTTAAGTTGTAGGAACTTAGTTGTACTATAATTTTGTTTCTTCTGTTACATTTTTTCTGTTGCTCTAATATTTACAGAAACATTTACAATTAAAGATTGAAAGTTAAAAATCGAAATATCTTCTGTACACATAGAGTTTGAAAAAAGTTATATGGTAATGAACTATAGCAAACTTGATTTTCTACAACTTCTTATACATTTTTCGATTGTTGTAATATTAAGAGAGATATTTTATATTTTGTGTTTTCTTCTCTCTTTATACCCCCCCCCCCTTTCCCTTGACCTATACCATTATTTTAATAAAATTGGGCTTACAAATACCAAAAGAATATCAGATACGACATTAAATTTTGATTAAACTATAATTGTGGCCGCTAAAGAGTAATATATGTATTCTAAGTTGACGAGGCCTGCCTAACGAATTTGTATACCCAGCATATTTGTAAATATACAAGGTATATTCAGTTTAGTCCCGACTTTGTAACGCTTGAAACTATTAACCCTTGAAAACCCTTGCTTCACAATGGTATTCATAAAATGGCCTAATTCGGCCATTTCCGCATGCCCGTCTCTCTATCTGTCTGTGAATCCGATAACTCAAAAACGAAAACAGATAATGAGCTGAAATTTTTTAAATGTATTCTAGAGCAAAAACTTAAGGTCGAGTTCGTTAATGGGCAAAATCGGGAAGTGTTTCCCCCCGCCAGGGAGGAAAATTTATATCTTTGAAACCGTAAGAGATAGAAAAAAATTTGTTTACAAAAAATCTTCTTCTCTTTAAAATAAACAAACTTTCGTTTGACAATTTTTTTCATAAACTCAATAGTTTCCTCATAATTTGTGCTAAAAGATGAAAATGAGACACACAATTCATAGGCAAACGCAGGCATGCATGTATTCATGTCCATAGCATCCATACATATAATTTTTATACCCAGTATTTGTAAATATACAAGGTATATTATGTTTAGTCGCGACTTTGTAACGCTTGAAAATATTAATCCTTGACATAAAACCTTGGTATTGGTGTTCATAATTCGACCATTTCCGAATGTCCGTCCGTCTGTCCGTGAACCCAATAACTCAAGAACGAAAAGAAATAACGAGCTGAAATTTTATTTATGTGCTCTAGAGCAAAAAAGTAAGGTACTTTTTTGCGCACATAAATTTTAGAGCACATAAATAAAATCGGTCATTTTGGTTAATGGGCAAAATCGGAACGTGTTTCCCTTCGCTTGGGGGGGGGGGGGTATATACATCTTTGAAACCCTAATAGATAGAAAAAAAATTAATTCGAATTGTTAACAATTCGAATCCGTAGAATTATTAACAATTCATCAAATCATTGATATACAACTCAGTATATACTGGGTATTCAAACAATTAACTCAGTTAGATGTTACATTACTTGTTATATTTAAAAATATTCCCTATCGTGCACCGTTTAAAAGGTATGTTAAACCACACGCCCACCGATGCATGCAACAAAAATATAAGTGTTGAATTAACTTTCCTCCTTTAAACTAAGCAACTTTTTTTCGTAACTGCATATTTAAAAAAATATGTAGGTGAAAACTATTCAAATGAGCATCCCGTATACAATATTTTTTGAATTTAAATAATAATGAATGATAAAATTGGAAAACTCTTGGGTAAATTAGATGGAACAAAAATTGTCATCTTTTTTTTTTGTCTTATGCATAGTATTCTCAAGATAATATATAAAAGAAATATACAACATCTATAACACATTATAAATTTTATAGAGAAATGTTTAAGTTTTACAACTACCGTCATCATCAGTTCGGTGCCGGAGCGGATCGGAGTATCCGTAGTCAGTGGTAGCATATCGGTAAGTATGTTTGTTTTAGGGAGAGAAAACCATCGTGTATGAATTGATGTAATAGAAAATTAATGTTTGGAATGATTAAAATAAATCTTCTGGATGACATTTTGTTTAGTATTTTATGTATTATATAGTTTTGAGTTAGTACACGCATACGGATGATGGTCGTTGTGAAATTCGTCAAACTCCAGAATGTCTAAGAAAAATTTAATCGTATACAAAATAGGCCGTTACCCACCCACTCTGCTGAGCGTAACTTAAAACTTACTAATAATTTAGCTTATTAATAATTTAACTTTTAGTAATAATTTACCTTAATAAAGTAAACCTGAGTATTGATTTTAATTATTTGTCGAATTTCATGGCTTTTATGTGATATTATCTATTGGTGCAATCAACAATTCGTCGTTGTTTTAGGAAATACTTCCGTTTTATAAACATATTGTAATCATATATTGTCGAATGTATGAAAAACTGTTTCAAACTTAATTTGTTCAATAAATAATTCAGATAAAGATTTTTATATTTAATAAGGTTTGTTGAAGCTACTACTTAGCGTGGTAACATGCACAATGATCGAAATTGCAAGCTATCGATTTTTAAGGAAGGAACATTTTTGGTCTTTGAACTTTTTCTTTACCTATTACGGTTTTAATGTCAGATATTCTCGTAAAGGACAATGAGTGACTTTGCAAGTTGTTTATTTTTAAGAAAGGAACTTTTCTTGCTTCTGAATTTTTCTTCTATCACTTAGAATTCACTGAAATAGTTTTCCATACTTAACCACAGAATAATGAATAGTGCCTTATACCAAACAATATATGCAGTTGATTAGGCATGTATCTCAGCCTGAATATTTTTTTATTACAACAAGAGTAACGAAAGCAGCATAAATAATTTCAGTAAAAACAACGGCTCGCTACGACTTATAAATTCATCCCACTACCCATCTATACACTGCAATATTTATTACACACTTAAAATTTTTTTTGACTTATTACCCATTTATATACACTTACATTCGTCATACAGTTTGTGAAAGGAAACCTAAAACCGAATATTTATTCGTCTTGGCAAGCTGGACAGTACTGTGACATTTCAAACAGAACGATCGGACGAAGGTGACGATTAAGGGTTCGCAAAAATCAATATTTCACAAAATCCTTTTGTAAACGATACTTACGACACAAAATCAACACCCTCTCAAAGTTTCAAGTTTCCCTCCTTTTAGCGGGTTGGTCTGTGCGATGATATGTCAGTCAGAATATTGCATTTTATATATACATATAAATATATATATATATAAATATTTATATGTATATATATATATATATATATATATATACATATATATACTTTTGCTCGACACCTCCACCCCGGCTCCGGTTCCTTGACATAATACAAAAAACCGCACCCTTCTAGCATGTATAGTAAAGAAAGTATATTAAGTAGTTTTCCATTGAGGGGGGGGGGGGGGGTGCGTTGAGAAAATTAAAGTTTTTCCCCCCGTAAGTTTGGACTTAGTCTACGTCGAATGCAAAAAACTTGTATACGTTAGTCATATTTATTAGTTTGTCCAACATCTTTAACTTACTCGATCGTATCCTTATTATGTCTAGTCGATAGAGGTGTTGCTTGATTAAAATATTTTTTCAACACATGCAAGATTTACTATACGTTAATGTATTGTGTATGTCTACAGTCTACACCAAATCTTATAATAGTGACGGGGAGAGAGATGACGAGAGAACGTTAAAAGATGAATTAACAACTATTTTCATTCAATGTAATGTTATTTACTATATGGATATAGTAAATAGCATTAATCACTCGAATGAAATTTTATCATTATGTGGCTGTCTTCAAACCCTATTTTATTTTAGATTACAGATTTTTATGGTTTGTTTTTTTTGTTTTCTTGCATGTACATAAATAAATCAATTTACACTTCGTTTTTAAGGTAAGTAGAAACTGATAAGGTTAATTTTAAGATAAGTAAAGGATATGGAACTTACCAGCATCAGAAACTAATAATGATATTCTCCTCAAATACGATTATTATTAGAACCCAACTTGAAAACTGTGACGCAATTCAATCTTAATTTTTAACTGATATAAATTGTTATATAAAATGTTATTTTTTGTATACCTATGTGTTAAATAATTTGTATAATTTGTCAATTCAAAAATATGTTGTAGTTTTTGGCGTTTCCAATATTATTAGGTCTCATTTATAAAATGTTATATTCAGTACTGACAATTTTTACCTTATTGCTACAGTATGTAACATTTCATTGCTATTCCTGAAGAAGGAACTGTGTTCCGAAACTAGTCAAATAAAGTGATTTAACGAAAATTTCAAATATTTTTTTCATTTAATAATTATAATTTCATTCAAGATTATTCACAAAAAATTCAAATTTTATATAAAAAAAGATCCAAGGATATTATAGCTTTGTAGGTGATTGCAATTTAAAGAATACTTTTATATTATATTATAATGGTTTTTCATCCAGTAACAAACCCCCGTGAACTTAGCAGAGCACTTTTAGCAGATCCTTTCCAAAACCATCCAACAAATTTGTTGATCATTTGTTGGACATTGTTGGAACATTTTAAAAATTTGTTGGACCCTATTTCAAAAGTTATAACCGTTTTTCCAAATGCTCTGCTAGGTTCACGCTAGCAGAGCAATGTTTGAAAACTGACCAAAAAAGTATCCAAAAATGTTCCTTAGGACTTGTTGGACATTGTTGGAACAATTTTAAAATTTGTTGGACCTTATTTCAAAAGTTATAAAGCTTTTAAAATGCTCTGCTAGGTTCACGCTAACAGAGCAATGTTTGAAAACTGACCAAAAAAGTATCCAAAAATGTTCCTTAGGACTTGTTGGACATTGTTGGAACATTTTTAAAATTTGTTGGACCTTCTTTCAAAAGTTATAAAGCTTTTTAAAATCGCTGCTTAGCGCACGCCTACAGAGCCATGTTTTAAAATCGACAAAAAAAAGTAACAAACATTGTCCCTTAGTACTTGTTGGTCATTGTTGGAACATTTTTAAAATTTGTTGGACCTTCTTTCAAAAGTTATAAAGCTTTTTGAAAGCACTGCTTTGCGTACGCCTACAGACCCATGTTTTAAAACTGACCAAAAAAGTATCAAAAAATGTTCTTTTGGACTTGTTTGACATTATTGGATCATTTTTTAAATTTGTCGGGACTCATTTCCAAAGTTATAAAGCTTTTTATAAGTGCTGCAAAGCACACGCCATCAGAGCCATGTTTAAAAATCAACAAATATGTTCCTTGGTACTTTTTGAAAATTATGGGATCATTTTTATTATTTATTGGGCCTTATTTCAAAAGCTATTAAAATCAACCTAAAAAGTATACCAAAATATTCCTTGAGGCCTGTTTGACTATTTAAAAAATTTTCTGAACCAAAGTCATAACTATTGACCGTTATTTAATACGTATATAATAATTACCGTAGTACAAATGTGCTATTTTTTTAACGTTTTTATTTTTCAACAATTAAAAACTATTAATTTATGTATATTCTGTACCAATCATCATATAACGCACCTATTATAGTAGGTGCGGCAAAAGTTGTAGCATAGACGCCGAATGCACTATACTTTCTTTGACTAGAAGTAATAGAGACGATTTTTGGCCCTCTGTATCTCAGTTATCAAAAAAGCTAGGAAGCTCAAATTTTAAACATAAAGCGAGTATACAACAGTATACCTTTAATAGTTTCTAAGAGATTTAACCCATAAAATTGACATTTATCATAAATCATAATCAATATTCAAGTGTACCTCCCGTTGTCCAGAACATTGATTAGTAGAAAGATAGGTCAAGAGCTCAAACAACCCAGAAAAGTCTGAAAACAGAAAAATTTCTGCCTCGAATTTGGTAAGAGATAGAGAGAAAAGAAAAGAACAAGAAAAGTTCGTAGGCAAATTATTTTTCGTTTCTAAAAACAAAAAACTTTTGTTTGATTTCAATTTATAGAATTTATAGTTAGATTTCAATTTATGCCATAAATTCTGTACAAACATTGTTATTTATTATGAGCCTTGTGTCTGAAGCCACTCTAGTGACTAGTTTTAATCCGATTAGAATGAACTTTGGTATGTGAGGTGCTTTTGAAATTTCAGAGAAAGAGTTCGTTATTGCACAAAATTGGAGAAGGAAAAAGGGTTAGAGAGAAGAGGAAACACAAATGTATAAGAAACAAAGTTATAGAAAATTAATTTTACATCTATTTAGTTTTCGTTTACTCGAATATTTACAGAAACTTTAAGATTTATGATTGGAGATTAAAATGTTCCAACAATGTCCAACAAGTCCTAAGGAACATTGTTTGTTACTTTTTTTGTCGATTTTAAAACATGGCTTTGTAGGCGTGCGCTAAGCAGCGCTTTTAAAAAGCTTTATAACTTTTGAAAGAAGGCCCAACAAATTTTAAAAATGCTCCAACAATGTCCAACAAGTACAAAGGGGCAATGTTTGATACTTTGTTTGTCGATTTTAAAACATGGCTCTGTAGACGTGCTCTAACCAGCGCTTTTAAAAAGCTTTATAACTTTTGAAAGAAGGTCCAACAAATTTTAAAAATGTTCCAACAATGTCCAACAAGTCCTAAGGAACATTTTTGGATACTTTTTTGGTCAGTTTTCAAACATTGCTCTGCTAGCGTGAACCTAGCAGAGCATTTAGAATAACGGTTATAACTTTTGAAATAGGGTCCAACAAATTTTTTAAATGTTCCAACAATGTCCAACAAATGACCAACTAAAAGTGCTCTGCTAAGTTCACGGGGGTCAGTAACAACCCAATACAAAATGAAAAATTTTTAAAATCAGAGTACAATCATGCAATAATTATCTAAAATTATCTAAAAATAAGGATATTATAGCTTTGTAGGTTATTTCAATTTAAAGAATACCTTTAAACAGTTTTCTGCGTGTTTCTTCCGACACACCCATTATAGAACAAAAAATATATATTTAAAAGTCTATATTTAAAATCCGAAAAACAAGATGTGTTTGTAAATTTTTACATTTCGTATTTAAGATGCTTATTTATTCAAATCTTTTTACATATATTTATTTCGTTTCGTGTACACGTGTATAATATTTCTTTTCTCTTCCCTTTTATAATAAAAAAATAATAATATTCGAAGGGTGTCACACATTTTTACATTCTAATATCCTTGTCAAATTCCTGTTGTGATTTGATCAAATTGAAATTCGATATAAAGAGTTTGAGATATGTGTGTTTCCTATCGATACACACATTTAGGTATAACAATACAATTATACCAATGTGAATTCTCGAACACAAAAAATAGAATCTACTTATTGCTGGTTTGTTAATTCGTTTTATATACTTTTGATGACTGTGTGCTCGCAATATCGTTTCTGCTGTATTTCACAGCGATTGCGGTGATTTATCTAAATGAGAGAGAACGTTCATTAATTAGTACTTCGTAAATATTATTTTTGTGAAAATCTGATGAGAGACCAGAGATTGAAATAAAAAAATATTTCAATTCCAACAGATATTTTTCAGATCGTTGGTTAATGAAATACACCACAAACATGACCTCTATATAATACAGGTTGATAAAATATTTTATTAACGATACATTTCGTACAAAATATAATTGGATTTCGTACAAAATTTAGATACATTGAAGAAACTGCGTCTAAGTCCAATCTTCATCTATTTCTCAATTTTCATTATTTTATCCATATTTTTCTGAACGATCCTTTTGGTAATAAAATGTA
Source organism: Nineta flava (assembly GCA_963920215.1). Lineage (NCBI taxonomy): Eukaryota > Metazoa > Arthropoda > Insecta > Neuroptera > Chrysopidae > Nineta > Nineta flava. The sequence goes on from OY986042.1 coordinate 35,973,833, forward strand.
ATATAATGTTGGTGATAGTATTAGACCCCCTTCAGTGGAAATATTAGGTGACAGCACTTTTTTCGAAAAATGGATAAAAATAAAAAATACATAAAAATAATAAAATAATAAAAAATACATAATTTATATTGTTGAATCCGTGATTCAATAAGTTTTCATTTGACTTTAGCCACCAGTTAAATTATTACGAGGAATAGTTTTAAAGAAATCGCCTGTGACCGTCGGGTTGACACTAAAGTGATTCCATAAATATTGTCATTTTGTTGTTATTTTCACATTTTTATTATGACTAGTGAAAAAATCTTCAGGTAATCATCGATTGTATAAAGTAACAACTCAAACAGTTTAAATATAGTTTGAATCAATATATTTTGTCCACAATCCTTTGACAAAGGATTCCTAGTTTCTATTCTTATTAGAAAGAACGTTATAGTTTTTGAATGGCTCCGGTGTGTACAATTTCGATGAGTTTAAGAGTACACACTCAATATTTTACAATACATGCATTATTTTTACATTTTTGTAAAATATACAAAAATGTTTACACATAAAAAAATATAAATAATATTTTTTTGTACACTAGAATGGTTTTTTGAAACGGAAATGATTATTGGAAAATTATTTTATATTTGGAGGCAATTTTATTTCATATTCATATAAGGTTTGACAATAAAACTGTATATGTTTGTAAAGTATATTTACGTATATTAGGGTTAATTCAATTTGACATCCATAAGGAAAAAACCTTGGGTATAGCTATAGATATGTTGTACTTAATTGTCAAATGTAAAAAATATGTTGAAAAAATTGTTTTCACTTTTAATTTAGGTATGTTTCATGAAATCATTATCGACAAGCTTTTTGAATTAGGCCAGAGGATTAATAATCTTAAGACTTTTCAAGACGCAGAATATTTTAATTCCGGAACTATCTTTTTTTTGAATATTCGTTACGCTGGAGCTGCGTCAATTCCGAATTGTCTGAGAATAAATACATCACTTCGTTTTGGAAATAGATCTAAATTAACTTTTCTAATTTGTTTTTGTATCTGATATGCTTTTGGAATTTCAGAGGCAAGTTCGTTAATGAACAGAATCGATCAAGGATTAGGGGCGTTTAGAACCATGGTTACTTTAAAATATCAAGTAACCATGGTGATGCATTTGTGATATTCATTCTTATGGGTATTTTACTTAAATTGCAAATATTTCCGTACATATTAGAGATACAGAAAATATGTTCAGGAAAAACTCTCCCAATTTTTAGTGAATTTTCTCCAAAGAAAATGCAGTTATTGGGGGGAGGGAAGGGCATTTAAAGAAAGGGAGAAACACAAAATTTGTCATATCTCCCTTAATATATAAAAATCGAAAAATTTATAAGAAGTAAAGTTGTAGGTACTTTTACTATAATTTTGTTTCGTTTTATTTGCCTGTTACACTAATATTTACAGAAATATTTACAATTTAAGATTGAGAGTTAAAATTTAAAATTGGAGTTGGAGAAAAAGGATCGGGAAATGAATTGTAGCAAACATAATTTTCTACAACTTCCTTATACATTTTTCGATTTTCAAATATTAAGATAGATATTTTATATTTTATGTTTTCATCTTTCTCTATGCCCTCTTTCCCCTTGACCTATGCCATTTATTAATAATCAGATACGATATTTCATTTTGATTAGACTATAATTGTGGCCACTAGAGAGCAAGTGATGTATTCTAAGGAAATTCGCTAAGTTGGCGCGGCTCCTGCGTAAATAAGTATTTTTCAATGTTTCCACCAAATTTCTGCATCAAAGATTATTTTCGAAATCTATGATAGTTGCATACAATTTCAAACCTTCAAATCGAATCGACAAGTAGAACTAGGTCAAATTCAAATCACTAAATTTGACACTCATTCAGATACCATAATGAATATTATTGAAAAACGATATGTTGATCGAAACAAGACCAGTTTCTTGATTAACAAGAAGTTAAAAAAAGTATTTAATCATATTTCGTTCTGTTTTTCATTCTACTAGATTTTTTTTCTATTAAAAATTTCATTTAAAAATCTATCTTCTATTAATAAGTTTATTACGCTAAGTTTGACTAAAAGAATATGCAACATTGGAATGTTCAATACATAACGAATAAAAATAATAATAAAATCGGTTGTATGAAAGTTAAAAATAATCTACCTATATACTTTTATTTTATATTGCTTCTACGTAAATTGATCATGTATTTATTTATCTTCAGTATTAAACTAACCATAAAAATTATACGAAAAACAATGCGAAAATCGAGAAACAAATGAAAATTGGTAAAATGAAGTTATAAGCATTCCATATCAATATAAAAATACATGAGCAACATCACAAAATTTTTATTTTTTTTTCGTAGAATATAAAAATCTACTTCTGTTATTAAGTACAAGAACACGTTATGTTTATATGGTTTTTGATCATTTACCTTTTTAGATCTGTATAACCGAACTACATTGTATCCGAATTCGATTAGTATAACATAACCAAAAGGTACAACCATACTAGATAGATAGATTGTAGAGGCTGTCCTGGACGGGACACATTCCGACCATAAGATCCATTGTGATGCCTCCAATCATTATTCTCAAACTCTAATGTGAACAGAGGTAATAAGAACTTTCAATCTTACATTGTAAATATTTCTGTAAATATTAGAGTAACAGAAAAAATTATAGGAAACAAAATTATAATAAAACTAATTTTCTACAACTTTACTCCTATATAAATTTTTCGATTTTTCGAATATAAGGGAGATATGTCAAATTTTCCCCCTCCTTCAGTATATGTATATATATACAGACTGAGTAAAAAGTCATGGAGTTTTTTGAAAGGATGGATAGAGGATGAAATTTTAAGATGAAAAGTAAACCAGCTTTACTACAATTCATTGTCTACCTATATTTTCTGTAACTATAATATTTACAGGAATATTTACAATACCCATAATAATGAATATTACAAATAAATACATCGCCATGGTTACTTGATATTTTTAATGTACTTTAATGAGTTTTTCTATTGTTTCTTTTCCATGTTTTGTGTTTTATTCTTTCTTTAAATGCACCCTGAATCGGTTAGGTTCGTTAACGAACTTTACCTTTGAAATACCAAAAGCATATCATATACGAAAACATATTAATTTATATATGTGTCTGTAACCACTGTAGTGGTAACGGATTACCATGAACATTAATAAGATAAAATCTAATTAAGATCTATTTCCATAAGTGATGTATTACTTCTGAGAAAGTTCATTGACGCAGCTTCTGCATAACGAATTTTTAAAATAAATAGTATATAATCAAACATAGTACGAAGTACAATCTACCTGATTCCGAAATGTCACCTTCAATTTTTTGCAATTAAATAAAATGAATGTTTGATTTGTATCAACGGAACCGCCAATTTCATTTGCTTACCCTTTCAAAAACACATTTTAGAAACGTTTGATAAAAATACTTTTTTTACGGAAATATAATTTTCCACTTTGACAATATATTTTTCAAATTATTTTCAATACTTACATGATACCTACTTACATAAATACGGACAAAATAATGCTGCGTTTGTAATATTCTTTAATAAAAATCATAAAATAAAAAAAAATAAATAGAAATACAAAAGTTAGATAGCTTTACATGATACAAAATGTTATTCCATATAGCATTTATGAAAAGTTCACCTTCATGTACCGTTTTTTTTTTTTTATATTACCAAGAGGAGAAAGGAGACGATATGGAGAGTAAAGTGAATCAGTCAGTTTATGACAATCAATTCAATTTACGTCGTAACATTTCATTTTGATTGAATTTTACGACCTGATTACTTTACAAACGATGTAAGTAAATTGTTTTTTTTTTCGTGTATTCGAAAAATATGATAAATAATTTTATTTTTGTTATTTCATGCAAATTGCTATATTTGTGTGTTTACAAATTTTTTCTTTTGTTTTACAATTTGTAGTTTGAACGAATAAAAAGTATCGTAAAAATTAGCGATTTCGTTTTCAAGAAAATAGGGATAGCTATTGGTGTTGTACCAATGGCCAAATTTCGCAAATATCTCTTCATATGTCCACTTTTACTACGATCGGAATGAAATTTAGTATTTGAGGTGATTTTAGCATTTTAAAGGCCATGTTTGTTAATGTGCAAAATCGGACAAAGTAAAGGAGGGTTACTAGGAAGGAGGAAACAAGAAATTTGGTATATCTGTCTTATAGTTGGAAAAATAAAAATAAAATAAGAAGTAAAGTTATAGAAAATTAAATTTTCTGGAAATTCGTTTCTTATTACAAAAATATTTATTTTGGAAAATTGAAATTAAAATCCTAAATATCTCTGTACACATTACAGTTTTTGAAAAAATGAACACGTAGCTACAGTAATAATCTGTAGCAAAGTTGATTTCCTACAACTTTACTCCTTATACATTTTTAACGAATTTCCTCCAAAGGGAATGCAGCTATTGTTTTTTGATTTTTTAAATATTTAATATCTTGTGTTTTCTTCTTTATCTATACCCCCTTTCCCCTTGACCTATGCCATTTATTATCAAACTTGGCCTGTATATGTATTTATTGCTTATATAAGTATGAATTTCTAATGCATAGAAAACGTAAAAAAATCATTAATTTTAATATTTGATGATTTAAAAATATGAGTCGAATAAATCAATTAACAAAATGGATATTTTGTATTATGAAAAATATTGTTCTTTAATCAAACCTTCGTTATGGATTGTCAAACTTACATAAATTATTTACATGCGTAACAAAATTTGTGTTAGTCATGCCAACGAACGATTTTCTAACGATTAAAAAAATGGATTGTAAAAAAAACGTTGGTACAGATGTTCGAATTTCCGTATGGCCGCCAGTTCACCCATCTACCTATCTGTTCGTCAACACTTTCTCTGAATAATAATACTTATAAATTTTCAAGAAATATATAATAAAATGAAAAATTAGTTTCACTGAAACGAATATAAATGATTTTGTATTTCATTCGAATAATTAATTTTAAATATATGGATGTAGACATATATGTATATATAATCAGATCTATAATAGATATGTTTTTGCAAATATACATATAGTTCAGTATTAACATACATATAAAGATAGCAAATATATAAAATATATTTTTGCGTTATAAGAAATCTGTTGACGAGACATTTTTTCTTTCATAAATCAACGTCATTGTCATACAAAACATTAATTATTTTCTTTCAATGTTTATTGCAAAAAATTTATATAATTCTATTAAATTGTTTTTATAACTATAAAAATCAGTTGAGTGTGAGATATATTTGCACAGTTAGGGTTCCATGAAAAAATAAACCTGAAAAACATGTAAATAGAAAAAAATTGTTCTTTATATCGTGAGCAATAATTTTGTTTTCCAAAAACCCTTTTTCTGTAAAATTAATGGTTCAGCAATTCGTTCAGTATATATTTACTTCAGATGTATTTGTTTGTGTATCTTGTGATACCCCCCCCCCCCCCATAAACATCATAAGCACAAAAAGCGCTAGAGTATCTCATATAATAAATTCAATTGGGGATATATTGATTAAATTCAATTTACTAGGATTTTTATATTACAATTACTCTGATTTTTTAACAAATTGTGAAATTTGAGATGCTTTTAGTATTTGAAAGGCCAAGTTCGTTAATGGGCAAAATCGGGCATGGGAAAAGGCTGGTTTAGAAGGAGGGAAAAACACACAATTTGGTATATCTTCCTTAATATTGGAAAAAAATAAAATAAAATTAAAATTGTAGAAAATATTACTATAATTTTGAATCTTATCATTTTTTCTGTTACTCCAATGTTTACAGAAATATTTACAATTTACAATTTTATGAGCAGGTAATGAATTGTAGCAAACTTAATTTCCTACAACTTTACTAATCATACATTTTTTTATTTTTCAAATATAAAGAGAGATATTTCATATTTCTTATTTTGTGTTTTCTTTTTTATCTATGCCCCCCTTTCCCCTTGACCTATGCCAGTTATTAATTAAATTGGCCTTGCGAATATTAAAATCATATTAGCCACGACAGTTTATTTTTATCATACTAAAATTGGGACCGATAGAGAGTGATTTATATATTTTAAGCAAAGTCGCATTTAACGCAGTTCCTGCGTAACGAATTTTTTTTAAATTTTATAACTGATACTGATTTTTTGGTCCACTTTCTTATAATGCTCATATTATGATCACTCTGCAACTTTCATTAAAGAGAGTTTTTGGCTAGGCTAAGTTTTTATCCATAAACTTACTATCGAATTCCCAATTGCAATTAAAAGATTTAACTATCGCAGCAATTTTTTCGTTATTTGGTGGAAAAGTCCTATCGAACAATTGACCTGATATTTTCTGGCATACTAGTACACATGGTCATAAAAGTAGCACTTATTATAAACTAGGTATCCTTCGCAGTTTCACCCGCGTTAAATTTGTATATAGCCTATAATCTTAATCATAATAAACCGGCTAAGTAACGTAAACAAATTTTTTAAATCGGACTGGCATTTCCAGGGATTAGCTCGTTCAAAGAAAAAATCTCTTCAGTTTAATTATATAGGGTGGCACAAAAATACCTTCACGATTCTTAAATTTAATAATTCAATAATTTGTTGAGTTTCTCTGTTTTAGATTATAACAAATACTTAGAAGTTTCGATATAGAACGATACCAGTCTGCAGAAAGGATAAATAACTTTTTATTTAGAAATCGGAAGAAATATTTAAATAATAATAAACGGAAGTTTATTTCTACTCAGAGAAACTATCGACGATATTTTTATGTCAGATATGCTCCTTCGGACCGTACGATATTGCTGATTATTTTATTTGGGGTTTCTGAAAGTATGGGTTCATGTAAACAAGCCACAATGCATGTAACATCTTAGAATATTAGGTGAGAGTTTTAGAGGATATGCTGAAAAGAGCTCATAGTGTTTGCTGAAATGAGTTAAGAATCAAAGAAACTCTGCTTTGTGAAAAATGTATCTCCAGCCATGGAAACGGCTGTGAGTTTCAAAATTTAAATTTAATTTTTAATTTAAAATCGTGAAGGCACTTTTGCGTCACCTTGTATTAGTATAGATACACTAACAACTTTTATTTGAAACATATGTACCCTGAACCAAATGAATAGGGTACAAATTAAATAAAATTTTTTGAAAAATAAACGCTACTTTTGTGGCCCATAGTACATAAAAATTGTATGCCAATCATACAACTGTTTTTTTTTTGTGAGTGAATGTTTTGTAACAATTGAAAATTTGGTTTTTACATCATGTCATGTTATTTTGAAACCTTGAACTTTTGACTCCTCTACATATATTGATGTGTGTCTTTACAAATTTCATTAACAAAATATACTCAATCAAATATGATACCAACATAAACATAAATGACGCCTGTAAAAAAATCAAACATTGAACTCTCATAAAGTTAGTTTTTACCTCGAAAGTTTCGGAGTACAGTTTAGTACTTTTTTTTTTGTTATTGTTATTGTGATGAACAAAGCCATTTATAAAAGTTTTGTAATATACATTCATATTTTCGCATCACATGTGAGAATACATTTGGTTGCTTGGTTCTCTATTCTATACCATATAGTAACTACATACATAGAGAGAGAGAGAGGAAACATGATATTCTTGCTTGTGTGAATGTAATAAATATCGATTTTGATATAGTGATTCCATTTCGAGGCGGTGATGAATGATTTGACAAACTGAAGTTAACGCTAAACACTGGTGACTGGTTAGCGAGAAAACGACTTTGGTATAGACAGGTTTCCGCGTTCGAAAGACTTTGTTTCGAAGTTTATATTTTCTTAGATAATCTTAGATAATTTCACGAAAAAAAAACCATATTTTGTTGTTTATCCAAAAAAATAATAATAAAATGTTTAAGAAAACTAAAAAAACATGCTTTTATTGGAATATGAACTAAAAAATAAAAAATAATTAAAAATAGAAGAGAATACAAAGATTGACAACAAAATTAACTTTAATGCAAACATAGGCATCATACACGTAATGTCGGCATTCGGCATGTTCATCTTATACCTCGGCCACCTACATTCATCGTCATAACGCTGCCCTATGTGTGCTCTACTACTTCATGAGACACAGGTATGAAGAAGACCGTACGCCAGTCCAACCATATGCTTCCGGAGAGATCGAGCCTGTCGTCAAAAACGAGAAATGTATTTTTGGAATTTCTCGTCCACTAGGCAGCTCTCTGATATAGTGATATAGTGCTCCAGGATATTTCAGCTACGACTATTAACGTCATAGAGTTTTCTGCGCCTACAAAAACGAATATTGTCCTGAAAAAGGAGCAAAAGCTGACTAAATACCTTGATCTGCTCAAAGAACAACGACAGCTACACCCTGGCTATTCAGTCAAATTGGTTGTTCTCATTATTTGTTGCCCAGGCGGTATACTCCCCGCTCTAGAGTCTAATCTTTCCACCATTCCGGTTTGCTGGTCTCATTTTCGTCACCTTATCACCTACATGCAAATGGTTGACATCAAAGGCACTCTTCGAACATTGAGATCGCATTAGATTGTCTTCAAGTTACAGCCCTTGAAGTTATTTTACTTTTGTTTGGCAGGTTCCACATTCGTGCAGTGCAGGGACGGAGCTCTGCATGACCAGGACAGTACATTAACGATGAACGTACTTCCTGACTTGGAAGACAGACAGACCCTTTGGACATCGCGTTGACTGACAGATGTACAGACTACACACCATAGTGTAGTGAACATTCTTCAAAGGACGTAGCTAAATAAATCGTTGTGAGGATTTATGTTTGTTGAAGATGTGGATGGCCCTGGGGTGTACATGCTGTATCCACTCTGCTCCTTCAACAAACATAAATACGTTAAATTTTAATCAAATGAATAATTATAATGGGAGTTTACCTCCGTTTTACCTCATCATTATTTAGAACCTTTTATTAATTTTATAACTAAACATTTTTAAATGATGTGTATAGAAGCCAAGGAATTTGTATGCAGACTAGAAATTGGTAGATTGTGCGGCTGCAGCCGACTTTGAGAGGAGGTATGACGATTTTTGAGTTGAAACTGCAGAAAACCGTCTCAAGCATAGCCGGTTACTTCGTTCTTGTCTGTACGCCGACAGTCTAGTTAATTATCCGCTCCATTAATTATAACTGTCACCGCTAGGATTTGAACTCGCAACCATATTTCTAATAATAATAATAATAATAATAATAATAATAATAAAGGTCTTTATTTAAATATTATACAAATAAGATACAATTATTAATAATAATTTTTCAGACATACTCTATGGTCATTGAAGACCGTCAGAGGAGTTGTCTTTTGAAGAAAAAAAAGCCACAAAGAAAAAGCAAGAAAGAAAAAAAAAAAAAAACAGAAATACATATGCAAAATGAGAAAATGAATACATAAAATTAAAATAAAAAGAGAAAAAAAAAATAATAATAAGTTAATAAATTAACACAAAGTAACAAAATTATATATTTCTAATATATACCTGACCTTTTTTAATATTTTTTTTAATATGTAAATTACCAAGGTTGTGAACATTCAAAGCAACCGTGATAATAGAGGGAAGTTATAGTTGTTATGCAACAGATAAAAATGATGAACAAAATTATAATAATAATTTAATGATGAAGCGACACCGCTACAAATTCACTTGACAATCAAATTAGATGCAAACCGTTTCTAAATGATTATGATTCGATGTAATTTTTTTTACACAGTCAGTTAGTTTCCTCTCTATATATGTACTAAATATATGATCTGTACATAGTAAACAGTACAGAGCACCTAAATAATATGATTAGAAATTGCGGTCACGTAGATCAGAGCTCAGACAGAACATATAGCACACAGTAGTAAAACTATGTACAGTTCAACTCAACTCAACTACTGATGTTCTATCGTTCTCTATCCACATATACACTGACTGTATTTAGTAAACTCAGAAGCGAATATATTCCACCCACTTATAAACAATGTAAACCTCATGCCGCCACACATATACTCAAATGTATAGTCGACATCAAATAATACAGTAACTTTTTTTTTTGGTTTGTTAAGAAAATTCTTATGGAAGTGATACGTGTACCTTCCATAATAGCGCTCCAGTATAAAGGAATAAATAACATTACAAATAAAAGTTTCTCAGAAGTGAAAAGCGAAATTTTTTGTTAACTCTCTCTCTCTCTCTCTCTCTCTCTCTTTCAGACACAGATTTCACCCTATTAGACCGGTCTGTCTACATTTTTTGGCCGGAAACCAGCAGACAGTAAATAAAAATATGTAAAAAATCGGAAATTTTCCGTAGAATTCAATGCACTATTTTTAAAACAACTGACATTACGGCCTCATATAGAAAATGGCGGCCAAAGTTGGTGAAAAACATGTTATTGATTTAAAAAAGAAAAATTGGCTCTGTATAAAAAAAAAGTTTCGTACAAAAGTTGTGTAACTACTTATTTCGGATCGATGGAGCCTGATCCGATTTCAAAAAATTGTAAAAAAAATTATTTATTTAAAAAAAAAACCGTAAAAAATCGCATTTTTTTTAAACGCTCGTATCTCTTTGAAAGAAAATGTTTTTTTAACGAAACTTGGTGAAAGTGTACCTCTTTACAAGTCAAAGAAGAGCGTTTTTGAAAATCTGAAAAATATTGAAACTTTTTGCAAAAATCGATTTTTTCGAAAAAAAAGCGTTTTTTGAGAATTCCATTAGCTCATAAACCGGTTGGTTTTTCCAAACGTTTCTTGGCCAAAAATTTTCTTCAATAGTTGCGGTAATATGTGTGCGTATTGCGCGCTTCATTAAATGATCGGTAATATGCGAAAAATCGGTTGAAATATTGGCTACAGAAAATTAACATTGCGCTCATATTAGACAGACTAGCCTATATTTAAATAATGATAGTATACAATATACCTAATTTAATTTGGACTGAAAATGGGGCTCGTGATTTCTAGAGCCCGTGATGTATTTTTGTTTTTGTTGATTTGAATCATTAATCATTCGGTTTTTGGGAAAATGTTTCGAATAAAAGATGTTAGTGTACTTATAATGAGCGAATTTTATCGAAACCATTTTTTTTTAAATCGAATGATTAGGCACAAATTAATTATAAAATTTTGATAAATGAGCGCTACTTTTGTGCCCATATGTATACAAATATATATCATAAAAAAATGAAAATTAAGTGAATTATTAAAAATATAGAATATACTGAGTTACTTTACTTTTTTCAGACATACATTGAAAAATACAAAATATCCTATATATATGCTATATACACTACAAGTATTACTGTATATGTAATATATGAATATAAACGCTTAGAATGTGACTTACCAGTGGTTCAATTTTTATGAACGGGAGTGTACTTATATATTTACAAATTGATGCTTGACCTGAAATTGTGGCAAAACCATTTGGTTTATGAAAAATAGTTTTTTGTGATAGAATTTATTTATCATAGAATAGAATTTTGGTATGTGAAGGCTTTTGGGATTTGAGACCAAGTTCGTTCCATGGGCAGAATCGGACAAGGGGTAAATCAGAGGGGCTTAGAGCGAAGGGAAAACACAAAATTTGATATATCTTCCTTAACATTGAAAAAATCGAAAAAGACACAAGAAGTAAAGTTGTAAAATTAATTTTTCTAGAATTTTGTTTCTTATCATTTTTTCTGTTGCAGTTTTATTTACAGAAATATTTCCAATTTAAGATTGAAAGTCACAACCCTAAATATCTCTGTACACATTAGAGTTTGAGAAAAAATTATCAGATAATAAATTGTAGCAAACATAATTTTCTACTATTTTACTGCTAACATATTTTTCGATTTTTTTTATATTAAAAGAGATATTTTATATTTTGTGGTTTTTTCTTTCTCTATGTCTCCCTTTCTCCTTGGCCTATGCCATTTATTATTAAAATACGCCATGCATACTCTGTAAGCTAAGATTCTGGAACTAATATCTGTGATACTATATCTCATAATTATTTTGATATGTATGTTACAAACTTGGGACTAAACTTAACATATTATTTTTGTTCAAATTAAATGAATTGAACTGTAAAATAGCGCACATGAAGAATATGTTTAAGCAAATAGTGTATATACAATTCTTGAATCATATTCGTGAATATTGAACGGATTCAGATAACGTTAGACAATGTTGACCATAAACTTGAGGTCTTCCACAACTACTTACGAACATCACTTGTATATATTCCCTCAATATAATAACCACATAAACTGAACATATACATATATACATACACACATTCATATACTGTTGTACAGTACTAGAATACAATATTATATAAACATAGCATATATAGATAAAGATTACTTACTAACATAATAATACTACGAACAAAATTTATTATTAAATAATATTTTGTTTAAGCTTAATAATTGGATGGTGTTACAACTCATATCTATCTCCTATTTATAGATTGTGTTGTTGCTGCTTGCTATACGCCAATTTATAACGTTTGATTATCATATTGTTTATGTGGACACAAAAAGGTTCAAAAGGTTCAAACTCAATATAATCTAATTGGTAGGATTGTTAAAAGAATTATTATCCGATTAGAATATTTAGAAAACTATCATTTTAATAAAGTTGATAAAGGTTAAAATATTTTGACGAACAAATCAATCAAAGATATTAATCAAATTGAAAATAGTTTTAATCCAAACGTTTTTATTTCAATTGTAGGTACAGACTATTTTTCAAACGAGAAATTTGACTTATACAAGCTACAGAAACTTAGTCAATTTTCTCGATTATTTTATGCTGCTCAGAAGCGGATAAAATATCCACAACGCCCTAGACTAGCACCTCATCAGCGCCCCTCTAATTGCCATCTCACTAATATTATAAACGCGAAAGTTTGTGAAGATGAATGTGAGTTACTCTTTCACGCAAAAACAACTTAACGGATTTTGAAGAAATTTATATGAAGGTAGCTTATACCCTGAATTAACACATAGGATACTTTTATCCCGGAAAAGTCACATGCCACGCGAGCAAAGCACCTGGAAATGTCTAGTATGTTATAAATTTTAACTATGTGGTGAGAGTGAAGAAAGCAAGAAGGATAGAGCTTGGAAATTCGTGGTTTCTTTGCCTTTTTACCAGGAAATAGATGTGACTATGTATGTTTAGTTATTGTGAATACCATATAAATAGCTAACCAAGGTTTTTTATCATTAATTAAGTACAAACTTAAGATTTAATATTTTACATATAAAAACAACAAGACTATGAATAAAGTTGTATATTTTTTAAAGTTGTTAGGTTGTTAGAAAAGAATTATTTATCCAATCACATATGTTAAAAATTTCTTCGTCTACATTTTTGTCTTGCGAAATTGTCAATAACATCATCATAGTTTAAAGATAGCAATAAGTTTGATTCAATGTTAAGTATCGCTAGCGAAATTAATCTTTTATCGGTCATGGTTGAGGGGAGATAATTTTTCACTCTCCTTAGACAAGAAAAATTCCGCTCACCGCTGCGGATCCTGACAGTGACCTACTCTCTCGGAGCACTTTAGGTATTATTTTTTTCTTCGTTTAAAAACTTGCACGGTCGTCCTTTTGTAACTTCGCGCCCCTAGGCACGTGTCTAGTTTGCCTTATGGATAATCCGCCACTGATGTAGTATTTAATGGAGAAAATTGTTTAAAAATAAACTGTTTATGATATATAGTTACTTCGACGACACTTTTATTATTTATAAAATGAAAATCGGATAAACCAAAGTAAGCTCTTGCATGCAATATTACATGCAAAAAAAGAAAAACACTTTCTGATTTAGTGATTTTATCACCTTCTGTTACCAAAGTTCCAGCTTTTTTCCTAAGACTCCAAATAAGGCCCAGGGTGGTTTGTGATTAAAAATAAAATACTGATTTCTATATTTAAAAAAAAAATTTTTGTAATCAATCGGTAGCAGAGTAACAGAAATCAGGATATTTTACAATATAATGATTGGTTTTTGTTTTAATGTAGTGTATATGTAATAGACCTAACAAGATCCAGCCTATTTTTGGCTGAATTGTTACGAAGTACTGATTGAATGATTATTTAGTGATTGGAGAATAATTTTTTTTAGTACTCCACTGTTTAAAATTTATTATTATTTTGTTTTCATATTTTTATTATTCAAAAAAATAATAATTTATATAATTATTGGTTTATGCGAGTTGAGATTTTACATAATTTCAACAAACATTTACTTAGATCGGATATGACTTGCGTATATCCAAGCTTACTTCGATATTTCCGCACATATTTCAAATCAGTTACAAAAAGTACTTGTCTCAAGACAGTTACTAAAATTAGTTGGCTCAGTACAGTTACAAAAAGTACTTGTCTCAAGACAGTTACTAAAATTAGTTGGCTCAGTACAGTTACAAAAAGTACTTGTCTCAAGACAGTTACTAAAATTAGTTGGCTCAGAACAGTTACAAAAAGTACTTGTCTCAAGACAGTTACTAAAATTAGTTGGCTCAGAACAGTTACTAAAAGTAGTTGTCTCACATGAATTAATCAGATGGTATTTTGAATTTTTATTTCTTCAATTTACAAATTGAATATTTATTATGGATTGTGCTGAAGTATCGAATAGGCGAATTAATGGTTTCTATCTGATTGTATCTAAGTGTATTTTTTTTGTATAATTTATTTAATTCACCATTCCGAAACTTGTGGTTTTTCAAACTTGTCACATTTCAATACACATTCTATACACATTTTGGCTGTACAATTTATGTATTTTATGTGAATATGCAATGACTTTTTCAATTTATAACTATATTGTTTTGTATACGCTTGGTATTTTTGGCCTTGTAGTTTTTCTTTACAGAAGCGTAAAGTCCCCTTTATATACAACTATGTATCTGAATTAAATTTGTAGTGTATATTTATATTTTTGCAAATCAGACATATTTGAACATTTTTTTTTTACTGTAGTGTCGTTTTTTTTTTATATACGATATTTCTTTTTACTACAGTTCAATCTAGTACATATTCATGTAATTTTTTTTATAACTTGTACAACCAAACTTAGTATTTTAAGGATAGTTATACTATCAACATATTAAATGAAAAATTATTTATTTCAAATATATTTTATTTTTACATATATTTTGTTTTGTTCTTTTTTTGTACTTTTTTTTATTTTCAGTATTTCTGATTCGAATCACTAGTCGATAACTTAGACACTTACTGGATAGTAAAGATCTTACTACCTCAATATTATCTTTTTTAATGGGCCCAGCTTTTATTGAAAGACTTTCGGTTCAACGTGTTATTTTTTTTATATTTACGTGTATCGCGTTAGCACCGATCGTTTTCCAATTTTCATAATTCCACATACAATACTCTGCTTTGGATTTTTTTTTCTAAAGTACCGTATATTTAGTTTTCATTATTTTTTTTTAAAAATACATCATAATACCTCTTTTAATTAAAATTACTAAATTAACTTAATTTCATATTTATGAAAATAATTGATAATTCAATTATTTTCTATAAAGTGTTTAGTTTTTTTTTAAAACTAAACACCAATTTTTTTTTTAAACTAAAAACATTTTTTTTTTTAAATACACATGATTTATATTGATAACTTTGATTTTTCAAAATTTTTTAGTGGGACTTATTAAGGGACCCGGTTCCAACTAAGGCACAAAATCGAGGTTTTTAAAATCATTTTTTTCTTGTAACATAATAAATTGTGATGATTTTTTTAAATTATTGGATGCATAAATAATTAATGCTTACTAAATTTCTATTTATATTTATTACGCAATTTTATGATTTTATAGTCATTTTACAAAATTCCAGATCAATTATTTGTATTTTATAAATACGTATTTCGACTATAAAGTAGTCATCATCAGTATGAATTAGCTAATCGTAAGTATCTCTGAGATATGGAGTCACAATATTAATAAAAAATTTTGTCTTTTATATGGTCTGACTGAGGTAGTACCTGAAGGATTATTTGAGTTGACTGACCAATTAAAGGATTAAGTGTTTGCTGACCACAACCCATTTATTGGCGGTATCCTTTTCTGACCATGCGTTGTTGTTATTGTGTATAAGGCGAGGATGTTGTTTGAAGCTAACCTTGATATTCAGGTATTAAATTTTGAATATGGTTTAATTTTATTAAATCAAATTTGGAATTGGGCATTTGTCTAAATTCAATATCTGTTTTCTTATTTTGTGTATGTAGATACTATCGTATGCACCGAATTCTGTGGGGTTTTGTACCGATTCCAGTAGTTTTAATTTCGATTTGTCAAATTTGTGGTTGTTCTCAATAACGTGCGCAGCTACACACGATTATTCGGTCACTCTCTAGTGGTCACAACTTTAGTTTGATCAAACTGAAATGTCGTATATGATTTTAATATTTGCAAGGCCAATGTTATTAATAAATGACATACGTCGAGGGAAATGGAGGGGGGGGGGGGTATAAAAAAAGATGAAACACAAAATATAAAATATCTCTCTTAATATTAGAACAATCGAAAAATGCGTAAGAAATAAACTTGTAGAAAATCAAATTTGCTACAATTCATCACCTTATCATTTTTGCTGAAACTTGTGTGCAGAGATATTAAGGAATTTAATTTTCAATCTTAAACCGTCAATATTTCTGTAAATATTAGTGTAACAGAAAAAATTATAAGAAACAAAATTACAGTAAAACTTTGTACCTACAACTTTACTTCTTATAAATTTTTCGATTTTTCGAATATTAAGGGAGATATGTCAAATTTTAAGTTTCCCCCTATCTTTCAATCCCCCTTTTCCCTTAACCGATTTAACAATTATTGTTATTTTTGGAGGCGGTGTCAACATTGAGTCAACATATATATTTAAAAATTTTTGCTTTGGTGAACTAAAATTGGCACAAGAATATGCAATTATAATTTTACTTTTTAGTGCATCGTTTGTTATAGAATATTTGATTTTAGAAGTCGGGTTTCCATTTTGTCAAAATAGGTTTTATTTCTCGCTTTTTAGTGACTTTGAAGTTCTATAACTGATTTTATTTGTTTAAATATGGGTAGACCTACTAAACGACCAATTAATTTGTAGTGAACACTTTTTTTTTACCCGTTTTTTTTTTTTTTTTTTTATAATTTTTAGTACATTTTTTTAAAACAGATTTTCAGTTTTTTTTACAAGCATTTTGTTTTTTTTTTGGGGTCGGTTTTTTTTTTGTAAAAAATTTTTTTGAAGTCGGTTTTTAAAAAAATTTTTTTATTTTCCCATTATGAATGAGTAAACCCTTTCAAAAAAAACAAAAATTTCGCAGAAATCGGTTTTCACATATAAAATGAGGATTTTCCTCGATTTCCCGGAGATCCCCTCATCAGAATGCGATTTGGTGACAATGGGACCAATGGGAAACCAAACCCTTTAAAACAAAAAAAAAAATTCAAAATCGGTTCATAAATGACGGAGTTCTGAGGTGACACACATAAAAAAAAGACAAAATACAGACGAATTGAGAACCATCCTCCTTTTTTGAAGTCGGGTTAACAAAAATAAATTGTGTTACTATTATTTAACTATTAACTGTTCCAAAATAATAATTGATATTTGTGTGTGTAGATTGATGAAATATTGCAAACTCAACATAAAATATATTACATATAAAACGAGTCGTGTAATACAACACACATAAAATACATACTATTGTATGTAATTACAGGGAGTTGTTCGATGGTTGACACCATAATTAATATTCATGTTTAGCAAGGATTATTTTTAAGATTTTAATTTTTGTTACATACTCACAGAGAAAACGTTTGATCGTTACTC
The DNA here is from genome assembly GCA_963920215.1 of Nineta flava. NCBI lineage: Eukaryota > Metazoa > Arthropoda > Insecta > Neuroptera > Chrysopidae > Nineta > Nineta flava. Next base: position 35,991,786 of record OY986042.1, read on the forward strand.
AATCACACAGTTCGAACGTCGAATCTTTGTTTGAATCGAAAATTTAGATTAGATAGATTGTAGAGGCTGCCCTGGACGGGCTACACTTCGACCATATGGTCCATTGTGATGATTAAGGATGTGAGGATATGAGTGGAGTGGAAGGAATTTTTATGTATAGACTAGGAATTGGTAGGATATGCGGCTGCAGCCGACTATGATAAGAACTATGCAGATATTGATCATGGAGTTCGTAAAGGAAACTGCAGAAAACCTTCTCAAACATAGCCGGTTACTTCGTTCTTGTCCATACGCCGGCAGTTTAGTCAATTAACCGCCCCTTTTTTTCTTAATAATTGACAAACAGCCGTTGTCGGGTTTTGAACCCATAACCTCCAAGTTTCCAAGTAGGCATACTGCGCAGACATAACGCCTTAGACCGCTCGGCCATTTGGACTGGTAATCGCTAATTAACTCGATAATCAAAATTACGATAATTTGCCTCGATTTTTTTTGGAGCTGCAAAGTACGGTCCGAACTAATTTTTGTGAATATCGACATCATTTATCCAAAAATACATAAACTATCAAAGTTAGAATTGAAACGTTATACAGGTTTACTATAAAAAACAAGTAATATTGACTTCAAATTAATACTGTCAATGATATCTTCAAGTCATTCATCATTGCCATCCGTGGTGTAACGATAGCACGCTAGGCATGAAATCTAGAGGTCCAGGGTTCGATACCGGGTGGATGCGCTTAGTATTTTAGTATTTGAAAGACCAAGTTCGTTATTGAGCTGAATCGATTATGAGAAAAGCGTTCATTAATGGCCTAGAAGGAGGCGGTAACACATTCAGTTTTGAATGTCTCTCTTAATATTAGTACTATAGACCATAGAAATTCATGCAATTTTTTAAATTATATAATTGATTTGTGCCTTATTCATTCCGTTTTCGAAAAAATGCTTCAGTTGAAAGTTGTTAATTAGAAATATACTTTTATTCGAAAAATTTTTCGAAAACCGATTGAATAAGGCACAAATCACCTATACCACTTAAATAATGGCATCAACTTTCATCAATAAATATATAGAAAATAGATCCTATTTTGTGAAATTCGAATCTTTACAGAAATATTTATAATTTATAATTTTGTAATACCCAACATAATATTAAAACAAGTAATGTAACAACTAACTGAGTCAATTGTTTGTTGTTAATGTAGTATATACTGAGTTTATACCTAAACTTTTCAAACAAAAGTTGTTGTTTTTTATAGAGAAGAAGATTTTTTGTTTTTAAACTTTTGTTATATCTCTCACGGTTTCAAAAATAGGCAGTTTTGTCCATTTTGCCCAAACATAGTCCGATTTTGCCAATTAACGAACTTGACCTCAATTTTATGTTTCAGAACACACATACAAATTTTCAGCTCGTTATCTCTTTTCATTTTTGAGTTATCGTGTTCACGGACAGACAGACAGACCGACAGACGTACGGACATGCGATAATGGCCAAATTAGGCTATTTTATGAAAACATATGCCAAAAATTCATGCCTACGATCAATATTTTTAGGCGTTACAAAGTCGGAACTAAACTTAGTATACCTTGTATATTTACATATACTGGGTATAATAATCATAACATAATATTCATTATTTGATTCATTCCTCTAGGAAAATTAGCTTTTTTTTTAAATTCGATATTTGATACAATCTTTTTTCAATATTCGACGAAATTTATGGAAAAAGCTACGAAGTAAAGACCTAATTGTAACCTTGATTCGAAATCAACGTTTTTCATCTATTCACTACTGATTTCCTGTAATAATTTCGGAAATTAATGTTAATAGCAACATCAATATCTGGAAAACTCTCTTTATTATATTTGTACATACATAAAGCTATACATACATATTTATGGTTCTATGGTGTCTTCTAAGGTGCTATCTCACTCACAAATTATGTGTTTTTATCATATATATATATATATATATATATATATAAATTCTCATTCATATAAACTTCATTTGAATGATAAAATTTTGCATACGTGTGCATTTCTTGCTTTCAATGAATATTTTGTTTCAAATTTGATTATATTTGAATGCAAAACGCTTTTCGAGATTCAATTTTGCTATACCTGTATATATGTATGTAGTATTATAACATATATACATATTTATATCAGTATAAATATGTATATGCCCACAGAAAGATCGTTTTTTATACTTACTGCCATAATAGTTAAGGTTTTTTCAATCGTTCTTGGATTGTTATAGTTTCGATTTAATTCCATTTTTTATATGACAAATATCAATATCCCACAAAAATGAATCTTTACAATGCAGCTTTAGCCCGATATAATTCGCTATATACTGAACTCCAACACTCCATAAAAATTTAAACTTGTATGTGGTTAAAATAAAGCTGAGATGATGAGAAATTTTTTATTGTTATTCATAAAATGATCGACTTAGGTATGTATGTTTTGCTAATATTAAGAGAGAAATTCAAATTTTCATTTCCCCATGCCCCTAAACCCTCATTTCCCCTTGTCCGATTTTACCCATTAACGAACTTAACCTTTCAATTACAAAAAGCACGTCAGGTACCAAATTTAATGGTGATGAATCTAAAATTGTGATTCGATGAATATTCGAAGAAATTTTTCCAAAATTCCTTCATCGGTACAAAACCAATAGCTACATTTTCTTCGTAAATTAGCTAAAAAGTCAAAACATGGGTGAAACTGTCACACTTGTATGGCAAATATTATAAAAATATGAATATAAACACAAATATAGATATAGTCATGTAATATTCCTTCTGTTTTGATTCCTAGGGGAACCATAAAGATGCCTCTATGCCATATATGTTGGATAAATATAGTTATTCATATTTTATGTTCAATATCCGCATATTATATATATATATATATATATATATATATATATATATATATATAAAATATACCAAAAACTTTAATTTCAGTAACTGCATACAAATATCATTTTTGTTGTTCTAACAAATATACTATTATTATATTTTCAAATTTTACTATACCTGCTAGTATCTATCTAATCTACTAAAATATAATATTTTAACAAATGAATATGTATATAATCGAATTGAATATTTATAATGACTAAATTAGGTGTTAAAAACTAGTTACTATTATTTTTAACAAATATAAAATGCATATTACGGGTGAGAGAATTTATGTTGGCCAATGGGGTACTTAATGGAGTTTGTAAAACTGTATTATAATTTATAGTAAAATTTTAACCTACTTTCATGCGTTTTTAGAATATGCATATACAGCTCAATAAGAAAATAATTTTTGATAACCATATATATATATATATATATATATATATATATATATATATATATATACATACATATATATATATATATATATATATATATATATATATATATATGTTTCTCTAATCACTCTAGCGGTCACTGTCTTCATTTTATCAGAATGAAATTTGGTATTTGAGGCGCTTTTGATATTCAAAAGGTCAAGTTCGTGAATGGGTAAAATCGGACAAGGGAAAAGGGGGATTTACAGGGAGGAGGAAACACAAAATATGACATATCTCCCTTAATATTTGAAAAATCGAAAAATTTATAAGAAGTAAAATTGTAGGTACTTAGTTTTACTGTAATTGTGTTTTTTATCATTTTTTCGGTTACACTACTATTTACAGAAATATTGACGGTTTAAGATTGAAAATTAAAATCCTTTATATCTCTGTACATATTAGAGTTTGATTAAAAATGATAAGGTGATGAATTGTAGCAAATTTGATTTTCTACAACTTTATTCTTTAAGCATTTTTCGATTGTTATAATATTAAGACAGATATTTCATATTTTGTGTTTTCTTCTTTTTTTATACCCCCCCCCCCTCCATTCCACTCGACGTATGTCATTTATTAATAAAATTGGACTTGCAAATACTAAAATCATATACGACATTTCATTTTGATAAGACTAAAATTGTGACCATTAGAGAGTGATTTATGTATTCTAAAGAAATTCGCTGAAGTTGAAGCAGCTCCTGCGTAACGGTTTTTTTTATTCTAAAGACTCTATTTTAATGTAAAGTGTAAACAACAAATCTTTAATCCCAAAAAAATTCAAAAACAGCAAAATAATGTACATGTTTATACCCGGTATAAATACTAGTTACAAGGGTATGTAAGTTTAGCTCCGATCTTGTAACTGTTGAAAATGTTGATCGCAGAAAAAATTTTTGATTTAGGTGCTCATAAAATGACCTAATAGTCTATGTCGGCATGTTCGCCTGTTTATCGACACGATAACTAAACAACGAAAAGAGACAAGGAGCCAGAATTTGTATGAGTATGTTCTTCAGCTAAAAATTAAGGTCAAGTTCGTAATTTCACAATATCAGAGCGGACCTTCCATGCCAAAATATCCATTTTTGAAACCGTAAGAGATTGGAAAAAAAGTAAGAACAAAAACTGTGTCATCAATTTTTGTTTAAAATTTTTATCATAAACTCAATATATACCGGATATTTAAATAGTTATCTCTGTTATTTTTGCTTGCTTTTTTTCTATTTAATGAGATATATACGAATTTATGAAAAAAAGTTTTAAACAAAAGTTGTTTAATTAAAAAAAGTGACATTTTATGTCATAGTGTCTACGGACTGACGGACGGACAACTTTGCAGAAATGGACTAATTAGGTCATTGTATGACCATCTATACAAAAATTTGGTTTCTGCGATCAATATATTCAACCGTTACAAAGTCTAAACTAAACTTAATATACCCTGGTATATAATTATATACACCGAGTATAACAACTTTCCAAATTATACTAATAATAAAAACGTCCATAATGATTGCCCATGCACACACAAACACAAACACAAACACACACACACACACAGACAGAATGCTTTTGTTGAAAAATTTGTTGTAATAATTTATTTCATATTTCAACCAAAATTACAACGATAAATTATTTTCTAAGAAAAAAACCCCATACTAAAAATAAATTAACGTAATAATAATAATAATGATAAGGAATATTTAAATAGTCGTTTCACTATGCAAAACTTTTTCTTCCATATAAAAAAAAGTCTTTTTTTTTTTATTCTGCAAAAATTTTAACACAATTCATATTCTATTGTTAAACTTTTTTTTTAGTATCTTTTTTTTTAATAATATGATTACCATGCTTAGAAATTATTATATTATGAAAGCAAAGGTCTAGTTTTATAAGTTGTTATACCGGATGGTTTGCCCATAAATGGAACAGATAAATAAGTAAAAAATTACAAGAACTGAGTTAATTGCTTAAATGTTCGGTAAATACGATTCACCATCAATGCGTGAACTATTTATTTTACTTTTTACACAATTATAATATAAACAGCCCTTTGTGTAACTGACTGACTGACTGACTCATCTATACAAAATCTAACCTAATTCTAGAAATGCTAAAAGGATGCTTTTTTTTTACTTCAAACTTACGGGAAAATCAGAAAATTTAATTTTTCCAACGCAACTCCCCCGAAAATGGATAAAAAAACTTTCTCAAATTTACCTACGCTGAATATATTTTCTTTCTAGGACGCGTGGTCAAGAAGGCAGCACCTGGGGTCAAAAGCAGAGCGAGTGTATGAAAATACAAAGTAGTGTATTAAGTTGCTGTATACACATATATGTGTTTCAGTTAACCGTAATTACAGATGTCTGGGTTGTGCCAAGTTATTCATTTTACGAAAACAAGTTTCTTACAAAAGTAGTTTTGCCTCTTATCTGTCTTCGTTCTTGAGTGACTGCGATGAAAATAGACGAATCGACGGAAATACATACGGATATGAGAAAATGAATTAACCAGGTCATTCAATGAACATTCAAACAAAAAATATATATTTCCAATTAATATTTTTATCGCTCATTATTTAAGTTAAGGACTTAACTGATAATAGCCTTGCATACATGTTCACAGTTATGTGAACGTTCAAATGTTCACAGACATTGAGACCAGCGACAATGTTGCAAAAATGCACAATATTCGGAAGTCTTAGCTGTAGTTTTTCATGTGGTTCAAAGAGGACTTCTATAAATGTACAATTTCTATATAAATAGAAGCCATCTTATAGCCAAATATCAAACAACATCTAAACCGTTCTAAATCTCTTTCGAAGTATTGTGCATTTTTTCCACATTGTCTTGACCATTGTGGACAAAAGCAAGAGACGGTTCTGAATTGTGCACATGAAGTAGTAGTAGTAGTAGTGGAGGGCAGATCGAATCCTGGCAAGTAAGTCTTTCTAGGCCTTTATTACCAACCCCTAAAGGACAAGGAATTATATGCAGGCTAGACATTAGTAGTTTGTGCAACTGGAGCCCACATTGATAGGAACTATGCTGATATTCATCTGGAGTTTGTAAAAAAAAACTGCAGAAGACCTTTGTATAACCGCCTCTGTATTAGCGAATTTCCTGAAAGGAAATGCAACTACTGTTTTTGCACCGATGAGAGTAACGTAAAAATTTCTTCAATTGTCCATGGATACTACCTACTAGATGTTAAAAATGACCATAACTGAAATGAATATATACGTTTATGTGTCTGCGGACTCTCTAGTGGTCGCAGTTTTATTCTGATTGGAATGAAATTGGGTATTTTAGGCGCTTTTGATATTTAAAGTTAAAGTTCCTAAAATGGGATAGGGGAAAGGGAGAGAGAAAACAAAATTTGTTATATCTCCATTAATATTCACAAAATCGAAAAATCTATAAATAAGTAAAGTTGTAGAAAATTAGTTTTACTATAATTTTATTGCCAATATTTTATTTTTTTAATCAAAGATTTAAAGTTCTAAATATCTCTGTACACATTATAGTTTGAGAAAAATCATGAGGTAATGAATTGTAGTAAATTTGAATTCTTTATCCTTCATACATTTTTTGATTGTTCTAGTATTAAGAGAGATATTTTATATTTTGTTTAGTTTTCTTCTTTCTTTATGCCCCCCTTTCCCCTTGACCTATTCTATTTATGAATAAAATTGGTTTTTCCTAGAACAAAATCATTGATATTACATTTCACTTTGATAAGACTATAATTGTGACTGCTAGAGAGTAATTTAGGTTTTCTAAGGAAATCCGCTAAGATTACGTAGCTCCTACGCAACATTTTTTTTTAAAATAAATTTAATTGACAAACTGCGGTCATTGGGAATCGAGCCAGTTCCGAGCAGAGCGAGCGCCTAAAACAGCTGGGTCGATTGCATTGTATACATAGACAAAACTTAAGCGTAAATTTTGTGCATTAACTATTTGAAAATACAGGTGTTAATGTGAAAAGCAGAAAATATTTTAATTTGATTTTTGAACGGATTTTTTCGAAATACCCATCGTAGTGACATCATACGATTTTTTACTATAAGAAAATATGCTGTTTTTCAAAGAGGACCACTCTGTCTATATACCACGTACGTTGTGAATATTGAAATAAATTCCTTTGAATATTAAATTAAAGTCGTGTTGAAAACTATTCAACAGACGATGGATGTATTAATAAAATTTCATATAATATGTAACAAATTTTGGAGACAATAATGGTGTAGGTAGTTTGTTTTCTTGTCTCAACTCAATTGTTCAATGTGGGTGAACTGTGTGGGGGTCCCTTCAGATTTCCATGTATATACATATAAACACAAGTAGTTTGTTGTGGAAATTGAATTCTCTATTACAATTATATTGTTACGTTTTTTTTTTTTATTCACATGGGAAATTTCAAGACTAAATAATTGAATAAACCATTTGCATTGTTATGTCACAAATAAGAATGAAATAATAAAGCACTGAGAACGGCATAACTATCGATTTTTTGAACCGATGGATCTTAATGCGGTTTTCAGCATTCGATTCGTCAGAGCGTCCACAAACTTTGTGACCTAAATTGATCAATGAATTTTGAAAAAAATGCATTTTTGCATAAAAAATATGCATTTTAGAAGTGCATCTCGAAGACACAAAAAATAAAAAATTTACAACTTGGTAAAAATTGAAGGAAATAAGTCCAGATTTGCTACTCGGGGGTTTTTGGGGTCGGTTCCTTAGGTTGTTTTTTCAACCATATTATGTACATTCATGCAAAATAAGTCAAATTTAGTTAGAATTTTACCTCGGCTAAGGCGAGGATGATGGCTAACCCACCGAGGCGAGGCTAGTCAACATTCTACCAAGGCCAAGGCGAGGCGAGGGGAGGGTGATAGCAAAACCTCGCCTCCTATCGCCTCGAATTTAATTTTTCCGCACAATTTTATTTTTTCCCTTCTAAAATAAGAATATGCAGTCGATCAACAAAATAAAAATAACATATTTACTTTTCGCTAAAAAAATTGCAAACCATTATGAACAAATTTATGATTATAATTATAAAAAGTAATCATGACATAAAATTCCTTTTTCCTTTGAAATGCATCTATTTCTTAATGTTTTTTGTAAAAATACATGTTACTATATTATTTTGAACATCGCCTCGCCTCGTGCCTCACAACCGACGACCGAGGCGAGGCGGGGTTACCTCGAAGTCTCGGTGAAACACGGAGAAATACATACAATGTTTCTTCTACCAAAATTTTATTTTTAACAACTTTTGTATGAAACTTTTTGTATGTTTAGATTGTATATTTAAGACATATTCTGCCACATATTTTATAGGACACAGTGTACTACTGAATAATATCTTTAAAATTTTAAGACTATAATGTTTCAGTAGTAGCACCGTATGTTGAATATCGGTTACCCTCCTAAGATTGTATAGCCTTCAGCTATATAGTTAAAGAATTTATAGTATATATACGTCGAAAAGTAACAATCAAACTATGTTAAATTGTATGTTCGTTCGCTAGTTACAATGTGGTTTATTCTATACGACGACGAGATGAGAAATTGAACCCAACAATTGTCTTGAAAATAATATAATAATGAACTAAAGAATCAAAAATGTATAATATAATGCTCTCGCTTATCTTTATTATTTCATTTCATACGGTATAGTTCGAACACTGTCTCTTCTGAATTTAGCACAAAACATAATTTATTACACTTATGGGTACGAGAAAATATTGGAAAATTATTATTAAAATAAGAAGGAAAGGGGAATAAATCAATACGAAAGCTTTTTTTTTCATCTTTCGAGTTGGTATAATGCTATTAATTACAATAAGTTTTCGTAAATTTTTTTATGTTTGTTTCCGACTTCCTTTTATATGTTCAATTATCAATTATTTATGTTTCACGTTATCAAATATATTAGTGCTTCACCGCTTGATGCAATGAATTGGATTTACCACATACGCTATATTATTGTGTCGCCCAAGAGCCGGGAGATTGAATATCCTATGGATAAGATACATGCAGAGTTTTGTTTGAATAAGTAGTACTACCACAGACCTACAAGGCACCATTTTTAAAATAGGCAAACTTTGCACGCATGCTAATATATGAAGCCACTTCCTGATATTATTTTAAGCATTCCAGATATGTATATTAAGGCATAAGATATCGAGTGACGCATAAGTAACGTTATGATTTAATTTGTGAATAAATTTTTTGTTTACACTTTTTTTTTCAGAATTAACTTAGAAAAACTTGGGAGATTTATGATGGAAAGACCAAAGTTGTTCAATTTTATTTTGAAAGTAAGCATTCGATTATCCAGGCACAAAGATCATATCGAAATTTCTTTCGTGTTCGAAGTGCACCTAGCGCTCCAACAATTTGGTGCATACTTCTACATTTTGGTGCATAATGAATCGGGTTAGCACAATTTGTGTATGCTACCCTTAGCTGAGCATAAAAAAAGATTAATCCCTTTGTAAATTAGAAATTGTTCGAATATATTATGTAAACCAATTTGGTTGAATTTTTCATTCGTAAATCATATTAATTACCATAATACTCTGCAACATTAAAATATCTAGTATATAAATGAAAACAAAGAATTTATTTTGACATCATATGCCATAGATACTTGTTTTGTTTTATTAATGTTTTGTTTTATTTACTCTCCGCAGCACGTCTCTGAGATAGATAGATAGACTGCAGAGGGTGCCCTGGACGGGCCTCACTTCGACCATAAGGTCCATTTTGATGCCTAAGGATGAGAGGATGTGAGTGGAGTAGAAAGAATTTTTGTGTGGAGACTAGGCATTGGTAGAATGTGCGGCTGCAGCCAACTATGATAGGAACTATGCCGATATTCATCTAGGATTCGTGAAGGAAAGTGTAGAAAAATTTTTCAAGTATAGCCGGTTACCTCGTTCTTGTTCATACGCCGACAGTTTAGTAAAATAAACACCCCTTTCTTTTCTCTTAATAATTGACAAACTGCCGATGTCGGGATTCGAACCCATAATCTCTCAGTTTCCAAGTAGACCGCTCGGCCACTTGGACTGGTAAAATGAATGTCTGAGGGTAGTCGAAACGAAAATATTTCATAAAATATTTCTATAGGTCGTCGAAATATTGACATTACTCATAAATATACAAAATGACGCACGCTGTATCAATTTTCCTAACTTATTTGAGAGACGTTATTAGCGTAGATGAGAACCAGCCATCATGGTTGCAGATTTATAATGGTGCCTGTAAAGGATGGTGCGAGCTCTGACTACAGGAGGTAAGACAAACGATAAAAATGTTAAATTCTTTAATAAAACATAAAATTTTGAGTCGTTAATTTGGTATTGTTTAATTAGTCAAACGCTTCTCATTAAGACACCTGATGTGATGTCATTTTTATTTTTAAACTTTAATTGAATTGGTGGGAAAATGTATCATTATTACGTGACGTAAGCTCAGTGGAAAAAAAGAATTAAATATGGGATATGAAAATTTATAAAAAAGAACAACCCATTTTTCATACAATTTCATGCATTCTAATTAATGCCGAAGAAGTACATTCATATACGTTGTATCTTCCTGAACAGTAAAACTTTTTTGTATATTTGGTTAAATTGACTTGAATTAAATGTAAATATGTCATCAAATAAATTACAGGTTATAGTAAACACATACCTAAGTACACACAAATATTTTATTTTGCACAGACAAATGCTAAAACAATAAACCAACCACATTTAACTTGTTTAGGCTATCAGAGTATATTGTGCATGTAAAAGTACATTTGAATTCAAAAATAATCCTCAATCAATGTTGGAAATTAAAAAAATAATATTCCAGTTTATTTTAGTTAAAATCTAGTAAGATCAGACAGGCTATTATACGCAAAATTTTAACGAATTTGATGTCGCTGACGACGCCCAAAAATATCAGACTATAGCTTCTTGCACCTGACCAACTTTTTATGAAACACGAAAACTTCTCTGTACATTTATTTCAAAAAACAAATCTATACATATAAAATTACATGTCTTGACTTACTGACTGACTGGTTCATCATCGCCTAGCCAAAGCTAATTAAGTTACACTCCCGTTGATAAGTTCCCGTTGAACCAGTTGAAACATTCTAAGTGTTGTATGGAAGTTCTGGATTTTAAAATTAGAGATATGAAAATGGATAATTTCTCTATAAATAATAAATAAACAAATAAATACCTGTAACAGAAGTTGAACTTAAATTACTTTAAGAAACAAATTTTAGAGTTAAAAAAAACATTTATTGGAATATGAACTAAAAAATTCAAAATAATTTAAAATAGAATAGAATAAAGAGATTGAGAACAAAATTAACTCTAATGTAAACAAAAGCATGGGCAGCTCTCTATTTACTCTTTTAAAAGCAGAGCCATTATTAAGACGTAAGTAGAGGGCACCCAATGCTATTGGTGCCGTCTACTTACGCTAAGAAATTTACGATATATTTTTTTTCTAAATTTTAACATTTGGAAATGCCATTTTTTTATTAAATTTTGTTGATGACCTTTCCACAGAAACTATAACTAACTTACAAAATTCCATTACATTCATACATATTTAGATAGAGATACATATATGTTAAGCTAATAAAAGCATGTTTTTAAAAAAAACATGTACTGCAAATTTTTCAAAATCTAAACGTTTTCCTTTACATTTAAAACAATTTAAAATAGAATAAAGAGATTGACAACAAAATTAACTCTAATGTAAACAAAAGCATGGGAAGCTCTCTATTTACTCTTTTAAAAGCAGAGCCATTATTAAGCGTAAGTAGACGGCACCAATAGCATTGGGTGCCCTCTACTTACGTCTTAATAATGGCTCTGCTTTTAAAAGAGTAAATAGAGAGCTAAATAGAGCGTCTAAATTTAATAAAAAAATGGCATTTCCAAATGTTAAAATTTAGAAAAAAAATATATCGTAAATTTCTTATGATATATTCGATACATAATTTCTTTGGTAATAATTCGATTCATTTCATAACTAGTCGGTTTTAAGACTAGAAAACAAAAAATAAAATTTAATGTAAAAAAAAAACTATGAAAAAATGCTTTTTTTGGAATATTTTTCAAAATCTAAACGTTTTCCTTTATTTCTAAAATTGTTTTCATACAGATGGTATCAATTTATTTGATCATATATATATATTGTGTATGTAAAAAATAAAATTAGAGTTTAATTTAAAAAAAAATTCGGTGTTTAGTTTTAAAAAAAAACTAAACACTTTATAGAAAATAATTGAATTATCAATTATTTTCATAAATATGAAATTAAGTTAATTTAGTAATTTTAATTAAAAGAGGTATTATGATGTAAAAAAAAAATAATGAAAACTAAATATACGGTACTTTAGAAAAAAAAATCCAAAGCAGAGTATTGTATGTGGAATTATGAAAATTGGAAAACGATCGGTGCTAACGCGATACACGTAAATATAAAAAAAATAACACGTTGAACCGAAAGTCTTTCAATAAAAGCTGGGCCCATTAAAAAGACAATATTGAGGTAGTAAGATCTTTACTATCCAGTAAGTGTCTAAGTTATCGACAAGTGATTCGAATCTTAAAAAAATAAAAAAAGTACAAAAAAAAGAACCAAACAAAATATATGATAAAATAAAATATATTTGAAATAAATAATTTTTAATTTAATATGTTGATAGTATAACTATCCTTAAAATACTAAGTTTGGTTGTACAAGTTATAAAAAAAAGATTACATGAATATGTGCTAGGTTGAACTGTAGTAAAAGAAATATCGTATAAAAAAAAAACGACACTACAGTAAAAAAAAATATGTTCAAATATGTCTGATTTGCAAAAATATAAATATGGACTACAAATTTAATTCAGATACATAGTTGTATATAAAAGAGACATTACGCTTCTGTAAAAAAAAAATACACGGCCGAAAACGCCAAGCGTATACAAACAATATAGTTATAAATTGAAAAAGTCATTGCATATTCACATAAAATATAAATTGTACAGCAAAAATGTGTATAGAATGTGTATTGAATTGTGACAAGTTTGAGAGACCACAAGTTTCGGAATAGTGAATTAAATAAATTATACAAAAAAAATATACTTAGATACAATCAGATAGAAACCATTAATTCGCCCATTCGATACTTCAGCACAATCCATAATAAATATTCAATTTGTAAATTGAAGAAATAAAAATTCAAAATACCATCTGATTAATTCATGTGAGACAATTACTTTTAGTAACTGTACTGAGAGAAGTACTTTTAGTAACTGCTTTCTTTTTGTAACTGGTTTGAAATATGTGCAGAAATATCGAAGTAAGCTTGGATATACGCAAGTCATATCCAATCTAAGCAAATGTTTGTTGAAATTATGTAAATTCTCAACTCGCATAAACCAATAATTATATAAATTATTATTTTTTGAATAATAAATATATGAAAACAAAATAAATTTTAAACAGTGGAGTACTAAAAAAAATTATTCTCCACTCCAGGGGGCCAAAAAAATTAGCGACATGCTAATTGAAAAATATTAAAGCAAGAATGACACGAATAGATGAATGAAAAATCTTACAAATGTGGATTAGACGTGAAGATTTAAATACATTTAGATGTTTAATTAGGATGCAGTAACGTTACCATTCCCTTGATATCCTCTGAGATAGTATGGCCGAATGTTGTATATCGACATGCCGAAGGTTTTCTTATTAGATTTTGGAGCTTTTAGCCTAACTGAAGTTGGTGTAGTGAACTTTATTATCTTGTACGGTCCATTGAATTTTGAAGCGAATTTAGGTGCGATATTCTTGTTCATATTCGGGGCCAAGTTTTTTACCATGACCAATTGACCCACTTTATATTTAGACAGCGTTGGTTTATTTAAAGTTTGGTTGACTCGTTGTTGGTGAGCAATCTTTAACGCATCTTGTATATGTGTTTGTGATGGTTTAGCAGAACTCGTGATTAACTCAGTTAATTCGTTTATAATCACAAACGGCGTCATTAACTTTCTACCAAAATAAACTTCAGCTGGTGTTGAGTCGATTGTACTTTTGTAGGAGTTGTTGTAATTGAAAATTACAAAACTCAAAAATTTTGACCAATTTTTATGTTGTACAGAATATTCTTTGAGAATGCATCCTAAATTATATTTTATCTGTCGATTGAGGCACTCGCTCTTGTTCGAAGATGGTGTATAGCTCGAACAGTAGGCAGCTCTAATACCATTATTAAATAAGAAGGTTTTCCACTTGATCGACGCAAAGGCTGGTCCGTTGTCGGCTACAACAACCGTCGGATATCCGTTTTGCAGGAAAATCTTCTGTATCAGTGAAATGGCAACGTCACTGGTCTGTCTTTTACATGGAAAGGCGAAAGCAAATTTTGAAAATCCATCTACAATAGAAAAAATATATTTAAAACCTTCACTTGATCTAATAATAGGACCGATAAAGTCGACGTACAAAGTATGTAGGGTATACTCCGGCACGGAACTACTCAACTGAACCCTATCGTTACGTGTATATGGCCTTATAGCCTGGCACACTTTACAGGTTCTGACATAGTCCCTTACTTTTGCATAGAGGTTTTTGTAGTAAAATATTTTACTAATTTCACGGAATGTTTTAATTACTGAATTATGCGCAGCATACTTGGAATCATGATAATATCGAAGAACGTAATCGAGTAAATTATCTGGTAAAAATATACGTTTTAGTCGATTCCTTCCGACGAACTTATAAATTAACCCATCCTTTATGCAAAAATTAGGGACATTCATCTGAGCCTTAAGGTTTTGATAAATGATTTTACATTCGGGAGAGTTACGTTGCTCGCTTTTAATAGAAAGGTAATCAAAATTTGTATTAGCTAAAACGTTAATAAAGTTCAGTTGCGCATTGTTCCTGATTTCTTCATTCACCGATTCTAAGTCAGTTTGATCCAAAGTATTGGTTATCTTTTTTAAAAGGTTTGCATAACCTGGATCATTGCTATGCAACTCTTTAACTTTAATGAAATTTTTGCCTGAATCTTGATTTGAATCAGAAAATTTGTTCACTATTAAATGGTCAGTTTCGTATAACCTAGATAGAAAATCGGCCATATTGTTCAATTTGCCCTTAATATGTTCCGGGGTAAAGTCATATCTCGAAATTTTAAGGATCCACCTAGATAATTTATTAAATTTATTGGGGGTATTAAAAATCCACAATAACGACCTGCAGTCAGTCTGTAGAGTAAACTTGCGGTCGGTTCAAAAATCTTTAAATTTATCTAGGGCCGTTACTACTGCGAGAAGTTCTAATTCATGACTGTTATATTTTAATTCGGCTGGATTCAATTTTCGAGAACAGTACATAATGGGGTGCAAACCGTCATCATATTTTTGAAGTAATACCGCGCCCAGACCTGTAGCTGATCCGTCAGTTTGTAGCACAAAAGGTTTGTCAAAATTAGGAAATTTTAAGACAGGCGCACTTACTAAAGATTTTTTTAAAGTAGAGATTGCATCAAGATGAACCTTAGTAATTTTGAACCTAACACCTTTCTTTTTTAAATCGTTTAACGGAGCTACAATCTGACTGAACATGGGAATATAGCGGGAGTAAAAAGCCGCAGCCCCAACTAGACGCATAACTTCTTTGACGTTTTTTGGAGTTGGCATGTCATTGATTGCTTGCACCTTAATAGGGTCTATAAAGCGTCCCTCAGCGGATATTACGCTACCCAACAAACGTACCCTCGACATACAAAATCAAGCCTTAGAAGGATTAATAGTGATACCGATAGACTTTATTTTAGTGAACAAGAGATTCAGGTGATTTAAATGTGATTCAATGTCGGGCGAATGTACAATTAAATCGTCATAATAAATAAGAAGAAATTTATGACGAAATTCTGCGAGACTGGAATTTAAAAAACGAGCTAATGATTGACTAGCCACCTTTAGCCCGAAAGGCATGGTGTTGTACTCAAACAGACCATATTGTGTGACGATCGCGGTGACATGTTTCGAGTCATCTGATAATTTTATCTGATGAAAACTGGATTTCATGTCGAGGAGTGTAAACACTTTCGAATTACCTAAGCTAGCGAAAATATGAGCCATACTGGCTGAACTCATCGGATCAAACTCTATATGTTTGTTAACAAACCTATAGTCAGCGACTAACCGATAAGAATCGTCTTTCTTTTTAACAAAGAAGACGGGTGAGCTATAATTAGAGTTCGAAGGAGAAAGTACCCCTTGTGTAACAAGCTCTTGAACATGCTCGTCCAAAAGTCTGGCTTTATCGGGTGCTAGATAGTAAGGAGCTTTACAAACCGGAATGTTATCGATTAACTTAATTTTATATTCAAAACCCTTGGCAAGACCAGGAATGTCAGAAAAAATCGATTTAAAGTTTTGAAGAAGTGTTTGCAACACTTTGGTTTGTTTGCTATTAAGATTTACTTTCGCTTCGACAATGGTATTAATAATTCGATTATTATTACAAAAACCCGAAAACGGTATTTCAACATTAGGATGAAAATAAAATTTGATCGTCGACTTAAAGAAGTCCAAAATGATGTTGCAATTTTTAAGTGTGGCAACACCTAAAATTACCTCAAACGGTAATGAATCTACTATAAAAAAAGTTTGAGTCCATGAAAAATTAGCCAATTTAAAATGAAGTTTCGCAGTTAAATTACATTTAAAAAAATTATTTCCCGGCAAAGAAATAGTTTTATTAATTGATTCGGTGACGATGTTTCTATTGTTAGATTTTAACTTATTAAAAGTCGCAGTTTTAATAGCATTAACAGTAGCACCGGAATCAAAAAGTGTTAATAGAGGATAACCTTGAATGAAAATGGTTTGTAGAGGTAAAATAGTATAATTTAAAATAACATCATTAATAAGAAACTTGGGGTCTATTGCGAGTTTTTTGGAACCGTAGTACTAACATTTATATTATCCTTCTTTCTTTTAAAACAATATTTAAAATTGTGATTAGTACCTTTACAGAAGGTACAAAAAAGTTTAGAGTCATTATGCGTATTTTGAATTGAAGTAACGTTTACACTGACGGGTGTTGTAGTTATTCGCGCTTGAATTTCCTCAATTTTAGTGATTAGTTGATACAAATCTTTATAAGTATCGGGAATTTGATATAAACCAAGAATAGATAGTACAGAATTATTGGCATGAGCAAAAATAATTTGTATGATTTCGGATTCAGATGAATCATTAAGTAGGATGTTCGCGAATTTTATTATTGAAGGAACAAATGTCGAAAATTTTTCAGTGTCAGGTTGATTTCGCCGGACCAATCTATCAATTAATATCTGTTTAGTCAAAGGTGGAATATAAACTTGTAATAAATTATGTTTAATATTTTGCCAAGACAAAGAGTCAGCCAAACAAGTAGACCAAAATGTTTGTGCGTTCGAAGCACACCTATTGATTAAAGATTTCAAAAGAACGTCTATAGGTAAAAAATTAATATCAACTAAATGTTGAGTATCGACAATAAACTGTATAATATTTTCTGGAACCGAAATGTCCAGAATAGTGATTTTATTTATAAAGGAATCTATACTCGGTTTTGCAAAAAAACTAAAATTTGAAGTTAATTGATTTGAACTAGTGTTATTATTTGATAGAGTAGTTGTTATTGTTGCCAAGGCATCGGTAATGCTACTTATCTGCTTGCTTTGCTGTTGTATTTGTTGCTGTACATCCGAAACGTGCAGCACTGACGCATGGAACTGTTGAGCTGTAGTCTGCATCTGCGTAGTTATAGCCGCTAAGTTAACCGCTGATACTTGATGAGGCGTGATGAATAAGTCATCTGGTGAAGCTGGAGGATCGTCATCTCCTGGGGTACCTGGTGTATTACTAGTTGTTCTCGGCATAATGAAAATTTAAACCACAAACAAAATAGAAGAAAGAGAAAAAAATTAGCACTAAGTTAAATATAATTATAGAATTAAAGAGAATGTAAAAGATATAAATGTATAAATATAAAGAAAAAATTATAATCATTTCAACTTTCAAAAAGAATTTCAGAATCACAAGTCGAGCTTTGTGAAAACTATCGAAAACAAAAGACACATATGGATATTTGCTCTGCTTCCATATGTGTATGTAAAAAATAAAATTAGAGTTTAATTTAAAAAAAAATTCGGTGTTTAGTTTTAAAAAAAAACTAAACACTTTATAGAAAATAATTGAATTATCAATTATTTTCATAAATATGAAATTAAGTTAATTTAGTAATTTTAATTAAAAGAGGTATTGTAAAAAAAAAATAATGAAAACTAAATATACGGTACTTTAGAAAAAAAAATCCAAAGCAGAGTATTGTATGTGGAATTATGAAAATTGGAAAACGATCGGTGCTAACGCGATACACGTAAATATAAAAAAAATAACACGTTGAACCGAAAGTCTTTCAATAAAAGCTGGGCCCATTAAAAAGACAATATTGAGGTAGTAAGATCTTTACTATCCAGTAAGTGTCTAAGTTATCGACAAGTGATTCGAATCTGAAAAAAATAAAAAAAGTACAAAAAAAAAGAACCAAACAAAATATATGATAAAATAAAATATATTTGAAATAAATAATTTTTAATTTAATATGTTGATAGTATAACTATCCTTAAAATACTAAGTTTGGTTGTACAAGTTATAAAAAAAAGATTACATGAATATGTGCTAGGTTGAACTGTAGTAAAAGAAATATCGTATAAAAAAAAAACGACACTACAGTAAAAAAAAATATGTTCAAATATGTCTGATTTGCAAAAATATAAATATGGACTACAAATTTAATTCAGATACATAGTTGTATATAAAAGAGACATTACGCTTCTGTAAAAAAAAAATACACGGCCGAAAACGCCAAGCGTATACAAACAATATAGTTATAAATTGAAAAAGTCATTGCATATTCACATAAAATATAAATTGTACAGCAAAAATGTGTATAGAATGTGTATTGAATTGTGACAAGTTTGAGAGACCACAAGTTTCGGAATAGTGAATTAAATAAATTATACAAAAAAAATATACTTAGATACAATCAGATAGAAACCATTAATTCGCCCATTCGATACTTCAGCACAATCCATAATAAATATTCAATTTGTAAATTGAAGAAATAAAAATTCAAAATACCATCTGATTAATTCATGTGAGACAATTACTTTTAGTAACTGTACTGAGAGAAGTACTTTTAGTAACTGCTTTCTTTTTGTAACTGGTTTGAAATATGTGCAGAAATATCGAAGTAAGCTTGGATATACGCAAGTCATATCCAATCTAAGCAAATGTTTGTTGAAATTATGTAAATTCTCAACTCGCATAAACCAATAATTATATAAATTATTATTTTTTGAATAATAAATATATGAAAACAAAATAAATTTTAAACAGTGGAGTACTAAAAAAAATTATTCTCCAATATATATATATATATATATATATATATATATATATATATATATATATATATATATATATATATATATATATATATATATATATATATATAATATTATATTCCACCTTCACAAATTAGAATTATACAATTATTTGATATTCATGAATTTAACAGTTATAAAATTATTCTACATAATTTCCTTTATTTACAATATGTGTTGTCGTTTATACGTAGGAAGTAGAGAGCATAGTACATACCCTTTCTACGACCATATATTAATAAACCAAACGTATGGTTGGTGTCCCCTACTTTAAATTTAATACACAATTAAATTACGTTTATACGTGTGTGGGTGTTAGGAATAGAGAGAAAAACACCTCTTCTTTGATGACTTTGATGAAGATGTTTATTATGATGTAAGCAACAGAGTGAGTAATGTTGTCTTCTCTATAAATTATTATGATGGTAAATGATGGTTTGGTAGAAGAAATAAAGTGAAATGAACTTGTACAATTACACACAATATTCACCTTCCTACCTAGGTGGTTGGTTTTTGCAATTAATACAAGATGTGTTATCAAAGAGTCTTTTAGCCAGCATATGTATTTTAATTTCAAGGTTCAATACAATTTTTCAAAATTTTTTAACGATTTTTGTTCGTTGGCCAATTATTTGCAAAACAACATTTGGCAGAAATAGAAAAACTTTGATACACTAAACTTACTATAAAAAATACCTTTATAATTCTGATAAAACTACTGATGCCGAAAGACGAGACGAGATTAGCAAGTCCCTTGTGTTGTATTGACTTGTAAAAGTTTTCTATCGTCTCGTCTCTTCAACTTTTTACTGTTGACTATTTTTTCTTTAGACAATTAAATATGACTTTAATTTTTAATAATTTTTGTAAACTAGCGTCTATTTATATCCATTGTAAGTATGGCTGGATTTAGATTATATTATACCAACGGAAGCGACTAGCGTTTACTTAATTTAACATTTTAAGTAATGTCTGAACATTGATAATATTCTTTGATATCAAATGCTGGATATAAAAAAAACTTTTTAACAAAAAATAGAACCGACGAAAGAAGAAAGTGACTGAAAAGCAAAAAATAAAAACTTTTAAATAAAAAATTAAATCTTCGAAAAAAGAAAGGAACTGAATAGCTAAAACAAACCAGTCAATGTAAATACCTAAATAATTTTGAGTCGGCGCCAAACAAACAATATATGTAATATTTTGTAATATTTACTTTTAACCGAAAATCAGATCACCCTTCGCCCATTTCGATGGAGATTTTTTGGCGCCGACTCAAAATTATTTATGTATTTACATTGACTTAGTTTTTTTTTTGCTATTCAGTTTTTTTCTTTTTTCGAAGATTTAATTTTTTGTATAAAACTTTTTATTTTTTGCTTTTCAGTACCTTTGTTCTTTCGTTTGTTCTATCTTTTGTTAAAAAATTTTTTTTTCACTTTTCAGTGCCTTTCTTTTTTCGTACAGGTTATAGTGTCATTAGAACTAAATGAGTGTAGCAAGTATCAACAGAATCGGTTCACAGATGACAATTCAGTGGGTGAACAATCCATTTTTCTTTATTTTTCTACCCTTAGGCACAAATTTTTTTTCTTCAAATTTTATGGTACCAACTTCGATGTATACCCAATCCAATAAAAAAGGAATTATTGAAATCGGACTACTCTGTAAAAATTTATGCGTGGTCATACATATATATATATATATATATATATATATATATATATATATATATATATATATATATATATATATATATATATAACGATATTGAGTGCTTTTAAAGTGTTTACACACAGACAATATACAGCGATTATAATATGTGTTCTTTAGTGGAAGCGCCGGGAAATCTTATGGATTTTTTTTGTGGCTAAAATTTGAATTTTTTTTTTCAAATTTTTATGGGACCAACTTTGAATCGTTCCCTATCCAACAAAAAAAATTATCGAAGTCGAACTACTCTGTAAAAAGTTATGCGTGATCATACATAAAAAGAAATATACAGGTTGAATTGAGTACCTTCTTCTTTTCGTCGGAAAAAAATTATAAACAACAAGGCGAAACCACGACTTCTGGCATTCTAGACCAATACTCTACCAATTGAGCTACCTTACTTCGTTCACTATCTTCTTGATGTCGTTGTATTATCAAATCAGAGTACTTAGAGAAAATCTTCTGTCACTGGCGATTATCTCTCGAACTATTCGACAGAATAATTTGAAACCTAATGAGCCCATCAAACGTTGGAATAGAATTTTTTTAAATTGAAATCCTTTTAAATGATTTTGTTCGTTGTCAAGTTATATGCAAAATAACATTAGGCAGAATTTTCTATTTCTTACATTAATGCTCAAAACTTCTAAAAAATAATTCTAAAAAATACCTTTATAAATTAAACAAGTGATGCCAACCAACGAGAAGACAGTAGTATATCTCTTGTATTGTATTAACTTGTAAAAGTTTTCTATCGTCTCGACTCGTCACGTTTTTACAGTTGATGATTTTTCTTGAAAAAATACAGTTGAAAAAAATCATTGCTTTAGATATTTAAATATGAAAATCTTTTTTCTATTCATATTAAATGTATATTTTCTTAATCTTGTATTTACTCCACAATAAAATATGGAATTGTAATGTGGGGTAGAAGTGTAGATGCGAGTAAAATATGAATCATTCAGAAAAATATATAACGTTGTAGATTTAGAATTGATTAAAGAGAATCAAGGAAATTTTTAAAACAATTACAGTACAATTACTTTCTACGGAATATACGCTTACCAATAGGGAATATGCATGAAAATTTTTTTTCACATTTATTTTCAGAATATGAACTGTTAATACTGTAATAATATTTAAAAACGAAATTAAAATCCGACAAATATCAAGGAAGCTATAAGCTTTTAAAGATTATTATCTGTCTCTTTCTTGCAAAAATACTAAAAACGGAGTTTTACGTGTATTTTAAATGGTGAAAGCGTAATATGACGTCACATAACATATCAAGAGGGCTATCACCCTCTTTGTCTAATCGGGAATTTCAATCATTCATATCTCGCTTATTTTTAAAGTTATTTAAAAAGTAATTTTACCTTGATATTTGTCAAGTAAACATGCTTCGATTTAAGTGAAAAAAATTTTTCATGAATATTCCCTATCACTTACCTTCATGAAGCAAAAACATTACTTCATCGAAAAAAATGCTTATTATAATACGAGATCGGTTATTTTAACAACTTCGATTGCCGGACAACTTATTTCAAAAATCGCTGGGGTTTTTAGCGATTGAAACTTTAAACTCATTTATAGCTTTTATATTTTATTTTATAAAATTTGATTGATAATACGAAAAGAGGCTTTTTGTGTAGAATTAAAGTTAACTCGATAAATACTAAACGCTAGTCGCTTCCGTTGGTATAACATAACCGAAAGGCAACCATACCTACAATGGAAATAAATAGACGTTAGTTAACAAAAAACAATTTGAAAAAATGTTTTTTAATATTTATTCGGATACATATACTCTTCTATAATTTGTATTGCAAGTTGAATTGATACTCGAAGAACAATTTAACATAATTGAGCACATCCTGTAATGATATCGTTCAATGAGTTATATATGCTGATCTACGTACTTTAATATTAACAACTTGTGTTCTTTATATCATAACTAAAATACATATCCTCTAATATATTTATCGCCTTTAATATAATGTAATAAATGAATAAATGAGTGTATATATATATATATATATATATATATATATATATATATATATATATATATATTTTTTGTGGTAAATGTACGCCAAATAGTAAGCCAGGCTAAGGCTTCCACAGGCTAAGTAGAAAAACTAAGTGGAAATGTGTATTGGAATAATAACAAAAATTAGAATAAAGCCACCATAGACTTCAAACCCTGACCTACGTAAAGTATTTTATATTACAACGCAGTACCAATAATTACACATTTGCCTGAAAATTCTCGTCTTGAAAAACGTTTATGAATGAGATATAGAAAGTGTATTTTATTGGCTCTCATGTTTTTTTGTTGAAATCAGTATCAATAATTACACATTTGCCTGAAAATTCTCGTCTTAAAAACGTTTTTGAATGAGATACAGAAAGTGTATTGTATTGGCTCTCATGTTTCATTGGTATTATAAATTTATTACAAAAATAGTTTCTAATTTTTATTATTACGTCTAGTGTAGTAAAAGCCAATTAAGCTTTTTTTTTCATGCAACGGTGATATTTTCAAATATTTCAGCTTTCTCTAACAACATTTATGGTACAAATATTGATTTATAATTCAATGACACCAAAGCATTGGATTACTTATATGTCTTGACTCATTTTTCAAAAACCAGTGAAAAGGGCTGTTCGTCATAGCCGTGAAATTTGTTCGACAGGCTTGTTTTAATATGATAAAAAAATTATTAAAAGTCGATTATTCTCAGAAAAAATTTTTTCGTACAAAACATGATTATTTTTCCCCGTTAAATACAAATCTGCTATGAAAAAGATACGATTTCATTTAAAAATAAAATTAGACCTTTACTTGACGTTGAAAATTGATATCAAGGTCAAAGTTAAGGTCACAGGTATTTGACCCCTAGAAACCTTAAAAGTTTTACTTGAAACAATTATCACTAGCTTACTTAGTTCTCGATATATTGGCCTGGGAAAATGAAAATGAAACACACAGTATATATCTTTACTGTGTCATTTTATCTCTAAACTTCAATATACTAATCATATCTTTCTAACAAACCTATCTATACGTTGTCAGCAGTTAGTGTTAGATGTTCTACAATCATACGTACATTGTACGCTTACACCAAGTTGTCTCATTATATATATATATATATATATATATATATATATATATATATATATATATATATATATATATATATATATATATATATATTCATAATTAAATTACGTTGCTGCTTTCACAAAGTATATCATGTATCTGTGAGTTTTTTAAATACTTGTTAAATGAGGAAGGAGAGATCGTCGCTTTGATCAAATTATATTTTATTCTGAAGGTAACAGTATGAGTTCTCATTTGCACACACTGATTTTATATTTCAAATAATTAATTG
Organism: Nineta flava; assembly: GCA_963920215.1. NCBI lineage: Eukaryota > Metazoa > Arthropoda > Insecta > Neuroptera > Chrysopidae > Nineta > Nineta flava. The sequence continues at coordinate 36,016,784 of OY986042.1, forward strand.
CAAGGGATATTTAAGAAACTGTAAAACAGAGAGAAATGTCACCCTACCAGGGCTACAACCACATTACTATTTCGTCATCCAGGACCTTGATATATTACTATACCGGCAATATTGCCACTTTTGAACTTTGATATAGAATAGGGAATATGCATGAAAATTTCAATTGTTCGATAGGACTTTTCCACCAAATAACGAAAAAATTGCTGCGATAGTTAAATCTTTTAATAGCAATTGGGAATTCGATAGTAAGTTTATGGATAAAAACTTAGCCAAGCCAAAAACTCTCTTTAATGAAAGTTTGTTTTTTCAAAGTTACAGAGTGATCATAATATGTGCATAGTAAGGAAGTGGGCCAAAAATCAGTATCAGTTATAAAATTTAAAAAAAATTCGTTTCGCAGGAACTGCGTTAAATGCGACTTTGCTTAAAATATATAAATCACTCTCTATCGGTCCCAATTTTAGTATGATATAAATAAACTGTCGTGTCTAATATGATTTTAGTATTCGCAAGGCCAATAGGGAATATGCATGAAAATTTTTTTTCACATTTATTTTCAGAATATGAAAATACTGTTAATACTGTAATAATATTTAAAAACGAAATTAAAATCCGACAAATATCAAGGAAGCTATAAGCTTTTAAAGATTATTATCTGTCTCTTTCTTGCAAAAATACTAAAAACGGAGTTTTACGTGTACTTTAAATGGTAAAAGTGTAATATGTAGTCACATAGCATATCATTAGGGCTATCATCCTCTTTGTCTAATCGGGAATTTCAATCATTCATATCTCGCTTATTTTTAAAGTTATTTAAAAAGTAATTTTACCTTGAAATTTGTCAAGTAAACATGCTTCAATTCAAGTGAAAAAAAATTTTCATGCATATTCCCTATTGAATGAACAGGAGGCCCTTAAATACAAGCTAGTGAAAATCATGAGCGCTACTTGTGGGGCCCATAGAACCACCTAGGCAAACAAAAATTTGAACTAGTTAAAACATTTTAAGTGATACTATATGTATCATTGCATTTTTTTTTTTTAGTTATATGAACAGTTTAGCTTAGAACACTTAGAATGTGACTTACTATTACAAATAAATTGCCTTTCAATACATTAGATATATTATTTTTTGATTAATATTCACAAAAAAAAACGCAGAAAAAATTTATTAAAATTAAATTTGATTTATATCATTTGACATGACCAAATAATATATCCCATTATTTATTTATAGAAATTAATAATATATTAGATAGTAAATTTTAACAAAACAAAAAACATATAAATTGAAAAGTCAATTCAACTACTATTCATATATAAAATTGATAATGTCATACAAATGAATGTTTTAATTTATAGCACACACAGCGTAGCTCTATAAATATATATTTAATATAATATTCTAAAAAACAGAGTAAAAACAAATTTTACCTCTGTATAGAGACAGAATAATATATAAAGCCAATGTTCGTACACACTAGAGTTTCTTGACAGAGTTCTGCCATCAGAACTGCTAGAGCTCTGTCAAAGGCATTTACGCAAAGAGAAAAATCCGCCACTATTTTCTCTGACAATAGTGGTGCTAGAGAGCCTTGGCAGATCTCTCTGTCATTATTTCTGGCGCATGTTTACCCGTGATAAATTTTGTTTACTTTTTCTCTCTAATAAATACTAATTAAATACTGATATGAAAAAATTAACTGGAATTACTGGATACATAGAGGCCCGTGGTTCGATTCCTGGTTGACGAGTTAATTTTTTCATATCAGTGTTTAATTAAAATTCAATGACATTTGACTATACAGTATACACTAGTCTTCTAGAACTTGTCTTACGTAACCTAAATGGAATTTGGACAAACATTGTATTGTTGACGCTTAAGTATATACAAATGAATATATGAATGACAGGAATATTTAGAAAAAAGGCTTCAGTTGTGGTATAAAAATTATTGGAAGATGAAAGAGAAAAATCAAGTGAATAGAGTCGTGTGTACTAAAAATTATTTATCAAGAAGTAGAAAGTGATTTTTTTTACCCAGTATATAATATATACCAGGATATAAATTTAGTTTTGTTTTTGTAATGGTTTAAAAATGTTGGTATCGGTGTTCATAAAATAACCTAATTAGTCCATTTCCGCTAATTTGTCTGTCCGTCCGCCTATCACCACGATAACTCGAAAACGAAGACAGACAGCGAGCTGAAATTTTGTATATGTGTTCTAGAGCTAAAAAGTTAGGTGAAGTTTGTTGAATTGGCAAAATCAGACCATGTTTGGACAAAATGGGCAAAACTGCCTATCTTTGAACCGTAAGAGATAGAACAAAAATTTAGAGACAATAAATGTTTCATTTTTTTTAAATAAACAACTTTTGTTAGAAAGTTTTTTTCCATAAATTCAGTATACACCGGGTATTTAAGCAATTAACTCAGTCAGTTGTTATTTTCAGTTCTTTGTTGTTGGTTTTTCGATCGTTTTCGAAAGCGAATATTCGACTTCCTCAATGAAAACAAGCGCTACAAAGTCGGGGCTAAACTTAATGTACCTTGTATATTTATATATTTATATATACTGGGTATACAGAATATGAGAGGTTATGTACGCCATTATAGCTGGAATCGGACCTAGAGAAACATGCAAACCTCATTTCAGAGCTTTAAACATAATGACTGTTGTTGACATGCATATACTTGCATGTGCATGCTTTGTCAAACAAAATTTTGCATTGATCAAGTCGAATGAATGTCCTCATGACTACAACACACGGAACAATAATAAATTGGTCATATGCCAAAGTGCATACACAGTTTTCCATAAAAACTGCAGGAATTTGATGATCAGAATCTTCAATAACATACCATGCGAGATAAGTGATCAACCGATGATCAAATTTAAGAAAATACTTCGCAAATATTTGATTGCTCGATGTCATTATGATTTAAGTGAATTTTTAAATTCTGATTTTTAATTATTAGTAACTAAAGTTAACGCAACTTATACTGTTTCTGTAACGGTCTACTAAATAAAGAATTATTATTATTATGTAATGTACCTTGTATAATATAACTCTAATAGGTACACCAATATTATATTAGATGTTATCTATCTACCTATGCCCGCCTTCAGTTGAGTATACATAGTTTATCATTTGCTCTTTGAGCACAAATTATGAGAAAACTATTGAGTTTATAAAAAAATTTTTCAAACAAATGTTGTTTATTTTAAAAAGAAGAAGATGTTTTGTTAACAAATACAAAAATCATATCACAATCGATATGATTCAATTCAATTTGATCAGACTAAAATTATGACGGTTAGAGGGTGATTTATGTATTCTAAGGAAATTCACTAAGTTGAAGCTGCTCCTGCGTAACGAATTTTTTTTATCGAATTTCCCCAAAGGAAATCAGCTATTGTTTTTGTACCAATGTTGGAATTTCGTAAAACTTTCTTCAAATGTCCATCGATCCTACCTATTAGATGTCTCTCTCTCTATATGTATATATATATATATATATATATATATATATATATATATATATATATATATATATAATATATATATATATATATATGTATATATATATATATATATATATATATATATAAGCATCTATAAGTTTATATACAAGGGGAAAGGAGGGTTTAGAGGGACGGGGAAACACAAAATTCTGTTACACTACATTTACAGAAATATTGACGGTTTGAGATTGAAAATGAAATTCCTTAATATCTCTCTTCACATTGAGCAAAAATGATAAGGTGACGAATTGTAGAAAACTTGATTTTCTACACCTTTATTTATTACGCATTTTTCGATTGTTCTAATATTAAAAATGTTATTTTATATTTTGTGTTTCCTTCGTTCCCTATGTCCTCCTTTCCCTTTGATCTAACCATTTAGTAATAAAGTTGGCTTTGAAAATACTTAAATCATATCAAATAAACTGTAATTGTGGCCACTAGAGTGTAATTTATGTATTCTTAGGAGATTCGCTAAGTTGACGCAGCTTCTGCGTAACGCCTTTTTTACTTATTGTGTTTTATGAACACTTATTTTATGAGCACTTACAAAATGTTAATCTTCATTCAATATCTGCAACCGTTACAAATTTGATATAACAGTTTTTTATATGTATATATAGAGGTTGTTTCAGTGTTCAAATCAGTTGTTTTTTTTTATATTCGATTATTAAATATGATATTTCATAGAGAGACAAATACTGTTTGGTTTTATTTAAAAATACAACATACAATCGAATATTTTCTAATGAATTGATAATCTGATAAGAATAATTAATGGGTATTAAAAAATTTTTTGTTTTCTGTCCATGTAAAAGTGTAAATCCAATCATAATAAATTTTTTTTTTCTTTGAAACTTGAATTGATAACTTAACGGTTCAAATCACAAATACTTATTATACATAAACGAGTGGAATATTTAAAAAAATATCATGCCGGCTATACACACTCAGCGAGACAAGGCTAGATATAGACGAGAGTTAACTCGCAAGGCAAGATATAGCTCGGCCTGCCCTGCGTCGACTTACCTCGCCTCGCCATCACTCCATTAATAGTCGGTTTTTTAAACACGAGTCAAAGAAAGCGAGTGGTGAATATATTTAACACGAGCACGAAGGAGACTCTCGTCTACATTCGATTCAACGTTCAACTGCCATTTTTAAATAATCATCTACCAACCGCTTTAATTGTACCTATTAATCTTAGAACACAAGTAGAACTAGTAGAACACAAAAATAAGTAATAAAACCTATTTTGACAAAATGGAAAACCGACTTCAAAAATCAAATATTCTATAACAAAAAATGCACTTAAAAGTAAAAAAATAATTGCATATTCTTGTCTAAAAAATAATGCACTAAAAAATAATTGTCATTTTTGGAGTCGGTGTCAGCATATAGAAATTCACATTTGTAGAATATTTGATTTTTGTCGGGTTCCCATTTTGTCAAAATAGGTTTTATTTGTCGCTTTTTAGTGTCTTTGAAGTTCTATAACTGATTTTATTTGTCTAAATATGGGTAGACCTACTAAACGACCAGCTAATTTTTAGTGCATTTTTTTATAACACTTTTTTTTTTAATTTTTAGTGCATTTTTTTAAAATAGATTTTCAGTTTTTTTTACAAGCATTTTGTTTTTTTTTTTGTAAAATTTTTTTTTTTGGGGGTCGGTTTTTTTTTTGTAAAAAATTCACTTTTAAAAAAAAAATTTCTTATTTTCCCATTATGAATGATTATGCAGAAATCGGTTATCACATATTAAATGAGGATTTTCCTCGATTTCCCGGGGATCCCCTCATCAGAATGCGATTTGGTGACAATGAGGCCAATGGGAAACCAAACCCTTTAAAACAAAAACCAAAAAATCAAAATCGGTTCATAAATGACGGAGTTCTGAGGTGACACACATAAAAAAAAATTAAAAAAATACAGACGAATTGAGAACCATCCTCCTTTTTGCAGTCGGGTTAAAAACTGTATAAATTTATGAATTACTCCTCCGTCATTTTTTATTTAATAATGTCATTTTTCAGGTATACCAAGGTAATTTTGTTGAGAACTCTATTGCCGACCGAACAAACGGCAAGAGTGTACGCAGATCTACTTGTAGCTCCTCACATTAAGAATGTCTCGTCCAGTGCCCTCGACGTGTGTGTACAGCCGGCATCAAATATATGTTTCATTTAGAGAATATGTTAAAAAAGTTCAGTTGGTGTTTATAAGAATTTATTTTTTCGCAAGGCATACAACAATGTTTAGCAATTATTTTTTCTTCTTCCATTATCTTTGCATTCTTATTATGTTAAATGTGTAATAAGCTGCTTTTGTTACAGACGATGATTGCGTTACAATCGAAACACCAACATGTGGATATTTGTATTATTATGTTTTATTTTTTAAATAATTTGTTTACCAAACAATTTTTGTTTCGAGTATTTTGGTGTGAGTTTTGAATAACTAGATCTATTTAGAAAAATTATAATTCATTATATTTTAGAATCTTGACGGCGTTTTCATATCATCGACAACCATGATAAGAGTTCCAAGTTCAAACACTTGAAATGGGAACTTTATCAAAAACATATTTACATTCATTTTTTTTTAATGCTTAATTTTTAAATTTTAGTAAACATAGAAAACGTTCTTCTATCTTTACCTTAGCTATGAATCATTTTCTTTCCTTAGCTTTTTGGTCTTCGTCTTGGCAAAAAGGCTCTAGTCTACTAATCGGTGGGCTATTGTTTCCATAATATGTGTGTATAAAGAAAATTGATCATGACAGAAACTATGTGATTATTTCCATTTTTTGACACAATGCTCTACCAACTCAGCTACCTTAGATGTTATGGTAGTGCTATGCATATGATCTTTCACTCATATGCATTCATATGAGTGATTATAGCAATCATTTTACTATTCACGTATTTTTAAATTGTTTTTTTGTAAACTAGCGTCTATTAATATCAACGGAAGCGACTAGCGTTATTTGACTATTCAGTAATATGTCTGAACATTTATACCATTTTTTGTCATCAAATGCTTGATATGAAAAATCATACACACGTGATTATGACTGCAGTTCGTTAAACTAAAACTACTGTCGAAAATCAATGCTTCCAAATGAAATTGTCAAGCATATTTAAAATTTATCACAATTGACGAATATTGAGTTGCACTTATGCAGTCATCAAAAATGTTTAGATCCAATTGAATTCACTGTTTAGAATTTTATAGCTTCGTCAAGATAGTTATTATACTCAACAGATTACTGCATATTACTTGTTTATGTCTGTTATGGGATATAAAATAAAAATTATGTTCATGAAAAATCATAAAATAAAACATAGAACAGCACACGAAAAGTGATGAAAATAATGCATTGAGAAATACAGAGAAAATGAGCAATAAAGGTGGTGGTTTTTTTTATTGACGATGCTAGATAAATTTAATCAGAATATCTTGTCAATAAATTTAAACGAACGGGTGGGAATGTCAACAGACTGAACCAACGGAAATTAACCAATTAGTGTTGGACTGAACAATTCTGATTCAGAATTATTACTTCATTTAATTTTATTTGTCAAAATATGTCGCCATTTGTCCAGCTTTTTTAAAATATTATTTTCATTGAACAGAATATTTAGCAGGAGGTATAAGTGTACTCGCTTCTAGATCTTCAATATCTAAGCGTCTGCGTACAGCATTACATATGACCTAAACTTACATCCCCAAACTTGTATTTAATTTTTTAATCTTGCGGCTAAGAATAAACATTGGTTAAAAATCCACAAAAAGGTATTTAATTAATCATTGTTTATAGATCAGGTGTCGAATATCCAGGAATCGCATATACCAGCATTTTTTGGTATATTTAAACACCATCTAACTCGGCCTTAATTAACAACTATGATTAATTGAATTCATTCGTAACGTTTGAAACCTTTTTATTTTGTTTTGCTTTCCGTATATTTGCTCGAATTCTTGCAAACGGAAATCAAATCAAATGAAAACAAAGACTTTTTTTTTGAAACACACTAATTTTTGGGTAAACATTACATTTATAATATTCATAGTCGTTTTACATTCATTATTTGCTAGGTGCCGCATTTCAGAAATCTGTTCGAGATATGGTGAATTTCACAGTAAATTTGCAAAATTATTAATATTGCATACTGAAATTATTAAACTCAGACGAAAATTTGGTCTTGCTGAGGCAAAATTAATGATTTTGATGTCCGCAAATACAAAGAATCAAATATTTTTTTTTATCTTCAAAAATTTTTAATTAATAAATCTTATTCAGGTTAAACTTAAGTGAAATCTTGGCTGCAGATGCATAACAAAAAACTTTACTATTATTTGTAGGGTCAAATTTGTAGTTGTATGTTTGTCTACATAGTATACAATAGTTCTTTCATACTATGTCTTACGAAACCTTAAAGGAATTTAACATAAGTATTGCACTGTGACGCTTTAGTAAACATAATTAAGAATAAATGAATAAGAAGTTGATATTTGACAACAAAGTAATATTGTCAATGAAATGAGAAGATTGGGTCATACGTCAAAATTGTCTTTGGTGTAGCGGTAAGCACACTGGACTGAAAATCCAGAGATTCGATTAGTGGTTGATGAGTTAATTTTTTCATATTAATAATAGATCATATCCCGACAGGAACGAAGTTCTTTACGTTATTTTTTCAACTCTAAACGTGATTTAATATGTCGATTTCTATTGATTACATTAGTGCATTTTTGTCACGCCAAAAAGCTCTCTTTTATTCAAGTTCTTTTACACTTGAGTAAATTGGCAGCAATCATCACGTAACGAAAAAGCGGTATGTCCAATCCAGGCGGTATTTCCCTCTCTTGCTCTTTGTGCCTTTGTCTCTTTCTATTAAATACGGTATATATAAATATATACATATATATATATATATATATATATATATATATATATATATATATATATATATATATATATATATATATATATATATGTATATATTTATATACATATATATATATATATGATCGTGCCCCTTCGACCGAACCCTTCCTTACTGTGTTAATTGATAATCTTAAAGCAATTATTCTTTATTGCACTTTTAGACAATTTATTTTATTCTAAGAATATATAAGTATGGATAATATCTAATTTCCGGACCTCTATGTCTGGAGGATCCTTTATGTCGGACATACTGTAATAAAATAAACCTTTTCTTAAAAAAAATAGTTTCTTTGTACTTATAAATGTAAGTGTTTAAAATCTCCAAATGTGAATTTGTCCTTTGCACAAATTCAACATCCGACACGGCCATTCTGACGATCACACGTCCCCGTGTGTATCCAAAACTTTAGCGTTGTTTGGCGTTAGACTTGATATTATAGATACTACATTTCACTTAAATCATAATCCATAAACTTAGTAGTCCAGACCAGCAGCCGAGGATGATAGATAGAATTTGTTTAATGAAACTAATTTTATTTTATTTTTTATTTTTATTATCTCAAGTGCCAGTTACATCCTATGAGCTATCAATCTAATGTAATGAAACTGTTACTCTCATGCTTACACATAATCACACCTAAATTTCTTTAGACCCCGTTACCATATGTATGGTGTGTGGGAAAATCATGGTAACCCCATTACTGAATACGTCGTGTAAGGCTTAATTCATTTTACAAAATGCTTACACATAATCACATCTAAATTTCTTTAGACCCCGTTACCATATGTATGGTGTGTGGGAAAATCATGGTAACCCCATTACTGAATACGTCGTGTAAGGCTTAATTCATTTTACAAAATGCTTACACATAATCACATCTAAATTTCTTTAGACCCCATTACCATATGTATGGTGTGTGGGAAAATCATGGTAACCCCATTACTGAATACGTCGTGTAAGGCTTAATTCATTTTACAAAATGCTTACACATAATCACATCTAAATTTCTTTAGACCCCGTTACCATATGTATGGTGTGTGGGAAAATCATGGGAACCGTGTAAGGCTTAATTCATTTTACAAAACGATTGTCAGTGCTCATCAGAGCTCTCTACTGAATCGTTTTCAACATCGTTATCAGAATCACAGACATCTAACTCTCTAGGAATGTAAACCTCCGGCATGCATCTCAATTTATCATGACTGTATTTGTAAGTCCTTTTACCTTTTACTGTTTTTAAGGTGTATCTATCTCCTTCTAAAACCTCTGCCACTACAAATGGGCCCCTAAATTTCGGTTCTAATTTAGTTTGGTTTCTTTCTTCTCTTTTTAACAATACAAAATCACCAATATTGAATTTAATTATTTTTGCTTTAGTTTTATCGAATCTTTTTTTTATCGTATCTAGCATTAGCTTTTATATTATCTACGGCCTGCTGTGTCACCTTGGAGATATCGTGAGGTCTCGCTACATTACGAATTTATAACTCTAAAGGACTGGATTTAGTTACACGATTGATTGTACTATTAAAACCCAATTGTGTTTCTCCTATCGCGTCTTTCTACGAACGTGCAATGGTTTATACAGATATTTCGCCATTCCTTCAAACCAAAATTACTCATAAAACCCCTCAAGTGCTTTATCCCAGTTCAAGTGCATAATTGACTGATGCACACCCTAATAACGGACCACCGAAATCCCTTGAAGCGATGGCAAACAATAAGCTTTTTTACATTTCTCCGAGTTTTGCGGAAAAGGATACAAGATCGCAACTCGTATGTTTTTCGCGATGTCTTCCGCAATCACATCGTTCTGTAACCCGGTAACAATTTTCTAGATTTGACGATCGCGACGTTGTTCGGTTAATAACGAATCTTCCGACTCTCAGCTAGATTAATTTCCTTTTCTTTTCTTTTATTTACTATTTTATTAATAACATCTATTGGATTTCGTCAAAGGAAATCTACAAGAGTCATTCGTTTACCCGCACGATATATAATTTCAAAAGTAAAGGACTACAAGAAAGCCCATTATCTGTGGACTTGATCATTTAAATTTGCTATATTTTGAGATACTTTTAATGAGTTACAATCTGTAATGACCACAAATTTCCGCCCGTGTAAATAATGTCGAAAATGTTTTAATGAGTTTACTAAAGTTAAAGTTTATAGTTCATTAGAATGATCTTTACTTCGATCTCTTGCCTTAACATAGCCCTAAACCCATTATAGCTAGCGTCAGTATGGAACTTAATAGGGTAATTAGAATCAAAGATAATTGATACGGGTTCTTTTGTTAGAACAGATATTACTTTTGGCGTATTTTCTCATGTTTATCTTGCAATGATATACCAGGCACTGATCCCACTTCTGATGTCGGAATTGCATACTTGGGAGCATGGTCGTTTGAACCAGTATATATGTTGTCAGGCATTGTTGTTTTTATAAAATACAAACACTTACCAATTTCCAATAGCACACAGAAAACTGCATTTTCACAAACACGCACTAGTCTACAATAATACCCGGTGTCCCGCACTTTCACAATCAGTAATTACAATTAGTTGGTTCAACCTACGACACAGTAAGTTGGCTCCAGTTAACAATACAGATACAACACGAATAATACTAACAAATGCCATACCACGGTTATCTCATCAATAAACATAATTAATTATACTAGTCCAAAAGGGCTACCAACAATCCAAACGCTATTTCCATGTGATGCTATTTTCATGTAACTTTCAGCAGAGTTCAGTTGATACTAATACGCAACTGCACGATTCGGTCTGTACTCGGGTGCTGTCCTCTCAGAACTGACCATCCTGCTTCCTTTTTGAAACTCACCCCCCTTCCTTGATGTTTGTAAAAATATTGGAAAGGGGTCATTCTATTACTACATTATATTTATGTACCATCTCTGGTATATCACAAAAATAGGTTTATTAACATCCGTACCGTACAATTTGCGTCTAAGTAGAGAGCCGCACGTGCCCCTTCGACCGAACCCTTACTTACTGTGTTAATTGATAATCTTAAAGCAATTATTCTTTATTGCACTTTTAGACAATTTATTTTATTCTAAGAATATATAAGTATGGATAATATCTAATTTCCGGACCTCTATGTCTGGAGGATCCTTTATGTCGGACATACTGTAATAAAATAAACCTTTTCTTAAAAAAAATAGTTTCTTTGTACTTATAAATGTAAGTGTTTAAAATCTCCAAATGTGAATTTGTCCTTTGCACAAATTCAACATCCGACATATATATATATAAATATATATAAATATATATATTTATATATATATATATATATATATATATATATATACCATATTTAATAGAAAGAGACAAAGAGAAAGAGAGGAAAATATCGCCTGGAGGGGGTATAACGATTTTTCGTTACGTGATGATTTCTGCTCATTCACTTTAGTGTAAAATAATTTCGTTCCAAAAATTAAATGACGTTATCTGAATGTACTTTGTCATTAGTATTGTATAGTCATGCCTAAGTATACACAAATAAATATATATATTTTAGTACATAATCGATCGTAAAATGAAAATTGAAACTGTTTAACTTTTTAAGATCAAAACTAATATGAATCCTTGATTCAGTTATTAATATATTTTATTCAGATCTATGACATTTCTTTTATAAATTTAACTAAAATCCGAATCAGTCATGTTCAACCCAACACTAATTGTTAGACGAATGCCAGTTTCAAACGCCCAAGACATGTGTATATACAGAAGACAACCTTGCAGAAGGTAACAAACACATCTCGTATATGTATGGGTTTGGTTGGTATAGCCATCAGGGGAATCACAAAGTCGCTGACAGTGCTAACTACTACGAGATATACCTAATATTATACTTATACGTGATATTGATGTAGTATTTTTTTTTTTTTGATTCATATATTCTCCACGACTTTGAAATCCTCTTTGCTTATTAATCACACTTCTCGGTTTTTTTTATTCAATCTTTCCTAACAGCTTATAATTGAATTACGAAATCGTATATTTTTTCTTTCGTTTCGTGTTGACGTCAATACTGTGTGGATGTTTATCAATGGTTTGATTATTGCTATTTTTCACTCATATTTAAATACCATTTATTATCTGCTTTGTATTAGCTATGTGGTAAGTATGCACGTTGAGAGAAAAAGGATTTTCCCGAATTTTAAGTGTTCTGTGCCAAAATTGGTAAAACGGAAACCGTATGGAATGGTCACCAGCAAAAACTATTCGGCATAATAATTTGAAGTGAAAGGATGGAGATTGATTCAATTGTAGACGTAAATTATATGCCTCTGGTGGTAGCGAAAGCTTTTTGAAGCACGAATTTGACAATATATTTGATGTAACTTTCCGGCATAATAAAGTTCACAAAAACAATGTAATGTATTACTCACTAAAAATAACTATAGTGTAATGCATTTTATTAACCAATAATCGGAAATAACTCTAAAATATACCCTTTTTACTAAAAGGAAATGTTCTTGGGTAAGAAATATGTCCAGAATGTAAGGAACAACTTTTAACCAATGTTTATTTTTAGCCTCAAAATTTAAGAATTAAATCTAGAGCACGGTAGTGAGCAAGGTCGAGTTTACATGTTTGGGGATGTAATCTAGGGTCATATGTAATGCTATACGAAGACGTTTAGATAGTGAAGATCTAGAAGCTATTACACTATATACCTCCCGGTAAATATTCTGTTTAATGAAAATAATATTTAAAAAAAGCTGGACAAATGGCGACATATTTTGAAAAATAAAATTAAATGAAGTAATAATACTGAATCAAAATTATTCAGTCTAACACTAATTGTTTAGTTTCCGTTGGTTAAGTCTGTTGACATTCCCACCCGTTCGTTTAAATTTATTGACAAGATATTCTTTACGTTTTTCCCATTTTGTTTCATGGAAGACTAATTGAAGAAGTAAAGGTTGCATTGGACCGATTTTTTTTCAATAAACTTATGTGACAGTTCTCTGATGACCTCTCTAAATAAAGTAACTCTACATAAAGTAACATGGCATCAAAACTCTATTGCTTTGCTTGAATAGCTCCCAATATTTCAGGTGTATAAGCAATATGAACCCAATTCGGAATTAAATCGACCTCGTGGTCTTAACTGTACAATGACAAACCACGAACAATGTAAGATCTTGAAGAATAAATTTAACACTGTCGATATTTCTTAAATTATGTTATTATCTTTTGTAAAAAAAACTTAACATTTGTAGCCAAAACAAAGCCATCATTTGTTATAGCATAGAATCTCCACATCAGTATTTTCTAGTATGGCGAAAACATTGTCAATTATCGTAAGAAACTCGTTAAAAACTGTGTGTTATTAAAATAATTTAAAATGTCGTTTCAATTTGGGATATGTTTATATATCGTTGCTCTCTATGTGCATCCTAACCATATATATATAAATATATGTATGGAATGGCATTAATAGAATAAAATATTAGTACCTGGATGTACGCTTCAGTTGAAGGGAGGGTAATTTTATCATGCCATTAAATTGTTCAATATTTCTTGAAATTTAAGTGTGCGTTTTTTTCAATGCTTTATTGCATTTCATCTCACTGTTTTATCTCACGGAAATGTTCTTTTTTTCACAAAGGGCAATAATTTCTTGCAAGGAAGTGTTTTTGAGAAAGGGTTTCGAATAAAAGTTTCATTTATAATCAACTACTTTTATATGAAGTCATTTTTTCAAAACCTAATAAATAAGTCACATATCAATAATAAAATTGGACTTTTTTCAAAACCTAATTGAAAAAAGTCCACTTTCGTAGCCGTTTGTGTACATGGAATTTTCTCAACGGTATTGCAAAATGATTTGATCCACAAAGAGACGTTATTGTATTTTCTTAGGAAAAACCATTCGATACAATAAAGTTGAAAAAAAATTAGTTTTATTTTTCACGTATAGTTAATTTATGTCAAATCCATTTGGCTTTCGAAAAATGCTTAGGACAAAAGTTGTTATAATTTTTATAAGGAACTATTATCCAAAACATTTTTTTAAAAACCAAATGGATGTGGAAGAAATTGGCACTCCCAAAATTTATATTGATTTGGATTTTATTCCATTGGAATATTAATTTTATATAGAACTGTTTTCAAATAAATAATTTATAAATAATTTATTGTTAGTTCAAATTGTCATCATATTTTTTGTTTTTTATTAAATGCAATAAATTTTTTGATGAAAATATCCTAATAATTTCATACAAAAATTTGAATAACTTTTTTATATTCCACCAAAAACATTGTAACACAATTTCCATGAATACAAAAACATATATATTCAGTAATAAATATTTTTTATAAAAACATAATACTTTATTAGTATGATGTTTAAGGTATACCTGCATGCATCATCATCAATGCTCAAAACAAAACAAAAAACTGTTTGAAAGTTATTGTCAGTAATTTACAACCCCACAAGCAAAATAATTTTGATAAATGTTCAAACAATATACAAGATAGTCCAGTCGCCAATCAGTTAAAGAATGATTGAAAACTCTTTATTTATAATCCAGCCATATTTTTGGCGGTATTATAAACTATGATAGCAACAACCAGTCCAAGCGGCCGAGCGGTCTAAGGTGTTATGTTTGCGCATCATGCTTACTTGAAAACTGGGAGGTTATGGGTTAGAATCCTGACATGGGCAGTTTGTCAATTATTAAGAAAAAAAAAGGGGGTGGTTATTTGACTCAACTGTCGGCGTATGGACGAAATAACCGGCTATGCTTGAGAAGGTTGAATATGAATATCGGCATAGTTCCTATAAATATCGGAACTTCCAGATGAATATCGGCATAGTTCCTATAATAGTCGGCTGCAGCCGCATATCCTACCAATTCCTAGCCTATACACAAAAATTCCTTCCACTCCACTCACATACTCACATCCTCGGGCATCACAATGGACCGTATGGTCAAAGTGTAGCCCGTGCAGGGCAGCTTC
Organism: Nineta flava; assembly: GCA_963920215.1. NCBI lineage: Eukaryota > Metazoa > Arthropoda > Insecta > Neuroptera > Chrysopidae > Nineta > Nineta flava. Next base: position 36,032,270 of record OY986042.1, read on the forward strand.
TCCAATCTATCTATCTATGATAGCATCCAGTCCTAGTGGTTCAGTTCGTTAAGGCAGTAAACTCGGAACTGGGAGGTTGCTGGTTTGATTCCCAACGGCGGAATTATATAAATTAAATTAATTTAAAAAATAAGAAAGAATGGGGCGGTTAATTGTTGGCAGAATTGTCGGCGTTTGGACAAAAACGAAAGTGGCCGACTATGCGTATGCGTGTAACCCTCTACATATAAATTGCTTGTCCTTTAGGGGTCGGTAAAATTAATTTTTTCTGAAAATATTAATTAAATTTTTCAACATATTTTCTAACCACCGGCGCAAAAACAGAGTGTTTGGAGTTTTTTTTAGCCTTGCCTGTATGTGTATCGATCTGTAATGTCAAACCTGCCTGCCAAACCAGGCAGACCAATTTTATTCATTTTTTTACTTCTAGGCACTGGTCTACTCGAAATAGTTCTTAGTAGATAGATTGACTATAGCGGCTGCCCTAGACGGGCTACACCTCGACCATAAGGTCAATTGTGATGCCTAAGGATGTGAGGATGTGGTGGAATGGAAAGAATTTTTGTGTGTAGAATGCGCGGCTGCAGCTAACATTGGTAGGAACTATGCCGATATTCATCTGGAGTTCGTGAAGGAAACTACAAAGCCGGATACTTCGTTTTTGTCCATACGCCGACAGTTTAGTTACTTAGCCGCCTTTTTCTTTTCTTTTTTTTCTTCATAATTGGCAAACTGCCGATGTCGGGATTCGAACCCTTAACCTACTTGCTCCAAGTAGACATAAGAATAAAACAGAGATTTCGGGTAATTAAGCTACCGCCGACAGAAATTTAATTCACCCGAAATCTTAGTTTTTTTCTTAAATATATTTTTTTGAGGCCCGTCGTACCGAAATTTTAGTGGATCAATCTCTTAATTAATATTTCTTTTTTCTATTGCATAGGTTGCGTAGTTTTTTATTTGTCTTATTTTCTATCCAGTGAAAATTATCAAAAAATGTCGAACCTTACGGATTTCTCCATAAGAGCAATGCATTAAAACTCAAACTTTAACATTAAATAATTAATTCAAGACCCCCGCCCCCTGAATCTTTTATAATTGATTTATTTGCACTTCAACTACATGTAAACAAAATCAAGCCTTAATCTTTTTGAAGCTCCAGTGCTCGTACATCCTTAAAAATTTACGAAAAATATTCAAATAAAAATAAAAAACAAATACATACTGGGAATTCAATCGTATGACTGAATATCCTTGTTTTATTTGATATACAACTGTTTATTTGTTTCGATAATCCCTATGCGGCCTGACTAATATTTTTTACACTTTGATTATACAAATATATTTTCTCCAAGCTCACATGATAACTGATATATTTATTCTATACCACTTTCATGTTTGAAAATAATAAGACCGTATTGTATGTACATAATCCCAAGCTATTCGTAAAAATATTTTCTATAGATAATATTTTTGTGTTTTTTTTCCCTTTGACCTTATTTTTTTATAGATATTACTGATAAAATATCAATATATATTATTATTGGTCCCGATAGCAATCACATAAGTATTGAACCATTATCAAAATGTTTTGTTCATTTTCTTATATGATAAAACCAAAAAAAATTATATATACAAGTGTCCCAAAAGTCCTCACCTCATTTGTTTTGATTAAAGCTTCTAAAGTATTCATTTCTAAACTCAATATCGACTAAAAAATTTTTAAAACGAACTACAATATTTTCACGAAACTACTAATCAATTATTGCAGCGCAACGTGAATTTCTACAGTAGAACTCAGTAGAATAATCTAACGTTGAATACAGTATTTCATGTTGTCCCCTCACCCTCCTACTTCAAATCGAGCCGCCAATCGCAGGGTTGACTGTGGTAAGAGGGAATTTTCCCTGCAAATTGTCACAAATTATTGAAAATACTTGCAATAATTGAATTTGAATGCATGAAATAAGTGAGTTATTCCGTGCACATATCAAGACGTCAATTTCAAAATTTTTTGAGCTGATCTTCAGTTATATAAAAAAAAGAAAAAAAAAGGAAAAAAAAATTATTAGTTCAGAAGTTTTATTCAAAATCAAAGGATGTAATGACTTTCGGAACATCCCTGTATAATATGAGGATATCAATCCACTTTATTTTATCAAGTTAACACAAAGTTAATAAAATAAAATAAATTGTGCGTGTCGGCTCCGACGCGTGTTGGAGTTTACTCTTGTATGTTACTTACCATATTACGAATATGTATTACTATGTTACGAAAAGTTATTTATTTTCGAAATATTCTGCTTAGATGGAGCATTAATTCATTTACAAAAAATTTTAAGTTATTAATAGTCAAAATACAAATTTGAGTTTTTCTAACTTATATATAACGATTTATAGTGTGCTAGTATAGTTTAAAGTTTCTATGGAAATGTCAATCTAGAGTGACATTTCAAAATTGAAACAAAATTTTAATAAAATAATTATATAGTTATTTTTTAGGAGTATAGTTTCTGTGGAAATGACAATCAACAAAATTTTAAAATAATATATATATATTTTTTCAGAAGCTAACATCTATACTATACTATATAATATAATGAAGCTGAAGAGTTTTTATTGTTTCTTTGTTTGTTTGAACGCTCTAATCTCTAGAACTGCCAGTTCGATTTGAAAAATTAGTTTTGCGTTAGATAGCCCCATTCATGAGGAAGGCTATAGGCTATCTAACATTACGTTAAAGTTCTTAGTTAGCTTTAACTATTGATATTTGTAAAGTAAGTCGGAAGAAAAAATATATTCAATAGATATTGATATAATACGTCGCTGGTTCAAATCCGGATGGAGGGAGAATTTGTTCATAAAATAATTTATTTATTTATTTTTTATTTGTTTTTATTTAATTTATTTTAATTTGTAAGGTAAGTCGGAAGAAAAAAAATATTGTATACATCTATCTATATACCTCGAGTATAACAACGTGAATAAACGTGATTATTATTTTTATAATTTGCAATACATATATATTTAGCTTTCATATAAATGCGGACGAAGTCGCGGGAAACAGATAGTTTAATATACAATTCAAAATATTATTGAAATTTTTATGAAAAATTTATTTTATTATTTTCTTAACATAAATTAATGACCTATGAAAAAAGATAATTTATAATGTAAAATCAATCTGAAAAGATATGTAAAACATCTTAAATTCAAATTGAATATCATAGCGTATTAAGTATTAACTTGTAAAAAAAACATAACGCTTGTTTTTAACATTTGATTTCACTACCCATAAATTGTCGTACCGGGAGCTTTAAATTGAAATCGATTCTTAAGGAGTAAACTCCAAAAACTTTAAAGAGTAACGGAAACTAGCAAATTTTTCAACTAGCAAGTTTTGTGTTGGAAGAATAGAGGACAAAAATGTAAAAAAAAGAAACAACAAATAAATACTGTGAAAAAATATATGCCTTCGTCTCATGGAGCGCAATTTATGAATATGAAACTACGTTTCACATTAATATTTTTCTGTTTTGTCCTATTATATTTTGTACGTTGTGTCTATACCTATATTTCTGTTTAATGTCTTTAATTTAAAGTCTTTCAATTTCTCTAATTCGTTTATCATATTTCTTTATCACTTTATTTTAATATTTTATAATTGTTATAATTTATGTCAAATTTATGCTGTCAATCACTGTATGCTTTATTGCAAATGCAAAATTTTTGCTTTTTCATTTCATTTTTAATATGGTTTCGGAAACCAAACTCAAAATAAAAATATTTGTACGAAAATCTTAAATATTCGACATCAAAAAGTCCTTACAAATTTTAATAATTATTGACATCGAATTTGTAGATTCGATGAATATTTGAAGAAATTTTATCGAAATCATTTCATTGCTACAAAACTAACAGCTGATTTTTCACGAATTAACAGCTGATTTTTCACAACTTACCAATTCCTAGTCTATATACAAAAATTCCTTCCACTCCACTCATATTCTCATATCCTTAGGTATCACAATGGACCTTATGGTCGAAGTGTGTCCCGCTACAATCTATCTATCTAATTCTCATCTTATTATTCGTAATTGTTATAATTTGAAAATTCTAACTATTTTTAATAAAATAGTGTCAATAAAAGTATCTAGGTAAAAACCTTCAATTCATATAAAAATAAATGTTTTCCATTAATTCTCAATAAAACCCGGATTAGGTTGTGTCAAGGTTATAAGTTATAAGTAAAATTTTATGTTTCTTATTATTATATTGTTATCATTTTTAGCATCCCGTACCTAGTTTTCAACGAAAAATATTAATTTTTTTTCTCTGATAATTGCAAAATTCAACAGAAGGGAGAATTTTACATACTCAGGTAATAACATATTTTTAGACGTTTCGAAATGTTTAATTTAGCATCAAAATGTTTAAAAATTTAATCGAACCTTTTATTTTATACTTTTCTTTAATCAAAACGGCAAAATAAATTGTCGCCCATTGCCAATGAACCCCTTGAACCCCCAATAGTGGTTTCTTCGGGATTATTAAAAATTTCGATGATGCCAAAAAAGTGCTATATATTTCAAGGCTAACAAATGGTTTCTGTTTCTGTTTATTATGAAATACATTATACCGTTTGGCCAACCTTAACATCTTTTATTTTGGCTTTGGCTGTGAGAACGATGTTCCATATACGCTATCAACGAATGACGTTTGAAAAGCTACACTCCACATTATGTTGGTATATACTAAGTTTATAATATTTTTTGTAGTAAGTGCGAATGTTTGAGTGCAAATGTCACCTTTAAATTCATGCTGATTAGTGAATAACATTTCCTTCCCACAGCGGATATCCTTTGTTGCGTTTCAATGTCACTTTTTTTTGTCAAATGCTACTGTTTGACTAAAGTATATTTGACTTTATTAGATACCTATGCATATTCAACTACATACACCCTTTGATATCACGGTAATTGTTATTGTTTGTTACCTTGGTAACTAACAACAAATACATTCTGATATATTCTACGAATTGATAACGAATTGATTCTGATATATTCTACGAATTGATTTAATAAAGATAATTTATATCTTTCAACTTGTCTTTTAATTAATTAAATGTATGCTAACTAATTATTCCATATATAATCATCTTTCATTTTTGGCACTCCGGCGGAGAATCGCACCTCGGTCTCCCGCGTGACAGGCGGGCATACTGACAACTATACTACCGAAGAAAGATAAAAATTAGCTTTATTAAAATCAATTCGTAGAATAAATGTCAGAATGTATTTGTTGTTAGTTACCAAGGTAACAAATATTAACAATTAACGTGGTATGTAATTGTATATATAAATTCTCCGTTACAATTTCAATATTGTTAAGTTTTACACTCACATTCTCTGACTTTGAGTTTGACATAAAATTTGTCTTGTTTATGTTTATTTCAAGTCCGATCCTATTACTATAACAGTTTGATTTATTTAACATCGTCTGAGTTTTTTGGACATGATTTGAATGGAAGTCGTCATTTTATGTGAATATCTTCAAATAAGCTGACTGAGAACACATGTATGGAACCATAAAAGCTGCATATATGCGATTTTGTATAATATTTGTATACAATGTGCTTATTTTATAAGGGATCAGAAATTCGTAAAGTCTTACATATACGAAACAACACAATTTTCACAAATTGTTATCCATAATAACATAGCGTCGGAGGAGTTTGATCTAGCTCACCGTATTCACAGTAAAAACTTTTCACATTACGTAAATGTTGTAAAACTATATATACTTACTAGATACGAATATGTTTTAGAGATGGTCATGATGGGTTTTGTTAAAACGCGGCAATATTCTACTAAGTTCTTTAGGTGGCTCTACCATGACAACAAATACGACTATTACCTACAATGAACAAAATACTAGTACGGACATTAGAATCACCAAAAAAAGTGAACCGATCTGAAATGATTTGTGATCATCAAGTTAAGTTTTGTGAATCCAAATCCGAATCCAAAAGTGAATAGAGGAAAATTTGGTTTAATCGAAAATTTTTTAATTTTATTTTTAAAATGTTGTAGATATGTTGCACTATGGACTACAAACTAATAATTTTATTGGTACTAAGTATAAGCAAAAATCCATCCAATTAAATCCAATTAGCTGCTACAGGGCCATGCCAAGCCAGCATTCATTGCATGCGAAGTACGTAGACAGCCAAATTTAAATACAACTAAAGTACCAGGAAAATTATAACAGTAGTTTTGTTTGTTTTTTAATGAGATTTATAGATTAAAATATGAAATTTGTAAAAAAATTATCAAAGAGGGAAGAAGAAAAAACATTTAGTCATTTCAAAGGACCCCGCAAAATCTTAATGAGAATTAGCTCTAGGTCAAATTGACAAAAACCTCACGTTCAAAAGTCCTGATGGGCCCAAGTTCCAGAAATCCTTAGTTATTAACCTACAGTTTTTATCCTTACATTCTTTTTTTGATGTCGCATATCTCAAGACCAAATAATGATATCGACTCGGAACTAATTTCATCCGCTGCATAGTGAGCACCTGCTAAGGTTTGAAAGACATTTGAATTGGCGTTTTTTTTTAATAGCAACAAACTCTTAAAAAACTTTTTTTGTTATCTTAATAACAAATAACGATATATATATATATACTAGACTAGTTTTGAAGGGCACCAAATGAGAACTTGGAGAGTTGGGGAGACTAGCCTCACCCAGCGAACTTTATATAATGAATAATTTCTTAATGCTACACTTTTAATTTCTTGTTTTTCTATTATGTAAGAGATATTTGCAATTTTCGAGAAGAGTATATGAAAAATATCACTTCATGATGTTTTTCTTGTATTTAATATAATTACACGAATTCAACTCTTAGTGGAAAACAAATCGTCACTGATTGATGCACATTTTCGCGTCTCTATACAGATTTGTTCAGATTTTTTTGAGTAGGAGTTTCATGCAGTATATATACTTTAGTATATTACTTTTGTTCATCTTATAACAACAACAGTGAGTCAACGAGTAAACGAATGAACGAGATGATAATAATGTGTTATAATATACATTGTTAGCCACACAAAACTACTTTTACTCTACAACAATAATATAATATCCTTTAGTCTTTAGTGCAGCCAATATTTAACTACCATGCTACTACCTACTATCTATATACCATGTGAATACTACCAGAGTAGTTTGAATTTATAACATATTTTAAGTCCCTGATCTCCATATACTCATATTAACGTGCGTTTACATTTTATTAAGTTGACTTGCTAATCTATGTATGAATGTAATATAATTTTTTTAATGAGTTTTCACCCATTTCCGGACGTGTGAATAATCTGAAATGTTGAAGACGTATTGAAAACCATTGACGATATAATAATATTAAAAAATAAAAAAGTAAAAATTTATTTTTATTAATAGCCACATTACGAGTTTGCATATCTCAGACTTATATATAACGATTTGTAGTGTGATAGTATAGTTTATAGCTTCTAAGGAAATGCCATAAACAAAATTTTAATAAAAAAATGATATTTTCAACTGAAAAAAATAATTATTTGACATAAATTTCCGATTTATAGTGTGATACTATAGTTTAAAATTTATAGTTTGTCTTCTACTGAATAGAAGACAAACTATACTTCAACAAAATTAAAAAAAAACAGATACTTCCAACTGTTAAAATTTAGAAAAAAGTTATTATTTGACATAAATTTCCTATGCTTTATTCGATATATAATTTCTTTGGTAAGAATTGGATTTATTCAATTTCTCGTGGGAATAATAATGAAGAATGAAACTACAACACAAATAGTAAATTAGTTTTAAAGAACAAAAAATAAAAAAACATGCTTTTATTTGAATATTAGCTAAAAAATGCCAAATATTTTAATATAGAAGAAAATAAAAAGAATCACAACCAAATTAACTTTAATGTTAACAAAAGCAAAGGTCGGTTTTCTACTTACTCATGTAAAAGTAGAGAAATTTTGAAGACGTAAGCAGAGAGCATCCCATGATCATCAAGTTAACTAGTTTAAATATTAGATTAAATATTAGTTTTTAGAAATAAAATTTCAAATTAGTATTTCGACTACAAGGTAAGTAATTATCCTCAGTATAAATTAGCTTGTCGTAATTTACTCTTTGACAATTAAAAATAAATAGAAAATTAAACAAAATCAAAATAAAATTAGTAACTTAAATTTTATTTAAATTACTTTGACAATGAATTTGAAATTTTGAAACTAGTATAATTTGCGACACCATAGTAAATATTTTCCATGAACATTTCATTTTTGTATGTTGGTATTTATCTTCATATTTTAATTGGTTGCTTGGAATGGATTAATCAAATTTTCGGTGTGAGTTTAAGAAATTGTATATAAATTACTTAACCGGCTGCGTGGGAAATTGGAAAGAATATAAGATCTCACAAAACGTTCTACATAAATCGATAAACAATAGGGAATATGCATGAAATGTTTTTTTCACATTTATTTTCAGAATATGAAAATACTGTTAATACTGTAGTAATATTTAAAAACGAAATTAAAATCCGACAAATATCAAGGAAGCTATAAGCTTTTAAAGATCATTATCTGTCTCTTTCTTGCAAAAATACTAAAAACGGAGTTTTACGTGTATTTTAAATGGTGAAAGTGTAATATGACGTCACATACCATATCAAGAGGACTATCACCCTCTTTGTCTAATCGGGAATTTCAATTATTCATATCTCGCTTATTTTTAAAGTTATTTAAAAAGTAATTTTACCATGATATTTGTCAAGTAAACATGCATATTCCCTATTGTATCAAAATGATTGTATATGTATCATTCATCAGTCTGGAATATCAACGATGAAAACTGTCATTCAGCAAAGAGTATGACCTTCTCTACCATTTTGTTCTCGTTCTTTGCTTCAACTTAGCACTCTTTCGCTAAAAAGGAATCTGTCCATATATGGAGGTCAGTGCATTAAAAACATTTACTGCACTATCGTGTGTATAGTATACCAGAGTTCTATCCAAGTATATGTATTAGTATCTATAATATAACTTAAACCATATCAAATAATGTATAATAGGAGTTAGTATTTGTATTGGGTGTACCAATTAAAATGGTTTTAGTTTTAATTATATGACGTAATTTAATCATCATTATCACATATGCTTTATTATTGGTGTGTATGTTATTAATTAGAAAACTATTCTAACATTTATAAGTTAACATTGGTTATGTTACCCACAATTATTGTTTCATACCCTAATTAAAAATAGCTTAGATCATACTTTCAATGCTGAGTTAAAACAGTTACATAACTAGTTTACTAACTAATCTCGTATATATACGACATCAGCTTTGAAAGTACTAAGTAAGTTAAAAATACATTGGCTTTTATTTATCGATTAAATGTGCCTAATAAGAAAAAAAAAATTTATTCTAGGCTCAATACAAAGGCGAAGAAATTTCAGGGATCATATATACTAAGAATTTCGATAAAAACATAAGTAAAATTATTTTGTATATTTTTTAATTAAATAAAAGCTTATTTCAAAAAATATATTTTAAAAACCAGAAAATATTGTTTCGAGTTTATGCATTCTGATCATTTTTATAATATGCGATTTTGACCCCCAAAGGCTCTCCTTTACTGGTAAAATTCGTTTTATTTTTTGATAATTTTCAGACTGCTGGAATTTGATTAATTTTTAAAGATTTGGAACTTATAAATAATTAACAGATTTTTAAATTATACGTAAACAAGTAGATGAATGGTATAGACCGTGATCACTGTGAAAATATACCGAAGCAAAAACTCGGGAAAATCCGCTTTCGGAATACATCCAAGAGGCTATCCCTGCATGTGCACAACCTGAATAGGATACAACTTCGGAAAGTTACCTGATTCATAACCGGACATTATCACCGACGAAAGCATCTGCACATAATAGGATTTCATAACGGATTCATTATGTGTGGGCTATAACCAAAAGTCAAATAACCAAACACTCTATATATTCTAGCTGATTTATTTTCGCTTAGGCCAATCACCAAAGGTGGAATTTTATGGAAGAGTTTTTGGGAATTTGACCCAAAAGAAGGAAGAAATAAAATAAGGTAGTGTCACTTAACAAAGCCCGGTTCCTAATAAAACCCAGTCATGAAAAATTGTTTTTGTAATTGTTGAATTAATTCGAAATACCCAACATATAAGCAGAAACATCAATAGACAATATTGTAACAACATTTTTAGTCGCATGCGTTTTCGTTTGGACAGCAAACCCATTTATCAGTGATGTATAAATCAGATCCTCTTTTTTAACCCGACTTCAAGAAGGAGGATGGTTCTCAATTTGTCTGTATTTTTTATTTTTTTAATAATTATTTTATAACATTGATATCAATTCTTTTAAATTTTTAGTGCATAAAGTGATTTTTGTTTTTAAATATTGGATCTTAATATCTAAGCTTTCCATCATTGGAAGCAATTTTAATCTTATTAATTTCTTTCTTCATTTGTTTTTTATTGGTAGTTTTTTTGTCGCGTGCTACTCCTCTTAACTAGACCCACTTGATGTTATCCAAAAAAGGCAATCTGAATAGTATTAAAAATTAATTGAAAATTTTTTATTTATTGATTTAAATAAATTTTTGCTTTAATGGCATGTTAAACATAAAAGGTCAGATACATTAAGACTATAAGTATGGTCTTGGTATTCTATGCACCAAAATTCATTTTCTTAGTTCATTTAGTGTTTTTAGCACCTTCTGTTAAAAAAGTTCGACATGTTTTCCCTAGATTCCAGATAAGTAAGACCCAGGGTGGTTTGTGATTTTAAATAAAATACTGATTTCGATAGCTTTTTTGAGTAAATAATAAGTAGACAGTAATAGAGAAATGAGGATATTTTAAAATATAATGATAATTTTTTGTTTTAATGTAGTTAGAATTTTTAATAGAACAAACAAGGCCCAGACTACATCAGTACATAAATATTAAAGAAGAAAATATTAATTTTAATGATTATTTAGTGAATTATACTGATAACTTTGATTTGACAAAGCTTTTTAATGGGTCTTATTAAGAGATCCGGTTCCTAATGAGACTCACATCGAGGTATTTTTATAGTCAAAAGTGGGCCATAATAGTCACCAGTACCTTAGTGAATATAAATTTACCATAGTAATATAAAATTTCAAATTCGCCTCAATACCTAGATTAGTTTTTTGTATTATAAATACGTATTTCGACTTCAAAGTAGTCATCATCAGTATAAATTAGCTAATCGTAATTTACTCTTTGACAATTAAAAAATAAACAGAAAAAATAAAATAAATAAATGGACATGATAAAAAATAAAATTTAAACAAAAATAAACAAGAATAAAATAAATTTTATTGAAATTACTCTTGTTAAAATTACTCTTATATTGTCTCTGTATATGTTACTCGTCGCTAATTTGGTGACCGTTTGTTGCAAACTGCTATGTTTACTTTTGTTTTCTGTTTATTTTTTAATTGTCAAAGAGTAAATTACAATTCGCTAATTTATACTGATGATGACTACTTTGTAAGTCGAAATACGTAATTATAATACAAAAAACTGATCTAGGAATTGGGGCGAATTTTGAAATGTTATTTCAAAAACCTAGAGTTCTCATTAATTATCATTTGATAATCTAATATTCATAGTAATATAGTCGTAATATTCATTATGAAGTAATATTGTTAAGTATTAAAGAATTAAAACTGAAATATTTCTGTTAATATTAGAATACAAATTAAGAGAGGATTGTAAACCTGTGTGTTTACCTCTCCCTGTAAGCCCCCTTGATCGATTTTGCTCATTTATAACTGTATATACAAGTTAAATTTTCTTATTACAAGTTTAATATACAACCATATTGTTACTGCTTAAAGTGGCGTTAATGAAAAAGTACCTCTCGAAAAAATTTAAGTTCATATCAAGAACATGTCAACCATGTCCAGTATCGGAACATGTTACATCCCGTATTGTCTTATGTATAGGTGTGTGTGTCGTATGTATTCGCACACTAGGGTGTGTTAGTTATACATATGAAGTGGACTTCCTAAGCAATATTTTACACTAGCCATTAGTAGCCACTGACTTTTGACATTATGGTCACACAATATACAATTTATAATTCACAATGGGAATTGTGTAACAGCTTTTATATGCGAGCTCATTCATTCCTTCCGCTAAATTGTAGTAATAATCAATGTGTGATGTTTTGTGTAGCGAACTCATATTGGTCATACATAAAGTTCTGTTGACATTGGAGGTGTACTTCAATTTGCTAATGCCTGGATAATACATTTATGCTCGTATCTCCAAACTCTATAAATATTATTCAGGATTTATATAACTCTTCATTTGAGGTTTTAAAATTTCTGAAGAAGAATGGGGAATATTTTGAAACTAATAATGAAAATCGAACAACGTTATACAACACGTAATCAATTGTTGTAAAAACCTTGTCCGAACAACTATAAATGTTTGGAAAAAGGTACAAGGAATATGGCTATTGTATTTTTTAATAAATTTTATTATGATAGAACTATACAGGGTTATATGACAAAAAACCGCTTATAAAGCTCTTCTTTTGTAGAGGGCTCCATATTCATTTTAGGAGATTTTGCAATGAGTGTGGTTTTGAATTGTTTTAAAATTGTTTTGACAAATCTTTAGAAAAATATAATCTTATTTTAAATTTTATTAAATTGACAACCTGCGCTTAGTAGCCGGGTTACAGATTTTAACTAAATATTTTAACAATTGACAAGTCCTAAACAAATCCTCAATTTGTAAGGATGCATTTTTATTTTATTTATTTATTTATTGTAATCCTCTATCCTCAGCCATCCTATCTATGGTTTTTCATAGATTGCTAAAATATATATCGGGATGGTACCAATCAAAATCGGCCATAACAACACTACCTTCCCGTTCATTTCAACGACCATTTCGTTTTAATTTGACTTATCCTTACTCTCTATTGCCGAAAAGGATCAATCAATTTATGAATTATTATTATTATTATATTATTGTTTCAAATATTTATAAGGATATTATAAGATTAATTCCAAGTATATAATGGTTAGAAACATAAAACGGAGAAAAAAATTCAACAGATATTCATGAAATGTTCTAAATACTCCAAAATCGCATGTTTGCCTGTCCAGCAACACGATTAATTTAAAAAAAAAAGAGATAACGATCTGAAATTATATGTGTGGGTGTTCTAGACCTAAAAAGGGATTTCAAGTTCGTAAATGGGTGAAATTAGTCTATTCGCTCTCCAGATAGTTATCCTACCTAAAAAATTTAACACCTGTTGACGATCATTTCCAAGAGTAATTATCGATTAAAAATCAAATTTTTAACACAGCGTTTTATGGAGAACATAATTTTTTTGTACTTCAAATTATAATAACTATATTATTAAAGTAGCCACCATAATAAATAATGTTTATAAATATTCTTTGAAATATGCAGTTTATATGAATAATTATTTAATAAAATTAAAACTTTTTGTTATGTTTGTTTTTGCCACCATATTTTGAAAACTGGCGACCACGAACACGAAAATAATATACACATTCACACAAATATAAAACATAGTTTTCTCAAGTCAAATCAATATCTAACTTACATTTCCTGATATTTTACAATAAATACTTTTAAAATATTTAGGATAAATAAAAAATGGTTATAAATCGTTGTAAGATTATTGGAATACTTTATTCAAATTATTCAAATACTAAATAAATTTTATTGAAGATAGTACTCATTTGATTTTAGATAGAGATAGATTGTAGAGACTGCCCTAGACGGGCTACACTTCGACCGTAAGATCCAATGTGATGCCTAAGGATGTGAGGATATAAGTGTAGTGGAAGGAATTTTTGTGTATAGAGTAGGAATTGGTTGGATATGCGGATGCAGCCGACTATGATAGGCACTATGCCGATATTCATCTGGAAGAAAATTGCAGATAAGCTTCTCAAGCATAGCCAGTTACTTCATTCTTGTCTATACGCCGAGACTTTAGTCAATTAACCGCCCCTTTTTTTTCCTTATAATAGACAAACTGCCAATGTCGGGATTCGAACCCATAACCTCCCAGTTTCCAAGTAGGCATACTGCACAGACATAACACCTTAGACCGCTCGGCCACTTGGACTGGTCATTTGACTTTAGCGTAGCAAATGAACTTCCTTAAAATAGTATTGAAATTAGCTATTGAATGAGTATTGGCAGTTATTTTCGAAATGTAGATTCCTCACAGAATGTTTAACGAACTACTTATATATTTGCTCAAAATAATAATTTCCAAATGGTGTTACCGTTTTATTATTATTATTATTTTTGCACACGGATTTTTTTGTTCGTTTTATTTAGAATAATAATATTACATATTTTATTTGTTTGACCCAACTCGAAGTTAATAAATAAACAAACATATTTTTATATGATTTCGATGGAAAAAAAACAACTTGTTGAAATAAAAACAATTTTTAATATTATTAATTAAAATTTTTATTTCGCTAATAAATTGATAAATTAAATATTTTATGTTGTGTGCTTGATAACAAAAATTCGTTATCCAATTCAAATCCGAGTCTGTTCTTTTTCGAAAATTACATTTGTGCTTGAACAATATTTAAACTACATAGTTAAGTTTTGTATCGTTAGAGATGTTTCATTTAAAAGAAGCATTTGGGTAAAATACTAGAAACAGGAAGAGCTTAACTTGAATAACTTTTTGTGCTAGCGAATTTTCTCGAAAACGACGGATAGTTTTGAGCAAAATTTTCTAAATACTTTAATAGATAGATAGATTGTAGAGGCTGCCCTGGACGGGCTACACGTCGACCATTAGGTTCATTGTGATGCCTAAGGATGTGACGATGTGAATGGAGTGGAAGTAATTTTTGTGTATAGAATAGGAATTGGTAGGATATGTGGCTGCAGCCGACTATGATAGGAACTGTGCCGATATTCATCTAGGATTCATGAAGGAAACTGTAGAAAACCTTCTCAAGCATAGCCGGTTACTTCGTTCTTGTCTATACGCCGAGAGTTTAGTCAATTAATCGCTCCCTTTTTTTTTCTTAATAATTGACAAACTGTCGATGTTCGGACTCGAACCCATAACCTCCCAGTTTCTAAGTAAGCATACTGCGTAGACATAACGCATTAGACCGCTTGGCCACTTGGACTGGCTAATACTTTAATAACTTTCACTATAAATTAATTCCAGTAAAATTGTTTTGTTCTTCTTCAACGTCGTTTTTAAAGGGAGGAGGGCACATAAAATCTTGAATTTCTCTCTTAGTATCTGTTAATAAAATGGAAAAATTTTTAATGAGTAGTAATGAGTTATAGTACCTCCTTAAGTTTTACTACAATTCATTACCTAGCTATATTTTCTGTCACTCAAATATTTAGAAATATTTGCTATTGAAAAATTTATAATAAAAAATGTTGTAGGAAATACATTTTTCTACAATTCATTTACTAACCATACTTTCTATAACTTGAATATTTACAGAAATATTAGCAATTGAAATACAATACCCATAATAATGAATATTACCAATGAATCACCATGGTTACTTCATTTTTATAATATTTTTCAATGAATTGTCTGGAAAGAATGACGCAAATCAGTTGAAGATTTGCAAATACTGTATCAAAATTATATAGATCTAAAAATTATTTAAAAAAAATTCTCCCTCCAGCGGGATCTGAACCAGCAACCTATGTATAAATATATATCTATTGAATATATTTTTTCTTCCGACTTTCTTTAGATATATCAATATTTAAGGCTAACTAAGTATTTTAACGTAATGCTTCCAATCGGACTGACAGTTCCAGAGATAAGCGCGTTCAAACAATCATACAAACCAAAAAAACTCTTCAGCTTTATTATATTAGTATTGATTTATATACCGTCTGTTTAGTTTACATCTTTGTATCATAGATCCCACGAGTATGAGAGAGTACATATGTACATATACCTTAAGCAATGTGTATGAGAAGGAGATCTTATAGGTTTGATAAAACAAGCATATTTTTCAAAATAGTGAATAATAATCATAACGAGTATGAGAGAGTACATATGTATACATTAAGCAATGTGTATGAGAAGGAGGTCTTACAGGTTTGAGTGGTAGGTGACCACTCGAACAGTTATGAAAAATATGCTTGTTTATGAAACCTATAAGACCTCCTTCTCATACACATTGCTTAATGTATATGTACATATGTACTCTCTCATACTCGTGGGATCTATGATACGAAGATGTAAATTAAACATAGTGTATATATATTGGTCATGGGCCGAAAGAAAAACTTTGTTGGGCTTGATCCGGCCCACGGTTTGTTGTTTGGTGACCACCACTACTTTATACAATATATTCGTTATAATTGTATTTTCAATTTGTCAACAATCAATAATTTCTTGACATAACATGTATAATCTGTAAATCCTTATGACGATGACGATATACATCATATTATCCGTATTGTTAAATAATAAATTTATGAGTAGTAAGTCCTTCCCACTATTACACATTATGCACAATACAAAGTTATAATATGATTACAATGATGGTATTCTATTGTATGTATTTTGATGGTGGTCACCTACTGGTTTTAGTTTACTAAATGGATATGCGGATATTGATGATGTTGGGAAAGCCGTACGTAACGTAAATATATGGGCATTAAAATATATTTACCAAATATATCACAAATGTATTACAACTGTAGTATTGTATTAAGATAACAAAGACCATCATTTGGGAATTAGCTATTATTATGATATCTTATAATACTACTAGAAATTCTATAATATGTACCAATGATACCATAATTATTATATGTTGATATTGGGCTCTGTGTGACTGAAGAGTAATCGAATATAAATATTAATTTTGATTTGACACTTATTATTATGTACATTTCTGTTAAGTATAGTCAGAGATATGTTTGCTGCTTGCTGATTTGGTGCGTGTTTCACAATAATATTAAAAAAATTTTGTCTCTTATATGATCTGACTGAGCTAGTACCTGAAGGATTATTTGAGTTAGCTGACCAATTAAGGGATTAAGTGTGTGAAGAACCCAACCCATTTATTGATGGTATCCTTTTCTGACCATGCGATGTTGTTATTGTCTATAAGGTGAGGGTGTTGATCGAAGCAAACCTTGATCTTCAGACATTAAGTTTTGAATATGGTTTAATTTTATTAAATCAGAATTTGGAATTGGGCTATTGTCTAAATTCTGTTTTCTTAATTTGTGCATGTAGATACTTTCGTATGCATCTAATTCTGTGGGGTTTTTTACCGATTTCAGTAGTTTTAAATTCGATTTGTCAATTTTGAATTTTTTTTTTCTCCCAAATTTCACATGAGCCGGATGTTCTTTGATTCGAATTCCGATTTGGCGATGGCTTTGACTGACACTATAGGTATATACCCGATTGTTTTTCATTGATAATTTTATCATTCATACTGATGATGAATACCTTGTAGTCGAAATACGTATTTATAAAATACAAATAATTATGCTAGGAAATGGGGCAAAACTTGAAATTTAATGTCATTTTTTTCAATTTTATAATTTATTTGCGTCTTATTTATTCGGTTTTCGAAAAAAAATCCTCAAATAAAATTTGTTACTATATTTATAATGAACAACTTTTATCCGAATAATTTTTTGTGGTCCATAGTACATGTGAACACATTCACTTTTTTGTACAGAAAATGAAACCGGTACAAATTGACTATATAAATTTAAAAAATGAAAAGTACTTTTGTAGTTGATAGATCTGCGGACCAAAAAAGTAGCGCTCGTTTGTCAAAATTATGAGTTGATTTGTAAATTGATGAACCACAAATTTTTATCCGAAGAATTTTTCGAAAACTGAATGAATTATAAAATCAAATATAAAATTTTGAAAAACAGGCGGTACTTTGTGACCATGATATGCAACATAAATCAATTAAAGCATTGTCTAATTCCTTACTAGATGTTATTCACTTCTGATGAAAGTGTAGTACAGAATAACACTTTTGTATCCATACTATAGATACATATGCTAGTGAGTAGGTAACATTTTTCTTGTATTAAATAGTTAACTTTTTTCTTAATTAATACGCTAAACTATTTTTTACTAGGATTACTGTGATTTGATTTTATATTATGATGGGAGTAATATCCCGAAACTGACGCAAATTGAATTAAACAAGTGAAAATAACAACTTACTGAGTTAATTGCTTAAATACCGGTACACACTGAGTTTAAAAAAAACATTTTTTATCAAGGAATTTTATGTTCAATCACTTAGTCCTAGTATAATGGGACTGGACTTATGATACTCTTGTATATATTATATATACTTGGTATAAAAATATTGAATTTGGATACCGTATTGCCAGCCAAAAAACTATATTTATAATTGAAGATATCCTCTCAAAACATGTAATCTTTAATATTGAATAATCAGCGGTGTAGCGAAAGGGTGCGTGTGATAAATAAAATACTTGAAATGTACATTTTTGTAAACTTTCACAACTTTTCGGATAACAATTACAACTTTTAGATTATACTTTGAATTGTATTAACTTTTTGATTTCAACGAATGTTAAATTGTTACTGTACCAACGTTGTATTGTTACTGTATCTGTTGAATTGTTACTGTGCTGGTGATAAATTGGTACTGTGTTGAACTGAACTGAACTGTATTAATGTTGATGTGTGGCTGACTTTTAGCTGTTGTTGTCTTGCTTTATATATCTGAAATGCACGCGTTCTAAGAAGGTGCAAGAATCACATAGAATATTCTTTACATTATCAGAACATACTTATAAAGTCGATCCGCTTTCATACGTACATATATACGAGTATTATCCTACATATATTCTAACGTAAGCATATAAAAAAAGTATATTATATTGTTCTTGATATAATATATTGTTCTGAACTGTACCGCAGGTTCAATTTCTATGTTGATGTGATGGGTTGGATATGTGTATCTGCTCTGTGAGTGCGAGTCACTACAATGGTATTATGAGCTCGTATGTATGTATAAAGTTTAATAGTATCTTAGAATTACAATAATATTACAATCGATTTCTCACAAACTATATTACCTAGCCTAAGCTTTACCTATAAATTGACATCAGTTTAAGAATATGCATTGTTTACAAAAATCATCGTTAAGGAATGGAAAAAGTATTCTTAAAAAAACCATTGATTGCATGTTTGAATTACAACTAAATGGATGGGTAAGTCATCCCTACAATTAACTTAAATAGTGAGAATGATTATAAATTAATAAATAACAAATAACATACAATAAAATTAAAATAAAATAATGATGAATTTAAATTAAAATTAAAATAAAACAAAATAATGAAATAAGAAGAAAAATAGAAGGCTATGTACAATAAGATTGTGCTGGAATTAAGTACAATCGACATCGTGTGGATGAACTCGTCAGGAGTATTTTTGGCTTAACAGGGCTGCGCTTTCTGGCGTGACAAAAATACACTAATATAATCAATAGAATCTACAAATTAAGTCACGTTTAGAGTAGAAAAAATAACGTTAAGAACTTCGTTCCTGACGGGGTCCCCCGACCGCACAATTTTGAATATGGTTTATGTCTTCGAATACATTGAGAATATTTTTTCTCCAAATAAAAACTTTTAATTTATTAATTTAATATTTATTTCTACATATTTCTTAGTAAATTTTTTAAAATCAATTTCTAGTAGTGATTAAATATGTCATAATTTCTATTTTACAGGCTATTCAAGACTTTTTACGACATTTTTTAAATAAATTACATGTTTTATTATAGCATAGTCAATTTTATTTATTTATATAACCATCATATTAGTATATTTATCATTAAATACTGTATTTTATGCATCAAAAAATCTAGTTTTACACATAATAAAATCAAACAAATTTTATTGGAATATTGGAAACAATTATATTTTTACATATAACTAACCAATCACGTTGCTTGAATTATAAATATTATATATATATGCATATATCAATAAAAGTAAATATTAAAATGTCGAATAGATTTATTATAATAAATTATCAAATACTTATACATACAATTATATATATTGTACAATTTAAATAAATTAACATAATTATTAATAAAAATTAATTATTATTATTGACATATCGCTGAATCATATTGCTATTATTAATTAAATATTATCTATCATTTTATATTTTAATTTCCAATCATGCATTTAAAAGTATAATGGAAATTTTGAAAAATTAATTAATTTCAATATTTTTCGAGTTCTAGTGGTCACATTATCTTTTTTAACTTTTTAAACAAATTTTCTTTTAAACAAATTGAGCTCCTGTTTTTGTCCCCATGAGAAAATTTCATAAAAATTTCTTCCAACCTAATATTATTTATAAATTACCATCGTTAAATGTATGTATATCTGTGGACTCTTTAATCGTCAGATGCTCTTTTGGCATTTGAAAGGTAAAATCGGACAATTGGAATGGGGTTACGTTTGAAATTTATCTGGCATCATGATTTATGTTGGATTTTTTTATCTAATCGAAACGACTAATTTGGAAAAAAAAAACGTTATTCAATAATATCTGTTATTCAACAAAAAAACAAGTTATTCAAATATTATTCAAAAATGTCTGTCACATTTGAATCAATAACTTTAACTAAACACCAATAATTTATATAATATTCGAGGTTATTATGAAATTTATATAAAACTAATAATAGTATATAGTGAAATCATAGACACATATAATATACCCCATGTAAACATATAAATATTAAATATGGTTGAATTAAATTGTACATATATTCACACTCGTATATTATATACGAAACTGAAATGGTAAATGTTAGTATATTTATACATTAGTAAATTTTAAAGAATTTAGTTTTTATATCCATAGCATTCGAATCTAATCTATACTAATATAATAAAGCTGAAGAGTTTTTTGTTTGTTTGTTTGTTTGTGTGTTTGAACGTGCAAATCTCTGGAACTGCTAGTCCGATTTGAAAAATTATTTTTGTGTTAGACAGCCACATTCATAAGTATGACTAGAGGCTATCTAAATTAATTAAAAACCAATTAAAAAAATAAAATTAATTATTTAAAAGAAAAGTTATCCCTCCAGCCGGATTTGAACCAGTGAACCAGTGTATTTATATCTATATATATATTACCTATTTATATCTATAGACCTATTTATATCTATAGCATTTGATGTCAAAGAATGTTATCAATGTTCAGAAATTACATAAATGTCAAATTAAGTAAACGCTAGTCGCTTCCATTGGTATAATTCAACCGAAAGGCAACCATACTTACAAAGAATATAAATAGACGCTAGTTTACAAAAACAATTTGAAACTACTATTTTGGATATACGTAAAACAAGCGAATATTCTCAGATGCAGGCATTATCTTTAATCTCTACTATTATAAAATTGTAAATGTCTGTTTATTTGTTTGTATGTTTGTTTGTTTGTTTGTTCGAGCATCATGCAAAAACTTCTGGGCCAATATTTTGTTTAAAAGTTTATGATTAGACTTTAAAACTGGTATGGAATTTATCTCGCTATTACAGATGGAATTAGACAATATTCTTGAAATAAAAGTTTGATGAAGTTAAGTATCGATAAATATTTGAAATGTGGGAGCGATGGGAAATTGCATTGAGGTTTTTAGTCTTAAAAACGACGGAGACCAGAGATATAACAATAAAAAGCGAGCGAAGCCGCGGGTATAAGTTAGTATTAAATAAAGTTATGATGCTGACAGATATTAATTATGTCGTTATTATATTCGAACGTTAAAATGACCCGATAATATTTATTATCGACAACATTTATTACAAACTTTACTATTATTAAGAACAAAATTCAAAATTAATTTTATGTTACTTTGAGTTTTTTTGTTTCCCCTACTGTATAAAATGTTTTCTCGAATTTTTCTGATAAAGAAAATAAAAATAAATCTCGCTTAAAAATTAACTACGATATCTTTTGATTATTTTACTCAAACCCAAACTGAAATTGAACAAAATATATACTTCGGGTGGTTTTAAGTCGTCTGACAACGGCAGATTTATTCCTACCAAGCAAACTGAATACAAAATCTGATATTGGTTTCTTTTAAAATTTATTCCGAGAAATTGAATGAGCTTATCATAATTAAAGGCCATATAGGTTGATACACCGTAGGGGTATACAAAAAAGTTGTTGGTAATTAATTTTGTTTCTTATCACTTTTTCTGTTTCACAAATCTTTAGAGAAATATTTACAATTTAATATTGAAAGTTTTTCTTATATTAAGAGAGATATTTTATTTTATTTTTTTCTTCTTTGTCTATGCCCCCTTTCCCCTTTGACATATGACATTTAGTATTAAAATTGGCTTTGCAAATACTAAAATCAAATCAGATATGATATTTCATTTTGATCACACTTAAATTAACACAGCTAGAGAGTGATTTATGTATTCTAAGGAAATTCGCTAAGTTGAAACAGCTCCTACGAAACGAATTTTTTTTTTCTTGGAAGAGATTAATAAGATGCAAATTTGGAAATTTTATATATATCATTTCTCACGATAAATCCAACGATATTGATTGGTTTACCCTTTTAGGTTTGAGAAATGTTTCTTTTCTAATGAACAAATATTTTAAAAAAATTCATTATGCAGGAGCTGCGTCAACTTAGCGAATTTCCATATAATACATAAATCACTCTCTAGCGGTCACAATTTTATTCTGATCAAACTGAAATGTCGTATATGATTTTAGTATTTGGAAGGCCAATTTTATTAATAAATGACATACGTCGATGGGATTTATGGGGGGGGGGGGGGGAGGTGTATAAAGAAAGAAGAGAACACAAAACATAAAATATCTCTCTTAATAGTAGAAAAATCGAAAAATGCGTAAAAAATTAAGTTGTAGAAAATCATGTTTGCTACAATTCATTATCTTATCATTTTTGCTCAAACTCTAATGTGTACAGAGATATTAAGGAATTTAATTTACAATCGTAAACCGTCAATATTTCTATAAATATTAATGTAACAGAAAAGATTATTAGAAACAAAATTACAGTAAAACATAATATCTACAACTTTACTTCTTATAAATTTTTCGATTCTTCTAATAGTAAGGGAGATATGTCAAATTTTGTGTTTCCCCCTTCCTTTAAACCCCTATTTCCCCTTGTCCAATTTTACCCATTATGGAACTTGACTTTTGAATACCAAAATCAACTCAAATACCATGTTTCATTCCAATTGAAATAAAATTGTGACCACTAGAGCAGTCATAGACACATATGTATAATATATATATATATATATATATATATACATATATATATATATATATATATAAATATATATATATATATATATAAATATATATATATATATATATATATATATATATATATATATATATATATATATATATATATATATAAATTTTACAGACGGTGATTTTCGACATCTACTAGGTAGGATCGATGGACATTTGAAGAAATTTTTTCAAAATTTTCAAGTCGGTACGAGACAAATAATTCTATTTCTATTTCATTTGCTAAAAAAATGAACATTGTGAAAAAACACATCCTTATTCATTAACCGTAATAGAGTTAAAAACAAAAATAATAATAATAGCTGAATGGAATGCTATGAATATAAAAAGTATACTGTCTCTTATATACGTGTATATGCTACTACCGCTCCGCTTACTGTGGCATAGGGCGGACGAACGACATATTATAGTTATTGGATTATTTACCTCATAACAAATGGTATTAAAGCGTAATAACATTAAAATATAAAACTTAATTGCAGATTTGAAATTGGCAAGCGTTGTAATGTGGTTTTTAGTATTAATTATAGCTAAAATATTTATATATTTCTAATAAATTTTATATTTTATTATTATTTTACGATTTCTATAATATTACTTGTTTATATTCGTGGTTTTATTTCGAGAACTTTCATTTCTTTTTATTATTATATTAAATTATTAAAAGTTATTTCATCTATGATTAAATACAATAATTGTATTATATTTTTGAACACAAGCGGCCTGGAAAATGATATGATTTGCTAAACAATGAGATTCTAATAATTCTGCACAGAATAAGGTCTTTATATTGATTATTGGAATTTAATTTTAAAGAGCAAATAAAGTCAATAAACCTTCAAATCTAAACTAGTATAATTTCAATAGATAGATAGACACATCTTGGCACCTACAAAGTATTACAATTTGACCTTGTAGTCCTTTGTGCTCCCCCTTCTACTTCAGTCTTGCGAGATTTGCTTCTCCCATATGTTGGCTATAGCCAGGGGCTTGCTTATCAGGTCTTCCTGAAGGTTCATATATTCGGGGTGAGATGCACCGAATATCCTGTATCTGCTGTAACCTAGAGTTTCGCAGTCAAAGATAATGTGGCTGGATGAATCTTCCTCCTAGCCATACAATCTGTACACAATGGACCAGTTAGAATCAATCCCAGTTATAGATCAATTATTTTTATCATGGAAACATGTAATTTTACAACAATGTAGTTAGAATCCATATGACCTAGCTAGATATATCCTAAAAAGTACCCAATAACTTTCAGTCATCATAATTCATAATTATGATGACTACTTTGTAGCTGAAATACGTTTTCAAATAGTGTAAATATTTAATCGAAGAATTAGGGCAAATGTATGAAATTAAAATTTTTAAGGAGTTTTCATTCATAAGTTTTAATAATTTTTAAAACTTTTTGACGGGGTCTGGAAAATTTTTCTTTTGTGATTCATCGCCAGGGATGAACTACTACATTATAATAGTGCATAAATAATGCAGTAGTAGTAGTGGAGGAAGGGAGGTCGAACCCCGCAAATAGGCCTTTCTAGGCCTTGGACAAAGGATTTGTATGTAGAATAGGAATTGATAGGTTGTGCGACTGCAGAAGACTTAGATAGAAACAATGTCGATGTTCATTAGGAAGTTTGAAGAAGGAAACTGCAGAAAACCTTTACAAGTATAGCCGGTTATTTTGGTCTGATCCATACGCCGATAGTTTAATCAATTTACCGCTCCATTAATTTTTTTTTTTATAACTGAACTGAATATTCATATTCCTTCCTGTAAGCAGGGAGGGTAATATTTCATCCATCTAAAATAAATAATTAAAATCATTACTCACCAAATGAATAAATTTAAAATCGCCATTTGGCGATTCATCATTCGTTTAATCAAGAGTTTGTTTATTATTAGATATTACACCCCTAGAATGGAATTAATAATAATTAATAAATTTAAAAATTAAAAATTTAAAAATACAATTCCTACCTTTAACCTGAAAAGAAAAAAAAACTTGTTGTGTTTGGTTCGATCAAATGTAAATTTTCAGGAAATACACAAAAATTGAGAATGCTGCCACCTTTAAATCATGAAATGCGAGGCTTCAAAGTGGAACGCTCTCTTAATCTCGCATTTAATCGCGCTAATTGGAAACAACTCTAGCAATAAACTTGAATCCTGTGTTTGATATTCAACTAAAAAGGAAATGAAGACGATCTGGAGTTTGAATCTAATTTTAAATGAGATATATATATATTGTAAAAAAGAAAATATACAAACGTTTGTTTAAGATCAAGTTGTATTTCTTGAAAGATTGATTGTTGTATTGTTAAATGTTGCAAATTCGTGTTATTCGTCGCTATATATATATATATATATATATATATATATATATATTCATAATTAATTTTCGTAAGTAAAATCGTCCATTGCATAAATTCTGTTTTCCTGAATTACAACCACCTGCGAAATATTCCGATCATCGACAAAGAGAAGCTTCAATAAATTACTAGTAAAACAAAAATTAGTCGATTTACGAGACCTAAGTGGAGGTTGGGATTAGGACCATCCATAAGCAAACGAAAACCACATTGGATTTGAGCTACGGTTGGGTTGATTCAACCCAAGTAAAATATAATTTTTTTTATAACCAAACGTAATCACCATCATAGGTTTACAGTTTTGTAAGAGCTTTCCTTAATTTTTTCAGAAAGTGATATTACAAAGATTAATTAAACTACACAGAATGATCAGCTCACACAATTTTGCTCTTTTGATATTCAAATTCATCATAAATCATAAAGGAGTTATCAAACCTATAGTATAAATAATATTTGTATTATCATTTTACTTGTTGCATAAAATTTCAATTAACTTATTGCATTTAACTTGATGCATTTTCCAATATTTAAATAACATTTTCTCCGAGTCATTTTCAATTGAATGCATACATGTATTATAATAATAATATTATTAGTAAGTAGTGTTATCAACAAAACTTTAGAATGCTACAGTTTAATATCGAAATATATTCTGCTGATGAACTTTATACAGTGTATCCTACTTTAACTTTATAATATTTTCTAACGTTCAATAAATAGCTGATCAGTTTGTTAATCTTGCAACATTAAATCACGTTGTAAATTAAAAAAATCGTTAGTCAGGAGATGCGTCAACCTAGCAAATTTGCTGAGAAGTATACATAAATCACATTTCGGAAATAGATCCTTATTAATTTTTATCTTATTAAGTAATGCTCATGGCGACTTTTCTCAATGTCTCACTACAATCTCTAGCGGTCTGATCAAAACGAAATAGCATAGGTCAAGGGGAGAGGGAAATAGACAAAGATGAAAACACAATATATAAAAAATCTCTCTAAATATTAGAAAAATCGAAAAATGTATAAGGAGTAAAGTTGTAGAAAATCAAGTTTGCTACAATTCATTACATGACCGATCATTCCATATTTCCCGTATACAATTTTTCGCTTTAATAAACTTGGCCATGCAAATGCCAAAGCACCTCAAACAGCCAATTTCTTTCCGATCAGAGTAAAACTGTGACCGCTAGTGCAGCTAGAGACCCAATTCACTCACATGATGGATGAAATTATTTATATATATGTATATATATATATATATATATATGTATATATATATATATATATATATATATATATATATATATGTATATGTATACATATATATATATATATATATATATACATATATATATCAATATATATATTTATATATATATATATATATATATATATATATATATATATATATATATGTATATATATATATATATGTATCAATTTGTTGCGGTATCTTGCCTCTCTTTAGCCTTCAAATAAAGGATTACTAAATGTATGTCAATTGGACAACAACAAAAAAATTAAATGAAACAAAATCTCCAATTTAAACCTGAAGTTTATTTGATTTGAAAAAACAGAATTTGAGGTTTAATAATTTTTTTTGTTATTTCCACAATTATAATGGAAATAAAATTAAAAAAGTTATTAAAACTCAAATTCTTTTTTACAACTGATATTACTTGAACAAATTTGACATTTGTTATGAATATATATATATATATATATATATATATATATATATATATATATATATATATATATATATATATATATATATATATACATATTTAACCACCATATATTTATAATTGTAACCACCAAGAAGTCAGTAAATTGTGCCGAGGTTTTAAAAAATTATTATAGGAAATAATTAAAAGTTGACATTTTAAAACGTCAATTTTTTTTATTTTAAGTTTATTCTATAGCTACTATAAACTATGTGTATATAGTGTATGTAATCGTATTTTGTAGTCATTTACTATATTAAAGAACCGTTAAATTCCCATTTAAAATACGAATACCCATGATTGCCGACTGTCACATAACCGATCGTAAACAATAAACGTCACATTTTATAATCTGAAATTTCATTTCACCCCCCAAATAAAATCTTTTATAATATGGCTAAAGATGTTCTCGCATTTAAAAAAAACAATTTTATTTGAAAATGATTAATTCTACAACAACAACAACAACAAAAGTATTGAAAGTTATCATTCCTAATAATTGAATATGTTATTTTAGGCCACCCTGCAGGAATATATAATGCCGATGAAGTTTGTGTATATAGTGTAATCGTATTTTGTAGTCATTTAAGTATAAAATCGATTATTGGAAAATAAATTATGGTGTGTGCAAAGCGAATATAACTGAATTAATTTCATTATTATTGATGGCTTTTTTTTATAGCATTCTTAAATATATATATTTTTTTATTAAAAAATAAAAAATATGTGAGATACTATACAAATATAAAATTTAATTCATATTATTGCGCTGGAGTTGGCTCTTAGGTCAGAGTTGCCATTAGTGTAGCGGTAAGCACGCTGGACTAGATATCCAGAGGTCCGAGTTTCGATTCCTGGTTGGCGAGTTCATTTTTTCATATCAACATTTAATTAAATTTAATATTATTTAAATATTTTCTGGTACTAACTTTTTATAATCGGTATAAATCTAGAGCACGGTAGTGCGCAAGGTCGAGTTTAAGGGATAATATATACCAGGGTATATTAAGTTTAGTTCCGGCTTTGTAACGGCTGTCTGTCTGTCAAGATGATTACTTAAAAACGAAAAGAGATAACAAGCTAAAATTTAGTATGTGTGTTCTAGAGCTAAAAAATAAGTTCAAGTTCGTTAATTAACAAAATTGGAATGTGTATTCGGGGTGGAGGGGGTGGGGGGTTAAACATATATAAAAGCAACATTTAAACCGCAAGAGATTTTAGAACAAAACATCATCCTCATTTTAAAATAAACAACTTTTGCTTGCTACTTTTTTCTTAAACTCAATAAATTTCCCATTATTTTTGCTTCAACGTGGCAGCGACAAAGGAAAATATCCTTTTTTGAAACTGTAAGAGATAGAACAAAAATTTAACGACATAAAATATACCTTTTTTAAAAATAAACAACATTTTTAAGAAACTAGTTTACATAAATTCAGTATATACCGGGTATTCAAGCAAATAACTCTATTAGTTGTTATTTTTACTTGTTTTTACGTTTTCTAAAGATATTTCGTTATGTGATAGTGAAATTTGTATTAGTTCATAGCATTTATCTACACTTAGCATAAAATTGGAAACAAGTTCTGTATACGGAAAAATTTTTTCAAAATAATTGAAAAAAATGAATTTGGTAAATGTAGAAATATATACTTGGTCTTGTAATTATCTGTTTGATTGCCTAACTTCTGAGTATCTGTATGTTTGTTTGTGCATCACGCTAAAACTGCTCAACCGATTTTGATGAAGTTTTCAACATATAGTAGGAAATATTGTTAGACAACTTATTGGGCATAAAAATGATTTGTTCCATGTATCTGTGCAGCGTGGTAGCTGTACCCGAAACTAAAAAAAGTTTGGCATTATTAAAACCTGAAGGATAGTAGAGTTTAAAAAGGTTTTGTTGGCTTTTTTGTTAAAGCCAAAGATAACTACAAAAACTAGTGAAAATGGCAACTATCTGAGCTAATGGCTAAAATACCCAGTATATAATTTTTGTTGATGAAAAAAAAATCCAGACAAAATTTGTTAATTTAAAAAAAAGATTCTTAAAATCTTTTTTTATCTTTTACTGTTTAAAAATGGATATTTTGCCCTCTAGTCCATGGATATTTTCTCGCGGGGGGAGGGGCTCGTCCGGTTTTTCCTATTCACAAATTTGAATTTACATTTTAGTTCAGAACACTCATTAACATGTCCATGGAAATGAACTAATTAGGTTATTTTAGAAACGGGTATAACAAGAAATATTACAATTAACTGCGTAAAATATATACAAACCCTGTTTTTACTATTTATTTTACTTCTATACACACATTTCTTCTATACATAACAACATGAATTGTTTATTACATACTAAGCTACTGTACCTATGGGAGAAGCGAGTCTCGTCAGACTGAGGTAGAAGGGGGAGCACAATGGACCATAATGTCGAAGAGCAATAGTTTTTCCCCAATATTAATCAATCAATCAAGGTACTGTATACATTCACGTATTAAATATATGTAATCTACATACGATTGAACTGAAATTGTCGCAAAAGTACAGAGCTTATAGAAAAAGATTCTTGCAAAAGTTAATATCTTTTACTGAAACCTCTGAAGACATATATTTGTTTATATCTGTAAATATATGTCACGTGACTATTTCACATCAGATTTGTTCAGTTTTTGCATGTAACATTCATATTTTGGGCACACAAAAAGCAATTGAATACAATATTTTTTATTTGAATTTATTTTACAAACGAAAGGAAAACATTCATATTTTTTTCTGTATAAATAAATAAAAGGAAAAAAAAACATCATTTTAAACATTTAATAATAATAATGTGTGTAGAAAAAATTTACATACATAGATAAATCATTATTAGACTCATTTGTAAACAAATTTGTTCTCTTTTGAGACGACGCATTCATTCTACCTTATATATTCTTCTATCTATATTTAAACACTCTTCTATTTACTTTTTGTTTGAATGAGAACTTACACAATTTAAATTTGAACAAAAAAATTAAAATTTTTTTAAAAATTTGTTGCAATTAAAATAAACCATTAAGCTCAGTGTCCTTTAACATACACGATATACTTAAACGGTTCTCACATTTTATAAAACTAGAAAAATTATCTGTACATGTGTTTCAAAAACAAACATCTTTTCATCTGAAAAATAAACAAAGAGTCTAGTTATCGCTGATCTACCCATACTGCCAATTTTCCATTTGGTTCCTACGAAAACTAGTCTACTTGATGGCTGGAAAATTTGGATGCAGTAATTTTAGCATACAGTTATTTTTAGTAGTTTTTTTTTATAAAAAAAGATCAATTCAATTTTTTTGCAAACCTTGTTAGGTGTTTTGTAGATTTTGTCCCGTAGTCGATATTATTATTTGTTTTGAGACATGCGAGACGAAAAAAGTTCACAAACATACGAAAGACCGAACGTATGACCACACGCCCACACAGACAACTCTTTATAACTATGGATTTGGACTCAAAAACTATACTGCGAATTTTGTAAAAGATATAAATATAGAAGGTGATAATTAGTAATTGCCACACTAAAAGAATATTGTATATGCGCGGGTGCCCAACAAGTCGATCACTCGCGGTATCTTGACAAATAGTTATTGAAGAATTTGACGTAAGATTTCAAGATTTTCAAAAATAAATTGTCGAAGTTATTATGTCTTTAAGTGTCAAACTGTCAGCTATTGTTAGATTAGCAAAAAAACAAGTCTAAAAATCTGATATCATTATTCTATGATAAATATTGCTGACCAAAAAAAAAATCGCGAAAGTGAAAACTTAAAATCAAACTATCAGCCATTTTGTGCATTATTATAACAATTTTTTCATATGTACCAACGAACAAAGAGTACAAGTCGATCGCAATACATTTAAGATCTTATACACACTAAAATTGGCCATTCCTGGTAAATAGTATATTGTATCAAAAACATTAAAACACAATATCTGTTAAAATAATATTATCAAATAGCATAGCTGTAATAAGTAAGTTTATTATACCGTAATTAAATTATTTTAAACTGTACCAAAATTTGTATTTGTTAACCTGTATTTCCTAACCGTATAACCGTTGCCTAACCGTTGCATAACCATATACTAAGAAACCGGGTACTCAAATCTTATAGAATTCACCAAATCTACCGACTTATCCTATCGACCCACATGAGTTGCTCTTCGGAGAGAAATTCCACATGCCTCCACGTCGATTGAACTTAATTCCGGTACAATCTAATTGTATATATCCCCGTATTTATCCTATTATTTTATTATTTTGTAATTCTATTATTATTTTTTATTATTTTAAAATTTTATTAGCTAACCCCCGCGGTTTCACTGCGTTTAATTTGAATATAGCCTATAATCTTCATCAATAAACGGGCTATCTAACGCAAAAATAATTTATCTAATCGGGCTGGCAGTTCCAGAGATTAGCGCGTCAAACAAACAAAAAAAACCTTCAGTTTTATTATCTTAGCACAGATTATTTTTATTACTTTATGTTATTACCTTATTATGGAACTTAGTTTTAAGGATGGCCTATCCATCCTACTTGTAATTTAAAAATGTAATCAATGGTTTTTGAAAGAGTATTTTCCCATTCTGTAACGAAGATTTTATAAAACGATGCATATGCATAAATAGATGTTAATTTTTTGGTAAAGCTTAGGCTAGGAACTATATTTTGTTAGTTGACTTGTAAAATTACTGCAATTCGATGATCCAAATAAACTATACTTTAACTATACACACACATATTTATTTTCGTAAACTAAGAAATATGCGGCGCTCTTATGGGCATAATATAATAATATTTTTTTATTGCGATAATAATGTTTATCGTATGCTTCTACCCATCTAGCAAAAATCTTGAAAAACTATACGATATATAAATGCGTATTTGTATCCATGAAATAATATCGATCAAATTCAACACGTTTAATATGATGAAAATCATTAAAGGTGTTTTTGCTAAAAATATTATTCAGTAAACGAAGAAAGTGGGAATAAGAGAAACATAAACCACTAGATACATTTACTATAATTAAGCTATGTTGTTACCTAGTACCAGCCCCCCTACACATACACATTTTGTAAAATGTAACTTCCATGTATAACATGTTAACAAAACATGATTATATTTTCCTAATGGTAAAATTTTCGTTATTTACTGAAAACCGTAGATTGGAATTTATTAAACAATGACAGATTTATAATTAATCAAATATAATACTATATTACATCTTTGTTACAAATACTCGTCATGTAAACTACCTATATTTTATACTACTCATGTTAAAGGGGTTGTTGTATATATGTCTATGTATAATGTTTTAAGAGTGTTTTAATGGGGTGTAGAATGATTAAAATGACAACCCTTATACTTTACAGTAGGTAATAAACCTGTGACGTTGTTATTATACAAGGGATTCCATTTGAAAGGAATTTATAAACATATCAGTTTATTTTTTATACAGTGAAACGTTCCGAAATGCAATTTTTTTGCATGTATGCATGAATCAAACAGTGTGTAAGATAATTGTTTATTTTTATTGGCGTTCACAATTGATTATGTTGCTATAGCTTTCCTCATAGGTGTTTTCCTTGGTAATTCCCATGAACGACCGAGTAGAGAGGATGTTCCAGCATACTTCGGGTGACAGGTTGTTCTCAAGGAGGGTACAGAGGACCCCTTGGTCTAGGTGCTAGGGACCCGTATGCGGTACCCCTCTTTCTGATTATTAGTATTATTAAAGTAGTATAATGATTCATTAATTAAAAATTTTTGTATTGTTTACACAAATGTATTTAAATTTTGGTTCAAAAAATTCCCCCGCTGCATCACATTTTATTGCTCTTCTAATAATTGAAGACGTAGCTCTCTGAAGAGTATCTGGCTTGTCTCGTATGGATGCAACTGCATCCATAATATTTTGAAGTAGCTCATATCTGGTTTGTGGTTTATTTGAATACATTAGACTTTTCATATGTCTCCAAAGATAATAGTCAAGAGGAGTTAGCTGCTTTTCCTTAGAAAGAAATTCGCTAATACAATAAACTTGTTAGAACATAAACTCAAAAATCATTAAAATGTTTAGATGAAAAATATCCCGAGAAAATATTAATATTTTCCTCGCATACAATTTTTAATTAAACATGAAATCGGAATACTTTAAATATAAAAAATTGACTCTAATTAGTTGAGTCAAGTAAAAAGGATAGAAGTATTTATCTGTATATGAGTATTTAAAGAGAATGCCTGACGCTGAATGTTACTGATATGGAAAACGTTGATGAAAATTTACGTCAAGTTTTTAAAGTATACAATTATTATTGTTAGATGAAATATTCACATCAACATTTAGGGGTTTTTTTATTATAAATTAACCTTACATTTTAAAATAAAACAAGTGAAAATAATAACTAACTGAGTCAATAGCTTAAATACCCGGTATATACTGAGTTTATCAAAAAAAAGTTGTTTAGTTAAAAAAAAAGGAACATTTTTGTCTGTAAATTTATATCTCTTACCGTTTCAAAGATAAATATTTTCTACTCTGGCATATATAGTCCGGTTTGGCTTTGCTCCTTCATGAACACGACCTTAATTTTGAACATAAGAATACACACACCCAATTTCAGCTCACACGTTATCTCAATTCATTTTTGAGTTATCATGTCTACGGACAGACAGAAGAACGGACATATGGAAATGAACAAATTTTGTTATATTATGTACTACATATAGATAGATTGTAGAGGCTGTCCTGGACGGGACACACTTCGACCATAAGGTCCATTGTGATGCCTAAGGATGCGAGGATGTGAGTGGAGGACAAGAAATTTTGTGTGGACTTTCTGCAGCCGACTTTTGATAGAAACTATGCTGATACTCATCTGGAATTCGTAAAGGAAACTGCGGAAAAGCTTGACAAACTGCTTAATAATTGACAAGCTGCCGATGTCGGGATTCGAACCCATAACCTGCCAGTTCCAAATACACAACATCTTTACAAGCGCGGGTCTTTGGTTTTGGCTATAATGAATAACTTTTAAGTCAGTCGAAATTAAGAGATATTGTAACTAAAATACACACTAGCAAAGTAAATGCGTTATTCTAACACTGATTGACGAAAAACTATTTGATACTGGAATTTATGCTTTTCTTTTAAATAATATGGTGGAACGGATGATAAAATATGAAAATTTACATTTATATGTTTTGGTATACATTTGATGGTAGCCTTAATTGGTCTTAAAAATTAAATTTTACGGTTTTATCATAATGTAACATACTAAAAAGGAGAACCCCATTAATAAAACTGCATATTATGATTATACCCGGTATTATAATTATAACAGTTGAAAATATTGATCTGAGAAATAAATTTTAGTATACGTGTTCATAAAATGACCTATTTAGTCCATTTCGGAAAATGTATCTGTTTTCCCATCCATCAACACGATTACTCAAAAACGAAAAGAGATAGCGAGCTGAAATTATGTAAGTATTTCTAGAGCTAAACAGTTCGTGAATCAACAATCAGGCCATGTTTGGGCAAAATAGAAACAACTACCTATCTTTGAAGAGATAGAACAAAAATTTAAAGACAAAAAAATATTCCTTTTTTAAAAATAAGAAACTTTTGCTGAGAAACTTTTTTTCATAAATGTAGTATATACCGGGAATTTAAGCAATTAATTCAGTGAGTTCTTATTTTAACATATTTTGTTGATCTTAGTGGGTTTTTATCAAGGTTTATAGTGAATATTTTTCTCTATACAGACAGAGAACATTAACAGTAAATTGATGTAATGTGAATGTAAAACTAATATTTTATTTATTTATTAGGTAAATATAAAATAAAATGTAAACAACATTTAATGAAAATTCAAGTAAGTATTGAATGAGTTTTATTTATATTATAGATAGACATTATATTTACAAAATATTTATATAAAGTAATGTACTTACATGAAATATGAATATATATTTACTATTATGCCTACGTATATGTATGTATGTATATATACAAATATAACATTATATAATGTGAATAAATATCATTATTTATGTTTACAGGATTGCACTCGCATGCTATCGTTTATTATTACTGGTCGGCTTCAAAATAAGAGCAAAACAATGTATATGTGCACTTAGTACATGTGGATACGGTAAATCCAAATATGTATCTAGCACGTCCAATTTTGATGGAATAAGCATTTCTTGTGAACCAATGGCTTGGAGACTCTTCATCGTCTCATTCAAACTGAGCCTGAAAGCAATGTTGCTACAGAATGGAAATCAATATCCATCAGTTCCATTAGTTCATGCAGTAAACATGAAAGAATCCTACGAAAATATGAAGTTATTGCTGACAAAATTCAATTAGAGCGCTATTTATGGAATGTATGTGCCGATTTAAATGTAGTGGCTATGCTAACAGGATTGCACGGTGGATATACAAAATTTTGTTGCTTTTTATGCGAGTGAAATAGTAGAGCAAATACGAGTGATAATGTACAACAAAATTGGCCCTTAAGTTCACATGCGATTCCGGGAAGTAACATTACAAACGAGCCTTTAGTTGACAACCAAAAAATATTTTTTCCGCCACTACATATAAAGTTAAGCTCAAAAGAAAATTTGGTAAAAGCAACGAACAGGGATGGAGAGGCATTTAAACATCTGAAAACTAATTTTCCACGTATAAGTGATGTCAAATTAAAATAAATATTTGATGGTCCCCAAATAAGAGAAATCTGTAAAGACCAATTGTTCAAATCTAAGTTGGTCGATGAAGAAAGAAGCGCATGGATAGCTTTTGAAAATATATTACACAATTTTCTTGGAAATAAAAAGGCTGAAAATTATAAAGAGCTAGTACAAGAACTCCTACAATCGTACCAACAACTTGGATGCAACATGTCATTAAAAATACACTTTTTGCATTCGCATTTAGATTATTTCCCAGAATATCTAAAAAACTAGACGTGATATTATAAATCTGTAAACAGATTTGGACTCAAAGCAAACCAAAGCCAAATCAAAGGAAACCATATAATTGTCATTGAGCATTACCCGTTGCGGCTTCGTCCACGAAAATTGAAATTACAAAGACCATATAACTGTGTAACATAGTATATATTTGTCAAGGATTGATTTTCTAAAAATACTGTTTCAC
This sequence comes from Nineta flava, assembly GCA_963920215.1. Lineage (NCBI taxonomy): Eukaryota > Metazoa > Arthropoda > Insecta > Neuroptera > Chrysopidae > Nineta > Nineta flava. The sequence goes on from OY986042.1 coordinate 36,069,095, forward strand.
GAATTCCTTTATTTATCCGAATCAATCAGGCACAAAGCACTAATTAAATTTTTTTAAATTACTACAACTTTTGTGGTCCATGTACACATGGCCACAAAAGTAACGCAAACTAAAAAAATTTTGAAAAATAAGCACTATTTTTGTGGCCCATAGCGTAATACAAATATCTTAACACCTTGAATTTCTTTGTTTGTAACTAATAGTTAAATACCTATTCTAGGTTAGTTAAATTTAAAATATTGATGTTATATAATATAATCACATAGCACTGAAACTACCTAGAAAAGTCTGAAACCGATCAATTTCCTTCCCCAGCAAAGGAGAGATTTGTACACAAAAAAACGGTAAGACATAAAAAAAAAGTTTCCAAACAAAAATTTTTAGATTTGCCATAATTTCTATTCAAACATTTTCAATTATCAATAGCGATGCAGTTTAAATCCGATCAGATTTTATAATACTTATTATATAAAGAAATAAACATGCCAAGTAAAATATGAAAACCCTGCTTACCCAATAAATATATACCAGTCATTTTCTCATTTTTGTTAAAAAACTTGGTCTTCACATAGATTTCAATACTATTGAAAGCGGACTATCTTGTTTTTGATGGGTTATCAATACTTTTGGTGTGCAAAGACTAGGTCTCTCTCATATTTATATTTTTGTCGGATATTATCTAACGCCAACAACGCCTATAGTAAAACTGGACTCTCATAAAAAATCTCACCTTGTATTTCACGCCCTTGACGGTTCATTTTTCAAAAACGCAGAAACTTATATTTTATCTAACTTTAAACAAAAATAGCAAGACCCGAATACAAATTTTCACTGCCTATTTCACGACATTAGGGCTTAATTTTCAAAAACGCTGAAACAGCTGTATTTCTTATGTGCCGTTGTACATTCTGTACTAATAAATTATTGACGTAAATAAGAATAGACATACAAAAATATTTACGTGATATGGTGTTCGTTTTATCATCAATTTTTGTCAATATATGTAATGTTAACGCCCGTTTTTCGATGAAATTTCCACTAAAATTTACCTAGTGATTCATTGATAAACTAATTTTTCTTAAGCATTTAGTAAACGGTTCGTGAAATATTTTCTATACATTTCTTTAAAAAATAACTATTTAATAAGACTATTTTATAAGATATTTTATAGTGTTTTAGCATAATAACAAAAAAAGCAAACAAAAAATATACTGCAGATTTTTTAAAGGTGCGATACAGTTGCGACATCAACTGCCTAGTCCAATTGAAATGTTCTTATGTAAGAGCTTGTGGTTTACCTATTTAACAAAATAATAACTATTTGGTCACAAATAAGAATAATTGCGGACTGTATTAGAATAAAAGTGAAGGCCTTAAAACCTTTCGTTGTAAATTGCACAAAGAAAAAAGAAAGCTTTCACTTCCGTGTTGTAGTTGCTCATTCGGTCGTAGCCAGATGATTTGAGAAGTCGAAGGAAAATGGATAAATTAAAGCGAAAGCAAACCATGTGGGCGCATGGATTCAGGCGGCAAACACGTGAAAATTGTATATGAACTCAGCACCTAACTTTAAGTCGGTAATTAATTATTAAAATCGAATTCAAAGATCAAAAATAATGAATTTAATTGTATTGAAGATTATTAAGAGAAACACAACACATTTTAAATGATTTCAAATAACTGATACGGAGGAGAATGTTACTCCAGAGAATACTTTTTAACATTAATTCTTGAACATTGAACACTAATTATTGAATTATTGAGAAAAACTAATATTGAGACAAGATGTCTCAATAGAAATCCGTGCCGGGAATGAAATATATACAAATGTTAAGAAGTTGAAAACACGTCTAGCGTTTTAAAAATAAATCACAAAGATTTGAATTAAACGTGTTACCAACTGAAATTTAGTTCATCAAAACACCGAGCTCAGGGTTGCGTTCATTAAATGATATAAATACTTTTTAATAAGTTTGTTCCAACAAACGCTCAAACATTAGCCATCATTCATCTTTCGTTCTATGATACACAAATTTTATGATTCAATGTATAAAAATTATAGCACACAAAAAATTATTGAGCACTGAAGAGGGGTTACTTATGTTGCATACTTACTTGTTGTGTGTTTCGCTAAGCATCTACAAATTGACTTCACATCGATGAAAAAAATTTTGTATCATACTTTTGGTGCCCTAAAGGTTGATTTTATTGAAAATTTAATATGTTAAGACTGTAGTGCACTCGCACTAGAACTGGGATTTCAATATCTAGTGACCTTGGAGCATTACATGTGTCACCGGTATACAATTTGTATCCACCCTCAAACTTTATATTAATTATTAAATAGATAAAAATAAAAATTGATCTAAAGTCCATAAATTGTCTTTTTAACTCACATTTTTAGCTGAGGTTGCAGATTAAATACACCAGATAACTTGATATATTTCTACAATCCCTTTTTATTTATTTGAAAAAGAACTTTTAAGGTTGTTGTGAAACTGGAAGGGATAAGTTAGGGTGGGGAGTTTGTCCTATGCTAAATGCATTGATATCTCATCCATTGCCAACTCTAAATAAATAAAAATTTTGCAATTAAATGGCTTCAAATAATTTAATTTTTGTTAAAATGATATATTTTTGTAAAAAAAAAGTATATTGTTTAAAAATTTAATCCTAAATTTCATTTTTTCGAAGAGTTTTAATACTTAAAAGTGTGTTTTTATGTATTTAAAAAAATTTGCATGGTGATAAAACTAAATAAAACAAGATAAAAATAAATATAACTAAAAATAAAAATAGATAAAGATAAATAAAACTAGATTTAGAACATTTATTTATCTGCAAAATTAATTATCTCAAAAACCAAAAACAGGATTAAATTGAAATTTGGTCCAGGCATTTATAAGACTTTGATAGTTATTATGACAGTTTTTCATAAAACTGGCATTTCTGGTTGTCTAGATAAATATATTTTTTGTCCATTTAACGCTTTGTATAAACATACTTCAAAACTGTAACTTTAACAATTTTTTACTCAAAAACTAAAAACACGATCAATTTTAAACTTTGACAGGATATTCTTTATTATTTAAATAATAAGCTAGCAAATTTTGAAGAACCTGTAATTAAATTGAATTTTCTTCATAACAACCTTAAATTGATGGGTTAACATTACACATGGCTCCATATATTTCTTGAATTTCATATACCGAGTATACACTTAGTCTTATGTACTTAATATATTTATGTCTAAGGATGTGAGGATGTGAGTGAAGTGGAAGGAATTTTTGTGTATAGACTAGGATTTGGTAGGACATGCGGCTGCAGCCTACTATGATAGGAACTATGACGATATTCATCTGGAGTTCGTGAAGGAAACTACAGAAAACCTTCTCAAGCATAGCCCGTTACTTCTTTCTTGTCCATACGCCGACAGCTTAGTCAATTTACCGCCCCTTTTTTTCCTTATAATTGACAAACTGCCGATGTCGGGATTCGAACCCATCACCTCCCAGTTTGCAAGTAGGCATACTGCGCAGACATAACGCCTTAGACCGCTCGGCCACTTGGACTGGTAATTGTATTGGTATGTTAAATGTTGTAAAATCGATGAAATATTTTATAATGATGTTCTTAAATTCAGCCTCGTGTCTGTGTTGGTGAGTGATTAAAATTATACCCATTTCTAATCGTAGCACTTTGAATTTTTGCACATGCATGCACTTCGAATGACAATACAATAATTTGATATCATCTAGATGAACATATTCTGTACTTACACTAGATCTAGACTTCAATATCTAGTCACTTTAGTGCAATACACTAAGTTACATGTCGTAATCACCAACAAATTTGTATATTCATTATTAAATGTTCAAGCAAATATAAACATTGGTGTAAAGTCCACAAATTTGCTCTCTATTTAATTTTTACTAACCTAAGTTTTAGGGAGAATGTACACTCCCGTTCAATAAAATTGAACAGACCTGAAATATTAATTTTATTACGTGAGAAAAGAATTGGAAGTATAGTAAAAACATTTACTACAAGAATAATCATAATTGTGAGAGGCTGATTCGGTTCAGATCTGTTCAATTTTCTTGAACGGGAGTGTACATATTGCGTCAAAAGTCGAGCTATCATTTAAAAATTTGATAATTGATATGTTCCTTATTATTCGGATTTCGGAAAAATGTTTCGAATCAAAGTTGTTAGCATGGTTATAATGAACCACTTTTAGCTGAATTAATTTTTCGAGAACCGAATAAATAAGACATAAATCTATTATAAAATTTTTAAACGATAGCTTGACTTTTGACACCAACTGTACAATTGAGTACAAAAGTAGATGTCATTTCTTTAAATTTTATAATTGATTTGTGCCTTATTGAATCGATTTTCGAAAAAATGCTTCCAAAAAATAAAAGTTAACAATTAAAAAACAATTAAAAATATAGTAACAACTTTTATTCGAAATTTTTTTTCGAAAACGGAATAAATAAGGCACAAATTAACTATAAGGTTCTTAAAAAATAACATCAACTCTTGCAGCCAATAGTACCTGGATATCTATATTCGCACAAACTGTTGAAAGGTGGAGGAAGTTTTGAATAGAAGTGGTGGAAACGTAGTGAATTTAATGCACTTTTTAATGTTAAAAAACATGTAAAGAAAACTTTATAAAGACATTGTTTTTTTTTTAAATACCAAATTGCCGTAAAAAATAGAACATAATTTTTTTTATTGATTATAAGATGATTTTCAACGCGTACCACACTTTTGTTTAGTAATATTAACATAGTAATAAAATGAAGAAACGTTTTGGAACATATGCTGAGACTTAAAACTCTTTTTTATTATTCAACAATATTTCAACCCTTAAAACAATTTCTTTACTTTAATAAAAGAAATATTTTTCTGGAGACATAAATAAAAAAATCGTATAAACGTAATTTTGTTTTGTTTTTGTTTTTTGTCGTTACAAACAACAAGGCAGACAAGACAACCCTGAAGACGAACGAAATGCATGCTGAAATAATATGAATAGATTATTACCAGACGCATGTATATACATAATAAAACGAACATTATATAAATGGTCGACGGTTTGAAGATCATAAGTAGGTATAAACATAGTCATATAATCTGTTTATAAAGTATTTATATTTACTCAAAATGTAAAAATTTACTTCATTTCCCCGGTTATTTATTTGTATTATACAAATACGTATTTCGATCACTAAGTAGTAATCATTAGTATGAATTTAACTTATCGTAATTTGAGAAGACTTGATCTTCGTCGCTAATTCGATGACTGCCTCATGGCTATTTTCAAGTTGTTTATAGATTTTGAGGGACAGTAAAAAACTGTCAACGGGTGGTCATAAAAATTTGTGACATATCTCCCCACAGAATAATTTCGACTAACAAATTCTTGTTGATTATGACTACTTTGTGGTCAGTGTATGTAATTATAAAATAAAAATGTTTGTGCTAGGAATTGGGAACAAATTTTTGATATAATATCTCAATTATCTAGAGTTTTAGTTCATTTTCTTCGGATTTTATTTAATAGTAGATTATTTTGATAATTCATTTTAACAAGCTGTATACGTTTCAATTTACTTTGGATTTATCTCAACACCTGAAAAATACCCCCTTTTAATATTCTTGCGATTCTTAAACGATTTCGAAAACCATACGATTTTATTTGGCAAAAGGTAATGTTCAATAACAGCGCAATTTAATGGTTAAATTGTAATCTGATGATTAACTATACATTTATTTGTCCTTGTATTTAATCATAGATGGCAGCTAAGTTAACATATACATTCATTTGGTCTTGTATTTGATGCAGATGGCAGCTGACTTATTTGTTTTATTTGTAGCAGGTTTATTTATTTCAGGCAACTTCAGTTTTATAGTATGAAGGTAGGTAATTTTTTGCTTTAGCGTTTTTTATATAAAAATTAGTGATTGGGGATCAGGAGATTATTTAAGGTCATTTAATATTTCACCTGAAGAACTGTATTTCAGTTGAACAATCCTATGAAAATTTTCAGATATCTCAGATATCAGATATCTCGGTTTATTTCAGATTTTGACATGTGACAAAATGTTCGATAAAACTCCAAAAAATTAAATCTCGCGATATCTTTGAAACCATGGACTCAAAAAAAGTTTTATACCCCATTTCTGTTTAAAATGTGTTCTTTTAGCGTTTGTGATAGACTCCAAAGTTTGGACGATGCAGTTATTTACAAATTTTTATGGTTACAGTCCAAATGGTATTATTGACCTTAAAATCGAACAAATATCTCAAATGAATGATTTTACGGTACATGAAAATTATGCGAAGTTGATTATCTTCAACAAAGCAAACATGCTGACTGTTCTCACTATTTGGGATCAGTCTGTATACAGACGAAATTGTACAAACATATCTACTGCCCAATGTTTACTTATCTCTTCACAAGATATACTGATGAAATTCCATTTAGAAAATATTTTTCAAGAATATTACAAAGTTTTTATTATTTACATTTTTACTTCAAAAAGTACGTAGGTACATGTATATACTACCTACTGGTCTCCTTATAGTATATATATACACTATGACTGGAAGGTAGGTAGAAATGTATAATACTGTTAATACAACCTTTATACAATTTTTTTAAACTTTTATATATTTCCTCTATATACGTACAATATAGAGGTACTGTTTTCGATGCTGAAAATCGATATTGATATTTTAGCGATTTAGCGAATCTTTACGTTTTAAAGTCCCCGGGTACCAAAAACCCAATTTTAGCCATTGTTGGATCTGTGTGTAATTATGCATGTATATGTATTTGTGTCCGGATAGATGTGTGTCCATGAACAAGTTATCTCCAGAATAGAGATAACGAGAGGTATGAAACATTAAACTTAAGGATGTTCAGCATACCACCACTTTCCGACAGATTTTGCTCTTTTTTATCACAGGCTAAAAATAACGTTTTCTAAAAAATCCCAAAGTTTCAGAATTTTTGACCGTTTAGAACGCGAGATAATTAATATCAAAGTTATCATTCTCTCTCACTCTCTCTCTCGTTATAAGTATGTAAAACTTCGTGCTGGCCCAACTATTTTCTATTGTATTAGACAAAAAACTCGACAGAATTTTAAAAAAACAACTAGGAGAGTAAAGCTAAATATTTATTATATAATTTTTTTTTTAAATCGTGTGTTACCGTTTGATTTTCGAAATATAAAAGTATAAAATTATTATTTTTCTTCAAAATAACATTATTTTGTGTATGTGAACAGTGTATATGTCTATGTGTTGTATATGTGTGTTTATGTTTTTGTGCTATAATAAAATCAAACCGGTTTTTTGTCCTGATTATATAACACAGTGCTGGAACGTCCTTATGTATAATATTGTCGTCTCTTGCGACTCCAATGCTTTGCATGTTTTAGCAAAACAAATTTGAGAACGATTCCAATTTTGTTTATTAAATTTTGTACGTTGATTACACTGCTTAAAATCTAAATTTGCACATACTTGTCACTAATCTAATTTTGTTAGAAAAAGTTATTGCTCCCGACTTACATACAGTTTTTGGAAACTTCAATGATATATAAAGTCTATATATAGAGGTCACATGACTAGTTTAAACCTTTTTTTATTATCTTTTAGTCTTTCTATGAAAAATTATTTATTTTATTCATATCATACTTAAATTATTAATAAGTATGCAATCAGTATGGAATCAGTAGGGAAAAGGGTACGTTAGTGTTGGAACTATTATTAATCAGAAATTGATGCATACTTTTTTCAATGTTAATCTTTTCTTAATTTACTTTGTATTTAAATATAAGATGTACATCAACTATTAAAGTTTTTTCGCGTGAACAAGGTTGTTTAATGTTACAACCTTTTTCTAGTCGTTTTTCTTTATTAGTTGATGGAGGGAAGTATGTAGCGGTATCGCTTCTTCACTAAATTATTATTTTAATTTTGTTCATCATTTTTATCTGTTGCATAACAACTATAACTTCCCTCTATTATCACGGTTGCTTTGAATGTTAACAACCATGGTAATTTACATATTAAAATAATAACATTTCATAAATAAAATCAATAAAGATTAATTATATCTTTTACATATATTTTATAACTGTATCGTCGGCATACCTAATATTGTTAATATTTTTCCCCCCTATTGTGATACCTTCAATGTCCTTGATATTATCAAAAATTTCTTCGGTGTATATATTGAATAGAGCTGGCGATAATATACATCCTTGCCTCACTCCTTTTTTATATTGATTTCCTTCGACATACTATTGTTGCTCTTCATTTTCGCTACTTGGGCCCAGTACATTGTCACAATGATCCTTAGATCTTTGTCGTCTATGTTTGTGTTCTTGAGCACTTCAATAAGTTTTTCATGCTTCACGTTGTCGAAGGCTTTGGTATAGTCCAGGAAGCATAGAAAGATGTCTTTGTGCATTTCCAAGCCCCTCTCCGTAATTTGCCTTAAGATGAATAATGCATTCCTAGTCCCTTTTCCTTTAACAAATCCCATTTGTTCTTCGCTGATCTTTTCCGATATTTTCCGATTTATTCTATTCATAATTATATTTGTAAGAATTTTCATCGTATGGTTAATTATGCTGATTGTTCTGAATTTTTCGCAATCGACCGCTTTATTTTGTTTTGGAATGGTAATGAACGCTGAAGTTAGAAAGTCTTCTGGTATATCACCTGTTTCATAGATATCATTCAGTATCTGAAACATTTTCCCAGTCAGCTCTTCATAAAAGCACTTTAACATTTCTGTTGATATGCCATCTGTGCCTACGGCTTTATTGTCTTTCAGTTTTCTGATAGCCTCGGTTACTTCATCTTTTAGAATTGTGTTTCCAGAGTTTACGTTGATCACAATTTCTTCTCCTCTTTCCTGGTCGTTGTATAACTCTTCAATATATTCGACCCATCTGTCCTGTATTTCTTCTTTATCCATCAGCAGTTTTCCATCTTTACTTTTTATTGCTCCTGTTATTGTTTGTTTTGATGCATGGTTCCCACATATCATTTTCAGAACTTTAAATTGTCCTTTTGGGTCGTAATTAATTGTTGTACTCAGCTCATCACAAACCTTTCCCAGCCAATTATTCTTTTCTATCCTACATAGTTTCTTAATCTGCTTGTCTAGCTGTAGGTATTCATATCTATCGACGTTTTTGAACCTTCTCCTCTGCTCCATTAAGTCAATTATTTCATCTGTCATCCAATTAGTTTTCTTTTCAATTACGTCTTCCTTTGTTTTTAACTGCATAACAGATTTATGTATTGCTTGCTTCAAGCATAGCCATTTTTGTTCCACATTGACGTTATTCTGCCATTGTCCTATATTTACTTTTACTTGGGAGGTAAGTAAATCTTGGTCTTCTTTATTTAGTTTTTTGCGATGATTTATTTTATTCGTTCCATTATTATTTTTCTTTGTTTTAAAACCTACTTTTAATTTGGCCATTACCAAGTTATGGTCGCTACCACAGTCAACATTTGGATACGCTCTCGCGTTTTTAATTAGGTTTTTATATCTATCGTTTATGGTTATATAGTCTATTTGGTTCTTAACTGTTCCTGTGGGACTAATCCAAGTCCATAGTCTGCTGTGCCTGTTCTTAAACCACGTATTGCATATCGTATGGTTTTTCATTTTGCACCATTCAATTCACCGTTGCCCTCTTTCATTTTGCTTTCCTAACCCAAAAGGTCCCACAGTTTGCCCATCTCTCATATTTCCTACTTTAGCATTCAAGTCCCCCATTACTACCACAATATCCTGCGACTTAACGACGTTATATGCTATTTCTAGTTGTTCATAAAATTGGCCGAGGTGCAATTCATCACTGTCTGATGTCGGAGCATACACTTGGATTATGACCAAATCATACGGTGTTGTCTTTATTTTCACCACTAATACTCTATCGGATATCAACCAATAGTCCTTTATCTTTTTAATCATTTTCTGGTTAAAGATAAAACCAACACCATAATCATGTGTCTCCCCTCCCGAATAAAGAATACAATAGTTTTCTGACTCGAATTTCCCAATTCCTGTTAACCTCGCTTCGGCTATTCCTAGAATATCAATTTTCATTTTGTTCATCTCTCTGATCACATTTTGGAGCTTTCCTGGTTGGTATAATGTTCTAACGTTCCATGTTCCGATATTGATTTCTTTATAAGTTTTTGATTTTTTGATTTTCATGTTTGTATTATTTTTATTATCGTTCATATCAATGTTTTCATTTTTAGTTTCAGTATTTAGTAAAAAAGCATAGTTTTCCTGAGCAGATTTAGTCGGCAGTTTGCCATTTCCTACCGACTCGATTTTCTGTACATAATCTGATTTGTTTGTTCGATTTTTGTTTCCAGTATTCGTTATCCTTGAGTCATTTCCAATTGTCACTGGTTTTGTCAATCTGTTTGACGCTGCTTGGCTTATATCTTCGTCTTCTGAATGTCCTTGCGAAACGGTTCTATGTCGGACGTAGATACTCTTCGTACCAAAAAAGAGCTTATTATCCGATTTTCTCGAGGTTCGGTATCTTTCTTTGTTTGCTTATTCTTCTGTACAATTTTTTTTTCTGTCGCCGTTGTTGTTCCCAGTTCTGTTGTTCCCTGTTCATCTTCTTCGTTACTATCTTGTCGCTTGTTTTTAGTCCCAATGCTGGGAACCTCTTGTTTCGTTTCTGTATTTGGCTTTTGTTCTTTGAAATGTCTAACTTCTTTTGTACCATTTTGTTCCAGAATTTATTCGGTATTTCTATTCTCTATTTGTGAGTTGATTCGAAAAACTATTCCATCAACTACTAATTCATCTTGCCTAAAAAATACTTTTTTACCCTCTTCTCTGAATTTGTTCAAAAAAGGCATCATTGTTTTTCTAGTTTGCCTTACATGTTCTGGGAGATCCTCTGTGATATAAATTTCGCTGTTATTAAGCCTCTTCTTGTTTTGCATTATCAAAATTTTTTTACGAAATGCTAACAAACGAACTACAATAGGCCTATTATTTTTGTTTTTTGAACCAATTCTATGAATAAAATCTATGTCTTCCACCGAAAAGTCCAGCATTAATCTTTCTCTAAATAGACGAACTACTGTTTCTTCCAGTTCATAATAGTTTTTTTCATGCTGTTTAATCCCATGTATTATTATATTATTTTTTAAAAGTTCTTTTTCTATGAATTTGTTTTTTTCTTCTTGAATTTTTAGTTTACTCATTACTGCACTATACTCGTCACCCACTATTTGTAGCTTTCGATCAAGTTTTTCATTCAAGTTCTTAATTTCGTCTTTCATCTCTTGCTTAATTTCTTGCAGGATTATTACTAATTTTTCCATATCCATTCTTCTAATTACAATTAATACTAATGTTGTTCTATTTTTTTAACACTAAGATACGTCACAAACGTCACAAACATTTTGTGAATAGCAAGACAAGATAAATGATAAACAAAAAAAAAAAAAATTTTAGATGCCTTTGCTAGGCTTCGAACTCAACTTAATTGTTACTGTTTGTTTTTATAGTCCGATATTATAACCACTCGACCATCTAATTGCTTGTAATTAATACAAAAAACTGTGAGTATTTTATGTGTTTAATATTCTATTATTGTGAATAATATTAAACTGGGGTAAAATAACCTTATTTTATTGTTTCAAATGTTTTGAAGTTTTTTTTAAAGATTTTTTTCACTTTAAATTTAACTACACAGTTAATATCACAAGAAAATATTTCTAGAAACACTTGTTATTATATTTGCTTTGCACGATTCCACTTTTTACTACAATTTTATAACAATTTTTAGCAGCTCTTCTAAATCACGTCTACACAGATTGACAGTTTGCTATATGCTAACAGTTTGCTAAAATATCATATTAGGACACAGAAACCACGTAACTTTAATTATACAGTTTCTAAATTGGCTCAAGTATCACAGCTATGGTTTCCTGGAAAGGAGACTTACAAAGACTACATGAGGATACATGGAGATACTCTCACAAGAGGATACATTTCACAATAAGGGATGGTTCACATTTGATAATGAGAGGCCTTATACTCAATTCAGAACGAATTAATCACATAGTGAGTTCTACAGAATCCAAAACAGCTCTTCAAAAAGTGAACTATTGGAAATCACCCCACCTCCTGCGTCATTAAAATAGAATTTGATTAAATTGACCAGAACGAATTAATTTAATCGATGAATGATGTATTTTAATACATAAAATCAATTGCACCAACTACAGAATCGGTTATAGCAGGTATACGGTACGCGAGTACCTAAATAGGATAAAGTAAGACCTTAAAAACTCAAGAATTTTGTAATCAATGATCTTTTTTAAAGATATTGTAAATTTTTTTACTAATTTATTTATGTATATTTTTAAATATGCGATACATAACATAATGTATTTTGTGAAAATGCATTTACTCACGTAACTTTTCGTTGCTAAACAATAACATTTCGTGCTGTTTTATTTTTTGACGTGAATGTATGTTGTTTTGTCGGCTGTTAGTTAGAGTTAGATGTTGATGTATGCATTTATATTATTCAGAAATAATGAATAACGACAGTAATTTACTTCGAATATTTTCTACACAAAGTATTCGAAAAATACGTCAATATAATTTCAAACCAATTGCTATCCAGGTTGACTCCTACATATATATATATATATATATATATATATATATATATATATATATATATATATATATATATATATATATATATATTTATATACATATATATATATATATGTATATTTATATATATATATATATATATATATATATATATATATATATATATATATATATATATATATATAAATATATATATATATATATATATATATATATATATATATGAATATTTTCCCCGGATAGATTATTTCATGAACATCTTGTTGAAAAATTTTGCTTTGCGATCAATATTTCAAACTGTTATAAGTCGGGATATTCAAACAAATATATCTTTGTATATATTTTGCACTATCATTACCCGTTCCGGCTTCGTCTGCGAAAATTGTGTGGACTGATTTTCGTAGAACGCTGTTACACGTATTTATTTGTTAATTTATAGATATCAATTTTCTCGTCTCTAGCTTTAAATAAAAATGGGACGTCAATACAAATTTCACCGTGACTTTCCCCGCTTCGGGATTCATTTAAAAAAAACACTAAAACCAAATGCCTCTAACTTGTATATAGATTATGCTTAGTCCCGATTTTATATGTGTAGATTTCATGTTATGTAACCATTTATACTATCATAATGTGTATATGTTTTATAGAAATTCCTGCATTAACATAATTTAGGAAATAAACTGTTTGTCAATAAATTTAAAATATAAAAAATTGACCTTTAAAACTGTCAAAATTTAGACATAGATAATGCGCCTACTGCACCCCTGAAGGATAAAATTTTCTATAAATTCTTTCTTTCTTCCCCTTCCAACTTTCATTTTTCTAACTTCAATAGCCTTAGCTTGGCGATGATGAATCAGACAGAACGTATAATTTTATATGTATAGATAAACCGGGTAAAATAACAATTGTATATTTAATTGAAATTTAGAAAATAGGTTAAGAATAAATAAAAAATGAATCATAATATTTACCTACTGACAATAAATTAAACTAGCGGCATTTATCTTAACAGAGAAGATGTACTCACAATATATTAGTAGTACATACCATTCATTAAGTATTATACAGGTGGTCTTCGATTGCATTTACATACAAGACATATAAATCTTGTTTTTAACATAAATTTACTTACGCATGCAAGTATTCAGCATACAAATAATAATAATAATAGTTACCTATTTACAATAATATTGTCGTTAAATTTTTTCTCTATTGTTTCATTGGGTGTTAAGTAAAATATGCATATGCCGTCCTTCAAACAAATATTAAACGAAATAATAATAATAGTCCTTTCATACATAGATAATGAAATTTAAATTTTAAATTTATTTTGATAGTTTTTTTTCCATATTTTTTATTTATGAAAATAATTTATATTAATTTTTGAAGCTACGTCGTATATTGTAGATTATATTTTCCAAAATTTTCGAAATTTTAATGCTGAATAGGCTGGGAGATTACATCGAAAAACATGGTTTGTTTGCAGAACAACAACACGGGTTTATTGGGGGATGGTTCATCAGCTTACAAGTGTAGATTTTCATGCTGGAATGAAGGCTTGAAACCAAAAACAAGTTTCTATTACGGTATTATTTGACTTAAGTAAGGCTTTCGATTACCTGAATTATTGAGACACAGACTTTCTGGGACACAGGCCAGAGACGTTGAGTATCAGAGACGCCGTTGGATCTTTCTATGCCATACTCCACAACTAGCTTACAATTTGTTTCTTGTGACGATAACTACTGGAATTCTAACACTGGAACTATACTGTTCGGAGTGGCTCAGGGCTCTCTTCTGAGACCTACCGTGTTCATACTGTATCTCAATGATTTGCCATGGGCGGTAAGCAATACTACGCTATAATATGCTGATGACACTACGTTGTTGTTTGAGGGGAAATATATTGAATCTGAAAATATGCTTAAAAATAGATCAGTTTTCCAATTGAGTGAGTGGTGTGGGAGAACTGTGAAGTTAAACATCGACAAAACTGAAATCATAAAGTTTGGAAAGTTTGGGGAAGATTTGTTCGAAATTTCAATATTCGACATCCAGACTATTCAGTAAAAACGTTAAAAATCTTGGCATATTCCTGGACAACTGTCTCAATTGGAAAGACCACATAAGCTATTTATTTAAAAAAAAGTATGGCTACCTGCTCCAATTTTAGCTAATGTTGTGTCGCTGGACGTGGTGTTATCGGCTTATATTGCTTTAACTCTAAAATTTTGGTTAGAATTTTGGGGTAATTTCGATAATATTTCGAAAGTTTTGAAATTTAAAAAACGCTGTGTCCGCATTATAGCTGAAATCTTACCCCTTAGAAACTTATCCCCTCATACTTTCCATCCTCTACCACATATAGTTCGTTTCCGTTTCCTCTAGCCCTGTGGTCGTCGTCGAGCCTACCTGTCTGCTTTACAAACGATAGAACAGAGCTCCACTTTAGTTGTTTTATCTCAGATTCCTCCATTTGGTTGAGTCATAGGCTAGATACCTCACACTGTCTCTGAAAGGACATTCTGCCAGAAGGTGGAAGGGCATATCATCCACCCCGTCACAGTCCAGACTGGTTGAACAGATCGGATCGTGCTCCCCTCAACAGGGGGGGAATAACCATTTTTGGAAGACAAAAAATGTTTTGTCATAAACTCTGAGTATTTAGGCAATAAACTCAGTTAGTTGCTATTTTTACTTGTTATTCAAAACCTGTGATTGAGAATTTTCTAACGATGGGTTTTATTACAAAAATAAATATTGTTTATAGCTAAAAATTTTGCGTATTTGTCTATAAATTTTTTTTTTGTATTGATTAATATTTACGTACAAATGTATAAGTCAATTTTATTGAATTGAATTAAAAGAAAGGTGAATTAAAGTAATTTAAATAAAAAATAAATAAATAATATTCGACAGCTGGATAGTGTCAAAAATTAGAACATTGAAGCGAGACATTGATAATCATCCATGATCAATGTTAATATAAACTTGACATTCGAGAGAATCATCGTGTTTTTATTTTAAATATTACATAAGGTCTCAGTTATTGACATATTAATAAAATATTATTCACAAATTGAAGGTCACTTTCGATTGAAACAAAATTCAATTCATAAATTGTGTTTTAACTGTTCGATATTTTCGTAAATAATAAATTAATTTTAAATTAATTGGCATATTAATAAAATATATAAAATTAAAATAATATTATTTGAAATATTATTATAATTTTTTTACGCACAAATTAATTAATTTTTTATGTTATTTTAATTTGTATTTTGTTATGGGTGTTTCCGAGTTTATTCGAGTGATTATACCTAAAGAAGAGTCTATACACAAAGTTATAACGGTTTGCTAGTTTAACATCGTAGTAGTAGTAGTGGTAGAAAGGAGGCCGAAGCCAAGCAAGTAGGTGTTTCTAGGCCTACCGACTCCTAAGAAGCTCATCCCTTGATATTCTTCTATCCTCTACTACAACTGGTTCGTTTCCTGTAGTAGCTCTGTGTTCGTTGTCAAACCTATCCCTCTTCTTTATGAATGACAGAATAGAGCTCCGCTTTAGTTGATTTCCTCAAATTCCCTCATTTTGGTTGAGCCGAAGGCTAGATACCTCATTCTGGCTATGAAAGGACACTCTGCTAGAAGATGGAAGGCGTATCATCCGCCCCGTTACAGTTTGGGCAGATCACACTGTCCTCTAATCTCTTGAGAAATAGATGCCTTTTGAGCCTACAGTGACCGTTAAGCACCCCAACTAGAAGGTTTATTATATCCAGCTATCATTTGTATGACCTGTGTGCGACCAGCTGTATCCTTCCATTTCCTATTCATAGATCAAAATTTTAAGTTCTTTCTATGTTAATTATCAAAGTTCTAAGTAATTACACATTTTTTATGCAAACATGGACACGTTTCTTATTCCGAGTTTTAAAAAAAGTTGTATTAGAGACAATTAATAAAAACTGAATACGAGATAGTTTTAATCGAAAATAGTGATAACGTGGAATGTAATAGTGATAACATATGTGCATAATTGCATAAATAAAAATATTGCATAATAGAGAAGTTTCATTAATTTTTTATCACTACAAAAATTCATATGTGAGAAATGAAAGAATAATTCATTTGAAGCATGTTTTGAAAATTTTTTTTTATTAACAACTTCATTTTTTCATGAATTTATTAATAAAAAATAATAAAATATTTGTATAAAAACGACTTGTGATTGGTTTTGACGTCATTATATCCGTTGAGGCTGAGATAATAATAATAATAATAATAAAATCATCATATGACATATAGACCAAGAACCAGTAACGTATTTTCAGTTGTCATTTCAAAAGTCATGTATGTCGTGTGAAGAATATTACTCTCATAAGGAATTAGCTGTATTTTGTGATTTGAATTAATGATCATTTTATATAGACTAATTTCTTTCCCCTTTGAGATTCTAAATACTATCGAAATTATTTTCTTATACCGTGAGTTCTTTAACTTTGAAATCGTACGCAGAACAAATTTTATCACCAAACTTTACATATAAGATAAAGATTATATTTCCCGCGAGTTAAATGCGGAAAATCAAAAAGGTTTTGTAAAAACACTTTCTATTATGAATAATTTGTAGGTACACTAATGAAAATAGTATTTTACATCTTTTTATACATAAAACAAAAACGTGTACATTAGCTTTTGCAACCATCAATTATTACCGTCAAAACATCTTCAGAACGAATCGCATCATAAAAAACTGTTTTCTACAAAGCGTATAAAAATGTAATGCGTTTCTTTTCATTTTTTAAAATGCAAAAAAAAATAGCGTACGCCATACATAAAAGATATAAAAAAATACAGAATTCAACAACCCTTAACAAAATAACTAGACCGACCAGCAACAGTAGTCAATGCAGCATTCAAAGCAATAATAGTTAACCTCGGGTTATACCTCTACATGAATAGCATAGTAAAGTTTATAAATATTATGTACAACAGTTTATACCCAATCGTTGCAGAAGTATATTTCCATTAATTTTTCAATATTCCCTTAAAACATGTTTATTATACTGCCAATGTCCATCGTGACAGCGGCGTAGACGCCGACGGAAGGAAAATCTACCTACATGCACAGAGAGCAGTAATAATATAGTATAGTAACCACACGATAGGAAGACCCTTCTTTCGTTGGGTTTTACTATTTTATTCAACGTCAATATATTTTATATTTCATCCCCTTACGAAAAAGGTACAATTTTCTTTTACTTTTTTTCTTCATTCAATATTTAAAATGTATCAAAAGTCAAACAGATTTGTTAGACAAGACATTTTTATATAAATAAAACTAACATAAACCGAAATCAAAGAGATCACGAGAGATCACGTGTTTGATATACAAAGTTAGATTATATGCCTGACATATTTTATTTTTAGCCTACGATGGACAAAATAAGGGTAGTTTAACACTTTGAGGAGCATGTTCGTTTGTGTGTATTAGTGAATTTCCAAAGAAAATGCAGCAATTGTTTTTGTACCACTGATAGAATTTCGTAAAATTATATATATATTTTTATATGTATTTTATATATATATTTGTTATATATATATATATATATATATATATATACATATATATATATATATATATATATATATATATATATATATATATATATATATGTATATATATATATGACATGAGTACTTTATCTTTGAAAATGAGTTCTTTAATTCTCATAATTTATGCGAGTATATCATATCACGTTATATATTATTTATAGCTCTATAATGATTCTGTTGAGAAAGGATGCGTGTGATAAAAAAATACTTGAATTGTATATTTTTGTAAATTTTATTTTACTGCCATTTGGATAAAAATTACAACTGTTACATTATACTTTGGAATTGTTACTGTACTAATGTTGAATTGTTACTGTGCCAATGTTAAGTTATTACTGTGCTGTGGGCTGTCCTGCTTTATATATCTGAAATGCATGCGTTCTAAGAAGGTGAGAGAATCGCATCGAATATTCTTTGCACTACCAGAACATACCTATAAAATCGATCAGCTTCTATAAGTAAATGTATCGTTCTGCGCTATACCGCAGATCCAATTGCAATGTTGACACTGATGGGCCAGATATGAGTATCTACACTTCTAAGCATAAATATTTAAATATTTACCATTGTCACTTTGCGTTTAGATTGTAGTGTACTTGCAGTATATATATTACTCTCTTCACACATTATTTGATTGTTCAAATATTAGGATGATATTTTATATTTTGTGTTTTCATCTTTCTCAATGCCCCCCCCCCCCTTTCCCCGAGACTTATGAAATTTAGTAATAAAATTAGCCTTGCAAGTACTAAAATCATTTCAGATACGATATTTCATTTTGATCTCACTAAAATTGTCACCATTTGAGAATGATTCATGTATTCTAAGGAAATTCGCTAAGTTGAAGCCGCTCCTGCGTAAATAATTTTTGTTTGAATGTTTTTGAGCAATACAAGGTAAGGCACAACTTGTGTCCTTACACAATTACACAAATATCATGTTGTACTAAACATTACAATTTTTTTTTAAATCTAAAAAAACAGTTTTCTTCCTTAATTATATTACTAATTGTAAAATTACAGGTTGAACTGAACCGATATTTTTTTCTTGTCTAAGTGATTATACTATTATTATTGATATTATTGATTATACTATTTCTTTATTGACATGAAAATCAAAATATTACACAATAATAATAATAAAGTCATTATACAACGAAAGTTTAGTTAATGTTCTGGATTCCTCGGTTTGGGACTTTGATTTTACTAACTAGGAAACATTAATTTAGATAATAGTAAAAAGAATATAAAAAAAGAAAATCCCTAGTGATAGTTGTCGTCTTGTCTACCACCAAACAAGGATTCGTATCACACACACACATATACACACACACACAGGCACAAACACACATAACATACACACACACAAACACACACACGCACGCACACATACAGACACCAAGAATTCTATGTGGTTTATTTGTTTGTTTACTTGAATTTTTTGTATAAATAAAATTTTCTATTTAATGTTAAGAAGAAATTCACATCGTATGAACACACTTATAGCCCAGTGAAATAGTATAAAAAGTTGAGCTCTACTTTTAAAGAGTAAAAGTGGAGATTTTCCAACGGAATTTGCTTCGTTATGCTCTATAAAATCATGGTAAAAAGTAAATGACGAAATCACAGTTTAAAAAAAAGAATTTGGCTTCAAAATGTCTTTTTCAAAAAGCTTACGAAGTATTTGAGGAAAACTGATTTTGGCTAACTTTGACCTTCAATAACCATTTTCACAAGTGCGATTACATGATCGACTGTTTTCATATTGCTAAAACGAAATGAAAATCTACAGTTGTGTTTTTAAGAGGTAAAAGTACTATTTGACTGAGTCATCCTACAGTATCACACAGTACGTTGTATAGAACAGTACGTCGTATAGAAAAGAAAATACAAATGTTTAAACGAATATTGTTTGAAGGTTTGTTTAATTTATTATATGGTTATTTTTTGTGTTTTATGGTTTTTTTGTGTGTTTTGTTTGAATGTCTGACAAGAATGTTTTGGGTGTTACACTATTGTTTTTTATTTTATATGTTTCTCTTTCAAAGATTGGACAGCCATTAGAAGATATAGAAATCAGCTGTATATTAATGGTCAAATAAAAAATTATCAGTACACATCAGTCCCAAGAATAGTTTATCAAAACACGATAATCAAGAATGATTTTGGTAGGAACCAAATTTTAGAACATGAATTTATAAACCATGATGTAAAAGTGTATTTAACTATATATATCCTATATATACTGAGTTCATTATTAGTGTAGAGTTTATTTTAATTTCTATATATGCAAAGAATTCTGAGATTCATGAAAAGTAATCGCTCGTATTTTTGTTGTTGTTTTTGTAAAGGTAATAAAACATTATTTTTATACCCAGTATATGTAAATGTACAAGGTATAGTAAGTTTGATCACGACTTGGTAACGCTTAAAAATATTGATCGTAATCATGAATGTTTGGCATATTTGTTTATAAAATGATCTAATTCGGTCATTTCTGCATGTCCACAACTCAAGAACGAAAAGAGATGATAACCTGAAAATTTTTTGTGTGTGTTCTAAAGCAAAAAATTAAGGTCAAAATCATTAATGAACAAAATCAGAACGCGCCTCCCACCACAGGGGAAAATTTACATCTTCGAAACCGTGAGAGATAGAAAAAAATTTTGGAAACAAGAAATCTTCTTCTATTTAAAGTCTATTTAAAGACCTTTTGTTTGGAAATTTTTTTCATAAACTCAATATTTTTCTCATAATTTGTGATTAAAAATTCCTAGGAAAGAGAACTGTTAACAATTCGAATACACGGGATTGTTAACAATTCAAACATTTATATACAATTCAGTAAATACTGGGAATTCAAACAGCTAACTCAGTTAGTTGTTCCGTGACTTGTTTGATTATAATTTTTTTAGATTTTTTAAAATGTTTATTTTTACTAAAAATATATTGATTTCTAACCTTCATAATTCTTTGACCAAAAATAAAAACTACGTATTCCCGATAAGTTTTTTCTCAGGATCTTATTTTCTAGAAACGAAATTTTATCTTTAAAAATCTATTTTTTAAACGGCTATAAAATGGATTAACCAATATTGACTAAATGAGTAAGTTTTTGTGTATTTTTCCTCAGTTATCTGATTCTATAAAAAAATAATGATTCTTTTTTGATAAACGTGGGTTAACCCTCAAATAACCCTGAAAGCCAATTTCAAGGTGAGAACCAAGGTGACCATATGGTGTCCCCAAACAAAAAACATTAATTCGTGAAATTTTGTTTCCAAAAACGTTGTCTTTGCAGAAATATTCAGATGCATTGTTTAGCTGGTTATACAATAAATTTTTAATTCAATCATAATAGCCTTATGAATTTTAATTTGAATAATATAATTTCATCCATTTCATATTACGCGCATATTGCACATTGTATGTAAACGTCATATATATTTTAGAAAAAAATAATCATTACTCATTTAATATTAGGTGAGTATATATCATTTATATTAGGTATGCATATTGTAATCGTTAGACGTAAGTACAGTTTTTCCAAAGTATTTCTTGTATAGTCATAGAATGATAATGTTTCACAACATAATTATTTGATAAATGAATATTTCACATCAGCTTCATCAATAGCCGCTAACTAATATTAATAAAAAAAACTTAACCCCTATATCAAACATGATTTTTCAATTATTATAAAACTTATTTTAATACGACAATAAAATGGATGTTTTATATATATATATATATATATATATATATATATATATATATATATATATATATATATATATATATAAATATACTTTACTATAAAATGAAAATAATATTTTATGATGTAACAAATATTTACTATAGATTTTGACTCAACCCTCACAATATTTCAAATAAAATATGGTGGGAAACATGCACTAGACTTCTATATATACAGCTTTATTGAAAACTATGTAGCAATCTTTGAAAAACTTTCATGAAATTCAGGGTGGGGCAAACTTAGGCCGTTACCTGTAAAAAGAAACCGTCCCATAACTAGTCAGAACAGCTCCAATAGTTATGACGTCGACAGATTTTAATTCGAAGAAGTCGTCAAAGAATGGCCCAAGTTTGCCAATATTTTCATAGCAAGAGCTGGACAGTGAAAGAGGGCTATTAGCTCAATGTTAAGCTAGCAGAGCATGCGGTTACACGATACAACAAAGAGCTGTTAATTAGCATTTAGTTAGCTTAATAATTTGATATTAAATACAACAAAATTAATTGATATTTAAGTTAAGCTAGCAGAGCATGCGGTTACACGCTGCAACAAAGAGTAGTTAATTTTTAATTAAAGAATTTAATTAGCATTTAATTAACATTTAATTATAATTTAATTAGCATTTAATAAGCTTAATAACTTGATATTAAATATAATATAATTAATTGATTTTTTAAATATAGCTCTGCTGATTAAGGTAGCAGAGCATGCTGTTACACAGTGCACCGAAAAGCATTTATTTTTTATATTAGAGCATTTAATTAGCTTAAAAATTTGATATTAAATACAATATAATAAATTGATTTTTAAAATATTGCTCTGCTAGCTTAATAGACAAGTAAGTTGAAGTAATACTAAAACGAAAAGTTTCGATCATTTAGAATGTCTCTCTATTAGAATGTCTTACTCTATATTATATTTTGTAAACTAATATATAGAGGTATAAATATGCTAAAAAAGTTAAAACATTTTAATGTATGTGGTAAACTGATGACATTATTTGGGGTTTGGATGTATTACAACAGATTTATAATACATTTACTAAAGTAATTGTATTTAATGTAATTGATTTGTCTAAATTCAACGTTTGTTTAAAAATCCTGAATAATCTAGTTTTTTTTCGACAAAACATTTTTTAGAGTACTCGTCGTGTCTTACCTACGGGTAATATGCTATAAACACCAAAAAAATGGTGCTCACTTTTTAAAATTTTAGAGTTGATTAGTGCCTTATTCATTCGGTTTTTGGGAAAATGATTACAATAAAAGTTGTTATTATATAATATATCTATTTAAAACAAGTGAAAATAATAACTATCTAAGTTAATTGCTTAAATATCCGGGAATATACCGAGTTTATGTACAAAAGTTTTATATTTTTCCAAATGGAATATTTTTGTCTTTAAACTTGTATTCAATCTCTTACGGTTTCAACGATGAATATTATCCTCCTGGCGGGGGAATACACGGTTCTATTTTGCATATTCACGAACCTTAATTTTTAGGTCTAGAACACAGAGTAGAACACACGCACACTAAATTTTTAGCTCACTATCTCTATTCGTTTTTGAGTTGAAGGACGGGTAGGCGGATATGAGAAATGGACCAAGGGGGCGTTTAATTGCGAACTATCCCTCCCCCAAATGATAAGACGTAAGAAGTTTTTGGAAACTTTTATTAAATATTAAAGTTAATATTTAAAAGACTCAATTATTTTTAAAATTAAAGTGTTTTAATAAAATTAAAAAATTAAGAATTATTTTTTGTCCAGGGGTCCGTATCCAAGTTTCTACATCATTAACAAATGGCAGCTAATCTTCACAATTCAGGCTAAAATTCGAAAAATCGGTTGGATTATTAATGTCATCTTCGTTCAGCCATGTACAGAGAATGAATGTATGTTATTAAACAGAGAACAATGAATGTTATATTTATTTGTTTCAAACCGTCCTTGTCAGTCGGGAATTCCCCGAATTGAAAATCGGTAGGTATATTTAAAACAAATCTCTATACTTAGTAGTGTAAAGTCAATTCTCGAAACTCACAAATTATTTTTAGTAAGAATTATGAAAAGAAATTCGGTATACCATAATCAAAAATAAAAATAGTATTATTAATATAGATTATAAATATTGTTTTAAAAACATTTTTACTGTTTTCATAATTTTTTTATCTTACGTAAGATTTTTGATACCCCCACTCCCTTTTTCAGCAGAAGTAATATAAAATTGCACCCCCTCTCCCCCTAAACCCCCACCTTTTTCAAATTTTTTTTCCTTCATCAATATTTTGAACCGTTAATAAAGTCGGAACCAAACTTAATATACAATTTTTGTACTATAAAAATATTATTGCAGCCCATAAATATATTATTTGAATCACTACATATAGAAAGAGTTCTAATACACAATTAGTACAAACCAATAATATTGTAAAGTATATGATAAAAGATCCTTCTTATATAACTACGGGCCTATAAAAAGTGTAAAATACTTATCCTAAAGACAGTAAAAAAATAAAAAAATTGTTAATAAAAATACATAAATATAATATACAGGATATATACATGGGAGAACATTATTATCAACTGTGAAATTTAATGTTCGTAAACGAGCCTTTCAGGAAATTACAGAAGCACTTAAAGGACGTCTCTTTAGAATACATATACATTCATTTATTTTTCCTTATTGTGGTTACAAAACACCATTCGATATACAATACATGTTTACACAATGAAAAACTGTAATATTAGTTTATTCTTTTATTCTAAATAACAGACCATTGTAATGAACACACACCCACAAATAAATTTTTTATGAATAAGATTTTATTTTTTCTTTCGGGGACATTGAGTCCTGAAAAGGATACAAAACTATCAAAATTCCTTAGTGGAATTGTTTGATATTATAAATCCAGTCAATTATATTAATGCTCATTACTTTCTTGGTAAAAGAATGCATTCAGGCAAATTAAAGATATAAAAGTCGTCGATAAAAAATATATTACTCAACCACCTACTAAAAATAATTATTTGTTGCTCGATCTACCCACAATCTCCAGTAAACCTTTGCCAATCGTGTACTTGTTACCGAAGCTTTATTATATTAGATATAAATAAATCAACACATCGTTCTCAACGAGTTTGTGCTTTAAATGTATATGATTTAGTTAGTGCCTGTCTTTTTCAAAGTCTTGTACCCTTGATTTGTATCCTAATCCATCGGTATTCGAAAAAAGAATAGTTGTTCAATATTAAGGATGTACGAGCACTGAACCTACAAAAAGATGAAAGCTTGGTTATTTGTTTACATGTAGTTCAAGTGCATATAAATCAATTATAAAAGTTTCGGGGGTCTTGCATTAATTATTTAATGTTAAAGTATGAGTAAATCTCAGGTTTTTTTTCTTAAATACCTTTTTTGTTAGGACCGGTATGACGGGCCTAAATTAAATTTTAATTTTAACTTACGACAAAAATTTTAAACATTATTGTGGACTTTTATGACTGTACTATATAAGATGTTGAAGAATTTTATAAATGGACTATACATCAGCGCTCGTACATCGTTAAAACATACTAACAATTTTTATCCGAAACATTTTCTAGAAAACCGAATGGATCCGGCATAAATAAATCCAATAATATATACAGGGCTATATTATGTTTAGTACGGACTTTGTAACGGTTGAAAATATTAATTGGAGAAAAAAATTGCTGTTATAGGTATTCATAAAATGACCGAATTAGTTCATTTCCGAAGTCCATTTCTCCAGCACCCCCACCATCAAACTTCGAGTTAAAACTTAAAGCAATCGTTTGTACCTCGTTTGTACATGATTGTACCCCAAGTCCTGACGTTTGTACATCAACGATTTGTACATCAAATCATCGCTATTTTCATTTGAGAGTGCCGAGGAAACGCTGGCATCCCCACCTTAAAATTTCGAGTTGAAACCAATACCAATCGCCTGTACCTCGTTTGTTCTTGATTGTACCTCAAGTCCCGTCGTTTGTACCTCAATGGTTTTCGAATTATCACTATTTTCATTCCCAGCCAGCATTTCCCCAACAACCAAACCATTAAATTTCAAGTTGAGACCGATGTCGATCATTTGTACCTCATTTGTACCTAGTGATGAGCAACATCAGTCTTGGTCTTGCAACTCTGCAAGACCAAGACCAAGACCAAGATCATACATACTCTAGCAAGACTAAGATCAAGACCGAATGAACAAGAAAACGACCGACACTAAGACCGAGAATGCAAGACCAAGACCAAAGTGCAAGACTAAACTAAAAATTATAACTTCCGTTGTATATAAGATATATTAGAATATTTGTCACTTCAATATATGTTTTTGTTGGAACAAAACATTTTGTGTGTTTAAGATTTCCAGTTTACTCCACTTAATTTAAACATCAAATAAAAAAAGGTACTGGTAAACTTTAACATTGTCTGAAAAAAAAGATTTACATGAATATTCTTGAAGTAACTATTCTTTTCCGATGTCTGGTTAACAACACATGGTTGATGTAGAGCTAGGCAAATTTTTTAAATATTTTACTATAAATAGAATGCGGTAAAATTTTTTTATTATTGTAAAATAAAGCTAAATTATTTATAGGTATTAATTGTTGATCATTTATAATTTATACCTATAAAAAGCCTTGAAAAATTTTCAAAACGACGCAAGTAGTAAGTAACAGACTAAATGAGCAAGACCAAGACCAAAACTGAATACGCAAGACCAAGAGCAAGACCAAGACCATGACCACAATTATTTGAGCAAGACCAAGACCAAGACCATGACTGAATACGCAAGACCGAGACCAAGACTAGAAGTATTTGAGCAAGACCAAAGCCAAGCCGGACAAGCAAGACCGAGACCGATACCAAGACTGTACTGGTCTTGGTCTTGGTCTAGCTTTGCTCATCACTATTTGTACTTGATTGTACCGTCGTTTGCACCTAAACGACGGCTACAATTTACCTTGATAATTTGAGGGTATATACTTCATTCTAAAAGTGTTAATAAATCACGCGCAATTTAAGGAAAATGGGCTCTCACTCAAGAACGGCATTAGCAAAAATTTGATTTTAGCAAACAAATGATAGAAAATTTGTTCGGCATAACGGTGAAAAATATTTGTCTAATTATTTATGGCGAAGGATACGTGAATCTTGTATTGGCTTTATTTTTAAAGACTATTATTTGAAATTGGTTCTTAGCAATATAAAATTGTCAAAGAAATGTCATAGTTGTACGAATTGGGTTGAATAGTATTTAGAAAAGAATATATATACGAGTAAAGTTGTTATGCCACGGTTAACGAAGCTTTTGTGTTGGTGCTGGGAAGTAGAATCTTTTTCTCATGAAATTGAAACAGTTTTCGCTATGTATATTCCTTCAGACAGAACTGCCGTTATTATAAAGATGTTACCTAATATTTTAGAAATGTTTGATGCTCATAGAAGCTCCTTCAAATTTTATCACTCAGCGATACATCACTTAGAGGTACATTTTATCACGCCGTTTGACGAAATGTTAGCTCTGTAAGTTTTGAGCATATTAAAATAAACATAATTTAGAATCAACCTGTAAAATGTATAAAGAACTTTTATTATTACTTTATTGTCAGTGAACATAAATGTTTATTGGTAATAAAACATTTTAAAACATAAAATAAAAAAAATAAATCTAATCTTGTTCAACTGGAAGAGTTCGTGGTCTATCTAGCTCATCAGATAAAAAAAAACTATACGCAGACTTAATGCTGTTGTAGACAAATATTGTAATCGGATTGATGTTCTTTTCAAAAGCTGATTTGTACAAAACTTCTTAAACTTCTTAATATAGCATACATAATATCAATACAAATTTTATGTTTATAAATAGTTTCGATCCGAATAGTTGAGAAAAAAACTTCTTCGAGTTAAAGCATGTATATAGCACATATATTTTTTTATACTGAATCTAGTAAGTTCAATGTTAAATGTAAGAGACTAGACGGCTTTAATGTATAGATTTTCGATCCGGCATGAAAATTATAATGCATGTGTAAGTCAGTCACCAGGATCAAAACATTATCAAAAGTTTTCAATGATAACGCGTGTTTCTATAATAAAGTGTTTCTATAATATAAAATTTCTATAATATGCCTGAATATCAACTAGCTAATCTTAATTATTTTCCGGGAAGATATGTTATTCGTCACAAATTTGGAGATTGCTTCACCACAAGCAACAACATATCTCTCTGGGAACTAATTACGATTAGCTCATTTATACTGATATTCACTACTGTTTAACCCGACTTCAAAAAGGAGGATGGTTCTCAATTCGTCTGTATTTTTTTTTTTTTAATGTGCGTCACCTCAGAACTCCGTCATTTAAGAACCGATTTTGAATTGTTTTTGTTTGTTTTAAAGAATTTGGTTTCCCATTGGTCCCATTGTCACCAAATCGCATTCTGATGAGGGGATCCCCGGGAAATCGAGGAAAATCCTCATTTTATATGTGAAAACCGATTTCTGCGAAATTTTTTATTTTTTTTTTGAAAAGGTATACTCATTCATAATGGGAAAATTAGAAAAATTTTTTAAAGACCGACCCCAAAAAAAAAATTTTTACAGAAAAAAAACAAATTGCTTGTAAAAAAAACTGAAAATCTGTTATAAAAAAAAGCACTAAAAATTAAAAAAAAAAAAAAAAACGGATTAAAAAAAAAGTGTTATACAAAAATGCACTAACATTAATTGGTCCTTAGGTCTACCCATATTTAGACAAATAAAATCAGTTATAGAAATTCAAAATCACTTAAAAGCGAGAAATAAAACCTATTTTGACAAAATGGAAACCCGACTTCAAAAATCAAATGCACTAAAAAGTAAAAAAATAATTGCATATTCTTGTGCCAATTTTAGTTCACCTAAGCAAAATTTTATAAATATATATGTACAATTATTGTTATTTTTGGAGGCGGTGTCCAAAAGTTATGTGAATTTCTCTATGATGACACCGACTCCAAAAATAACAATAATTGTACATATATATTTAAAAATTTTTGCTTAGATGAACTAAAATTGGCACAAAAATATGCAATTATTTTTTTACTTTTTAGTGCATTTGATTTTTGAAGTCGGGTTTCCATTTTGTCAAAATAGGTTTTATTAGTCAAAATATGCATCTATAGAATTACAATTGATTTTTGAAAAGTTGAAAATTTTAAGTTTACAGGATGTTCAGAAGATTATTGAAAACATATTTATAGTAAACACTTCAAAACAACAAAAAGTTCATAAAATTATGCCTGAAAAAACTTTTTGACCCAGAATAAAACTGGATCTAGAGGCCCAGGAATGAATTTAATCCGTTTTTAATGAATAAACGAACATTTAATGTCCGAAAGCCATTGTACTCGTTAAAGTATGGAAAATAAGCTCAATAAATTAGGACCAGACAAAACTTTGTTTGCGAAATTCCGACTTTTAGAATAATAGATAATATATCGGGTCCTGTTTCATGTTAACTTTTTTATATTCGTAAATTGGTGAGTACTATGAATGCTCGACTTTTAATTTATAAATTTTTTCAAAACCACTATTTCCAGATAAAAATACAGCTATTTCAGAACTTACCTCATATGAAGTAATTTTTATATAGTTTAATTAATTAATTTTTGCTATTCATGATTGTGGGTGCAATTCGTGATATTGAAAACGAAACATACAATCCAAGAGTAAAAATTTAAAAATAATTTTTGTTTTATTTCAATTTCAATGTTACATAATACTTAATATGTAAATCAGTATTATTAAATTGACATGACCTTGTTACAATTCTTATATATATATTTTTTACTAAACAGATCTGGCATATGTGTTTATTTGAATAATAAATAACGATTTTATACTCAAAAAAAACACATGCACACACACACCCATCACTTTTTATCTGTAATGCATAATTCAAAGACAGATAGACATAATAAGTCTAGCGCGAGTATACAAAAATTATAAATATCTACCAGTCCATATTCAAACATAACATGTTTCTTATGAATGCTGCAACATCAGCATATATGTTCCTGCTACATAACTTGTCGGTTTTCAAACGATGTAAAATCAGCTAATAATCAGACTTGTAACTCTCCTAAACCTTTAAAAAAATGAGCCCTACTGCCCTGGGAGGACATTGCGGGAGGTTTTAGTGAATGGTACAGTGTATAATCCAAATGTCTTGGATTAAACCTAGTCAATAAGATTGAGAATTGAGTAGCCAAGAAAATTTCATTCGTAGAATCCATCCTCACGCAGAATATATATTCTTCCAATTCGGTTAAATATTTTCCGATAACATATTTTATTGCTTTTCAACGTTTTTCTGCGACACTATTCAAAGAATTAAAACGGAAATTGAAAGAGTGCTTAACACAGAAGTCTTTACAATTCAAAATTCTTAGCGAGCTGATTTGTTTACTATTTACACTATTATATCCTGTATATAATATGTCTATCAACGTTGACCCAATAGGAACATTGTGTAGTCAGCTGTAGTGCATCTATCATTGCCCACATGCAGCACTCCTTCACACCCAAATTCACAGACACTTGTAGAGTGCATTTTCGGTGGAACAAGGCTTTCAACATCATCGCTCACTGAGCACAGACAGTGATGTACATATCACCGCCTGTATACATATCAATGAATACATATTCTACAAATGTCTGTGAGTAACAAAGTAAGTACGGACAGCAACAGATACATACGGTACACACGGTATATAATGTTTACATATATTAAGTTTAGTTCCAACTATGTAACGGTTGAACATTTTTAAACAGAAGTTAAGGTGTTCATTAAATGACGTAATTAGCCCATGTCCGCATATCTGTCCGTGGACACAGTGACTCAAAACGAAAATAGATAACGATGTGGAATTTTTTTTCTAGAGCTAAAAAGAACTTCAAATTCGTAAATGGGCAAAACCGGACAGAGCTACCTTTCGCAAAGACGGGGGGGGGGTATATCCATCTTTGAAACTGCAACAGATTTCATTTTTTAAAAGTAAACAACTTTTTTTTCAAGCTTTTTTCATAAACTCAGTATCTATATCACCCACGTGAACTTAGTAGAGCACTTTTAGCAAGCCCCGCTCAATCCCATCCAACAAATTTGTTGGTCGTTTGTTGGACATTCTTGGAACATTTTTTAAATTTGTTGGACCTCATTCCAAAAGTTATAAACGTTTTTCCAAATGCTCCGCTCGGTTCACGCTTTTTTGTTCCGTTTTAAAACATGGCTCTGTTGGCGTGCGCTAAGCAGCGCTTTTAAAAAGCTTTATAACTTTAGAAATAAGGTGCAACAAATTTTAAAATTGTTCCTACAATGTCCAAAGTCCTAAGGAACATTTTTGGATACTTTTTTGGTCAGTTTTCAAACATTGCTCCGTTAGGGTGAACCTAGCAGAGCATTTGGAAAAACGTTTATAACTTTTGAAATGAGGTCCAACAAATTTTAAAAATGATCCAACAATGTCCAACAAACGACCAACAAATTTGTTTGATGGGTTTAGGAGGGGACTGCTAAAACTGCTCTGCTAAGTTCACGGCGGTATCTAACTCGGATATTTACACTCACTTAATCGAAATTATCTATAGTTTTGCCAAAATTTTAGCTGAAACATTTGTAATTTACTATGTAGATAACAGAATCATGTGTATGAAAATTGGGTAAAAATTTGAAGTGTTTTCTTTATCATTCTTCTTTGACAATACGACGACGTATATGAAGAAGAGAAAAAAAACGTTGTTTTTTTTTGTTAGTAATAATACAAAACTATTCAATATGTCTAGTCCATCAAACAAATAAATCAATTTATTTCTAGTAAAGAGAACATTTTCACTGTGATTTATGTCTAAATGTGCCAACGTGTGAAATATCAATATATT
The DNA here is from genome assembly GCA_963920215.1 of Nineta flava. NCBI lineage: Eukaryota > Metazoa > Arthropoda > Insecta > Neuroptera > Chrysopidae > Nineta > Nineta flava. The sequence continues at coordinate 36,101,140 of OY986042.1, forward strand.
TATGATGTTAAATAGAGCCAATGTTTTCTAATATAAAAAAATTATGTATGAATAATATATATAGTTGTGAAGTTTTTGTATAACACATTTTTGATTCTTCTGATTTATTGATTTGTAAATAAAAAACTGTTGGAGTAAAACATCAAATGATTTTTTTTTACGAATTCATTATAATAAAATTTATGAAATATTTAACCCACCAGGGTGATTAAAACAAAAATTATGTCCGATGATGTAAAAAGTAACTCATAGGTTGAGATATTTTTGTAGAAAATATAATGCCGTATAAGACTCTGAGCTTTGATTTTGAAAAAAAACTTTTAATACTTTTATAAAAAAAACAAAATTTTTATATCTAATTCAAATCGCAAATGAATATTGGTTGAGATATTAGTAGAAATGCGATTTTGAGCTGATGTTTTAGGATAATTATTTTTATACCTAACACTAAATTAAAAAATAAAAATAAAAATGTTTTCTTTATTGCTCCCTCATGCCCTAAACGCATGAACAGAACAAATTTAGTTATCAATTTGTGCGAAATTTTACGATTGATATTCTATATATCCTTAAAATTAACTCCAAAAACACGAAAACTGTTCATTTGACGATTTGGTAAGTTTATGAGCAGTTTGTACGATTTTCTAATATCGTATAAAGAGGGACATACAATCGTCTAAAAAGAGCATATCTCGAAAACCATCTGTCAAACTATCAAATCAAATGAATTTTTTTGTGTTTTTCGGACCAATTATCCTTTTTCGTGTTTGATTAAACTTGTTAACGTAAAGGTGTTTCTTCTAGAATTATGGAATAGTTAAAGCAGTTAATAGTTAGATAATCTAAGCTTTTAGTATTAAAATTTGATAAATAATAAACTGTTGCGAACGAGAAAAAGTAATATTAAATAATAATTAATCCTTGTACAAGTATAATTATCAACATTTAATATTCAGAACTATCAAAGTAAAAGGGTAATTTGTATCTCCAAAATTTTAAAATCAAATTTTATCGAATTATGTTTTGAAACTTTAGCGAATTTCAGTACCACTCCACTCGCATCCTTACATCCTTAGGCATCACAATGGACCTTATGGTCGAAGTGTAGCCCGTCCAAGGCAGCCTTTACAATCTATCTATCAAAAACAGTAGTAATTCATAATTTTTAAAGTTAAATATAAAATCTGAAAATGTCTCCTTTCAAAAAAATTATAATGATATTTTTCAATGTTTGAATAATAAACTAGTATCATTAATAATGTTATCATTGGGAAATAATTATTACAATTTATATGTTATTATTCTATCTCTTCGTTGTTGTTATACAAAATTAATTCGTTAGAAGAATAAATTATAAATGATTATATTCCATTTCGATGTCGAAAATAAGTGTATTAAAATCCTTAAAAATAATTAATAATAAGATTAATGTCAAATCATAATAATAAGTGAATTTATTTTACAATATTGTGAATAATTTCCATATCTCCCTATTCATAAAGGAATGATTTACAAAATATTTTGTAGACTATTCGGGTATTATAAATATAAGTCTTGCTACACGGTAGCACGATAATAATTTAGTTTATTATTAAAATTTAACTAGCGTAATTATTGTTTACAATAGCAATATTATCATGCTGTTGATTAATTTGTATTTTGGCATCAGCAATGAGTGTTGGTTGCTTTTTACAAGGAGCTCAATTGTTCTAAAATCACCTAATAATCCGTAATACCTTAAAATAACAAAATATATTACTTTCACCTGTTAACTGCTCAAAAATAGGCAGAATGATTTCTACAGATAACAAATGAAAATAACAACAAAAGTTGATTATATTTAAAAAAGGAACATTTTATGTCTTTACATTTTTGCTCTATCACTTACGTTTTCAAAGATAGGCAGTTTTGCCCATTTTGATCAAACATAGTCCGATTTAGCCTGTTCTCGAACCTAACTTTTTAGCTCTAAAACGCACGTACGAAATTTCAGCTCCCTCTTTTCTTTGGTTTTTGAGGTATCGAGAGTTATCGTGAGTTGAGTTACGGACGGAAGGATAACTCTGCGAAAATGGACAAATAAGGTCATTTTATGAACACCAAAACCAAAATTAACAACCAACCGTTACAAAGTTGGTAACTAAACTTAACTCAACTAAACTTAATATACCCTGGTATACATTATATACCGGGTATAAATATATACAAAACTACTTCTTGCAGTGCTTGCCGTTTGAAATTTGGTATATACAGACTTGATACCTAAATTACTTTAGTATACCCTAATATCAAATTGAAATTCCAACTAACATTTGGCATAAATCAGGCTAAAATTTGTAATTATGCTGCAGATACTATGAGATCCAATTGAGAAATAAATACAATTACCTGCGATTGTTTTATTTTATAAATTTGTATTTTAGTAATTCCGACAGGTTGGTTGCTTCTGGCATGATTGAGTAAGAATAAAAAACGTATTTGCTGACGTTATATTATAAAATAATGACATCTAATCGTAATTGGCTCGAATGGATCTCATAACTTGTTGTTGCTACATTACTACGATAATTCTGTTATTTTTAAGAGAATTTTTATTGTTGGGATACTCCCCATGGAGGGTAGTGATAAGGAGAAATATGTTCGTGCATTGTGTAGGATTAGATGACGCAAATATAGAAAAATTCCCAAAGTTGTTAAAAAAGTACAGAATTAAACAAAAAAAGTTTTTTTAGTAATTTAAATTTACTTTAATCAATAAAATGTCAAAATTAAGCAAATGGCAAGTTTCGAACATAATAACTTAATATTTATAATAGTTTATAAATCTAATACTTCCATGGTCAATTTTCTAAAGTGTTTATTACATCTGACAATTTATAATTCTTTTTACGAATTTCTAACAGTTATTTCATCTTGAGGTCCTATATTAACTAACGATTTTCCTACAGTTCTGAGAACGTACTCTCCAAGTTGTTTAGTCAGTCACATGAACAAGTCTTCATTTTCTTCATTTTTCGGGCAATTTAGCCAGCAATGTACGTCTGGCCAACCTCACTACTTACGGTTTAATGATAATTGTTGCCGTCTTCTTGCGTAAAATTGCTCCAATGCTTTTAAATAAATAGATAGATTGTAGAGATTGTCCTGGACGTGCTAAACTCCGATCAAAAGGTCCATTGTGATGCCTCAGAATGTGAAGATGTGAGTGGAGTGGAAGAAATTTATGTGTATAGACCGAGAATTGGTAGGTTATGCGGCTGCAGCCGACTATGGTAGGAACTATGCCGAAATTCATCTGGAGTTTGTGAAGGAAACTCTAGAAAAACCTTTTCAAACATAGCCGGTTACTTCGTTCTTGTCCATACGCCGATAGTTTAGTCAATTAACCGCCCTTTTTTTTTCTTAATAATTGACAAACTGCTATTGTCGGGATTCGAAGCCATAACCTCCCAGTTTCCAAGTAGGCATACTGCGCAGACATAACGCCTTAGACCGCTCGGCCACTTGGACTGTATCCAAAGCTTTTACTTGGGTACACTATTGTAATCAAGATTCTAAATGAAATTGCTCTCATTATCTACACCCTTCAAAATTGTATCATTGATTGAAATAACCCCACTACCTTTTATATTATAATGGAATTATTTGCGTGTGAGTTAACGTGAATCGATACTATAGACAATATAAATACTAAAGACCAGATACGTGTGACTTGACTAGAAGGCGGTATTATTAAGAATAGATTATTATTTATTATTTTCAATAACATTAGCTTGTCATCGTATCGTTGCAACTTAATTAATGTAACAAAATATACGATTTTTTAATCTGTATAACATTGTTTATTATTATTTATATATATTATAATCATAATTTATGTGCACATTTTTTTGCGTGTTTTTTGCCAATTTGTATTTGTACGCAATTATTTTTTTTAATGACTGCCATATATTTCAAGAAAATAATATTGATTTGACTACCGTGCGGCCTCCATGACTTTTAGCGAATTTTAGTTTTATAGCGTTTACTATTGGTTTTGTTCCGATCCTGGAATTTTGGAAAAATTTCTTCAAATGTACATCGAACCTACTTAGTGTTTTTGCAAAGCACAAAAACTAAATTAAAACTTATATATATATATATATATATATATATATATATATATATATTTATATATATATAGTGGGACTATATATATATATATATATATATATATATATATATAAATTATAGTTTTTGTGCTTTTGAATATTTGATAAGTTAACGTAGCTCCTGCGCAACAAATTTTTCCAAATAGGCAATAACGTAGACGCCTATTATAGATTATTCACTATTATTAAAAGTAATATTGCTATAGCCTAGTTTTAACGGGCTATCAAATAAATGAAATCGAATAAATGGAAAATTTTTTGATGGAAATTTTGTATATGATCGTGTTTTTTAGAGCTAAAAAGTGATTTCTGTGGGCAAAAACTTAAAAACTGTAACAGATAGGAAAATTTTGTAAAGTGAAAAAAAAATTCACCAAAAAACATGTACAGCGAAAACAGACGGGTCGTCCCGGTCGGAAATTGATAGGAGCTATGCCGATATTCATCTGGAGTTCGTGATAGAAACTGTAGAAAACCTTCACAAGCATAGCTGCCCCCTTTTTTTTTCTTAATATTTGACAAACTGCCGATGCCGGGATTTGAACCCATAACCTCCCAGTCCCCAAGTAGACCGAGCACGTTCTACCGCTCAGTAACTTGACTGGTTTATTGACCATTTTGTGATACTATTTATTTGGTCCGACTGAGAATAACTTATCACAAAATAAATATTTTTTCTGGCAATAATTCTTTCGTTTGTTAAAAAAAAATTGTTTACTTCAATAACCAACGGCAATATTTTTTACTAATTTATATAAAATGAGAAAGTTAACAAAACCAAAAAAAAAAAAACATATTCAATAAATTTTCTTCATGTAATATATATTTATAAATAAATTCGAATTTATTTATGTCTTCAATAAAAATTTTCTATTTAAAACACGATCGATGGACGTTTAGTTTAGTTTTATACATGTACAGTAGCTCACATGAAAATAGAATCAATATTAATTAATTTATTGAGAAAAAAAAAACGGGCTAGCACAATTTTATTTATTGATAGCGTACTGAAACTTCAGTAAAATGTTTATTTAAAAAAGTGTATTGAAGAGATCTTAGGATTACTAAATTAAACAAATATTTGAGATTGTCGGAACAATATTTTGACTGTTTTTTCGTAAACACATAGTTGCTCCCTCAGAATATATATAACAATCAATGCAGATACAACTATGGTTACGAAACTATAGTGAATTAAAAAAAATATTGTTACGAAAATCTACAAATATTTGTTTAATTTTCCGATTTAATTATCGCAGCCCATAGTATTAGAATTAATACTTATTTTGCTTTTTACTACGTGACTTAATTAAGCATTTTAGCTACCAATATTGTGCCGAAATTTTCATTCTTTTTTCTTAAGGTTGGGTACAGACGAGGAACATTGTGCAGCAACATTGAACTCCGCCTACAAAATATTTTCTCTACAGACGTGCAACCAAAATTGGGAACTAAAATTATTACTTTATTATTTTATTATTTTATCTTAATAAAATTTCAATCACTTGTCATCTTGTCTCTATCTATCTCATTTAATTTGTATAGTTTATTTTTATGTATGCACCTCTAGTAACTAGTTGTATGTATTTTGTAAAAAATTTTTACAAAAGTATATTGAAATCAATACAAAAAATAAAGTATAATAAAAATAATAAAGTATATAATGTAAATTGTAAGTAATCTAGGTAATAAACCATAAAAAAATATTAGGAAAACATAAAATTTTAGATAATATGTTGCAAATTTTGTTACAGACGCCAATTTGTACAGGAACATTAAATTCCTCCTACAAAATATCAAATAATTTTGATTCTTAGTGCAACCAGTTCAAGAACATGTTTTTTTGTTCTGCAACAGCTATACAGACTTGCAACCTAGTATCGAACATTCATAATGTTCCAGCACAGGTTGCATGTCTGTAGACCTCTTAAGGGTTGTATTTCAGATGATCTAATAATTTAATTTTAAAATGTGGTATAAAACATAAATTAAACATTTTGGTGGAGGCGTCGCGAAGAAACATGGTTAGTTTTCAAAAAATTAAAAATTATTTTTAAGTTAAACAGTTTTTCTATACAATTGTCGTGCTTTTTTCATAATTGTCACTTTGTGTCATATTCATTTTTAGGAAAACTGGTTTTTAGGAAAATGTTTCGAATAAAAGTTGCTTGTATATTTATAATGAACAAATATTATTCGAACCATTTTCTCAAAAACCGAATGAATAAAGCAAAAAGGAACTACACAATTATGAAAAAAGGACATGACTTTTGTGGTCCATAGTACAATAAAACTGTTATACTTATGCATTTTTTAAATTTTGTTTTAACTTTCCATGTTTTTTCACGACGCCTTCGCCAAAAAATTTAATTTCTGTTTTATACCACATTTTCAAATTATCTTATTAGATCATCCTAAATATTCGAATTACATCATTAGATCATCCCAATGGACAATAAATAGAAGTAGGTGAACAGCCAGCTTCAAGGTTTGGAACAAAAAAGGTTTAAAGGAAACAAAAATGCGAAGCTAAATGTGAAGCTAAATGAAACCTGTGTACGAATGAATATGTGTCTATATGGCGCTCCCCTGTCCATATTATTAGTGTAATGATAATGAATTTTGGATTGCGATTTGCTTTCTAAATTTTAAATATCAAGTACGTTAATAGGCGAAACCGTCCAACGAGAAAAGCGATCATAGAAGAATGGAAGCAACATAAAATATTACAGATTTTTGATCTAATTACGTGTCAAATTGTTTCTGATAATATGAATGAATAAGAAAAAATTCAACTGAGCGAATTTCCTTAGAATACATAAATTACTCTCTACCCATCATAATTTTGATGATGGTCACAATGAAATGTTGTATTTGATATGATTTAATTATTTGCAAGGCCAAATTTAATAATAAATAACATATGTCAAGAGGAAAGAGGGCATTCCGGAAAAGGACAATCATGTTTGCTACAATTCATTACTGTATCGTTTTTTTCAAACTCTTTGTGTCCAGAGATATTTATGATTTTAACTTCCAATTTTAAATTTTAAATGTTTCTGTAAATATTAATGTAATAGAAAAAATTATTTAATTATTTACAACTTTACTCCTTATGTATTACTTAAGGAGTAATACATAAAGATTTTTTTGATATTAAAGGAGATAGCCCAATTTACTTCTTCTAGCCCCCTTGTCCGATTGTATCCATTAACCAACTTGCCATTTCAAATAAAAAAAGTGTGTGTGTCAGCTCCGACGCACGGCTGCAGTTTACTCCTTAAGAACGATTGTCTTTGCCCCATATATATTGTCCATACTAAATTAAATATTTAATTATAGGTATAGCTCATACAAATTTATATAAACTACACTAATAATTAAATGATAATATATACTAATTATAATAATATAATATATAATAATATAACACAATAATAATATTAAACTACACTAATAATTAAATGTCTTATAAATAGAAATCACTTGTTATATTATGTATACAATATATACCATATTGATACTAACTGACTGAGTGCAGTAACAGACGTACACAGCATAACCTGTGTACAACTCTTATACAGCGAGACATGAACCTGACTGACTGACTGATTTTTCGTAACGAGGTCATTCTATCACTATATTTTAGTCTTCCTATTTTTTCAAACCGAGCGCTTATATGTAAAATCGATTCTTAAGGAGTAAACTCCAAAAAAGCACTTGACCGTTCAAATACCAAAAGCAACTCAAATAGCAAATTTTATTCCAATTGGATTAAAACTGTGACCACTATGATCAATTTTAACATCTATTCTATTATCTGTACAAAAACAGAAGCTGCATTACTTTGGGAGAAAATTTGCTAAAAATAAAATATCAGCTCATTTTTGGATACCTGTATAAGTGAGCCACTGTTAAAAGGATTAAATCATGTAGAGTGAGGTTTACTTTGAGTAGGAACAATCTTTATGATTTTGATTGTACATCCAGATACACTTATATACATATATTTTGTATACAAAACGTCGTCTAAAATAATAAAAAATGTTTAATGTTTTACTCACCAAATTGTTTATGTATACGTACAGACCCGTATTGGTACTACATAATACAATACATGGTACCATGGGCCACAAAAGTAGTGCTCACTTTTCCAAATTTTCTAGTTGAATTGTACGTAACTCATTCAGTTTTTAAGAAAATGTTTCGAACAAAAGTTGTTAGTACACATATAATAAACAAGTTTTATCCGAAGCATTTTTTTGAAAACCGAATGAATGAGGCAAAAATTAAACATATATTTTGGAAAAATACGAGCGACTTGTGTGGCCATGTGTACTATTATACTGGCGAAACAATAAATAAACTGAACTCGAATGTAATTACTTTTCAATGAGTATTATAATAAAATTTATTTCTTTTGGCATCAATACAAGAATTATTTAGATCTATGTGTACTGTGTCTACTCTATGTTACCTTACAACAACGTCTGCTTCAATGTTAAACTAATGTTACTTTTAATTGTTTATATTGCATGAATTCACAGCATAGTTACTAAATGTATTCTTTGATTAAAAATAAATTAAATTTTTATTACTATTCAAAAATAATTAAATTTATAGTTTGTTTTAGCGAATTTATCGATATTGATAGAGAATAAAATCTTAAATTATCAATGGATAGTAAAAAATTTGAACCCATTATACATGATCTTTGCTTAATTAAACCCAGTGAATTGATTTAAAAGTTAAAAACTACCTACTAAAATATATAAATTTTGAATATACGTTGAAGCTCGTTGAAAAATCAAGAGTTTAAAATTAAAAACATAAGTTACACAGGAGCTGCGTCAACTTCGAGAATTTCCGTAGAATACATTAATCACTCTCTAGTGGTCATAATTTTAGTCTGAACAAAAGGAAATGCCGTATCTAATATGGTTGTGGTTCATTTTATTAATAAATGGCATAGGTCAAGGGGAATGGGGCATTGAGAAAGTAAAAACACAACATATAAAGTATCTCTCTTAATATTAAAACAATCGAAAAATGTATGACAAGTAAAGTTGTAGAAAGTCATGTTTGCTACAGTTAATTACCTTATTATTTTTCTCAAACTCTCATGTATACAGAGATATTAAGATTTTAACTTTCAATCATAAATTGTAAATATTTCTGTAAATATTAGTGTAACAGAAAAAAATGATAAGATACAAAATGATAGTTAAAATAATTCTGTACAGCTTTACTTATTTTTCGATTACTTTATATATTTTTAGATTTTTCCAATATTAAGGCAGATTTATCAAATTTAATGTTTCCCCCTTGCTATAAACCCACTATTTTCCTTGTCCGAATTTGCTTATTAACATTTGAAGAAATTGTTGTGAAATTTTGACATCGTTATAATACCATCTCTGTTTCCTTTAGGAGGAAATTCGCTAGAAAGATTGCCCATACTGTTTGGATGATATTCTACACTCACTCCTGTGTACGGATTTTGTGAGAAAACTCGCATGAGTGAATAATCCAAGTATATTAACTTTAAGTATTCAATCTTAAACAAAATATCTAAAAAGATTGAATGTTTTCACTCAGATCCATATTCAGCAAAAAATTTGTTATAATATTTGACTTATGTAAGCAAATATATTTAAAATCGTTTATTTTTTTTGCATTCCCCATCCAGACCGAATTATTTAGATAACCGGTAAGTATCCGAATATTATATCAAGTGCTGGCTATCCTTATATATCCTTACCTATTATCCCTACGAGTAGGTAGGATTTCATTTTTGTCACTGTAAATTAGTTTTTATTATAGTTTTTATGTGTTTTATGATGTCATTAATTCAATGAAAATTTTTGTAACAGGTTTTTTTTTACAACTCATTCATTAAATACAGATATTGAGATAAGCTCTTCTCTCAAAATCTGATATGAAAAATCATACATATAATAAATAACCCACGACCTTCCGGCTTACTGCCAGGTGGAATCAATATATTTCTTCACTATCTCAATCTCGATGTATGAATACTAATTTTTTATTATATTTAGTTTTTTTTACAAACTGGCGCCTATCCATTCACCGGTACTGTAAGCCAGAGATTCTGAGGTTCCCAACCAAAATAATATATATGGTAAATTTTCATATTAAGCTCAGATAGAATATTTATAGACGATATTGTAAGCTAAACATAATTACGATACTCATAAAATTGTTTTTTACATACCGAAATACACGCTTTTCCCCATTTAGTTTCATGATTCATAGTCAACAGATATTTAACACATTAATTCACAGAATAAAAACAATTTAAATCTCTCCCTGGTGGATTTTGATGGATTTCTAGATCATGGATTAAAATAATAAAACTGACGTATGTTTTGTGCCAAAATTATTTATTTTTTGAATAAGATTAATTTATTTACAGTATTCAAAAGGCATTTTGATTCGTTTAAAAATAAATTGTAAAGAAATAATATTTATAATTTGTTTCACCTGTTTTTCTTTTCTTTCAAATATGTTTTGTATTTTAATATAAAATATGCAATTAATTTTAGTCGCAGTTAAATTGCGCACCTCGGGAATATTAAAAACACATTTTGTTTGTTTTCGTGATTTAAAATAAAATCGTCACCACACTTAGTCAGCTCTTGGAATAACTGATATATTTGCATATTATAAATTATGGTTTGATTATTTCTAAAAAATTTTCTTCCACATTTTTGTTTACTTCCCGTATATTTGATTCAAATCTTACAAATCTAATTTATCGACTTTTGGCCTACATTTACTTAACCGATGCTCATGAAACTTGACACACGAATTTAAACCTTTTGACATGATCCGATGATGGAACTCTTAGAAAAAGTCTTAAAAAAATTTAGTAAAAATACTTTTTAACGGTTTCATTGTACAATCGATGGTGTATTAAAAGCTAGAAAATAATAATATGGATCAATCTGATAGTTTGATTCAGACTCAAAAGAACCGTTGGGTGTAATAATTAAGGGACATTTATTTACATTTTGAGACACCTTTATTCCAAAAATATCCCTTTTTTTCGAAAAGCTTTTAAACAACATTTAAACTTCATAATACAATTTTATTGTGATATTTATTATATCACTTTTATATCAATTTGAAGTTTTGAGCCCAGGACTCAGGCATAATGTGAATGTATTATTCATATACAGTGAAACCTTAGTATAATGAACCTAAATATAACGAATTCCTCGATTTAACAAATTCTTAGAAATCCCCTAGAACATTGGCCGTAAGAATTAATGCCAAATATACCTTTACATTACGAATCACTTTTGTAAAAATCACTTTATAACGATTTTCCAATCAATGCAAAACATTAATATAGAAAGTATAATTAACATCTGTATAAAGTTTCTACTAATCCAACGAACAAGAATTCGTGTCTCGACAGGTTTCCTTTTTCTCTAATCAAGACAAACAAAATTAAAATTATGCTACCATGACCACAATGTTGATTGTTTAATAAAATTTGATTATTTTGTGCCAATTTTTATATTGTGTTTTTAAATAAATATTAAAGTGCATTCATTACAATGAGTTTTACTTTTTTTTAAGTTTGTTTACTTGCTAAAACGAATCTTAGACCAACCTAACCTCCATATAACAAACTTTATTGTAAAAAATTACTTGGTATAAGGAATATTTTCCAATCTACTTTACAGATTTGTTATATCAAGGTGTCGCTGTACATTGTTAATTTCCCATTAAAAACACGAATACCGATCATTGCCGACGGTCGATCGTTACATACATGACAGTCTCAACTGCTGAAATTTCATTCTATTTGCCATATAAAATCCTACTTGTATAGTATCGCTATGAATGTTTTCACATCAATAATAAGCTTTTGGCCAAAAAAATTAACGAAAAGTAAACAGAAATTTGTAAAGGCGGGTTAGCTTTCTTAGTAATTATATGCTTTCTGTGGGAAGTTTTTCGAAATTGGTACCGTTTCGGATATATATCAAAGCCTCAAAAATTAATTTTTATCAAAATTTAACATTTCTGTTGTAAGATTATTTAGGATTTGTCCACAAAAGTAGGGTTCATTTTCAAAATTTGTTAGTATGTACATTTTGCATTCGGTTTTTGGGAAAATGTTTCGATTAAGAGTTGTTAATGTTCATCCGAAGCATTTTTTTGAAAAATATAGGCAAAAAGCAATTATAAAAATTTTAAAAAATGAGCGCTACTTTTGGGGACAAGTGTGTTTTAAATGATGGTAGATGCATTTGACTTCCCCTGAGAGAACCAGGGTTATTTTTGGTCCGTGTATACAGGTCTTCTGGTATTCACACCATATTTTTTTGAAACTGTATTTAATGTGAGTTTTTGTTTTTGAAATAAATACATAATATGACAAATGGTTTTCTAAGGAAAAATATTTTACAAAACTAAAAATATAGCAAATTATTAAATATTTTAAGAAATCTAGGTTACACATACATATATATATATATATATATATATATATATATATATATATATATATATATATATATATATATATATATATATGTTTTTGTAAAGACTTTTCGATTTTGTTGCTTTAAAACACGTTTCTCATAAAGATTTCAATTTATATGAAGTAAATATATTATGACGGCTCGTTCATTCATGTATTCTTTTAACAATGCGACAACCATTTATATTTGTACTTATTTGTTGTTTATTTCTATTTGTAGTTTTTTCTTTAGATTCATATCACAATTACTTTAGTAACATATTTTCTAAATTTATTTTCTTGCAGTTACAATTTTCTTGATTAATTTTAATAATTTTATATATTGCTGATAAAACACACATTCGATATGCTTTTCTTATGGAAAAGTTATTAATTCACCTTGAAACCTGTTTCGTTTTCTCCGGTATGAACTATGACCCACACAAGTTGATCAGTTTTAAAATTTTTTAATTTTTTTAGATTTATTGATTAGGTTTTCGAACAAAAGCTTCGAATAAAAATTGTTCATTATTAGCATATTAAAAATTAAATTTGAAAATTATTTTCGATACCCGAATGAATAAGGCACAAATCAATTATAAAATTTAAAAAACTGACATCAACTTTTGACGCCATGTATACCCTAAAGTATATTTTATGGGTGCCAATATGAATCATTAACTTTAATCTTTGGTCAAGTGTCTTTTATAAAAGTGTTAATTTTGAACCATGTGCGTCAATTTTTGTGGCCAAGTGTACAGGAGCACTAGACAGAAATATGTCGAAAAAGTTATAATGCCGAAAATCGAATAGTGATCATCTTTTTTAGCCAGTAGCCTCTGTGTGAGTTTGAGAAATATCCGAGAATACAATCTCGACGGTTAAAACAAATCATAAAAGAAAACTTCATCGAAATCAATTAAGAATTGGCTATGACTTTAAAAATCTTTGTGGATTTTGATGTATCATCACCCAAATTTTATATTATTATACCGCAATTTATTTTGTTATCCAAGCAAAAGCTATTTTTGTTAGCAGACAAAAAATTTCATCCCAATCGGAGTTAAATTTAACTATGGTAGGTCAGAACCTTGATATAAAACCAATATTCTATATCAATCAACGAGTTTTATAGCCATATAAAACAGTAGGGTAACATCGAATTCAGAAAATTAGTTTTTTGAAAAAAAAATGTTTAAACAAATTTCCTCAAAATCCTGTAAATTCAATTCTAACCGAAAAACTATTTTTTCGGATTAGAATGACACCATAAAGTTCGGAAAATATAATTTTGCCTGTCAAGGCCAAATTTTATCCGATTTTTATTTTCTTAGAACATCTGGGAAGATTCACAATAGTAGTTATAATGAATCGAAATGCAAGAAAATACGTTATAACAGTTTTTAATTTGTCTGTAAAAATTTTGACATACGCAAAACCATAATTACGGAACTGTCAACTGTGCATGGCTCGACACGCATGTGGTTAAAAATTAACACTTTAAAAAAAGCAATTCCCAAAGAAAAAGTACAGGATTCAATTTGCACCCATAAAATATACTTTAGAGTATACATGGCGTCAAAAGTTGATATCATTTTTTAAAATTTTATAGTTGATTTGTGTCTAATTCATTCGGTTTTCGAAAAAAATTTTCGAATCAAATTTTCGATGGTCGAAAAAAATTTTCTACCATCTATTGTGGTCCATAGTACACTCATTTCCAATAACATAAATGGAATTTATAAATAATAACATTATACAAGGAGAAGTGAACAGTTGACCGTCCAAGTGGCCGAACGGTCTAAGACGTTATGTCCGCGCATAATGCCTACTTGGAAACTGGGAGGTTATGGGTTTGAATTCCGACTTCGGCAGTTTGTCAATTATTAAGAAAAAAAAAAGGCGGTTAATTGACTAAACTTTCGGCGAATGGACAAGAACGAAGTAACCCATGCTTAAGAAGGTTATCAGCAGTTTCCTTCACGAACTCCAGATGAATATCGGCATAGTTTCTATCATAGTCGGCTGCAGCCGCATATCCTACCAATTGCTAGTCTATACACAAAAATTCCCGCCACTCCACTCACATCCTTAGGCATCACAATGGACCTTATGGTCGAAGTGAAGCCCGTCCAGGGCAGCCTCTTCAATCTATCTCTATCTATACAAGGAGAAAATGATATTATTATTACATTATTTTCCCGATATAGGCAAATGACGTTGGACCTTTTACCCTCCCTCCATGCTTTTCCTAGTTTATCGTTGCAAGTCGTCAATCGGTTTTTTTTAAACTGACTCAATATTTAAAAAACTGACTGGTGTCCAAAAATTATGTGAATTTCTCTATCCTGACACCGCCTCCAAAAATAACAATAATTGTACATATATATTTAAAAATTTTTGCTTAGGTGAACTAAAATTGGCACAAGAATATGCAATTATTTTTTTACTTTTTAGTGCATTTTTTGTTATAGAATATTTTATTTTTGAAGTCGGGTTTCCATTTTGTCAAAATATAGTTTATTTCTCGCTTTTTAGTGACTCTAAAGTTCTATTACTAGTTTTATTTATCTAAATATGGGTAGACCATACTTAAACGACTAATTTTTAGTGAATTTTTTTATAACACATTTTTTTTTTTACCCGGTTTTTTTTTTTTTTAAATTTTAAGAGCATTTTTTTATAACAGATTTTCAATTTTATTTACATGCATTTTGTTTTTTTTTTGTAAAAATTTTTTTTTTGGGGGTCGGTTTTTTTTTTGTAAAACATTTTTTTTTTTACCCGTTTTTTTTTTTTTTTTAAATTTTAAGAGCATTTTTTTATAACAGATTATCAATTTTATTTACATGTATTTTGTTTTTTTTTTGTAAAAATTTTTTTTTTTGGGGTCGGTTTTTTTTTTTGTAAAAAATTTTTTTGAAGTCGGTTTTTAAAAAAATTTTCTTATTTTCCCATTATAAATGAGTATACCCTTTCAAAAAAAAAAAAAATTTCGCAAAAATCGGTTATCACATATAAAATGAGGATTTTCCTCGATTTTTCGGGGATCCCCTCATCAGAATGCGATTTGGTGCCAATGGGACCAATGGGAAACCAAACCCTTTAAAACAAAAAAAAAAAATTCAAAATCGGTTCATAAATGTTGGAGTTCTGAGGTGACACACATAAAAAAAAAAAAAAAAAAAAAAAAAAAAAAAAAATACAGACGAATTGAGAACCATCCTCCTTTTTTGAAGTCGGGTTAATAAGGACATAATGATATTATTATTGCTATTATTATGACTGTTATTTTGGTTACTAAATAAATTGAAAAACAAAATGTGCGGTGTATTATATTATGAAAAACACAATATATAAATTTGATGATGATACCAGTATTATATATGTTAAAATAATACGTAGTATATAGGTACAATGTAGCTACTAAATTTTATGCGTTTATTTTATTTTGCGATCGGAAGTACGTGCATCTGATACAAAATACAGAAAATTTTACCATTAAAATCAAATAAGTAAATGTACCGACATATATACTGCTGCTACTGGTATAATAGAAAGTATAATATAGCTAAGTAAAATGTTGTTTTGGTGTGTTTTGTTGGTTGGGTGGTATTCACTATTTCCTGCTATATTTTATACTCAAAAACCGCTATTATTGTTATTATTACTGTATCACGTTATTCATGGGAGAAAATGATCCATTTGTTGTGACATACAAGCTTATAACTATAATCCTAAAAGTTGGTTCATATTTTCAGAAAAATAATTTATTTTGAATAATTGACATGTCCTCAATTTTGTAATTGTCGAAAAAAGAATCAATAAATAAGAGGATTATTATTCAATAATAATTAACGTATTTATATCTGTTAAAGGCGGAGAGTGTAAACTGGATATACAAGGCCAGAGATCTTTGACCAACATAAATCTTCATAAGAGAGCAACGTCCTTCGAAGGAAGTTCACTAATCTATGGTCGTATAGTATGCACCTACGTCAGTTAACGCGATGTCCAAATAGTCCGTCTGTTAGGGAGTACGTAGACCAGCCAAGTAGCCAAGCGGTCTAAGGCGTCATGTCTGCGCAGTATACAGTACTTGGAAACTGGGAGGTTATGGGTTCGAATCCCGACATCGGCAGTTTGTGAATTATAAAAATAAAAAATAAAAAAGGGGCGGTTGATTGACTAAACTGTCGGCGTTTGGACAAGAACGAAGTAACCGGCTATGCTTGAGAAGGTCTTCTGCAGTTTCCTTCACGACCTCCAGATGAATAACGGCATAGTTCCTATCATAGTCGGCTGCAGCCACATATCCTACCAATTCCTAGTCTATTCACAAATTCCTTCCACTCCACTCACATCCTCACATCCTAAGGCATCACAATGGACCTTATGGTCGAAGTGTAGCCCGTCCAGGACAACCTTTACAATCTACCTCTATCTAGGGAGTACGTTTGTAGGTTTCGAGTCAGGGGATACGTTCGCCTGTCAGGTGTTCTGGTCATACCGAGCCCCACATCTGATCCTGCGTCGTATGAATGTGGACCTTGCAAAATTAAATATGAAATAAAGATCTTCAAAGGGTGTGCAGACAGTTTATGTGATTTCAATGTACGAAGGGATGACATCCTTCTCCATGGAGATGTTAAGGTGACGAAGATAACCTGAAAATCTGAATGGTGGAAAGATTAAACTCTACAGTGTGGCGGATACTGCCAAGGCAACCGATAATCAAAACAACCATGTTGACTGAGTATCCATAATTGTCGTAGTTCGTGGAGAAGATCCAGATACTTAGTACATTTTTGTTCAAACCAATGTTCGTTTTTGCGGCCACAAACAACTAGATGACTCAAATACTCCTGGAGCACTATATCACAGTAGCAAAATGAAAGTTCGAGAGAAAAAAGTATAAAATACTTGTTATAAACTCCATTGAACATATCTAGTAGATATATGATGTTTTAACATTTATAATATAATGTATTATATGTTGTAATATATACGACTTGTGTTGACAATAATTATTCATTATTTTTGGTGCCGTAGTTGCAAATTATCCACTTTGCTAGCTCAACTTTTTGAGATACATATTTGGTTTTAAAATAAATTTATACAAAAATTATCAAAACAATAGCGTATGGGAGAACCTTTTAAGTGTCGCAAGCTGTTTAAAACTTTAACAATGAATATCCAAAAATAATATATTTAAAAAAATTCGTTACACAGGAGCTGCTTCAACTTAGCGAATTTCCTTAAAATACATAAATCACTCACGAGCGGTCAAAATTTTAGTCTGATCAAAATGGAATGTCGGATCTGATATGATTTTAGTATTTTCAAGGCCAGAGTGAAACTGTCACCAAATTAGTAACAAGTAACATATCCTGCGACAATATAAGAGTAATTTTAATAAGAGTAAAATTAACAGGAATAAATGTGAATGAAGAAAACTTTAACAAGAGGAATTTCAATATAATTTAAAATTTGTTATATTTTAAATCTAGTATATTTTAATCTAGTTAATTTTCTATTTATTTTTATTTTTGTCTGTTGATCTCGAGTTTATATCTATTTCTAATTGTCAAAGAGTAAAGTACGACTAGCTAATTTATACTCATGATGACTACATTGTAGTGGGAATACCTATTTATAATACAAAAAACTGATTTAGGTAAAGGGGGCGAATTTGAAATTTTATTTCAAAAACCTAGAGTTTTCACTAATTATCGTTCGATAATATAATGTATAAAGATAGAAGAAAACACAAAATATAAAGTAACTCTCTTAATATTCGAAAAATCGAAAAATTTATAAGAAGTGCAGTGGTAGGTACTAAGTTTTACTGTAATTTAGTTTCTTATCATTTTTCTGTTACACTAATATTTACTTTGTTGTATTTATTTTGTTTGTTCTTTTTTTAAAAAATTTTTTCATGTCCTTTTTTATAAACAAATTTTGTGGTAATAAATTAAGATAACGATCAATAAGAGGTATGTCAAATTTTGTGTTTCCCCCTCCCTTTGAAACCCCCTTTCCCCTTGTCCGATTTAACCCATTACCAAACTTGACCCTTTGAATACCGAAAGTGCCTCAAATAACAAATTTCATTCCAATTGCAATAAAAATGTGACTGCTAGAGAGTCCTATACATATATATATATATATATATATATATATATATATATATATATATATATATACATATATATATATATATATATATATATATGTATGTTGATATATATACAAATATAAAAGTTTTAACGATAGTGATTTTTAACATCTAGTAGCTAGGATCGATAGACATTTGAAGAAATTTTTACGAAATTCCAACATTGGCACAAAAACAATAGCTGCATTTTCTTTGGAGGAAATTTGCTAAAAAATAATACAAATATTCTGGACATTTCTAATTTACTTTCTAACTGAGTACCGCTTAAGCGATCACAGATTGGCGAAAAATTTCAATTAGTAAATTGATCATTCCTGAAATGATTTCCTATAATATTACTCGTAACATATTACACATTAATAGATCAACTTGTATACAACATATATTTAGCAAACTATATTTAAAAGGGGAAAAATAAATTTCGCACTTTTTGAGATGTCATAAAAAGTGATAATGGGGGTAAACTCCGCACTATTTTACTACTACGTATATCACTTACCCCTACTCCAACTTAATATATAAAAGCCCTTGCAAGTTTAGATGTATGATAAAAAAATCAAGCAACAAGTAAAATATTAATAAGCTTGAGAAAAAAGTGGTAATGTGAATGGTTTAAGAGCCAAAAAAAGTTGACCCCCTTTCTATTTTTGATGAGTTATGACAACTTTATATATTCGTTAAAATTTGTTGTTGCAACAAGGTAGTAAAATAGCTAATCGATTGTTTACTACAAAGAAATAAACACAAAATTAAATAATTCATCCTGAAACCACCGGTATCCTTATTTCTGGACTACTTTGTTGGGTTCAGCTAAATACATAAAATTATAGTTTGAGGGATTTGCATAACATGAGCATAACTCCACTTATAGGTCTCAAATTTCTATAACTTAATTTTAAACAAATACTTTACCTGAAAAAATGCGGAATATCCTAACGGTCTTTAGATCCGTTCAAAAGTCTCGTTTTTCACCCTCACAGTAAATAAAATACTTTGCGAATTCAAAGTATATACACATACATACCTAAATACACTAAATACATATTATGTACATATGTATATAAAATATACCAATATTGTTTCGTATACAGAATGTGTTACGGACTGACTAGTCACGCAAAGTAAATTTAACTGACAAAATAAAAAAAATAAAAAACTGGTTGCATAGTCAAATTTTATTTCATTTCTAATTGACAAATAAACAGGATTTGAAGAAACGAAACTTCGAATTTACTTTGCTAAGGCCACTTTTTTTAAATATTTTGAGAATATCACAGTTTGAAAATATCTATATTAGACGAAACATGTCATATTTTAAAATTATTAAAATATTAAAAAATATAGACTTAGCAAAGTAAATTGGAAGTTTCTTTTCTTCAAATGCTAATTATGGAGTTCCACAAAGTAAAGCTCTCTACAATTAATTATGACAAATAAACTTTTAAATATATTTCTTTAAATATATGTGATATTCACATGGTCAAGATGGTCATGCAAAGGCTCTTATAAAAATCTTTTCATGGATAAGAGAGGATACTTAAATGAATCATACACACAAAATCATTCCCACAGAGAATGATCAGTGCAGATTTTGTCATGAAGAGGAGGAGTCGGGAATTCACATTTTGTGACGGATGGGCGGATCTCCAGTCAGATGAAATGAACAAGGTTTCGTCCAAGAATATCTTAACGTATATCAAATTGGTCGCGATACAACAGCTCTTGATAAGCAGCACTTGCTCCTGACTCAAATCTAATAAAATCTAATGTGATATTATTCGTATATGCATATATAAAAAGTGTTTATATATGAAGGATGAATATCCGTTCTACTTTAACACAACTATGAACAATATCAATAATATATATTAATCAAATATACCATGAATACATATAAATATACACGTCGTCACTGGTTCATCATCGCCAAGCCAGGGCTATTGCAGTAAGAAACATGTAATTGTGAAGAAATGTTCCTTAAGTGGAGAATAGACACAGAACTTGGTTGCAGCAACATTGAACTCCGCCTATAAAATATTTTCACCACAGACGCTGCAACCAAAGTTTGGGATCATAAAATTTAATTTTTACTATTTTATGACTCTAGTCATATAAATTCAATCATTTCTCATCATGTCTCTATTTATCTCATTTAATTTGTATAGTTTATTTATATCTCTAGTAAAAACTGCACAAATAATTTTATACAATATAATATATACAGTGTGTCTACTTAAGTTGGCTCCATATGGAAAACTTTTTTATTATAATGTTTACGAAAAAAAGTTATTCTTTATAAAAATCTCTGCATTCGAAAATATTAATATTCAGCTATTCACTTTTGACATCAAATGTATAGGGTGTCTAAAAATTGAAAAAGTTCGATAGGAATGTGTTGACCACTTCAATTTTAAATTAAATTTTGTTTATTTTTTTCAAAATGTAGACCATATAGAACAGATTATACGGGAAACGGTTCAAGAAATCACTCCCGAGATATGTAGGAGTGGATTTAAAGAATTTTGTAAAAGGACAATTACATGTATGGAACGCGAAGGTGGATACGTTGAGGCAAAAACGAACTGAAGGTAACTGTTGTTACTTACGTCAACAATAATAATTGTATTTGCAATGTAATGTATGAAAAATAAATGTTCTGTATTCATTATTTTGTTACATATCATTCAAAATGTTTCAAATCAGCAAATAAACATTTGAAGTACGATGACTGGTTAATTAGAATAACAGATAACGTGTTTTATAAGTAGGACTTGCAAAATTTAATTTAAAATTGAAGTGGAAAAAAAATTCCTATCGAACTTTTTCAATTTCTGCACACCCTGTACATTCGATGTCAAAAATAAATAGCGGCATGTTAATATTTTCGAAAGCAGAAATTTTTATAAAGGATAACTTTTTTTCGTAAACCTTTTCCATATGGAGCCAACTTAAGTAGACACACTGTATATATTATATATAATGTAAATTGTAACCAATATAGGTATTTTGTATATGAACATTTAACTCCTACTAAATATCAAATAATTTTTAATGTTGTAGCAACCAATCAAGGTCATGTTTTTGGTTGCTGCAACCAGTCCACATACACAGCAACATGCTAGTTAGTCTTCAATGTTGCTGTTCAATGTTGCACGTTTGTGGAGCCCATTAGACAGCTTAGAGGCGTGCTAATAAAACCACCCCTTAAAGGGGCGGGAAATATGTAGATTAATTTTTCTAAATTGTGACCGTTCGAAACGTAAATTTTTTTAATTAAATTTATTGAAAAATAATTTATTTCCAAAATTTTGTTAATGCACGCATATCCATAGAAACTATAAACAATATTACGCTATAAATCGGTACATACGAAATTTATACATATAAAAATAATCGGGACGAAACTTTATCTATATATCAATTAAGGACGTTCGAAAGAGAAAAAATAAATGCAGAGAAGTTCTTGTAAATTAAATATGCTATAAAAAAGTCAATACGAATCCATTGGTATGCTTCAAAATGTTAGTTAAAATGCATTTTTTCGATATAAATCATACTTTTAACACTGGGCCTTATTGAGAAACTACAAATTTAATATTTTTAATCGAATAAAACATAGTTTAAAATGCAGAGAAGTTTTTATAAAACTATGTAAATTGTTATTAGATAAACAAGGTTTTATTTGAGCCAAAGATGAAGGTTGTTCAAATGCATTTTGGAAAGTAATAATGAATTATATAAGTAATTTTATCATTTTAGAGAAGCAAAACACAAGATTTTACTTTTTTATTTAAAATAAAAGAAACGATTACATTAAATATGTAACGCTGCGGGCATGTGCAATCACTTGATACCCCCTTTACGTCTTTCCCCGCAAAATGACTTTTTCGAATGCCCTTAAATACGAAACATGAAAATTGGTAGTTTGGCTATTAACTATAAACAAATAAATAATTATTTAACTGTTTTAAAAAAATCAATCCCTCGGGAATGAAATCCATGGTGAAAGTTGAGCATTGAGATTCCGGTTTTATTTGAAGCTATAGATACATGAAAATTGGTATTTATAAATAAATAAATAGCGTTTTAAGAAAAGCAGTTCTAAGGGGGGAAAATATTATGTTGCTCAGTTATAATTTTACATAATTTTCGTGGGCGAAGGAGCAACGAAAAATGCTATGCTAATTATATAAAATTAGACTAAGAAACAAAAAATTTGTTTCCCGTTTTTATTTCAATGATACAAATTTAATTCGAGCGACTAACGCGTTACATTCAGTATATATACGTATTTATACAGCGATGATGACTGCATGCCTGGTTGGCTTTCATACGTTTTATACGAGGATGCAAAGGAAAAGGTAAATAAATAATAAATTCATGGTAAGTATGTACGATACAGACAAAAGTATCATTGATAATATTTATACGGACTTAAAACCGATAAATATTAACCTTAGATACATGCACTTACTGATAATATGTTTAAATGTTAGTTACTCATACATAAGCCAAACTATTAGATGATTTTAATCGGTCAAGCGATTTTTGCGGTCACATGCCAAAACGATTTTAGCGGTTAAACAATTATATATTTAAGGTGAAACGGTTTACGCTATTTTGCCCAATTTTAATTTTTATACCCGGTATATATGATATACACAAGAATGTTATGTTTAATGAAAAAATTTTGTTTTAGCTGTTCATAAAATTAGTCCATTTCTGCATAACCAGCCGTCCGTCCGTCAACACGATAACTCAAAAACGAAAAGAGATCACGAGCTGAAATTTTGTTTTTGTTCTAGAGCTAAAAAGTAAGGTTAGATCGGACCATGTTCGCAGAAAGAGGGCAAACAAACCATCTTTGAAACCATAAGAGATAGAAGAAAAATTTATAGACAAAAAATGTTCTTTTTTAAGAAATAAAAAACATTTTCGTTGAAATTTTAGTTCAAGACCTCAGAATATAGCAAGTATTTAAGCTGTTAACTCAGTTAGTTATTATTTGTATTTGTTTAACTCTAAAATAGTGCAATTATAACGAAATGCCCTGAGTTTATTTGTCTAAAATAAATTTTAATAACTACTCTGAGCCAAATAGATTTGCTATACAAAGATTTAAGGATTATAAAGTTAAGCTAATGTATATATTAACTAAATAATTTAATTGTTTCAATTCCCTGTGCATACTATGTTCATTATAAGAGCATGAACTGTTTTTTACTATTTATACACGAATAAATGAATAGAACTAGGACTTGTGATTCATACCTTATAGTACAGAATTAATTCGTGGTACGTAGCTAATAGTTACCGATGCTTGAGCGCAAATTGTGCCAAAACTTTTTTTTCTAATGAAAAAAAAGTTACAAACAAATTTACCTACTTGTTTTTAGAACTCATTTTATGTTCTAAATATAAATAGATAACTCCGGGGTGGCGATAATTCAGACACAATGCCCCTAAAATGAAAGTAACTACAGCTAGAAATAAGTACAGCTGAAATCGGACTTCTAGTTCATGTATGAGAAAAACCGTAAAAAATAGACAGTTATTATTTCTATGAATAGGACAATTTTTAGGCCAATTATGTGTACATACAAAATGATATGGCATTATGTAAATTTGATACATTTTCTCACACATATTATAAGCACTCTATAACCCCAATTTACATTTTATTCACTTTAATATTGTGCGTGATATTTAGTATAAAGAATAATACTTATTAAGAAATGTTGACTACATGGATATACAAATATTCATTCCCCTGTTTGTTGTTCGTAAGGTAAATATCAAAAATTGTTCACAAAACGCTTCTATGTAAATAATACCTAAGACTATAAATGTTTAAAGGTTGATAGCTTTGTGTTATCATGATCTGTTGTATCCTAATTCACTCAAATTTATTATATCGTTGATAACCGTTGTTTGCTTATTAAAAAATTTCCTATTTTTAAAAGAAAATGTAGGCTACAGCTTTTGTACCGATGAAGGGATTTCTGAAAAATGTCTACATATATATATATAATACTAGCTGATACCCGCCCGCTTCGCTTGACCCGGACTATATATATATATATATATATATATATATATATATATATATATATATATATATATATATATATATATATATATATATATATATATATATATATATATATATATATATATATTTATATATATATATATGTATAATATATATATATATAAGGAAATAAAAGACGAAACATAATATATATATATATATATATATATATACATATATATATATACTAATATAATACAGCTGAAGAGTTTTGTCATTCATGAGGAAGGCTATAGCAGAGGTGGGCACAGACAGCTCGTCTGAGCCTTACGGGCTCTTCATAAGCTGGGTGAGAGTAAGTAAAGAAGGTATGTTTTGAAGCAAGACGGAACGATGTTTCAATACAGGTTGTCCTACCGATTATTGCCCAATAATTTTATAGTATCGTCTATAGTATAGTCAATATTTTATTTTTTTTGAAAAACAAATTATGCGAAAAATAATTTCCACTACTACAAAAAGTACTTTTCACTTTTTCAATTCAAAGTAGACTAACTCGAAGAACTCAAATTCCCACTTTATGTAAATTTAACTTAATTCATCAAATTCCCATGACACTATACTGAGCATACTCCATACGAAGAAAAAATAATTAAATCAGGTAAATAATTCTTTATTAGTTCTCGGATATGAATAGTTAAATATTTAGACAAATTATTTGGAATTTCCAAAACTATATTTCTATTTAAATTATCCTTTGCAAAAATTTTCCTCTTTTATTACAATGGTCCAGCGGTAAACTTAAAGGTTCAAAAGATTTATATATATTTTTTATATATTTTTATTTTATTCATACACAAATATGATATATACTAAAAAGGTACATTTTATGACCCAAATTACCAGCCCAAAATTCCAGAGTATGTATTGAATGATTGTATGTATTATTTACTTTGTATAATAGTGACCATAAAAAATATTTGGTATTATTATATTTTTTTCAGAAAATGTTTTAATTAAAAAAAGAAAATATTAATAATTGGTAGGTTACCCTGTATTAACTCTATCTCTCTTCCCTACCTCTCACTCAGAGCTTGGCAGAGTCATCTCCTGCTCACCTCTGGGCTATAGGCTATCTAGCATTACTTTAAAATTCTTAGTTAGCGTTAAATATCGATATTTGTAAAGTCGGAAGAAAAAATATATATTCGATAGATATAGAAATCCTTATAGTGTGCTATTAAAGTTTATATAGTTACTATGGAAACGATAATCAAAGTTGACATTTCAAAATTGAAACAAATTTTTAATAAAATAATAATCATTTTATTTGATTTATAGTTATGTTTAAGAAGTATAGTTTCAATGGAAATGATAAAATCTACAAAAATTATAACCGACTCCAATTTTATATAATTCACGGGGAATAGCTATATAAATGCGGACGGAGTCGCGAGAAACAGCATGGTCAGGTAATGAATTGTAACAAAATTTGTTATAAAATTTGTAGAAAATCATTTTTATTACAATTCATTACCTGACCATATTTTCTGTAACCCTAATATTTGCAATTTAAATACAATACCCATAGTAATAAATAAATAACGTATTACCATGGTTACTTAGATATCATGGTTAGAATGACATCTGTTTAAGATTTTTTAATTCTATGTCAAAATTCATCCCACATCCCGCCCCTTTCCCGGTGATCATATAGAGTATATAAGATTTTAGTCAAAAAGTAAATTATTAAGATATCTATTTCCAAAAGAGAAATAGTGTATTTTTTCTGAGGAAATTCCCGCAGCGCCTGCGTAACGAATGTTTTTGAGATTGGACAAAATTATTATAAATTATTTCAAAAAATTGTATAAATTATTAAATTTAAAATTTTGCCCTCATTCCTAGATCAATTATTAGTGTTTTAAAATACATATTTCGATTACAAGGAAGACATAATCTGTATGAATTATCTAATCGTACCTATCTCAGGGATTTGGAATCGAAGAAACATTACTCGTTAATAATTCGGTGCGTATCTTAAAATAATTGAAAAAAAGTTTTGTCTTTTATATGTTTGGATGAACTGGATTAACTGACGAATTAAAGCATTAAGTGTGTGATTGGCCAATCATCTGCGTCGATTAGCGAATAGCGTTATAGTGTAATGCTTCGTTTAGACTACGGTATAAGGTCTACGATCTATTACGGTCTGGACACTAGCCAGACACAAATGTACAGAATTAGTTCCCGTAATTGCTGCTTATATCGTAATTAAACAACGACGTAAACGCTATATTTATTACTATATAATATGTATATGGAATATATGACAAAATGTTTAATCTGTTTGGAAACCTGAACAGACACTCTCTTATGGCGTCACAATAAATGTCACAATTAGAGACACTCTTGTGCACATATAGACACTAGGTGTATACACTGAGTGTACGGTGTCTAGTGTCGTAGTCTAAACGAACCTTTATATCAACTGATTTTACCCTTGAACATGGTTTAATTTTATTAAACCGAATTCATGATTTATTTTCTGTATTTGTGTACATTATTCGTATGCATGTAATTCTGTGGGCTTTTGTACCGATTTCAGCAGTTTGAAATTCCATTTGTCAATTTTGTAGTTGTTCTCAATAACGTGAGCAGCATTTACACAATTTTTCCATTCTCCAAAATTTGGCATAAGCTAAATGTTCTTCGATTTGAATTCCGATTTGGCGACGACTTTGAGAGCAACATAAAAACAACTTACAGTGTATATATATATCTGATTATCGTTCATAATTATTCTATCCTTTGGATTTCCAAGTATTTGTTTTCAAAAACGTAGAGTTCTCTTTGATTGTTTTAATAATCTTTATATCAAATTTCTGTATAATTGTATATGGATATCTGGAGTCAAATTTGAACATATTTTTAACTGATTTCTTACAAAATTACCACTATTCATATTTTCATAGATGATGTATAGCTCTGTTATATTCATGTCATAAGCTTCATTGTTGTGGGAGTTACTAATTTTAGTCAGCCATATTTTTTATTCTACTTTCCTCTAATCTTAACTGTTACTTTATGGGATTACAAGAATGTTATTTTGGCGAATTTAAAATAACCAATAATTAAGTGGAAATGTCCTTCTTATTTAGAAATAATCTAAATAAAAAAGCAACAATAATTACAAACATTCTTTGACATCAAATGCTTGGATATGAAAAATCAAACCCACGAATAATTGCAATAGTTCAATGGCCAATTTATTTACAATAATAATAATAATAATAATGATAAATAAAATTTATAAATACAAATAATAATTTGTATATAATTCGAAGTAATTAAATTCGCATTAAAATATATAAATTTAATTGACAATATAAGATGAAATGAAATAGATTAATAAATAAATGTGTAAGTATTTATAAATTTATTAAATAAATTAATTATTAGATGATTCAGGAGATATGGGTCTTGTCAATGTAATACATATAAACGGCCATTGAACTGAATTCATAATAAAGAACAATTAATTAATAATTATAATACAAATATTCTCTGTAAACTTTACTATTTAAGGTAGTTCATTCGTTAACTTATTTTTCTTATGAATTTGATGAAACTAAAATATAACATTTAGCTTGGTGTACTTTATTTAATGTACACTCCCATTCAATAAAATTGACCAGACCTGAAATTTCTTACATTTCATAAAACTGTATAATTATTCATTTATAAACAAAGATAAGTAGTATATATTTTAAGTGTGAAAAAAGAAATGGAAGTAAAGTAAAAAACATTTACTACAAGAATAATCAAAATTGTGACTGATTCGGTGCAGATCTGTTCAATTTTATTGAACGGGAGTGTACAAAAACATTTTTTTTGAACGATTTTGAAGCAAGATTTGCTATTAATGTTGAAATTTTTAAGCAGTATATATTTCTATATATTTCTTTAACAAATGAATTTAAAAAAAAAAACAATTGACTGACTTAATTATTTCAAAACCCGGTATATACTGAGTTTATAAAAAGGTTTCAAACCAAAGTTGTTTATTTTAAAAAAGGGGACATTTTTTGTGTCCACCTATTTTTTCTACCTCTTACAGTTTCAAAGATGAACATTTGTCCCTGTCACAGCAACGTTGGAGCACAAATTATGAGAGAATTTATAGAGTTTATGAAAAAAAGTTTCAAGCAAAAGTTGTTTATTTTAAAATAAGGATATACATTCCGATTTTGCCTATTAACGAACTTGACCTTTCTTTTTAGCTCTAGAATATTTCAGCTTGTTATCTCTTTTCGTTTTTTAGTTATCATGTTGATAGACAGACAGTCGTTACAAAGTCTGAACTAAACTTAATATCAATGTCAACACAAGTCCTGAATAAGTAATACACTATATATGTTATACTAGATATGTTCAATTGTATTTTATGCATATTTTTCTTGGACTGTCACGAGTGAACTACCTTAAAGGAATAAAAATGAAAGACGTGTAGGTATATGTTATTAATAGATTAGCTATTGGAAATAGTCTAGTAATTGAGTTGCTAATTGGTTAGATTAAAATCATAATTCGGAAATAATTCATGATCGAGAAATATTTTTCCCTTCTAGTTTAAGGCCATGACTGTTTAGGATAGTGTTTGTAGTGTATGTAATGATTGCAAAATTAAGATAAATATAATCGATTTTAAATTCAATTCGAAATTAATTCAAAGTTAAAAATTTCCATACGCCAATGTGAAACTACTACCCCCCCCCCGTGGGAATTTATGACTTATCTACCAGATTAAGAATTCAATTGTTTGCCCTTTTTAAATTACAGCATATTCCGGAAAATAAAGAAAAACTAAAAAATAAAGAAAATATAAAGAAATAAAGACAAAACTGTAATTTGCAAGTGGCAAACACCTAAAACCTTAAAGTACATGTCAATACAAACAAACAAATATATGTGTCGAAAATTCCCACGGGGGGAGGGGGTACACACCAGCCTCCGCTCTATTAGCTACATGTGCGTTATTCCATATGTAACATTGATAGTTGACACGTTTTATGTGGTTTTCTAATGACGTTTTGCATGGGGAAGTAGACATAAATCCACACCTTGATTGTTGGGCAGAGAAAATGCAGCTATGGGAGAATCCTTTTGTGAAACCAAATCAAACCGTAGATTGTTTATATTTGTGTATTCCTTATTACTGTACATGCAACAGACGAATTTCTCCAGGCCGGTCAGTAACGTGTCTGTAATTGTCGGTGATGCTCCTAATGACGTAAGGATAGGTACAAACTTTGAAAAGTTTTCCAATTTAGATTTCACAGACAACTTTCCGTGACAAACAAAGGAACTGGTGGTGTCACATCCGGACAGGGCATGCGCATTCAACATAGCGTGACTCATTTCTACACCTAAATTATGAGAAATGGCGGTGACATTTATGGCTCTTCGTTTGTTACCAGTTCCTGTATCAAAGAATACTATGTTTTCAATGTTGTTGGCATATCTTATTAACAACATAAATACATCTGTGTCCGGGGATCTAACTCTGATGGGCGAATTGTATTGACAATATTTTGAAGCATGGAAGCAGTGTAATATTATTTTAGTGTCTGCTTCCTCTTGTGAAGAGCATAGGTCTTCTTGTGTTGTATGTTTGATAGTTTATCCGTCTTCGCTAGTAAAGCAAGTGCACTTATTACTATGTGACAAGTAAAGATTCCTCCCATGTAAGTAGTGGGCATATTTGTGCTGAGCCCATTGATTATGTAGCAGGTTAACCAGTTGTTCTTTATTTTTGCCATTAGCAAGGAATTTTTTCCAATCCTGTGGAATCTTGGTTTTAGGCCCTCTTATTAAAAACGTTCTTCAACAAAATAGAGCTATTGGTGTACCAATGTCAAAATTTTTAAAGGGAAACGCGGGGTTTATAGGGAATGGGGAATACAAATGAGGATGAGATAAATCATTGGTTAATGAACTGTAGCAAACATGATTTTCTACAACTTTACACCTCATTCATTTTTCGATAATTCTAATATTAAGAAAGATATTTTATATTTTTTATTTTCTTCTGTGTCAATGCCCCTTTCTCCCTGGACCCATTTATCTATACTAATATTATAAAGAGGAAAGATTTGATTGTTTGTTTGCATTGAATAAGCTCCGAAAATACTGGACTGATTTAAAAAATTCTTTCACCGTTGGGACGCTACAGTATCCCCGGGTGACATAGGCTATATTATATTTTTTTTGAATTATGGAAACTCCAATAGTGTAACCCGATGTGTAAAAAGTTGGAGGTTCTGGGAAGCTAAATAACATTTTAATTCTGATATCGGAAGTGCCGGTAAAAATTAATAAAGTTGAATAATTCAGTAGTACGCTATCGACACCAAAAGTGCCGGAGCAAATCTTGGAGTTCCACGGGCAACACCAGGGAGTTGAGCTAGTTATTAATAAAATAGGCTTGGCAAATAGCAAAATCATGTACGACATTTCATTCTAATCAGACTAAAATTGTGACTGCTAGATAATTTTTTATATACTCTAAAGAAAGTTTACGAATTTTTGTCTCCTGCGTAACGAGACTCGTTTTTTGCTACATCTTGTATAATTTTTAATATTAATCAATAATAATCAAAATCATAGATAAAATTAAATATTGAAAAGTGTAGCAGAATACATCTAAGCACGTTTTAATATAATAGCAACTGAAAGCAGTTTAGATGTAATTGGCCAATGGTCTAATGGGATTACAACTACATATATACTCGTATAGATATATACTCGTAGAGTAATGTTTTCTATTGTATATTGTATAATATTCTATTCTATACTATTCTAGGTAATAGAGAAGCTGAATTAGCAACAACAACTAACTGGACCGATTGTAATCGCTATTGTGTTATACATAATCAACATGTTATAGGAGAGAGTATCCGTATCTATACATGGTACAGCGTTATAATCGTAATATCATGATATTTTCCAATTATTTTTATTGTTATTGCTATTCATAATTTTATTAAATTTTCAATTTCATTTTATAATTTTTCACGGAAATTACTTAAAATTCAACAAAGGAAACATTTTGTTTAAGTTAGAGGTTTATAAATAAATTCTATAATTATAAATAGTGTGTACAAAACTACTGAAGTGATATCACATAAATAAAGTATGTTATACCTTAGTTAATACAATTTTGTCTTTGAAAAGTTGAAACGAAATAAATATCAGAAGCTGGCATAGCCTCATAATAGATATACAAGGTGAATCGAATCAACCGCATAATAGTATACGTCTCTATTTTTTTCTATGAGCCGTTTTCTATGAAATTGATTATTTCTTTGATATAGTCTTGCATTATCATTCGCAGCTTCGCTCGCGAAAATTTAGTTTGTCAGGACATTCAATTACTTAGTAATAGAAGTAGAAGTCTCTCCGTCAAAGACTTTCCCTAAAAACGCTAATACACATGTTTTTTAAATTTTATAATTCAGAGGCTAAGTACGAATTTGTATGCACCTAACTCAAAATCAATCCAATATCGTAGTACCCTTATGCATTTATTCGTTTAAAACTTCTAAATTCTGAATTCGAATTTTCTTGTTTTTAACTTCGAAAAGCAAGAGATTTTCATACTAAATCTTAAGTCCTGTTTCTCTCCCTCAAAGATTGACTTTCTATAAACGCATTTCATTATTTATAATTAGTAGCTTAAATACTTGAGCAAAATGTATACTTTCATCTTCGTCGTGGTTGATTTCCGGAAAACACTTCAGCACGTATTTCTTAATTGTTCAAAAACAGTCTGACAACCAATTTGCATATCCCTTACTTAAAAGAAACGGAACCGAAATACAAACTTCCTTAGCGGTTGATTTCACTTCCTTAGGGGTCATTTCACTTCCTTAGGGGTTGATTTTCGTAAAATGCTGAAAGATGTATTGTTCACTTATTTTTAATAGCTTACATATAAGAGGACTTGACATTTATGTTTTTCGGGGGTGAAGCAGCGACGGGTAATGCTAGTTCTGTATGTTTACTTATTTACAATTCCAAATTTTGCGAGCGAAGCTGCGACGGGCAATACTAGTTCATTATATTATATTCTTCTCGTTTAGTCCACCCATTGACTACGGTAGGTTTGCATTACAAAGTTGTTTATTCAATACACTGTTTTGTGGAATACCAAATAAATGCAGAACAAATCGGGATCAACTTTTTTTTTAAAATATCGATCCTTATTTATCAAGGAATGAGAAAATTTCAACGTATAAAACGTCAATCCATACTTAAAAGGCTAAGGTCTCAATAACAATGCCACAATTGTTTAGGTGCAAGATCATGTGGGTGTTGAGGACAATGAAATCGCTGATTAGATAGATTGTAGCGACTGCCCTGGACGGGCTACACTTCGATCATAAGGTCCATTGTGATGCCTAAGGATGTGAGAATGTGAGTGGAGTGGAAGGAATTTTTGTGTGTAGACTCGGAATTGGTAGGATGTGCGCCTGCAGCCGTCTCTGATAGAAACTATTCCGATATTCATCTGGAGTTTGTGAAGGAAACTGCAGAAAACCTTCACAAGCATAGCCGGTTACTTCATTCCTGCCCATTTTAGTCAATTAACCGCCCTTTTTTAATAATTGACAAACTCCGATGTCGGGTTTCGAATCTATAATCTCCCAGTCCCCAAGTAGACATAATGCCTTAGACCGCTCGGATACTTGGCGGATTTATATCGCTCCTATTGTAGTTAGTTTCATGATTGGTTCATACGAAATTTGTTGTTCATGCAAAACTTTAAAATGAATTATCTTGAAAAAAGTCAGTAACATGAGTTTTGTTATTTGAATCTTAAATATATTGGCTCTACAAAAAGAAGGTATGTTTGTTATTCATCTGAACATTAAACATTTTCATACCTACATTCATGTCGAACTTTTCAGATAGTATTTCACTATAATTGTAAAAACCTTTTCTGTACATATAACGAAATCTTTTTTAGATATATTATTATTATCATAAAGGTCATTTGAAACAAGATATAAAATGACAAAAATTTTTATATATCTCTTTAAGTAATATATCGTTTGAAATAGAGAACATTCACACCTCTATCCAATCTATATCAATGCAAATACAAAGTATTGCAAAAGTGTGATTCGTAACTTTAGATGTGACGGTGGGTCATTAAATTGAGCAAATATTGATGGTGTTTAATAAAAAAACTTTCTTTTCGATAGATAGATAGCCTTGGAAAAAATTAATTTTAATATTCTTTGACATCAAATGCTTGATATTAAAAATCATGATACACATCTAGGGTAGGAATCGAATCAACGACCTCTGGTTAACCGATATAGTAAAATATGATTTTAAAAAATTAATAATATATCGGTATCAAAAAGAAACAAATAGTGACGGATCATAATCATTCCACTACCATAACAATCCAGGTAGCTCAGCAGCAGAGCATTTATCTAGTATGCAAAGGTCGTGGGTTCGATTCCCACCATGATATCTTGATTTGATAGTCATCAGCTGATTAATTGTAGTTAAAAAAAACCAGGTGATTAATTGTCGTAAAGTTGATTTTCCATTAACTTTACTAAGTTACTTTTTTCGATTCTTCTAATATGAAGAGACATGTTTTATATTTTATGTTTTCTTCTTTCCCTAAGTCCTGCATTTTTTCACCTTGATCGATTCTACTCATTAACGAACCTGGCGTTTTAAAAAAGAAAAGCAAATCAGATACGAAATTTCATCAGAATAAAATTGTGACAGCTATAGTCACTCCAAAAAAGAAGTGGTGTTATTATTATGAGGAAAGTCGGTAAGTTGACGCAGCTCCTTCGCAACGGATTAAACAAAAAATACATTTAATCTAAAATAAAGATGTTTTCGGAAATACAATCTACTCATCTAAATCATTTGACGTTTCCAAAAAATTAAATTAATTAAACTGATTTACTCTTAAATCAGGTACTAGTGCCTAATAAGACCCACTTTTTGCAAAACGACTATGCAAACATAACCAACCAAGTAACATAATACTTTCTCCCGTCAAGGACTGATAAATTGCGTTTAATTTTTGAAATACATTTGTTGTATGCACTGCCACCTATTGGCAATATTTTTGAAGTACTCATGTTGTGTATATTGCCATCTATAGGCAAATTTTTAAAATGTATTTGTTGTATGCCTCGCTATCTGTGCAAAAATAAACTAAGTTAATATTAATTTTAAAATGATACACTATGTGAATAGAAATCGAAACAAATATGAACAATGGACAGTATTAATAAATGATCTACTGTTACATACCAATCACTTTATGCAGACTGCTGTCTAATGCATGCTTATATAAATAACAGTCAAAATATCTACATCCCCACTCCTGGGAGACAATGTGTAACACACCCTAGAGCACATAGAGCAACGAACTCAAATCAATAAATTATACAACTTTACCTTTTTTTATAATATTTAATGACCAATTTATACGAAATTATTTGACAAATTATTTGACAAAAATTTGACAAATTGTATACTACAAGCTTCCTCGAGAACCACTCTATCCATTGGTGAAAACAGCATGAAAATCGATGTAGTAATTTTTGAGTAAATCGCGAACAGACAGACAAACGCAGCTGGGGGACTTTATTTTATACTATGTAAGGATATCTTCATTTTTCT
The DNA here is from genome assembly GCA_963920215.1 of Nineta flava. NCBI lineage: Eukaryota > Metazoa > Arthropoda > Insecta > Neuroptera > Chrysopidae > Nineta > Nineta flava. Next base: position 36,136,722 of record OY986042.1, read on the forward strand.
GTTATGTAAACAATAAAAATTAAAAATTAAATTAATTTTAACCTTTACTATTGGATCTTAATATTAAAAAACAAAGATATTGGTATTTTATTTTTAATTACAATCCACCCTTGGCCTTATTTGGTGTTTAAGGAAAACATCTCGAACATTGGTAACAGAAGGAACTAAATTGGCTAAATGAACTAAGCTGAAACCTGTTTTTGTTTGCATGCAGTAAAAAGCTTACTTTAATTTAACTCACCTTTTCAATAAATTAAAATCGGCTTGCTACCATTAATGAAAAGGTTAAATATTAAGATCCAATAGTAAAATTAAAAAACACACCACTTTATCCACCAACAATTTCAACAAAATGATTAATCAATATTATAAACAGAGGGTCTCTTTGCCACATCACTGATAAACACGGGTTTGCTATCTAACCGAAAACGCATTTGATTAAAAGTGTTGTTGCATTTTTGTCTGCTGATGTTTCTGGTTATATGTAAGATATTTCGAATTAATTCAACAATTACAATAACGACCTTTCATAACTGGATTTATTAGCTTTACCATCACTTACCTCACAAGTACCTCACAAGTAGAAAAGTATAGGTATAGAATCATGAAACATACTTTTGTAGCATTCTGTACATCTCGTACCTACATAACACAATCGATTCAGTATCATTTTGTGTCAATTCTATTTGATTTATTTTCGATAAGTTGACATACATTCGAGTTGAATAAAGCAGCTTTTTACTATAGTAGGTAGGTTCTGTAAGTTACACTAACACCACTTATTTATACAATACCATAAAATGTGTGTGTGTGGTATTTTGTAAGTCAGTTTATATATTGGAAAAGTTTTATTGATTGACGAATGAGCTTTCAAAAAATGTTTTACATTATTTATTTACACTTTATTTATTCTTGTTGTTGTTGTTGTTCATCGTATTGTTATTGTTATGTTCTTGTTGATGTAATATCTTAATTTATTGAACATTTAATATCTTCATGAACATCCGCACTTATATTATATATATATATATATATATATATATATATATATATATATATATATATATATATATATATACATATATATATGTGTGTGTATATATATAGGTATATTTTCGTCAAAAAATCAGGTCAATGAGTAAAAAAATATCAAAAATATCCTAATAAAACGTTAAATGCATGGTACAGAATACCGAGATATTTATTCTTTTATAAACCAAAAAGCAACACAGTGCTTGTGACAATTTTGCGAATAGTTCTAGTTGTATATGTTAATTTTCCAATTTTGAATTTTTAAGTTCATTTTAAATTATTAGTCAAAGGATGTACGTGTAGGGTAAAAGGATAAAAAAAGGCACAGACATTATTCTCTTTTAACCTGGCATATAAATAATAGATGCGATGATATATTATTACTCGCTCTGCTCGTCAGGATGTTCCACTCTCAATCACGTAGTGGCCTTCGACGTAATGTAAAAATCCGCACCCTTCTAGCATGTATAGAAATAAAGAAGGTATTTTTTTTCCATTTCGAGAGGGGCCGTTGCTTTGGGATAGTTAAAGTTTTCCGATTGGTTTAGAGTTATTCCGCGTTGCATGAATAAACCACACTCTTCTAGCATTTCTAGAAGTGGGTTACAATTTGTATAGATGTGTCAGTCAGTCAGTCTGCCAATGAATCAATCAGACAATCAGTCAATTACACAAAATACTATATATATTATAGGATTAATTCCGACTTAGTAAGGGTTGGAAAAAATTATCGCAGAAAAGGAATTTTGGTATTTGTTCATAAAATGACCTAGTTTATTCATTTTCGCACATCCGTCTATCCGACCGTTATCACCATAACTCAGCAAGTCATAACTTTGCGTGTGTGGTCTCCATCTATGAAAGTATCCAAGTTTCTATTTAAATAATTTTTTTAAACAAGCTTTTTATAGTAAATCTAATTTTCTACAACTTTACTTCTTATGTATTTTTCGATTTATTCAATAGATATACCAAATTTTGTGTTTCCCCCTTCCTCGAAACCCCCTTTCCCCTTGTTCTTTCTTGTCATACTTACCATAAAAAAGCATTGACATCGGAACTGAACCAACATGTATAAATTCAACTCCGTAGGATAAGAGGAAGTGGTTCTAATTCAGCTTGCAAGATTTGAACCGAACATACATGCATACATACATTTCAAGTTAAATAAAAGCTTATAAAAAAGGGAAAATGTTCCTTTTTCTAAATATCACAAATTTTGTTGGAAACTTTTTTGTTCATAAACTGAATAGTTGTGTCATAATTTCAGTGTAAGTAATCGTTATTACTCTCATTACAAAACCATATGTACTCGTATATACCACCTTCATGCACTTTGTATTTTTATGAGTGTATGTGTAAACAATAAAATAAACAGTTTATTTTGATACCTTTGCAAATTCACTACAAATGCCCCTTGTTATTTTGGTAACTACATGTTGTTACTTCAGTAACTATCAACAAATATATTTTGGGACATTATTTATTAAGAAAAATAAAATTTGGTTTAAATACCAAAATTCTGTATATTTTATATATTTTTATACAAATAGATTTCAGATAATTGGAATCATCAATATGTACTCATTTCATTTCATTTTCATTTGTTCAAAATGAATTGATTCGAAAGCTATATAGTTTACGGACACTATGTGGAATTTTGTGACAATTTCATTGAACCAATCACCACATATTTCCGACCTTTACAAATTTACGAAATAACACACTTTCAGGAATTTTCTTTTATGATTTTATACTTTTTACACATTGAAAAAGTTTATTTTGTTTCTAAAACGTATAACACTTTCTTAGTTTCATACATAAATAATATAAAAGTTCAAGGAACTAAAACCCGACTATGAAAAAAGTTTATTACACATTTTTGGAATCTGTGAATTTAAACCTTTCATTTGATATCAAAATCGATACTTTTTTTGAATTTTTATTTTTTATGCAAGCGTATATTGTAATTTATATTCGCCACGTTCGATTTAATACGACGTCTATAACACGTGGAACAATAAGACAAAGCGAATGACACCTCATTCATTAAAATCAGATGAGTTGTTTAGGCGCTACAGTGGAACATACATAAATACATAAATGACTGCTAAAAACATATCCTTCCATTTGGATTTACCGTAGTCGGGTAAAAAATTAATGAAAATGATTTAAGTCGACGTGTATTGTTTAGAAATAAAAACAAAATTATTGAAAAGGAAGTTTTACTTTTAAATGTTGAATGAACAGACATAGTCATGAGAGATAATATACGCTGAACCTAAAATAACTTAAAAGAACCAGCAAAAGGTCAGTGGACATTTTTGTTTGGTGTACAGACGAAAAAATATTTGCTAATATCAGACCCGGGAGTGGTTTCGTGAGAAAAAAACAGCAAAACAAAGAAATATTAGAAACCACAGAAGTTTTCGGAAGTCATCTTTCGTTTGCCCGCTATTGATAATTTCTTTTCCGTGTTGATACCAGTCGGATTTGTCCTGTTGGTTAAGGCACTCTACTTGAAACTGGGAGATTGCTGGTTCGATTTCCAACGGCGGCAGTTTTATTTTATTATTATTAAGAAAAAAAAGAAGCGGTTAATTGACTAAACTGCCAGTGTAAGGACAAGAAGGAAAATAACTGGCTATGCTTGTGAAGGTTTTCTGCAGTTTCCTTCCAAAAACTCCAGATGAATATCGGCATAGTTCCTATCAAAGTCAGCTGCAGTCGCACAACCTACTAATTGCTAGTATATATAAAAAATCCTCGTTGGTAAAAAAGGTCTAGGAAGGCATAGGTGCCAGGTTTTGACCTCCCTTTCCCTACTACTACTACTACTACTACTACTACTACTTCCGTGTTGATCAATAGCTTCTAGAAGAATAAAATATTTTACGTACCTTTTGTTAAGTTAAAATTTTGACTTGGTGAGCTAATTTTCTTTCCAATATTCCCTCTAGTATTGTAATGTTAACACCAGAATAGAAATAGCAATAACATTTCTGGGTCAAACAATAGAATTTTATTCAAATTGTCATATTCCATATTTCTATTACATTTAGATGAACACTTTGGACTATATCCAAACATAGTTGATAATACTTAACATACAAATGCATTAAACAATATACTACAGATATGTTAGTGTATGTACACATGGACACAAAATTATCGTTCTTTTTTTCAAATTTTATAATTTATTTGTGTCTTATTCATTTGGTTTTCGAAAAAATTCTCCGGATAAAAAATGTTCGTTATAAATATAAGGCACTGGTGCCTAGTATGGCCCACTTTTTGAAAATGACATTAAAAACGTAAAATTACGTAATAAAAAAAAATTAATAAAAATTTAGTAAAAATTGAATATTTATGCACCCAATGCTTGAGAAAAATCGTCACAATTTATTATGTTTCCATGAAAAAATTATAATTTTAATAACCTTGATTGTGAACGATATTAGGAACCGGGTGTCTCAATAAAATTATTAAATAATTTCTTAATTTCTTAATTGTCTCTTTTATTAAATAACTTTGTTAAATCAAATTTCTCAATATAATTCACTAATTTATCATTAAAATAAATATTTTCTTCTTTAATATTCATGTACTTTGCACAAAAATCTACCAAAAATAGGCCGGGATCTATTAAAAATACAAACTGCATTTAAACAAAAAATTATCATTATATTTAAAAATATCCTCATTTCTCTGTTTCTGTCTACGTATTTTTTACTAAATATTTGTAATATAATATCGAAATCAGTAGGTTTTAATCACAAGCCTCCTTGGACCTCATTTTTAGTCTTGGGAAAAAATCTCGAATTATGCTACCAGAAGGAACTAAATTGGCTAAATGAACTAAGAAACTGTTATTGTTTGCATGGAATACAAAAAACTTACTTTAATTACATTTAATTTATAAAACATGTTATTCAAGCAAAAGTTTATTGAAATTAGTTAACAAAACATGTTAAACTTAAGGATGATCCATCATAAAACCACTTTTCGACAGATTTTGCACTTTTTTTTTCACAGGCTAAAAATAACGTTTTCTAATAAATCCCGAAGCTTTAGACATTTTGACCCTTTAGAACGCGAGATAATTAATAGCAAAGTAATCATTCTCTCTCACTCTCTCTCATTAGAAGCATGTGAAACTTTATGCTTGCCCAACTATTTATTATCTGCTGTATTACAAAAAAATACTCGACAGAATTTTCAAAAAAACTAGAAGAGTAAATATAAATGTATTTTAACTAAACTTTTTTTAAATAAATCGCAATTTACCGTTTTGTTTTCAAAATACAAAAGTTTAAAATTATTTAATTACATTTGTTTGTTTATATGAATCGTGAATATATCTATGTGTTGTGTGTGTGTATACATGTATTTGTTATAGTTATAATAAAAGCAAACCGGATTTTTGTCCTTTTTATATAAGACAGTGCTGGAACCTCCTTAATACTCGGAATTTTTGTCATAGCTTGTTATTGCTCATAATAAGGCCCCCTTGCTTCCAACGGTGAAAAGCTTAGAAATTTAGACCCAATAGTAAGAACAAAAAAAACACCACATTATTCACCAAAAATTTCAAAAGAGTGATGTTTCAATATTATAAACAGAGTGTCTTATTGGCACATAACTGGGAAACCCGGATTTGCTGTCTAACGAAAACGCATTTGACTAAAAGTGTTTGTTGCATTTTTGTCTATTAATGTTTCTGCTTATATGTTGGATACTTCGAATTAATTCAACAATTGAAACAACGATTTTTCATGACTGACCTTTATTAGGACCCGGGCCTTGTTAAGCGACAGTACCTTACTTACAATACTTAATCAAAACATTTTCTCAAAGTTCGAATGACTAAAGGCTTAAATCAACTAGAAAATGAGGAAAAAACGCTGCTTTTGTGCCAGTTTTACAGTTAATTTTTTCCTTATAATTCGGTTTTTGTGAAAATGTTTTGAAAAAGTGTTGTTAGTATATTTGAAGGAACAACTTTTATACGAGCTTTTTCGAAAACCGAACGAGCAGTTTTGAAACATGAGCGCTGCTTTTGTGGTCATGTGTACAATAAATATCAAACTTCGGTATAGTTAAACGTAATAATCTGTACCCATGAGATTACGTATAAACGTCATGTCTTTCCTAAGTTTTAACATTTTCTATATTTTTCAAATTTTTATTTTCTTAAATTCTTCGATAACTTTACTTTGTCAGCTCATCGAAAGAATACTGTGGACTGAAATCCAGCAATTGGGAATTAAGTTTGACAAATTATAATGATAAAGATTATCTAACCAAATATAAAATGGCTACATTACTATTACAATGCATCGTTTTATCTTGAGTCATGTATGTGGAAACCGACGAATGCCGTAAAATCAATGGAAACATAAAAGAAATGCAAAGTACACCGCAAAAATAATGGGTTTCATAACAAAAAATTTCATTAAAATCGGATAAAACCTAGCAGTCTAGTGAAAAATTGATTTTTTTAACGTGGTCAGGTTATCAAATTCCTAAACTGGTTTTTGGTCTATTCAAGATATATTTTATCCGATTTTGATTAGCTTCTTTTTCAAATCCACAAAATTTTCTTCAAAAAATTTATGAAAGATATGTTCATGAATTTTGGTGATGGTCAGTACATTAACGGTATATCAATTTAATATTGTATAAATGGGAAGTACACCCTGAGTGTTTCGAAACAAATTTCATTAAAATTGGACTAAATTTAGTTGGTATAGTCATTACATCAGTTTTTTTGAATATGGTGTCGTCAAGAATATTAAAACTAGTTTTTGATCTACCCAAAACATATTTTAACGATTTTTTATTTCAAATTCACTAAATTCTATTCAAAAAATTCAATTTGATAAAGAGTCCGGGACTCGGGCCATGTTCTACGTACAACAGCAATAGAATATTCATATCTACAATGTTAAATTTCGATTTAAAACACGAATGCCGATAATTGTGTCTAGTGTTTCACGAGGCACGAGGCGAGGCGAGGTTTTGGCATCACCTCGCCTCGCCTCGCTTTTTTAAATATCATTCGCCTCGTAGAATGTTGACCAGTCTCGCCTCGCCTCGGTTGGGTTAGCTATCATCCTCGCCTCGACCGAGGTAAAATTTTTTACTAAATTTGACTTATTTTGCATGAATGTACATAATATGGTTAAAAAAACTTGTTAGAAAATATATGTCTTTAAAACACGGAATAATAAGTTGCTTAGTCTCTAAATTTTTCTCCTGGACTCCTGGAATGAAAACAGTAAATTCAAAAAAATTTGGCCTAAAAAACTATTCTGAAAAAATGAAATCCCGTGATGTTTTAAGAACTATATAAGAGGTTCTTCAAAATGCTTCCACGATTTCCAATGCGAAACCCATACAAGTTACTGAAAGTATAAAGGAACTTAAACTGTTTTCAATTCTTTTAAATTTAATAATTTAATTATATATTTATTCATTGAAATAACAAAAATGAAAACATACGTTATATAATATAGGATTTCAGTATTATATATAAAATGAACAGACCCTCAAAATTTGGATTATTCTTGTAGTAAATGTTTTTTATAGATACATGTTATTTTATTTTTATACGTAAGAGGAAGATATAACACTTAACATGTATTAACATTAAATATATTTTTTAAATGCTTTCACTTTCACTGACCCTGCATATATAAATAAAAAATATTTTTTTTATAAATTTGCCTCGGCCGAGGCGAGGTTTTTGTGACGATATACCTCGCCTCGCCTCGATTAGTAACGAGGATTAAATTTTTGAAACTCGCCTCGTGCCTCGTGACCGAGGACCGAGGCGAGGCGAGGTTACCTCGTAACCTCGGTGATACTCTAATTGTGTCACATATCCGATCCTTACATAAAAAACACGACAATCTAATCTGAAAGTTCATTTCCCTTCCTATATAAACTCATACTTGTATTGTCTTACTATAGTTACTGCACATCAAAAACAAGGATAGTTGACACTTTGGAAGGTATCAAAATTGCTTCCACCAGAAATGGGGTTGCCCCCTCAAAATTATAAAAAGTCGAGAGATCAACATTTGTTATGCCGATCTTGTCTGGAGATCGGGATGTCCATATATTACTTACTAAACTGGGAAGTGGAGGATTTACAGGCAGGTTAGGCAAGGTAGGTAGCTGCTTAGGGTAGCATATATTGATCGTTTACGCTAAATAAACCACTACTTGGGTGATCAAAAATATAATTTTCCATTTGAAAACGTAGAAGCCTGATACTTTATCGAATCATAATAAAACATTTATTTCTTAAATATAGTATCTTTTTTTGTGTCAATATACACAGACTACGAAAAGACAAGTATGAAAGAACAAGCATATAATATAGACTAACAAATCTTTAGATTATCAATATGAAAAAATTGGTACAGTATTGTGACGTTTAAGTATACACACGGATAATATGTTGGAATAATAAGTTAGTAATTGACAAGCTAATCAAGCGTGGTGTTTCATATTAATATTATAACGTGGTTTCATATTCATAACAATATTATTATAATTGTTAGAATTATTTTTGCAAAATATATTAATTTCGGTTAGCAAAATTTTTGTCCACGGAACTCGGGAAGTCGGAATTTTTACTATTGAAATCGGGAGTCGGGAGAAACTGTACGATTTTGAGAGTCTCCCGACGAAATCCGGATAGATGGCAACCCTAAAGAGCATTAACCTTAAAGTTGTCATGTGAGATTCTACTTTAAAATTAAAATTTATACATTTCCAAAAAATTAACCATTCATTAAGCACAATTGGGATGTTGAATGAAAATTTTTTTTCACATTTATTTTCAGAATATGAAAATACTATTAATACTGTAATAATATTTAAAAACGAAATTAAAATCGGACAAATATCAAGGAAGCTATAAGCTTTAAAAGATTATTATCTGTCTCTTTCTTGCAAAAATACTAAAAACGGAGTTTTACGTGTATTTTAAATGGTGATAGCACATTATGACGTCATAATGTCTATCAAGAGGGCTATCATCCTCTTTGTCTAATCGGAAATTTCAATCATTCATATCTCGCTTATTTTTAAAGTTATTTAAAAAGTAATTTTACCTTGATATTTGTCAAGTAAACATGGTTCAATTGAAGTGAAAAAAAATTTGGGATGTTGAATGAAAATTTAAAATTTAATTTAAAACGCAAAAAAATTAAAATAAACATTATTATTGTGTATGCTATTATAATAATGTTTCATTGTTTCACAAACAAACAAACAAAAAGCATAATTCTTCTTCATTTGCAAAATATTATAATATTAATAATAATACATGACGAGAGCGGAACGGTCCTTTGTACAATATAAATTCTACGAATACAAAACCTTGAAAATGTTTGAAGAATTGATTGAATATACCGATAATAGTGGATGGTTGTTGGTTTGTTTGGTGAACGATGAAGAAAAATAAAACCTATTTTGACAAAATGGAAACCCGACTTAACAAAAGATGCACTAAAAAGTAAAAAAATAATTGCATATTCTTGTGCCAATTTTAGTTCACCAAAGCAAAAATTTTTAAATATATATGTACAATTATTGTTATTTTTGGAGGCGGTGTCAGCATAGAGAAATTCACATAACTTTTGGACACCGCCTCCAAAAATAACAATAATTGTACATATATATTTAAAAATTTTTGCTTTGGTGAACTAAAATTGGCACAAGAATATGCAATTATTTTTTTACTTTTTAGTGCATCTTTTGTTAAGTCGGGTTTCCATTTTGTCAAAATAGGTTTTATTTCTCGCTTTTTAGTGACTTTGAAGTTCTATAACTGATTTTATTTGTCTAATTTTTAGTGAATTTTTTTATAACAGATTTTCAGTTTTCTTTACAAGGAATTTGGTTTTTTTTTGTAAAATTTTTTTTTTTTGGGGTCGGTTTTTTTTTATGGAAAAATTTTTTTTGAAGTCTGTTTTTAAAAAATTTTTCTTATTTTCCCATTATGAATGAGTATACCCATTCAAAGAAAAAAAAAAATTTCGCAGAAATCGGTTATCACATATAAAATGAGGATTTTCCACGATTTTCCGGAGATCCCCTCATCAGAATGCGATTTGGTGACAATGGGACCAATCGGGAATCAAACCCTTTAAAACAAAAAAAAAAAATTCAAAATCGGTTCATAAATGACGGAGTTCTGAGGTAACAAACATAAAAAAAAAAAAAAAAAATACAGACGAATTGAGAACCATCCTCCTTTTTTGAAGTCGGGTTAAGAAGAAGAAGACGATTCATTATATTTATTTTTTATGATGCGCGGTACTTACAACATGTATTAAGTATTATGCATCATTGAATTAATAATTTATATATTTTTAAATCCGCTGGTTGTTGCATTGCATTGCATTCTCTATTCACATGTAATAAATACATATATACACACAAAGCTATATTATGAGATGTATGTTATATATACTACATACGGATCGTCAACCATCATCAACGTATATTGACTATTGTTGGGTACAAAATGTTACAGAAAAATGGACAGAAAATTTTATTGTAAAATTTATTGGATTGCACAAATTTCACTCACAGTTATAAAACAAAGTTTTGAGCCAGGGACACAGGCATGAAGTGTAAACATTTCCTACTAGCTGAAAGAGCTGCCGTTAACCGGGCTTCAAAAAATTATTGTAAGAAATTTTTATCAAATAACAATTTTTTCTAAATTTTGACAATATCAATTTTATTTATATTTTTAATATATGGACAAATCATTTATTTTCAAATTTTTTTAACACAGATATTTCTATACTAACTATAAACTATATTAAAGATCTAGCCATCAGAAAACGTGTTATGCATATACAATGATTTGATGCAATACCCATTTAAAATACGAATTCCGATGATTGCAGACTGTTACTAACAATAAACTTCACATAGTATAGTCTGAAATTTCATTTCTCTCCCCATATATCTTGTAAAGTCTCGCTATAGTTATTTTCACATAAAAAATCGGTCATTTGCAAGTTCTTTTTGTACAATAAGGGTGAAGAAAAATAGACGAAAAAAAGTTCTGCATAGCATGATTTTTTAACCTTTTTGTTTATACAGACAACCGGCAATACACTAAATTTAAAAAAAAATAAATTGTTTGTAATATATTAATTATAACAATTTAATTTTAGTTGTTTTTCTCTCTAGAATTTTAAATTTCTTATTTTCCATCTAATTTACCTTATAACCTTTATTCGAGATTATATAAAAAAATTGTTGACTTTACTTCTGGAGATACGCTCGGGGACAGTTTTTTTTAACGCGTTTATTTAGAAAAATGTTAAAGAAAATAAAACATAAAAATTCATTTTTGGAATTGTGCTTCAAAAAACTGACAACCCAGAAAATAATCTTGGAAAAAATTAACTTTTAATTCTCGGTTCAACCCACAAACTATTCCCTTTAGTAAAAATCAAACAATCAAACACCAAGGTCATACTATTAGTGTTTTGTTTTTTAAATTACGAACAACTAAAAATTCATCAATTCATCAATACTTACAAAATTAGTGTTCCATGAAAAATAGATATCCAAATATTAATGTTTTTTGAACCTTTGTTGAAATAAGCAACCCGTGATACATTAATGTTTTTTGTATAGTAAGTGTGGAAACTAAGAAATACGAACACATGGTCCCAGAAATAGCGCTCATTTTTCAAATTGTTAATTAAAATGTGTCTTATTCATTCGGTTTTCGTAAAAAGGCTTTGGATTATAAATATATTAACAATTATTATTCGAAAACCCAAAACCCAAACGAAGTTGGTACAAATCAACTAAAGATGAACGCTTACTTTGTGGCCCATGAGGTAGACTGTAAAGGCTACCCTGGACGGGCTACACTTCGACCATTAGGTCCATTGTGATGCCTTAGAATGTGAGGATGTGAGTGGAGTGGAAGGAATTTGTGAGTAGACTAGGAATTGGTTGGATATGCGGCTGCAGCCGACTTTGATAGGAACTATGCCGATATTCATCTGGAGTTCGTGAGGGAAACTGCAGAAAACCTTCTCAAGTATATCCGATTACTTTGTTCTTGTCCATACGCCGACAGTTTAGTCAATTAACCGCCCCTTTTATTTATAATTGTTAAACTGCCGATGTCGGGATTCGAACCCATAACCTCCCAGTTTTACTGCATACTGCACAGACATAACGCCTTAGACCGCTCGGCTACTTGGACTGGTGGCCCATAATACTAATCTATACTTATCCTATAAAGCAGAAGTTACTCAGGAGTTTGTATATTTAAATGCGCTAATCTCATGAACTACCAGTCCGATAAAAAAAATTATTTTTGGGTTGAATAGCCCGTTAATTGATGAAGGTTATACAGGCTATAACCTTCATTTATTGTTTGAATTTCATGTATATGTGCTACGTGGCAGCTATACTAATAACAAATCGCTACAACGAATAGTTTAGGCACACTTTCAGTGCGAAGCCAGTGCGCTTGAACTTTGCAATCCTGATAATTTAACTTTTTCTCATGAATGAACTTTGGTTTTATTTCTTATTTTTTTCAGACCCTCTTGGTGAAATGGATGCAGATGCACATCTTGTATAGTTTATCCAACGTAAATCAGAAAACCCAAATAATTTTTGCAAAAGAAAACCCATATATTTCTTGTCTATATTAGTTTTACAGAAAAGTTAGCAATCAACTTATTGACTGGAGTAATTTTGGTTCCTAAAAATCGGTATTGAGAATATCCAATTCACAAGATTCACATTATACACCGATGCGTTAAAAGTGTTTGATAATATTCCATCAAAACTTCACAATGGTACGATTATTTAAAACCATATGGTATAAGGATTCTATATTTACATGACCAATCTATCTACGGTAGTACAAAATAGTAGTGCACTTGCTAGCTAAGTAAATGTATGTAAAGAATCACCCCCGCAATCTCTCAGATATAAAACTATTGTGTGTCGTTATGTTGAGGTCACAACCGCTACGATGTACGGACACAATCTAACGAACAGAACATGAACAACCAACGTCCAGACTCGAATGTGATGGCTCTGAGTCTGGTGTATAGTGCATAATGGTAGACTATGTAAGTAATCTACTTTAACTATACAATATATTATTATGCCAAATGGTATTGGACAACTCTAGCTGGTATTACTGTTAAGAAGACACAGCTTTAACAAGAACTAATTCTGCTTTCTATTTTTGTGTTACATCCTCCATACTTTTGTAGACAATTTTATATGAATACCTTCATAAATCTTTGAATATTATCTTTTGTTAAAAATATATATATATATATATGTATATAAATATATAAATATATATATATATATATACATATATATATATATATATATATATATATATATATATATATAATAATAATATAATATAGTTTTTAAATTAAAAAAAGAGTTATGCCTTTGACATGAAGTAAATTTTTATATCCATTTAATAAGCTATACATGTACTTATTAACCCTTCGGTGTATTATTAACCCCTGTTGAACGAACTCCTAAACTTTCTGTTGTATATTGTTTTAATCCAGATTTTGTTTTCCAAAAATCGTTTCACGGCTTAGTATATAGAAATTTATCGAGATATCTAGATATATTCCTTCTGAAACCAAACCTAAAAAAAATTCGTTACGCAGGAGCTGCTTCAACTTAGCGAATTTCCTTAGAATAGATAAATCATTTTCTAGCGGTCACAATTTTAGTCTGATCAGAATGAAATGTCAAATATGATTTTAGTATTTGCATGGCCAATTTTATTAATAAATGACATATGTCAAGGGGAAAGTGGGGCATAGAGAAAGAACAAAACACAAAATATAAAATACCTCTCCTAATATTAGAAAAATCGAAAAATGCGTAAGGAATGAAGTTGTGGAAAATCATGTTTGCTATAATTCATCACCTTTCACTTTTGCTCAAACTCTAATGTGTACAGAGATATTAAAGAATTTAATTTTCAATCTTCAAACCGTCAATATTTCTGTAAATATTAGTGCAACAGAAAAATTGATAAGAAACAAAACTACAGTAAAACTTAGTACCTACAACTTTACTTCTTATATATTTTTAGATTTTTTGAATATTAAGGGAGATATGTCAAATTTTGTGTTTCCTCCTCCCTCTAAACTCCGCTTTCCCATTGTCCGATTTTACCCATTAACGAACTTGACCTTTTGAATATCAAAAGCGTATCAAATATCAAATTTCATTCCAATCAGATTGTGACCGCTAGAGCGATTACAGACACACACATATATATATATATATATATATATATATATATATATATAAATTTTACAGATGGTGATTTTCGACATCTACTAGGTAGGATCGATGGACATTTGAAGAAATTTTTGCAAAATTTTGAAGTCGGTACGAGACCAATAGCTCTATTTCCTTTCAGGAAATTCGCTAAAAACATTAAAAGATAATTTATGAACTTTAAACCAAACTTTATTTTCGCCAATCTTTGTAATAATCATTACAAAGTTTCTTGGTGGAGTGACCTGGTGACGTATGCATTGTATTATGGGTCACAAAAGTGGCGCTCATTGTTCAAAATTGGGTAGTTGATTTGTGTCTTATTCATTTGATTTTTGGGAAAATATTTCGAACCATTTTGTCCAAAAACGAATGAGTAAGGACAATTTCATTATAAAATTCTGAAAAATGAATGCATTGGGGACTCCAATCAAGCGTCAAGTTTATCAAGCGTCTGTAAAAATTAATAAAGAATAGTAATCTGTGCTTTGCGAAAATAATAACAAAGATTCGATTATTTGAAGCATTTACTGGCAAAAAATATCTTGTTTCCTCATGTTATGACCATCCTATGTGTCTTCTGACCTTCTTTCCAACTAATCAAAATGGATCTTATGTCAAAGGAGTCTTTAAGACATTGTTCAATATTCTCGTATCAGAAAAGTGAATGATCTGGAAAACCTTAAAAGCTTGGAAATGTAGTTTTGAGAGTGAAAAATCGACAGAATAAATTTTAGACTCAGATATTGAAAATGTTAAAATACCTCCAGAGCCTCAATGTTTCTATAAATGTTTTTAATTTGGTGTAACTCTTGATATTATGAAAACAATTGAATTTCTAGGTCCCGATTTCAAATCGCTTTCTCCTTAAAATTGTTTTTTAATATTTTTATTATCATTTATACGATTTTAGACGTCGCTCGTAAACCGCTCATCAAAACGTCAAATCAGCAGAATTTTTGTGTTTTTTGGTTCAATTTACCTTATTTAGTGAATTTCGTTGAAATTGCGAACACAACAGATTTTTCTTTACGGAAGGCACAAAAAACTTTTTAAAGTTAAAAGCATTGAAAATATTACGCAATCGATTTAAATTTTAATTATTTTATAAAGTAAATTGGACCCAAAATACACAACAAACCAGTTGGTTTGATGATTTACCAGATGATTTTCGAGGTATTCCTCCTAGAATGAGAATTAAAATTCGGTACGACTATTGACATTTTATAACAATTCTATATTGATAAACTTTTCGAAAATGCATTCATAAGCAATCAGCTGACTGTTTGAATAAGTCTTGTGAGGTTTCAATAAATCAACGATTTAATGAATCTAACCGATGGCAGGATAACGGATACCTTAGAATATAGGAATAAATTAGAATGTAGAAATAATTTTAAAATTTCCACTTCATCAATTCATAATAAAATAAGGGCAAAACAACAACATTGTCAAGGTAGAAAAATTCGATTATAGACAATTGGTTCAGTTACGTTGTTTAGAACAAATAAAAAACTAGGTTAGTAAAATATTGCCAACTTTTCTGGTGCATGAAAAACTCAATAAAATTGTAGAAAAAACAACAATACGGAAAACTTATTTATAAAACATTTACGTAAAAAAAAAATCAATTTTTACAAAATACAGGGTGATTTATAAAGATGTATTATCACTCTGTTTTTAGGGAATTTCCTGAAATACAGCTATTGGTCTCGTACAGAATTCAAAATTTTGCAAAAATTTCTTTCAATGTTCATCCTATACCTAGGAGATGTCGAAAATCAACATCTATAAAATTTGCATATATATATATATATATATATATATATAATATATATTTTATATATACATGTATATATATATATATATATATATATATACACATGTATATATAAAACATATGTATAAAATATATATGTGTATCTATATATATATATATATATATATATATATATCTATATATATATGTACATGTATTGATAATGTATATGTATGAAAATTGTAATCCGATGGAATTAAATTCTTTTGTTATTTGAACGGTCGAAGTTCGTTAATGGAAAAATCGGACGCTGCGAAAGGGGGGTTTAGAGGAAGGGGTAAACACAAAATTTAGAATATGTCCCTTAATATTCGAAAAATCACAACATTTATCAGAAGTAAGGTTGTAGTAAATTAGTTTTTCTATAAGTTCGTTTCTTATTATTTTTTCTCTAATATTTCTTTTTACTCTAATATTTACAGAAATATTGATGGTTTTAGATTGAAAATTAAAATCCTAACTATCTCGAGTACACATTCGAGTTTTAGAAAAAATGATAAGGCAATGAATTGTAGCAAACATGAACAACTTGTTCTAATATTGTTCTAATATTAAGATAGATATTTTATATTTTGTGTTTTATTCTTTCTCTATACCCCCTTTCTCCTTGACCTATGCCATTCATTAATAAAATTAGCCTTTCAAATACTAAAATCATATCAGATACGACATTTCATTGTGATCAGTCTAAAATTGTGACCGCTAGAGGGTGATATATGTATTCTAAGGAAATTGGTATGGTTTGGTTTGAAAATAACCCGGTAAACAACAAATAATATAATAATAAATTCTTATAATAAAGGAAGCAATATAATTCACTTGTGTATATGTGTTCAGTCAATGTGTTCAACTATCTATATATTTATTCGATAGGAAATCAGATTTTGTGTATTTTGATGCAATTAGCTGCAGGCAACAATATATATAAATTAGTTTCTTCTCAATGTTATCTCTTCTTGTTCTTCTATCTGATTTAAAAAAAAAAACACACATTTTTTTTAACGATGTATACGATGTAGTACTTAGTTACGTTTACTTACGTATGTGTCATCGTAATTTGTAAACAACTAACTAATGTAAAAATGGTCGTATGCCAAATAGGTAAAAGTTAATTATAATACGTTTACTGAAAATTGAATACTGTAATATATAAGGAATGATTATTTACATATATTTAATTGTTTATGTAAACTTTTTGCGCCAATCCATCTATTTATAGTATGGTTGCCTTTCGGTTATATTATACTAACGCAGGTGGCTAGCTATTATGTCTAAACACTTTGGAAATTATTACTTCAAGGAGAGAAATTGTACACCTTCTAACATAACAGCTAGGTAGATCAGTGGGCAGAGTACTGGTCTGGAATACCAAAGTTTTGGGGGTTTAATTCCTAGCCAAGAAGTGTAAGATTTTTCTTATAAAAAAATTGTAAACATATTGATATAGAGAATATGTATTACCTCTATAAATAGATAGATAGATACATCTTGGGGTCTAAAAGTATAGCACTTTGACGTTATGGTCCATTTTGCTCCCCCTTCAACTTCAGTGCGACGAGATTCGCTTTCCCCATATGTTGGCAATAGTCACGAGCTTGCTTATTGGGTCTTCCTGAAGGTTCATGTATTCGGGATGAGATGCACTGAATATCCTGTATCTGCTGTAACTTAGAGGTTCGCAGTCAAAGATAAGGGGATAATGCCCGGCAATGAATCCGGTATCCCTCCGCAGTTGCATCCTGTTCAGCCTCAGTGCATAGAGAGATAGCGTCTTGGTTGTACTCTGAAGCAGAGCCTTCCCGAGCTCCTGCCGCGGTACTTTTTCTCAGTGATCACGGTGTTTAGCATTTGACCACTCGTTGATCCCCATTTGACCACTCGTTGTTTACATGCAGTCCTTGGAGTTCCTAAAATAGGCTCTAAGCCAATGAAGGGTATTCAGACTCCCTTCTTTGCTAAGGTATCTGCTTTTTTTGTGGTTTCCTTCTAAACCACTGTGACCTAGACACCCAGATCAATTTAACATTGTTTCGTTTTTCCAGCTCTAGCAGATCCTCAAGACAATCCTTGGCTACCCTTGAGGTGACCTCCGTTCCAGGCAAGGCTTTTAAAGCAGCTTGACTGTCCTAGAGAATACATACGTTCTGGTTTATGTAGCCTCTACATAGGTTCTCACGGACGCAAGCTATTATGGCGTAGACTTCTGCTTGGACAACCGTGGCATATTTCCCTATGTTGAGGCATTTGTTTGTTTTAGGTGTCTCACCGTAGATTCTCACCCCGACCTCTTCTTCTATTTTGGATTCGTCTGTATACCAGATGATTCCTTTCTTGAGATAGGATGGTTTTCCTTTCGTCCACATGGCCCCATCACTGACTACAGTGAAAGTTTTTAAGAAGGAGTATATTTTGGGAAGCATATCTGTGTCCATTTCAAAAACGGGGTCGGAGATAATTGATGTTCCCACGATCCTTGCATGTCCAACCTGATTTTACCTCTATTATTATAATTTTGTTCATAATTTTTATCTGTTGCATAACAGATAACATTAAATTATTATTATAATTTTGTTCATAATTTTTATCTGTTGCATAACAACTATAACTTCCTTCTATTAGCACGGTTGCTTTGAATGTTAACAACCTTGGTAATTTACATATTAAAATAATAACATTTCATAAATCACATTAAAGAGATCAATTTTAATAATGATCAATGATATCTTTTATATATTTATTATTGATTTAAATAATAATTATTTAAATATAACTATTATATACTAACTATTACAACCTCTATACACATAGAAAAATTTAGATATATCGTTTTCGATACTAAAAAATCGATATTGGGTTATACGACAGTTTAGTATTGTGGTCTCACGCGACTGCAATGCTTTTAGCTTAAATAGCTAAATCAGAAAAGTTAAAATTAAACTTAGGTATTATATCACAAGACAATGCAATATCCAGATTTTGACTGAGATCCACAAGTAGAATGAGACGCTTCACTATTATCGTTTTTTGTTAATTTTGGGATTTTTCTCATAAACAGTTCAGCCTAGAGCAAAAATTTGTATGATGGTTTTTTTCGCAAACGAAATAAATTGAGATAAATAATTTCTATACTTTCCTTCAAATTGCATTTTAATAAATTAATACAAAAAATATGTATGCATATATAATACATATTCTACTACAATTTTGAATTCAATAATATATAATAAAAACACTTCGTGCGAGTCGTGCGAGTTCATAATTTTTTTTCTGATTCTGAACTGTTCCGAACAGTTCGTACTAATATAATGATGGATATATTGGACTCGTATTATAATATAACAGCATTAAATATTTTCTGATCGTCCAATGGTTTTATCATAGCAAATATTTAATTTTCTAGTTTTAAAATAATTTTGGTTATAAAATTAAACAATGACTTTTTTTTAAATTACAGCTTTTTTTTTAAATTAAATTTTGATCAAAAATAGATTTATGACGATGTCTGTTTTAGCTTCGGTATTGAAGTTGTACCAAGTTCGGTATTGAAGTTGTAAAACATTACTACATGCGATCCTTGACATGTTCAAGTTATTATTCTGTACCTGTTCTATTCTCTTATGTTCAATAGATCTTCCAAAACAATCTATGTTTTGTACTAATGAGAATAAGAAGTAGAGAAACATTTTAAAAGAAATAATTATTTTGCATAAAGTTGCACAATTTCAGCTCAAACATATGAAATTCTTTATAGATAGATTTATGCGTGCACAAGCACTCATTTGAATAAGTGAACAAATAGAGTGTTTGACTATAGGCTATAGACTATAGACTATTGACTATACACTATAGACTATAGTCTATAGACTATAGGATATATTTTTTTATGTTAAATAAAGTTAGTTTGCTTTTATATTTATACACTAAGACACATATGTTTTTACAAATAAATAAATTTGAGCCCAAAACTATAAGTATTATTTTTAGTGATGTAGTCATATAATTCATAGCAAAGTTAACGTGAACACTGAAACATAAACATTTAATAGTACGTATGTGGATACAATGCTTGTAAAAAATTTCCGGCAAGTCTTATAAAAAGCTTTTGTATCGCGACCTACTGATCGGTTGTACCTCCTTTCCTTCAAAGGTATTCCAGGAGTCCTTTGGTCACAATAAAGGTTAGGGTATTCTCTCAATGATATTCTTAAATGAAAGTGTCTTTGGACCGAGAGACGTCCACATTCACGCAGAATGTGAATTCCGGTCTCCACCTCTTCATTACAAAATCTGCAGAGATCATTCCCTGTCAGATTGATTTTGTGCGTATGTTTCATTGAGTTTGCAATGGCCAGTAACTAGGTCAGTCTCCTCAATTGATGTTTTCCTAGTTGTAAACGATCAGTGGCCTTTTTCCATGATAAGCTTTTGTAAGAGCCTTTCATTGTCTTGACAATGCGTATTTACCCAAAAATGGTTGGGGAATATATATAATATTACATACAGTAAACTTAGAATGTTTCAACTGGTTCAATTTTTATGAACGGGAGTGTACATTTTCCGTTTATTTATTATGTACATATTTTTTATCCCAAAGAATGTTATCAATTTGGTGATAACATTCATGTTATCATGTTATATGTTGAATGTTATCAAAAAAAGATCCATTGCTTTTAGAATGTTTGTTTTTATTTTTTTAAATATTTGATTTTTATTTTGAAAAATATGTATAGAATTTCCCGTCGCTTCCACTAATTATATACATTTATAAGCGCTTCCACCAAATTTCAATTTCAGAAAATATATTATAATTCCATATAATTTGCATACATATGCAAACTTTCAAATTGATTTGACAATTAGTAGATAGATAGATTATAGAGGCTGCCCTGGGCGGGCTACTTTTCGACCATAAGGTCCATTGTAATGCCTAAGGATGTTTGGATGTGAGTGGAGTGGAAGGAATTTTTGTGTATAGACTAGAAATTGGTAGGAAATGCGGCTGCAACCGACTATGTTAGGAACTATGTTGATATTCATCTGGAGTTCGGGAAGAAAACCTTCCCAGGCATAGCCGGTTACTTCGTTCTTGTCCATACGCCGACAGTTTATTCAATTAACCGCCCACTTTTTTTTTCTTAATAATTGACAAACTGCCGATGTCGGGATTTGAACCCATAACCTCCCAGTTTCCAAGTAGGACAATTAGTAGTAGTAGTATTAGCAGAGGGGAGGTCGAAGCCTGGCAAGTAGGCCTTTCTAGGCCTTTTTTACTTACCTCTAAAGGACAAGGAATTTGTATGCAGGCTACGACTTGGGAGCTTGTACGACTGCAGTGGACTTTGTAGGAACTATACCGATATTCATTTGGAGTTGGTGGAAGGAAACAGCAAAAAACTTTCATAAACGAAGATTACTTCCGGTTACTTTCGTTTCTGTCCATACGCCGGCTGTTTAATCAATTATCCATTAATTTTTTTTTTTAATTATGAGTAGAGTGTCTAAACCAACTGAACCATTCGGACTGGTTGATATGTCAATTAGAAGTGGATGAAATTTCAATTAGTATATTTGAATCATACGAACATGATGTCGGAAAACCTTTGAATAAAAGTATACTAATCATATTTATCGCATGTAGACATAAATAATAATTATTTGATATCTTCTACTCTACCAAACATAGTGAACAGTGTAATATGTTTGTTATATTTTATACAATACAAGGTATAGTAGTATCATCTACATCTTTTTTTTTACATGCGAAACACACATATAACAAAAGTGTACATATCAGAAAAAAAAACCAAACCAGCAGGAGGAATCTGTTTATAGGAAATATGTATATCGTAAATTTATACACACAACAAGCAGAGGAAATTGTATGTTTTCCTATTGTGTTTTAATAAATAAAATGTAAAAAAAATATGTTTTGTTTATTTATCACCTCTATATACAGCTTAAAATAACGTCGAGGTTCAATTATACAGGTCAAAAATCATTTTAAAACAGTTTTCATTTGATTTTTTCAACACATTTTCTTTGGAGCACGCTCTTGAATAACGATCAAGATTTTACCATACGAAAATCTGATCCCAATTAATGTAATATTTTTTGCCAACTAGAATAACCGAATATTTTGACCCAAATGGAGTTTTCTTAGCAATTTTGATATTTAGATTTAACACCAGTCCAAGTGGCCGAGCGGTCTAAGGCGTTATGTCTGCGTAGTATACCTACTTGGAAACTGGAAGGTTATTGGTTCAAATCTCGACATCGGCAGTTTGTCAATTATTAACAAAAAAAAAGGGCGGTTAATTGACTAAACTGTCGGCGTATGGACAAGAATGAAGTAACCAGCTGTACTTGAGAAGGTTTTCTGCAGTTTCCTTCACCTACTTAAGATGAATATCGGCATAGTTTCTATCAGAGTCAGCTGCAGCCGCACATCCTACCGATTCCTAGTTTACACACAAAAATTCCTCCCATTCCACTCACATCCTCACATCCTAAGGCATCACAATGGACCTTACGGTTGAAGTGTTGCCCGTCCAGGGCCGCCACTACAATCTATTAATCTAATATTTAAACAAACAGGTGAACAATAAACAACTGACTGAGTTAATTGCTTAAATTCCCGGTATATGCCAGTATGAAAAAAAAAATTTATTTTAAAAAAGTAACAATTTTTGTCTTTAAACTTTGTTCTATCTCTTACGCTTTCAAAGATAAATGTTTTTCCCATTTTTCTCAAACATGATCCGATTTAGCCAATTACCGGACCTTACTTTCTAGCCCAAGAATACACATACGTTATTTTCCATCACATCATTTGGCAATCTCTTTTCGTTTTTTAGTTCTCGTGTTGACCGATATTCCGGACGTTTGTAGCGGTATCGCTTCTTCATTATTAAATTATTATAATAATATTGTTTATCATTTTTTCTGTTGCTTAACAACTATAACTTCCTCCTATTATCACGGGTACTTTGAATGTTAACAACTTTGATAATTTACATATAAATATATATAATATGTCATAAATCAAATCAATAAAGATCAATTATATCTTTCACATATATTTATTATTTATTTAAATAATAATTATTTAATATATTAATCATTTACCTCTACACGTTCAACCGGAAATATCCGGAAACTAAACTTAATATATCCTGGTATATATTAGGGTAAAAAGGTCTCTTGTTATTTTTTCGTAAACATTATAACCGTTTCCGAGTTATAAACAATTTAGTGTTTGAAAAAACGTAAATAGGTCCGTTTTCAAGGCTGAAAAAACAATATTAAAAAATGGAATTTTTCAATTTTCTTTAATAATCTTTGAAAGTCTCCTTAACAAAATTTCTTAGAGTAATTACACGTTATTTCATTCAAAATTTTATTATTACGCTAATTTACTACATCCAATCTACTGACAATTTTCGATGAACATATAAATAATTATTTTATGAAATCTCTTCATCGGTACAAAACCAATAGCTCAATTTTCTTCGCAAAGTCTGGAAAAAGCAATGGAGTGCTGATTTCGATTTGGCAATTTTGATTCAAATATTATTTGATTCAAATTTTGCATCCTGTATTTAAATAGAAGTTTATTATGAATAGTAGTTTTTTTGTCTTTCTAAGATAGATAGATTGTAGAGGCTGCGCTGGATACACTTCGACCATATGGTCCATTGTGATGCCTAAGGATGTGAGGATGTGAGTGGAGTGGAAGAAATTTTTTGTGTATTTACTAGGAATTGGTAAGATATGTGGCTGCAGCCAACTATGATAGGAACTATGCCGATATTCATCTGGAGTTCGTGAAGGAAACTGCAGAAAACCTTCTCAAGCTAAGCCGGTTACTTCGTTCTTGTCCATACACCGACTGTTTAGTCAATTAATCGCCCCCTTTTTTTTGTTAATAACTGACAAACTGCCGATGTCGAGATTTGAACCCATAACCTTCCAGTTTCCAAGTAGGCATACTACGCAGCTATAACGCCTTAGACCGCTCGGCCACTTGGACTGGTCGTTCTTAGTATGTTGATTTCGTTTATTTTTTATTTTTTTAATCATTTTTTTGGGAAACAATTCACGTTATCTTTTACTCTAAACATTTGTCGTTGTTTATGCGGTTTGTTATATTGTTTACTGACCTCGGTACTTAACTTCAATATGGGCTGAACACACTGAACAGACGCAGCAAAATTTCATTATTTCAAACGTGTACAGACTATAAATAAACTTCTGTACATGGAGGTTGTGTGGTAGATACACAACAGATTCTTTTTTTTCTCGATTGCGCCGCGTTATATAATATTGTTAACCATACACACGTATCTGTATATAAATACAGAGAAAATGTAAATTAAATTACTTGTAAATTATTTCATATCCGTTTAATACAAATATACTCGAATGTATGTTAACACTATCATATATTATGATTCTGGAAAAAAGAAAATATTCCTGTAGGTAACTGTAACCTATATTACTTTATAAAAGAATAACTCGTAAAGAGATATTTACGTCGGGGGTTTGCATATATATCACTTCTTGTATTCAATTACATAAACAATTTATACAAAATCAAAAAGATTGAAAGTTCAACCCAGATTTTTCGAATATATGTACTGGGATTTGAATTGAAAGCTCAGATAAATATATAGATCAAGCACAAAAATAAATCGCTCATTTTGAAATCGTGTACCGAAGAATTTTTTTGTAAAAATATGTCAATCCAATACTGTATTGTTTATATTTTATTCGATCATGTGTGAAATATTCAAAAAACGATAACAGCAGGAGCTACGTAGGAGCTACGTAGACTAAGCAAATTATCGTGGAGTGAAGAATTATAATGAATTTCCTAATTATATTTCATCAGTACAATCACAATCGCTTATTTTAATTATCTTATGGAAAAAGAAGGAAACGAGAATCACATCAATAGTAACATTGCAACAATTGAGTTTAGTAACATTGCAACATCCTTGATTTCCATTTAGTGAAATTAGTCTTAGTAGCAATAATTGTAGTAGTAGCGGGTGTGAGCTCGCACCCTGGTAAATATGCCTTTGTAGACAATTTTACTGACCCCTAAAGGACAAGGAATTTGCATGTAGACTAGGAATTGGTAGGTTGTGCCACTGCAGCCGATTTTGATAGGAACTATGCCGATATTCATCTGTAGTTTGTGAAAAGAAACTACAGAAACCTTCACAAGCATTACTTTCGTTGTTTTCCATATTCCATTGTTTAGTCAATTAATCGACCATTTTTATTTTGTAAAATACATTAATTGACAAATTGTGACGTTGGGTATCGAACCAGTAACCCTTTAATTCCAAATAGAACGCCTTTAACAGTTGAACCGTTCGGATTGGTAATATCAGGTTTACTTGACACACATTATATATAAATTTTTTTTAAGGCAAATTAGTCAAATTTATTTAATCCTTCCAAAATGAACAAATAAATAAAATAAATAAACGGGACTCAGGCATGATCTGAATACATATCCTATACATAATAGTAAAATACAATGTTTAATTTCTATTTAAAATTCGTATGCCGATGATTGCCGACTGTTACATAGCTGATCGTTACAATGAAAACGTGACTGTCTAATCTGAAATTTCATTTCACTCCCCCCATATAATAGACAAACTTTGATTAAGGTAAGACAAATAATTATCCCACTTTATAATGAAATTAACCTGAAAATATTAAAATATGATAAAATCTGATTAAATTCTCTCAACTAATTTATTGTATCATTGAGATCAGCTCGAATAGAAAACCTATGAATTTTTGTATTTTTGTTTTCCAGTATTTATATCATGATAGCATTTTATTTTAAAATTACACAGATTCTCGTTCTCGGTCAGAAAATAGCGTATCGTGTTTTGAGTTTGAATAAGTGAAGTCTTAGTATCTGTACGATTAATTATAGACAATTCATGCTAAAACGAGACATAGTTTTTTTTAGTAAAAATTCGATTAAAACACTATAAACTGATTATCATGTAACATGATAAATAATTGCACTTTACCAACATGGTAAAATATATATATATATATATATATATATATATATATATATATATATATATATATATATATATATATATATATATATATATATATATAATTAAGTTAGTCACGTTTAATGGCATATTTCACATGTTTGACCGATAGGTATATTTTATATGATAATAATGTTGGTATTTAGATATAACTCTCCCTTTAATCATAACTCCCACTCCCCGACGCCGCCACCATTCGATATTATCGATATTTGTTTATTATTTACATAATATGTATGAATATTATTCGAGTTTAGTAAGAGTTTTAATTTTTATCACATCGTAAGCATTGATGAAATGATTCATAACATATAGCTATCAATACTTTTTCTAAACATAAGACGGATTTTGCTAATTTTTTTTCACAGTATAAAAATAACGTTTTCTAATAACTCCCGAAGTTTCAGAGTTTTATGACCGTTTAGAACGTGAGATAATTAATAGCAAAGTAATCATTCTCTCTCACTCTCTCCCATTAGAAGCAAGTGAAACTTTATGCTTGCCCAACTATTTATTATCTGTTGTATTAAAAAAAATACTCGACAGAATTTAAAAAAAAAACTAGGAGAGTAAAGATAAATATATTTTAACTAAACATTTTTGAAACAAATCGCATTTTACCGTTTTATTTTCATAATACAAAAGTTTAAAATTATATAATTACATTTGTTTGTATATATGAATAGTGAATATATTTACGTGTTGTCTGTGTTTACACATGTATTTGTTATATAATAAAAGCAAATCGGTTTTTTGTCCTTTTTATATAAGACAGTGCTGGAACCTCTTTAAGCTTTTAGTTAATACAATTTCGTAAATTACAATAAAAAAATGAGTTAATTGCGATAAATAAGAAATAGTTTTAAACATTCAAAAAAACTTTTCACATTGTTCGTTATTCTCTCTGTGAGTTTTTCCATCAAGTTTTGATATCTTAGTTTCTTGGTAAAGTCAGTGGGTATTAAGATATTAAAGGAATTCTAAATAAAATGATCAGCTCATTGAATCTACATTTTAGGTAAACAATACGCTCGTAAATTTGATACGGATAAAATAACTTTTTAAGAAGTAAAATTACGAAAAGATGCAACCAATTTTGGTATTATTTAATCAAATCGATCTCACCCACAAATCCACAATAATGGACATTTTTAAAATTGTATGAAATATTTTTTAATTCAATTTGAATAGATTAATTCAATAGATCAATTTTTGCATTTTTGAAAAAAAAACTTTCGTAACGTAAATTTTTCGACTTTGGGACTTATTACCACTCTGTACGAACAGTTTGTAGGATGACCAATTACTACCCCAAATTTAAAGCTTTTCAAAGCTTATGTTTTTACTTTTAATTATTCATGAAATTCATGCATACGTTTATGATCAACAGTATTTGTTCGAAATTTTCGTTTGCGTTATTTTATGGCCACTTCAAATCAGCACAACAATAATGTGACATCTTCTCGTTACACTAATATTTGGAAAATATACCTTTTTTTTTAATTCCTTTCGAATGAAACTTATTTCCATAAATATACTCCTAACAAAACAATGCTAGTTGAAATACTGTTGAAAATAAATTAGAAAATATTTGACATCCTAAACCAATAAATAAATATACCTTGAAAATTGAATTTGTGAAAAATAAAAATAATTGTTTGAAATATATGTATTATTTTTAACAAAAACAAAAAAAAAATGTATTTCAATTCATAGCTAAAATTTATGTATAAAGTTTTTTGTCTGTATTAACAAATAAAATAATCCTTAAAAAATAAACAAACATTAATGGCACGCATACAAGAAAAGTACTTTCAAATGTTTAAAATATCCTCACTAGTTAAAAACCATTTTCAAAATGCGTACGGAGTTGTATACGCAGCCGTTTATAATGCAAGCAAAGGGTAAAACTCGTTAATTATTGTAATGACTAGCCATTGCATGATTAATTTCTTAATAAAAAATAAATTATTTAAAAAATAATTTTTATTTTATTTCTCCCACCCGAAGATAAGTATAAACAGCAGAGCATGGCATCCGAAAGCTAGCTTAAAATGCGTTTTCGATTAGGCAGTCAAACCGTGTTTATCAGTGATATATCAATGAGATACTTCGCTTTTCATCATTAGTAGCAAACCGATATTTATTCACCATTATTTCTTGCACCATTTGTTTTAACGACAGTTTTGCCATAGGCTGTTACTGTCCGTAATAAGGCTCACTTGATTGTGCCCTAAGAAGGCCCGGAACTTATTAACAGTATTAAATATAACATTTTTTGTTAATTAATTTCCATAAGTTGTTGCTTTAAAAGCATGTTTTACAAATAAAAGGTCAGTTTAATTAAAGTAAGCTTTTTTTCATTTAGCCAATTTAGCTCCTTCTGTTACCAATGTTCGAGTTAGGGACTGGTCTATTTTCAGCTGAATTGTAATGCAAAGTACGTGCATATTAAAGAAGAAAATAATTATTTGAATGTTTATTTAGTGAATTATACTGATAAATTTGATTTGACTTTTGATTTATCACAGGTTTTTAATGGGTCTTATTGAGAGGCATGGTTCCTCATAAACAATTGAGGTTTTTAAAATTATAATTTGTTCATGGAAACCATCCATGTTTACTAAATTTCTATTTATTTTTGTTTATCACGAAATTTATAGTTTTTATAGTTATTTTGCAACAGGGAGCGTTATTAGGCACCAGTACCTTATACTCCACCATAATCCAAGTCATTAGCCCTTAAGAAATTTCACCAATTTCAAACTTTCTCCCTAACAAAGCATCATATATATAATATATATATATATATATATATATATATATATATATATATATATATATATATATATATATATATATATATATGTATATATATATATACATATATATATATATATATATATATATATATATATATATATATATGCATATATATATTATATATATATATGCATATAACGTTAACACATAAAATTTTTATTTTTCCTATGTGTAACATTTGTTTATCTACGTTTCATTAAATGATTTAACACTATGTAAATGCACACAAACTTTTTTTTCGTTTTTGCTGTTACATATTTATACCAAAAAAAGAAGTAAAAAACTAGCAGCATGCCCTGAAAATACTTCTACATTACTCTACTGGTTTTCTCGGTTGATATATATATATATATATATATATATATATATACCTAGCAAAAACCAAGTTATAAAAAAACAAAACAAAAAGTATTAGTTTGTGTGTACGTCGTTTGACTTGAAAAAGATACCTGTTTTCTATTGAAAAATTGAAATCTTTAAACAAAATATCATTTTATAATATCTTATACCCATAAAAATATTAAAATAAAACTAGTCAATATAACAACTTACTGAGTTCATTGCTTAAATATCCGGTATATACTGAATTTATAAAAATCTTTTCAAACAAAATATGTTTTTTTTTTAAATGAAACATTCATCAAACATGGATATAAACATGGTCAATTATTAAGAAAAAAAGAGAAAAAAAGGAGGCAGATAATTGACTAAACTGTCGGCGTATGAACAAGAACGAAGTAACCGGCTATGCTTGAGAAGGTTTTCTGCAGTTTTCGTCACGAACTCCAGATGTATATTGGCATAGTTCCTTACAAAGTCGGCTGCAGCCGCATATCCTACCAATTCCTAATCTATACACAAAAGTTCCTTCCACTCCACTCACATCCTTAAGCATCATAATGGACCTCATGGCCGAAGTGTAGCCCGTTCAGGGTAGCCTCTACAATCTATCTACCTATCTAAGGTAATAAAAAAAAGGCTGTTAGAAAATCATGTTTAGTATCTATCCACTATCCACTTTCATTAAGAAAGTGTGACCCAAATTTCTAATAAATAAAAAATTTTAACATCAATAATTGCAATGAAACAGGGTATAAAAACGTACATACACAAAAAAATATTGTTTTTATACTTCATTTATATTTTATAAAAATAAAAATTTAACTTTTTAAGCACACCAAAACAAAACAAAGCCCGGAAATATACTAACACACATACACAAGACTTGTCTAAATAAATAATATGTGCGTAGGTATTTTTATTATTTCATACTCCTTTAATGTAAGCTCCTTCTTTATATGTGTTTTGTATGTTATTTTTACAAAAGGTTGATAGCCCGCGTGTTTTCGTTGTACGAGGTAAGAAGAAGAGAACAAAGTCATTTAAGTATGACAGAAAAAAAAAAAACAAACAAACAAAACTTTCGTTAAGTATGTATTGGATCATTTTTTTAAGGTTCTGTTGCACCGTATGCAGTTTTTTTCTTGTGTCATAGTATTTGCGTAGTTATAATTTTATCCATAATTTAATTTATCCATAATAAAGTGCATGAACCACCAAACGTACGAGAAACCGTTTCTTGGATGTAAAGCCAAATATCTAAACGTTACTCTCAATCAACGTGCTCTCTTTTCATAAATATTTTACCACCACGTGCACTCTTTTCATAATTTTTCATAAATATTTTACCACCGTAGATATTCACAAAATTCAAAGGTAGATAATGTTCCCAATTTTATTTTACCTAGTTCCAATGTTCGACATCGATTAACCAATGAATATTTGTGGTGTCTCTCGCACAAAATTAGCAACAAGCAACATATCTCTGAATCCATATCCCAGAGATAGTTACGATTAGCTAATTCAGACTGATGATGACTACATTGTAGTCGAAATACGTATTTATAAAATACAAACAAATGTTCTAGGAATAGGGGCAAAATTTGAAATATAATATTCGTAGAATTCAAAAGAAAGAACAGCAGATTTGACGCTTTTGCTATTTGGGACCTAACCTTATGTATCCAATGGGTTTTCATAGATTTCGTACATGAAAATATTACATTGTCAAAATTTTGAAATTACGTCAAGTCAACCGTTTTCGGTGTCGCAAGCTAACTAGTGGCTCAATTTTTTCGTTTATGTATATTCTATTGATATTTATTTGTATATTTTCTTTTACGTTTCGATATAAGTCCTGATCAAAGTCAATCAGTATTTGAAAAATCACCATTTTCAGATAGCTCAAACGTTTTTCTATGGACTCATAAAAGGGAATATATTTCATATAGTCTTCAAACAATTCAAGAAAACTTCAAGTTTAACCACGAAGGTCGTCAAACCTGTGAGTTTTCTCTTAATATGTCATATTTTATGGTTTTAATTGTTATGACTATGAGAAGATAAATTTAAGTGCTAAAAACTAACAATTACGTGCTTCAAAACCTTCAAACTTTTACAGTTCACGTAATGCCGAAGAACTAAGTATTATACGTATTATGAGTATTATAAGTATTTGATTAATTAAGTTTTAATATTTCTACATTCCAACCGTTTTAGAGTCACCAATCAATCCGAACGACAATATGAGACGGCAGACAGCATAATGTTCTTTATTTAAAATACAAGCAGGTATTTTATACAACAAAATATTTCAACAAATAATGAATTACGCAAAATCAATAATAAATTTTATTATTTGTTGATTTAATGGATAATATTTTTTTATGTATAATTAAATAAACTTTTTTTCTTTTATAAATATACTTATTTAATTTTATAACAATCGATTATATTATTTATTTCTTTTAAATATTTATCGTCTACCAATGTTGAATAAAACAAAAACAACTGATATATTATCTGTAATTAAATAAAGAGAATAATCAGTTATTTCAAATATTTACTTTCACTATTATATATATTTTCTATTTGTTTTAATAGTTTTTAATGGAGCTATAATATTTATGTTTATTAAATAAATACAACACTTGAGACAAATAAGATCGAAGTATGTACGAGTATGTTACTTGCCTGATCAGAAATGTATCAATTGACTATAAATTTTAACAGAAAAAAATCTATAAAATGAGTATGCTGTAATCAAGTAGGATTCTACTTGATTGATTTTGTCATTTTTAGCGAATTTCCTCCAAAGGAAATGCAGCTATTGTTTTTGCACCAATGTTGGAATTTTGTAAAAATTTCTTCAAATGTCCATCGATCCTACCTATTAGATGTTAAAAATCACTATCGCTAAAATTTGTATATATATATATATATATATATATATATATATACATATATATATATATATATATATATATAAATATACAACATGTGTACTTTTTTAAAATGTCTGTAGACTCTCTAGCGGTCACAGTTTTATTCCGATTGGAATGAAATTTGGTTTTTGGCATTCCTAGGGTCAAGTTTCTTAATGGGTAAAAGGGGGTTTAGAGGGAGGGGGAAACACAAAATTTGACTATCTCCCTTAGTAATTGAAAAATCGAAAAATTTATCAGGAGTTAAGTTATAGGTACTAAGTTTTACTGTAATTTTGTTTGTTATCATTTTTCTGTTACACTAATATTTACAGAAATATTTACAATTAAAGATTGAAAGTTAAAATTCTAAATATCTCTGTTCACATTAGTGTTTGAGAGAAATGATCAAGTAATGAATTGTAGCAAATTTGGTTTTCTACAACTTTACTCCTTACACATTTTTCGATTATTCTAATACTAAGAGAGATATTTAATATTTTGTGCTTGTTTGATACGAATACATGAAATATATTTTATTGTACAAAATTTTGATTGTCGTTTCCATAGTAACTATAAACTATAATCGTTATTTTGGCTTTTAATAAATTTAATTTTTGCCAAAACTAAAATTATGACCGTTCAGATATTATATTTCGTAATTTACTTTCATTTAATCATTTACTAGAATAGTGTAATAGTGTAGTGTATACGAATGAGAAAAATTGTACAAATATATGTACTATGGATCATATATATATATATTTGAGGCAATACATATACTAACATAAACATATAAATTGTATTCCTTCTAAAAAGTCTTCTAAATTGCTGTAAGATAAGTAAATTAACTTATTATAGTGTGTATATATACATACATTAAGGAAGTTCCAGCGCATGATTTACTTTTCGACAGATTTTGCTTCTTTTTTCTCACAGGCTAAAAATAACGCTTTCTAATAAATCCCGAAGTTTCAGAATTGACCGTTTAGAACACGAGATAATTAATAAGAAAGTAATGATTCTCTTTCATTCTCTCAAACTAGAAGCATGTAAAACTGCATGCCCGTTCAACTATTTTCTGTTGTATTGAAAAACAAAATTCGACTGAATTTAAAAAAATCTAGGACAGTAAAGATTTATATTTCTGAAATAAATTTAAAAAAAAAAATCAAGCCAATATATATTAAACTTAGTCCTGATTTTGTAACGGTTGAAAATATTGACCGCAAAACAACATTTTTGGTATATTATTGGTTGTTCATAAAATGATCTAATAATTTACGCATGTTCATCGGTCTGTTTGGCTACACGCCTGTCCTTCTGAGTGTCCATCTGTCCGTAGACACGACAACTCAAAAATGAAAAAGATAAAGCGCTGAAGCTTTGTGCTTGCGTTCTAGAGCTTAAAAGTAACGTCAAGTTCGTGACTGGACAAAAGCGTTTAAACTATTTTCGAAATATGATAATTTCAAAACTTTTTTCTTTCAAAATTACATTAATTTGTATATGAGAACATGTGTGTGTGTATTTGTATTTGTTCTATAATGAAAGCAAACCCTTTTTTTTTGTCCTGATTATACAATACAATGCTGGAACTGCATTCAAGTATCAAACTGATGTATATAGATGTATATGGCCACAAAACTAGCGCCCATTATTTTAAGTTATATAATTGATTTCTGCCTAATCCATTTGGTTTTCAGAAAAATACTTTAGATAAAAGTTGTTCATTATGAATTGACTATTACCTTGTTTCCGAAACATTTTCCCATAGACAGAATGAATAAGTTGTAAATCAACTAAAAAATTTTCAGAACAGGAAGCTACTTTTGTAACCCATAGTACCTTGTGCGAAATAATAAGTAATATGTATACAAGTGTAAACTAAACGTAGATGGTACTCACAAACATACACCTATACCACCCATATCTTCAGTTTCTACAAAAGTTCCCAAAACATATCTTCCACCATCTTGTTATTTACTTTAAATATATATATATATATATATATATATATATATATATATATATATAATGTGATATTTATTTTAACATTTAAAATTTATGTTAAAATACGGTTAACAATATTATGAAACTAATTTTGCAGTTCGTCGAATTTAATCATGTTTCTTCCGTTGAAATAAATTTCAAATTAATTTCAGCATAATTAACTATACTACTACTAGTTATTACTCGACTACAACTGTTATAGTTATGTGTACTTACGAAGATATACACATTATATTTACAGAGTTTTATATGAAAATATATATTATTATATATTTTATGGAATATACCATGTTATACGCATACTATATATATAGGTAGGTGATAGTATCGATGGTTTATTAAATAATAAAGGTAGATTCATACAATTTGTATATTTAGTGATGTTTTTATTTTACCATCTTCTATTATACTCGGTATATGCAATATATACAAAGATATATTAATCTTAGTCCCGATTTTATAACGGTTGATTGATATTATTGGTTGTTTTTAAAATGATCTAATTATTTACGCATGTTCAGCGGTCTATTTGGCTGCTCGTTTGTCCTTCTGAGTGTCCATCTGTCCGTAGACACGATAACTCAAAAATGAAAGAGATAAAGCGCTGAAGTTTTGTGTGTTTGCGTTCTAGTGCTTAAAAGTAAGGTGAAGTTCGTGGCTCGGACCGTATTTTAATAAAATATCCATCTTTGAAACTGTAAGAGATGGAAAAAAATATTCCCTTTTAAAAATACAACTTTTTTTGAAACATATTTTCATAAACTCAGTATACACCGGGAATTTAAGCAATTAACTCAGTTAGTTGTTATTTTCACTTGTTTGAACTTACTTTCTGAAATTTTATGAAACTTTCTGTGAAGAGAAAATCTCCCAATCAAAATTTCAATTAGTTCTAATTAATCCATCATCCTACTGTTGATGGATTTGTTATTATTTTCACTTGTTTTTATTAATTCATATTCTTTTATTTATGTTGCAGACTTAATTTAAAGAAAAGACTTCTTCTTCAGAGGAAAAAATCGTTATCTCATGGACTTGCTATGGTAAGTCCATGAGATAACGTGTTTGAAATGTTCATGCTTATAAGTATTAGAGCATTTAAATTATAAATATTTCGGAGTACATTTTCAATTTAAATAGTAACACAACAAATTGTCGATAGATAAATTGTAGTCTGTAATTTTTTTCCTGAAAAGTTACTTTTGTAGTTACCTTTAAAATGTCGTTGACATGGTTTGAGAAATTAAAGGGTTATATTTTGAAAAATTTATCTATATTACAAACTTTGTCTAGTACTAGCGAGAATGCTCCTACAAAAGTTCTAGCCGCAGAGTTGAATTACCATCTAAGCTGCACTGATTTTTCCCGTCGCATACCAAAGTTCAATCTGATTGAATTAAATTTTTGGTTTAAAATTATGTATCTAAAGGTGTGTGTACTTTACGTACAAAAAATGTACGTAAAACAATTATTCCATTTTCAGTTTACGAAAATTCAACCTTTAAAGATATACAAATGAAAATAACAACTGAGTTTATTACTTATATACCTGGTATCCAGAATTTATGCACAAAAGTCTATGAAAAAATTTGTTTATTTTTAAAAAAGGAACATTTTTTTTTATTTCTTGCGGTTTCAAAGATGGCCAGTTGTGCCCATTTTGCCCAAAATGGTCCGATTTTACCCATTCACGAAAATGACAGTTCCAGAACACACACACTAAATTTCAGCTAGTTATCCCTTTTTGTTTTTGAGTTATCGTGACCACAGACGGACGGGCACGCGGAAATGGCCAATCAATCCATTTTATGAACACCTATTCAATAGTTTTGAATGGTTTCAAATGTTACAAACTCGCGACAAAACTTAATATACTCTTGTATATTTACATATACCTACCGGGTATAATAATTGTTCTCTGGTTTATTAAATATTATTTTTTTCTAAAAGTATGTTTGTGAAAACGTACACGTTATTGATATACGTATACTTTATTGATTATTTTACCAAAAATTGCATAAATTTATTGTCTGGATCCTGAAATATTTTTTTTCTTCAGTGTTTTACGAACTCTTTTTCTAATAAGGTGTTTTGGTAAATAAATTAGGTATTTATACTGTTTTGAACCTCTTAATATGTGATTATTTTTCTGAAGAATATGCGACAGTCTAAATAAAACATTAGCACTAAGTAATTTCAAAGTAATTTTAGGCGTAAATATAATTAAGCAATGTTGTAGGATGACTTTTATGACATTATTAACTTCCCTCGCATATTGGATTTTGTATCTAGTTCTGTCTACCTAAATGAAGTTATAAAATAATTAAGTTCAGATACGACTTTGTTTTTTGTTCACAGAAATTATTCTTATGTTTGTATACCTGGTTGTTGTGATGAAAATTATTAAGAATAATTTTGGGACCTCACACATATTTCTAAAATTACGAAAATACTACGAAAGTATTACGAAAAATATTTAAGAGGAAAATACTTTTCTCCTTGGAGGAAGGAGAGTTAGTTTTTTTTTACCTTTAAAAGTAAAACATTTTTTTTAATAAAAAAATCAAAAATCAAATAATTTATTTTATTGATTATATTTATCAATTAAGATCAAGTTTAAAATTGATATTTATTCAAGTATAATCATCAGTTTAAAAAAAAAGCGATTGTTCGATTAAGTCAGTTTAAAGTAAACCATTGTTGGATTAAAATAATCAAAGTAAAAATTGTAGAAAATATTAAATTCAAATTATTTTTTTTGAAATCAAATAAAGTCAGGTTTGATTTTCATAAAGTTTTGTTTTATTTAATAGTTTTTTTCCATAAGTGTGGGTTATCCAATTGACAGATATTGAGTAAAACTTTTACTAATATTTTGTTTTTTTTGTGTG
Organism: Nineta flava; assembly: GCA_963920215.1. Lineage (NCBI taxonomy): Eukaryota > Metazoa > Arthropoda > Insecta > Neuroptera > Chrysopidae > Nineta > Nineta flava. The sequence continues at coordinate 36,173,992 of OY986042.1, forward strand.
TAATATTTTTTTTCATAAACAGTTTCGTCACAATTTCAGCTCAAATATATGTAATTACACTTGATTACAAAACCATATAAGTATAGTGCCTTTCTACACCGCTTTATTTTTTATACATTCGGGCGTGTATATAAATTAAAATAAATAATTCACGCAAGAAAAATGCATTCACTATATATCGGTTATTAAAGCAAATAAATCAGTTCTTTTTTTCACTTGTTTGATATAAAATTCTTAAGTTAGCTAGAATGTTTTACGAGTAACTTCTGACATAAAAATAGGCAATATAATTTACGAACTTCAATGTTCGAACGTTAATAAAATCATGCGATAAATATAATTCGATTTTATGTTACCATAATTTTTAATATCGTTAATACATACAAATAAATTTATGTGTTAATTTCTTTTTATACAAACCATAAAATTTTCTCCATTTCTCGTTCGCCTGTTTTTTAATTAATAAAAGGGAATAAAATATATAAAAATCTTTCTACATATAAAATAAGAGCACACACAATAATAAAAACAAATAATTTGTTAATTTTCTAATTTATATTCAAAACATTCCTATTTTCCAATTTTGCAGTCGATCAATGATCTAATTCCATGTTAGCTTTTCTGAATAATAATGACGATATGTATATGTGTGTATATATGTATGTATGTATACTAAGTCGAAACTCGTTAAAAAATCAACGATGTAATAAAAAAAATAATTAAATTTGAATTAAACACGTTTTGCTTCATACAAACAAATCATGAGTAATTCTGGGTCTTGCAGGTTGTTGTTGGTTCCCGTATTAAAATATATTTTCGAAAATTGGATTGTAGGTTTTAATTAGTAAGATAGATTGTAGCGGCTGCCCTGGATGGGCTATACTTCGACCATAAGGTCCATTGTGATGCCTAAGGATGTTAGGACGTGAGTGGAGTGGCAGGAATTTTTGTGTGAAGACAAGGAATTGGTAGGATATGCGGCTGCAGCCGACTCTGATAGAAACTATACACATATTCCTCTGGAGTTCTTGAAGGAAACTGCAGAAAACTTTCACAAGCATAGCTGGTTACTTCGTTCTTGTCCAAACACCGACAGTTTAGTCAATTAACCGTCCCTGTTTTTTTAATAATTGACTGCCGATGTCGGGATTCGAACCCATAACCTGCCAGTCCCCAAGTAGACATAACGCCTTAGACTGGCTGGTAACCGATTATATAAATGTATAACAGTACTTTAGCACCACAAGGTTCAGCTGCTTATATGTATGCATATATCCTGTGGGAATTACCAATATAACATTTTAGAAACCATTTGTACCCTTATGGTTCTCCCAACCAACAGTATTACTTAATTCTGGGTCTTGCAAATTGTATGACTCACTTTATTGACCCACTTTAGGTTTCAACATATTAACCCTAAAAATCAAGATGAGGGTTGGCCGATCAATATTTAAAAGTGAAAGAAATCTTAAATTGTCAAAAAACAATGGTTTCATGGCTAAAGAAACAGAAAACAAGATCCGAAATCTCTGCTTATGAAATGAAACTTCTTAATAATAAAAAATAGCATTGTAAATCATACGAACTATAGCTGACACAAAAAGTAACCCTCATTTAAAAAAATTTAATACTTGGTTTGTGCCCTCTTCATTCGTTTTTTGGGAAAATATTTCGAATAAAAGCTGTAAGTTTATGAACAACTTTTATTTCGAAAATCATTTTTGAAGCATTTTTTCGAGAACCAAATGAATCAGGTACAAATCAACTAGAAAATTTTATAAAAAGACGGCTTCTTTTTTGTTCATGTGTACAATAAAAGAGGGAAGACCTCTTTGCCATTGGTTATGTATAAATATCTCATATAACAGATAATTATATATTTTCGACTGCGACAATCGCCAAACCAGCAACGATTAATAAAATATTCCATAATCGTTTGTGCAATATTTCTTTGCGAAGTTTTTAATTTGTCTTTTCAGAAGCATATAATGGACATCCGCAAACAAATTCTTAAAGTTGACTGTGTCGTTTACCAGCCACTATCGTGGGCTTAAAATTAGGCACTGTTTTTTCTGTTTAAGGATGTTCCAGTTGAAACCACTTTTCGACAGATTTTGATTATTTTTTTCACAGGCTAAAAATAACGTTTCATAATAAATCCTGAAGTTTCAGAGTTTTTGACCGTTTAGAACGCGAGATAATTAATAGCAAAGTAATCACTCTCTCTCATTTGAAGCATGTGACACTTTATGTCCGCCCAACTATTATCTGTATTAGTAAAAATAATACTCGACAGAATTTTAAAAAAAACTTGGAGAGTAAAGATAAATATTTATTAATCAAATTTTTTTTTAATAAATCGTGTTTTACCGTTTGTTTTCGAAATATGATGATGATGATAAGTACCTTATCTCCTAGGAGACGTTGGCAACCACGTTTTTCCAACTTTTTTTATCATGAATAATTGATTTCAGCTGCGTTAAGTTTAAGTTAGCCCACAGTTTAATGTTGTCGAGCCATGATGTTCGCCTTCGACCTCGTTGTCACTGTCACTCTAACTTCCCCATTAATACAAGCTGTTGGACAGGATATTTATCCGAACGCATGATGTGTCCGAAATACGAGGCTTTCCTTCTTTTAATAAGTTGCACTAGCTGTTTCCTTGCATCAATTTTTCGTAAGACTTTCTCGTTCGATGTGTAAGATGACCATTTTACATTCAAGATTTTTCTGTAACACCACATCTCAAAAGCATTAAATTTGATTATGACGTCGGACGTTATTGTCAAAGTTTTACAGGAATAGAGAACTATTGGCCACACATAGCACTTCAAAAACCTGATTCTAACACTCTTATTAATTTTATTGTTAGTCAGAAATTTTTTAAGTTTAAAGAATACACTTTTAGCACGAACTATTTTATTTTATACTCGTAACGATTGATTATTTGTTGTGCACAATATTTCATCCAAGTATTTAAAATTCGACACTTGCTTTACCGGAATATTTTTGCATTGTAAACTTACGTTTCCATTATTTTTTTTCGAGAAAACCATTGAGACGGTCTTTTTATTATTAATTTTTAAATTGGCTTTTTCACTAGCATTTACCACACAGTTTAGTAAATTTTGTAGACCGCGTTCCGTGTTGGACAACAAAACTGTAATATATAAGTTTAAAATTATTTTTTATTTCAAAATTACATTAATTTATATACATGAAGGTAGTGAATGTATCTATGTGTTGTGTATGTGTGATTATATAAGACATTGTTGGAACTACCTTAAGAACAGCAAATCGAACAGTGCAATACAATGTAACACGTTATGAATTTCTTAAAATTAAGATTTACTTGAATAATTCGGTGCAAATGAACATTATATGATTTTTGGTTGCCTAGACATTGAACAGAGAGCATTGAACATACATAATAATAATACATATATTTTGAAGAGTGTATACATCCAACTCCTATTGAAATCGAACCATCGAGTACCATAGTAGGTAGTCTCGATCTATAAGGTACCTCTTCTACCTTACAGTATATGGATATAGAGGTAAACAAGAATATAATAATAGAAAATAAGAGAAAAGTAATCACATATCGCGTTCGAAGTAACAAACATTCGAAAGTAATAACTGTCGGTGTATTTCTGTGAGTGAAGTAAAAGTTATATTATTAGTTCTAACAGTATTTGCCTCGTACTACAATAGATAGCAAAATTGGTGTCCTTCTTTCATATTTTTATAGTCGTTTGGTGCCGGATTAATTCCATTATCGAAAAAAAGCTTCCAATAAAAGATGTTTGTATTTTTATAAAGACAAACTATCGATTGAAGCTTTTTTTCGAAAAGCAAGTGATAAGGTGTAAATCTATAACAAAATTTCGAAGAAAGAACGCCACTATTGGAGTTGATAGTACATTGTTACTGTTTTACGTGTGTTGTAATAAATATTCTAGAACTGTTTTTACTGGTTCTATAGTAGGTACACAGGTAAACAGGATATAAAAAGTAAAAATATAACAATTATCTAAGTTAATTGTTTAAATACCCATCATATACCGATTTCATTATCAGTGCGTTTAATGAACTATTTTACTTTTTACACACGCCCAGATATATAAGAATTTGACTGACAAGGATACTATATTATTTTCATAATATATGGTAAAGACATGCTGCCATTCCAGATGTTTGAGTTGAAATGGTTGCAAAACTGTTTGGAGAAAAAGTTGTTTGATTTTAAAAAGAAAATTTTTTTTTTTTGGGCTTATACATTCTTCCTGTGTTTAAACTTTCTGGGTTTATCTATTTAAAACATATTTGAATTCCTAAAAATAAAATTAAAAAAATGCACTAAAAAGTAAAAAAATAATTGCAAATTCTTGTGCCAATTTTAGTTCACCTAAGCAAAAAATTTTAAATATATATGTACAATTATTGTTATTTTTGGAGGCGGTGTCAGCATACAGAAATTCACATAACTTTTGGACACCGCCTCCAAAAATAACAATAATTGTACATATATATTTAAAAATTTTGCTTAGGTGAACTAAAATTGGCACAAGAATATGCAATTATTTTTTTACTTTTTAGTGCATTTTTTGTTATAGAATATTTGATTTTTGAAGTCGGGTTCCATTTTGTCAAAATATGGTTTATTTCTCGCTTTTTAGTGACTTTGAAGTTCTATAACTGATTTTATTTGTCTACATATGGGTAGACCTACTAAACGACCTACTAATTTTTTGTGCATTTTTTATAGCACATTTTTTTCTGAGGTAACTCACATAAAAAAATAGCAAAAAAAAAAAAACAGACGAATTGAAAACCATCCTCCTTTTTGAAGTCGGGTTAAAATGATCCGTCTCTCTAGGAAATAATGGATCTTAAATTTCAATTTTTGCCCCAATTCCTAGAACAGGTCATTTGATAACAGGCTTCCCGGTTAGTTGAGAATATCAAATTCCGCAAACTAGCGGAAAAATTTTACCTCCGATCAGTAGATATACATTTTCTTGTTCTAGAAATTGGGGTAAAATTTTACATTTAATTTCAAAAAAAGCTGAAGTTCTCTTTGATTATCTTAATAATCTTTATAAATAATGGATATTTAAATGGTAACCGTAGGCTGCCTACAGGCTGTTTCAAGCATTTTTGTTCTATTGTTTCGTAGAAATGCAACGTCGAGCGTTTCGCTTACTTAGTTGAAATTCTAAAGGGATGGCAGAGAGAAGGATTTTCTAAACCTTTAATTAAATGGAAGTAATTGAATGGATAATTTTAAAGAAAATCGTAAAATTTTGAATTTTTTTTTATTTGATCTGCTAGTACTACGTCGTTTGAAACGAATGCTTCAAACATAGGTTAACTATTTTTTACCCGATTACAAAAGTTTATTATTAGGATAAAATAATAGATCGAAGAATACAGATTTGTAATTTTATAATTTACCAGTAGTTTTTAGCAGAATTGCAGTTTCTGTAATAAAACAGCTTTGACGATATTGATGCAACATTTTCAAGTTGCATCAATATTCAAGTACTTAAATAGCTTTTTATCTCAATGTCAGATTAGAGAAAGGAGTGTGATGAAAGATGACTTTCATATAAAACAGGAAAGAATATTATTTATAAAAAAAAAAGTTAATATTCATTCAACTTAATGAATCAATTGTCTATGATTTATAAAATATAAAATAAAAAAGATGAAATCATTTCTTAATACAAACTTATTATGAAATATTATATACATTGTCGAGCATAAGCGTGTAGGCGGTATTAAATAATTATTACGAATTGTAACACGAGCCTTTATTTAAATATTAATGAGCAATTGAATGTCACTTCTATATTAATATTGCAACTTTTTATAATAATATTTAATTGATTACAGTAAAACGTCTACAAATCTTAAATGTTAAAAATATGGGTTTATATTGTATGGGTTTACATTGGAATAATTTGATCGCTTCCTGGTTCTTGCAATATGGTTTAACTACGAGGATCACTATACTGACCAAGGTAAACAACTTCAATCGCATACGAGGAAACGTTTTTTTTGTCTTCTCTTGAAATTAAGAATATTTTGTCAACTACTAATCACAGCAACGGTATTGTCGAGCGGCTTAACCGGTCACTCAAAATTCCCGTACTTGCTGACAAATTATAACTGGTACAAAATTTTACCCTTGCTACTTCTAAATTTATGGAGGATATTAATATATCTTTTGTAGAGATATTATAAGGCATTCCTCTTCAGCAATCCACTCAAGACTTAAAGGACAGAATTGTCAATACTAAATTTTTTTTACCACAAGGTACGTGAACAAAAATGCGGTTTTGTCAAAGTATTTGGATTTTTCAAAAAAGGTTTTTATATGGAAGGATCATGTCCAACCTCCATTATGTACATAGATAAATAGATTGTAACGGCTGCCCTGGAAGAGATACACCTTGGCCATAAGGTCCATTTCATGCCTACGGATGTGAGGATGTGAGTGGAGTGGAACGAATTTTTGTGTATAGATTAGGAATGTGTGTAGACTAGGTAGGATGTGCGGCTACAGCCGACTCTGATAGGAACTATGCCGATATTCTACTAGAGTTCGTGAAGGAAACGGCAAAAGACCTTCACAAGCGTAGCCGGTTATTTCGGTCTTGTCCATTCGCCAACAGATTAGTCAATTAACCACCCCTTTTTTTCTCTTAATAATTGACAAACTGCCGATGTCGGGATTCGAACCCATAACCTCCCAGTTCCAAGTAGGCATAACGCCTCAGACATAACGCCTTAGACGGCTTGGCCACTTGTACGGTGCATTATGTCAATACTCTATAATACAGACGCATGTTACTTTCAAAGTTAATCTCTCTGTCTGGTCCACGGTGGGGAGTAACTTAGTGTGGTAAATTCGAAGATATCTCATACTTAATGGAACCCGTACAAAGTTGAGCGGTTGACCTTAAGTATTAATGTTTGCCAGTTTCTAATAATTCCGGAAATAAGTTTTGCTATTTAATTTTTTGACAAAATACATATTCTCAATGACAAATTTGATTGTAGTATTAATTATTATATATTATTAGTTCCATTTGGTAAATATATTATTAAACTTTTTTTAATATTTGAATAAATAATTAATTGGTAAATTTATTTTGCATATAAAATGATTCATTCATTTTACAACGATAATCAAACATAATTTATTAACTACATTTTTATCAATTAAAATAAACTTATTTTTTATCATTGTTATATTAATTTTTATTTATTGATTTTTTATGGTTATTTTGTAACAAAGTTCAGTGCATCATATACTTACTCATGGATAAATAACATTTATAGTGAATTTCCGATTTACGTTTATGTACTTCTGTTTACGAATTTTTACGCTCATATATTTTTACCACCGTTTATTTTTGCAAATAAAGTCAAAGTTCATACAATGAGCAAATTTATCTATTTTATGGTATAATCAAACATTTTCTTAATATTTACAATCATTCGAATTGAATATGTATACAAATGCAATTACGATGGAGACACGTAGGTACTTCTTACAAAGACGATCACTTTAAACTATTTCAAGGGCGGATTCATGTCTCGATAAGTATTTATGATACATTCGCAATACTTTTTTATAGACCTATTCAAAGATACGTTACATGATGGAGTATTTGAATATCAAAAAATCACCACTTATTCACCTACTCTGCCACTGCCCAGGTCTTGAAAAGACTCTGAGCTAAAGTTTACTGGCAAATCCCAATTGTTGTGTTGAAAAAGCTCCAAATGGTTTTAGGAGTAGTAGCAACTATGAGTCAGCCTCTTTGGGTATCACAATGTACCTTCTGATCTTGTAGAAATTTATCATTATATCCTGGAATATTCGATCTGAAACCTAAGTTAAATAAAAGACATTGATTTTGACTTCCAAACGTCTATTTTGCCTGAATATGTAATAATCAATGTATGAGTTTGCTGGTGATTACCAGGTAACTCAGAAAAACATGTATTGTACGAATAGGTATCCAAAGAAATAAGATTTAGATTCGAGTACATTACAATTTACGTGTATCCCATCCAGGAAATCCGATACAACTTAACGTGTTTACATTTGTAGCACAAAAAATTTGCGTGCAAAACGGCTGTGATATATACATGGAGAAAATATGAGGGTTTCTGGTTTGACCACGGAACATAGAAGGTATTACAGAAATGTTTGTAAAAATGTATCTCTTACCCGGTGTATATAATACAAGGGTATATTAAGTTTAGTTCCGACTTTGTAATGGCTGTCTGTCTGTGAACACGATAACTCAAAAACGAAAAGATATGGCGATCTGAAATTTTGTGTGTGTGTTTTAAAGCTAAAAATTAAGGTCAAGTTCGTAAATGGACAAAATTGAACCTTATTTGGGCAAAACTGTCTATTTTAGATACCGTAAGAGATAAAAAACAAATTTATAGACAAAAAATGTAACTTTTTTTAAAATAAACAACTTTTGTTTGAAACTTTAAACTCATAAATTCAGTATATACCGGATATTTAAGCAATTAACTCAGTTACTTGTTATTTTCAATTGTTTTTCTTATTTTCGAATAAATATATTATTTTTCAAAAAGTTAATATTTTGTGCGTTTAACCCTATCATTTTTTGGTGCACTTTCACTAGATTTTGGAAAACCGGCTAAACCCTCGGACATCTTTTTAAAATGGAATACATGAGTGCAAGTACACTACAACTCCGTATAGGAATTCTAAACGCAAAGTGACAATGGTAAATAATTAAAGTTATATGCTTAGAAGCATTATAGAGCTATAAATAAAATATAACGTGATTTTATGACGTACTATGATATACTCGCATAAATTATGCCAATTTGAGAACGCATTTTCAAAGATAAATTACTCTTGTTATATATAGTGGGTACTAATGAACCTCATAGCAAAATTTTCATCCATTCAAAACTACAGTAAGTAATAGTAGTTGTTGGCAAATACATATTTAATTCTATCTCTTTCTATATAACATATACGTAGAATATTCTGAAGAACATTCATTTACTAGACACTGAATAATCAGATGAAATTCAATACATAATCTTGTATTCCTTTGTCAACTAGATTTCTAAGAAATATAATATTATTAATACTAAATTGTATGTAGTATATTTCGTTATAGTTCCATAATATATAACCTGTGCGTTTTGCTAAATAAATATTTTACATGTTAAATTGTTTGTCTAGACTTTTATGTTTTTTGTTGCTATTTTGTACATCACAAAAGCATTCCATTCAATTTAATTTTCGAGAAATCGGTACACTTGGTACACTTTTCCTAGAACAGTATTTGAAAAACACAAATATTTTGAATACAGAATATTTGTTTTCGAATTTATAAACAAAATACGTTCATTTGATCTCATCACTAGGTTTCTACGATCTGAATAAATAATACTTTATATTGATTTGTCATCAGAATCAAATTCAAACAAGCCAGACGTCATTATGTTTAAGTATTTTCTGTTACTTCGCAAAGTAAAACACACCATCGTGTTGGAAGTGAGTGCAGCGGATATGGGGTTGATTCAAGGCCGAGGTTTTAAATTATGCCTCGGGTTTGGTCAAGTCAACCTTAGACCACTGAAAACATCAGAAGGAAACCTATAGCACAGTAAGACGGCCTCCGCTGTCTTCTGTCAAATGTGCTGAAAAGAGGAATTTCCATTGCTCTGGTCCAGGAACCTTGGGATATGAACCAAAAGATTCTTGGACTAGGAGAAGCTGGAGGACAAAATATTTACGATAAAACCCCAGAGAGACCAAGCATTTTTCAAAAAAGGACATCAATGTCTTGCCCCGAATATATGAACCTTCAGGAAGACCTGATAAGCGAGCTCCTGGCTATTTCCAACATATGGGAGAAGCAAATCTCGTCGGACTGAAGTAGAAGATGAACCATAAGGTCGAAGTGCAATACTTCGCAAGAGATGTATCTATCTATCTATCTATCTACTTCGCAAAGACGTTAGATAGATAGATAGATACATTTTGGGATCTAAAAAGTTCTTGACAAACCATCTTGATTGTACCAGCCTTGATGATGATCCCGATTATTTATCTGTGTTTGATCAAAATCTGTTCAGCCATTTAAAGATCATCAGATTCGAAGAAGTGAAAGAGCTGAGAAATGTAAGGTATATATCATACTTCACTGCATTGGGTCGCGGAGGAAAGGGAGCGTTGTTAGATAAAAATTTTAGTGGCAATAATTTCATATTATTAAAACAAAAGTTACTTACTACAGTTGTTTTTATCGACTTTCGAAAAGTTTACCCAATTTTGTGATGTTATGCTAGAAGTTTACCAAATTTTATTTTAATAACTAACTTGATAATATATCGTAAAATCCTGGTATATTCAACCTAAAACGCAGGTTAATAATATTAAATAAAAAAATACAATTTGTGGACTTTATTTCAAAGTTTATTTTTTCTTGAATATTTAATAATCAAAATACAAGTTTGTTGATGGTTACGACATGTAAGCTGGTGACATAAGTACTACCCTAAACGCATCTAGATATTGAAGTGCAAGCTTTAACGCAAATACACTATATATCTCTAGTATCTTACTATATGATCGCCATTTTCGAACGATAAATACATTCACAATATATTTGTGAGTATATACAAAAAACCAGGGCTGCATAATAAGCAAGAAATTTGACATATCTTTCTGGGAGAAAGAAACCAGATTACTATTTAGAATAGTTTCAATAAACTGAACAACAATTATGAAATAAAACAAATATTTGAGATTTTCGTAACAATATTTTTCTTTTGGCTATAGTTTTGCAATCACTGCTGCTTCTTCAGAAAGTATATAGTAATGACAAAAATGTACAAATTTTAACATAAAGGTAAATATATTTAGATACTTGTAAAAAATACGTAATAAAACTTTACATGAATGAAAACAAGAAATCCTTTTAAAACCTAATAATAAAATTGATAAAAGAATTAGCAGAAATAAAAATATAATTGTTAAAACTATTACCGTTATTATGCAAACAGGTAATAAAAACTAACATAAATAAAGTTTTCCTTCAAAAGATTATAGAAAGAATATTTTGTAAAGGGGGATGATTCATACATGCAAAATTTTTACAGAGTACCTTATTCCAAACATTAATTATCTACAAAAAGATTAAGAAGTGGAGAATTTTGAATAATAGTTATTCAACTTTTTTCCATTGGCTAAAATATTCAAAATTTTCAAATTTCTATACGAAGCTAATTAGAAATAATCATTGAGTTTTTTTCATTTTTTGTGGCAATTTGATAATTAAAAATATAATGTCAATATACTAGATGTGTTCAAAAAGTAAGGTGACTTTATATTTTTATCAAAAACTTTTCACTTATTCATCAATATTCATGTTGTCCCCTTCAAAGTTATACCCCTCAGATATAATACACTTGTGCCAACGCTTTTTCCAATCCTCAAAGCATTTCTGATAAGCACGTTTTGGTATAGCCTTGAGCCTCCTCAATCGTTGCAAATCTATATCCTTTCATGGGTCTCTTCAGTTTTGGAAAAGGAAAAAGTCAGAGAGGGCTAAATCGGGTAAATATGGTGGCTGAGCCATGATTGTGGTGTTGTTTTTGGCCAAAAAATGTCGCACAAGCAACGATGAGTGAGCAGATGCATTATGGTGATGCAAAAGCCATGAATTGTTATACATACAGTATACTTTTGATTATAAACTTGTTACAAAAAAAAATAAAAATCAATGATTTTATTTTATAACGAATCATTTTCTAATAAGCATAATAACTTTTTTTTTTTTGTTCTCTCCAATAAAATGTGGAAATTTTATTCTCTGTACAACCGTATAATAATATAAAATAAATCCTTTGTAATAGTTATCTAGGATTTTATAGTCAGTCTGAAGTTTATAAGTACTTCCTATCTATTTCTGTGTGTGTATAGTCAGTACATAGACAGATAAATATAGGTAATAGTAATCTGTCATTTGCTTTTTCAAGTGCTAAAGCTACATCTAAATGCATCTAGCAAATGACTACTATACCTCTTTCAAACAGACATCACCATCATTGCTAATAAATATGAAACATAAAATAATTGCTATTGTATTATATGATTCGTTAATTCTATATCATTTAAATATTTCTTATTTTTACCTCTATATACAAAGACTATGGTAACGTTAGTGCATCACACTACAAGAACGAACTATTCAATATAATAGATAGATAGATTGTAGAGGATGTCCTGGACGGGTTACACTTCGACAATAAGATCCATTGTGATGCCCAAGGATGTGAGGATGTGAGTGGAGTGGAAGAAACTTTTGTGTGTAGACTTGGAATTGGTAGGTTGTGCGGCTGCAGCCGACTATGATAGGAACTATGCCGATATTCATCTGGAGTTCGTAGAGGAAACTGCAGGAAACCTTTTCAAGCATAGTCACGGTTACTTCATTCTTGTCCATACGCCGACAGTTTAGTCAATTAACCGCCCTTTTTTTTTCTTTTTTTTCCCTAATAATTGAGAAAATGCCGATGTCGGGATTCGAACCCATGTTTAATATAATATCTCCATATGTAGAGTAAAGCAACGCAGTATATAAGATAGATAATTTTCGGTGTTGAAAATCAGCATTAGCTCTCACCATAAAGTTTTGAATTGTTATGTATGCATTTGTGTGTATGTGTGTATGGTATGTATGTGTGTTTGTTTATGTGTGTGTATGTGTGTGAGTGTGTGTGTGTGTGAGTGTGTGTGTGTGTGTGTGTGTGTGTGTGTATTTCTTATAGAGGTTGGGAGAATACTTTTGCGTATCATCAGGACTAGTTGTTCGGCCTGCGTATGTCGGACTCAGAGATTTTCAATACCGACTAAAAACCTCCTCTTTCTCCAGCCTCTTATTCCCTGCGGACCACCGTTAGGCATTACTTCGCATTGAGAGTATCTAGCTATTGCTCTTACTTCTAGTAGTTGAAGTCATTGCTTCTTTTTCACTATATATTATTATTATTTGCACTCTGCCTTTCTCTGGAACGGAGATCTTAGAGAACTTTCGTTGCGAATACTGGTCGCATCCAGGCCGTCTTCGATGACAGCATCGCATCAATTAATGTCTCCGGTTGGATCGTTTGTTTGAGGACGATCTCCAGGATTGCGCAGCGCGTTGAAGCGGGGACACGAAAAGAACAAGTGTTCCGCGTCTTCAGTGACTCAGGGTCAACACAAGCATTCTGGAGAATCTTCACGTTTAAAGCAATGAAGGTATGCTCGAAAGCAGCCATGTCCTGAGAGCATCTGTGCCAGATAGTAGTTGACTTCACCATTTCGGTTAAGCCAAGCATTCACTTGCGGTAGTAGACGCCACCTGCCCGTTATGGCAGCATCCCACTGCACATGCCATCGCGTATGCTGTTTTGCCACTCTTCAGTTCTGAGTTTACCATAGCTCAATATAGTTGATCTCCTTCTTCCGTAAGGGGCTTGTCTTTCCTCAGCTAGTACCCAGATAGCCAGCAGTCCAACGATAACGCACACAGCCTCTTCAGACACTGTGTGGAAAGCACTGGCTTCTCTCAAGGCACTCAGTCTATATATCGGCGTGACTTTTCTCCTAGATTCTTGAACTACGACTGTGTGTGTGTTTGTGTGTGTGTGTGTGTGTGTGTGTGTGTGTTTGTGTGTGTGTGTGTGTGTGTGTGTGTGTGTGTGTGTGTGTGTGTGTGTGTGTGAGTTAGACATACGGGGGGAAAAATGTTATAACATTTCATCCTTACTTTTCTCAAAAGCTTCTCCCACAATTTTTTGTAAACGCCTCGCGAGCCTTTTTAAAACTACATTTTCGAAAGTATAAACCTCTACAGTAGTAGAAAGGAGTGGAAATCTGAACAAAACTTAAAAGTACCTCACTATCCTTAACGAAAATGAAGGACATTATCATACAAATAATTTTTTCCGTATGTAAATGTACTATATAAATAAATCACTACTTCTATTCACTTTTTACCCACTGCTTATTATCGGGTCGATTTAAACGTTTGCTGGTGTATACAATTATAACGACAATATAATAATATAACACCATCTCGATCAGCTCACGATGGTGAAAATAAACGACAAAATCTAAATTCGAGATTTGGTAGAATACTAGAATTGTTTGTATAATATAAAAAATTTCAGTAATTTTTTCAGTATGAAAAAAAGGAAAGAATTAAAATAGATGCTTTTATTAAAAGATTACGGAAAATATAAAACAAACTATACAATCATATTGCAATTGGGGCATATCATTCTCTACACTAAAGACAAAAGTCACCCTTAATCTCGGCACCTATATAAGATTAAATATTCAAATGGTATTATTAATGACTACACCAAGTCATTATCAATATTTTAAATATTATATGAGACCTCCCTGTTTCACAATTGAACAACATCTCTAAATTATAGAAACGTTTTTAAAATATATTATAGAAAGATATAATATACAGTATGTAACAGAAATAACACAAAAAGGTACTATTATAAGGCATCATTGAATCAAATGTTTTGAGTAATAACCTACCAAAAAAAGGCTGCTAATGTAATTAAGTATCGGGTTATAAATATATTAAAATTCAAAAATATTCATAACAATCATTAAATGCTTGTATACAAACATTTTCTCAAGCAACAAGTAACGGGTCCGTTGTGTCAAGTATCCAACAAATTATGAGTCTCTGGTCACCCAAATTAATTAATCCCATTACTTGAATCTAATTTTTAAAGAAACAATTTAAGGATTTAAGTTTTTAATTTCATGAGTTTTGCCTTGCAACAAGTTTAATTTAAAATCATAAAAATTTAGGACCTTAAAATACACTTTTAAGACTTAATTTAAAATAATATATATAAAAGGCCGCTACCGTAGCTCTTGCATTCGTTTGGCACTGGACTTTTAAGGGTTTTTGGATTCTTCTCGACGCGAACTTTCCTTTCACTTGTGTCTGCAACAATTACGAACATATTTACGAAATCGTACAAGACGGCATCTTAAATTATTTAGTTTGTTTTACTTATTTTCTGGAGACCATTTTACCGCAAACTCTACACAACGACACCCGAATCAATGTCCTAGCTAAACGCGTTACCACTTTATAACTTTACACAAAGCTAATTCGTACAAAATCTTGTACATGCACCTACACTGGTACGAAGACGTCATTGGCAAAACTCCGCAACAAACACGTACAGACATGATCTATCCGTTGTGGGCTCAACCATTCTTAACACATTATTAGTCTCGTAGTTATTAGCGATTCAAATCTGACTGTATTTTGTCACACAAGAAAGATAAACCGACGAGCGAACGGACGTATCCACGTCAAAAAAACTCACATTTGCGAGATATTAACAAAACACTCATGAAAACATTAAAAAAAGCCGTCTTTTTTGTCAGTTTATGAAAAAAGATAATTTCAATGAAAAATTTACTCATTGAATTGTTCTACACTAATCAAGATTTCAATAACGCAATTTAGCTTCTTCAAGCATTTATTAATTAGCCAGATTGTTCAAACAATTTTTAACTTGATTTTCACTATTTTGACTATCCTACTTCTTGCTCTCTTTATCTACTAAGGGTTGTGTCCCCTAAATCCTATAAAGTCTTTATAACATATATCGTCGTGTAATAAACTATGTACGTATTTTCTATAGATTTAGTTGTTTCTAATCTCTAATACAGTGGTTTTATATACCTTGTACTAACGACTTCAGAAGTATCGGCAGTTATTTGCACAATATCTTACAGTTGATTTGAATCGAACCCATCTGGTTATCAAAAAAAAATTTACTAAAAATTGTAAATATTTTTCTCAAGTTATATTCGTAACATCGCCTATTCTTCCGAAAACAGAGTGTACCTCAATTTAATACCATTAACTAACAAATATATATTAGGACCTCCACGAAGTATAGCCAATCTCCACCAACTGGGCTGATAAAAATATAATTTGGATTGTGGAATGCAAAATTTACAGCATTATCAATATAATCCACAGTTTATCTACAGGTCGAGTTTTAGAAGGTTGGTCTTGCTCTGAGTAGATTCTGAGGTTTTTGGTAGTTCATTGTATTTAATTTTAGGAGTTCGTTCCACGAAAACGTATTCAGTTTATGAAAAAAGGGTTTCAAATCAAAATTGTTTATTTAAAAAAATTGAAGATTTGTTTTATTTAAACTTTTCTTCTATCTCTTACGGTTTCACAGATGGATATTGGCGGAGAGTAATGTCTGATTTTGCCCATCTACGAACTTGATATCCTTTTTTAAACTCTGCTTATTAAACGTAATACATCCTGGAATATTATATATATACCGGATATAAAAATTTACGAGGACAATAAGGTATAGATTCAAGAAAAAAAATCAGAATTGAAATGGTCTATCGCAAAAAACTGTTAATTAATAACTGTTAAACTCACAATTTAATTGTTTATTGTTTTAGTATCGAATGTACAAACTCCAAGATTTTGGAGAGAGGCCTGTGTGAAAAGAAGATGAAAGTGTGCATAGCTTGCACTTCTGCAATAAGCCAGAGATCTTAGGTTCAATCTCCGGCAAAGATGGGAAAGATGTTTTATATTAAAACGTTGATTTCAAAACAATGTTACAAATGTGGAGACATATTACTTAACTTTCAACGTAAGTACATGCCACCGTAAGTATATAGTCACCCCCTAAATATTACATAACCGAAAGGATCTCATACTAACAATGGATGGGTTGGGTTGGGTTTGGTTGGTACTGAGTTTATGAAAAAGAGTTTCAAACAAAAACTTTAGTTTGGTTACTTTTAAAGAAGTAACATTTTTGTCTTTAAACATGTGTCTCTTCCGGTTTTAAAGATCTGGCCGGGAAATATCTTACTTTTAAGCTGTAGAACATACGCACACACACAAAATTTTGTCATCTCTTTCCATTGCCTAGTTACCTGTTTGCAGACAGACGGCTGGATATGCGAAAATGGATAAATTAGAGTATTTTATGAACACTTATACTAAAATCTTTTTTCTGGAATCAATATTTTTAACCATTACAAAATTTGAGACTAAACTGAATATATATACCGGATTTAAAAACACATTTACAGTCAGATAACCAGAAATTGTTGTAATGAAAATTATTAAGAATAATTTTTTTGATTCAACACACATTTTAATTATGAAAGTAAAATATTAAGAAAAATATTTAACAAATTAATATTTTTCTCCTTGCAAAAAGAAGGAGTTTTTTTTTGAAAGTACAAAAAGAAAATAATATAGCTCGGTTTATTTTTTTTCAAAAATTGAAAAAAATTATTGCATATAATTTAATTTAAGAGAATCAAAAGTTATTTATACAAATTGAATGTTTTACAAAATAACATAAACAGATCACAAATAAATAATTTTGTAAAAACAAGACAATTTTTGTAAACAGACGTAAGCTAGCTTACAGTTATGAATGTATCATACAATTTGTGTATAGATTTTAAATTGACACTGGCCCGGTGCATTAAGTCTCTGCTTAAATATCAACCAAGCGGGGTATGACTATGGGTCAAACCCAGGGAGAGGTATAATTTTTAATTAATTTTATAAATAATCTGAACACTCCGACTACGTCCATGGGTGTTGATATACTAAAATATTCTAGAAGCCTCCATGCAAAAATATATTGTCAAAAACAAAATATTTATTCAAAAAAACAATAATATTCTAGAACGACCCATGGTGGGTATATAAACCGTGACCAGTGTCGATTCAAATCAGTTTTTAAATCAGCCATTGTGCGATTCGTTCAGAGTTTAAAATCGACCATTGTCCGAAGAGTTTTAAATCGATCATTGTGCGATTAGTATAAAAGTTTAATATCAAGTATTGTCTAATTAGTTCAAAGTTTAATATCGATTGTTGTTCAATCCAGATCAAAGTATAAGTTGGAATTTGTACAAGTAATTCGAAATTTAACATTGTGTGAAAAAGAATTAAAATAATTGTTGAAAAAGAAATTGGATAATCATTTTTTTTTTAAAGCAATAAAATCAGGTTTTTTTTTTTTGTTTCGTAAAAACTTGTGTTTAATTTAATTTTTTTTTCTTTTCTTTAAACAAAAACGTGCGTGTTGTTCCAATTACAAAATATTTAGTAATATCGTTTACTAATATATTTTTCTTTGTTTTGTCGAGTATCGGAATCATTGCAGGTTCGGGCAGCGCTCCTTTGAGGATAAAGAGAGCCAGGATACCGCGACAAGTGGCGACCGTGACAGGACCAGGAGACGTACGGAAGAAGAAAAGAATTACAATGGCAAGCCGCAGCATTCCCATGCCACGTCTGCGTGAGATGATGGAGGCCGAAGGGCTGGACAGCACTGGCTCAAGAGAGGTCTTACAGGCAAGATGGGAGGAGCACCAATCTAGGCAACAAGGAACACCAACTTCAAGGACTCAAGGAACAGCCAACCCTACATCAGAACTACGTAGAAGTGTGGTTTCCGATCCGGAGGAGCCAGCTGCAGCAAGCATGGAGAAGATGCTCGCAGCATTGATGACAAAGCTCAACAACATGGACAAGACAATGGTCGACCAACTTCAAGGATCTGAAGCAAGGATGGATGAGCGACTTGGAAATCGGCTTCAAGAGTCTGAAGAAAGAGTGGACGAACGAATGAGTAGTCGACTTCAAGAGTCCGAAGAGAGGATGGGCAACAGACTTCAAGGATCGAATGAACAAATGGGCAACCAACTAGAAGAAAGAATACAAACCATACAATACGAATTGGGAGAGCGAATGGTGGATCTGAGGGACGCGTGCATACAGCGGATCGACCAAATAACCACGGATGTCGAAACTGTGAAAACCGACGTCGTTAACATTAAAGCCGATGTCATTGAGAATCGCACGCAAATCAAAGGCTTGGAGGAGAAGATGCACGATCAATACAACAAAGTCGTGGATGACATTATACGGATCGAGCAGAATCAAACACAGCAACTGCGAGACATGCGTATTGATCCACAAGAAGTGAATACAGTCATTCGCTCCGCCGCATTGGACACAACGACGCTTCTGTCCATCATGCCGGAGTTCAGTGGTAGACCGGCCGAAGATCCAGTAGTTTTTTTGAACAGAGCAACGGCATTACTACGACAAACGCATCTGCCCGTAGATTGTTGGATTGAGATGGTCACAAAAAAATTAACAGGACCAGCCAGAGATTGGGCATTGATGAATCGTGGGTTGGGCTACACCTTCGATGAGTGGAAATGGCAACTGGAGAGTTTCTTCAACAGTATAGGAAGGAAAGCCAAAGCCGAACTGGAATTGATGACCGTTTCCCAACCCACAGGAATGAAGACAGAAGCGTTCGTCAACATGAAGGTGCAGCTGTTCAGAAGAGTGCACGCCGACAGGAACATTGATGACGTGGTGCCCATAATATTGAATTTACTACGCGACAATGTACGACCGCTGGTGAAGATTTCGAATCCAAAGTCATTAGATGAGCTACGTATAACCGTTAGAACATTGGATGAAGAGCCAGCGAGGAATCGGCAAGAACCACCAGCAAGAGCACCACCACCACCACGTCCAATTAGTCCAGGTACGTGCTTCGCATGCCACCAAGCGGGGCACATAAGCCGAAACTGTCCCAGAAGGGGACAACAAAATAGACCTGGGCCGTCGGGAAACTAATTCCAGGATCAATGAAGGAGGAAATTGGTTCTGGGGTACACATTAACCTCCACAAAAACGCACAACATCGGCGTGAACACCAACAATTACCGGTTCATTTGACAACAATGGAGACCAAGAACTCACACCAGAATGGGCCAATTGTGGAAGTTGATGTGCGTGGAAGATCAATATTGGCACTGATCGATAGTCAAGCATCACACAATTTTATCAGCGAAGAATTGGCAAGAAGTATTGGAAAATGGCACCCTGTCAGAGATAGTGCAGGGAGTGGAGCCACAAGCAATAATACTTTCAGAATTCTTGGAAAAATGTGCATGGATGTGATGATATCAAGAATGAAGTTCAATGTTGAAGTAATGGTTGTACCTGGCCTACGGAACCACTTAATACTTGGTCATGAATTTTTAACAAAAAATGGTGTGAGCATCGATTACCGGAGTGGAATAATTTACTTGGGGTGTGATAAGAGAGTCCGCATTGCATGGAGAAAACCAAATGGAGCCCATAGAGAAGTGGCAACAATTAACAACGCATTGGGCGAGTTACAAATTAAACTCCTTGAGAACCAAGAGCAGTTAAAAGATGTCATTCGGCGACATCCCAGCGTTTTCGGCAAAGTTGGAAGGACAAAAACGATCACACACAAGATTGAGATCACGAAGAATTCCCCCATCAAATTACGACCATACCCGTACAACAATGAGAAGCAACGGGTATTAGAAGAGATGATTGAAGAGATGGAAGGCGATGGCATTATAGAACCATCCACATCGCCTTGGGCCGCACCCGTCGTATTGCCGAAGAAGAAAGATGGTACTTTTCGATTGTGCGTCGATTACAGAAAGTTGAACGATATCACAAAGAGCAATGCGTTTCCGATTCCAGATCTGCAAGAGATGTTGAGAAAAGTCAATGGAGCAAAAGTATTTTCTACATTGGATCTTCAGACTGGTTATTGGCAAATTGAGATGGAGCCACAATCGAAAGAGTACACAGCATTTACCACCCCAAGAGGTCTCTATCAATTTCGCGTCATGCCGTTTGGACTGAAGAATGCTCCAGCTACGTTCCAGAGTTTAATGAACGAAGTTTTATCTGGATACATCGAAGATTTCTGCCAAGTTTACCTGGATGACATACTAATCTACAGTCGATCAGTCAAGGAACATTTACATCACCTGGATCTTGTACTTGAAAGACTAGAACAACATGGATTAACTTGTAAACCAAGCAAATGTGTCATTGGCAGCAACAAAGTCAAATACCTGGGACATATTTTGAGCGAAGACGGCATTGACAGAGAGAAAGAGAAGAATGAAGCTATCAGTAATCACCCTGTACCAAGAACACGAAGACAATTACGACAATTTTTGGGATTATGTGGTTGGTACAGGAGCTTCGTGAAAAACTACGAAGATATAGCTGCACCTCTAAGCGAAATGCTCAAGAAGAACATAAAGTGGCGCTGGCTAACATTGCATCAGAAGGCGTTCGAAAATCTGAAATCATCGATTGTGAATGCACCGAAACTAGCACATCCAGATTTTAAGAAGACGTTTTGCTTAAACACGGATGCTAGTGACGTCGGAATGGGTGCAATATTATTTCAAATGGAAGATGATGGCAAGACAAGGAGAATAATAAATTACGCCAGCAAGAAGCTTGGACCCACAGAAAGAAAGTACGCCACGACAGAAAAGGAATGTCTCTCGATAATCTGGGCATTGAGGAAGTTTCGAGGATATCTGGAAGGAAGACACTTCAAATTATATACAGATCATGCAGCGCTCCAATGGCTGAACAAAACTAAAGATAGTCGAGCAAAATTGACAAGATGGGCATTGACATTGGGAGCCTATGATTTTGAGATAATTCACGTCCCCGGAAAAGATAATCAAGCCGCCGACTCCTTGTCCAGACAACCACAGGGCAAGGCTGAAGATGAAGAAGTGGAGGACATTCCAGAGTGGGTGATTGAAAAGAGGGCAAAAACACCGATAACCCTCAACGTAATTGAAGTGGAAACACCCACACTCGACGATATTAGACGATGGCAGGATGAAGATCGTGATGTGACTGCCATCAGAAGATACATCGTTGATAACACAAGTCCACTGAGAAGCAATCTACGTCGACGAGTGGACAGAACAAGAGCTAATTACACCGTAGCTGACAGGATCCTCTGGTACCATAGTCAACAGATGGTACAAGAAGTGCCAGTGGTTCCCGAAGAACGCCGACTTGGTTTTCTAAGAAGATATCACGATAGTGATGAAGCAGCACACCCAGGATGGAGAGAAACGTATCGTCAAATCCGTAACCGCGTCTACTGGTATGGGATGCAAGATGACATACGCAGATATGTAAAAGGGTGTGACACGTGTGCTAGAGTGAAGCCACTGAATAAGAAACCAAGTACAGCAATGAGAAGTCGAAGACCTACTTCACCATGGGAGGTAGTCAGCATCGACTTGATGGGTCCATACCCACGCACATCACGTGGAAAAACAAATATATTGGTTGTGACTGATCTTTTCACTAGATGGATCGAAGCATTTCCATTGGGGGCCACGTCGACCTCGAAGATAGCCCAAGTACTGAAAGACGAAGTATTTAGTCGTTATGGATATCCTAGAGCAGTACTTAGTGATAATGGTCCCCAGTTCAGATCAAAAGAATGGAAAGCAGTGAACAGAGATTGGCACACAGAAATTTGGACAACGCCAATATACCATCCACGAGCCAACCCCACGGAACGACAAAACCAAGAGTTGAAGAAGTTGTTGCGATTACATTTATTGGAGCAAGCACACAAGAATTGGGACCAACAATTACACAAGTCCTTATTTGCAATACGCAATAGAGCAAACAGAACAACTGGTTTTTTCGCCCGCCAAATTGTTACTGGGGGCTGAGATGAAGAAGCCTGGGGATTGGCAAATACAAACAGCTGAAGAGCCTCAAGATATTGAAGATTGGGCCAACGAGAGAAGCCAAGGACGTCAACAGAATGTTGAGATAGCGCGGCAAACAATATTGGCCAATGCCGAAGTAAATGACCAAGTGGAAACGGGACTCAGTTATCAACCAGGAGAGTCCGTCTGGATGCGCAATCAAGTGCTCAGCAGTAAGGTGGAGGGTGTCCATAGTGGATTGGCACCAAAATGGAAAGGGCCTTACAGAGTGCTGAGGAGTTTACCAGCTGGAATATATGTTGTGGATACAGTGCCTCCCACGAAAATACATGGAGGTCTCTTGAAGCCGGCCAGTGCAAGGACCGCCGCCAATGGGAATCTGGGAAGATTGAGTGTGGGGAACGAGGTGTTCGGCCAACTACTTCCAGATCGATTGGGGGGTCAAAGGCATGGAGGTGATGGAAGACGACGGGATGTACCAAGTGTGGACGAGCCAGAGGCCAGAGCATTAGAGCCAGGGTACAACTTGCGGCCCAGACGACCGGCAATCAACACCAGGCGCCATTGAAGAGTGAAGAACTAATGTGTACGTACACTTTAAGTTATGCTAGCTAGCTAAATGTACTAATACAATTGAAATAATTCAAATAGTTCTAAGTCAAAAATTGGTCGACCAAATATAATAAGCAAATTAGAAAATGTGTGTTGGAATCTAGAGGGGGAGATTTTGTTGTAATGAAAATTATTAAGAATAATTTTTTTGATTCAACACACATTTTAATTATGAAAGTAAAATATTAAGAAAAATATTTAACAAATTAATATTTTTCTCCTTGCAAAAAGAAGGAGTTTTTTTTTGAAAGTACAAAAAGAAAATAATATAGCTCGGTTTATTTTTTTTCAAAAATTGAAAAAAATTATTGCATATAATTTAATTTAAGAGAATCAAAAGTTATTTATACAAATTGAATGTTTTACAAAATAACATAAACAGATCACAAATAAATAATTTTGTAAAAACAAGACAATTTTTGTAAACAGACGTAAGCTAGCTTACAGTTATGAATGTATCATACAATTTGTGTATAGATTTTAAATTGACACTGGCCCGGTGCATTAAGTCTCTGCTTAAATATCAACCAAGCGGGGTATGACTATGGGTCAAACCCAGGGAGAGGTATAATTTTTAATTAATTTTATAAATAATCTGAACACTCCGACTACGTCCATGGGTGTTGATATACTAAAATATTCTAGAAGCCTCCATGCAAAAATATATTGTCAAAAACAAAATATTTATTCAAAAAAACAATAATATTCTAGAACGACCCATGGTGGGTATATAAACCGTGACCAGTGTCGATTCAAATCAGTTTTTAAATCAGCCATTGTGCGATTCGTTCAGAGTTTAAAATCGACCATTGTCCGAAGAGTTTTAAATCGATCATTGTGCGATTAGTATAAAAGTTTAATATCAAGTATTGTCTAATTAGTTCAAAGTTTAATATCGATTGTTGTTCAATCCAGATCAAAGTATAAGTTGGAATTTGTACAAGTAATTCGAAATTTAACATTGTGTGAAAAAGAATTAAAATAATTGTTGAAAAAGAAATTGGATAATCATTTTTTTTTTAAAGCAATAAAATCAGGTTTTTTTTTTTTGTTTCGTAAAAACTTGTGTTTAATTTAATTTTTTTTTCTTTTCTTTAAACAAAAACGTGCGTGTTGTTCCAATTACAAAATATTTAGTAATATCGTTTACTAATATATTTTTCTTTGTTTTGTCGAGTATCGGAATCATTGCAGGTTCGGGCAGCGCTCCTTTGAGGATAAAGAGAGCCAGGATACCGCGACAAAATTATATACGTTCTACCATAACATCTGGGTAACTCAGTGAGCAGAGCTACCAATTGATGTCAAAATGATGCACTATTTTATCCAAGTAATCTTTAATTTTTATTTAATCACAATTTCTTTTTTTACAAAATTGGCTGTCAAAATTTTAAGAAAGGAACACCACTTTTAAAGTTGATAGTACATAAATTATACGAGATGTGTTCAAAAAGTAAGGTGACTTTTCAAATTTCGCGGGCTACGTACATTCTATTTTTGATTATTTATTTTATTGTGTTGGTACGCTCATCCTGAACATATGTTCACAGTTTCAACTATATAGCATTCTTTTTTTGTTTGTGAGAGGCATAAAGGTTAGAATGTTTGGTGTCGAGAAAAATTAATCAGTGAATTTGCATCAAATTTTGTGTATAAAAAGGAAGTAAGTGCTCCAAAACACTCGAAATGTTGACAGTGGCATACGGTGAGTCTATTCTGAGTAAAAAATGTCAAGGTTTGCTCACTGTTTTCATCGATTACCGTCGCGTACTGCATCAGTAGTTCTTACCACAAGATCGTACGGTCAATAAGAAGTATTATTTTCAAGTTATGTCCGTTTGCGAAAAGCGATACAAAAAAAACGTCCGGAATTGTGGAAAAACAATTCATGGCTTTTGCATCACGAGAATGCACCTGCTCACTGATCGTTACCTGTGCGTGATTTTTTGCGAAAAACCACACCACAATCATGTCTCAGCCACCATATTCACCGGATTTAACTCCCTATGATTTTTTCTTGTTCCCAAAACTGAACGCTTGAGGAGATAAAAACTACATCGTTGGAAGAGCTCAAGGCTATACCAAAAAGTGCTTATCAGAAGTGCTTTGAGGTTGGAAAATGCGTTGGCACAAGGTTATTATATCTGAGGTGGATTACTTTGAAGGGGACGACAACATGAATATTGATGAATAAATAAAAAGTTTTTGATAATAATATCAAATCACCTTACTTTTTGAACACATCTCGTATATTGCTCACACATTCTATCAAACGATCCAATAGCATACAATTTTAATCTGTACTTTAAACTTCTAAAACTAAACAATACCATTTATACACGTATATACTCGTACACTACTTGTAAGTATTGTATAGGTATAGTATGTAATAAAATAGGTATTATTTAGAACATTCAATAAATGATTAACACTATATTATGTATGTATGTACCTACTCATACGATACGACATAATGTTATCACCATTTAAAACTAGAATTATTTAAAATTGTTTTATAATCATTTCTGTGTGTATGTGTGTGTGTGTGTGTGTGTGTGTGTGTGTGTGTGTGTGTGTGTGTGTATGTGTGTGAAAATGAAGAACGTCTTTTGTTATAGAGGTTAAACAATTCAAGGAAGTTCATATTGTATACAGCAGCATAGTTAATATATCTTTAAGTATTGATTTATTTATATATGTGTGTATGCGTGTATTCCTACAATATACAGAGAATAGATTGTTTGGTTCCCCAAAAATCTTAATTGGAAACTGAATAATATATTATGTGGGAGCTATAAATCAGTAACATAACAAGGCATTTGTTTTAATTCGATCCCCTTTTGTATTAGTTTTCCATACTATAGCTTTAAGGTATTTTATGTTAAAATTGATATTAAGACGAAAAAAATTCAATACTATTTTTTGAAAAATCGATATCGATCTACTTCAGTCTACTATAACCCAACAACAGGGGGATAATTTACATATATACAGATAATTTGCAATTTGTAATTTCCAATAGCTCTATGACCTTTCAGTAAATTCGCTAAAATGAATTGACAAACTCGAATTAGTGATATCGTTGAATTAGTTATATATATATATATATATATATATATATATATATATATATATATATATATATATATATATATATATATATATATATATATTTATATATATATCTAATATATAAAATTCTCGTGTCACAGTTTTCGTTGCCATACTCCTCCGAAATGGCTTGAC
The DNA here is from genome assembly GCA_963920215.1 of Nineta flava. NCBI lineage: Eukaryota > Metazoa > Arthropoda > Insecta > Neuroptera > Chrysopidae > Nineta > Nineta flava. The sequence goes on from OY986042.1 coordinate 36,200,546, forward strand.
CGATTTTGATGAAATTTTTTGTGCTTATCCGGTATCTATGAGAATCGGCCAACATCTATTTTTCATCCCCCTAAATGTTATGGGTAGTCCACCCCTAAATTTTTTTATTTATTTTTTAGACAAAATTTTTAATTTCTATTTTTTTATGATACAACATACAAAAATACATACAATCCTCAATTTTCACCCTTCTACGATCAACCCTTATTTTTTAATAGCCATTTTAGTAATTTAATCATTTTTCCTCTCCGGTCGAAAACTGATCAATCGTCATTTAATTAGTTATCCCCGCCAGATGTCTACAGGTGTCACTTCTGACCCAGTAAACAGCACGGAGTAGGGATGAGAACGAAGCCGGTCTCCTTTCTTTCTCACTCCCTACACAGTTGTCGGCCATCATTATTGTTTATGCATCAAGTGTAGTAGTAACGTTGACAATTATTATTTTGCTATCTCAGTGTAACTCTCATATTAACTTTTAATCATTCCTATTTTATCAATAATAATTAAATTATCAATTTTGAGTGTATTTTGCACGATTAGTTAATCAAGTGATTTTATAACCTCAAAAGTACTCAACACGTGACACGAGCTTCCAATAACAACGGATTTTGTGTTGTAAGTATACTTTTTTTTATTTATATCGAAAATGTTGTAGATCTTATAAAAATGTAATTTTAATTTAATTTTATTAAAACAATGTAATTGAACAATTAAGATTTTCATAGTTTCCAACAAATCAATCATTATGAATCTTTATTTTGAAATGTCAATGGAAATATTGGTTGTATGAAAAAATTATAAGAGACAATGTTTTCATAAAATTTAATTTTTTACTTTTGTTTGAAAAATTTTTCCATAAAACTTATATTTTTGTTATAAATCATTTCAAAACTGCGGCAAAAATCCTGGCCCTAATTATACTTTTAACATTTTTCATCATTAAATAATTTCATTAATTCTATTTATGTATGTTTTGTACAGTGAGCAATGCCAAGAAAACGCAAAAGGGCTGATTTGAGCCGCAGTACAAGTAAAGCTCGAAACTTGCGAAATAGCAGATCCGAAAGAATAGAAGGCAACAAATCCAGCAACAAAATACTGATGCACGTGTCAGAATGGCGCAATTGCATCAAGAAGAGCCAGAAGATACACGAGCTGAACGCAATGAAGTCAGAAGATTAGAACAACGACAATCACGCCGTTTCACAGCCAATAGACGAAGAACAAATGACCAACAACGACAACAGGTACATCGAGCATTTATATCTGATTCATTCCTGCGTCTAGCATTCCAGTATGAGCCCGATATTGAATATTATGCTCATTCAAAAGTGGTAATTGGTGCTATGGACAAGGAATGTCCGCATTGTCATGCTCTGAAATTCAAAAATGAGCCAGCTGGGATGTGTTGCGCGTCAGGAAAAGTGCAACTACCTGAAATTGAAACACCACATATACATATATACATATACTACATATACCACATTCTTACATACATACAATATACACATTCTAACATACATACATACTTACAATAAGTAAGCTATTTTTTGTCTACACTAGAAATTACTAGGAAATTATTTATATGGCAAAACAACGTTTGCCGGGTCAGCTAGTATATATATATATATATATATATATATATATATATATATATATATATATATAAATATATATATATATATATATGTATATATATATATATATATATATAATTCCTATTATTAATAGGAATTGTATTTGAATCAACGATATCACTATCTATATTTATATATATATAAATATATATATATATATATATATATATATATATATATATATATATATATATACATATTAAATGTATATATATATAATATATATATATATATATATATATAATATATATATATATATATAATATATATATATATATATATATATAAATATATATATATACATATATATATATATATATACGAGTATGAATGTGTATATGTGTAATCGCTCTACTGGTCACAATTTTCTCACAATTTGGTTACAATCTGATAGGATTAAAATTGGGTATGTGTGGTGCATTTGATATTTAACGGTCGAGTTCGTTAATGGGCAAAATCGGACGAGGGAAAAGGGGGTTTAGAGGGAGGGGGAAACACAAAATGTTGTATATCTGTCTTAATGTTGGAAAAATCGAAAAATGTCTAATAAGTAAAGATAGTTTATTAGATAATTAATAGATAATTAATTTAACTATAATTTTGGTTCTTATCATTTTTTCTGTTACCCTAATATTGACAGAAATATTTACGAATTAAAATTGAATATTAAATTCCTAAATAACGAATTTTTTATTTAAAAAATTTGTGAAAAAATATTGTAACTCCAACCTCAGGTCTGAAAATTTAAGGCAGCTATGGGCGTATTTGTAAGGTTCCAACGTATGGAAAATATTATGTGTTTAATTTCCGGTAGATTAATTTTTTCACTTTTATGCTATTAAAAAAAGTTTGTAATGACATTCATAATTGAATTTGAAATTATTGTTCGATTAATGTAAAAATAAAAATATTTGTAATTAATTATTCATTGACTCCAAAGTATTGATAATACATGAACCATGTAATATTTACATAATGCTTTTCTATCTATAATTATATATTGTCTTATGGATTCACCTTTGTATAAGTAAACAAGTAAAAGTACTCTTTAGACAACAAAATTGTTAAACGATGTATATAATATATTATAGGGCTCACTACCAAAAAAAAATCATCAAATTATTGATTGCTATTCGTCGATTATATTATGAAATTTACCTAAATAGTTTTAATCAATAGCAATTTTTCAAAAAGCATGTATCTTTTATAGAGTTGGGGGGGGGTCGTGTTATGTCAGTTAGTAACTGATTTCAGTCAATTATTTATATATGCTCAGTAATAAATTTTGTTTGTTTAAACTGTAAAAAGTGTTGAAAATACCAAAGCAAACTGAAGCTGACAATTTACTATTGAACCGAGTTCTCAACGTTCTTATTTGCAATTATATGCCCACATATTGATAATATGTTTCAAATCCGTTTGTCTTTCAATTAATTACCAACCCTTAAATACGTGTTCAAAATTTCTTCAGGTTTCATCAATTATTTTCTCCACAATACATCAATTTTTAACAAATAATAGTTCAGCTCCACTATAGAATAGTAATTCAGTTCCATTTGTTAAAAATTGTATTATTAGATTCAATTCAAAAAAGGAGTTATTTGTTGCATTATCTTTGCACCCAGTACTTCTACTTTCGAATAATTGTAAGAATAAACATCTCGCAAAAAAACAGTTGAACTGGAAATTTTTATGAAAAGCTTAACTTTACTTAACTTATATGGTCTAGATAATGTAAGTAAAGAATATTTATGGAATATCTTTAATGTTGGACCAATATAGTTGCAAATTTATATCTAGTAATTGAAACAATAGGTACCAGTTTTTAGTTTTTCGAAAATTTGTATAAAGATATCGATTACTTTTGTAATTTTTTCTGGAAACCTTTTACTGTGAATGTTCTAAGAAATGATACTAAAATTACACAACAAGAAACAATTGTTGTTGATCCAACTGGGCCTTTATGCAATTAGTTTACATTTCCATTTAACCGATTTCAATTATAGTATATGTATTGTTTGGATAACAGTAAAATATTAAATAGCTGAAGCTACCAGCTTCAACATCAAGCAACACCTGCTGGCTTCTATATTCTACACTAGAATATCCTATAAAACACATAGTGTACGTCTCACTAAGCTATCTATCTATTATTTCTACGATATGCTTCTTACCATGTCGTCCCACTAGTTACTCCTGATTTCCACTAAACTGTAATATGTATACCTCTCTTTTGTCATATAACACTACTAAACTAGAGTGTGGCTATTGCAGACAAATAACAGGAATAATCCTGTATTTTAAGAGAGAAGACTGATAAGACTAAAAGGGCCTACAAACGAGGAACATTGTGCAGCAACATTGAACTCCGCCTACAAAATATTTTCTGTACAGACGTGCAACCAAAAATATATAATGTAAATTGTAACCAATCTAGGTAATAAAACATAATAAAATATTAGGAAAGCATAAAATTTTAGATAATATGACCAATTTGTACAGGAACATTTAACTCCTCCCACAAAATATCAAATAATTTTGATTTTTACAGTAACCGTTCAAGGACATGTTTTTTGCTGCAACCACCATATACATTTGCAACATACTAGGTTGCTGGATATTATCCAACACTAGTTTTACTAGAGATACATACATATAAATAAACTATACAAATTACATGAGATAGATAGAGACAAGGCAACCTGTGCGGGAACATTTTAAGGACAAATGAATGTTTGGTAGTTGGTAGCTAGTCTGTATAGCTGTTGCAGAACAAAATTGCCTTGTCCTTGTCTGGTTGCTATAAAAATCAAAATTATTTGATATTTTGTGGGAGGAGTTTCATGTTGCTGTACTAGTTGCTCGTGTTTAGCGATATTTGCAACATATATTTTTTTATGTTTAATTACATAGACTTTATGTACTTTATTATTTGTATACTTTATTTTTTGTATTTTGTATTTGCACACAACAAACTTGACAAAACTGTAGATACAAACAAATAAACTATTAGATAAATAAACTACAAATTAAATCCTCAATTCCCAATTTTGGTTGCACGTCTGTAGGCAAAATATTTTGTAGGCGGAGTTCAATATTGCTGCACAAAGTTCCGCGTTTATAACCTACACAAATGAAGGTAAACTTGTGGTAACGTAATTTTCAAGTTGGATAAGAGAAACTAGCATTACATAGCAGAAAATTTAAGAACATGAAATTTTAAATGGAAATGGTTGCATACTTTTTTCTGCATGAATGCAAAAATTAAAACCACATTTGGTTTTTTTTAAACGTTAATTTCGAATACTAATTTAGATATTGGGTTCAAAATTTTCTGCCTTCTATATAGATTGAAATGTGTTAGGGAATCTATTTGACAACTTTTACTGTCATCCTTAATTTTTATTATGACAGCGGTAAATTTCAAAGCAAAACAGTAGTTACAAAGTTGTGAATACTTATAATTTTTGTTCGAATCGTTTTTTTCGAATAGAGAATGAATATATCGGCAATGATTTCAAATATTGCTCTCTATCTCCATAGAATCTATTTATAACGTTGTCAATAAAGATTATTAAAATAATCAAAGAGAACTCTAGGTTTTTTGAAATTACATTTCAAATTTTGCCCTTATTCCTAGAACATTTGTTTGTATTTTTATAAATACGTATTTCGACTACAATGTAGTCATCATCAGTATGAATTAGCTAATCGTAACTATCTCTGGGATATTGATTCAGAGATATGTTGCTTGTTGCTAATATGGTGCGTGTCTCACAATGATATTAAAAAAGTTCTTTCTTTTATACGATTTGATTGAGGGTATGATCTGACCTGAGGTTTATTTGAGTTAATTGACTAACAGCTTAGGTGTGAAAAGCCCCACCTATTTATTGACGGTATCCTTTTGTGACTATGCGGCATTGTTTTTGTCACTAAAGTGAGAGTATCGAAGCTAACCTTGATATTCAGGTATTCGATTTTTTTTGAAAATGGTTTAATTTTATTAAATTATAATTTGGAATTAGGCCGTTGCCTAACTTCATTATCTGTTTTCTCAATTTGTATATGTAGATAACGAATTTAGCCAATGGCTCAATTCAAAATTATGATTTAATAAAATTAAACCATTTTCGATAAAATAAATAGGTGGGGCTTTTCACACATCTAAGATGTTAGTCAATTAACTCAAATAAACCTCAGTCAAATCGTATAAAAGACAGAACTTTTTTAATATCATTGTGAGACACGCACCAAATTAGCAACAAGCAACATATATCTGAATCCATATCCCTGAGATAGTTACGATTAGCTAATTCACACTGATGATGACTACATTGTAGTCGAAATACGTATTTATAAAAATACAAACAAATGTTCTAGGAATAGGGGCAAAATTTGAAATGTAACGTTGTCAATAGTTTTATAATAAACAACTTTCTAAATAAAGCCTTTCTTTGTCGGTTTATCATTTTTGGAATATAATTAACGAGTGAATAATTAACATGTTTATGTCCAAAGGTTTTGATTACTTAATTCCGTTAAGAAATAGACAGTAGAAAAAAAATTTACAATACAATATTTATTAAAAAAATTTTACCACAATTCTCGAATCAAAATTGTGACGTTGGAACAACTGAGGTTAAGTGGATATTTTTAGAGTTCACGCACACAACAAACTTTTTATCGGCCAACAGTTTCGGCTGTATCGGACTATAATGTATTCACTACAGTAATTGTTAATCGGTAGATGTGCGCACTCTCATATAACTACATATCTATTAATCAACCGATTAAACTATCGGCCGATAAAAAATTTGTAGTATTCGGGAGCTCTAAGAGGAATGAAATATGCTAAAAATAGACTATAAAATCAAATTTTAAAGGTGACGCTTATAGCAAAAATTAAATATTCGAATGTGAAAATAGCAAATATTTACGTAAAATCTATTTTCGACAATTTTACTATGTAATTAAAATTTTACTAATGTTAATAGAGTAATTTCAGATTTTTTATTCCCTCTCCCTCTAAATCCCCTTTACTTTTGGGTCTTTGAGGACAGCGAAAATTATTTTTTTTAATTTGAATAACCATGTCTCAATCCGAAACAAAGATTCATTTTATTTTGATACGATATGTTAAAATTCGTATCCATCAAATCTCACGAACTGTTTACATCAGCAAAAAATGTTAAGGACTCTACTATCAACCACAAAAAAAGAGGAAATTACTCATGTTATTTGTCAATAATAGCCGCACTAAGGTTCTTCTATCATATAAAACTACCAAACTATATTGTGAACATGTTAAGGATATTATTTTGTTCCATCCGTGGTGTGTATTGTCTACAATGTGGAAATTCAAACTGTGAACAACAATAACAATATCATCTCTGTACTTATAAAACAAACAAGTATCATTATATCAAAATCCTCTGCACTACACAGTTTCTTTATGATTATTATTTATGATGAAAATACATTGATTTTTCAATTATTGGTTTCAAAGACAGATATATTTACAGAGATATATTCTGAAATTATGTGTTGTTCATTCACCAATGTGGGAAAATTTGTCTCAAATATAGTATAATATGAAAAAGGCGTTACGTAGGAGCTGCGTCAACTTAGAATGTATGAATCACTTTCTAGTCACAATTTAAGTCTGATCAAAATGAAATGTCGTATCTGATTTCATTTTAGTATTTTCTTGGTCAATTTAATTAATAAAATGCATACGTCAAGGGGAAAGGCATAAAGATAGAAGAAAACACAAAATATAAAATATGTCTCTTAATATTGGAACAATCGAAAAATGTATAACGAGTAAAGTTGTAGAAAATCAATTTTTATATAATTCATTATCTTATCATTTTTTCCAACTCTAATGTGTACAGAGATATTTAGAATTTTAACTTTCAATCTTTAATTGTAAATATTTCTGTAAATATTAGCGTAACAGAAAAATGATAAGAAACAAAATTACAGTAAAACTATGTTCCTACAACTTAACTTCAGATAATTTTTTCGATTTTTCAAATATTAAGGGAGATATGCCAAATTTTGTGTTTTCCCCTCCCTCTAAATCCTTCTTTCCTGTAGTCCGATTTTACCCATTAACGAACTTGACCTTTTGAATACCAAAAGCGCCTCAAATACCAAATTTCATTCCAATCGGAATAAAACTGTGACCAATAGAGAGTCCACAGACACATAAGCTTATGTGTACATATATATGTTGATATATATGTACATATATTAAAATTTTAACGATAGTGATTATTGACATCTAGTATGTTGGATCGGTGGACATTTGAAGAAATTTTTACAATAGCTGATTTCCTTTGCAGGAAATTCGCTAAGAAGTGCAAAACCCAAAATAGAAAGACGATGGCGTCCAAAAGATGTCATGAAACATGAAATTCATGACGCTTTTGTGTACGTATTGTGACGTGAGCTTAAAACTTTGTTATTAAAAAAAAAGTTAGCTTGCCATCCCATCTATTGAGTAAATATTAAATTATTAAGTTCTCCAAAACATGTTTTATAACTTATGAGGATGTGGAATCAGTGGCCCCAGACCAATGGATTACTGGACATATTTTGAATTTTTTTTTTTAATTTTAGATTTATTTTTGTTATTCCTCAATCAAATATCTCAAGAACAAAATTCGGTTGTTCTTTTCGCTTCTACTCTTTGTATACGTCAAAGAAATTTAATAGTAATTTCAGAACAAATGGAGCAAAATTCAATTCAGGAGGTATCTATTAATTTAACAAATAAATATTAGTGGGATGACAAAGTTTTAAACTAAAAGCACGTTATTCGGAAATAATATTAAAACGTATTTCGAGTGTGTGACTAGACTATGTCCCTATTCTGAACTAATTGTTAATTTTTAATTAAAATATTGAAAAGGTTATCTAGATTTCCTTTCAAACGATGGTACTTTTTTTATCAAGTTAATACTTTAGTTGAAACGGTCATGAAATTGAAGATATGATAATTTGTTTAAAAAGTGGTTAAAGAGTACCAGAATTGGAATTTGGTGCCAAATTATATTTGACAAATTTTCGTTTTGAGTCAAAATTTATCTTTATAATTCCATCAAAATTGTTTTAAAAGTAAAAAATTAATTTGATTTTTACAAAACCATTTTACATTCAAGTAAATTTGGTAAATTTTCGTTGAAGAAAAAGAAAACGTGGTAAATATTTTTAAGTGAATAGTTCCAATGTATTTTAAAATTTACAAAAATGTTTTTAATGCTTACTTTTCCTTTTGAATAGCACCATGAAGCAAACTTCTATGTCTGCAGGAACTAAAGAAAATTGAGGTAATATGCATTGTGATTGAAAAATAAAAGGGCTAATACCAACTGTCTAGAAGATATACGCATTGCTACCCACCATTCAAAGAAAGTAAATAAACATTAAGAGGAGAGTTTCAACTAGACCATAATAAGTGAGTTAAGAATTTTTTCCTATTCATTGTATTATGCAGAGGTACAAAATTCAAATTATCCACTTCAATTATGTAAGTGGTATAATAATATATATGGGATAAGATATATACCTCAGCTTTAAGAGCTTGAATATAAGTCTTATACTATATACGTATACATATAGAAAGTTCCATAAATATTCAAGGTAGAATTTTTACGTAATTAACTTGTAGTGTACTCGCTACTAAATTTCAATTTACTTTAATATTTAGATACATTTGCGAACAAACTATATATTCCCTTTGCTACTTCGGTAACTATGAACAAACTATTGATTGATTATTTATCAGGCAAAATAAACGTTTGATTTCAATTCCATAAATTGAAATAGCATTTTTATTTATCATTTTAAGAGTAGGGTTTAGGATTACTTGGAACCTTCTATTCTACACCGACATTTGGCGCCCGAGCAGGGACACCAAATTATCTTGTAATTATAGAAGTCCATACAGTGTAATACAGAGGTTTTCAAAATTTTTTGTTGTTGATGTCAACAACAATCCTACTTCTGTAACTATTGATAGGCTAAAACCTGCGTACATTATGCAATGTTTAACTTTCTTAACAACAATGTTTCTTCTTGTTTTTGTTAATTATTTTTGTAAAAAATTAAATAAATTATGTTTCAATTTTTTTTTCATAGGCTCCTTATTTTTCTGTTGGTCACCAATTAAAAAAAGATTTTTTTGTCAGAACAGGATTGTTTTGTGACGTTTTTTTCTGGCCATTCTTTGTTAAGCGTTGGGAGAGGTATGTAGTGTACTCGCGACTAAATCTCAATTTACGTTCATATTTAATTTCACAAATTGCATATTTATTTAATCATTTTAAGAGTACCTTCTCTACTACACCAACAAACTATTACATCAAGATTTTTGCGTATATTATATGCGTATATTTAGATCTTGTGAATTTCGGTAATATTATACTAAATAAGGTGACTTGCGATAACTTAATTCGACATTTACGTACTATGTTTGAACATTAGTAACATTATCTTGATATCAATGCTTAATATAAAAAAAATCATATCCATCATGGTAGCCAGAAATTTTTGGAAAGCCAGAAAGTTTGGGTTCGATTTTTTGCCCAAATGTATATGAAAAATCATATAAATCTTGACAGGGGATCGAATCCAAAACTTCTGACTTTCCGGACCAGTGATCTACCAACTGAGCTACCTGTATACTATTGTCGAATGCATATAATTTCTCACTATCTGATGTGTTTTTATTACTTGTTATTGTTTTTGATTTGAATTTTTACAAAACCAAATAAAAATATTTTTGATCGACTTTGAATTAAACGTTCATTCTTCAAAATTAAATAAAAAAGTTATATGAGCGTTAATTTAAAATAAAATGAATTACTATTACAACAAAAAATACAATTGTTTTCGATATCTTTGGCCAAAATCATTCCCAAAATTATCTTTTTTGTAGAATTGAATCAAAACTATTACAATTAATTACCTTGTGAGGTTTAGATCCACTAGCGATTCGATAATTTATTTAATTATGGTATCAAGTTGTCATGATCTAAATGTACAAAAGCTTCTTCAAACTTTATGATACTGGTTAATTATTTTTGTTATTATTTGTTATACGTTTTTTTATTATAATTGATATGTCAACAAATTATATGATAACCAAATTCCATGTTTACTAACTGTTTTTTGTAAACTAGCGTCTATTTATACCTATGGTTAGTATGGTTGCCATTCGGTCATATTTTAGTAAGGAAAATGAGTAGCGTTTACTTCGATTGACACTCTAGCACTTATGTCTGAACAATGATAACATTCTTAGACAGTAAATGCTTGTTATGAAAAATCATACATATCTATGGTCGGAATTGAACTCACGACCTCTGGCATTCTAGACCAATTCTTTACTGCTGAGCTTCCTGAGAATTTATGGTAGTGGAGTGCATATGATTTCACTATCTTTGATGTCAAATTCCGTGTGTTATTTTGAATAAATGATATAATAATTATCATTTTGAAAAATTGAAAGTTTTAGATCAAGAAATGATTCCATTTCATTTTTTTTATAGTTTTACGAAACAGTTGGTAAATGATTAACTTCTTAATGGTGAAAATTCCATCAACTTTTCTTATTTATTGATGATTTATAATAATATTTAAATAAATGATTTTTATACAAATTTACTTCCAGCCTGAATTGTTTTCGAACTCGCTTCATTTAGTGTACAGGTATATTTATGTACATACTTCAGTCATTTTAACTATATACCTTAACTTAATTATGTATGGGATACTTACTTTTTATGAAGTATGTTTTATATTTAAGTTTATTTAAGTAATGGAAGTTTATGTTATGTAACTGAATAGAGATATGTAATTGGATTCTATCATGCCGTACAGTTATCTACTGGTAATAGTTCACAATCAAATACATAACTTATTGTAGATTATGAAAAGGCTTGACAAAATGTGATAAATTGTTAATGATATGTTAATGTTAATTGACAAATGTGATAAAAATCAGTATGAAGTATTCAGTTATAAAAAACTAAAATATTAAATGTACTATTTAAATGCAAAAGTGTTTTCAATCAAATGTTCCCATTTTTTGCAGAGGAATGGATACAACAAAATTCTATGAGAGGATTTTGAATTATTGACCAATAAAGGTCTCATTTTACATACACTAGCATATAAGGTTGTCGGGCAAAATAACGTACTGAAATTAACCTTTTCTGAGTTGCCATCAACCGACGATGTGATAAGAACTATAGTAATCCCGCCAATGTGAATGAAAAACACATTGGCATTTGGACCCCGTATAATGTTTCCATTGCTCGAGAACTAGAAATTATCGAAAATGATCTCCAAATCTTAAGATTGAATTCAAACATTCTCTCGCAGATGCTTAATTTGCGATGCAGTTAGATTTAGAGTTCTTACGTATTTAAGAAGTGAACAAAAATTTATATTTCAATATGTTGTTTTGCCCGATAACTTAATATGCCAGTCTTCGTAAAATGATACCTTTGTTGATCAATCTTATTTGAGGTGTCCATTGTCCATTTTGTTCAGGATGTAAAATATTAACAACAAATGGGAGAATTCTGCAACAAATGGGAGAACTTTATTGAAAACAATTTAAATAGTGTGGAGGTTTTTACAGTAACATGGAGAGTTGTATAAAGGTGTTGCGCAAACTTTTGTGAAACTAAGATTATAAGTCTTGATTTAACAAAAACCTTCTAAAAATTATAATTGAAAAAGCTCAATACTCAAAGTTTTTGAAATCTAAATTTGAATCATTTAAGCATGTCATTAATCCTGACTAAGCAATAGCTCATGCAGATTTATTTTTATGAAGAAGTCATTCTTATTCTTTGCGCTTCCACCATTTTATTTTCAAACAAGTGAAAATAACAACTAACTGAGTTAATTGCTAAAATAACACGTACATACTGAATTTATGACAAAAAATTTCTTACAAAAGTTGTTTATTTTAAAAAAGGAACATTTTTTTCTTTAAATTTTTGTTCTATCTCTTACGGTTTCATAGATAGAGTGTTTTGTCCGTTTTCCCAAACCTAGTCCGATTTTGCCCACTCACGAACTTGACCTTTCTTTTTAACTTTAAAACACACATACGAAAGTTATCATGTTGACGGGCGGACGGACAGATAAACACATTTACGGAAATGGACTAATTAAGTCATTTTATTAATAACGATTATTATTTAAATGATCAACGTGTATTGACCATAATCGTAGGATTCTTGGGAAGAAATGCAAGTGAGTGGGGTAGTTGATGAGGAGAGAGCGAGATTATATAATTCACTTCAGCAGTAACATTGTATTAAATAGGCGAACCCTCTAAACCGGGTAACCGTGAGGAAGCAAATGTCCACATTCTATTGGTCGCTTCCATGCATATTCCCGTAAAGTGGCTTTAAACTCCTATTCGTCGTCTAAAGTAGCTTATGTAATCCTTCCTCAGATTATCCTGTGTCTGTGATTTAAACGCTTTTTACGGCTATTACTGTATGAATGATTTTTTAATCCTATAAAAAAATATAGGAACTCATAAAATGTTGTAGGTACTACCTACATTTATTCAACGAACAAATTTTGTTTTAAGAAAATTATGAATATTACCTCCAAAATATATAATAAAAGATTATATATTTATCAGAATAAATATTTTAATCTGGGTGCGTTTTATTACATAAATTTTCACTAATAATAAGACTATATGATTCATCGATGATATCTATAAAGAAAAATATCTTGTCCCTTCTTCAAACCTCTCTTTTGGTTAAAGACTTTATATTTTTAATGGATAACTGTCAATTTTTTTTATTTTAACTATAAAACAAAAATAATAGTACTATTCCACATATTTGTATCCTTAAGGTCACGAAGACATTAACGTTGGCTACAACGTGCTAATTATGTGCTGCAATTAAAATTTTTGTGCTTTAATTGCACTTTTTGCGAAACAAAAAAAGCTCAAAAATTGTAATTGCAGGACACAATTAGCACATAAAAAATTGTTTCGGCGGAAATTGAAAATTAAAAGTGCTCGGCTAGTTTAACATCAAAGTAGCAGAGCATCGGACGTCGTACATTGACGACGTACCAGAATGAATTGCAGCACATAATTAGCACTTAATTCTGGTACGTCGTCAATTCATTTTCGGGACTTAATAACCGATGCTCTGCTATCTTGATGTTAAGCTAGCCGAGCACTTTTAGCTTTCAATTTCCGCCGAAACTAAAAAAGCACAAAAATTTTAATTGCAGCACATAATTAGCACTTAATTCTGGTAGGTAGTAAATTCATTTCGGGACTTTATAACCGATGCTCTCCTGTCTTGATATTTAGCTAGCCGAGCACTTTTAATTTTCATATTCCGGCGAAAGAAAAAAAGCACAAACATTTTAATTGCAGCACATAAGTCTGATACGTAGTAAATTCATTTTCGGTACTTTGCTTATATAGAATGCTTATATGATTACTTTATTTATATAGAATCTTAAATTATCACCCACACATTTTGAGTATTATTTTGAATGATTTCCCTTTTTTTTTATAGTAACTGTTGAATTTTCATTCAACATGAGTTTTTATTCACCATGAGTTTTACGTGTATTGTAAAAAATCATAAGTACTTACCATCCCTTTCTTGTTATAAGTATATTGAAAAGTTTTAATGGAAAAAAAACCGTTTTTAAGTTTTATACATATTTACAATTTTTTGCCTCTAAAAATATTTTTTTTAACATACTCATTTATTTATAAATTCAAATGATTTACGCAATTTACCAAGAAAAAAATTTAAGTGGTCTTTAAAAAAAAATAATAAACGATAAACTTTTGTTAAGAGTTTTTTTTTTGGTGAAAAATGAATATGTCTGTTATAAAAATGTGTAAAGCAGAGTGAAGAAAGCAAAGGGAAAAGAGGTTTTTTTTTCACAATTAAAAATCATTATTTTTTTAACGTATAGATTTTTAAGGTAATCATTTTTCATGAGAATAGAGAGATTAATTTTAATTTTGACAGTTCAATATTAATTAAAAAATTTAATGATATGATTGTCTATATAGTATACGCTAGTTCTTTCTTTCATTATATGTCTTCGCAACATTAATGGAAATTAGAATAGTATTCTGACGAATACTATTTTGGATAAGTTAATGTTTACTTCAAAGTAATATTCTGTCAATGATATATGAAAAGATTAACTTGTTCATCTATATCATCCGTGATGAAACCGTAGAACATGGTGAGAAATCCAGGAGTCCAGGATTCGATACCTGGTGGATGTGTTAATGTTTTCATATCAATATTAAATAATAAAGCGATTCTTCAAACAAGTACTAAGAATCAGCAGGGCAATGGCTCACTGTGGAGTTTTGTTAAAAGTGGGGTAGCTACCAATTGAGGGGCATATCTATAAGAATGTATTAAAACATTACGACGAGATAAACTATGACGAGAATAAACAATTGAAAATAATTAATGAAAAACAAAGAAATGGGGGTATAAAAAACTGATACAAGAGATGGAAGAAAAGGTGAACTTGGGATGCTTTAAGCAATTGGCACATTTTGAGGAGGGAGCTAAGTATATTTCTAGTCTGGAGCTGGAATGGAGAAGAGAAATGGCAGGATTTAGACTCGGAAGCCGCAAGTATAAAGACAGGAGGAATGAAAGTGGGAATAAGATATTTGTAATATGCGAGCAAAGCGAAGAAAATGAAAGAGATTTGATATACGACTGTCTCGGTCAGCTGGGACAAAAGTTTCTTAAAAAAAATAGTGGTTGGGAATATTTAATGGATGAAAAGACTGATCAACTAATAACTTTATTTTATTTTTTTGTATTTTTTACTTTAATAATGTATTTTGTTTAATATGTATTTGTATTGTTGACTAGCTGAATTCCCAGGCGTTTCACGTGGAACTCCAAGATTTGCTCCGGCACTTTTGGTGTCGATAGCGTACTACTGAATTATTCAACTTTATTAATTTTTACCGGCACTTCCGCTATCAGAATTAAAATGTTATTTGGCTTCCCAGAACCTCCACCTTTTTACACCTCGAGTTACATTATTGGAGTTTCCCTAATTTTTTTGAAAATATAATATAGCCTATGTCACCTGGATAGCGTAGCTTCCCAACGGTGAAAGAATTTTTTAAATCGGTCCGGTAGTTTCGGAGCCTATTCAATGCAAAAAAACAATCAAATCTATCCTCTTTATAATATTAGTTTTTTTGAAAATATAATATAACCTATGTCACCGGGGGATTGTGTAGCTTCCCAACGGTGAAATAATTTTTTAAATCAATGACGTAAATAGTCTTAGCTAAAATATCCTGGAGCGCAATATCAGACGTAGTAGCACAAATTTGCCTAGTAGTTCCGAACGAGAAATTCCAAAAGATAATACATTTTTCGTTTTTGACCACGCAATCAATCTCTCCGGAAGCATATGGTAGGACTGGCGTACGGTACTAGTATTATTATTATGATTATTTTTATAATTATAGGACGACGTGTTTCTTTGAAGTCCCAATTTTAAAAGCCATATTCAATTCAACTATTGAGAAACTGAAAGTATCTAATGAAAATATACTATTAATAATCACCATAAAATAAGGCAATATTTGTGTATATATACACACACAAAAAAAACATAAAATTTTATATATTATTAAGTTTTTTATAATATTATTATGTAACAAAACCAAACCGCATATAGGCAAGGTGAAAACATCGCATTTGTACAAAATTTTGCCATTCGATTTTTTTGTAAATTGGCCTTTGGTATGCTCCTGCTAAATGATCAACGTTTTTTCTTACGAAAATCTGGTCCCAACTTTTTAAACTGATTTTTGAAAAGTATTATGGGTCATTTTAACCAAAAAAGATTTTCTATAATTTATTTGACCGTTTCCGAGTTATAAACAATTTAATGTTTGAAAAAACGTTATGAGGGTTGAAAAACAATATTAAAATATGAGTGTACCAAAATTCTGAAATAATTTTGGGTTAAAACACTTGGATTTTGCAGTATACTCAAGGTCATGCCTTAAACGTAAATATGCAAAACAATCGGATGGGAACTTTTTTATTACAAAGGCGAGGTTTTCACCTTGTCTAATATAGCAGAGTAACGTAATTTCAATATAATAACACTTTTATTATTGAAGTAGCAGAGAAGGGTTTTGTGTGAAATGTTTTATACAACACAATAAATGAGTCAGTGCGAGAGTAGTGTGTGGCAAGTAAGTAAATTGAAAAATATGTAAACCAATATGCAGTATTTTATAATAATAATAAAAATAATATTATTTTTATAAAAAATTTTCGTAATTTCAAATGTAAATTTTCGATTATTTTTATTACTCAAACAAAAATTTACATAACAGTATCTTTTTTTTTCTTTTTTTTAAATATGAAAGAAAATGAAAATTTCAATTTACAAATTTTAGTGTTCTTTATGTAGATCATTTTTCATTACTTTAAAAAGCACATTTGAACGAAATTATTTTTATTTTCATGAAAAATTGTAAAAATAGATAACTCAAAATGTTTGAAATAGTATATCAGTTTTACATATTATTACAATGTTCAGCCCTTGTATGATTTGCTTGTATGACATATGTGGATTTATGATTTGTACACATAATTTTCCCACCACTGACAATACAATCAGAGGATCGCAAAACGTTTGAAAATACAAATTAAAAAAAAAAAAACTTTTCGTGTTTAAACGAAATCTTGGAAAGTTAGATGCGGTGCGAAATTACATTTTTGAGTTTGTGGTATGCAATTTGAGAAGATTTACGTTTTCTTTTAAATTTATAATCAAAATGATTAATCACTGTTGTCATTTAAAAAAATTTGTGATATCTTTTATAAAAACTTATATTTTCTAAAACTTTTCACTAAATAATATTAAAACTGTTAAGTTCAATAATCTTAATTTCAAACAAACTGGTCATACGTATAAACAACAATAATAAGTTTATTTAGAAAATTTGATTTACCCCAGTTTTATATTTTATGTAGAAAATAGTTTTTTATTTAACTTAGTTTGAACAACACCAAGGGTTTGACTTATTATTACGTTGTAAAGTTTTTACTAAACTGTTGAGAACGTCATACAACCTCTATGTATACAGCACTATATTCAGTCAAAATTTGGAACGTGAATGCTTTATATATTGAAAACAATAATAATTATATAACGCGGTCTAACGCACTCTGTCTGTTTGGAGCTGGTAGGTTATAGGTTCAAATCCCAACACTGGAAGTTTGTCAATTAGAAATGGTGCGGTTTATTGACTAAACTGTCGGCATATGGGCAAGACGAAGTAATTGGCTTGTGAAGATTTTCTGCTGTTTCCCTAAACAAACTCCAGATGAATATCAGCATAGTTCCTATCAAAGTCGGCAGGAACCTACCAATTTCTAGTCTGCATACTAATTCCTTGTCTTCCACTCACATCATAAAAAACTCGTTACGCAGGAGCTGCGTCAACTTAGCGAATTTCCTTAGATAACATAAATCACTCTCTAGCGGTCATAACTTTAGTGAGATCAAAATGAGGCATTAGTGAGGCAAAAATTAAATTTATTAATAGACAAAATAACGATTATAGTTTATAGTAACTATGGAAACGACAATCAAAATTTTTTACAATAAAATATATTTCATGTATTCGCATCAAACAAACACAAAATATTAAAATCGCTCTTAATATTAGAATAATCGAAAAATGTATAAGGAGTAAAGTTGTATAAAATTAAGTTTGCTACAATTCATGACTTGATCATTTCTCTCAAACTCTAATGTGAACAGAGATATTTAGAATTTTAACTTTCAATCTTTAATTGTAAATATTTCTGTAAATATTAGTGTAACAGAAAAATGATAAGAAACAAAATTACAGTAAAACTTAGTGCCTACAACTCCTGATAAATTTTTCGATTTTTCAAATATTAAGGGAGATAGTCAAATTTTGTGTTTTCCCTTCTCCTCTAAACCCCCCTTTTCTCTCGCCCGATTTTACCCATTAATGAACTTGACCTTTAGAATGCCAAAAGCGACTCAAATACCAAATTTTATTCCGATCAGAATAAAACTGTGACCGCTAGAGAGTCCACAGACATTAAAAAAAAGTACATATGTACTAAAAAATAATGATATGGGTGGCCTCTGTAATAGACCGTAGAGTCCCAAAAGCGGAGGTAGAATTCCATTTATATATTATTATTTAATGATTATGTTATATTTTATATATATATATATATATATATATATACATATATATATATATATATATATATATATTTATATATATATATATATATATATATATATATATATATATATATATATATATATATATATATACATATATATATATATATATATATATATATATTTATATTTATATATATATATATATATATATATATATATATATATATTTATATGACGCTTATGGAAGTCCAATCCACAATATTTTCATTGGTTTACATCAAAGATTTCTTGACCCAAATATTTTAAAATGATATTTGATAAGTATCTTTTATTTCAATAAAACGAAGCACGAAGATCGGAAAAAAACAGGTATTGTTAAACAGGAATCGATACTTTGATGAAGAGATTTCTTTCATCAGTTTTTATGGATTTTTACCTCCTTCATATATACATACGTGACATATGAAAAATGTCCGGCCCGTTTCCGAGGAAATATAGATAAAATGAAAAATAACTGTTGGGAAGTCTCACTCCCAACAAGACAACTCATGATATTTGGATAATCTAATCCACACAGGCTACCTAAAGGTAAATAATGATTTTGTGGGTTTCAGAGGCCCATCCATAAATGTAAAGATCTGATGAATGCTTCATATTGAAAACATAACCTGGTTACAGCAAGCTGTGTTGTAGTTAGTGTATAGAGGTAATACAAAAAAAATGAAGCTAGCTATGTACTTGAATGTGCAATGCATTGTCTAAATACAATGACAATAGTTTTGATAAAATGGTGTAGCAAGCATGTTTTATTTGTAGACCAGATAGAGTATAATATTAGAGCAAGTATAATGATCTTCATTTATGAACAAACCATAACTTTTATCAAAATTTACTCGTATTATTATCATAAAACTTGTGTCAAGTTAACTCTTTCTATTTTATGCGACAACCTTGCATATTTCTCGCATTGATTTATTATTTTACCACTTTCCTTTCCGAATTCTGATTCATATAATCGTATCATTATGAACGTAAGCCCTCGTGAACGTTGGTCAGACAATAAAAAGAATTATACTTGTTTCATTCAGCAACTAGTTCAGATTAAATCTATTTTATTTGGATCTTCGATCAAGATCATTATAGGTTTACAACGTTAATTCAGAAACGCTGTGCATGTTCTAATGCAAAAAAAAAGTGGTGTATCAAATTAGGGTAGAGATTGGCTAATTCTCAAGTACAATCTCTCTATGCTGAACGCTCACCACGATATGGAAATCCAATTGCTATCTTTCAGATGGGCAATAGCAATCTGACAAGACAAGGCAACGACTTGTGAAATTGACTTCGTGATGAAACTTTGCAAGATTGTAGTATTTCTTAATGGTCATAAATTGTGAAATTAAGAAATGGCACTAGCCAACCAATTCTGAAGGAAACGCTCTCAAAGATGTAATTTTCTTTATTATAAATTTCATCATAACTTTCAATGAGTCAGTAGCGACCTTGACTACTATCAAAGGGTTAGCTTCTACTTTGGGTCAATTTGTTTTCCTCAAATTATAATAATTAATTATATTACCAATCACACGTTGTTTTATTGTTTTTTCCGACTCTCGTCAGTTTTATAAAACTCGGTCCAGTAGTTTTTGCTTGATACTCATACAAACCAAGAGACGATTACAGTTTTAAAATAGTAGAGATTATTAAACCTTTTTTGTTAACAAGTGCTCATTTATAGGAAATTTTATTAATTATTTCTTTAAGTTGCATGAAGATCTTTATATGCAAATTCCACTGTTTTTTTTATTATTTTTCACTCTTAGATTTTCTGGTATAAAATTTGACATTATTCACAAGCTCACAGAAATCTTCTACACAATAATTATAACAATACAAACACGGATAGGGTTGACTTCATAAACACTGAAGGGGCTAACTTCCCAAACGGTGAAATAAAACTATAGTGAATCAACCACACATTCAAAGTTATGTATTTGTATAGTACACACACATCTGATAGTGGTAACCATATTATAACAGTGAAGATGTTTATGACCAAACATAGAGAACCAAGAAGTTGAAGAAGAATAACAACACAAGTTTGTATTATAATTTTGTTCATTTTATTAAATTTTCTTCTGTACATATTATAAAAGATACAAATTATTATTGTTATTATAATTTATATATTTTCAACAAATGTGTACTACAAAACAAAATTTTATTATTGTTTTGTAGAAAATTTTAGTTCAGTTTTTTGTTCAGCATCGTCTGCATCATCTGCAATCCACTATTGTTTCATTTATTTAAAAAAATTTGTTTATTATTTATGCTAATATTATTTACTAATTAACTTTTGGGAATATTTTCAGATGAAATATTATCATTTGTTGTGTTGAAAATTATTGCAATAATTTTTCAAACCTCAACACATAATTTTTAGTACAAAAAAAAGTTTTAAGAAAAATATTTGAGATAAACTAACTATTATGTTATGCATGTATTATGCATGTAAATTTTGAACTGGCATAAATATTTGCCATTAGCCTAGCGTACTAAATGGACATTCTACAGAGGGGTATCACAACTATACTTGGTTCGTATCACAATCGAACCAATAAAATTTTTAATATAATTTTATCAATTATCCACCCCTCTAAATGCGTTCGTGGTTGTGGAGAAACTAAAATGTTTTTAAATATGTTTTTCAGAACAATATTCTCTATTAGTGCCAAGCCGTTTTTTAGAACGATCCACGGTACCTATATAAGTAGCGACATTCGCCAGTTCAAAATCAGTTATAAATGACATTCGATCAATTAATATCAGAGTTCTAAATCTAAATCTAAGTCAGTTTAAAATAAACGTTTGTTGGTTTAACAGTTAAATTAATAGTTAATTAATACATTGTTGTATTGTATTATACAGAGAAATAGGCTCAATAATGGTGGAAATTAAATTACATTCAATCTTTTTTTTAATCAAATAAAAATCTAGTTTGAATAAAATCATAAATCATAAAATCTATCTACCAATTCGCTCCAAGCGCAACCGTTCTCAGTGCCATGCTTGGTAAAAAAAGCAACTTCATGACCAATGCCAGTGTATAAAAAACCATAGGCGTTTAACAAAAAGAATTAATTAAATTAAATAAACAACATGTAAAAGCTAAATTTACTGTAACTTTTTGTTAAACGCTTATAGGTTATATATACTATCAGTGGTCAGGAAGTTTTTTTTGGACCACGCATGGCGCTGAGTACGGTTGTGCTCGGAGCGAATTATAAGTATATGACAATTTAAAATTTAAAAGACTAAAATCACAAAAAGATTAGTTTACCGAATTCAACGTACAGAGTAAAACATTCAAACAAATCTCTACACAATGCACTGAACGAGTGAATCTTATGCTAAAAAAGATCATTTTAGTTTTTTTGTATATTTTTCCCATGACCGGGCGCTTGAGTCGTCAAAAATGCCGCTCTCTTTTAAAATTAAGTTTGCAAAACTATTTTGATCTCTGGCTATAGGCATAGCTTACAAAATAGCATCTAGCGATAAAAATATGCACTAAAATAGTGTTAACACATATCTTGAAAATAAAATTTTAGCTTTCTGTTTTTTTGTATACGGAAAATTGAAAAGCTTGAGATTTTCATTAAAATCTTTGCTATGACAGCCAATCATATAGCAACACACTTAAGTTTTACTTTTACGAACAGGACATTCCATGAGCAAAAACAATTAACTTAGATGGACTTATAATTTAAAAAATTACAATAATATTTAAAAACTAATAACAGTTATTTAGATAGAAAAAATATAGTTTTAATATAACGATTGTATGATAAAATGTTTCAAACTAGAGTTGTTTGATTTTATAAGATATCTTTGTAGTAAAAGATTTTTTTCGTTTAAGAATTAGGTTTTGGTCACACAACTGCCATGCGGCACAGATGCATGCACAATTTATAATAATCGATGTATATAAAATATGTTATTTGATATTACACGCAAATAAATGTATACAATTGCCTATTGCAATTAGTTTTTGGGTTATATCTATCTACCTACCATTTTATATATTAAATAATAAATTAAAATTATTAATGAAATATTTATTAAAATTTAGATTATATTATTAATTTGAATTTATGATGCGGTTCTCTACACATGTCTAGACGGTTTTAATGAAATTAATGTATGTGTGCATGTATCTCAGTACCATATTATATACGGTGTTCTAAAAGTTATGGTCCCAAATATTAACTCCATAATTTAAGGGTTCAGTAGGTAATAGTTCAGTAGATAATAGCTTACTAGATCTTTAATTTTCAAAGGACCCAAATTATATACGTATGCTTAATGAAATTCGTAATAAATCAACAAGTAGAACTCAGCACACTCTCATTAAGCACTAAAACATTAAAACTGCAAATAAGTATCTTATTATTGGAGTTTCAGAAAAAAGGTCAGGTGTTAAACTGTAGTAAAATTTGTTTTCTTCAATTTTAACCATAAAAAAACTTTTCGATTTTATTCATATATATCAGTGGTAATCCTAATTTTGTGTTATCCCCTCTCTCTAAAACCCCATTTCAACTCGACCGATTTTGCTCATGAACGAATTTAGCCTTTCAAATCTCAAAATCATATGAACATTTTGCTGATATCATTAGTTCGATCAATATCTATTTTTGTATGCTCACGTTTTTAATGATAATGGTGGAGACAGCAATTTTCATTTAAGCGTCCTTCCCTAAAAACAGGGAATTGTATACATGGAAATATATTCATTCTATTTGATGAGTCATTTTATACTTTTGAAATACATTGTACCATAAATTCAAAACAATAACAAAATACTTATATATATACTTTAGAAATTCTTGATGTGGAAACAGTTGAAAATTGATGATAATACCTTATATATTTAGGTAGATTATATATGTATCTATGTATACCGTTTCCACATCTTGATACAAATAGTAGAATCTTCTATATGATAAGCATATGGATCCCATGAAGCATCTCTTTACAGTAAGGTAGTAAGGTACAGTAAATTACAATATATGGCCATAAATATGGCTGCTGGAATTAGCTTGATTTTAAATTCAAACTTAAATTAGTAAACCAATTAGAATTTTGAGAGTAATAAAATTTAGGTATGGTACCGTTAAAATATATGTACCTCCGTACACCCGTTAAAATATATGTACCGTACATGGATATTATTATGCAGATATATTATTTGTCGATTATTGGAAATATGATCGAAGTTTTATGGCTCTGACTGCAATAAACTCTCATTCGTTCGTAATTCTCATTAATATTTTAAGTTTGAATTTAAAATCACACGTATTCAGCCATATTGATGGCCATATATTGTAATTGACTGTACATAGGTAAAGAAATGTTGAAAGTTTATGCCATTACAAAAAATTTGTGGGGTACATTTGAATTTATTTTGGTGTTTAGTGGTTATGAAAATGTTATTGTAAATGCAGTTTACTTTATGAGTGACGACAATGTACTCTAAATATCTTTTCCATCAAATAAATATCTCTATGTTTCGTAATAAAATTGGCCGCATATGTAGACAAACAATATTAGATAAATCGCGGAGTTTTCTTTTTCTTAGTATTTACATAGAATTATTTATTTTCTAAATTAGCTTAATGATAATCGTTACCGAACTGACCAGCCATTCAGTTAAGTATTCACAGTCATTAAAATAGCTGAAAATACTTAGTTTTAATAATTTGCGAGCAGCTAAACACAAAATATGATCGGTTTTTGTTGAGGGTAAAATTAATTACTTTTACAACATTTGAAAATATGAATTGGATTTTCATTCAGTATCGACCATTTTAAAAACAAAAGTACAATTTACCATCGTTAGCCTGTAAAAATAATGCATTTTCAACAATTAAATAAATAAAAATTTTCGTAGCATTTTTATTTCAATACAAGTGAAAATAACTAAGTTGATTGCTTTATATCTTGGTATATCCTGAATTTATGCTAAACAGTTTATTACAAAAGTTGTTTATTTTTAAAAACAGGACATTTTTTGTCTTTACAATTTTGTTCTACCTCTACGGTTTCAAAAGCAGGTTTGCCCATTTTGCCCAAACATCGTCCGATTTTGCCCATTCACGAACTTGCCTCACTTTTTAGCTCTAGAAATCCCACACAAAATTTCAGCTAGTTGTTTCTTTTCGTTTTTAAGTTATCGTGTCCACAGACGGACAGACGGATATACGGAAATTGACTAATTAGGTCGTTTTATGAAAATCTATAACAAAATTATTTTTCCCCAATCAATATTATCAACCGTTACAAAGTCGGAACTAAACTTAATATACCCTGGTATATATTATATATACCGGGTATAAATAGTATGTAGAATGTTCGTTAATTCTATGAATACTATTAAAATAATGACGGTGTTAATGTATGAATGCTGTACCGGAAGATAACAGTATTAAATTCCGAATTCTTAACTCTAATATGGTATGTCAAGCGATTTATAGCCTTGTGAAATTATAAAAGTATGGCACAATATGGAATAAATAAAAATCTAAACAGCAATTAAATAATTTAATGGATTGTATGTGTATTCATTATTGAAGGGTAAAACTATAAACGCGTTTTTCTCAAAACTACGTTCTCAAATCTTCTCATATATCTGTAATTTCAAAACTACATGGTGGATAATACTGCAATAATTTTAGATAAACCACAAATATATATTGATGGTCACCGCGAGTTACTATTTGTAAGACAGAGATCAACAATCGAACTAATATTTGTTCGTTTCTAGTTTCTATTCAAGTCACTCTAAATAAAGATTCTTGAAAATGTCAATTCAAAATAGATTGTTGAAATTGTCTATTTTTCACGCATTCTACTAATGCAACTCCTTAACCTTCCATCGGGCGCAATACGTTAACTGCTGAACCAATCGTATATTCCATAGGCACACATTCAAAGCTTTGTTTAATTCATTTATACATCTGTCCAGTGATTTACACCATTATTTGGGGTGACAAAAATACAAAGCCTCTTAAGAAACTATGTTTTTGACATAAAATTAGTTATTAATACAATATTAATAAAATTTAAAAAAATGCAATATTAAAATAACAAAAATCATTAGGTAATAAATTAATGTAAACAAATTTTTTTAAACAAGCTTTTATTTAAATACTCTAAATAGAAGATAATTAACTTTAAATTGAATCAAACCCATTAATTTATTGCATTACAAAATTTATATGATATTAAAGAAATAGTTCAGTTCTTATCAAAGAAAGTATACATCGAATATAGAATAGAAAATTTATGTCAATTAATTATTTTTTTCTAAATTTTGACAGTTGGAAATGTCATTTTTTTATTAAGATTTTGTTGATGACATTTCTATGGAAACTATAAACTCTACTACCATGCTTGGAGAAAGAAGAAACACACAATATAAAATATCTCACTAAATATTAGAAAAATTTAAAAATATGTATGGAGTGAAGTTGTAGAAAATGATATATGCTACAATTCATTGCCTCATCATTTTTTTCTACAACATGAATGTGTACAGAGATATTTAACCGTCAATATCTCTGTAAATATTAGAGAAACAGAAAAAATGATAAGAAACTTAATTATAGTAAAGCTAATTTTCTATAACTTCACTTCTAATGTGTTTTTCGATTTATTCAATATTAAGAGAGATATACTAAATTTTGTGTTTTCTGTCCCTCTAAACCTCCCCCCCCTTTCACCTTGTCGATTACTATCATGCTTACCATAAAAATGCATTGTCATCAGAACTCAACCAACATGTAAAAATTCAACTCCGTAGAATAAGAGGAAGTGGTTCTAATTTAGCTTGCAAGCTTTGACCCGAACATACATACATGCATACATACATTGCAAGTTAAATAAAAGCTTGTAATTGTAAAAAAGTGTAAAATTTAAAAATAATGGAAAACGTTCACAATTATATCTATTTTAATAATCTAAAATAGGGTCACCTCATTTTCTAGGACAGGACAGGACACTTCAAAAATTTGAAGGTTAAGATGAAACTTAATAGAAAGGTTGTATAATGTGCGCCGAACAACAAAGCTACTGGAAATACCAGGTAGAAACACCGTATAGGGTCAGAGATAGAGTGACAAATAGCATGTGCCTCTCAGATCAAATGCGACCGACGGTTGGTTAATTACACCCCAATACATATATTGTTGTCTAGCGAAGTAAACTATGCTATAAGCAAGGTAAGGTAATAAATTTAATAGAGTAATATCGTTTGAACATTTTCTCGAATTAGAATTAGTAGTATAGTAGTTGGTTGTTGGTTGGTAGTAGATATTAGTAGTATCCTGGAGCCAATTCAAAACAACTTGGATGGAAGCATGTTGTATATAGTATTTATGTTTAGTAGTTATTACATTTACTTCATCTATCTACGTATAATATGTACAACATTATTATGATGAAATTAAATATTAATAAATTTGATAATTATCTTAAAAATAGATACCACCTAATAATTATATTTTCATTAGAAATTCTATAAGAATAATTAAACATTGAGTTGTTAATTAGATTTGTTTATATACATGTTTACAGCCTATATTGTATTATGGAAGCTATACTGTGTGTTCATTTGAAAAGTTACCATCTAAATATTCTTTTAAATATGCATGTTAGACAAAAAAGTTCCAAACAAAAGTTGCCCAATTTAAAAGGGAGAACATAATGCAATAATTATATTTTTGTTCCATTCGTTCGTGCCCAAGTGGTATAATTTTTCTATTAAACAATGCAACGTAGGGAAATTGTTAAAAACAAAAAATATTTATCATATTAAAACAAACAACTTTTGTTTGATACTTTTTTTATACGTCCAATTGTTTTGATGTTAATACTAAATGTGGCGTAAATTTTGAATTTACTCTAGAAATATTGGATGAAAAATATACGGTATATCATATACCGTACCGGATGCATTAACAAAAATATACTTATTGCACTAGGTTTCTCCCTATAAACTATTTATTGCAACAATATTTTCTAAAATGCATATTTAAAATATTTTTAGATGGTAACTCTTTCAATAAACCGCAATTTATATCATGTGTTCGAAATTTTTGTATCAGATCTATACACTTTTGGAATCTCTCTTATAGCACAGGTACTTTTTGTGTGGATATATATATATATATATATATATATATATATATATATATATATATATATAAATACGATTTTTCGCCAAAAAATTTGAAAATTAAATTTTTTTGTCTACGCCAATCGAAAGAGGAGGAAATTTTACGTAAAAAACATGAGTACAAATTTTTATTAGGATCAAATGTCTGGGAGCTATGAATTTGTTAGGCAAGGTCACATATCCATCTCCATAGTACGCGCGTGTGAGTCAAAGATGAGATACGCTCCGTTCAAAAATGGCTATAACTTTTGACTACTGAAAGCGCAAATGCTAAAAATTAAAATATGATATGTTACTTATACAATCCAGGTGAAAAAGGTACAAAAAAATAAACTAATTATTTACAAAAAATCACTTATTATGGTAAATTTGCCATAAGTCTCTAAAATAACATTATTTCTGTTGTTTGAAACTTGGGGATTAGTTTCATGAACATAAATGCACCGTTTTTGTATGTTGTGGATTTTACATAAGAGCATTTATACCAATTTACAAACGGTTTGAGGACGATCCGAGCTGTTATTTGGAATTCCAAAATTAAGGTACGACTTTTCTTATTCCACTGTAAAATCCATATTGTATGATTGCTATTAACTTTCAAATCATTATTAAACGTATATACATATTTATACATTTTAACTTAATAACTTTCTTCGACTGACTTTGTGTGTAAGTTGCTGTCGTTTGATGTAAAAGTTGTCATTATATATTTCAGGTTGATACAATGTATACGTCGATTCGTCGATTCGGTTTTGATGCATAAGAATCCATTTATTTTCTCTTCTAAGTATTACTACCATTAGTGAATGAAGTAGGTAACTTATATACATACAAGTATATAAGTGCAATATATATATATATATATATATATATATATATATATATATATATATATATATATATATATATATATATATATAATATATATATATATATATAATATATATATATATAATATATATATATATATATATATATATATATATATATATATATATATATATATATACATATATATATATATATATATGCCGATTGTTGTTTTCTACACTATAACTTAACACATCTCCAATGACCTATTTTGCTCATTGAGTTTAGACGAAGATGAAGATTATTGGTATACTTTATAGTAGAACCATTTTCTATATCTCTATATCTATAGAATATTAGATGTAAGATTTCAATTGAAGACGATATATATCAAGCAACTTGAAATTTACAGTTATCATTTTTTATTACAATTCCTTTCAAAAATTTCCTGGCTGACAGTAATATTTCTTAATTTCGTTTTAATTATTAAATCAAACAAATATTATAATATAATGTATATAAGAAAAAATATATATAGTGGATTTTTGTCTCTCAATTCTCTTATCGAACATAACAAGAAGTCTTCACGTTAAATTATTAGGTACTAATTTCTACATAAAAGTTCAAATCGTTAAGCGTACCAAAATTCAAATGCAAATTGAAGTAAAGCGAGTATGTATTGATTATTATTGAATAACGTACCTAATTAAATTATCTGTTGATATGCAACATAGATAGATAGATTGTAGAGGGTGGCCTGGACGGGCTACACATCGACCATAAGGTCCATTGTGATGCCTAAGGATGTGAGGATATGAGTGGAGTGGAAGAAATTTTTGTGTATAGACTAGGGATTGGTAGGATATGCGGATGCAGTCGACCATGATAGGAACTATGCCAATATTCATCGGAAGTTCGTGAAGGAAACTGCAGAAAACCTTCTCAAGCATAGCCTGTTACTTCGTTTTTGTCCTTACGCCGACAGTTTAGTCAAATAACCGCTTTTTTTCCTCTAATAATTAAAAAAGCTGCCAATGTCGGGATTCGAACTCATAATCTCCCAGTTTCCAAGTAGGCATACTGCGCAGACATGACGCCTTAGACTGCTCGGTCACTTGATCTGGTTATATGCAACATAATCATCTCCGATAAATCAAAACTACTTATCAAGAATTTGAAACCTCACATTCATATTATTTCTTTGTGCATAAAGTGTTACAAAATCTGACCACTTTGAAAGGGAAATCTGACCACTTTGAAAAGGTCTGCACCTGAGAAACTTAAATATATACCCATCATTTTTGTTAAAAACTTGGTCCTTACATAGATTTCACTACTTTACTTTTGAATGAAAACATTTGTGTTTTTACCGGGATATCAATACTTTTTGTGTACGAAAACTTTCCCCCCCCCCTCACAATTATGTTTTTTGTCGGATATCATTATTTTTTGGAAAGTTTTTTAATGCTCGCTGCATGTATGATACATGAAATGTAATATTTTTATAGTCTAGATTATTTAGAGAAGAAGAAAACACATAGAATATCTCTCTTTATATTAGAAAAGTCGAAAAATGTATGTGAAATGTAAGGTTGTAAAGAAATTTAAAAATGTAAAGTTATATTAAATCAACTTTACTTCAATTCAATATCTGATCATTTTTTTTTTCAAACCAAAATACATGGATATTACGAATTTTAATGTTCAATCTTAAATCGTTAATATTTCTGTAAATATTAGAGTAACCGAAAAAATGATAAGATACAAAATTGTAGTTCAATTAGTTTTTTATAACTTTGCTTCTTATGTATTTTTTAATTTTTTCAATATTCAGAGAGATATATCAAATTTTGTGTTTACAATATATACATTTTTAGGGTTAAATATCCCGGAAACTATTAAAGCTGTAATTTTGAAATTTGGTACGAACAGTCAGATGGTAAGTTTTACACTTCAATGCTTTTGACTGTTTTATTTAAACTTCATAGCTTTCTTGGTTCATGAGATACAGAGACCTTAAAATCTACTCTCTAGTCCTTGTATAACATAGTACGGTAGGCGTTTATGCTTTAGCTTGGCCCGAAGCACTACCGTGCTATTTAATAGCACAGTACATGTTGTGGGAAAAAAACATACTAACCTAATTAGCTGTTGTATATTGTAAAGAAAATTAAAATAATCATTCTGAATAGAAATTTATCTGGTTTGGAGCATGGAGTCGTGCATTATTTAATCAGAATCAACAAAAAACTATATAAACCTAATACGAATAAAACTTCAAAATTAACAAATATTGATTTTTATTTTAATAGAAAATAATAATAATGAGTACAGTTGTCTTGAAACATTACAATCAAAATGCCAATTTGATCTAGATTATTTTTTGAAAAGATCTCATTTTCTTTGATAAAAAACTTATTTTTTGTAATCGGTAGTACAGGAAATACCAGTAGTACCTGCTTCTAACTTAGAAAAATGTCTAACACTGACATGTTTAAATTACAGACACATACGGTTTACAATCTTTTTAAACACTGTGTATGAGCCACGATTACTTCATAAATCAAACTCGTCACACTATTACTTGAGAAATTTTTCACAAATGTGTATACTTAAAAATGAAATATATAGAATTAAAAAAATTACAACTAAAACTAATTTTGTATCCATATCGTTAAAATAAATTACAATTCAATCAAATACATAAATATCATATAAATGCTATTAAGCATTTTGCTATATCACATTATATTCAACTACACAATTTTAATATTTTCTAGTATTTTACGGATAAAATAAATGTTTATTCGTTATTTCAATTGCATCCAACTTGGTTTTTTTCATATTAATGTCAATAAAAAACAAAAAGTTTTTTGTAGTATCGAACTGACAAAATCTATTTTTATACCCAGTATATTTGTAAATATACAAGGTATATAAAGTTTAGTTCCGACTTTGTAACGCTTCAAAATATTGATCGCAGAAAAAAAATTTTTTATAGGTGTTCATAAAATTACATAAATAGTTCATTTCCGCATGCCCGTCCATCTGTGAACACGATAACTCAAGAATGAAAAGAGATAACGAACTGAAATTTTTTCCTGTGTTCTAGTGCAAAAAACTAAGGTCAAGTTCGTTAATGGGCAAAATCGGACCATGTTTGGGAAAAATGGACAAAACTGCCTATCTTTAACCGTAAGAGATATAAAAAAAGTTACAAATAACAAATAATCTTTTTCTTTTTAAAATAAACAACATTAGTTAAAAATTTTTCCATAAACTCAATAGTTTTGTCATAATTTGTGTTTAAAGTTCTTCGGAAAACGAAAAATATGCCCATCTTTAAAACCATATGAAAATTTTTTAAAATTGTGCAACAGTCGAAAAATTGTTAACAATTCAAACATATATACAGCTCACTATATACTGGGTATTCAAACAATTAACTCAATTAGTTGTTACATTACTTGTTTTTAAGGTTAATAGCTTTTTATATCATATTCATAATTAGTCTAGTAAAACGCTATTCAAAACTGCCGTTTTCGTAACAGAATTGCGGAATTTTTTTTCTCGACGGTTCTATATTGTCTAGGGGGTGCTGAATATGAATTTCAAGTTTGCTGCTTTGCAAAAAAAAAAAACACAAAAACCTCAAAATTTTCGTTTTTTTCTGAGTTTTCGCTTATAACTCGGGATTGTTTTGGCTGTATAGTGCAGAAGGCGTTTTCCGTAATTTTTGCTAAGCTTACCCCTCCTCTCTTATGAAAAAATTGATGTTGCAGATGTATCTTGTAGAAAATTTTTTGACAGTGGTTTTCTTATGACAACCTGTATAATTTTCGAGTTGTAGGGATTGGTAGTAGGCATTTTGACGTTTTCGCAAAAGGGTAAAAAAACGCAGTTTTTCAGCGAGCTCTAGTGTCAATAACACTCATCAGAAAATCAAAGTTGAAGAGCGCATTTTGTAGATAGTTTTATCATTTTTAACTTTATTAAGAGCAATCATCTTTGTAAAAACACATAGTTTTCGAGTTATTATCGAAATACTGGAAAAAGTGCCACAACATTGACACTTTTTACGTTTTTTGTTATGAAGCCGACCTCCTACAAAGCCGCAAACTTAAAACTCACATTCAACACCCTCAAAAACATATGAATCGCTGAGAAAAATATTGTGCGTGTCAGCTAGGACGCGCGCTGGAGTTGACTCTAAGTTATTAAATTTTGAAATAGTCTGCTTAGATTGCGCAAACCAGCCAAGTAGCCGCGCTTGTAAAGGCGTTGTGTATACTTGGAACTGGTAGGATATGGGTTCGAATCCCGACATCATCAGTTTGTCGGTTATTAAAAAAAAAGGGTCTGTTAATTGACTAAACTGTCGGCGTATGGAAAAGAACGAAGTAACCGGCTATGCTTGTAATGGTTTTCTGCAGTTTCCTTCACGAATATCGGCATAGCCTATCTAAATGGGCTATAGCCGCCCATCCTACCAATTTCTAGTATACACACAAAATTCCTTGCCCTCCACTCGCATCCTCATATCCTTAGGCATGGACAATGGACTTTATGGTCGAAGTGTAGTCCGTCCAGGATAGCTTCTACAATATATCTATCTATCTAGGTGGCGCTAATGAAAAAAACATGTGCTGCCATTTATTATCAGGTTACATGCCACCATGTAACTTTACATGTGCTGCCATCTATGGCGCTAAGATAAATAAAAAATTTAAAACTAAGTAATTAATAGAAATATGAAAAATCATATACATCTAGGATAGGAATCGAACCCGTGACCTCTGGGCTACCAGATGCACTTTCGAAACACTAAACTTTCTTTTACACTATCTTGATGTCGCTATACATGATGTCGAAATGTACATATTTTTAATTTTAGAATGAAGTTTATTCTGTACTTTAAATTTGTGCTCAGTTAATTCGCCCAGGAACGCCCAGATTTAAATACATTTGTAATTTAAAAAGAAAACATAACATATATAATATATAATATATCCGTAATACGTATTCCTTTTGAAAAGTTTTTTTAATGCTTGTTCAGGTAATTCATTTTTTTGTACGCCACTTTAAAGGTATCATTAAATGAAATTAACTTTTATTTTGTACTTTGTAATTTGGTATTCAGGTATTAGATAGATACTAATCTGATACTTTATAACATTTTATTTTTAAATTACAAAAATGATATTTTGGATGTTGAATAATGTACAATCACGAATTTATAGTTCTAAGCTTAGATACTTCTAATACTATTTGTATATGTACACTGATAGAAGGAATTTCTTTCCTCAAGTTAATATATTTTCTTGAAAATATTTGCTTCAATAAAGAAACCCTTATTTTATTCAAGACTATGCAGCCGAACCAAAAACATAAGTTTAGTTGAGCGAAGAACTAAAATTCTTGAACAATGTTTAAGATTTTTTTTAAATTTTCGTTAGTCTTGGCCTTTGGATTCTTTCTTGGCCAAATACTCTTATGTTTAGAAAATGAAATTCTTGTAAAAGAGATGTATTTTCCTTATTAAAAAATAAATAAAAAACTCAAGAAGAGAAAGTTTATGCAGCTTCTTTAACTGAAGTATAAATATTTAACTGACATATATTTAACTGACGTATGTTAATACTTCTTTAAAAAGTGTTATTTGTTTGGATTAAAAGATTGTTAATTTTGGTCCGAAATTTTAGCATCTTGATCCAAAGAAATCATCATTTAAGTTTAAGAATTTCGAGATTCTTGAGTCAAAAGTCAGTTTATCTTTAGTTAAACTAATTTTCTTAAGTTAAAACTATAGATGTCAAGATACTTATTTTCTTATACCAAATATATATTATCTTCAGAAATTCATCAGAAATTCATGGTTTAAAAAATTTTTCTTACTGTAAGAAATTACTTCTATCAGTGTACAAAATTGATATCAAATCTGTTAATTTTGAAGCCTTCAGATATTTTGTCAATTGATTCGATAGATATGAAAGCTGGTCGCAAGAATTCGAATTTGTTTAAATATGTGTATTTAAAAAATTACTTTTTAGATAAACACCTGTTTTTATAAAGTTTATTTTTAAATGATATTTGTTAAGACAAAGAAATTAATTTAATTCGCTTTTAATATTTACTGACAATTCCACCACATTTCTGTATGGGAAATAAAGAATATTTGCATGATACATCATAAGTTCAACTCAATCCAATGCCATATTGTTATATTGACGTCATAATTATTTACAATTGCAAAACTGCAAAGCACTAGCTTTATTAAATGTAGCCGGGATTTTGATTGCCAGATTCGGAACTTGAATAAACGTAAATTAATAATACATGAATGATAATTTGGGGGAATTTAGTGCATTGCGACCTACACAAAATCTATTGTGCACCCCATATGGTGCCTAACGAGGAGTGGTCTCGTCTTAGAACACCTTGCCCAGCCCTGTTTCCTTCAGAAAGTACAGGATCTGGATTAGATCTAAGGATTGTAGTTCTCCTATACGAATCTGGTAGACACCCAGACATTTTATTATTATGTCACACTCTATTAGGAGGTGTTCTGGAGTTTCAACTGTTTCTTCAGAAAACTTTCAGTTGCTCTCATTTCCAGGCCTAGCTTCCTAAGATGTACCCTGTGCATACAATCCCCGCGAGAAACCTCGTAAGAAGCCGCAGTCTATTTTTGCTCAAGCCAATGGAGATAGTGTATCTATTACGGTTATAGTTCCCGAGAAGATTCTTCGCCTGCCTGAGACCAAGAAGGTTCCTCCAGAACGTGGTTCTTTTGGTATCTTCCTCCTTTTTGATCTCTTCTCGATAGAAATAATCACCCACTCCTCAAAATAACTCTGGACCTGTAAGGGATGTCGATGCTGCCGTCCTCGTTAGACCATATCAGCCATCTATGCATACTAACAAATACATACTAACACGTGAAGTTAGTATGTATGTTTGTCAATTAGTAAAAAAACAAAAGAAGGCGGTTAATTGACTAAACTGTCGGCGTATGGACAAGAACGAAGTAACCGGCTATGCTTGTGAAGGTTTTCTGCAGTTTCCTTCACGAACTCCAGATGAGTATCGGCATAGTTCCTATCAAAGTCGGCTAGAAACGCACATCTTACCAATTCTACACACGAAATTCCTTGTCCTCCACTCACATCTTCACATCCTTAGGCATCACAATGGACATTATGGTCGAAGTGTGTCCCGTCCAGCCTCTCGACAGCCTCTACAATCTATCTATCTCGTATGTATGTTTTTTAATACAAAATATAAAATAGACTCAATAGGCCCTCGATCTGATCAAACTTATCTAATGGTGAGTTCCTGATCAACATGGAGTTCTCCAATTCAAATGAAATATACTGATTTCATTTTCATTACATCCATATCAACAAAAATTTATAACGTAAAAATAGTTTTCAGAATTGTTTGAATGGTTTGATCATGTAAATAGGCACGGCGATTAAAGATAATTATATTTGAATTGCCATTTCAATAGAGTTTTAGCTTTCTAAATGCTAGCGAATAAATGTCAGCGAATAGAAAAATCATCTTCGATTCGCATTTTAATGAAATTTAAAGTCTTCTGTATGCCCGGATAGATTGAAAAACAACCGTAAAACAAAAATATGTACATAGAATAGGGAATATGCATGAAAATTTTTTTTCACTTGAATTGAAGCATGTTTACTTGACAAATATCAAGGTAAAATTACTTTTTAAATAACTATATAAATAAGCGAGATATGAATGATTGAAATTCCCGATTAGACAAAGAGGGTGATAGCCCTCTTGATATGTTATGTGACGTCATATTACACTTTCACCATTTAAAATACACGTAAAACTCCGTTTTTAGTATTTTTGCAAGAAAGAGACAGATAATAATCTTTAAAAGCTTATAGCTTCCTTAATATTTGTCGGATTTTAATTTCGTTTTTAAATATTATTACTGTATTCACAGTATTTTCATATTCTGAAAATAATATGAAAAAAAAATTTCATGCATATTCCCTATTGTTAAAGATGTTTAGAAAATCCATCATCACATTCATAAAACAGCTTTAAGGATTCGAATATAATATCTAAGGGTATATAGTTATCTCAATATATTTTAAAAGTGCAAGTAATCGAAAATTTAAAATGAGTATAGTTTTTGGTTACTATTATCCAAGTCGTTTTATCTAATCTTCAACAGTACATAAAAATAAAGTAAATAAAATCGTACAGACATTATCTAAAGATTTATTTAAAAAAAAAACTGATAATACTTTACTTAGAAAATAAACACTTGGTAATTTTAGTTGACTTCGAATATCTTTTTAAAAACTTTTTAATAGTATTTAACTTTGAAATACTCACTACTATATACATTCACAGACCAACAATAAAAGTTTGAAGAAAACAATTTTAATAGTTTATATAGTTAATGTCTTTCTCAGTATAAAAGTATTAGTTACAGGAGTTCAGTTACAGCAAGAAGTTAATTGACTTCTGTTCGTATTAGAATTCATATAATATAATAGGGTTATTGGGTTGTTGAGTTATAGATTAGGACATAATGATTTTTATTCTTAATGCTCATTCTGTGAAGATATTCTATACTCCACTAAACTACAGAAAACTATATTTTTATTTAAAAGTTCGTTTTAAACTTTAAAAAATTCGTTACATAGAATCTACAGCAACTAAGCGAATTTTCTCATAATAAATCACTTCACTTTACTTTTGGAAATAGATATCTTGAGGCGTCACGATGTTAGTCCAATCAAAATGAAATTTTGTGCCTCATTTACTTTTGGTATTTAAAAGACGTTAATGAATTGAATCGATCAAGGAAAAAGAGGGCTTAGATAAAAAAGTTATCACAAAATATGAAATATATATGGTAATATTATTAACAATCGAAAAATGTTAAAGTTGCAGAAAATCAGCTTTACTGCAATTAATTACTTGATCATTTTTTTTTTTCAAATGCGGAAAGCACGACCACTTCAAATTTCAATCGGATCTCATACATATAACATATCCTCCGCTACTATTTAGTATTAGTAGCGGAGAAGAGGTCGAAGCCTGGCAAGTTGGCCTTTCTACGCCTTTTTTACCGATCCCTAAAGGATAAAGAATTTTTATACAGACTAAGACTTAGTAAGTTGTGCGACTGAGTAACATGAATATCGGAACTATGCCGATATTCATCTGGAGTTTGTGAAAGTAAACGGCAGAAAAACTTCACAATCATAGCCGGTTACTTTCATTATTGTCCCTACGCCGACAGTTTAGTCAATAAACCGCCTTATTAATTATTATTATGATTTTTTTTCAAATTAATTTATTTGAAAATCGAATCGAACTAGCAACCTTCTAGTTCCGAGTAGTGTGCCTTAATCAACTGGACCACTTTGGACTGGTATACAAATACATATAATACCTACATTTTCTTCGACAATTCGGGTAGTCCCGATCCGATCCGGTTATTCTTAAATACATAAATCAGACTTATAATGGTTGTTTCAAAAAGCGAATGTGGAATCCTAATATAGTCAATAATTTGACAGTAACGAGATTCAAACCAACGATCACTGTTAAAAACTTCGAAGTTCCATTTTTTCGAATATCAACTTTATAGTCCACAGTACAGCACGGTTTTTTGTAAATGATTAGTAACAGGCTAAATTTTTGTCAGTAGCTTCCTTTCGACGAGCCCCCCAAGTTTTCTCTCGCAAAAGTTTTCGATGATAGTGACTAACGAAGCGCGTAAGAGAGTCATTAAAAAAAACCGTACTGTACAGTGGACTATAATACATCGTAAGAGTAATTTGTAGAAAGTTTAGTAAAACGTTTGTTTTTTTAATGTTTTCATTATCTAAGACTTTTTAAAGTTTCATGGAAGACATTTTGAAGTTTGATGGAAGACTGTTGGCTCTATGAGATCCTTTAAGATTTCTTTAGATGGGTAGTTCATACACATATTATGTTTTGAGGTATTTTGATATCGAAGTTTGATACTTTCTATGGTTTATGCTCATCGCCATCAGATTACCTCTCTGTAGTATACAAACAACAAAGACAGATAGACCATGCATTACAAAATTTCATTATTGTGTGACAATTATATATTTCAGGCGGTATTGCCACAGGATATGGTGTAAAGTTTCTTAGTTGAAAAAAAAACCTGAAAAATCCGACTTAGCCTATTTCAGTAAATATAAAACCTATTTTGACAAAATGGAAACCCGACTTCAAAAATCAAATATTCTAAAACAAAAAATGCACTAAAAATTAAAAAAATAATTCAGCATAGTCGGTGTCAGCATAGAGAAATTCACATAAAATTTGGAACCGCCTCCAAAAATTACAATAATTGTACATATATATTTAAAATTTTTTGCTTAGGTGAACTAAAATTGGCATAAGAATATACAATTATTTTTTTACTTTTTAGTGCATTTTTTGTTTTAGAATATTTGATTTTTGAAGTCGGGTTTCCATTTTGTCAAAATAGGTTTTATTTCTAAGTTTTTAGCGACTTTGAAGTTGTATAACTGATTTTATTTGTCTAAATATGGGTAGGTCTACTAAATGACCAACTAATTTTTAGTGCACATTCAATTTTTTTTTACAAGCATTTTGTTTTTTTTTTTGTAAAAATTTTTTTTTTTTGGGTTCGGTTTTTTTTTTTGTAAATAATTTTTGAAGCCGGTTTTTAAAAAAAATTTCTTATTTTCCCATTATGACGGAGCTCTGAGGTAACAAACATAAAAAAAAAAAAATACAGACGAATTGAGAACCATCCTGCTTTTTGATGTCGGGTTAAAAATGAATGAATTTCTGAGTTATACACACACAACACTATCCCAAATAATTGATTGTCGATTAAATAGGTATTTCAGTAAATATGTTACTGTTAAATTTCAAAGATTATCTAGTATTCTCAAAATGTTTATTAAATAAAATCTATTAAAAAACGTTTTTTTAAACAAGCTTTTTATAGTTAAACTAATTTTCTACAAATTATGTCTTTCCCGCTCCGTCCATTTCCCCTGGTCGATTCTTGTCATGCTTACCATAAAAATGCATTGCCATCGTAACTCAACCAATATGTAAAAATTCAACTCCGTAGGATAAGAGGAAGTGGTTCTAATTCAGCTTGCAAGATTTGACCCGAACATACATACATGCATACATACATACATTGCAAGTTAAATAAAAGCTTGTAAAATATGCTCTGTTTGAAAATATATTACAAATTTAAATTTGTATATTTTATTGTTTTAAAAATATATGTTTTATGAGGTGAATTACTTATAAATTCTTATTTATAACACATGACAAAAAACGGTTTGACATTTTTTGTCTTTGAGTAGTTTTAGATTCGATTTATCAATTTTATGGTTGTTCTCAATAACGTGCGCCGCTATACAAGATTTTTTGGTTCTCCCAAATTTCACATGAGCCAGATGTTCTTTGATTCGAATACCGACTTGGCGACGACTTTGACCAACGTAAATTTTCGAACAGTTTTGACAATTAACACCATATATGCCCGATTGTTTTTCATTACTAATTTTATTCTTAGGGTTGCCCAGTAACTGTTTGATTTTATTTTTACTAACAAGCGCAGTTTTTAAGTTGTGGTCCCTTAATTCTCGAGTGATTTAATTTGTGCATGGACGGAAGTATGTTAGTTTGCACCATTTAGTTTGTTCAACGTTGCCAATTTCTGGTGTTAGAGTGGTGGAATTGTTTCGTGCAATTTTAAATTTAGTTCTGCGGACCAAATTATTTATTATGTTAGAGTCGAAGCCATTTAAATTTTTTTTCTATGTCTTGCCGTTTCAAAGATCTTAAATTATCAAATGATAATTAACGAGAACTCTAGGTTTTTGAAATTTTTTTTCAAAGATCGTTACTTCCGCTTTCCTAGTTATCTCTTTTCGTTTTTGAGTTATCGTATCCACGGGCAGACAGGCGGACAGAGGGACATGCGGAACACCTATACCAAACCCATATCCCTGATATAAAATTGAGAGTGTGCTTTAGACTACACGACCAAAGTGTAAACTTATATGGCGACTGTAATCAATATGAGTGTAATATGGAATTATTTGTAATGAATGTTATTACTTGGAAGACTTAGAAACCAGTCAATATTACATTAACAGTTCTTATTTTGTTAAATTAAATAACGGGATTATTAGCATCACACAAAATTTTTATATAAAGCGGTATCCATATATAAGCCATTTTATAAACCAACGGGAAATAATAATCATACTTAAACTATATGTAATAGTGGTAAAAATATTACCATTTCAGCTTCAAAACGGACAAAAGTCAGTCAGTCACAATTTATATCAACGATTTGTAATATATCAGTTATATGTTACATCGGTTTTTTAAGCGTGTTACTTTCGAATAAAAATAAGCACTTATTAACTTCCCAGCGTAGCGGATCAAGCTCATTCACTCCCTAAAAAAATTATGTACACGATACGTCCAATGAAATGTTCACTTCAGAAAGAGGATATGCATTACTTTCCTGAGAAAATGATTGGAAGTTTTTACTAATATTATAAGCAGTTAAGGCCCTGAGATTGTGTTCATATAAATATTTTACCCACCTAAAAGAATCGTCAGTTGTAATGTTTCGTGAAACAAAATGTCTTATTAAACATGTATGAACTGTATATACAATTTTATTTATACACTAATATCAAAAACAAAAGTATATGCTTTGTGCGATTGAAGAAAGACTTCCTCTTTGGTGGTGTTCTTGTGGAAAATAAGAAAAAAAAAACAAAGAAACTTTTATTTCCTTTGTTCGTTTTAGAAAACTAATTCATTAGTTCAATCAATAAAGAAGAATTATTATACTTT
The DNA here is from genome assembly GCA_963920215.1 of Nineta flava. Taxonomy (NCBI): domain Eukaryota; kingdom Metazoa; phylum Arthropoda; class Insecta; order Neuroptera; family Chrysopidae; genus Nineta; species Nineta flava. The sequence continues at coordinate 36,242,390 of OY986042.1, forward strand.
TAGTTTCAGGCATTTTCTATATTGTATATAGTTGATTCTACAACAATATTTCCTAATTAGTAATTTGTTTGTAATCGATAAAAATGTGACAAAAGGGGCAAATTGAACATTATTGAATAAAAATTTTATTGACACGATTTCGAGGTTTTGACAAATTTTTAATATTTTATTCAAATAAATAGTTGTATGATAAAACAAGTTTGATAAACTGATATGTTTCCAGAATATTAGAGATAGAGACCATTGGACACAAAAAACCAAAAATCAAATCAGAAAAAGTAATAGTGTATTCAGACAAAATACAAATTCCAATAAATCCCGATAGAGTTGAAAGTCTAAACAGACCTTTAAACTAACAAATGGCAAAAGTTCCTATTGATTCAGATTGTGCTAAAAATGTTATTAAGAGAGTAAAAGACCATTTTCCGAAAATGTGTCCTAAACGAAGAGAGTTCAGATAGTGAATATAGAATTTGTAGAACATGTGACACTGTCAAGCAAGCCAAATAAAATCTAACCTCGTGTTGCAGCAACTGTGAAAAACAAAATTTAATAAGACTCATAAAACAATAATTTTTACAAGTTTATAATAATAAAATTTGTAATAAATTTTTCGTGTTAATGTCAATCATACATGGAAAATTTTGTCTAGTAGGACTATGTTTTCTTCCTTATTTCTTTTAAAACCACAATAAAATACATTATATTTATAAACACTGGAACAATGCATTATATTTATAAGGGAAGAACAATCAAATTTCACACTAACTAGAGCTTGCAAAAAGAAACTTTTAGCTAATATCACCCCACCAGACTTTAATGCCGTGATTAATTTTTCTTGATTTTCTCAGAAACTACTCAGATTAGATTCATTTCTGGGAATGTAACAATCTTAAGGAGGTACAGGTCGAATTTTACACATGGGTAATTGGGTATTTGTTCATAACCCGACTGCCGCAGAAGCAGTGTACTATTTCTTGTTTTTCGAGTGTATGTATGTGTATTTCTATGACACCCTCTGTAGTCTAAAGGACTTGATGAATTTTAACCTACAATGTGTCGTTATATTCGTCTTAATTGTGAGAGTGACATAGGGTATTATATTTAAAAATGGCGTAGGCAAATCAAAAAAGAGAGAGTATTTCTCTTTTCAGTAAGTTATTTTTTACGCACACGGATTTTTTAAGTTTATTATATTAATTTTACTTGTTTTAAACACAAGTCCGAGTAGGTTAACTTATATAGCATTCGTCTCCCATTCTGGACATTTTTAACCAGACTTCAAATAGTTGGATGGTTCTCAATTCGTCTGTTTTTTTTTTTTTTTTTTTATTAATGTGTGTCACCTCTGAACTCTGTCATTTATGAACCGATTTTGAATTTTTTTTTCTTTTTGTTTTAATGGGTTTGGTTTCCCATTGGCACCAAATCGCATTCTGATGAGATAATCGATTTCTGCGATTTTTTTTTTTTTTTTGAATAGGTATACTCATTCATAATGGGAATATAAGAAAATTTTTTAAAAACCGACTTCAAAAAAATTTTTGACAAAAAAAAAACCGACCCCAAAAAAAATTTTTACAAAAAAAAAACAAAATGCATGTAAAAAAAACTGAAAATCTGTTTTGAAAAAATGCCCCAAAAATTAAAAAAAAAAAAAAAACGGATAAAAAAATGTGTTATAAATGCACTAAAAGTTAGTAGGTGATTTAGTTTGTCTACCCATATTTAGACTAATAAAATAAGTTATAGAACTTCAAAGTCACTAAAAAGCGAGAAATAAAACCTTTTTTGACAAAAAGGAAACCCGACTTCAAAAATCAAATATTCTAAAACAAAAAATGCACTAAAAAATAAAAAAATAATTGCATATTCTTGTGCCAATTTTAGTTCCCCTAAGCAAAAATTTTTAAATATATACGCACAATTATTCTTATTTTTGGAGGCGATGTCCAAAAATTATGTGAATTTCTCTATGTTGACATCGACTCCAAAAATAACAATAATTGTACATATATACCTAAAATTTTTTGCTTAGGTGAACTAAAATTGACACAAGAATATACAATTATTTTTTACTTTTTAGTGCATTTTTTGTTTTAGTATATTTGATTTTTGAAGTCGGGTTTCCATTTTGTCATAATAGGTTTTATATAAACGAGATTTTGATTTTTTTTTAAACCTATATTTAACTCTGACATTGTTTATAAGTTTGTGTATGAGGTCAAATGACGTTCACATTAGTTTTCTGAAATGTTACATTTTTCTAGAAAATGAAATAATTTTCATAATATAAATAAAACGAACTAACTATACTTCAGTTGGTTGAAGACGAATATAAAATAGTGTAGAGGTTGATATGATATGGTTTTGGTTGCGACAATTCTCTCACAGTTTGCCTGTGTGTAACTTTAATTAATTTCCCAGGCAATGAGACGACACATTATACTAAACTATTATACTAAACTTGCAGCATATGTTTGAGTTTCTCTTACTTAAGCCTTTATTTAGTATCTCTTTTCAGTAGCTTATGCATATTATACGTAAATTCACTTAATTTGATCCTTTTTTTTCAATAACACTATTTAACTAACACTATTATTCCGCGTTGAATATCACATAACACAGAAGTGCTTCGGGGAAAGTAGACGCCTATAATACTATATTTTATAGGAGCAATTATAGACAATTTTTAAGCAAGTTATGGAGCTAAAATTTAAAATATAACGTGAGACCCACCATCTGACAGTACATGCCATCATTCAATGTTACAGCTTTAATAGTTTCCAAGATATTTAACGCTAAAATCGACATTTTGGGGACTGACTCTCTCACTCATCATAATAATCATCAATATTCTACAGTACGTCCAGTTATCCTAGAAAGTTGATGTTTCGTAGGCATGTAGGTCTTAAGCTAAAACCATCCAAAAAGTAGGAAATTTATGCCTGGAAAGCGGTAAGAGATAGAAGAAAATTTTAAGAAAATAAAGAAACAACTTTTGTTTGAAACTTTTATCCAGAATGTCATAATATTACTTAAATGTCAAAGAAAACAAACGCTAGTAGCTTCCGTTAGTATAATATAACCGAAAGGCAACCATACTAAAAATGAATATAAATAGACGCTAGTATACATGTGCACAATTTAACAAAATTTTATTCATAAAGTATATCGATTTGCCATACTTTCTGTTCAAACTTTTTAAAATACCCGGCATCTGAAAAACTTACACAATAAATTTATACCAATCATTTTCTCATTTTTGTTAAAAAACGTGGCCCTTACATAGATTTCACTACATTTGAAGGCAAACAAGGTTTTTTTTTGCTGGGATATTAGTACTTTTAGTATACGAAAACTTGGCTCCTCTCTTACATTTTTGTTTTTGGTGCAATAGTTCTTAGTCCGAAACGAAAACATTGTCAGAAAATTAAAATGTAGAAAAGATTAATATTAATTGGTTTTAAATATCAATTACACTTCTGTGTAGTTGCTCATTTTTCTAATCGCTAGAGGTGTTCCAAGTGGTAAAAATATCTCACGACCTTGTTAAGAGATGCAGTAACAGCTAGTGTTTCACCAACACTACAAGGTAACCCCGTCGGTTACGAGGCACGAGGCAAGGTTCAAAATTTTAATCCTCGTTACTAACCGGGGCGAGGCGAGGTATATTGTCCCAAAAAAGTTTAATTTCCTTTATACTTTATACTTACAGTAACTTATATAAGGATTTCGCGTTGGGAAACGTGGAAGCTTTTTGAAAAACCTCTTGTATAGTTCTTAAAATATCACGAGATTTCATCTTTTCATAATATTTGTTTTAGGCCACATTTTTTTTTGAGTTTACCGTTTTCATTCGAGAAGTCATATAAATTTAGAGACTAAGCAACTTATATTCCGTGTTTTAAAGTCATTTATTTTCTAACAAGTTTTTTTTACCATATTATGTACATTCAAAATAAGTTAGTAAATATTTTATCGCGGCCGAGGCGAGGGTGATAGCTAGCTCAACCGAGACGAGGCTAGCCTATATTCTACCTCGACCAAGGCCGAGGCGAGGCGGGGTGATATTTAGAAAAGTGAGGCGAGTCGAGGTGATACCAAAACCTCACCTCGTCTCGTGCCTCGTGAAACACTAGTAACAGCATAGAATAAAGGCACATAATGTATATCTCATTCGTTTAACAATATACACAATCACAAACATGTGTAAGATCGTTGCTCGCCAACTGTTTTCTAATAAACAATAAATCAGCCAATTGAATTTTGGGTGTCCAACAACAAAGTAACAAAGGGGTAATATCCTATGATATTTACTATAAAAATATTGCACCATGTTTATTTCATGAAAGAACACATTCATCGCTGGTTGCTACCTAGTTAGTTAATGGTGGCGTATGCGTACAATATGTTTGGTGTGCATTTTCACAACTTTTCCTCATAATATATCATAAAGTTTTTGAAAAAAGTTTTATCGTTGGATGATTATTTTAAACATGTTGTTAGGTGAAAACAGTGAAAAGTAAGTAATATGACTACTACACTCGTGTTGTTCAACTTAGGCCATTCACTAAAACACTCCCTCCCCCTCCACCTATTTTCTACATTGAACATAAATATTTTTTATTACCTCTGTATGTTGCAGCAAATATTGCAGGCTTGATGTTTTAGCTATATTTACATTTTGAGAGTGAACCATGAACCTAAAAACATCTTTTAGCAAATTTTCAAAAAACATATAGCTATTGAATTTGCAAAACTCTCTAGAAATTACCATCAATCGCTTTTATCAAACCATTACTGATACTTGATCGAAATAATGATAATCCAATAAATGTAAAGAACCGTTTTGGTTTAAGGAATACATGTGGCGTTGAACAATTCGAATGAGAATGCTGAACAAATTTTTTCGACGTAGGTATAAGTCAATTTCTATTTTTAGGGTTCCGTATGCAAACCAAGAATAACTATTTTGGTACTTACCATTTCGTACATTCAAAGTGGGGGTTAATTTTTTTATTTGTATATCCTATAGTGTAGGGTATCGTTAAATAGGTCTTACAATAGTGTTGGAGATATTTCATGAACACTTTTCAAAGCAAGGATCCTTGCGAAATATTTAAAAGGGTATTTTGTAAGAGTTACGTCACTCCACCTTCTAGTAGTTAAACCGTTGTTTAGCAATAATAGTAATATATATAATAAAAATAAGCTTTATTTGATTAATTCCTTACATGTTACTGTATATATAAAACTTATGTAAAAAAAATTAAATTAAAATTAATTAAAACTGTATAAAAAAAAAAAATAGAAAATAAAAAACTAACAATATATTCTCAATTTTTAAATTAAAAAAATAAATAAAATTTTTAAACAACTGAATATTGAAAATTAAAAATTTAGATATTTAAATACTCCAATAAATAAATTTTCTTCTCTTTTTTTTATATATATATCGAAATTGTTTTAAGTTCAATCCACACTTTTATACTGTCCTTCTGTCCTTCGTACTTCTGTCCTTCTGTCGTATACACGATTACTCAAAAACGAAATGTCATAACGGGCTGAAATCTTAGGTGTGTTATAAAACTAAAAAGTAGTTCAAAGTTCGTGAAAAAGAAAAATCCCTTCGCTAGGAGGGATATCTATCTCAAAAACCGCAAGAGATAGAGAAAAATTAAAATGAAAAAACTGTTCATATAAATAACCTTATTTCATTAATTGCATAGTTTGGTTTTATTCAAGCATCTGTAATTAGTCATAATTACAAAAGCTCAGAATAGCTCTGATTGTTAGTTGTTGTACCCTGTATATAACATATACCAGGATATATTAAGTTTAGTTTCTATTTTGTAACGGTTGAATATATTGATCGCAGAAAAAAAATGTTGGTATAGGTTCATTAAATAACTTAATTTGTCCATTTCTGCAAATGTGTCTATCCGTCCGTCCAGATAACTCCTGTACTAAAAAAGATAACGAGCTGCAATTTTGTATGCGTGTTCTAGAGATAAAAAGTAAGCTCAAGTTCATGAATGGGCGGCCAAATCGGACGATATTTGTCCAAAACGGGCTAAATTGTCTATCTTTGAAACCGTAAGAGATAGAACAAATATTTATAAACAAAAAATGTTCCTTTTTGTTTAAATAAACAATTTGTAGCAATTTAAGCATTTTACTCAGTTAGTTATTATTTTCTTGTTTAAAATTCGTGTCCTCCAGTATATAGAAGTGTTGTGAGTGTTTCACACAAGATTTTTTCTTTATTTATTTTTTATTTTTTGTAAAATATTTTTCCTGCCGACTGCCCAGTTTTATAAATTCATTTCGTTTTGTACGTTTTTATTCGGTGTCATGTATTCTGTTGTTGTTTAAACTTTTTTGAAATTTACTTTTTTTTTCACAAGAATTTTTTTGTTTGGTATCCCCCACTATTACTACTTCTTGTTGTCTACTCTTTCGAACTCGTGTATATTATATGTCAGGAGTGGATTAAAATATAATTGTTTCAACATTCTGTGTATCATGATGACAGTTAAATTCTTTTTTGATATATTGTTTTGGATTTGTTGTTTAACATTTAGTCCACAGTACAGCACGGTTTTCTTTTAATGACAGGCTAAATTTTTGTGAGTAGCTTCCTTTCGACGAGATGGCTAACTGTCCTCACGCAAAAATTTTCGATGATAGTGACTAACGAAGAGCGTGTGATAGTAACTTGTATGTTTGACGATAGCAAATATTTATCAGTAACAGTTAATTTGATAGTTAAATTGAGAGATAATAAAGAATAATAAAGAGTAATAAAGAATTCAAAAAAACTTGTGTCCTACAAAATGGACGGTCTGACTGCCAGGACCCCCACCCCAACATGTTCAAACAACGGGGTATACATAGTTGTTACATGGCGCTACTTAAATAACCGTTACTTGGCGCGATTGAATATATTCACGATAAAAATTATATTAGTAGTATTTTATGAACTATAGGCTGAAGAAATGAGATCTACAATATGTAATAAACGTTGTGTGTCATTGAAATAAGAAAACATTTTTCTAATTTATAAATGCAAATTATTATTATTGTTGCTTTTATGGTTTCTGTTGTTATTGTTATTGCTATCATCATTATTATTGTTATTATTATTATTATTTGATTAAAATTTAACGTATTTATGTCAGTTGAAGGGGGAGAGTGGATACAGAATATACACCCCAGAATGCCACCCACCTCTTCAACAAACATAAATCTTCATAAGGTAGCTACGTCCATTCCATTGAAGAAGATTTTAGAAATAAGTAGCCATAATATTTAAATTACAAATATTTTCATAAATATTACAGTTACAGAAAATATCGTTCAAAGAATAAAAGTTGTTGATTTTTTTTGTAAAAACAATAAAAATGTGTATGTCTAACCTGTTAACAATATTGCACCACTGAGAGAGTGGATTGAGAATAGTTGTAGCAGGATCAAAAAGAGGATCAGGATTAGAAACATGCCTGGAGTGGCCACCGACTGGAGCAGTGCAATGTCGTCAATGGCGACTCTTCTTGTGTGAAACGCGTTTAATCGGTACAACCGCAATAGCTGAATTTTGAATTTCTTGGGAAAAATAATTAACCAGAAATTACAGATGATAATGCAGATGATATGAATCAAAAGATGATATGTTGATATGATTACAAAACATATGCTTTTTCCGTTGAAAAATAATTTCTTAAGAAATAGGTAAAACATATGCTTTTTCCGTTGATTATCTGTTTTGTAATCAAATCAACATATCATCTTTTTTTCCTGGATTGAATTCAAAATCTCATTTTAATTGTCTTTCTCATTTGTTGACGTGAAATTCAACTATACTCGTAGTATTTTTATAAAACGCTTGACAACCATTAAAAAATTTAGCACAGTAATGCTTTTATTGGATAAATTGGTTCCTAAAATAGAAAAGTTTCACTCGAAATCGTAAATTTTTAATAAAATTTTATGGCACTGTTAAATTGTTTTAATCGTTCAAGGATTAAAAGTTATGAATTTAATTTTTTTTAAGATTAAAAATTTACATATAAATACCCAAAATTTAGAAACAACTGCAATCCAATTTCAATCAGAACAATAGTCCGTTATATTATCCAAATTGAGACAAGCGACAATGAGGTGTTTCAATGTTTTCGCATTATTGGCAATTACTTTGGTAAGTAAATTTATATTTCATTTTGTTATTTACAAAATCAATACGTTTTTTTTTCAAATTAAGGTACTGTCCTTTCTGATACATTGTGGAGATGCCGCACCCCAACCTTCAAATTTAATTCAAACGGCCTTTGAAAACGCTGCGGGGATCGCTGCAAACGCTGTGGATATTGGGAAAATGACCATTCAAAACGCGGAGGACTTGACAGCCAACGGTATGTCAGCTTTATTAAGTATCCCAAATAGAGTTGGGGTACGTCGTACTATTGTGGAACAATCTAGGAAATGATTTCAATGCACAAAAAGAAGGCAAACGTTGATTTCAGCGAAGATCATATTTATACAAAGATGCAAAAATTTATATTAAATGATAGAGGTGAATTGATCCCTAAGGCAGACCCTAAGGTTTTTTTTTCAAATGGTCCCATTTTGTGGTGATTTTGGTAAATATGATGTTGTTATTGGAAATCAACAACAAAATCACTTCAGCGACAAATATTAGAAAGGAAATCTCATAGCTGAACTATGCCAGGACAAGATTCAAGGACTATTCAAGTGATATTATTGAATATGAATTTTTGCGTAAATTAATAATTTTGTTAAAAACATTAACATATATGTATTTGTTGATTAGTTCAATTAAATTCTAGTAAGATAATTAAAATAAATTTATTGTTAAGTAAAAATTGTTTTTTCTTCCTTTTTATAAAAAAAAAAAATGTCTGGATTCCTTTGATAACTTTATAACGATTTGCTCCTTTAATACTTTGTAGTAAACATAAAGGAAGGCTAAAATTTTAATAAAACGGAATGGAAAGTAGGCACAAAAATTGGAATAATTTTCTTAAATCTGACATTTTTTTCTGTAATTCCGATAACGAAAGCTCAGCGTTGTTGCTCTTTTAGTTCAAAAGTTATAAAATCTTTAGGGTCGATTTTGGCTCTAATATTTTCTGTAGTAACAGTCACTGTCACGTACAAAGGCGGGGTGTGGCGTTAAACTTTGCCTGATACACTGCCGTGCTCTAGATAAACAGACATTTCCTATTTAAATGTTCGGATAATTCATAATCATTAATTTCCAAAGGGTCACTATGAGAACTTATTTCCATATTCATTATAATTCCTTCCTTATTTATTCATTAAATATAGTTATTGGAATTAGTTATTAAACACAGTGTTTGCAATAACTCTCTTAGCACTAGTTAAAAGAGCATAATAACAACTACTGAGTTAATTACTTAAATATCCGGTACATAATGAGTTATAACCGGTATATCCGTGGTTTATGAAAAAAGCTTCAAACGAAAATGTTTATTTTCATAAAAAAGGAACATACCAAAAATTTGATTCGACGACATAGATAGGTAGATTGTAGCGGCTGCCCTGGATGGGCTACAGTTCGACTACACAGTCCATTAAGATGCCTAACGATATGAGGATGTAAGTGAAGTGGAAGGAATTTTTTTATATAGACTAGGAATTTGTAGCTTGTGCGGCTGCAGCTGACTTTGATAGGAACGACGCCGATATTCATCTGGAGATCGCGAAGGAAACTTCACAAGCATACCCGGTTACTTTGTTCTTGTCCATACGCCAAGAGTTTAGTCAATTAACTTCTTCTTTTTTTTTTTAATAATTTATAAACTGCCTATGACAGGATTCGAACGCATAACCTCCCACTTCCAAATAGACATAACGCCGTAGACTACTGGGCTACTTGGACGGTAAATTCTACGATCAATACTGTCAACCGTAGCAAAGTCGGAACTAAGCTTATACCCTTGTATATGTTTTGTGAACCGGGTCGATAAATGTAGTAAATAAATTTTACAACATTTTATCTAATGACCATTTTTTCAGTAACCATAGTCTTTACAGAACTATTGATGATTTTGTATTCTATAATTTGTGCAACGGAATGTAATTTATGTTTTTTCTGCTATGTTTAGTTATAAATTATAATATTAATTATCTCTTAATTAAAGATAATAAATATGACTCTTCTGTAATTATTATGTAAAACAAGTGAAAGTGAACAGAAATCTGTTTTCACGGAAACTTTTTTCCTTGGGTATTTACAGCTATTATCGGTGTTTCAATGAAATGGTTTCACAAAAATTTTATTAAACTGTCCCACCTTTAGAAAACTACATATAGTATTTAGATTAAACAAAAATACTAGGAAGTCGATTGTATAAAGACAAAAGGTCGCAGTTAAAAAAGTAACACTCAAATCCACCCAACGGCTTATGGTTGTGGTAGTAGTAGTAGTAGTAGTAGTAGCGGAGGGCATGTCGAAACCTGGAAAGTAGACCTTTATAGACCATTATTACTGACCCTTAAAGGACAACGAATTTGTATGTTGACTAGGAATTGGTAAGTTATGCGAGTACAGCCAACTTTGCAAGGAACTGTGCCGATATTCATCTGCAGAAACCTTAAACAAGTATAGCCGGCTACTTTCGTTCTTTCCCACATGCCGAAAGTTTAATCACTTAACGAGGTTCCAGCAATGTCTTATATCAAAATGACAAAAAACGGGTTTGCTTTTATTATAGAACAAATACATGTATATACACACACAATATATAGATATAATTCACTATTCATATATACAAATAAATGTAATTAAAATATTTTAAACTTTTGTATTTCGAAAACAAAACGGTAAAACGTGATTTTTTTTTCAACAGATAATAGTTAGGCGGGCATGACGTTTTACATGCTTATAATGAGAGAGAGTGAGAAAGAATGACTACTTTGCTATTAATTATCTCGCGTTTTAAACGCTCGAAAATCCAGAAACTTCGAGATTTATTAGAACGTTATTTTAAACCTGTGAAGAAAAAAAATGAGCAAAATCTGTTGAAAAGTGGTTGAAAAGTGGACCATCCTTAACATTCTCTTCTACGCACTATACATACTACGGACGTAATTTATATAGCCACTTTATTGTTTTAATTATCCTTTATTGTTATAATTAGAATACTATTTGACGTCAAAACAAAAATTATAATACTATACCGTTATCAAATTAATAAAAATTTATGTTTTCAAAAACATTATTATTATAGCAATGATGTTTTTACCTCTATATACGGAGTATAAAGAAATCAATTTTACCAAATCTTTACGTTTTGAGATCCCTTGATTTGATACCAAAAATAAAAAAAATTAATATTGGTATATTTGGTTCTGTGCGTATGTGTATGTGCGTGCGTGTGCATGTATGTCTATGTGTGTCTAGATAGGGGATGCAAACATCGTAACGAAAAATATCGATGGTTCGATGTATCGATTAAGAAAGAAAAAAAAATCGATGACAAAAACATCGGCCATTAAAATATGGAGGTATCGAAACATCGATGGTTTTTCTAAATTTTTTAAAATAAGTTTAAAAGGAGATTTAAACAGGCAAAAGCACAATTTAGGTAGTACAAAGTGCATGTGCAGTGTTTACACATTAATAAAATAAATCACGAAAAGATTTATTTAGTATTTACTTTGGTGAAACATTGGAATAGAAATCAAAGAGAAATAGGACCACTATTTATTTTGTGACATAAACAATAATATGCCACGATGTAAGAAATAAATACTGAACTTTTTAAATCTCAACAACAGTTACAGCAATTGAAATTGAAAAGAAAAACTTGAACTAATACAGATGGATGAGCGATGACTCTTTGGTATCTACGCCCTTTTCATTCATTCTAGTGACAGTTTCAATTAGTGCCGCTAAACCATCTGGACTGTTAATGAATTTCCGTACTACCTAGCATACTCGGTATTGCAAATTGCGTATTAATTCGTAGAACTTGAAATAAATGGCTCTATATGTACTAAGTGGCCAAAAGCATAGATGTAAAAAATCGCGAGTAATGATGAATCGCGATACACCGATGATTTACATTTGAAACATCGACGGAACCCATCGATATTTTTAAGCAAAAACATCGATGGATCGTTTGCATTCTTAGTCTGGAGATAGCGAGGCGTATTTTAGTGAAAACAGTTAAACTGAAAGGAATTATTTATTTTTATAGTTTTAATGTTTATGCGTTTTTTAAGAATTTGTAGAAAACGATTCTAAAGATTTTTTTAACTTTTTTACTATGATTACAGTTCTTTCAAATTCAATTTTGATCGTAAATAAATATCATAATGTGTGTATATGTTACGGTAAAAGTAGATATTGCGGCAAATGTACACATTTTCCGGTAAATGTGTACATTTGCCTCCTCGTTTGGGTAATGTGCATTAAACTAACATTTACAATTTCAAAAGAAGGGAAATGTACATTGAATTCACAATGACCATGTCGTTTTCGTAAATGTGAGCATACAAAATACGAAATCGCAAAATTCGAAATAGAGATATCGATATGGGTCGAGTTGGGTTGGATCTGGTTGGGTTGGGTCGAGTTGCGTTTGGTCGAGTTGGGTTGGGTCTGGTTGGGTTGGGCCAAGTTGGGTTGGGTCTTGTTGGGTTGGGTCGAGTTGGGTTTGGTCGAGTTGGGTTGGGTCTGGTTGGGTTGGGCCGAGTTGGGTTGGGTCTGGTTGGGTTGGGTCGAGTTGGGTTATTCCTGGTTGGGTTGGGTCTGCTTGGGTTGGGTATATATTTTCTCATCTAATTTCATCATGTTTTAGCTCTCTCTGTTGGAATTTTGCATATTTTTATCGTAATCGTGGCATAATTTTCCAACTTTTCTTAAAACATGAAGGTAAGAGTATACATTTACCAAAACGTGAAGGCAAGAGTACACATTTGCCGGGAAATGTACATACACATTATATTCAGTTCACATATACCTAACTTTTTTGGAAATGTACACATTTTACGGTAAAAGTGTACATTTCCCAAGAGTGTCCATTTACCGTAACATATATATTCTAGCCCAACTCATAGAGTACATAGAGGTCCATTGAGTGTTTTATAGTCAATATATAAATTTTAGGGTTTTAAAAGTTAAATAGAGAATAGAAAAATCCATAGTAATTAGAGCGAGCATGTTTTAGAGCTAAAGGAATAGTCTGAAATTGGTTTATGCATCTCTCCATAAAATTCCATCGAAGCATATGAACAACTTTAATAAGAAAACTGTATACACAAAAATTTGTTGTTTATTTTGAAACCAAACAGCGTTTATTTGAAACTTTTTTTCTTAAATACAATTTCAGTTGAAACACCAAAACTTATTTTTAGGTTTCAACGGCATTGGTTCGATGAGCATGCAATAATCAACGTGTAAAAGTAAAAGAAACAGTACACGCAAAGATACAAAAGTCAGTCGGAGAATTAAAAGAATTAATTGAATTACTACTCGTTACATTGAACAAACTTTACCTACTGAGATGAAGTAATTTCCATCGAATATTTATTTTCATTTTTACGATATTTGGTAATCAAGAAATAAAATAAATTGAGAATAATTCATGACAAACACTACAGAAATAATTATAGTTCCTGTTCGTTTCGTTAACAACTCTGAATATTCGAAACTTTTATATTATACTATAGTACAGGTTTTTTTTATCATTTTTTCTTTTACACAAACCAAAGAGAAATATAATTACATTTTTTTCTTTGTTCTTAAATTGAATTCAGGTATTCTATTAGTACAGAAACACCACAGTATTCATAAAAATTATATTACTACCTCATACCAGTCCAAGAAGCCGAGGGGTCTAAGGTGTTACGTCTGCCCAGCTTGCCTACTTGAAAACTGGGAGGTTATGGGTTCGAATCTCGACATCGGCAGTTTGCCAATTATAAAGAAAAAAAAAGAAAAAAGTTTATTGACTAACCTGTCGGCGTATGGACAAGAACGAAGTAACCGGCAATGCTTGAGAAGGTTTTCTGCAGTTTCCTTCACGAACTCCAGATGAATATCGGCATAGTTCCTATCATAGTCGGCTGCCGCATATCCTACCAATTCCTAGTCTATACACAAAAATTACTTCCACTCTACTCAAATCCACACATCCTTAGGCATCACAATGAACGTGATGGTCGAAGGTAGCCCGTCCAGGGCAGCCTCTACAATCTATTTATCTATCTTACTACTTTATAGCGTCTGCTTCAAACGACAGAATAATCGAGAACGTCGAATTCGCTATTACAAATATATCTCTAACAGTTTGATTTTAGAAATAAGTAGCCATAATATTCAAATTACAAATATTTTCGTAAATATTACAGTTACAGAAAATATCGTTTAAAGAATAAAAGTTGTTTTATCGGAAAGTGGACTTGGATCTTGTGGGGGACCTTGATCTTGTCCTTCAAGGTTGTTTGATGGTCTAGTATTGTTTTCAAATAAGGAACTCATGATAGAGTCGATAAGCTGAAAAAAAACTGAAGAATAAAGTCAATTTTGGTTAAAAAATGTTTACCATTTTATAGATAGTTTGAAGTTTTTAAAAATGGACTTCAAAGATAAGATTGTATTGTTTTGCGAAAAATAGGGTCCTTAGAAAAATTTTATTTATTAGCAATGAATAGGAAGTAATCGATTTTTTTTGTTGTAAAAACAATAAAAATTTGTATGTCTAACCTGTTAACAATATTGCACCACTGAGAGAGTGGATTGAGAATAGCAGGATCAAAATGAGGATCAGGATCAGAAGCATGCCTGGAGTGCTCGAGGGAGTGGGGCAGTCTATGGCCACCAACTGGAGCAGTGCAATGTCGTCAATGGCGGTCTTGTGTGAAAACGCGTTTAATCTGTACAACTACAATAGCTGAATTTTGAATTTCTTGGGAAAAATAATTAACCAAAAATCACAGATGATATGAATCAAAAGATGATATATTGATTTGATTACAAAACATATACTTTTTCCGTTGAAAAATAATTTCTTAAGAAATAGTTAAAACATATGCTTTTTCCGTTGATTATCTGTTTTGTAATCAAATCAACACATCATCTTTTTTTCCTGGATTGAATTCAAAATCTCATTTTAATTGTCTTTCTCATTTGTTGACGTGAAATTCAACTATACTCGTAGTATTTATAAAACGCTTGACAACCGTTAAAAAATTTAGCACAGTAATGCTTTTATTGGATAAATTGGTTCCTAAGATATAAAAGTTTCACTCGAAATCGTAAATTTTTAATAAAATTTTATGGCACTGTTAAATTGTTTTAATCGTTCAAGGATTAAAAGTTATGAACTTAATTTTTTTTAAGATTAAAAATTTACATATAAATACCCAAAATTTAGAAACAACTGCAATCCAATTTCAATCAGAACAATAGTCCGTTATATTATCCAAATTTAGACAAGCGACAATGAGGTGTTTCAATGTTTTCGCATTATTGGCAATTACCTTGGTAAGTAAATTTATATTTCATTTTGTTATTTACAAAACCAATACGTTTTTTTTTCAAATTTAGGTACTCTCCTGCCTGATACAATGTGGAGATGCCGCACCCCAACCTTCAAATAGAATTAAAGAGGCCATTCAAACTGGGCTGGATATGGGAGCCATGGGCATAGAGTTTGGTCAAATGGCCATTGAAAACGCTGCGGGGATGGCAGCCGACGCTATGGACATTAGTAAAACGGCCATTAGAAACGTGGGAACTATCCCAAATAGAGTTGGGGTACGTCGTACTATTGTAGAAGGATCTGGGAAATGATTTCAATGCACGAAAAGAAGCCAAATGTTGATTTCAGCGAACATGATATTAATACAAACATGCAAAAATTAATATTAAATGATTGAAGTTAATTGATCCCTAAGGAAGGTCCTAAGGTACTTTCAAAGTTTTTTTTTTTAAATGCTCCCATTTTGCGGTAATTTAGGTAAATATGATATTGTTTTTGGAAATCAACAACAACATCACTTCAGTCACAAATATTAGAAAGTAAACCTCATAGCTGGAATATGCCAAGATTCAGGACTATTCAACTGATATTATTGAATATTAATTTTTGCGTAAATTAATAATTTTGTTAAAAACATTAACATATATGCATTTGTTGAAATTTTGTTCAATTAAATTGTAATAAGATAATTAAAATAAATTTGTTGTTAAGTAAAAATCTTGTTTTTTCTTCCTTTTTAAAAAACAGAAAAAACAAAAACAAAAAAGTCTGGTTTCCTTTGATAACTTTATAACGATTTGCTCCTTTAATACTTTGTAGTAAACATAAAGGAAGAAAAAAATTGTAAAAAACGGCCATAGTAGCAAACTTTTTTTCTTAAGAAAATGCAGCTTCCACCGGGGGTACTTTGTAGAGGTTGGAAATCATGCACGCACCCAAAAGGTCACAGTTTTAGCCCAAATAAAATGCAATGTGGAATGGGGTGGGCATTCGATAGTTTAATCAGCCCAAAATAGTAAGGAGTTTAAAACGGAATGGGAGGTAGGCACAAAAATTCAAATGTTTTTCTTAGCACTGATCATTTTTTTCTGTAATTCTGATAACGAAAGCTCAGCATTGTTGCTCTTTTAGCTCAAATATTGTAGTAATAGTCACTGTCACGTACAAAGGCGGGGTGTGGCGTTAAACTTTGCCTGACACACTGCCGTGCTATAGATGTACAGAAATTTCCTATTTAAATGTTCGGATAATTAATAATCATTAATATCCAAAGGGTCACTATGGCAATATAGTTTCATATTTATTATAATTCCTTCCTTATTTATTCATTAAATATAGTTATTGGAATTAGTTATTAAACACAGTGTTTGCAATAACTCTTTTAACACTAGTTAAAAGAGCAAAATAATAACTACTGAGTTAATTACTTAAATATCCGGTATATAATGAGTTATAACCAATAGAGAGATATAGCCTACGATCAAGATAGATAGATAGAATTTCTTTTTTTTCTTAATAATTGACAAACTGCCGATGTCGGGATTTGAACCTATAACCTCTAAGCTCCAAGTAGATATAACGCCTTAGACCGCCTTAGATTATAGTTGAACGGACATGAAGTTTTATATGCTTCTAATCAGAGAGAGAATGATTACTCTACTATTAATTATCTCGCATTCTAAACGGTCAAAATTTCTGAAACTTTGGGATTTATTAGAAAACGTTATTGTTAGCTAGTGAACAAGAAAATGAGAAAAACCGGTCGAAAAGTGGCTTCGTGCTGGAACATCGTTAACCACCCCATTAATTTTCTTTTTTATTAATTTAATTGATAAACGCTTCCATTGGGAATCGAACCAGCAACCTCCCTTAAGGTTTGAAATTAAGCAAAGATAATATTGTGGTTCGATAATATTTTTATGCCTGTTGTACGTACACCATATACATGCAAGAAGATGTATATACACTATGTTTAATTTACATCTTCGTATCATAGATCCCACGAATATGAGAGAGTACATATGTACATATACATTAAGCAATGTGTATGAGAAGGAGGTCTTATAGGTTTGATATACAAGCACATTTTTCATAACTGTTCGAGTGATCACCAACCACTCAAACCAATAAGACCTCCTTCTCATACACATTGCTTAATGTATACATATGTACTCTCTCATACTCGTTATGAATATTATTCACTATTTTGAAAAATATGCATGTATATCAAACCTATAAGACTTCCTTCTCATACACATTGCTTAATGTATATGTACATATGTACTCTCTCATACTCGTGGGATCTATGATACGAAGTTGTAAACTAAACAGACGGTATAATATACATTTCCATACTATATTTAAATGAATTAATTTTTAAAAGTTTCATTTTGTTGAAACACATTAGGTAGTTTTTTTTATGATATCTTTCTTCTTTGTACTAAATATAAATCTGATATAATATGTTTCTTTATTAAAATGTTTTTTTTTCTTTTCTCTTTTTTTTTTTAAAGTTTTTCCAACTTTTTTTATAGGTAAAATAACATAGACATGAAAATAGATATAATTACCCAGCATGTGTACAAGTGTACAATATTATAACACTAAAGAAAAAATTTTTTATTATTATAGCGTAAGCCCGTGTATATAATTTTTGTATAAAGATTTTATGATGTATAATAAAAAAAATTATTTTTTTTATTATTAATTTTTTTCGTCTTTTGTTCTGTTAATTAGAAAAATATTACCCTTATAAGAATGTAATATAAACAATGTGAAAATATTTTAGTTTTCTTTAATTCATATTCACAACAAAATAAATAAATAATTTTTGTGTGTATGTATGGAAAATATTATAATTAAATTATTCTACAGCGTGTCTCTAGAAAGGTCTTTACTACGCTTTACCACTCATACTATGGATTAAAACAATACGATTGAGCTAAATTTGTCCCAGTAAAGGTTGCGCCGTCTGAGCGCTGTACGCTCTTGAAGTTAGAACGGATTGTGCGATTTTGATACTTAATTTGGTATGCTGATACGGTTTTATCAAGACATACAAAAATTTTGGTCATATCAATCCATGGGCATATAATTCAACGCCCCTCAATTTTTACTGTCATGGAAACAAAGGTTTTTGGCTACCAAATTTACATGAAATTTGTTGTTTATTACAAAAAAGGTACTCTTTATAAAAGTCGATTTCTCGTATGGTCTGAGAGACCAAAGGGTTTTTTCAGTATGATGAGCATCAAGCTGGTACTTTGTAAGTAGCTTCGTCTTGACAAGACGCCCAACTTTTTTAATTGTAAAATTTTGGAAAACTGTATCGAAATTTTCTGGAAGCTGTTGAACATAGAGGATGGGAATCTCGGAGTCCATTCCATTGAACTTGTAGGACGAAAATTTTTCCTCGTTCTTCACGGTCAATTGTGACCGTTCATCCAAAGTTAACGAACATCAAGTTATTTTTAAGTTTAATTGTAAAATAATCAAGTGAAAAACGAGAAAAAATTTTCGTACTACAAATTCATTGGAACGGACTCCGAGTCTTCCAAAGCATTGGTTCGGTAAGTCAAGACCAAGAACGTGTATTCGATTCCCATCAAAGATGTTTATGGTTTCTCCTATATGAAATAGAAAATTAGGTAAAATATTCAAAAAACGTGACAACATCAAACCAAAATTTCTGATTTTAACTAACTTGGTGTGTTTAAATCGAAACATTACGATATTTTTTCTCCATATAGTTTAAAAAAGTGTGATCCGGGACCAGGAATCTTGGATTATTTCGAGAAACGTCTAAAGATATCTTAATTGTAATTGTAGAAATAAGAAACAACACCCAAAATTAGTAGGTTTAACAAAATAAACAAGTTAAAATCTTATAAAAATGAAGTAAATAAAATAAGGGATGACAGTTTGCACACTTTGTTGTGCGTCGTTTTTTTAAGTTAGAAACGTGGAAGTTGCTATTAAGGCTTTTTACATTTGAGAAAAACTAGATGCTTTCTGATATGTTTCTGATATGCTTTCTGATATGTATTCGATGGGAAATCCGCGTACGGCAAGTATTTAGATAAACAACCAAAGATATATAAATTATAATTGTAGATATTGAAAAAGTCACTCAAAACTAGTACGTGTATTTGTTTTTCGGATGTTGAATGTTTACAATTAAAAAAAAAAAAAAAAAACTGAAACAACTGTAATCTTAATTGCGATTTAATGTCCTAAGAATCTATATAATAAGAATCTAGCTACTTTTCTCATTTCCTATGTTTATAACAATAAATAAAAATTGTGATTTCAAATGAAAATAAATATCTATTTCAGGGTGTGAGTACCCTGATATCTAATTATATATTGATAGTTTGTACCATTTCCACCACCTACAGTAAAGACATGATATGATGTTCATAACTGATATTACTATATTAAAAGGGTTATATATGGTCATTAATTTGTTTGCAACCGATCGCATTTTAACTTGATTAACACTTAACCGGTATATATTATTAGTAACAGACTATATATTACAGTCAACTCATATTAAAGTTGTAGTGTATTTAAAGGAGTACGACCACGGCTAAATATTTAAAACTTTATATTTCATAGAATGTCAAAATTTCATTATCCATTCATTGAAAGTTTTTTAAATTTTATAATGTTATTATAATAAGTAGAGTTAGGTTATAGGTTATGCATAATAAATAATGTAACAACTAACTGAATTAATTGTTGAATACCCAGTCCTATGTACTGAGTTGTATATCAAAGTTTGAATTGTTAATATTTATGCTTATTCAATGATTATAACATATGAAGTGTCGTCGATACTCTCAACATATCTGATTTATACGAGCGAGAGTGTCTGAGAAGGAAGTGTTTCCCAAAGTTCAAGATTTGTTTTTTAAAATACATTCCTATCTCAGTATATAAGGAACCACAATGAAATTTAACTTCACAGTGTTGATAATGACCGCAATGGATGAAACATATGTCACAATTATTGTATCAATAATTTTTTGAATACAAATATAAAAATTTTTTAACAAAAAATAGAACCGACGAAAGAAGAAAGGAACTGAAAAGCAAAAAATAAATAATAATCTTTGAGTCTTACACTAGTGTAAATACCTAAATAATTTTGAGTCGGCGAAAACAAACAAAATATTACAAAATGTATTATTTTGTAATATTTACTTTTAACCGAAAATCAGATTCACCCTTCGCCCATTTTGCTGGAGATTTTTTGGCGCCGACTCAAAATTATTTAGGTATTTAAATTAGCGTTAATAAGACTTAGTTAGACTAAAAAGGTTATTGTTTATTTTTTGCTTTTCAGTTACTTTCTTCTTTCGTCGGTTTTATTTTTTTTTTAACTTTTTATTTTTCACTTTTCAGTGCCTTTCTTTTGTACATGTTTTAGTGTCATTAGAACTACATAAGTGTTCCAAGTTTTAACAGAATCGGTTCACAGATGACAATTCAGTGGGTGTACAACCCACTTTTCCCTATTTTTCTACCCTTAGGGGCGAAATTATTTTTTCAAATTTTATGGTACTAGCTTCGAAGTATACCCTATCCAATAAAAAACGAATTATTGAAATCGGATTACTCTGTAAAAATTAATGCGTGGTTATACAAATATATATATATATATATATATATATATGTTTATATATATATATATATATATATATATATATATATATATATATATATATATTTATATAATATATATACATATATATACATATATATATATATATATATATATATATATATATATATATATATATATGTAAACACTTTGAAAGCACTCAATATCGTTATATATATATATATATATATATATATATATATATATATAACGATATTGAGTGCTTTCAAAGTGTTTACATACAGACAATATACAGCGGTTAGTATATTTGTTGTTTAGTGGAAGCGCTGGGAAGTCTTTTTTTGTAGCTAAAATTGGAAATTTTTTCAAATTTATATGGGACCAAATTTGAATAGTTCCCTATCCAACAAAAAAAGAATTATCACAATCGGACTACTGTGTAAAAAGTTATGCGAGATCATACATAAAATAAATAAAAAAGAAAATATACAGGTTGAATTGAGTACCTCCTTCTTTTTGTCGGTAAAAAATTGGTGGAGTATAGCAAAGTATTATTTTTTAATTTTTACAAATTGAACTTACTTTGTAGTTCTAGAACACGTATACAAAATTTCAACTCGGAACTTTGCAGAAATTGACTAATTAGGTCATTTTATGAAGACCTATATCAAAATTTTTCGGCGGTCAATATCATCTAAAGTATCCTGGTATATTACTTTCTTCAGAAATGAAATAAACTTCCCCCATCAGGTACTGTAATCGTATAACTTAAACACTAAAACCAGTCAAACCCTAAACAGAAATGTTACTTGGTTTTGTAAGAACGTAATAACAATACTAATTTGTATATAAATAGTTATTTGAATGATAATTTTATCATAATAACAAGAGACAAAGGTAGTTTTTCTGCATGTAATGAAACCATTATTATCATTTGATATTATGTAATTATTATTAGTTATTTGTGAATAGGGTACTTCTCCCTTAGGAAGATATTTAAATCCTTAATTCGTATCATTTTAAATAATGTGATTGTGCCTATCAAATTTTCAAACTTCCTTTTGTTTTAGGTAAATAATCGTTGCGCAGAATGATCAACTAAATAAAAAGGCTCTCAACCATGTTTACATTTTGAGTAAACCTGACTAATGGGTCATTATCAACATAGCTCAAGCCGATAATGGTTAATTAAACAAACCCCACTATCGTGATTTCACTAATAAGGTTGATCAATTCCAGTGAAGAACAGCTATTAATTTAATGCTTCAATTTCGTATTTCCACAAAGAGTTATTTCCTAGTGACATAATTTATCACTAGGAAATTCATATACTGTATATAAATTTACATGTTAATAAATAATAGTTTGAAAAAACTAAAAAAACACGCTTTTATAGAAAATCCAACTAAAAAATAGATAATAAAATTTAATAAATTTGGGGATTAAGAAAAGTACAAATAGGAAACAAATGTATATTAATGGAAAAAAGCGTGGGGTGCATAGTGTCAATAGTTATTCCATTAATACACATTTGTTTCTTATTTACACTTTTCTTAATCCAAATTTATTAAATTTTATTTATATATATATATATATATATATATATATATATATATAAACAAATTTTAGCGATAATGATTTTTAACATCTAATAGGTAGGATCGATGGACATTTGAAGAAATTTTACGACATTCCAACATTGGTGCAAAAACAATAGCTGCATTTCCTTTGGAGGAAATTCGCTAATAATTATGTACTGTTTTTATATTTTATCCATTCCAAGAAATATAGGAAACTCCTGGTACATCTAGTAAGATAAATAAATAAACCACGTAAACAAAGTTCTAACAATCCGTTTGATATCCTTAATAATAATGATAATAATAATAATTAATCGTAGAGTATTATAATATCTATAATAGAAATTAAATGACATTAATACATAGAAAATAAGATGAGAAAATGGCTAAGATGAATAAATTTATCTTTTTATTAAGAAAACAAAACAACAATTTTGCGTAGCATCTTCAAACAAACAATATATAATATAAACATTATACCTACTTATAAATATAATACAAAACTTATTTAAATTAATCTTAAGAGTATAATTAGAATAATATGTTAATGATTGTTTACAAAGATACCATGAGTGCTCTCTAACCATGTTTTATAATAATATCATTTATTCCAATAGTCTAATCATCATAATCTGAGTTTGTTAAGAAATCCAGCTGAATCGATTAAAGTATTATCTCAATCACTCACTAAACCTTTCTCTCTCCCTTGCCCCGTGTATCTGACCAAAAACATCTGAAAAAGATTTAAAAGAAGTATACTCCAATATAGTAAAATGTATTTTTATGAATAAATATAAAAAATTGGAAATATTTAGTGCAAGATTTTCTTTTGTAATGAATTATTTTCAATACCAGCACCATATATGGTGCATTACTATTATGGCGATTTTATATGCATTCATTTCGTCTAGTATTTAATTTCAGATGACAGCAAGATAGATAGATAGACTGTAGTGGCTACCCTGGACGGTCTACACTTCGACCATAAGGTCCATTGTGATGCCTAAGGATGTGAGGATGTGAGTGTAGTGGAAGGAATTTTTGTGAGACTAGGAATTGGTAGGATATGCGGCTGCAGCCGACTATGATAGGAACTATGTCGATACTCATCTGGAGTTCGTAAAGGAAACTGCAGAAAACCTTCTCAAGCATAGCCGGTTACTTCGTTCTTGTCCATACGCCGAGAGTTTTGTCAATTATACGCACCTTTTTTCTTCTTAATAATTGACAAACTGCCGATGTCGGGATGTCATTTAGACTGGTATTGGATGGCAGCTAAATTACTAATACATTTTTTTTTGTTTTGGTAGCTATTGATTGATGGCTGTTGTTGGTTCTAATTATTTACAACACTTATATTTACGTTATTATAAAGGAATTTAAAATTATTTGGCTGTAGAAAAAAATATTCCACATGTTAATCCATTTGATGATCAGCATCATTGCGAACCAGCAGTTTGTCATCACTATTATTTGATTCATTTTTCAGTGAGTGTGGCCGATGGATGACTGTGCTGTGTCAAATGTATGTCTACAGCCTCGTGGTTAAATTTCAAATTTTTCCCTAGTTCCTAGAAAAATTTTTTAAATTTTATAAATACGTATTTCCACTACAAAGCAATCACCATCAGTATGAATTAGCTAATCGTAACTATTTCTGGGACGAGGAGTCGAAGATATACTCGTTGCTAATTTGGACATCAATTTGGTGAGACACGCACCAAAGTAGCAACGGGTAACATCCATTTGACTTAATATCACAGAGATAGTTACGACGAGGTAAATTATACTGATGATGACTACTTAGAGTTGAAATACGTAGTTATAAAATACAAATAATTGCTCTGGAAATTGGGACAAAATTTGAAATTTAAAAAAACACGAGTTCTTTTTGATTATCTTAATAATCTTTATATTATATTTGTGGTCTTCTTCATGTGTTTTATGCTGATCCTATGTGTAAAGGCGTTGTGTGTACTTGGAAATGAGAGGTTATGGGTTCGAATCCCGACATCGGCAGTTTGTCAATTATTAAAAAAAAAGGGCGGTTAATGGACTAAACTTTTGGCGTATGGACAAGAACGAAGTAACCGGCTATGCTTGTGAAGGTTTTCTGCACTTCCCTTCACGAACTCCAGATGCGTATTGGCATAGTTCCGATCAAAGTCGACTCTTGCCGCATATCTAACCAATTCCTAGTCTACACACAAAATTCCTTATCTTCCAGTGTGTCCCGTCCAAGACAGCCTCTGTAATCTATCTACTATTACCTAAAATCGTATCCATATTATATATCCATACTCTTATTGTCTATTAGCTTTTAAAGCTGTTAATTGGACACGTTTGCAACTTAACTTCTATATGAGATAATTCTCCGAATCTCCATAGGTAGATGAATATAGAGGTTTTTAAAAGTTTCGCAATTTGACCTTATGAAATATTATGCTCCCGCTATCTACTTCAGATGCATGCTTATTAGATTGTCTTATATTCGGGTGGAGCTTCACCGGATATATAATACCTGCTGTTATCGACTGACTCGCAGTTAAGGATGCTGAGGCTGGATGTTTCGGACCCCATGTCACCATAGTCTGTACATGAACGACCCCCATTGTGAAGTCCTATTGTGCGTAGGATCTGTCGTTCTAACCTCTATAGTTCAGACTATGAATACTGTACAATAATACACAAATGGTAAATTACATTGAATAAACCTTTATAATACGGAACAAACTATCATTGATATAATCGAACCTGTTCACTCGCCAATACTCTACTATGACTGACTGTGTGATGACAATGTTGATGATGACGATGATGATCATGACTATGTTGATAATGATTTTGCTGGTTGCTTATAAAGCTGTTAAAGCAAGGCTACGTAAATACATACACACATACACATTTAACATGCAAGAGTTGTAGATATGTTACCTACGTTTAAAATGGTGGAATAACACTATCAACCTCCTGGGGCATTTTACAAACAACAACAGTTCACTGAACAATTGCTTTTCTAGTTGTAAAGGGTGAAAATTCTACTGATATTTTCTCCTTCACTATATGTAACCGAATGCAATGCATATTCACGAGGTTTTTGAGTATCTATCTATGCTATATTGATCAATGTTATTATTTTAATATTATATGTTATCAATAAAATATTATCATGTACACTTACGATCAAAAATATTGGATGAATTTGAGTATAAAAGAAAATTCGTGACCACTTTGGTGTAGGGTTTTATAAGATATTTGTTGAAATCAGTGATGCCGCGAAAGACGAGATATACAAGACGAGACGCGAATAAGTCAGCGAGAGACAAGACGAAAATTAGAATACTGATTTTCAATAAATATTCAAGAGATAGGCGATAATACTCTCTTCCAATCGCGATAAATTTATAATCTGTAAAATCACAAAGCGGCAAATTATTTTGGGTGGTAATGATTTAATTCTTTCTAAAGTCCTTGTCGTTTTTATTAAATTTTAAAATTATATTTAAACATCTAATTTTTCACTTATATTTTTTAATTGTATCTGTAAAAACGATACGAATCGAGTCAATAGAAAACTTTTATAAGTCAATACAATACAAGAGACATGCTACTCTCGGCTTGACACGTCTGGCGGCATCACTAATTGAAATTTACCACAGAACAATGAAAATTGCATTTTAAAAATTGCAACAAAAACAATTATAACGTTTCCGTCGAAAACAACCAATGTAAACCGTTCCAAAAACTTAAAAACTTGAGTGATAAAGTCGTAAAATACCAACTCTTTCAAATATCTCGAAAACAGTAAGATATACAATAGTGTGCTTTAAAAAAAATCTGTTGTCGAGCTAAAACTTGGCACTTCAAGTTCATAAATGGGAAAAATTGGCCCTCAAAGAAAAATTAAAGTCTTCACAAAAATGGAAGTATTAATAATTTAAATGCAACATATTTCAATTTCTTAAATAACGAACTAAAGTTTGGAACTTTAATAATATTCTCTCCGTCAAGGACTGCTTTTCTAAAAACGCTTTTCTAATTTAATAATTTATAGTCTAATTTTTTCGGTTTTTAGAGTTTTTTAAGGTAGAGACATAAAAATTTCTATTTCAGCTATACACAACAAAATACGTGTTTCAGAGTTTCTGAATAATGGACCCTCAAGGGGGTGAAACAGAGTGAGCGTTTGTATGGTTCTGTTCAGTATTTTAAAATAAGAGACATCAATTGATATTAAGCATATAAATCACAACGTTTAACAGCGTTTTCAGAAAATCAGTCCTTAACGGGGCAAAATATTACGTTACCCAATTATAAGGTACTTACACAATCGTTAGTAAAGTTGCAACGGTTAATTAGCATGTTAATTAGCATGTAACATAAATGTGCCTACAGTGTATTTTAATTTTTCAATATAATCGAAATATTCTATTTTGTATTACGGAGCTTAATATATGTTTTTATTTTAAAACATTATTGCATGATTCTATTTTTCAATATGTTCCCACAGGATATAACCGAAAGCTATATTGTATTTAATGATTTTTTAGAATGCGTATAGCTATAATTTTAGTTTAAAATTTATTATCCTTTGTTTAAAAAAATCAAAAGCAATAAATAAATGCCCTCCATTTGGTTTTCATCATGGGTAACAATGATGTAATTCTTCAAAAACGCAATTCGGTTCATGTTCACGTCAACTCATCACGCAAAAATGAGTTGACGTCATCAATTAATTGACGCAAGGTGCCTGACGCCACTTCATTATCAACTGGCATATGTCGTATTTTTCTATTGTTTCTTTTTAAATACGAATGACAAAGAATCGTTATAACGATTTAAAGTTAAATTTACATATCGATGATGATATTTTTGTCATACATGTAAATGATAATGTTTGAATGTTTGATGTCTAGTATTCGAATTATCAACCTCGTTTAAATAGTTAACCATCCCCCACCCCCTATTCATGAATACACACATAGGGGAGGTTCGTATTGTGATCGGAGATATTTGTATATAATAAATGTTAAATATTAATTAATTAATGTATCTGTTAAATTTTGGTAAGTATCGTTTATTAATTATTACCAAAAATTTTAACTTAAATTTTTACTTTAAATTTGTGATTTGTCACTAAAGCGTATACCAAATTTGAATACATAAAACGATGGCAACTTATGTCGAATTGTCTTTGTGTCTACAATCAGACTTGCGCTATGTATTCTTGTATCCATATACTTCGTAATGAAACCCTTTATATACGAATCGGAATCATGCAACTGTTATATGAAATAGATTGATACAAATCTGTCACGGCTCACGTGTGCGAGTAGGGTATAGGATTTTTTTTGATTTCATTAGAAATTTGTTTGTCATTAAAATAATTTAACCTAAACCAAACTTGTTTTTGAATATAATCAAATAATGTAGGTCGATAATCGTCATTATATGGCTGCTAGACTGTATGCAAGTTAGTTTAAACAAATATATTCATATATATTTTCAAAACATATGTGTTTATTAGAACATTATACTAGTAACGTACGTGATTGTATTATAGTAAGTATAAAATATATAGAATGTGTACTATATGTTCTAGGAAAAATGAGACTCATTTATATATAGAATACATATAGCTATGAAAAGCAAAGTTAACACCATGAGGGTGATAATCTGCTAACTGTGATCTTTAAAGTACTATTATTACCAAAGTACTATTATTACCAAAATTTTTTGTATCTTACTGGCTTTAATTTAACTTCACTTTCCATTTGTTCCTTTGTTTCTACGAGAAATTCTGGCAATTAAAATTTATCTCTGTCGTATCATATTCGAATATATATATCTAATATGGTACTATAGACATAAAATTAGAAAATATACCCTAACAAAACATAATTTTCTAATATGTTTAATTTGTAAAATGTGAATTTTCAAAAATCCTTTCTTAGCTAACGTTTTCTATATATAAATCCGTTCCACCGCCTTTTATGGGTAGTTTAGAAAAAAAACAAATATGCAAACTTTCATTATTTGTTATAAACAATATTTCTGCAAAGCTTGAAGCAAATCGGACTCCCCCGGATAAGTTTTACACAAATTTCATCCCCCCATTTCTCCTCCTCAAAATGGGAATTTTCAAAACAATTTCTCCATATTATTTTTAAACCCCATTCCAACCCCTTTTAAGCGTAGTTTAAAATAAAACAAATATGCAAACTTTAATTATTTGTTATAAACAATATTTCTGCAAAGTTTGAAGCAAATCGGACGACATAATAAGTTTTATACAAAATTCACCCCCTCTCCCTCTACCTCCTTTTAGGGGATGGGAACGAAAAATCGAGCCCATTAAACTAAATTCCCAAATAGGAATAATAGTGCCTCTTTTAAATATTCCTGGAAATCATTCATTAATGATCAATTTCTTCAGCAGTGAATATTTTGACAAAATAAATACACGTTTTAATAGTATAAAAATCACGTTGCTGACATCTTGCGTATTTTTGCTTAGGTCATGTTGCATTTGAGTCAATTTTCGACACAATATCAAGCTATAAGAACACCATTATATTAAGGACATTAACATTTAATTTATGAGAATTTAAATTAAAAATGAAGCACTGGACATTAAAAT
Source organism: Nineta flava (assembly GCA_963920215.1). Classification (NCBI taxonomy): domain Eukaryota; kingdom Metazoa; phylum Arthropoda; class Insecta; order Neuroptera; family Chrysopidae; genus Nineta; species Nineta flava. The sequence continues at coordinate 36,271,772 of OY986042.1, forward strand.
TACAGGTAAATTACTAATTGTTATATTTTTCTGAACGCATAAAATTAATCAATTCTTTTCGCATAAAAGTAATTACGGCATTTAGACCTTTAAAAAACTGTAACATTCATTTCGCATAACCTGTATATAAATATCATGTATAGTGTAAACACGACCTCAAAAGGTAAATATTTGTTACTACTGAAATGTATCCACAAAACACAGAAAATATCCCAATAAAGGATGATAAGTAAGTCAATTTACAAAGAAACTCATTGAATAATGCATCCTATACTAAATAGGAAAGTCTTGTGTATTGAAATATTTTGGGACAAAAATAGGTATATGCCCGGGAGTCTCTAGCTGTACTATAATAGTGCTGAAAATTCATTCGATATAAATTTTCGTAATACCAACAACCAAACAAACTATAAAATTTGTACATAATAATATTGAAAGGTTTGGTAATGATGGGTTTGTATAGTGTGATATCTACCTATCTTTAATGCCTGCAGCATATTATTTTATGCAAGCCAATGATTACAAAACCAGAGCTTTTAACATACTGATATATATATATATATATATATATATATATATATATATATATATATATATATATATATGTATATATATATATATATATATATATATAGATATATATATATATATAGATATATATTATATATTATATATATATATATATGTATTAAATAATACATATATAAACATTATTTACATATGGGTGATTTCTGTATATATAATATTATATCTATTTGAACAATATATATTATATATGAGAACTCTTTTACATCTTTGCATAGATATTTGATTTTGAAAGATTGACTGTATACCTGCCACAAAACCCCTATACACGGGTAAAGTCTGTTCAACTGTATATAATTTTTTTCTCATACAATTGAAAGTTTCAACTTTAACCGATTTTTCGTTCATATCAATTGTGATTGTACAAATAAAACGAGATGTCAGAAATACCATCCTCAAACTGGTCAAGAAGAAGGGGGTGGGGGTTCATAGAGAAAGGGATACATCAAATCTTGAATTTATCTCTCAATATTACTAAACAAATAATTAATAAAAGCGTGTTAAAAATTAGTAAACTTGTAGAAAATAAATTTTATTTCAATTTGTCTTCCGCTTATTTACTGTATCTGATATATTTGTAATTTGATTCTTGGAATACTTAATTTATGTAAAGCTCTACACGCTGCTACAAATGAGCTAGATAGTAGACGTAAAAAACGTACTAGGCTCCAAGGCCCGCCTTTCATACGAACGATTCGTGTAGCCGTTGAGTCAAACCAACGAACATTTTATTTCAAACGTTGAAGGTATCCCTTTGGCAATGCAAACTTTCGACGCTCGTCATTGGGCGCTCGTAGGTTTATACAACGGCCACACAATGTGATAATCCATCAAACGTCCAACGTTGGAAGGTGTACGTAGCATCGTGCAGAACTGGCTTTACAATCGTCACCTTGGTAATTCCATATGGTAAAACTATCGAAATTGAAGTTTAAACTTCGCTTTCCGATTTTCTCGTGTTTTTTTTTGTATTTTTACCTATCTCCACTAAGAAACTAGAATTTTTTTCCAAAATCGATGTTTACAAACAATTAAACTAGCTAACGGCTTTTGAAGTATTCATTCTCAAAAAAATCGAAATTACCGAAAAATAATCTAATTCAAATCTTTGGGGCTATTTTGATCAAAAGCTTGTTTTCGCAGTGATACAAAACTAAATTATGTTACAGTACTTTTTAAAATGGTTTTTTTATGTTCGACATCGTGTAATGACATCGTGTACACCACTTCTAAAAGTAGATTTAAAAGTTTAGCAGTATTTTTATTTAATTTTTTTTTTTTTATATTTTGTTCATAACTTCAAAGCGAAATGATTCGATGATAACTGAAAATTGATTACTACACATGGCCACAAAAGTACCTCTCTTTTTACAAAATTTTTAATTTATTTGTCCCTAATTCTTTCAGCTTTCGAAAAAATGCTTCGGATAAAAGTTATTCATTATAAATATACTAGTATTTTTTGTTCGAGACATTTTTACAAAAACCGAATGATTAAGGTATAAATCAACTAACTACTTTTGTAGCTCATAGTACCATCTTCATGAAATAATAGAATTCGTAAACATATTCGATGTAATCGAAGTTTGATGGAAGCGTTAATAATGGTGGGATGAGGTAGGAAATTAAATTGATTTTCTTATTGTAAAATAATAAAAATTTGTTTACAAAAAAAAAAAACCCGACTCCAAAAAAGGATCTAACAAATCTGCTATGAAACAATGCACTAAAAAGTAAAAAATAATTGCATAATTTATTTACTTCAATTTACTTATATATATCCATTTTTTTTAAATCAAATATTTTTATTTTTCGAGTTGGTGCTAGCTGCATCTAATGTCTTGTTGTCGAATACGAAATGCTTTGTAATTAAAGTGGCATTAAATGTTTGTTAACCTAGGCTCGCACCAACTCCAAAATAAAAATATTTGATTTGAAAAAATGGATGTTTATAAGTAAATTGACGTAAATAAATAACGCAATTATTTTTTACTTTTTAGTGAATTGTTTCATAGCAGATTTATTTAGATCCTCTTTTGGAGTCGGGTTTTGTTTTGTTGTAAAAAAATTTGTATTTTTTACTTTTTAGTGCAATATTTTTATAGCACATTTTTTTGATCCGTTTTTTTTTTTGAAATTTTTAGTGCATTTTTTCATAGCAGATTTTCAGATTTTTTGGAGTCGATTTTTTTTTGTAAAAAATTTTTTTATTTGAAGTCGGTTTTTAAAAAAAGTTTCTTATTTTTCTATTATGAATGAGTATACCCTTTCAAACAAAAAACCAATTTTCGCAAAAATCGGTGATCACATATAAAATGAGGATTTTCCTCGATTTCCATGGGATCCCTCATCAGAATGAGATTTGGTGACAATGGGACCAATCTGAAATAAAACCCTTTAAAAAAAACAAAAAAATTTCAAATCGGTTAATAAATGACGGAGTTCTGAGGTAATAAACATAAGAAAATTCACACGAATTGAAACCCTCTCCTTTTATGAATAATTTTTTATTGAAATTTTCTAAAATCAATTGTTTTCTTTTAAACCAAATTGCACTTAAAAGTAGAAAATGATTTTTTCCAACTCACTATAAGTTAATCCGATTAATTTTCAAAATTTGTAAAAATAAAACCATTTAATACTGTAATATGACAGCAATGTAGTAATATTTTGTGAGCATTAATGGTTATGTTTTTACAAATGGTGAAAATTATTCGAATCTACTTATAATCACTGGAAAACAAATTATTTTCTAATTTTTAGAACAAACATTTTTTTTACCAGTCCGAGTGCTCCGACCTGCTCGAAACTGAGAGCCTGCTGGTTCGATACTCGACGGTGGCAGTTTGTCAATTTGGAGCGGCTAATTGACTCAAATATCGGACAAAAACGAAAGTAACCGGCTATGCTTGTGAAGGTTTCCTTTCACAAACTCCAGATGAATATCGGCATAGTTCTTATCAAAGTGGGATGCAGTCCCAAAACTTATTAATAGTCTCCATACAAATTTCTTGCCCTCCACCGAAATCTTTAATGTTAAGGTATCACAACAATGGACCTTATAGACTAAGTGTGTCACGTCCGGAACAGACGCTACAACCAAACCTAACCTAGGACAATTTGGTTTTAAAAGAAAACCATAGTTTTTAAAAGAATTTTTGTCTAATTAATTCATTTTTCTAATATAATAAATATATTGATCATATTTATCCTTATAAATTCAAAACGAAAGGGTTCAGTGATAGTTCACCATTAGTTATGGAACACATATAAGTTCTTTATTACATACTACGGTGCAGTGAGTACATTTAATGGAATCTCTCAGTCATTATATTTTCAAAATTTTGAATTTCGAATGGGTTCTGAAAAATTAAATTTCATAATAAATTGTCAAGTAGACACTATTTTACATGCCCAATAATTTAATTTCAGTGAACTAAGGCCAAAACGGATAAAAATCATAACATCCTGTATAATTTTATCTATACGTATGCTGATGATACTACTCAATAATTATGTCCGTATGCCTATGCATGAATTGTCAATATCATACAACGAATCGACCCCCATAACATAACTAACTGATCGTATGTGGGGCTGTTGTATATACTCTACAATAAATATACACCGTTTAATACAGTTTGTCTAAAATTCGATATCAAGCAAAAACAGAATATATTGATATCAAAATACACATTTACTCAACTATGGCGCATCTAAATGAAGAGATATTTATTTAATTCGTATCAATTGTTTTGATGCCCGAGTCTATAAAAAAATAGGTGACATCATATAATAATAAACAGACTTTTTGTGAGACACCATAATCTGCAAGAAACACAACAAAAATATTTTTTAATCATTTAAAATATGAAAGAAAAGATGTTTCGTGATAATTCCGAAATAAATTGTTACTGTTTTATGAAAAATTATTAAAATTATTACAAAACCGCACAGAATTAGAAGCAAACGAAAGTATCTTCATATACAAATTGAGAAAAAAGATAATGAATTTAGACAATGGACCAATTCCAAATTCTGATTTAATGAAATTAAACCATTTTCAAAATAAAAATAAAAATCTAATACCTGAATGTCAAGGTCAGCTTCGATACCCTCACTTTAGTGACAAATAAACGCCGCATAGTCTCCAAAGAATAGGTGGGACTCTACACACATCTAATCCGTTAGTCAGTCAACTCAAATAATCCTCAGGTCAGGTCCTTTTTATGTCATTGTGAGACACGCACCAAATTAGGAACAAGAAACATATCTCTGAATCCATATCCCAGAGATATGTTTATGACTACATTGTAATCGAAAAAATACGTATTTCGATTACAATGTAGTCATAAACATATCTCTGGGATATGGATTCAGAGATATGTTTCTTGTTCCTAATTTGGTGCGTGTCTCACAATGACATAAAAAGGACCTGACCTGAGCATTATTTGAGTTGACTGACTAACGGATTAGACTAATTAATACGTATTTATAAAATACAAATAAATGTTCTAGGAATAGGGGCAAAATTTGAAATATAAGTTATTGTTTTACTTAATCATTGAACGACCGAAAGGAGGAAGAAGGAGAAGTTACCATACCGAAAGGAGAAGTTACCATAAAAACTTATCTTATAGTGAGTAGCTAAACACAATAATCGATCTCACACCGTTATTTATCGCAAAATTTTGCACGTTAGTTCAAGCATACATAAATTTCAACATGGTGGCTTCAAGGTACAAATTTGCTGAAGCAAAAACCGAAATTTTTACAAAAGTTTTAGAGTCTATTATAGATCCAAACTTTAGATTTCAAACATTCGATCTCAGCAAATGAGATTTATCAAGCTTTTTTTAAAATGAAACAGAAAAATCATATATCATATAAATACGTCTTTCGTCTTATAAAATAGTCTTCGTCATCTAAAGAACATTCAGCGCATAGTGTATGGCTGTGAACAGTAACCTTAAAGCCGACGCTACTTTTAGAACACCACGTATGTATTGTGACGTATGTATCTATATGTGTTTGATATTTGAATGTAGCCAGATTGATGGTGGATATTTATTTAAATAATGATTTTCAATACTATTTTCAACATTTATTATCAACAATTGTTGATGCCCTACATTATATATATATATATATATATATATATATATATATATATATATATATATATATATATATATATATATATATATATATAAATATATATTGTTGTGTGTATAATAAATATAGAAATTTATGTTACTTATGGGGGCATAAATTTGTAAACAGTTTCCATATTTTGTTGTTATTTTTTATAAATGAACAATTTTTTTTACATCGATATGTGAAAATATACAATTTTAATGATCAATCGCAATAAATTCATCAATATATCAACAGTGGCATAGCTGAATTAAGATTAATGTTGCGTTAAGACCACTTTTTGTACTTTGTAGAAAAAAATTGTTGATTTACCTTTCCATAAGATATTTTGTCTTATATTACTTAGAATAAGACGAAATGTATGTAATCAACAGCAATAATAGCTCAACCGTATAATAGCTACAACACTCGGTTTAAGAAGCTACACAATTATATCTCGATGTATAAGTGTATTTGTCAATCTCATTATTATTGTGTTAAATGTGTTGTGGTTTTTAATTTCTCAGAAAAAAAAAACATACTTTATACCAAACTCAACCAAATACTAATCAGACCTTGATTACATAGAGACGCAGTCAGTATTGATACCAAAACTGCATTGAAATCATCACGCGTTCCCGGAAAAAGTTTTGAATTTGAAACACTAAGTCACATTCTAAGCGTAAATATTACTGTATGTATAAATGTTATACAAAGAAGAAGAGTTTTCAAAACAATTGATTGTAAAAGTATCGAAATTAATAAATTAGTCGTTTTAGCGAATTTCCTGAAAGGAAATAGAGCTATTGGTCCCGTACCAAAGTCAAAATTTCGGAAAAATTTCTTCCAATGTCCATCGATCCTACCTGGTAGATATATATATATATATATATATATATATATATATATATATATATATATTATATATATATTATATATATATATATATATATATATATATATATGTCTGTAATCACTCTAGCGGTCACAGTTTTCATTTTATCGGAATGAAATTTAGTATTTGCGGCGCTTTTGGTATTCAAAAGGTCAAGTTCGTTAATGGGTAAAATCGGACAAGGGGAAAGGGGGGTTTAAAGGGAGGGGGAAACACAATTGATCAAATTAGTCGCTGTACAAACTCTTTGCGTCATGAGCAAGTCTTGCTCATGACAAAGACTTGCTCTCCTGACTCGAATCTCATCTAATCTAATTATAGGTTTGGTCCCGATCTTGTAACGGTTCAAAATATTGATCGCAGGAAAAATGTTTGGTATTAAATATTAAGGTAAAATTTCAAATTCGCCTCCTTTACTTAGATCAGTTTTTTGTATTATAAATACGTATTTCGACTACAATGTAGTCATCATCAGTATAAATTAGTTGGTGGTACTTTACTCTTTGACAATTAGTAATAGATATAAAGCCGAGATCAATGGACAAAAATAAAAATAAATAGAAAATTGATAAATTGACATTGTAGTCGAAATACGTATTTATAATACAAAAACCTGATCTAGGTAAAGGGGGCGAATTTGAAATTTTATTTCAAAAACCTAGAGTTCTCACTAATTATCATTCGATAATATAATGTTTAAATATTATGGTGTTAAAAAAATAGCCTAATTAGTTCATTTCTGCATGTCCGTCTGTCTGTCTCTCTCTCCGTCTCTGCCCGCCAGTCGACACGATAACTTCAAAACGAAAAAAGATAACGAGTTGAAATTTTGTGTGGGTGTTGTAGAGAGAAAAAGTAAGGACTAGTTCGTGAATGAGCAAAATCGGAACGTTCATCTTTAAAACGAAAAAAGATACCGAGTATTTTTGCAATAAACTCATTAGTTTAAATGATATTAATAATTTTTATTTCTACTTTAAACTGTCTGAATGTTTGTTGAATTTTCTTTATTTATGGGTTAAATAAATTAATTTTGAGGTTAATACTTTTCTTTTTACTAGTCTTGAAGATGTGCTTAAGCGTACGTTTTTCCACTGACATGAATGTTAAAGTTTGATAATAAAGAAAAAATAAAAAATAAAAACATTTCAACCTGTATACTATAATAAGTAAAGTGATGACAAAAACTAACCTATTAAAAAACATTGGACCATTTAAAAGTGGCCATTGTATGGTATAAAAGACGATTAAATTCTATTTTCGAAATGCATATAACCATATATTTTCTACAAAAGTATTAAAACTGTATGTTATTGCTAAGTTGATAGCATTATCCCAAACCAAAAACCTAATTAGGTATGTTTATTTTGTAAAGTTATCTCAATCGATTTAATTTGTTTACAGTAAAACTTCTACGATACGTATATTCGGTTTTTATAACTTCGTATAACTGTTTTATTTAGAAAATGTCAACTCAATGTTCTCAGTTTTATAATTTTACTTTTTGATTTGAAAACATCTATAGCGAGACTATATATGATTTTATATGAGTAATTAAATTAAATTTTAGATTATGCAATGCGACGTTTTGTATTAACGATCGGCTATGTGACAATCGAAAATCACCAACATTCGTGTTTTAAATGGGAAATTCTAGATCTTTAATATAATTAATAGTTTTTATAGAAATATCTGCATTAACAAAACTCTGTGAATAATTTAATTGTTGTTGATATTTGAAAACTTTCCCTTAACAATAGACTAGTGCTGTTAATTATCCAATGACTAATAAGGATGCAAACATGCATACCATCTGTTCTTGAAAGAATGACCAAGTTTTTTTCGCTTATGTGCCATAAAAGTATTCCGGGGATAAGAATGCAAAATACATATCCTTGTATCTCTACCCACCTGAAGAGAATAGAATCAATTACATGAAGTTAAAGACAACTATTAAATAGTACGTATATATAATCGATGAAAAACACAAAGCTCGATTTTGTGGAGTTAAAATTTAGAGCAAATATGAGCCTTTAATGCGAAAGTACAATAATGCTTTTGTAAAGTCCGCGTTTTTTCCAGTGAAATAATGTAGCTTAGTCTATGGACATAATATGTTTCGCTAAGAGGTTTAAATTTTACTTGCGATGACTGAACTAACAATGAAAGTCAGAAGAAATATCGTAGAATGCAGTTAAAATTAGTTCAGTTTATTAAACGAGCTTGGAGTACAGTCATATTTTAGTCTGTACTCTTGGAGTAAACACGTTTTCCTAAAGGCCTGAATTTTACTTTATGAACCTTAAACATTATATTATCGAATGATAAATTAGTGAGAATTCTAGGTTTTTCAAATAAAATTTCAAATTCATCCCTATACCTAGATCAGTTTTTTTGAATTATAAATACGTATTTCGGCTACAAAGTAGTCATCATTAGTATAAATTCTAGTCGTAATTTACCCTTTGACAATTAGAAATAGATAGAAAGTCGAGATCAATAGGCAAAAATAAAATTAAATAGAAAATTTACTAAATTAAAATAAAATTATATAAAATTAAATAGAAAATGAACTAAATTAAAATATACTACATTTTAAAAATATAATAAATTTTAAATTATATTGAAATTACTCTTGTTAAAATTTTCTTCACGGTGAAATTCTCACCAAGTTAGCGACGAGTAACATTTCCTGAGACAATATAAGAGTAATTTTAATAAGAGTAAGGTAACAGGAATAAATGTGAATGAAGAAAATTTTAACAAGAGTAATTTCAATATAATTTAAAATTTATTATATTTTTAAAATTTAGTATATTTTAATTTAGTTAATTTTCTATTTAATTTTATTTTTGTCTATTGATCTCGACTATCTATCTATTTCTAATTGTCAAAGAGTAAATTACGACTAGCTAATTTATATTGATGATGACTACTTTATAGTCTAAATACGTATTTATAATACAAAAAAACAGATCTAGGTATAGGGGCGAATTTGAAATTTTATTTACGAAACTTGGCAAGACGTGATTTGTAGTTCATGACAACTACATGGCAACCAATCCATAGCAAATTACTTAAATAATAATCGTTTTCAATTTTTTACCTTCATAATTCAGAAAAAAAATCAATTAAACCATAATGCTGACTTATCAAAAAGAAAAAATTCAATTAAACCTATCTACATGTAAAAATGTAAAACTTGTACAGTGTTTTTTAACATTTTTAACATAATTTCTCCTTTTAAATGAGTGGGTTTGTATCACTTCATCCGTATATTGATTGTGAACACCTATCCTAACACTATACATATATATATATATATCTGAACTGGAGCACTATAAGTAGTATTCACCTACCTTATTGAATGGACGGGGCACTTTGTTCTAATTTGTTATTTTCTATTCGTCCCAAATAAAATTTAAATAACATTTATAAATTATTCAAGATTTTCTCATTACTACGTGAATTAGTAATTCTGAAATCAAACTTCTAAATAACCGTCAAAAGTTGATTGTGTGATTTCGCCTGTCTTTTTGATATATTATTTTCATACAAAGTTGGCCATGAAATTTATGTAAAAAATAAAGAAGCTTCCTTGGATCCTTTAAAGTTCCCATTAAATACCAAGATTTTTGTCGGAATGTTAATCTTATGTGGGTATCAAGCGATAAAAGGGTGATTCAAATATATACGATTTTCGAAATTAATATTTAAATCACATTATTTCTTACTTTTTTTCATAATAGTGGAAAGAAGAAAGTCTAAATTGAATATTAAAATATTTCTTTTTTTTTTTCCATGTTTTAAATTTTTGGCGCGCTTGGAAATATTACCTTTCGAAGAATTGGTATAAATTGCAAAATCACACCAGGCAACACCGGCGCGAAACAGCTCTTTCGCACATGAGAACAAATAATTCACAAAAGTGACAGAGAAGGGTACTAATTAGTAATACAAATGGTTTGATATCTTATTTTGTTCCCATATAAGTTTTTATTGATGTTTATATTTACTTAAATTAGACGGGTTGCACCCGCGATTGCTTCAAAAGTGAATAATTCAGTGTTTATTTTTGTTTTCCATTATACTATTTTGTTTGTATAATTGATTAGTTTAACGCCTTACGAATTACAAGGCATCACATAATAAAAGTTTCACAATTAACAGACTAATGTGTTTTTGTCTTATGATACAGAAAGGTGGGGCCAATTTTGTTGCACCCACGATACCACATTGAACCTGCTCCTGAGTATATGAATATCAAATGGAAAATCATGTAAACGAATATAAAGTGAACATGTTAAAATGTAATTCTTCCAAGATTAATTTCATTAAAATTGATTTTTAATTTATCCTTAAGGAACTTTATATGCATCTGAATGTTGCACCCGCGATAATTGATTCAAAAACGAGAAATAACAAAAAAAGTGGTGGAATACTCGAGTATACTTTTTAGTGAGACTTTCTAGTCAGCCATCCAGAAATGCATTCGTTCTAAAAAAATATTCTCTAAATAGTTTTAGAATCAATAAATAATAAACTTTGTAGAATCCCCTAATATACTTTATTGCAAAATTTATAACTCAAAACGCAAGACGAAGAATCATCCGTCAATTTATACAATGGATCGATAACTGAATGGACTGTGGCATTTAAAAAATTTGCCCCTACGACTAACAAGGAGCGGCTAATTGGAGGCAGTAGCCTTTGTGAAAAAGTTATGATTATGAAAAACTAATACCTTTTCCCGTAGAATAAATACTAGCTAATTTATAATAATGACGACTGTTCTGTAGTCGAAATATGCCATACCACGATCTTGCCAATCTCAAACTTTTAACTGGTAAAAATTACTTAAAGAATGCTAGTTAGTTAAAAATTAATTAACTAGTAGAGGAGTGAGGGGACATGCGAGCACAAGCGTGTTCAGATGCTCATCCCCACCATCCTCGCATCACAGCAACGACCATGTCCATTACATAAATGTGCTTGTGTCCCAGAGAAACCGGCCAATGCCAAACGAATTAATGAATTTGCAGGATTAAAAAGATAATATTTAAATTATTTCGAGTTCGAGTTTGATCAATTTGATCGGAAATTTTGGTTTTCTGAATTTAATATCGTCTTTATTATTTGTTTTCTTCTATATTTAACTGTTCTAATAAATTTGGAAATTTTAAGAAACATTACTACCTACTATTATAGATAACTTCAATTTTATTCCTTTCAGTTAATTAAACGAGTAATATTGAAATGGGCAGATTATAATCTGAGTATTCATATATACTTCAGATTGTAAAATATATTACGGAACACGGATTTAGATGGCATTTAAAAAGGGTCGGTCGTTCTCTGTAACATTACATGGAGTAACTAACGTTCTTAGTAAACTTACGTAATGGTTTCCCAATAGTATTGAATCTAGCTTATATACACATAGCGTATCTCTACATACATTATTTTGCATCGTCGAGACTGATAACATATTAGAGAAATAACCATTTATTTTCGAATCTAAAACTACGCATCAACAGTTTTTTACGTTTGTAGAGGAAATTATTACTTATTTTGATTCAACAATTTTTGTTTTTATAATTTTATCTAAACGTTAAAAACGTTTTTATCTAAACGTAATGCTTGTATACCGATATCTTCGGGTATTTCTCAGATAATAAAAATGGTCAATAGAATAATTATAGTAAAATTTATTTACTACAACTTAACATATTATTATTTGTTTATACTTATGCGTAACAATACACCACTTATGTCAAATTTCATTAAGGTTACCTAAAACATAGTATAAAAGAACCATTGTATACAATATAGACAAACATGTCATTGAATTTTTAATTAAATATCGATACGAAAAAATAAGTAGTCAACCAGGAATTGAACCTCCGACCTCAGGATTATAGCCCAGCGTGCTTACCGCTGCACCAAAGACGATTTTGACGTATGATTATGTAGCGGTATCGCTTCTTCATTAAATTATTATTATAATTTTGTTCATCATTTTTAGTTGTTGCATAACAACTATAACTTCCCCCTATTATCACGGTTGCTTTGAATGTTAACAACCTTGATAATTTGCATATTAAAATATATAATATTTCATAAATCAAATCAATAAAGATCAATTATATCTTTCACATATATTTATTATTTATTTAAATAATAATTATTTAATATATCAATCAATTACCTCTACAAATTGGCTCCCGAGAAAAAATAAACGAAGAGGGTGGTAAATTAACATATTTTTAAAGAAAAAATCTTCCCAAAATCTTCCAACAGATGCCTATTGGATGATTGGTCTGGATGAATTATTATTTAATATTTAATTCTTTATTTAACATAAAATTATCTGTTTTATGAATTTCTGAAACGGGAAAAGAACTGATATTAGATACAGAATTTAATTTATAAATATCATTAGCGAAATTAACAATAGTTTTCAAGATCGACATTATTGTCAACGGTGACAAGTTGAATTTGAATTTGTGTGTCTAATTTACCAATTAAGGGCATAACAGCTATAAGGGGAAGTTATAGTTGTTATGCAACAACTAAAAATGATGAACAAAATTATAATAATAATTTAATGAAGAAGCGATACCGCTACAATTATGACGTACTATAACTTCGTAAAAGATTTGATCATGTTTTATATATAAGTATTCAGACTTAAAACAATAATAAATTTAAAATATGTTTTATTTTGAAAATAGATTACCAAACATTAAAAAATAAAAATTTCATTTACATTTGCAATTATAATTAAGTCAATTATTATATAGAACATTCATAAAATTATATAATAAAATTACACAAGTCTCAATTTCTTGATAATATACGGTTTATGGAATGTGTTTTTACCTCTATATACGCGTACCTAAAATATAGAGAGGTATTGGTTTTTATGTTGAAAATCGATATTGAGAATTTACCGAATCTTGTCGATTTGAGATATCTTGATACCAAAAAAATCCAGTTTTAGTCATTGGCGGTTCTGGATGTGTGTATGTGTATGTGAATAAGATACCTTAAGAACGGAGATGCCCACGACAGAGATAGCGCGAGGTATGAAACTTTAAACATAAGTTTATATTGTTATCCCACGCGACTGCAGTGTATTGTTGTAAACTAAACCGGACCCTTTTTTGATTCTTCTGTTTTTTGAGTTTTTGAAGAATTTCTCGAAAATGATTCCGAAAATTTTCTTTGAACTTTGTTCTATTCGCCACAAACAGAAGTAATCTCTTTTTTCAAAATTGGATAGCCATTGTTTTTGTAAACTAGCATCTGTTTAAATATTATATTATCAAATGATAATTAATGAGAACTCTAGGTTTTTGACATAAAATTTCAAATTCGCCGCTATACCTAGATCAGTTTTTGTATTATAAATACGTATTTCGACTACAAAGTAGTCATCATCAAAATTAGCTAGTCTTAATTTACTCTTTGACAATTAGAAATAAATAGAAAGTCGAGATCAATAGACAAAAATTAAAATAAATAGAAAATTAACTAAAATATTTTAGAATTAAAATATCATAAATTTTAAATTTTTAAATTTAATAAATTTTAAATTATATTGTCCCCAGGAAAAAATATCCCCAGACAAAATTACTCTGGGACAAAATATTCCCAAGACAAAATATCCCCAGGCTAAATATCCCTAACGAAATATCCCAAGGACCCAATATCTCCGACAAAATATATCGAAAACTTTGAAATCACAGAATATATCAATAATAATAATAATAATATTTTTTGCCACGATATGTGAAATATATAGAACGCCTTTTAGTGTGGGTCCAAAAACACGCAAACCCGACCAACTCGGAATATGATCGATGAAGTAAAGTATTGTTGTATTCGGTTGTAATAGTTACCTTATTTAATTTCAATAATTGCCACGATATTTGAAACATATCGAACGCTGTACAGTGCGAGCGCCTAAAAACACGCAAACAACTCGAGGTATTTTTTTTTCATTATCAAAACATATTATGTGGAAGGATATTTTGTCTGGTAATATTTTGTCCCTGGGATATTTTGTCTTGGGATACTTTGTGGGGGATATTTTATCTGAGGATCAAGATAAAACGCCTGCTATGATATAGTCTACTCGAATGTTGAATTTAATAGCCATTTGTTATACTCAAATGATGGAGGTTGTGTGAGTGTTTCAGATTTTTTTTTTTTTTGGTAGATCCCTATATTATCATACTTTAGAAAAGAATTTGATGATGTTCAACTGTTCTCATTTCATGATCATTAAATCTGTTCATCTATTTTACGAGAGACATCTTTGTTTAATGTACATATATTTGTGTATTCTCCATCTGCCTCTTTATTATTATTTTTCTTCCATTCATTTATTTATTATTTCTCACCACCAAACACACACACTGGTTGGTGATGGTTGTTTTTTTTTTTGTCTTTCGTTCGTTTAATACTTATTTCATCAAATTATACAACAAACTCTAATGGTTAGAAATGATAAAATGAATCTCTGCTCTCTATGTCTATGTTTTAGTGAGTGAGTGGGTAATTTTTTTGTACCATTTAACACATTTGCTGAAAATGATGAACGATAAAAACAAAATGGAAAATCTTCAAATGTAATAACAACATCAAATCAGTGTGTTTGTACAGTGTGTGTATAAACAAATTATCCATATATATCTGCTAGGTGATTATCGTTGAGTCGAAATCTAGTAACTATATTTATCATAGATTCAAATAGAGTGGCAAGTTACGTCGGAAAACCTTAAAGAGATGTTAGGGAATTTTAGTCTGAGTTAGTATTGGCAGAGGGGAGGTCGAAGCTTGGCAAGTTGGCTTTTCTAGACCTTTTTTATCGACTCCTAAAGGACAAGGAATTTGTATGTAGGCTAGGAATTATTTGGCTATGCCACTGCTGCCGATCTTGATTGGAACTATGTCGATATTCATCTGGAGTTTGTGAAAGGAAACTGCATAAAACCTCCACAAGTATAGACGGTTACTTTCTACGCCGACAGTTCAGTCAATTAACCGCTCAATTAATTTTTTTAAATTAATTTAATTCACAAACTGTCAGTGTAGGGATTTGAACCAGCTATCTTCCAGTTCCAAGTAAAGTGCCTCTAACAGCAGGACCACACGGAATAGTCTTAACTAGGAAAGATGATAAAATTACCTCCAAATCCTAAATATTTTAAATTTGATGTGTAACTTTTTATCTAATACATTCAACTTCTAAAGATAGTTCAGATGTGTATATAAAAAAATTTAAATTAAGGTTTAATTTAAAAAAAATTGTGTGTTTAGTTTTTAAAAAAAAACTAAACACTTTATAGAAAATAATTGAAGTATCAATTATTTTCATAAATATTGGAATTAAGTTAATTAGTAATTTTAATTAAAAAGTTATTATGATGTATTTTAAAAAAAAAAAAAAAATAATGAAAACTAAATATACGGTACTTTAGAAAAAAAATCCAAAGCAGAGTATTGTATGTGGAATTATGAAAATTAGAAAACGATCGGTCCTAACGCCATACACGTAAATATAAAAAAAGATAATCACGTTGAACCGAAAGTCTTTCAATAAAAGCTGGGCCCATTAAAAAAGATAATATTGAGGTAGTAAGATCTTTACTATCCAGTAAGTGTCTTAGTTATCGACAAGTGATTCGAATCTGAAAAAAAATAAAAGGTACAAAAAGGGGAACAAAACAAATATATGTTAAGATAAAATATATTTGAAATAAATAATTTCTAATCTAATACACTGATAGTACAACTATCCTTAAAACACTAACATTGGTTGTACAAGTTATGAAAAAAGGGATTACATGAATATGTGCTAAATTGAACTGTAGTAAAAGAAAATTACAGTAAAATAAAATATGTTCAAATATGTCTGATTTGCAAAAATATAAATATGGATTACAAATTTAATTCAGATACATAGTTGTATATAAAGAGACATTACGCTTCTGTAAAGAAAAAATACACGGCCAAAAAAAACCAAGCGTATACAAACAATATAGTTATAAATTGAAAACGTCAATGCATATTCACATAAAATATAAATTGTACACCAAAAGTGTGTATAGAATGTGTATTGAATTGTTACAAGTTTGAGAGACCACAAGTTTCGGAATAGTGAATTAAATAAATTATACAAAAAAAAATATACTTAGATACAATCAGATAGAAACCATTAATTCGCCCATTCGATATTTCAGCACAATCCATAAAAAAATATTCAACTTGTAAATTGAAGAAATAAAATTTTAAATACCATCTGATTAATTGATGTGAATCAACTAATTTTAGTAATTGTCTTCTTTTTGTAGCTATTTTTTTGTGACTCTACTGAGCCAACTAATTTTTGTAACTACCTCGATGAGAGGACTATTGTAACTAACAGAGAGAAATACTCTTTTTAACTGAACTGAAAGAAGTATTTTTTGTAACTCCTTGATGAGACGATTTTTTGTAACTCAGTTCATGAGATTACTTTTGTAACTGATTTGAAATATGTGCTGAAATATTAAAGTAAGCTTGTATATACGCAAGTCATTTCTGATCTAAGCCAATGCCTGTTGAAACTATGCAAATTCTCAACTAGCATAAACCAATAATTATATAAATTCTTTGAATAATAAAATATGAAAAAATATCAATAATAAATTTTTATACAGTGGAGTATTAAAAAAAATTATTCTCCACTCCAGGGGGCCAAAAAAATTAGCGACATGCTAATTGGAAAATATTAAACCAAGAATGACATGAATAGATGAATGAAAAATCTTACAAATGTGGATTAGACGTGAAGATTTAAATATATTTAGATGTTTAATTAGGATGCAGTAACGTTACCATTCCCTTGATATCCTCTGAGATAGTATGGCCGAATGTTGTATATCGACATGCCGAAGGTTTTCTTATTAGATTTTGGAGCTTTTAGCCTAACTGAAGTTGGTGTAGTGAACTTTATTATCTTGTACGGTCCATTGAATTTTGAAGCGAATTTAGGTGCGATATTCTTGTTCATATTCGGGGCCAAGTTTTTAACCATGACCAATTGACCCACTTTATATTTAGACAGCGTTGGTTTATTTAAAGTTTGGTTGACTCGTTGTTGGTGAGCAATCTTTAACGCATCTTGTATATGTGCTTGTGATGGTTTAGCAGAACTCGTGATTAACTCAGTTAATTCGTTTATAATCACAAACGGCGTCATTAACTTTCTACCAAAATAAACTTCAGCTGGTGTTGAGTCGATTGTACTTTTGTAGGAGTTGTTGTAATTGAAAATTACAAAACTCAAAAATTTTGACCAATTTTTATGGTCTACAGAATATTCTTTGAGAATGCATCCTAAATTATATTTTATCTGTCGATTGAGGCACTCGCTCTTGTTCGAAGATGGTGTATAGCTCGAACAGTAGGCAGCTCTAATACCATTATTAAATAAGAAGGTTTTCCACTTGATCGACGCAAAGGCTGGTCCGTTGTCGGCTACAACAACCGTCGGATATCCGTTTTGCAGGAAAATCTTCTGTATCAGTGAAATGGCAACGTCACTGGTCTGCCTTTTACATGGAAAGGCGAAAGCAAATTTTGAAAATCCATCTACAACAGAAAAAATATATTTAAAACCTTCACTTGATCTAATAATAGGACCGATAAAGTCGACGTACAAAGTATGTAGGGTATACTCCGGCACGGAACTACTCAACTGAACCCTATCGTTACGTGTATATGGCCTTATAGCCTGGCACACTTCACAGGTTCTGACATAGTCCCTTACTCTTGCATAGAGGTTTTTGTAGTAAAATATTTTACTAATTTCACGGAATGTTTTAATTACTGAATTATGCGCAGCATACTTGGAATCATGATAATATCGAAGAACGTAATCGAGTAAATTATCTGGTAAAAATATACGTTTTAGTCGATTCCTTCCGACGAACTTATAAATTAACCCATCCTTTATGCAAAAATTAGGGACATTCATCTGAGCCTTAAGGTTTTGATAAATGATTTTACATTCGGGAGAGTTACGTTGCTCGCTTTTAATAGAAAGGTAATCAAAATTTGTATTAGCTAAAACGTTAATAAAGTTCAGTTGCGCATTGTTCCTGATTTCTTCATTCACCGATTCTAAGTCAGTTTGATCCAAAGTATTGGTTATCTTTTTTAAAAGGTTTGCATAACCTGGATCATTGCTATGCAACTCTTTAACTTTAATGAAATTTTTGCCTGAATCTTGATTTGAATCAGTAAATTTGTTCACTATTAAATGGTCAGTTTCGTATAACCTAGATAAAAAATCGGCCATATTGTTCAATTTGCCCTTAATATGTTCCGGGGTAAAGTCATATCTCGAAATTTTAAGGATCCACCTAGATAATTTATTAAATTTATTGGGGGTATTAAAAATCCACAATAACGACCTGCAGTCAGTCTGTAGAGTAAACTTGCGGTCGGTTAAAAAATCTTTAAATTTATCTAGGGCCGTTACTACTGCGAGAAGTTCTAATTCATGACTGTTATATTTTAATTCGGCTGGATTCAATTTTCGAGAACAGTACATAATGGGGTGCAAACCGTCATCATACTTTTGAAGTAATACCGCGCCCAGACCAGTAGCTGATCCGTCAGTTTGTAGCACAAAAGGTTTGTCAAAATTAGGATGTTTTAAGACAGGCGCACTTACTAAAGATTTTTTTAAAGTAGAGATTGCATCAAGATGAACCTTAGTAATTTTGAACCTAACGCCTTTCTTTTTTAAATCGTTTAACGGAGCTACAATCTGACTGAACATGGGAATATAGCGGGAGTAAAAAGCCGCAGCCCCAACTAGACGCATAACTTCTTTGACGTTTTTTGGAGTTGGCATGTCATTGATTGCTTGCACCTTAATAGGGTCTATAAAGCGTCCCTCAGCGGATATTACGCTATCCAACAAACGTACCCTCGACATACAAAATCGAGCCTTAGAAGGATTAATAGTGATACCGATAGACTTTATTTTAGTGAACAAGAGATTCAGGTGATTTAAATGTGATTCAATGTCGGGTGAATGTACAATTAAATCGTCATAATAAATAAGAAGAAATTTATGACGAAATTCTGCGAGACTGGAATTTAAAAAACGAGCTAATGATTGACTAGCCACCTTTAGCCCGAAAGGCATGGTATTGTACTCAAACAGACCATATTGTGTGACGATCGCGGTGACATGTTTCGAGTCATCTGATAATTTTATCTGATGAAAACTGGATTTCATGTCGAGGAGTGTAAATACTTTCGAATTACCTAAGCTAGCGAAAATATGAGCCATACTGGCTGAACTCATCGGATCAAACTCTATATGTTTGTTAACAAACCTATAGTCAGCGACTAACCGATAAGAATCGTCTTTCTTTTTAACAAAGAAGACGGGTGAGCTATAATTAGAGTTCGAAGGAGAAAGTACCCCTTGTGTAACAAGCTCTTGAACATGCTCGTCCAAAAGTTTGGCTTTATCGGGTGCCAGATAGTAAGGAGCTTTACAAACCGGAATGTTATCGATTAACTTAATTTTATATTCAAAACCCTTGGCAAGACCAGGAACGTCAGAAAAAATCGATTTAAAGTTTTGAAGAAGTGTTTGCAACACTTTGGTTTGTTTGCTATTAAGATTTACTTTCGCTTCGACAATGGTATTAATAATTCGATTATTATTACAAAAACCCGAAAACGGTATTTCAACATTAGGATGAAAATAAAATTTGATCGTCGACTTAAAGAAGTCCAAAATGATGTTGCAATCTTTAAGTGTGGCAACACCTAAAATTACCTCAAACGGTAATGAATCTACTATAAAAAAAGTTTGAGTCCATGAAAAATTAGCCAATTTAAAATGAAGTTTCGCAGTTAAATTACATTTTAAAAAATTATTTCCCGGCAAAGAAATAGTTTTATCAATTGATTCGGTGACGATGTTTCTATTGTTAGCTTTTAACTTGTTAAAAGTCGCAGTTTTAATAGCATTAACAGTAGCACCGGAATCAAAAAGTGTTAATAAAGGATAACCTTGAATGAAAATGGTTTGTAGAGGTAAAATAGTATAATTTAAAATAACATCATTAATAAGAAACTTGGGGTCTATTGCGAGTTTTTTGGAACCGTAGTACTAACATTTATATTATCCCTCTTTCTTTTAAAACAATATTTAAAATTGTGATTAGTACCTTTACAGAAGGTACAAAAAAATTTAGAGTCATTATGCGTATTTTGAATTGAAGTAACGTTTACACTGACGGGTGTTGTAGTTATTCGCGCTTGAATTTCCTCAATTTTAGTGATTAGTTGATACAAATCCTTATAAGTATCGGGAATTTGATATAAACCAAGAATAGATAGTACAGAATTATTGGCATGAGCAAAAATAATTTGTATGATTTCGGATTCAGATGAATCATTAAGTAGGATGTTCGCGAATTTTATTATTGAAGGAACAAATGTCGAAAATTTTTCAGTGTCAGGTTGATTTCGCCGGACTAATCTATCAATTAATATCTGTTTAGTCAAAGGTGGAATATAAACTTGTAATAAATTATGTTTAATATTTTGCCAAGACAAAGAGTCAGCCAAACAAGTAGACCAAAATGTTTGTGCGTTCGAAGCACACCTATTGATTAAAGATTTCAAAAGAACGTCTATAGGTAAAAAATTAATATCAACTAAATGTTGAGTATCGACAATAAACTGTATAATATTTTCTGGAACCGAAATGTCCAGAATAGTGATTTTATTTATAAAGGAATCTATACTCGGTTTTGCAAAAAAACTAAAATTTGAAGTTAATTGATTTGAACTAGTATTATTAATTGATAGAGCAGTTATAATCGTTGCCAAGGCATCGGTAATGCTACTTATCTGTATGCTTTGCTGTTGTATTTGCTGCTGTACATCCGAAACGTGCAGCACTGACGCATGGAACTGTTGAGCTGTAGTGTGCATCTGCGTAGTTATAGCCGCTAAGTTAACTGCTGATACTTGATGAGGCGTGATGAATAAGTCATCTGGTGCAGCTGGAGGATCGTCATCTCCTGGGGTACCTGGTGTATTACGAGTTGTTCTCGGCATAATGAAAATTTAAACCACAAACAAAATAGAAGAAAGAGAAAAAAAATTAGTACTAAGTTAAATATAATTATAGAATTAAAGAAAATGTAAAAGATATAAATGAATAAATATAAAGAAAAAATTATAATCATTTCAACTTTCAAAAAGAATTTCAGAATCACAAGTCGAGCTTTGTGAAAACTATCGAAAACAAAAGACACATATGGATATTTGCTCTGCTTCCATATGTGTATGTAAAAAAAATAAATTAGTTTAATTTAAAAAAATATTGGGGTGTTTAGTTTTAAAAAAAAAAACACTAAACACTTAATAGAAAATAATTGAACTATCAATTATTTTCATAAATATGAAAGTTAAGTTAATTAGTAATTTTAATTAAAAAGTTATTATGATGTATTTAAAAAAAAAAAAAAAATAATGAAAACTAAATATACGGTACTTTAGAAAAAAAATCCAAAGCAGAGTATTGTATGTGGAATTATGAAAATTAGAAAACGATCGGTCCTAACGCCATACACGTAAATATAAAAAAAGATAATCACGTTGAACCGAAAGTCTTTCAATAAAAGCTGGGCCCATTAAAAAAGATAATATTGAGGTAGTAAGATCTTTACTATCCAGTAAGTGTCTTAGTTATCGACAAGTGATTCGAATCTGAAAAAAAATAAAAGGTACAAAAAGGGGAACAAAACAAATATATGTTAAGATAAAATATATTTGAAATAAATAATTTCTAATCTAATACACTGATAGTACAACTATCCTTAAAACACTAACATTGGTTGTACAAGTTATGAAAAAAGGGATTACATGAATATGTGCTAAATTGAACTGTAGTAAAAGAAAACTACAGTAAAATAAAATATGTTCAAATATGTCTGATTTGCAAAAATATAAATATGGATTACAAATTTAATTCAGATACATAGTTGTATATAAAGAGACATTACGCTTCTGTAAAGAAAAAATACACGGCCAAAAAAAACCAAGCGTATACAAACAATATAGTTATAAATTGAAAACGTCAATGCATATTCACATAAAATATAAATTGTACACCAAAAGTGTGTATAGAATGTGTATTGAATTGTTACAAGTTTGAGAGACCACAAGTTTCGGAATAGTGAATTAAATAAATTATACAAAAAAAAATATACTTAGATACAATCAGATAGAAACCATTAATTCGCCCATTCGATATTTCAGCACAATCCATAAAAAAATATTCAACTTGTAAATTGAAGAAATAAAATTTTAAATACCATCTGATTAATTGATGTGAATCAACTAATTTTAGTAATTGTCTTCTTTTTGTAGCTATTTTTTTGTGACTCTACTGAGCCAACTAATTTTTGTAACTACCTCGATGAGAGGACTATTGTAACTAACAGAGAGAAATACTCTTTTTAACTGAACTGAAAGAAGTATTTTTTGTAACTCCTTGATGAGACGATTTTTTGTAACTCAGTTCATGAGATTACTTTTGTAACTGATTTGAAATATGTGCTGAAATATTAAAGTAAGCTTGTATATACGCAAGTCATTTCTGATCTAAGCCAATGCCTGTTGAAACTATGCAAATTCTCAACTAGCATAAACCAATAATTATATAAATTCTTTGAATAATAAAATATGAAAAAATATCAATAATAAATTTTTATACAGTGGAGTATTAAAAAAAATTATTCTCCACAGATATTTTTCTATCAGAATAAATATGAATTATTTTTGCCCTCTTTTATATGATTTCAGTACAGAAACTACTAACTATATCGTTAAATTAGCATAACTTTAGTATTTTTGGGACCATTTTACCACAATCGGAACAAAAATTTTCTTCGATTTTTTGTGATTTTTTCCTGATACAAAACACACTTTAGAGATTTTGTTAATTCACTGTAATAATAGAGCCATATATCGGCCCACTGGTTGGGCAATGGCCTACCCTTGTAGATGCTAGCTTTGCCTGTTAGCGACCTTGAATATTCATTACCTGCAAATTGGGGTATTTCATGCCTCTATCGTCTCGCCTGGCATTATCTGCCTCTTTTGCCATTGTATTTCATATTTCTGAGGATGGAATTTTTTTTAACGATCTTTTGATACTCAAAATACAGCGTACTAGCACTCTTTGACATGAACGTTGTCTAATGTAACTGTTATGGGTACGTGCAGATACGTGAAGCGTATGCTAGTACTGGTAGTCCACAAACATCTATTACTCTACTTTTGAGATTGAGAAAGGGATATCAGTCTTCACTCTATGTGTTCTAAAGACCACAACTTTTTCCAAGCGTTTGCCGTTCTAGCTTTTATTTCAATAGATTGATGATTTATTGACTAGTCCACATACTCTTTTCACCGGGCATTATCACTTACATAATAGGAGAGGATCTGCACATAATAGGACTCCATAACGGATCCATTGTGTGCAGACTGTGCAGCGAGGAGAAGGAAACATCCAGCCACATCATCGTTTGCTGTGGTGCATCTCATCCCGAATATATGAACCTTCGGTAAAACCTAATAAGCAAGCTCCTAACTATTGCCGAATCTCGTCAGATAGGAGTAGACGGGGTCACACAATGGGCCATAATGTCGAAGTGAAATACATTTATAGACCCCAAGATATATCTATCTATCTATAAACTCCAGAGTGACTCCATTTACGTATATTGGTGTATATTGTTCGTTTTACATGGGCTTGGATTTTGCTAAGGTTAATGTTCTGACCAATGTCAAGGTGCAATAAGTTCCTTCATCATATCATTTGAGTTTTCTGCAAACAAGGCGATATCATCCGGCAAACGCAAATACACTGTACCTATTTTAAATATTTGTTTACACAAGTTCCACAATAGCCATTTTCAATTACAGTTGTAAGGATACACATTTATATCCTTAGTTTTCGTAGTCAAGTGGAACAAGAGCAATAGGGAATTTGCATGAAAATTTTTTTTCACTTGAATTGAAGCATGTTTACTTGAAAAATATCAAGGTAAAATTACTTTTTAAATAACTTTAAAAATAAGCGAGATATGAATGATTGAAATTCCCGATTAGACAAAGAGGGTGATAGCCCTCTTGATATGTTATGTGACGTCATTTACACTTTCACCATTTAAAATACACGTAAAACTCCGTTTTTAGTATTTTTGTAAGAAAGAGACAGATAATAATCTATAAAAGCTTATAGCTTCCTTGATATTTGTCGGATTTTAATTTCGTTTTTAAATATTATTACATTATTAACAGTATTTTCATATTCTGCAAATAAATGTGAAAAAAATTTCATGCATATTCCCTATTATGTTAGCTACCAACGTTGAGAAGTTAAATTTTTTTATGGACAAACATTTAATACACAAAAGATATCACTAACATCTAACATATAATTTTGTAGTGTAATAGTTGAAGTCATTAAAATAAGATTTTCTTATTGTTTTTTTTTTTTTTTTTTGCTTTTCTTATTATAGAATTGAACTACCATCATATTTTCAGGGTTTTCTTTAACCTTTTAATGTATTTTTTTTGTGTTCGTTTTTTATGAGGGTCATTTATTCCTCCATGAGTTTTAAATTTATTATTATTTTTTTTACTTTATACAAATATCCAAATTAATCTCATTTAGATTGGCTCTTGATTTTATGAAGATTGGAAAAAAATAAATGACAGGCTTTATTTTGATTTGTTTTTCTCGTTTTATGAATAATTTGAATTGTACGAGATTGCGATTGAATTTAATGACAATTTTGTCTTTTAGACTACTATTATTAATTGATTTAATTAATCTGAGCATTTTAAAATATGTTTATATTGAGTAGATTTACATACTCGGGCTATGTTTTAAATGCAATGGTGATAGAATACTATGCTCCCGTCCATAGCCTTAAAGGAATATCTCAAAACCATTTCTAACTGCCAATTTCCTTAGGACTTTAACTGGTTTTCATGAAACGTCTTAATTCTTTTCCGATTTTCTGAATGGTAACCTCATTTGTTATACGCATCTTTGTATAATTCAAAATTTAATACTTTCTATTCTTATTATTTTCGGAAATATTCAAAGCAGGCTGCTTCTACAGTTCCAGTACAATCAGATTTTTATATTTGAAACAATTAAAACTGTATAGCACTTTCGCATAGTAAAAATTTGCGCTATTTAAAGTCTATGTAATCTGTGATGTTTCCAATTTCTGTGCACTTTCCTATATGGATTCCCATCTTTCTCCCTTTTTATCCGGGGAAATCTGTTGCTGCCAACATATATTAATTGTGAAATTTACACTTCAACGTTAAGTTGCTATTCTTTCAAAGATAGATAGATAGAGAGATATATATTGGGGGTTATAAAAATATGGCACGTCGATCTTATGGCCCATTGTGCTCCCGCTTCACTTCAGTCTGACGAGGTCCGGTGATGGACCTTTCGAAGGTGTATCATGTTGTATCCTCTTGGATGCATTCCAAAAAAAGATCTTTCCGAGTTTTTGCTGCAGTATATTTTCCCAGTGATCACTTGTTTACATGCTGCACTTGGAACTTCTTAAATAGGCTCAGGGCCTATAAAGTGTATTCCGTCCCCCTTCCCTGCTAATGTATCTGCTTTTTCTCTCTCCAAAGAGATACATTCAGTATTGCGTCAAGTTCTCACCTTCGGTTAACAGTTAATATTATCTTAGGTTGTACTTATAATATTCAGACCGACTATAATTATTTTAAATTTTCTACAGCCCAATCATATACAACGGTATTGAATGTTGCTTCGATCAATTAACGATGTCTAGGCATTTGTATTGATTAGTTAAGAGGTTAACATACTTTAAGTCCTGAAATCCAAAAGGAGAGGCACAAAATGCAAGGTCGCTGAAAGTCTTGTTGCTATATTTTTTTCATTTATATCTGAAAAACGGTCTGACATAGCTTCAAAAGCACTAAGTATAAAATTTAAGAGCATTGAATGAAAGAGGTATCCTTGAATAAAGTCTCTTTAGATAAATGTATTCTGAGCATTCTTTCTCTGATTATCCGTTCGTTCTAGTTTCCAGAACTTTAACTATGTTCATCTCTTAATATCAATAGTTGTAGTCTCGACATTTCCAGGTATCTGCCTTCTAAGCTTACATTGATTGAACTATTTTTCATCATAACATATCGGATGAAAATTATGATTCCTTCGATAATCCTCGCTTCAAAAACAATTATTCTGACCAATTTAACATGTTTAATTTGATCAAGTGAAATGTCTGCTATAAATTATACAATTTATAATATTATATTGATTCAAAATATGCTATCACATAACATCGTCAGTATGTATAGTAAGCGGTTGAGTCAATGACCTCCATACATTACATTATCTTACAGTTTAAAAGAGGTAGAAGCGAACGAAAATAAAACCGCTCCATATATGAAATAACATTGTATTCATGATAAACACTTTTTTTCTTCTATGTTTGATTAATCAGAATAAATTTAAGAATTGTATAGAAGTTTGCCGGATTTAATTTTGTGATAATGTTGAAATAATTAGATAGATTCTGTTATAATAATTAGAAATAATTAGATATATTCTGTGCTATAAGCATTTCAAATACATGTACGAGGTCTGTCCGAAAAGTATCCGACCTGCTTCTATATCTTCGTGCTAGATTGTTCGCGCGACCTCTGCGAGATATGAACGTCAACAGTAATGCCTCACGAACTTATCGATTGACACCAACAGTTAACAAAGCCTTTGTTGCGTTTGCCGAATTTTGTTATTGTTATGAATGACTGAAAGATCAGATCAACGAAATTGCATCAAATTTGGCTTCAAACTCGGAAAAACTTGTTTGGAAACTATTAAAATGATACAGAAGGCCTTTGGGAATGAGTGTATGAGTAAAGCACAAATAACAGAGTGGTATAATCGCTTCAAAAGTGGCCGCACATCTGTTGATAGTGATTCTCGTTCTGGCCGACTTTCGACGACAACAACACCGGATAATATCGAGCGCGTGCGACTTGCGATTGAAGAAGATTGACGTTTTACTGTGCGCGACTTGGTAGATGATCTTGGAATACCAAAAACTACAATTTGGGAAATTTTAATCTCAAATTTAGAAAGTGGAAGCGGTGGGAGCGGTGGGAAATCTCATCGCATTTTATGCAGCAGTTCTTAACTAAACACAAAATCGCACTGCTTCGCCAACTTCCGTACAGTCCCCACATAGCCACCTGTGTTCGACGACAAAAAACGGTTGAAGATAATGCGGCGAGGGCACTCAAGGCTATTCAAAAAACTAACTTCCAGGAATGCTTCGGAAAGTGGAAACACCACTAGGAGCATGTTATTCAATCAAATGGGGACTACTTTAAAGGATGTCACTCACCTGATGACGAAAAATAACGCCAGCGCGGAGATATGAAGGTAGGTCGGATACTTTTCGCACAGACCTCGTATTTTTATCACAAAAAAGAAAATTCATATATTGAGGTCTAATTATATAAGGTCTATACAAGATCTTATAAATCAACTATCAGCAAAATGATTGTCAGTTTGATAGATCATAGATTGATATATGTACGGTAATCACTATTAATCAGTCTTGTATATCAATCAAGAAAATTGCCATTCAAAAGAGTGTGTGACTCGGTTTATTTAAAGTTTTCGTTACTTAGTTGGTGGTTATAATGATATTCCCAAAAATTTGCTCTGATGTAACTCTTTAAGAATCCTGGAACATTAACAGAATATATGTTTTATTTCGAAGGGAAAAATGTATATATACAAAAGGATACCGGCCTACTGTCATGCAAATACAATAATTGGTCGAAATTTTAATCAATAATACAACACAATCAAACTTGTGAATTAATTGTTATTCGCGCAGCCATGTTTCCTCCAGAATTTAGACTTCCGTATGTTGAACATTTAACATGTATTTTAAAGTTGTTTATGAATCATATTTATAAAATGTATCAACAATTCTGTTGACCGTATACAGTTGTTTCATAAGAACATTAATTTTAAGCAATGCGTAAAATTATGAGTAAATAGGCGCACGGGACCGCTATGTTATTAACATTAACATTTATTTGCGGAGCACTGTTGTCCCGAAGAAGACAGTTTGGTAAGGCCTTTTCTCATTCAATTTGGGGTACTTTGTATCTTTTGACATAGTCGAACATTAGTCCATATATATAGAGACCTATATATTTAATTTAAAATAAAATTAAAAAATAATACATTGCTAAATATCATCTATTATTTATTTATATTAATTAGTAATAAAAACAAAACATGTGTGACATATGTTTCGGTCGTTTACGGTCATTTTTCAAACACTGTACATAGAGGTCAATGTATTGAGTAGACATTATTACATTATATTATGTAGTCATATACATACACACACCTATGTCAACAATTCAAGTACAAGATATTACAGGTAAATTAGTTTCTAACCCATATAAATATAGCCTTAAGATATTATATTAAATTCACATAATAACATCAATATTAATTAAAGTGTTACA
Source organism: Nineta flava (assembly GCA_963920215.1). Taxonomy (NCBI): domain Eukaryota; kingdom Metazoa; phylum Arthropoda; class Insecta; order Neuroptera; family Chrysopidae; genus Nineta; species Nineta flava. The sequence goes on from OY986042.1 coordinate 36,301,056, forward strand.
TAAATTTGATTACTTTTATAATGAGATAGATGTTTGTGGGTGGTTGCGTTATATGTATTATGTTACAACAACAATTTTCAATCTATGCTACTCATATATGAGCATTTCTTAATTATTGATGTATGAGTCGTACAACTAAAGATTTCTTCTTCAGAATAGTTTCAACATAAGATTGTTTTTTATACCCGGATTACATAATATATACAAGGGTATATAAAACTTTTTGTAAGGGTTGAAAATATAGATCGCAGAAAAAAAATTGTTGGTCTAGGTGTTCATAGAATAGCTTAATTGACACGATAATTCAATAACGAAAAGAGATAACAATCAAATTTTGTATTATAATGCTAAAATTGGGCAGAAGTCGGAATGGACAAAACTGGACAGTGTTTCCAGCATTTGGAGGGAAATATCCGTCTAAAGAGATCGTAATACTTTTAAGTTGTCTCGAAGAGAAAATTTAAAACTTTGTTTAAAACATTATTTAAAACTTTTGTTTTCATAAACTCATACATACCGGGCATTAAAGCAAGTAAATAGTTAACTTTACTTGCTTCACCTAAAGATTACGGTATAAAGATTATTAAGATAATCTAGGTTTTTTTAAGAGAACTCTAGGTTTTTGAAATAGAATTTGTCGCGGTATCTTGGCTCTCTTTTTAACTTTAAGTTGTAATAAAAATTAGTGAAATAATTTTTAAGGACCTCAGCACACAATCTACTTATAGAAGGTTGGGATAGTGCGAGGGAATATTAAAGATGAGATTGAAGAATAGAGGAAAGTTATTATTTTGAAACAAAAAATTTATATGTTTACCAAAAATTTGTCAAGTTAAATTTTGTCAATTAAAATAAATTGAAGGCAAGTTTAAACACACAATAATAATAATGTTTTTATTATAAACACGTTGTTGTGCTGACTGTATAAAAAGAGCAGCTTCACTCAAATTAAAGTCAGTTCTTAAATTCAGTCCGAAAGGAACAGTAGTACGGTTTAAAGTTAACATTATTGAATTAATCATTGTTTAAATTAGTATTGTTTGAATATAAATACAAAAATTATTGAAGAAAATTAAATATCTTTTTTGTTTCGAGTATTAGAGTCTGTATAGATTCGATAGTGCTCCTTTTTTTTAAGTTAAAAAAAAAGCCAAGATACCACGACAATTGGCGATCGTGACAGGCCCTGGAGACGCATTGGGAACGAAAAAGAGAGCCAAGATACCGCGATTTTATGTTTCGCCCCATTTCTTAGAACAATTTGTATTTTATAAATACATGTTTCAACTACAAAGAACTCATCAACAGTAGGAATTTGCTGATCGTAACTAGGGATGATGCGGGTATTCGTATCCGCATCCGCAACCGCGTAACTTTCGAATTAGTTTTAGCATCCGCATCCGCATCCGCAATAATCACTGCTTTTGCGGATATATTGCGGATGCGGCTGTTGCTTTTTTAGCCTTTTTGTTTAGCGACATTGCTCTTTATTAAATATAATGCATCAAATTTTAAATTTTCATATTAAAAATTTTTATTATAATATAAGGCTTATAAAAAATTATTACCATCTTCTTCCTTTATTCATGTATCTAAATATCTATTTTAAAAAAACTTGGCATATAAATCCGCATTCGCATCTGCGGATGTGACCCTCAAAATATCCGCATCCCCGGATGTCAAAAATTTCGCTCCCGCAACTTACCTGATATGGAGAAAAATCTCTCTCCGGGATATGGCATACAATTAATTGCAAAATAATAAAATCGTGTTAAAAATCAGTTTCCCTAAACATTCTATTTTCTATAGAATTACATAAACTTGTAAAATTTCAGCTCGATTGGATAATGGAAAATAATGTATAAAGATTATCAAAAAAAAATCAAGAAAAACTCTGGATTTTTTTAAATTATATTTGCCCCAATCTTAGATCGATTATTTGTAGATGATAATGAATTTCAAAAATTCAGAAATATTACACCTTCAATATTTTAAAAACTCTATGTATTTTAATAGAAAATATTAAATTACGTTTTTTTTTATTACTTGCAAAAATATTTCATAAATATTGGCTTTTTTATCAGATTCAATGAAATTAATTTGCAATTATTTTTTCAATATACCTAATTGCAAAAATACCCTTGAACAATCTATGTTTGTAAGATAAATGCATTTTTGTTGAAGGGCACTTAAGGTTGAAATCACAACACTAGCATGAGGAATTAATAAAAGTTTATTCTGTTTAGTTAGATGAAACTCTACTTTACAAGAGCGCAAACGAATTTAAATTACAATCTTGATTTATATAAATTACAATAGTTTAACGTAGTGTAAATGTGTAACCTTTTGATTCATGGGTATGAACCAAATTTTATTTAGTGGAAATAGTATAAATTAGTAGTTTTTAATGGAACTCAAAACTATCCTTTAGAAAATAATTTTAGATTTCTTATCACTGAAGTAATAATTATACTGGTTATAAAATAAGTTTCCATAGTTTGGGAACATAATAAACGTTTAACCTACACTTTCACGCGTATTTTACCATTATACGTATCAAATATATAGAAGTGCTGCTCCCCTGTGAGGATCACGTATCAATATTTAAAATGTTGTATTATCTTCACTAAAACTGATCAAGTGCAAGTTTGATTCTCAGATCGAAGGCTTCGTACTTGACTCGGACAAAATAAATACTGTTTTTACTTTGAATTTTGATCCGTAATTTATGTACAATTGGTGATCATAATTCGTGGAGAAAGATGGCCGAAGACTAAAATATTTATAATAAAATTTCAAATTCGCCCCAATATCTAGATCAGTTTTTCTATTATTGTATTGGGGCGAATTTAAAATTTTATTTCAAAAACCTAGAATTCTCATTAATTATCATTTAATAATCTAATATTTAAATATTTACAATCATTCAATGAGCAATTTATGGCCACACCACCATAAACTAATATAGGTATAGCCTTCTTGATTTATTACGTCGTTTATTACTTCCTAGCTATAAAAGTAATAAAATATATTTATTATTAATATTATTTTAATTTCATTTGTCAATTATTTGACAAATGGCCATTCCATACTGGTTTATGGCTGTATGACCTTAAAGTCTTAAAATTCTCAATAGTTTGGAAATATATAAACAGCTAAAAATAAAAACAATTATGTAAAAATTGAAATACAATTATTTTTGTTAAAATAAAAAATATTTAACTACTTAAGTTTTCTTTTAAAAATATTGATAAATAATTGAAATAGAAAATAACTCAAGATATTTTTTACATTAATGTTAGGTTTGTATGTACCTATACACAATCAAAATACTAAGGAAAAATAGACCGGCAGATGGGGACCCAGGCCCAGTAATGAGAGACAATATGAGTATACTGTGCACTATGTTCTGAATTTCAATATGTAATCGCGATGGTACAATACATCTATCACCAGAATAGTATTCGTACCCATCAACAAACTTTGTATATTCATTAATAGATTAGGAAAATAATAATAAATATTGATTTAAAGTATATAAATTATTTCTTTATTTTATATTTTATATTGGGTTTTACCATTGAATTTACCAGGATATTTTGGTTTATTCCAACAACCCTAAAGCTCTGTCTCTGGATCTTTGGTTTTCTAATTTTTGTTTTTTGGTCGTTTTCAACTTCACCAAACCACCTTTTTTGGCATTCCTAGTTTCTCTGGCTTTGACACTGATTTTTAAATATATTTTTGTACATCGGCTGTCCTCCATTCTTTCCATATCTCTCAATTATTCAATTTTTATTTATAATTTAATCTCCGTTATAATACACGGTGTCCAAAAAGTATGAACACTGCATAATAAATCGGTGGTTTAAACTAAAAATTTTCAAACGGTAATCCCTAGTAATTTTAGATTTCGGATTCGGTTGATCCACAAGGGCGAAACAAGGTCAAACTTTGAAATTTTAAATAGAAACCCGTATTTTATATTGCATATTCTTAGTCTACGGAAAAAATTCGTATATTTTGTAGGAAAACTTTTTCTTAAAAGTGCTTTGTTCTCTCGCTAGAGGTCGTTTTTTTCGGTGAATTTTTGGAGAAATTCTACGAATGAATGAAAAATAATAGAATTCATTGAATAGTCAATTTTGATTTATAATAAACTTTATTTAATACCAACTTCGATTTAATTATTATAAATAATAATAAATTTATTCGAATTAAAATAATAAATTTTGTTATTATTAATCGTAAATAATAAAGTTAAACGCCCTCTAGCGATAGAACTAAGCACTTTAAAGAAAAAGTTTTCCTACAAAAGATACATATTTTTTTCCGTAAAATATGAATATGCAATAACAAATATGAGTTTCTATTTCAAATTTCAAAGTTTGACCCTGTTTCACCTTGTGGGTTCACCGACCCGAAATCTGATTAGCGCTTTCAATTTGTCGCTTAAAATTACCAGGAGTTACCATTTGAACATTTTTAGTAAGATCCACTTCAAGCGATGGATTACGTCGTGTCCATACTTTTTGGACACCCGATATATATTTATGTTTATTAGTTTTAGATTTTATGATTACATCTTCTGTACTTATCTATCTCCGAATGGTCAAGTATGAATCCGAGTATGTCTAAATGTGGCAGAAATGTAAGTATTCATAGGTCAGCTGCCGGTCTAATCAAAATCAAGAAAGAAGAATTTTATCACGCCGCACTGTATAGAAATAATTCAGTTGAATGATCATTTAAAATAAAAATACATATACACCATCAAACCGGACATTTTAAATCGTATTAACAAGTAATCGAGTGGAAATTTTAAGGGTGTATTTTTATTTATTTTTTATTAATCGAATTTTATTTTCTCTCTGTAATCTACGTTTTTTCTTTTTTGTGTGTGCAGTGAGAGTTATTTTCGCTTTGCTGCAGTTGTAAATATCATTTTGACATAAGATTTTCCGTCGTTTATTACGTTTTTTTTTCATTTTTGAAATGTATTAAATTAAATAAAGCATGAAGAAATTATTATTCAAACGGAAAATTTTGTTTTTTATTTCTAATGGATTTTATTAATAGTTTCTTTGCAATTTATTCGATACGTACAATGTTATTGTAATTTTCCGGATGATGATTTAAAATGCAGTGAAATAAATATGTTTTATTTTTCGAGGGAAAATAAAAATGTTTATCATGCAATAATTTAAATTTTCCTGAGCATTGTATGACAACCATTTTCTATATAAAATTTCAAAATGCATCCCAATTCCTAGATCTATTTTTTGTATTATATAAATACGTATTTCGATTTAAAATTAGTCATCATCAGTATGAATAAGGTAGTCGTAATTTTTCTTCGGGTAGATATGCTATTTGTCACTAATTTGGTGATAGGTAGTTTTTGAAACAATCACCAAATTATCAATATATTTCGACGGAGAAAAATAGATTATGAGTACATTGTAGCCGAAAACCCTTCACAAATCTCACTCATTTTATAACCCTAGAAATTGTATCAACTTCCCCCTTTTTTAAGTTCGTTAATTAAAAAACCTTGATTTCATCTTAGGGCTTAGCTGGACTTATAATTGAACTAATATCAGAATAAAATTACAGATATAATTCACAATATGGTAAAACTCACTAAATGTATCTGTCACTGAATGCGCCCAGTTTCAATATTGAATTGATTTATTTCGATATTTTTCAATAAATTTAATTCCACATAAATTTTAGAACAAAACAAAAAGTAACCCATATATTACAATTTCATTTCCCAACAAATTTTATATATTAGATCAGTAATTTAAATATTTTCTAATAAAAAAAAAACAAGAAGATAGGCACATACAAGATAATTACACGGAACTGAAAACTTATATAACCGTACGAGACAACATTTGTGGTAAGGTCGTATACTACTCGAACATTACATATACATATAAATACTACCGTATATGTATAAATTACAAAGTATATATTTGTATTAAACTCCGATTTTCAGTTTCTTCATTAACAGTATAGGATTACTTTTCAAATTTTGCCCCTATTCCTAGAACATTTGTTTGTATTTTATAAATACGTATTTCGACTACAATGTAGTCTTCATCAGTATGAATTAGCTAATCGTGACTATCTCTGGGATATGGATTCAGAGATATGTTGCTTGTTACTAATTTGCTTGTTTTATGTGAAATTTGGGAGAACCGAAAAATCGTGTATAGCTGCGCACGATATTGAGATGAACCACAAAATTGATAAATCGAATCTGAAATCGGTACACAACCCCACAGAATTAGATGCATACGAAAGTATCTATATATACAAATTGAGAAAACAGATAATGAATTTAGACAATGGCCCAATTCCAAATTCTGATTTAATAAAATTAAACCATTTTCAAAAATATAAATTCAATACCTGAATGTCAAGGTTAACGTAGATACACTCACTTTAGTGACAAAACAAACGCAGCATAGTCACCAAAGAATACCGCCAATAAATAGGTGGGGCTTTCCACACACCTAATCCAGTAGTCAGGCAACTCAAATAATCCTCAAGTCAGATTATACCCTCAGTCAAATCGTATAAAAGGACAGAACTTTTTTAATGTCGTTGTGAGACACACACCAAATTAGCAACAAGCAACATATCTCTGAATCCATATCCCAGAAATAGTTACGATTAGCTAATTCATACTGATGATGACTACATTGTAGTTGAAATACGTATTTATACAATTCAAACAAATGTTCTAGGAATTGGGGCAAAATTTGAAATGTAATTTCAAAAAATCTAGAGTTCTCTTTGATTATATTTGATATTTTAATAATCTTTATGATTATTCAAATAGCAAACGTACGTTAATAAATGAACTCTACGATTTTAAATATCTTATTCGCTCTGTACACATGGTCACAAAAATTGAAGTTCTTATTTCAGCATTGCTTCGAATAAAACTTGTTCAAAAATAACAATTTTTAAAACACTAACAATTTTTATTCCAAACATTTTCCCAAAAACCGAAAGAATAAGATAAAAACAACCATAAAATTTTGAAAAAAGAAAGCTACTTTTGTAACCGACCGAAAAACAGTAAAATATTGCATTAATGGTGGCAGATTTATCAATCGACAAAAATCTATGGTGTAGCGGTAAGCACGCTGGGCTAGAAATTAAGAGATCTTATGGTTCGAAGGTTTGTGTCTAACCTAAAAACTATTTTTTAAGTTAAAGGACTTGATTGTACTATCTATGATAAAGCTAGAAAATAATATTATGGATCAATCTAGAACTCTGATCAGATTGAAATAAAATCAAGGAATGCATAACAAACAATTTAAAACAAAAAAAATTAGAGCAAAGTACCCAGTTTGGATTCATAATATTCTTTTCTAGCGTTTATAGCATGATGATTTGTACTATGAGCACAAAATTAGCACTCATTTATCAAAATTCTTAGTGGAAAAGGTTATTTATAATGATCAACTTATATTCGAAGCAATTTTTTGGAAAATCGAACAAATAAGGCACAAATCAATTATAAAATTTTGAAAAATGAGCACTAGGTCTACTCTCTTTATTGATTACATTACTTAAAGGGTTTCATTTTCAGCATAAGTCGGTATAAAGAAGTAATAGGCACCAATTTATACATGTTAGATTATCAAATGATAATTAATGAGAACTCTATTTTTAGCACTACAATATTGTGGCCATGCGTACAACAAAACCGTTTAACTAAAGAGTTCTACTATCATTATTGGTTACATTACTTAAAGGGTTTCATTTTCAGCATAAGTCGGTATGAAGAAGTATTAGGCACCAATTATTCATATTAGAATATCAAATGATAATTAATGAGAACTCTAGGTTTGTGAAATAAAATTTCAAATTCGCAACAATACCTAGATCAATTTTTGTATTATAAATTCGTATTTCGACTACAAAGTAGCTATCATCAGTTTAAATTAGCTAATCGTAATTTACTCTTTGACAATGATAAATAGATAGAAAATAGAAATCAATAGACAAAAATAAAAATAAATAAAAATTAAACAAAATAAATTAAAATAAAATCACTTTTATTGAAATTACTCTTGTTAAAATTACTTTCATGCAATTTACTCTTGTTAATTTACTCTTATAATATTAAAATTACTCTTATATTGTCTCCGGATATGTTAATCGTTGCTAATTTGGTGACAGTTTAAAAGTGAAACAGTCTATTGATTCCTATTTGTTATTTCTAATTGTCAAAGAGAAAATTACGACTAGCTAATTTATATTGATGATGAATACTTTGTAGTCGAAAGACGTATTTATAAAACAAGAACTTATCTAGGTAATTGTGGTGAATTTGAGATTTTATACCAATTTATACCCTTAAATTTTTCTTTTCGTCTTGTGTCTGAAGATAACGCCCTTATCAAATACACCATAATCACAATTTTATTCCAAAAAAAAAACAACAACTTGATTTGAAACTATACAATTTAGTATAGTGACACTATCATTTTATAACATATTATTTGCAATCAGTTTACAACAAGTACAAAATCTGAATGAAAAACAAATAATTTCGATAAGACACAGAAAATGACTTTCCCAATCCGTGAAATATAAATCTAATAATAAATCCGTATTGCTGTCACAATAAATACTCAAAACAGCAACAACAACACTCTTTCTCGCCTTGAATGTGAGTATATATTGTGTATACACTTATTTTGCAATGAGTTTGGTGCTAGGAGAATATCGATGGAACGAGGTTCGAATGTGTGGTGTATTGTGTGATAGTGACTAAGAGGAAATATCAGACGGAGAATATGAGGTACGGGGGTGTATACTTACTGTGTGTATGTGTGGGTGCGCTTTTGGTTGATTTTCTCTTGAACAACGTACAACGAACAACAATTGTGACATACTGTGGCATGCACGTTGTGTATACAAACTATTTGTAAAATAATGTAAGTGGAATAATGTTGTTCAATTTTACGATTATAATTCTATTTGACCCACTTTATTATTTGGTCAATTATATTTGATAATCGATAAGGATAAAGGGAAATTTGGAAAAATGAATACAAAGTGAACGAACAATGTAGCGAGCAAAATATGGAAAACATTGAAAGCCTAGGAATATCTGAGAATAGTCAGATTATTTTAGTTTTGACCAGGAAAATCATAAATATACACGCAGAAGTAAATGTGTTTTATGTAAATTAATATTTTGAATATCACATAGCTGTTCGTGTCTTAAAACTATTTCAATTCATTAGATTAATAGTTATTCCCTCCAAACAACTTGTTTTCCTTAGTTATTTCATGTCTCCTCTTTTATACGGTTACCGACGATAACTTGTAAATCATTTCCCAAAAATCGAAAAAATCAGAGAAAAAAAATGTATGGCAAATTTAACCCAGAAAAAGTACATAAATTAAGATGATTTGACAGATTGTTTCCGTGATATACCCTATTTACCATATTTTGATTTAATTCATTTTAATTCTTAAAAATAATTAATTAGGCCCATGATCTTTTTACAAATCAATTTTTAATATCTAAAACCTTTTGTCATGATTACGATACCTCGAAAAGAGTTATGGAATTTTTTCCCGTAGTCAGAGAATCAATGAAAAGCCAAAACATCATTTCATTTTCGGAAAAAATTTGAGAAAAATTTCTATTAAAACGTTTTCTATTTCTATTAAAATTACCGTTTCACTAAAATCACTACTTTTATTTGTTTTGAAAAAAGAAATTATGCGAAAAATAATTTTCAAAAGCACGAATAGTACTTTTCACTTTTTTAATTCAAAGTAGACTTACCCGAAGAAACTCAGTCAGGTTGAGTAAGCTAACATAAAATTCCCACTTTATGCAAAATTTAACCATTGAGAAATCAGTACAAATTATCACCCCCCCCCCCCCCAGCCTTATCATTGGCATGTTTATTGTATCCAGTGTCAAATTCTGATGGCACTATACCCCTTACGAAGAAAAAATAATTAAATTAGGTAAATAATTGTTTAATAGTTCTCCCATGTGTAGTAATAGTTTAGGAAAATTATTCGGAATTTCTAAAAATCTAAACCATCAAAAAAATTTCTCTAAAAGTAAAAAATTTACCACTTTTATTATAACGGTCAATCGGTAAAGAATTAAAAGATTTATTTTTATTTAACATTTATATTTTATTCATACACAAATATATTAATAAGGTATATTTTATGCCCCAAATTACCAGCCCAGAATTTCAGAGTATGTATTCAATGTATTGTATGTTCAATGTTTTTATGTATGACCATAAAAAAGTGTTGTTATTATTATATTTTTTTCAGAAAATGTTTTTATTGAAAAAAAAAAAAATTATAATTGGTAGGAACCCTGTATTTACTCTATCTCTGTCCCTTCCTCTCATTCAGAGCTGGACGGAGTCAACCTTCGCCCACCTATGCCTTAGGGGACTAGGTGGTTAAAAGTACAATAGATCAGCAAAGATATGATTCAGAAGACCGGCATACTTATGATTACAACCCATCACTAGTCTATCCCATGAGACGACTTTCATTCATAGAAGCAGAAAACAGAATATGTTAAGATTGTAGAGAGAGATACGCTTTATCGGTTGACAGCGCAATGTCTACGAAAGATATCACAGTTTTTTAAACAGGTAAAATAAAGAAATACTAACTTTCGTGATTTTACCAAAAAAAACAACGACCCCGAGTATTTTAAAATATAGAAAAATGCTGTTTAATTTAATTATTGTGGTCAATGTATTTTATTGTTTTGGATGTTTTTTCTTTGGCTGAGTGAATATTCCTAAATTCAATATTTTACAAGCTCCCCGTAAAACATGGTATGAGTTGGTTATCAAACTAATAGCGGCTTTATACTTTCTTCACACCAATACATACGAGTTTTATACGTATGTTTGTGTGAGTGTGTTTCATGTATAAATAGATGTATTGGTAGCATAATTTAGGAAATTCCTGTTTATACCTTTGTATAATATAACAAACCTATTCTTATTCCCTTATCCACATGCTTATATATACTAACATTCTTCCTTCAATCTTTTAGGTATAGAGATATACAAGGTTTATTATAACATATTTTAAGTATATACAAATACATATATATATAGATACCGATTACGTTTGCATAAACATAAGGACTTTTAAATTATTTATCTTAAGGTATCAAGAAAAATCAATTTTTATGATCTAAATTTAAAATCGATTCAAAAATAGTTTTCAAACACGTTTTTTTATTGAACAATAAGAGTGGTCTCGCCAGTGGCGGATTATTCATAAGGCAAACTAGGCACGTGCCTTGGGACGCGAGGTTTCAAAAGGGCGCGCGTGGAAGTTTTTAAGAAAAAAATAATACCTAAAGTCCACCCAGAGAGTAAGTCGAATTTCCAAGTTCTATCCTTCTTGCTTTCTTCACTCTCATCACATAGTTAAAATTTATAATGTATTAGATTTTGCCAGCGGCTTCGCCCACGTGACATGTGACTTTCTCGGGATAAAAGTATCCTATGTGTTAATTCAGGGTATAAGCTATTTTCATACAAATATCCGTTACGCAGTCTTTGCGTGAAAGAGTAACAAACATTCATCCATTCATCCTCACAAACTTTCGCGTTTATAATATGAGTAAGATGGTAACTAGAGGGGCGCTGATGAAGTGCTTGCCTAGGACGCGCTGTAGACATTTAATCCGCCTCTGGCTCTCGCATGCTGCAAACTTTCTATCGACCGATAATTTACTCAGTATGCTAATTAATAGGTAGATGTGCGTACTCCCGTAAAACTACATGTCTATATTAATGAACCGATTAAACTATCGATCGATAAAAAGTATACAGTGTGCGGATACCCTTATGGGCACAAAGTCATCATAAAATCATTTCAATATAAAACAAGGCATATTTAGTTTATTAGAATGTTAAAATAGACTAACCGTGCATATTAAGTTGTGCATGAGGATTAGTATTTGATTAAAATTAAGTTTACTAACTACTTCCCCCTTCCTTTGATCGTCATATTGGAAAAAATGTGCAAATAGTTTTTACGCTATATATCTTCATTACGCTTTATATTAGAAAAAATTTGTATGGAAGTCTTTGTTCGAAATCGTATTCTATACCAGTTGACTTGAAATGCATCTTTCGAAATTTTTTTTAAATTGTTAATTTGCTATAATTTATTGTGGTCAAATATAATTTTAAAAAAATCCCATGTTTTTTGTAGAGCATTTTATTACGGATTGGAATATTCGCCTTTTGTAAATCCAATTTTATTAATTTTTAAGTGTGCCGCATCGAAGGGACGAAAATGGCACAGCACTAATGGATATTCAAAGATAAAATTGTATTTTTTGAGAAAAATGCGGTTCGAAGAAAAAAATGTATTGATCATAAAACGTTTTTATTTTGGTTAATGAATACGAATCAAATGTCTTTCTTTCAAAACCGAAATATTTTCACAAAGTTAGACCCTCCTGTATGTTATGATCAAACTTGTATATTTTTTTTCATATAGATAAAATAACGTTTATTATTCGAATCAAAAAATATTAACTTATATCCCAATTGCGTTATTTTGATTATAGTCGATCGTTTATGGTATTATGGGTAACATTTAACATACTATTATCAGCAGTTAAACACAAAGTTTGTGACATAAAATAACATATTGAGAGATCATATCTACAAGACGGTTGATTTTATCGCCACATAATAAAATTTAAATAGATCCTCAAAATATTTGAGTAGAAAATTTGTACAAATTTAATAATCAACTGTTGAAATCTGATGATAAAATGCTTTAACTCGAAACTAAATGTTTTCTTTACAACCTTTCTACAACATTCCCAATTTGCATATAAATAATACTCACGATATATACTCGTAGGAATCGATTAATTGGAGTTTGAAACAGGTTTCAAACAAAAGTTAATGAAAATTTAATTTTTCAAAAAAATTTCTTAAATCTTATAATTTTGAAGAAAAATCTCTTGGACCCGCCATTTTGGAATTTTCCATATAAGGGAATGTGCTCAAAATTTGGTATTTTATGCCGCATTCAATGAAAAGACCCCTTCAGAAAATTTCATTTTTCTGAAGGGGTCCTTTTTGCTACGAGAATTAGCCCCCCAAACTTTACTTTATCGAAACCATAGCATTTGTACCGTAATCTGCTGAAGAGGCGCTGCCATGCGCAAAGTAAAAAAATAAATAAAAATAAGTTTTTCGATTTTTCAAGTGAAAAATATTTATTTGAAAAATGAAAAATTTTTTTTTCCATATAATCAGGGTTTTGTTTGGTATACAGCGAATATGCTCAAAGAAAGGAAATGCAGCTATTGTTTTTGTACCAATGTTGGAATTTCGTAAAAATTTCTTCAAATGCCCATCGATCCAACCTACTAGGTATGTTAAAAATCACTATCGCACTAGTTTCAGAAAAAATTATTTATTTTTTCTTTATGTTTGCCTTCAAAATTTTAACATTTTTTCTAGCTGTTACCGTTCGATGTGAAGCCCAGTCCGATTTTGCCCATTCACGAACTTGAACTTACTTTTTAGCTTTTTTTTTTCTTATTTTCCACCGTTACAAAGTTGGAACTAAACTTATAATACACTGGTATATATTATAGATATCGGGTATACAAATTTTCAATTATTGTATGGTGTGTGGTATCAACTGTGATATACATTTCAACAATGTCAATTAAATTTTTTTTTCCTTAACAGTTTTTTGAATAACAGGTTTTAAAATTGCTGTTCCGCAGCGTATGATCTCTGAGAACAATTTGAATCAAATCACGAATTAAAATAATTTTGCACTTTCGGGACTAAAATGACAAGTTTTCTCACTCCAAATAGGAGCTAAAGTAGTACTTTTCTCCCATATCCTAGCAACAAAATCAAAATGACATATTTAACAAATTTTTTTTTATTTCATATTTAGAAATGTCATTTTGATTTTGTTGCTAGGATACGTATTAAATTTACTTTTTCTCCCATGGGAAACAAAAATCTACTTTTTCTCCCAAATGGGAGAAAAGTACTACTTTTGTGCCCATTTGGAGGGAGTAAAACTGTCATTTTAGTCCCGAAAATGCAAAGAAATAATATAGTATTGATCGAAGGAACATGATCAGGATTGAATACAATGTATTATGGGTTGCCTGTTTGAAAAAATGGTTCAAAAATCATGCTATACTGAACATTAATTTTTTTACAAATTCAGAGATTACTCACTATGCAAGCATGCTTTGTGCACTTGATCGATTTGTTCATAGATTATGAGGTTTTTATTAAGGAAAGATATTAAAATATTGTTTTTTTCATGTTTACAAAAAAACGTTTCTAAGTTTCTAAATGTTATTGATATATTCAATATTGTAATTCTGTTAACTGACAGTGGTCGAAAACGATATCATCGATTAGATAGATTTGTTGCTACTTCGAAGTGATAGTTTTGGTACTAAAATTTGATGAATTAAATTTAACAAAAAAATTATGTACATCATTTGATTTATTTTGTTATAAACTTAATTGAAAAAAAAAACAATAATTTATTTAAAAAAAATAACTATGCTGGTATTCCACTTCCATAACGAGTGTTAGCTGCGGTGGCAATTCCCACCATTCCAAGTTGTGAAGCTCGTACTTCTTGTCTACCACCCTCTGCCCGAGCTGAAGTTGCAGCCGCTTGCCGTCCAACATTACTTGAGACTTCAATAGATGTTGATATCACATGCCTTGCAATATCATTAGCACCTTCTTGAATTAGTTTAGCAACATTACGTCCAACTCTTGCAACACTTTCTTCAGCAGTAGCAACTGTAGTTAATAAATCCGTACCAATTGCAATAAGTGCAGAATCCAAAGCTATATTTATTTCTGCTGTTGTTTTCTTAACAGTTCCTTGCAAACCTAATACGATTGTATTTACCGTTTGTTGTAAATCTTTTATTGTTGCCGTGCAAATTCCATCAATTAAGTTAAAAGCTTTGCGCACAGCTGCATTAGTGTCAGTAGAAGCAGCATCAATTTTACTTTCAGCTGAATTGGCAGTTATAACAATTTGTAACGCAACTTTTCGCGCTGCATCTGCTAATGTTTGAGTTGCGACTTTCGCACCAGCAGCAAGCACTTTAGCGGAACTGGCTTGGTCAGCAGCCGCCGCAGTAGCTGTTGCAACACATCCTGCTACTCGTTTCGCAGAACCGCCTTGTACTGCGGCAGCAGCGCTTGCTGCACCAGCTGCTCCAGCAGCTTTTGCTGCAGAACTTCTTGATGCTGTACCTAACCGCAATCCATTTACTGCTGCCCCTCTGGCCAATCCTAATCCACTACCACCCACTCCAACACTCGATGCACATACTTCTTCCGTTGCACCCAAAAAAGTTACCTAAATATAAAATAAGTTTTAATTATGAAGTTTTGATCTGCTACTGATGAGTTCAGACTATCAAAGATTTTTTACTGCGTAATCATTTTTACAGTGCGTAATATTTTGTAAATGATGTTAATGAAAAATCTTTAATCTTTAACAGTTTAAACTGGATTTAATTATAATTTTGACAATTAATCAATTTTCATACCATGTGTGTAGCAATTAACAGACATATTAATATTTTATTCATATTGCTTGTGTTTTAATTGTCAGTTCTGTGAATCTCGTAAATGAAATGATCAAATATTTCAAAAGATTTTCCCTATTATAATAAATAAATCAAACTGTATAATATGTATTATAAAAAGTACGTTTTATATCCAACATGAGTTATCATTTTTTTGTTTTGTATTATAAAATTATTTCAATATTAGTTTTATATATTCAAATTAAATAATGTAATAAAAATATGCACAATAAATTATGTTTATTTCGATAGATAAATATTAAATTGTTTGGTGGAGGATATATATATATATATATATATATATATATATATATATATATATATATATATATATATATATATATATATATATGTATATATATATATATGTATATATATATATATATATATATATATATATATATATATATATATACGTATCCTGTACGTACGCACCTATTGATAAAGATAAATTGATTAAATTATCTTTCTTTATTCATTGAAAAAATTTTATTTAAACTTTTTGTTTAAAATTGAAATTAATTATGAAAATAATAGATATTTTCTTCAAAGAACATCTGGCTCATATGAAATTTGGGAGAAGCAAAAAATCGTTTATAGCTGCACACGTTATTGAGAACAACTACAAATTTGACAAATCAAGTTTAAAACTACTGAAATCGGTAAAAAACCCCACAAAATTAGATGCATACATATACAAATTGAGAAAACAGATAATGAATTTAGAAAATGGACCAATTCCAAATTCTGATTTAATAAAATTAAACCATTTTCAAAATAAAAATCTAATACCTGAATATCAAGGTTAGCTTCGATACCCTCACTTTAGTGACAAAAACAACGCGGCATAGTCACAAATGGATACCGACGGTAAATAGGTGGGGTTCGTCACACACCTAATCCTTTAGTCAGTCAACTCAAATAATTCTCAAGTCAGATCATACCCTCAGTCAAATCATATAAAAAGGCAGAACTTTTTAATACCATTGTGAGACACGCACCAAATTAGCAACAAGCAACATATCTCTGTATCCTTATCCCAGGGATTGTTACGATTAGCTAATTCATACTGATGATGACTTCATTGTAGTCGAAATAGGTATTTATAAAATACAAATAAATGTTCTACAAATAAATTTAATACGAAACTAACTGAAATATATTTTTCTATGCATTCTAAAATACTCCTTGATTTGTTTACAGCGACAAGAAATACTGATTAAAAAAAAGTATAAATAATTAAAAAATAAAATAAAAATACAGACGAATTGAGAACCATCCATCTTTTTAAAGTCGGGTTAATAACTGGAATCAATCTGAATTGGCTTAATTAGCTTTTAGTCAAAATCAGCAAAACAGAACGCGTGTTTGTTTGTCTGTCTGTCACAGACGTTTTTCTCATTTTGGCGCAGTTTCTCGTAGATGATTGGCATAAACGGTTTAGTTTTGGCTGGAAATAAAAAACAAATTTTCAGGGGTATCGTGTATTATATGAAAATTTATTGAAGCACAAATTCAGAAACATATAAGATAGTTGTATTTTATTTATCATTTTTTCGGAAAACCCGCTAAAAATTGCTGTATATTGATGGGAAATTATCAGAATTAGGAATTGTTTATTGCATTTTTGGGTGTTGGAAAAATGAGGGTGAAAAGGGCACTCAAAAATAAATATTTACTTCAAAATTATTGTCTGGATAATCAATTAAGAGCCTTTTGAAGCCCCATTTCAAAAATGTAATTTTATAAACAAGATGTTTTTTAAGTCAAGCTGTGATTTTTCATTTTGCTCATCACACTAGCAACCGTGAATATTAATAATCAGTAAACAAATCTGGGATGCAGCTACGTAATGTTTAAATATGGTAGCCGTTTTGGGCACTAGCTAACAAGTTTACGGACAACATTAGCCAAGGTTTTTAAGTCATGCTTTTTGTGAAAAGTGAAAAAAATTAGATAAAAATGTTTTTGAGATTTTACGCACCACGCCAGAGTTTGTTTATACATATAAGAAAGTGTTTCAAACAAAAGTTGTTTATGAGATAAATATTTTTTATATTTTCTGTATTTTACACAGTATAAAAAAATAGATTTTTAGCACAGATGCATGAAGAGCAAAATTTGTACAGATTATTTGTTACCCGACAAAATCCTCTATCTTCGGTGAAAACCGTCTTAAAATCAGTAATATAGTTTAAAGTTTTTATAGAAAAACCTTCTTTAACAAAATTGTCGAACGATATTATTTGTCCGGAAATTTAAAATAAAATAAAATTGACTTTCTAAACTGTCAAAATTTAGAAAAAAATAATTGAAAATAATTAATAACTGAGTTAATTTCTTAAAGACCCGGTATACACTGAGTTCATGAAAAAACTCAAACAAAATAAACAATTTTTAAAAAAAGTAGATATTTTGTATGTAAATATTTTTTCTACCTCTTGCCGATGCAACAATTTTGCCTTTCACGAACTTGATTTTAGCTCATTATCTCTTTACGGTTTTGCGTTATCGTGTCCACGGGTAGACAGACAGACAGTAGGGACAGAGGGATATGCGGAAATGAACTAATTAGGTAACTTTTGAACACCTATACCAAAAATTTTGCTCATTTTGTCCAGCATGGTCTGATATTGCCAATTTACAAGCTTGACCTTACTTTTTAGCTCTAAAACTCACACACGAAAGTTCAGCTCGCTATCTTTTCGTTTTGGAGTTATCATATTGACGGACAGGCAGACAGACAGGCAGAGAGACGGACATGCGGAAATGGGCAAATTAGGCCATATGATGAACACCAATACCAAAAATATATTTGTACGATTTATATTTGCAACATTTACAAAGTCCGGACTAAACTTAATATACCCTGCTATATAGCATATATACCGGGTATAATAATTCGCGATTTTGTAAAGAGCCTTTCGTAGTGCGCCTCTGCGCTATCTGAGGATCATATTTTCCAAATTTCATGTTCCTAAGTTCAATACTTTTGGCTTGGTGATAATGAATCAGTCAAAGACTATAAGACTAAACAAATCTTTCACATACGTACACATACACATCCTTAGAGAACTTTTTGTAAACGTATTTACACTTTGGTCAGGTATATATGACCAATAGTCCAATTAATATGAAAGCAGCTACCCTAAAACTCCTACCCAAAAATAAAAAATACTGTCGTGTAGGAAAAATATTTTTTCGTTTTTGAGATATATCGATTTTTCGAAAAAAATGTGTCTTTGAAAATTGGCCATTGTTGCCCAACGGGAGGTCGTAGAAAAACGCTCTGGGGCTTATATTTTTCTGAAAGAGATGTACTTTCATGCTATTAAAGTTTGAGACGATTTCAAAATTTTTTAGCCCCGAAAAATCCCTTTGAAAAAATGCTTTTTTGTGAAAATAGAAAAAACAAAAAACGCTTCCCCACAAAAAATGCAATTTTTCAAAGTGATTTTTCAGTACTCAAAAATTATGAAGTCGCCTCAAACTTTTAATAGCATGAAAGTACAACTCTTCCAAAAAAAAAAAGCCCCGGAACGTCTTTCTACAACCTCCCGTTGGGCAACAATGGCCAGTTTTCAAAGACGTATTTTTTTCGAAAAATCAATAAATCTTAAAAACGAAAGATATTTTTCCATTCTGCAGAAACGTACTTATTTTGTTTCTTGAGATCTACTTTTGTGGCAAATAAAAATACTCAAATTTGAAAAAGTTATGGTAAAAACAAGAAATGACATTTTTCGACGGTCTTTTCGAAATATCTCGAAAAATTATGTATCGATGCGAACTCAAATTTAAATAGAAAGCTCTTTTTATTACCTATGACTTTCTCATTTACTTTTTTTCGACTGGAGTTTAGTTTTTTTTTAATTTACAAAAAAACTGTTTTTCGGACTTCGCGAATTTTTTAGGTAAACTTCGCCATTGCGAATCGAGTTACTACATACAGCAACTTTTCTTAGAATTTTTTTCCTACACGACAGTATTTTTTATTTTTGGGTAGGAGTTTTAGAGTCATTAACATCGGGTTAAAAATGTATTGGTTGGACTAAAGTTACCATGGTACTAAGTGCCCATAGATTTTATTGGAAAGTACTTTGAAATATACCTTAAAGTCATATTGAAACTTATCGTATCTAAGTAGAATAAATGACGAAACCTACTTCAGATACTTCACTTCTTCAAAGACAAAACTGGTTGTAGAGTTTTCAACTTTGACACCAAAATAAATTTGACACCTAAATATCCTTTAGATCATAGTAATTTGAACTGTTTAATGTATTAGAAAAAGTACTTGGTAAGCATGAATAGAGAACAAATAAAACTTCAATAATTAAATTTGTAAATTGTTTTGTGCAATTTAATTTTTTTTTTTTACTATGAATACAATCAAAAACTTAAACTACATAAATTATAAGGAGGATATTTGTATCAAAAGATTCCATTATGGTGTACTATGTGCCAAAGTTTGTACACCAACTTCCATTGTATTTATAATTCCATGTTGATTCAAATTATTTGAATGTTCGGCCAATACAGCTAATGTTGAATAAAACCCGTCAATCATTGCATAACCATTAATACTTTGTTTTGTTAATGATTGCATTAATTTTGTCGATGCTTCAAGAATACTATTAATTTCTTCTCCGGTTTCTTGAGCAACAGCTTCAATTTCTTTCAGCGCTTGTTCTACTTCTTTTGCTATAGCTGCAGTTCCACTTTTAACAGTGCTCACTGCAATACCACCAGTTCTTTGTGCTACTTCATTAATTTGACTACAGCCTCTGGATATAACCTCGTCAACTAAATCAGCTGCTGACAATGTTAATTCATCGGTTACCACAGCTGTACCGGTGACTATCGATGAAATTGCTGCTGTTGCATCTAGTAGTCTAAGTGCCAATGAATTAAGTCCAGAATTGAGAGTGCTTGCAACACCAGCAGTTGTGCCACTTACATGAGCTGCAAACGCCCGTGAAGCTGCAGCTAAAGCGGCACCACTTGCAGCGGCTAATCCAGCACTATTTGCAACAGCTTTTGGAACAGCTTCTGCAGCACCGGCTGCCATTTCTGTTGTGCCATAAACTGGTAAAATCTATAAATTAAAAAAAAAAACAAACATTTAGAATGAGTACTTTATTGAAAAATTTATTGTTATAAAAATTAAAAAACGTACCAGAATTCCGAATAGGAATAAGCATTTGGTTATAGAAAATCTGGAATTCATTGTTCTTGATAAAAATTTCAAATTGTAATCAATGATAATAAAAAGGCAACTGTTATTTTATATGCACATTTTTATCTTTAGCATATACAAATAAAAGAATAAAAAATATATATCCGAGTCAATACTTCATAAAATAATTGTACACAAAAGCGCTTTTACATTGCTGACAAATTTTAAATAGAACGATTTGTCACGAAACAATCTTAGTCGGCAATAATCGTCCATATCGGCTAAAATACACAATAATATAATTGTAAACAAAATTTTATTAAATAAATTTTTGAAAAAAATAATATCTACAATCGAAAGACATTAAGGTTATTCGATTAGAAATTAGTATGCAGTAAATTAAAATAAACTGAAACTTTTTTAATTGTATTCATTAAAAACAATTGGTAGACTGTTATGTATTGAATTTTGAATATCACACATGTTTTCAAGCAACGTTGCCAAACATCTAAGAATCAAAATTTTATGCATTTTAAAATATGACTGATACAGGCCACGTTTTTTTTATAAATAACTGCACGATGTAATTATGTATAAAAAGTTATTTTACATATTTCGAAAGAGTTTATTCATATTAAAAACAGAGTTTTAAACTTTGCTGTAAAATTTTTAACTATTACAATAATGGATAATATAGGCTGTAAGCACGTAAGGCAAAAAAACCCCTAAACTCGGCCTTACGCAGTTCCGTGCTCTAGATAACAGATTAGTGTAAACTACCGTGATAAACTATAGTCCAAATTGTTTGTAATTTGAAAATCTAAAATCTGATCAAGTGCCTGCCGTGTCTCACATAAATTAGGGCTCCTTAACCAACTACGCATATACCATAATGCGTGATCTTTATATATTTTATAGGGGATTTAAAGATAAAATTTTCCAATAATCTATATGGGATCATTGAAAAATAGGCGAAACCATATTACGAAGATTTACCCGACTAGAACTTTTTGTGTACACCCGCTTGGGAACCAATTAGGTTGCCCAATAGGGATCCCGAATTGGGATGTAACGTATAGAAGTCTTGGGAACCAATTGGATTGCCCAATAGGGACCTCGAATTGGGATGTAATGAATAAAAGTATTGGGACCCGATTGGGTAATCCCTATCTGATCCCAATACCACTAAAAACTAATTATTACCATAAGTATTATTACTATTATTACTATTATAATTATTTTATCTAGAGCACGGAAGTGCTCTAGATCTAGTATGCCGAGTTTAAAGGGGTTATTACTATTGATAATATTATAAACGCGAAAATGAGTTTGTTTGTTTGTTTGTTTATTTATTTATTTTATATATTACTGTTTATTCAAATACGAGTATATATACTATTACATAGTAACATGTCACGAGAGTTTATTCAAAATTTTGATTTATTTTTCAAAAACTATTCAATATCTTGGAGTTTTTTATCTGCTGATATGTAATTTATATAAATTCTCACATAATAGTTCCGCCGAAATAGCAAAACAAAAATTCGTTACGCAGAAGGAGCGTCAACTTAGCGAATTTCCTTAGAATACATAAATCACTCTCTAGCAGTCATAATTTTAGTGTGATCAAAATGAAATATATTATCTGATATGACTTTAGTATTTGCAAAAATAGTTGCATATCCTTTGGAGGAAATTCGTAAAAAATTAAATTTATTAATAGCCAAAATAAATCGATGTATAACGATTATAGTTTATAGTTACAAAAGGAAACGACCATTAAAATTTTTAACAATAAAAAAGATTTCATGTATTTGTGTCAAACAAACACAAAATATTTAATATCTCTCTTAATATTAGAATAATCGAAAAATGTATAAGGAGTAAAGTTGTAGAAAATCAAGTTTGATACAATTCATTACTTGATCATTTTTCTGAAACTCTAATGTGAACAGAGATATTTAGAATTTTAACATTCAATCTTTAATTGTAAATATTTCTATCAATATTTGTGTAACAGAAAAATGGTAAGACACAAGATTGCAGTAAAACTTATTACCTACAACTTAACTCATGATAAATTTTTCGATTTTTCAAATATTAAGGGAGATAGTCAAATTTTGTTTTTTCCGCTCACTCTAAGCCCCATTTCCCCTTGTCCGATTTTACCCATTAACGAACTTGACCTTTAGAATACCAAAAGCGAACCAAATACCCAATTTCATTCCAATCGGAATAAAACTGTGACCACTAGAGAGTCCAGACATTTAAAAAAATTACATATGTTGTATATATATATATATGTATATATATATGTATATATATATGTATATATATATATGTATATATATATGTATATATATATGTATATATATATGTATATATATATGTATATATATATGTATATATATATATATAAATATATATATATATATATATATATATATATATATATATATATATATATATATATATATATATATATACAATAATACAAACTTTAGCGATAGTGATTTTTAACATCTAATAGGTAGGATTGATGAACATTTGAAGAAATTTTTACGAAATTCCAACATTGGTGCAAAAACCATAGTTGCATTTTTTTTGGAGGATTCGCTAAAAAATTGTACAAATTTTTATTATTTTTTTGGTTTTAATTAACTATTATGTTGGGTTTTCCTAATAATATTCCCAACAGATCCCATTTAGGCAAAACTTATATCAGATCCGTAATTTCCCATTGGGTTTTCCCAAAATAGATCCCAGTTGGCAAAACTTATATCAAATTCGTGATTTGCCATTGGGTTTTCCCAATCATATCCTAAATATATCCCACCCAGTTGGGCAAAACGGATACCAAATTGTAAATTTTTATGTTGGGTTTTTCCTATAATTTCCCGAAATAATCTCAGTTAGGCAAAATAAATTATGTCAGATAATTGATTTTTACATTGGGTTATACTAATGGGTCCCAAAATAGATCCCAAGTGGGAAAAATAATATTACTTTACCAATTTTTTCATTGGGATATCCAAGTTGTGTTTTATTGGGTCCCGATTGGGATAGCCTTGCTTGGCATGCCATCTTGATTCCCTATTGGGTCCGGACATGTGTAGAGGCAATTTCTAGTCGGATACTAAGCCAGCAGCAAGAAGAACAATTTGAACTAACATAAAACTCACGCAAAGGTTACTTTAAAGCCGAATATTTCGTAAACGGGGTTTATTTTGAGAAACGTGGTTACCAAATAAACCCCATAATGATTTTAAAATTCCAATTCAACTTGAGACTACTCGAGGCAGTAACCCGGGAATAGTTTTCCTTTGATATTCATGATAATTTTAATTTTGTATTATATGCTAGTATCACAGAACAATGATTTGGAAGTTAGATGGGGTTGAAAAATGTCACTTTATACTTATTATAAATATTTCAAGCGTAATATCCCTCGGAACATCTATAAATATGCCAAATTTCAGACCGTCAGTCCTAAATAAAGCTGTTGTAGACTAAATAAAGCTGTTGTGACATACTGGCAGGTGGGCTAATTAACAAAGCAAAACTACAAGTATGGGCTTTTTTTCTCAAAAATAATGTCTTTAGAGAATGTGTAGAATTCACTCGTTGATGATCCCTTATGAAAACCATATCTTAAATAAATAAAAATTTTTTATCATTACTTTAATTGCTTTATTTGAAAATAACTATACGTGAGTTTGAATTTTCGAAAGTAAAAACTATCCATCAAGCGCTCACGTTAACGTAAATGATATTGACGGAAATTGAAGAAAATAATTTTTAAGAAATACATATTTATATTTGATTTTGTAAATTGTAAATATAAGAAAAATATACAAGAAATTGCATTTGTATATAGAATTATAAAATTCAATTCAATAAAGATAAACTTCACAATATAAAAACGATATGTTTTTTGAAATATTATCACAAATTATAATTGATAATCAAACAGACGAAACATGAGGCAACTATATCTTGTAAAATTCATTTGTTTGGCTTTTTTGGTAAATAATTTTTTATACATTTTTTTATTTTTACGAAATAATATAATTTGATTAGTGTGTCCACTCCATTGACGGCGCCGGTAACAAATGGTGATCATATGGATTTATCGAGGAAATTTGTGATTTTATACAAGCGCCCATTACTATGGAAATCGGAACTTTAGTCCTTTTTAGTTTTTTAGGGTCGCAAAAACCATAGAAAGTTTAAAGTGTAATTTTTCTATTTTCCTCGGGTATACCGGGTTAGATGACTAAATTCACGGATTGGCAAGCTTTTTTTATTTGAAACATAGAGGAATACTAATGCTGAAACAATGTTCAATTACATAGTTCAAAATTTGTTTTACATCATCAAAATAATTTTCTTTGTCGTTGATTTACTTAGTAACGGATTTAACAAAATTGCTCGAAAACTTTTAGTATCAGCTCCGGCAACGGAAATACTTAAAATCATATTGTTAAGCTGAAAAAAAATTACTCAACAATTTAATTTATAGGTGAAATTTTCACAACAACATGCAGAAGCAATAGCAGCTGGAACGTCCTGTGCAGCAGGTGAAGCTGGTGCAGTTGTTGCCGCTGGTGCAGCTGCCGCAACAGGGTGTGCTACCGAGGCTGCTGTAGCAACCAATGTAGCTGGTAGACGCGGTCTCAGTGTAGGCGTAGATCATATAAGAGATACCAGTAACCAAAAAATATTAGCTGCAGGTGTTCGTAAAGCTGCTGACGATATATTGATTGCAACAAATGCCGCTGCAGCAACAGTTCTGTCTAGTGCAGATACAAATAAAGAAGCAATTGATAAAGCTGTTGCTAGACTTGGTGCAGTTATTCATGATACTGGTGATGTTCTTTTAATTGATGGAACAACTTTCAATGCTCAAATAATTGAAAATGTTAAATTGACAGCTGGAAAAGCAGTGACTGATTTAGGTGTAACATTGGCAACTGTACAAAAGCTTATCAATGAAGAAGTTATTGGAATTGATACAATTGTAAGTTCAGCAGTGGCACGTGTTCTTAAAAACATACAGGAAGGGACAAGTATAATTGCTACATCAACTCATGCTGCACTCCAAGCAACCAAAAATAATGTTATAACTGCAGCAAGAGCAGTGTCTGTTGATGTTTCAACAGCTGGGCGAGACGTATTAAAAACTACGGCAGCAGCTCGAGCAAATATTCAAAAATCAATTTTAGCATCGTCTGGTTCTTTACAAATTGGTGCCTCTTTACTCGGAAAATTACACGGTTAAAATACGAAATTTTGTTTCATTTATTTATGTAAATACATACATTTTTTTTTTAAATAAAAAAATTTCATTTATAATAAAATAATTTATTTTCATTTTCTTATATTCCCGAAAAAAAATGAGAGGAATTAATCTAAATTTGGAAGTATTATCATATCGAAATATAATTGACAATATCTAACGAAGTAAGGCGTCATGCTGACTCTCAACGCTCGTTTTCAGAGGCACATAAGGCCACGTGATACAATTTTAAATTATCTGCCACATAAAAAAGATTTTGCGTCTACATGGTTGGTTTCACAAATGAGCGTCAAAATAAATATCAATATCGAAAGTCGATATTTCGATTTATTTGCATATTGCTCCTTTATTCTAACCTCCTTCCTATAGCCTCCTTTATTAATACCCAATGATAAATAAATTAACAGTAAATATTAAATTGGGATAAATTTGTTGTGATGTTTTAAAAAAAAAAAACTGTACTAAAATACGTATTTATTAAAGTAAAATTGTAATAAACAACAATTTTGTGTTACGTAAAAAACTAAACTTTATTTATTTAGTTTTGTAACTTCACTAATTCCCGTGGCGGGAAATTTAAAATTGTACCACGTAACTTACTTAATTTGTTCCGAGTAACAAAACGAACAACAATTACTCATTTACAGTGCAAAATTACTGTTAAAATGTTGACAACAAGGTATAAAACTTTAAAAAGTTCCAGAACAAATAATGACTTGCTCTTTTGGGATATTCGCTTTACCTTAATATTGAATTCAATGTGGAAGCTTTGCATAAAAGAGTTACACCGTTCATCTGAATTACTTCTCCATGTTAAATATTTAGAAAGAAGAACTGAAAACGAAATAAAATATGTTATATGGAAGAAATTTATCGGTTCTTTTGAATGTTTTGCAATAATATAATGGGAACAAAGAAAATTGGGATGTTGAATGAAAATTTTTTTTCACCTTTATTTTCAGAATATGAAAATACTATTAATACTGTAATAATATTTAAAAACGAAATTAAAATCGGACAAATATCAAGGAAGCTATAAGCTTTAAAAGATTATTATCTGTCTCTTTCTTGCAAAAATACTAAAAACGGAGTTTTACGTGTATTTTAAATGGTGATAGCACATTATGACGTCATAATGTCTATCAAGAGGGCTATCATCCTCTTTGTCTAATCGGAAATTTCAATCATTCATATCTCGCTTATTTTTAAAGTTATTTAAAAAGTAATTTTACCTTGATATTTGTCAAGTAAACATGGTTCAATTGAAGTGAAAAAAAATTTTCTTTCAACATCCCAATTACATCTATGACTTTTTATCGATATTTAATTATGATTATTTATTATGTCTGCTTCATAAATCAATATTTAATCGAAGTATTTAATATGATGTCCTTTAAATCATAAATAAAATTAATAAAAAAATATATTATCAACGTTGATAACGAAACTGCGGAAGAGGAATATAAAATGGAAAAAAAATCTATATATATATTAACAGTAAATATTAAATAATATATATATATATATATAGGGTGTGTAAAAAGTCATTCCAAAATCTAATGAGCACTTTATAAAACAACATCAATTGCCGCCGTAAAATTTCATCGTAAGAAATCTAATAAATACTGAATAATTCAGTTACTTAGATTTTACGAAAAAAAAAGGTAAATTTTTTTTCCAAAATTTTTTAAAACTCTACTATAAAAACTTTAACGAAAAATGTAGTTTTCAGGTATAATGAATCATTCAATTTTCATAGAAATTAACTCTCCCCTGACGTATCTCTGCTGCCGATGTGTTCATTCCCCACCATTTCTTATTCCGTTAACGCGCTTCTCTAATTGGTTCCTTTATTTAATTAATATCTAATTAACGTTGGGTCAGGTGCAAAATGTCCAAGGACTTTTCATCCCCTATCCACCATTTCAATAAACTCCATGACTTTTGACTCACCTGTATATATATATATATATATATATATATATATATATGTATATATATATATATATATATATATACATATATATATATACATATATATGTATACATATATATATATATATATATATATATATATATATATTAACCAGGTGGATAATAGATAGTAGCACACACCCTCCACTTCCTTCCACGATTCTCCCATTTTTGTTGTCACACATATAAAGCGGGCGGGCTCCTTTTCAAATTCAAATCCGGGAACGTAAGCATCAGTGGCCCAAAAATATACGGTTTAAAAGATTAGGGAAACATAATACTTGTTAAATACTTGTTATATTAAATTATTAAAATTATTTAATTTAAATTATTTGACATATAGCCCAGTCAATTTAGGTAAAATAAAAATAAAAAAACTTATAGTTTTGAAAATTGGCCAAAATGTTCTTTGGACCTTTCTCTTGAACATATCCAAAAACCCCATATGAGGGAGAGGAGATGCGCAACAGGCAGCCATTATGAATTTTAGGTCCCCTTTTTTGGTTTTTCCTCAATATCTCGAAAACTGTCAACTTTTTCATTGAATTTCCTACAAAAAACGTATAAAAAGTTTTTTTCTAGCTTTAACCGTTTGAGAGATATATAGATGTATAACCAGAAGAAGTTCCTTCATTTCTTAGGGAAACAATTTTATTTTTAGATTCTTTTTCAGGATGTGACACTACTTCAGCTGCATACAACCATGAAAAATGAAAATAGTTTAAATAGTTCCAAAAAACCCTCAGTTTTTACAAATTCCAAAACTGTTTTATAGCCCAACCACCACATCATATGTAATGCCTGAAGGTGCTGAGAAAATGTTTCTGGCATTGTACGTGGCTCCCCCCACCATGACGATAATAAGCGCCTTTTGACGTGCCTGGTTCCAGTGCTCAGCCAGGAAAATCGAATCAGACGACACTTCTTTCCCCCCACTAAAGGTACAGTCATGCAGCATGCCCAGAGGGTTTTCCACCAGATCGAGTTGTGGGTGGGTGACCCTCTGGACCTATAAAAGTGCCGCACCTGACTCTAGATTGAACATGATATTTTCCTCATGTAGGGAGTGCAGACCAAGGTGTGACTGTCGGATGGCAGGCGTCTCATGCTCGGTCGCCTGCTCTTAATGCAATGGGGTGTGTCTCAACCATCCAGTGCCCCCTGTAGATATTTATTTACTATTATTCAATATCTGTTTATTTAACGACGTAAATAATTACTTACATTTTCTTTCTTGATTAATGTATTGCGTCAATGTATAAGTTTTTTTTAAAGTTATCTACCAGACAAAATATACGCAATTTTTTCTAGATATATATTGCGATACATTTATATACAAATTACATAGGATCATTGTATCCTAGAATCAGCTTGATTTATTCAAA
This sequence comes from Nineta flava, assembly GCA_963920215.1. Taxonomy (NCBI): domain Eukaryota; kingdom Metazoa; phylum Arthropoda; class Insecta; order Neuroptera; family Chrysopidae; genus Nineta; species Nineta flava. The sequence continues at coordinate 36,330,560 of OY986042.1, forward strand.
TAATCTCGTAGGCAACATCAACATGAAACTCTTTCAAATAATTATTTTTTGTTTAATGGTGGTAAGTGAATGTTTTTACAATATTTAAAGAAAGGGCATAATTTAAAATAAACAAGTTATCAAAAAAAACCCGATTATAAATAATAAATGAGATATTAAATATTATATATATATATATATATATATATATATATATATATATATATATATATATATATATAACGCCTTTTGGGACCAGTGCTCCATCAACTGAGCTACCGAGATTCTACGATAGGATGTACATATTGGAATCTTTATTTTTCCAAAAAAGTGACACTACGCTTCTCTTTATCCAATAATTACATGTTTTTTTTTTTATGTTTCAGGTCGCCATAAGTTGTGATTTACGTAAAATACATCCAGTGGATTCATATATACTGTCTCCACAAGCTCGTCAAGCAATAAATGAATACCAAGATAATCAAAATATGCGACGTATTTCAACTAACAGAAGGAATAATGCTAATATAGCTGAGCAACATGCTTTAAAAGCTCGAACTGGAGGTTTACCAATACCACCAGGTCTTTAAATTATATTAGCTTGATTTCTGTACTTGTTTTGGAAATTGTATTTTTTTATTTTTTTTATTAATAAGAAATTGTTCAAAACAATAGGTTGTATTTTTTGGTGTTTGATACCAATGTCTTCATTTCGAATCGCAAAAAATTCGAAATTATAATATCCTGTATAAAACAAATTTGCTTACATCCACTTAAGCAAGTTCTTTCTGAAATTCTCCAAAGTAAAATTGTTTTGCATCTATCAACAACTCTCAAAAAGTGTTTTTTATCCCATTCATAAGAAATATATACCAATTGTTTTTTTTTAAATCTTTTTATATACGAATTGCTGTAGAACAATTCCAACACAATCCAGAAGAAATATATAAGACTGGCTGATAAGTTAGTTTTGTAGTGAATTTTGAATTACGATTGGAAATGTTTGAAGCACTATTTCACATAGTTTCACAAAGACAACACACATTGTATAATAATTATTTTAACATTCAAATAAAATATGGATTCCACTTTACATAAAAAGCTCGATTTTAATTGTGCATTTTTTAGTCATTGATTTTAAAACCAATGGTTAAAGCAAATAGTGTATTTAACCATGTCATCAATAACAAATAACTAATGTCATTTTAAAACAAGTCTGCAGGTGGCCACGCCCGACTTCATTCGACTGAGTTTGACAAATATAATTAACAGGGCGGATAATTAACTAAGCTGTCGACGACAAGAATGAAATAGCTGGTTTGTGAAGGTGTTCTGCAGTTCCCCTTCACGAATTCCAGATAAATATTAGATGCATAGTTCCTATCAGATGCAGCCGCACAACCTACTAATTCCTAGTCGCCTTACAAATTCCTTGTCCTCCACCCACATCATTCATGTTTGGTTATTAATTAATAAGGGTTAAAAAAAATAAAGATGTGTTTGGCCTCTGTTATATACCGTTGAGTCTCATAAACGGAGGTAAAACCCCCGTTATTATTATTATTATTAACTAATGTCCAGACAGGCATTTTATATTCTCGTTGGGTGACTTTCGTCTTTAAAAATTATTTTCAGTTCTTAAACGATTTCAATTAACATAACCTTCCTTATATTCTTATATTCTAACTTTAACAGTTTTATATAATTTCATAGTCTACTCAACAACTATTATAATGTGGGTCATCAAGTTTGACAATCGATAGAAAATAATACATTCAATTTTGAGTCCGTTATGCTGTGGTTTTGAATCTGCACAAGCACATTTCCCACATACGTCTATATAACTGGACAAATTATGGCAAATAATAACTGGCAAATTGAAGCGCTCCTCAACTAGCCTAGGTACTAAATTTTGCTTCCATGCGCCTGCGCGACCTGTTTGTGTCATAAATTGTGTGTTAATGTATACGTATCTGTCACATTTATTTACACTTCACACATAAAGTATTTAGTAACGCAAGCGCACCAAAGCAAAATTAAGTTCCTTAGCTCCTTGAGGCGAAAAGAGAGCTCTTCAATTTTGTCCGTTATTTCACGTTTAGGCCCATAAGGATACTCTCTCTAGTTGTATAGAGATCAATGGCATTACCAGTAACAATAACAAATATGAGTTGTACGCATGGCCAGATCTAAAAAAAATTACATTTTCACCAAATGTTTGTTTAACGTTAAAAGTTCACACATACGCAAACAGTACTACATATCCCCATAAAATAGTAAACACTGTTTGTCCAAGCGTGTGTTCTTAAACGTTAACAACTTTTGTGAAACGAGCGTAGCCTTTATTTTTTTAGGTAAGAACAAGCTCAGTTACAGTTATAATAATAAAAATAAACAATGCGCCTGCATCACAAGATACTCTTCGGATAAGGTAAATATTACGTAACAAATAAATGCTTTTATTTAGACAATAATATTGTCTTGTTTTTTGAATCATATTTGCAATTAATAAATTACAAAATACTTATAATCTCTATGTAAATTAAAATAATCATAAAATTATATCTAAATTGAATATCATAGGTATAAAATCTGAATACCATTTACATTATTATTTCAGTCACGTTTTGCATAACTTTTGCGCTTGATTTTATTTCTTTCATCGATCTCATCTTTAAAATAATCGAAATACAAAATGTCTTTTAAAATATTTGCATATTCTATGATCGTATTATTATTGGTAAATATATTTATTGTGAAAATACATTAACTCAATGCAATTGTTTTATTGATGTATTTTTTTTAAATTTTAGAACATCAGTGCCTTTACCACCGGAACTAATAGAGCTGCAGAACTTGCAGAAGATGCAACAATCTCAGCAGGTGGTCGAGGTGTTGGAGATATGTTTGATGCTCTTGTAGCCAGGATAGCTGCATCGAATATTGCGTCTACAGATTCAATAGTTAATGACGTAGACAAATGTGAACTAGGTGGTACTGCTGTTGTGGTGAGAGGTGATGAACAAATTGCAGCTGTTGCAAAACATGCCTCAGGATTGATTTCTGTCGCTGCTGATAGATGTGTTCTGCGTATTGAACAGATCATTCAAAAATTAGCCGCACGTTTAGCTGGAACAGCTGGAAGTGCAGTTGCTTTAGCAGATACACAAATCAAATTAGCCTCAGTAGAAATCAATGCTATCACTGGTCGTACTGCAAGTGAAGCACAATTAATTGCTAGTTCTGCATTAGCCACTGTCGAACGAGCAATTCATTCAGCCGCTGAACTATCTGTGGCAATAGCTCAATCTGATACAAGTGCTATTAAAGCGATAACTGGTGTTGCCGCAGAAAGAGCGAAACGTCTCGCTGAAAGTTTAGCAGGACGTGTATCAGTCGTCTCAATGTCATAATTAACCTCTTAAATGTTTTTGTAAATATATAAAATCATATTTATACTCAATTTTTGTTATCCGGATTTTTTTTAATAATACATGTAATTATTGAAAAAATTCAGTTATTGTGATTGATTTCATTTGCAAAAAACCTTTTCCAAATCCTATTACAAAGCTCACGAAACTCAAAAATTGAAAAATATAAACAAAGTTATATGTATACAATTCATAACAGGCACATTCAAATATTATAAATTATTTGAATAATTAAAAAAAAAACCAATACACAATCTATTTTTGTCTGATAAGTGTAAAAATTACATCGAATTAAATTTTTTGAAAATTTATTCATTCCTCACCTAAATTATATTGGGGAATATTTTATTTCCTAAATTATTTTAGGTGTATAGGATTTTAAAAAAATATATCTGAACCGAATTTCAATTATATCTGACCTATGTCAGATATGTGGGGTATCAGAGTAAAACTCAAGAGTCATCGTCAAATTTACAAAAACAATTAAACATATGTAAATAATAAAAAAACCATAACAAATAAAAAAAATTCGTTACGCAGGAGCTGCGTCAACTTAGCGAATTTCCTTATAATACATAATTCACTCTCTAGCGGTCATAATTTAAGTGTGATCAAAATGAAATATAATATCTGATATGACTTTAGTATTTGCAAAAATTAAATTTATTAATAGCCAAAATAGAACGATGTATAACGATTATAGTTTATAGTTACTATGGAAACGACAATCAAAATTTTTTACAGTAAAATATAGTTCATGTATTTGTGTCAAACAAACACAAAATATTAAACATCTCTCTTAATATTAGAATAATAAAAAATGTATATGGAGTAAAGTTGTAGAAAATCAAGTACTTGATCTTTTTTTCAAACTCTGATGTGAACAGAGATATTAAGAATTTTAACTTTCAATATTTAATTGTAAATATTTCTATATATATTAGTGTAACAGAAAAATGATAAGAAAGAAATTACAGTAAAACTTAGTACCTACAACTTAACTCCTGATAAATTTTTCGTTTTTACAAATATTAAGGTAGATAGTCAAATTTTGTGTTTTCCCCTCCCTCTAAACCCCCTTTCCCCTCGTCCGATTTTACCCATTACGAACTTGACCTTTAGAATACCAAAAGCGACTCAAATACCAAATTTCATTCCAATCGGAATAAAACTGTGGCCGCTAGAGAGTCCACAGACATTTAAAAAAAGTACATAAGTATATATCTATATATATATATATATATATATATATATATATATATATATATATATACATTTGTGTTAATTTGTGTTAATGTATGTGTGGATGTCACATGTGTTTCCACTACAAACATAATGTTGTTAGTCATTGAAGCGTACTGAAGCAAAACTTAGTACCTGGGCTAGTTGAAACGGTTAAATAGCGCTTCAATTGTGTACGTTATTTCACGTTTAGACCCCTAACCATACTCTGTCCGATTATATAGAGGTCAGCGACTCAGATGCTGTGGTAAGATGCATATAATTTTTCCATATCAGATGTGATTTTTAGCGAATTTCCTCCAAAGGAAATGCAGCTATGGTTTTTGCACTAATGTTGGAATTTCGTAAAAATTTCTTCAAATGTCCATCGATTTACCTATTAGATGTTAAAAATCTATATCGCTAAAATTTGTATATATATATATATATATATATATATATACATACATATACAGGTTGTCCCAGAACAACCTGGAACCCTTCGGTGAAGTTGTTCCTTAGGTCAAGACGAACTCATTTTACCATATAACATAGGTCCGGAAATGATTTGTTTATCCGCTAGCCGCCACTTTGTGTTTTTTGCTTTATAATTTATATCTACACAACGCGTTGTTCGATTGAATTGAAAAATGAGACGATTGTTGCTTTAGCATAGACCAATAATAGAAAAAAATTTGAATTTTCAAAAATGTATTTTTACAAAATGGCGGCTTTTAGAAAAATTCAAACTTACGTAAGTCAAAAACAAGCAGATTTATGAATTTTTTGAATTTTTCTAAAAGCAAACAGAAAAATTCAAACTTACGTAAGTCAAAAACAAGCAGATTTATGAATTTTTTGAATTTTTCTAAAAGCCGCCATTTTGTGAAAATACATTTTTGAAAATTCAAATTTTTTTCTATTATTGGTCTATGCTAAAGCAACAATCGTCCCAATTTTCAATCCAATCGGACAACGCGTTGTGTAGATATAAATTATAAAGCAAAAAACACAAAATGGCGGCTAGCGGATAAACAAATCATTTCCGGACCTATGTTATATGGTAAAATGAGTTCGTCTTGACCTAAGGAACAACTTCACCGAAGGGTTCCAGGTTGTTCTGGGACAACCTGTATATACATATAAATATATATATATATATATATATATATATATATATATATATATATATATATATATATACATATATACAAATTTATATATACATACATATATATACATATACATATATATATATATATATATATATATACATATATACAAATTTTAGCGATAGAGATTTTTAACATCTAATAGGTAAATCGATGGACATTTGAAGAAATTTTTACGAAATTCCAACATTAGTGCAAAAACCATAGCTGCATTTCCTTTGGAGGAAATTCGCTAAAAATCACATCTGATATGGAAAAATTATATGCATCTTACCACAGCATCTGAGTCGCTGACCTCTATATAATCGGACAGAGTATGGTTAGGGGTCTAAACGTGAAATAACGTACACAATTGAAGCGCTATTTAACCGTTTCAACTAGCCCAGGTACTAAGTTTTGCTTCAGTATGCTTCAATGACTAACAACATTATGTTTGTAGTGGAAACACATGTGACATCCACACATACATTAACACAAATACTTATTACACATGAATACCGTTCAGGCGTACTATAGCATGAATAAGTGCCTTGGCTATTCTGAGGAGCGCTTCAATTCGGGTTAATGGCGTAACATGGGATAATCTGTTTAGCTATATAAATGTCAGTGATCTAATTAGTCAGTTGAAAGGCAGAGTTATCGATTTCGATTTTCCCTAAACAAGATGTGTAGGTATGATTTTTCATATCAAATACTGATGTTAAAGTAATGTTCTTAAGAGTCATATTCAAAGTATTCCTTTGGACATAAAATCCAAAGGAACATAATCGTATTTAATATATATCGATATATATATATATATATATATATATATATATATATATATATATATATATATATGAATATATATATATAATATATATATATATATATATATATATATATATGAATATATATATATATATATATGAAGTCAAAAAATTCAGACAGATGGCTGAATTTGATATATTCGATTTGGCTCGATATGCAAGTTTGAGAAAGGATCAGCAAATATGTTTTAAGGTTAATTATTTTCAATAGAATAAGGTCTAAATCTGATAGAACAATATGTGTACGGGATAGCTAACTGTGATACAGAAATGCGTAATAAAAGCGTTTAATAAACTGCATTCAGAAAATATTTATTAAGAAAATATTAATATCCAATATTTGTCACACAAAAAAAAATACAAATGTTCTCATAAAATTGTTATCTATATCAAATAATATAGAAGTATAAATTATATGCATGTGTCTGAATAAACGTCTGTATTTTTATTTTTCATTTAATGAAAATGAATTATTTTATGTTTTACGTCACTATTACGGTAAATATTTATTTATATTATACGTATATATTGATATATAGATTTTCAATACATAATTTTTTTATTACATTTCAAATTTTGCCCCAATAGAGCATTTATTTGTATTTTATAAATACGTATTTCGACTACAATGTAGTCATCATCAGTTTGAATTAGCTAATCGCAACTATCTCTGGGATATGGATTCAGAGATATGTTGCTTGTTGCTAATTTGGTGCGTGTCTCACAATGGTATTGAACAGTTCTGTCTTTTTATATGATTTGACTGAGGGTATGATCTGACCTGACGATTATTTGAGTTGACTGACTAAAGGATTAGGTGTGTGAAGAACCCCACCTATTTATTGACGGTATCCTTTTGTGACTATGCAGCGTTTTTTTTGTCACTAAAGTGAGGGTATAGAAGCTAACCTTGATATTCAGGTATTAGATTTTTTTGAAAATGGTTTAATTTTATTAAATCAGAATTTGGAATTGGGCCACTGTCTAAATGCATTATCTATTTTCTCAATTTGTATATGTAGATACTTCATCTAATTTTGTGGGATTTTGTACCGATTTCAGTAGTTTTAAATTTTATTTGTCAATTTTGTGGTTGTTCTCAATAACGTGCGCAGCTAAACACGTTTTTCGGTTCTCCCAAATTTCACAGAAACCAGATGTTCTTTGATTCGAGTTCCGATTTAGCGACGACTTTGACCAACAAAAATTTTCGAACAGTTTTGACAACTGACACCATATATGCCCGATTGTTTTTCTTTACTAATTTTATCCTTAGGGTTGCCCAGTAACTGTTTGATTTTATTTTTACTAACTAGCGCTGTGTTTAGGTTGTGGTCCCTTATTCTCTAGTGATTTTATTTGTGCATGGGCGGAAGAATGTTAGTTTGCACCATTTAGTTTGTTCAACGTTGCCAGTCTTTGGTGTTAGTACGGTGTAGTGTTTCACCGAGGCTACGAGGTAACCTCGCCTCGCCTCGGCCCTCGGTTACGAGGCACGAGGCGAGGTTCAAAATTTTAATTCTCGTTACTAACCGAGGCGAGACGAGGTATGTTGTCCCAAAAACCTCGCCCAAAAACCTCGCGAAGAATTTGCCTCGGCCGAGGCAAATTTACAAAAAGTAAATTAAAAAAAAAAATAATATAGTGATACATGAAGCAATAGATAGATTATTTGGCAAATATTTTTCAAATGTCCAGCGATCCTACCTAGTAGATGTCGCAAGTGATCGTTTCTAAAATTTATATACATATATATATATATATATATATATATATATATATATAAGTTTTTTTTACCATATTATGTACATTCATGCAAAATAAGTCAAAGTTAGTAAATATACTTCGCCTCGCCTCGACCGAGGCGAGGCGAGATTGATAGCTGACCCAACCGAGGCAAGGCGAGGCTAGCCAACATTCTGCCTCGGCCGAGGCGAGGTTGATATGTAAAAAAGCGAGGCGAGGCGAGGTGATACCTAAACCTCGCCTCGCCTCGTGCCTCGTGAAACACTAGTACGGTGGAATTGTTTCGTAAAATTTTAAATTTAGTTCTGCTGACCTAATTATTTATGATGTTAGAGTCGAAGCCATTAAAGGTTGCAACTTGTTTAATGTGGTTTATTTCTTTAAAGTAATTTTTCTTGGATAGTGGGACTTTCAGTAGCCTGTTTACCAAAAAATTGAAAACAGCTATTTTGTGTAGAGGTGGGCTGTTCGAATTGGCTGTAATGTATCGTTCAGTGTGTGTAGATTTTCTGTAGATATCGAATTCTTGTTTATTAGTGTCATTATTTTTTCATAATTTTTATATCTAAAAACGAAATCGAGCCTCCTTGTTCTATTTCGGTTGTAAATTCTATCGATGGGTACCTTCACACACCTTTAGTCAATCAACTCATATAATCCTCAGGTCAGCTTATACTCTCAGTCAATATATATATATATATATATATATTACGCTACTTACGCTAAGTCGACTAACGCTTCGGGTTAACTAATGCTTCGCGTTGACCAATGCTTCGCGTAAACTAGCGCTGTGAGTTGTTTAACTAGCACTACGCGCTGACCAACGCTTTGCGTTTACAGACTAGATATCGCGTTGACTAGTTGAATTATTTAACTCAATATTTAAAATTATAAAAACCGCATGAACAATAATATACATATTTTTAAACCCAAGAACATTTTTCTGTTCAATATTATTAACACAAAACAAACATTTATAAATAATACATATTTAATAAACATTGAATAGGCACAACTATTAGCAATTCAAACATTCATATACAACTCATTATATACTGGGTATTCAAACAATTAACTCAGTTAGTTGTTACATTACTTGTTTATAGGTTCTTTTTTTCGAAGAAAATTTAGCTTTCCTTTTTATCTCTTAATATTAGTTAAATTTAAAAAAAATTAGAAGTAAAGTTGTAGTAGTTAAATTTTACTACAATTCATTACCTGATCCATTTTCTGTAACTCTAACATTTACAGAAACATTAGCAATTTACATATATTACCGACAATATGGAATATTACAACTCTGTCACCATGGGAACTTGACTTGATAGTCAATAAAAATAACCAAGTAATTAATTGTAGTAAAGTTGATTTTCTACAACATAAATATACTTCACATTTCTCAATTTTTCTAATATTACTTCAGACATTTCTCAATTTTTCTAATATTAAAAGAGATATTTTATATTTCTACACATTAACAAACTTGGCTTTTTAAATACCAGAATCAAATCAGGTAAGAAATTTCAGTTTGAAAGAATTAAAATTCTAATGGGTAAATGCGTTTGTAATCCCTCTAGCGATCACAGGTTGCAGTGTTGTAATGTACCTAGGTATAAGTAACTAGGTAATATACCTAGGTACACTAAAAGTACCCAGATATAGGACCTGGATACTTGTCAACGAATGTACACTTACCTGTATCTAGTAATTCCACCAACTTGTAAATTATATGCGATACATAATTTTTTAGCGAATTTCCTCCAAAGGGGAATGCAGCAATTGTTTTTGTACTGACTTTACCCATTAACGAACGAGTAAAATCGGCCAATGGAAAGGGGGGGGGGCAGCTTAAAGGGAGGTAGAAACACAAAATTTGGCATATCTCCCTAAATATTCAAAAAAATCGAAAAATTTATATTATGAAAGTTGTAAAAATTAATTTTGCTATAATTTTGTTTCTTACCATTTTTTCTGTTACTCTAATATTTACAGAAATATTTACAATTTAAGATTGAAAGTTAAAATTCAAAATAGTTCGGTACACATTAAAGTTTGGGAAAAATGGTAAGGTAATGAATTGTCGCAAACTTTATTTTCTACAACTTTACTCTTTGTACATTTTTCGATTGTGCTAATATTAAGAGAGATATTTTATATTTTGTGTTTCCTTCTTTCTCTATGCCCCCTTTCCCCGTGACTTATGCCATTAATTAATAAAATTGGCCTTGTAAATACTCAAATCATATCAGATACGATATTTCATTTTGATCACACTAAAATTGTGACCGTTAGAGAGAGATTTATATATTCTAAGGAAATTCACTAAGTTGTTGCGTCAACTTAGCGAATCTCTTAACGAATTTTTATTAATTAGAATTTGCCGCTTTTTTCCATTAGTTTTTTTCTGATGGTGAAATTAGATAATCATCCCGCTAAACATTTTCAAACTTCTTTGTATGTTACCAAAATAGGTTCACGAACGGTTTACGACTCAAATGGTATCAAATAAAAATCATTACTTATTTTTTCAAAATGTCGTTACCAATAATTTTGAACGGAAAATTGTTTAAAACAATAAAAGAATGCGAAGATTCATTAAGTTAGACAATCGCATTAATGCGAAATGTATGTTATGCATTGCTCTTAAATTGGAAAAACTCTATTAACTCGTTTCTTTATGTTGTATCCTTTGTATCAAGCAGAAAAATTAACTTTGGAAATTTAAAAAGAAAATTTCAAGAAGTACCTAAGTTGTACCTATTTTTTTAGGTACTTTTATACTGTATCTGTAACTATACCAAGGTACTTTCTGGAGTATGTATCTATACCTGTAGCTAGGTAAGTTTTTCAAGTGACAGGTTCCCATGAACATGAACATCAATACGATTAAAGTTAATTAAGATATATTTCCAAAAGAGAAGTGATGTGTTTATTTTGAGGAAATTAGCTAAGTTGGCGTAGCTCCAGCGTAATACCCGGAATACACGAGGCTAGTTTTTCTAGCTAGGATAGCAAGCCAGTGCTAGTAAGCTAGAAAGCTAGTAATTTGAGGTTCGTGTAGACAGAACTATCTTCGTTTTTTAGCTATCAAGCTAGTGAAGAAGCAAGTAAGATAGCTTGAGAAGCCAGGAAAGTCGAGTAGGACGGCATCCTATTTTTTTAGCTACTAGCAAGCTGGTAGCACCCCCATCACTGAATTTACTATCTTGATTTTGCTTACTATTTTCGTGTGGACGGTAAAGTTAGTACATGATAAGCTAGTGTACAGTGGTCACGCGTTTTTTTAATAAATTACTCATACACAGTCTCGCGATAGTAATGATACTGGCTTAAAATTTCCTAGTATCATGTAAACTATTCTACCTTGTACCAAGCAAGGATAGAAACCTTTCATTACTATCGCGAGACTGTGTATGAGTACACTAGCTAGTACTGTACACTGACGTATCATGTACTAGCTTTACCGTCCACATGAAGATAGTAAGCAAAGTCAAGATAGTAAATTCAGTGGTGGAAGTGCTACTAGCTTGCTAGTAGCTGAAAAAATAGGATGCCATCCTACTCAACTTTCCTGGCTTCTCAAGGTAGCTTACTACCTTCTTCACAAGTTTGCTAGCTTAAAAACGAAGATAGTTTTGTCTACACGAACCTAAAATTACTAGCACTGGCTTGCTATCCTAGCTAGAAAAACTAGCCTCGTGTATTCCGGGTATTATGCTGAGTTGTTATTATTATGCCGGATACTATAACGAGTTGTTTTGTTGTTTGTTACATCTAACATTATTCTGAAAGGTTTGTGCCCTTTCTTGCTTGAACTGTTATTGTATTAGGTCAGAGATACATTTACTAGATTCGTAGGAATGAATTGACATAGTCCTGCTTCATTTTAAATTTGTTTCAACAATATGGAACACAAATTGAATAGAGAATAAATTTTAATTTTTTTATAAATATTTACCTATTCTTAATTATCAACATTTCAGAATATCTTTTATTGCTTTTAGGTAATAATGAGGATGAGCCTAGCACAAAACATTGGTAAAATATTTGAAGGTGATGCAGATGAAGTATTCAAAAAGTATCATCAAACAGGTGCCGCTATACAAATTGGACAATTTGTCAACAGTAATGCAAATTTTATAAATGAAATATGTCAAGAATGTGTAATATATTCCATGGAAATTTTTATTTTCTTTGTATTATTGATTTTTGCACGAGCTTTTACATTTTTTTGCTTTATGGATTTGTATGCACCATTGAAACTATTGCAATGCATAGTTAGATATGTTTTCTTGACCGAATTTTAATCATTGTTTTCGTGCTTCAATAAAAACAACAGTATGAACAATATTCGAATAAATTACTTTTTTTCTTCGTTCATATCGTTACTCAACCTATATTTGATAAGAAATGTTCTTAGACAAGGATCCAATCCAAGACCTCTGAAATTAAATTTCGAATTTTGCCCCAATTACTAGAAGAGTTATTTGTATTTTATAAATACGTATTTAAACAACAAACAAAGTAGTCATCATCAGTATGAATTAACTATCTCCGGGATATGGAGTCAATGATATGTTGCACGTTGCTAATTTGGTGCATATCTCACAATTATATTAAAAAAAGTTCGGGCTGAGGTTTTACATAAGGGATTACTTGAGTTAGCTGACCAATTAAAGGATTAAGTGTGTGATGAACCCAACACAGAGCGTCGAGTGTCGGTAATGATTTTCTTACTATATAGTCTTGTTATTGTCAATGGCGTTTGGGCGTTATTTGGAGCTAACTTAATCCATTATTAGGATGCCTGTATGATTAAATTATACGGTTAGCCGCCGTACATATAGATATATAGATAGATACATCTTGGGGTCTCAAAAGTATTGCACTTCGACCTTATGGTCCATTGTGCTCCCCCTTCTACTTCAGTCCGTCGATATTCGCTTCTCCCATATGTTGGCAATAGTCAGGAGCTTGCTTATCAGGTCTTCCTGAAGGTTCATATATTCGGTTTACAGTCAAAGATAATGTGACTGGATGTTTCTTCCTCCTCGCCACACATTCTGCACATAATGGACCGTTATGGAGTCCCATTGTGTGCAGGTGCTTCCGCAGGGGATAATGCCCGGTAATGATTCCGGTAACACTGCGTAGTTGCATCTGTTAAGCCTCAGTGTATCGAGAGATAGCTTATTGGTTGCACTCTGAAGCAATACCTTCCCGAGCTCCTGCCGCGATACTTTTTCCCAGTGATAACGGTGTTTAGCATTTGAGCACTCGTTGATCACCTGTTTACATGCAGTCCTTGAAATTCCTAAAATAGGCTCTGAGCCAATGAAGGGTATTCTGACTCCTTTAATTTAACATTGTTCCATTTTGCAAGCTCCAGCATATCCTCCAGATATTCCTTGAGTACCCTTGAGGTGACCTCAGTTCCAGACAAGGCTTGTAAAGCAGCTTGACTGTCCGAAGAATACATACGCTCTGGTTTATGTAGCCTCTACGTAGGTTCTCATGGACGCAAGCCAGTATGGCCTTGGACTCAAGAATCAAAAAATAAAAATAATAATTAGAAAATCGTTCAAACTTTTGTTTTGATGTTGAAAAATCAAATTGTACAAATATAAAGAGACTCGGGATGATCCAAAACTTGGACACTATCTACTTCATCACTCTATCGAGAATTGCCATAATCTTCTAAAGGTTTCCAATTCACCTAGAATCTGAAAACGGCAATCAACGTATTTATCGTGTGACGTTGTGCAAAAAGATAAATAAACCCACTCATCAGTCGTTTTTACAAAAAAAGAAGAGAAGCGTGTTAGTTTCGTAAAAATATTTTTACCTTTATTTCTTTTTGCCTCAATAAGATTAGTTTTAGGGATAGGTATAATTGCATATGAAAATGACATTTAATTCAAACATATCCATTTTGAGATCTAATATAAGCTTTCCAAACATTTTTTATCGCACAGGGACTTAATACCCGAATAAATCATTGAGAAAAAAAAAGGTAGTAGTAAGAGAAATGGGGTTATCAGTAATAAAATTATAAGCGACAATACGAAGAATCCTTAATTAATGAGAAATGTTAGTTCAGAAACCAGCTTTGAAATGATTTAAAAAAATATGGTAAAAAAGTATTTATTAGAAACAAAGAATTAAAAGGATATAATTAAGGAGATTCCGATTGTCTGCGATAACAACCGATCGATAATTATTTAGATTACTTCTTTACCATTCATAATTAAAATTAATAAAAAAACAAAACCAATCAAATAGCAAATACGTGGATGTATTGTATGACTTCCATACAAATAAAACAATATTTAAACAATGACGATAATATAAACTACGTATATAAATCGTTGTGTAAAAATATAATTTATATCAGAATTCTGATAGATATACAATAAAATTATATTCGTAACTTACAAAATGAAATCGTTTACAACAAGTGCTTTTGTTATTCTTACGTTAACGGTGTGTAATTTATATATTTATATGTAAAATTTGATTTATACATTAATTATGTAGTATTAAATTATTAAATATTGACGTTGAAACTACGAAATAGGACTTTCAACATTGAACTTTCATTATTTTACTTGATTTCCTTGAAATTTGTACTCTTAATGTTCGATAACTAAAATGATCAAACAATACAACTTTAGAATAATGTGGAATATCTATTTTGCTTACAGATATTGACGGTTAATTCAACAGGTATCCAGAATTCTGCCTGGGTTTCATCAGGACTAGCTGTTGGTTCACGAGGTCTCAGTGATGTAGCACAATCATCTGTTGCTGCTGCAGCAGCATCAATACTTGATTCCGTGAACGCTGCTTCATATGGTATTGTAGCGACTGTCAATGCAGCTGCCTTAAAAGCTACGGCCGATGTACAAAAAGCTGCGACCAAAGAAAAAGCTGATGTTGATGCTGCATTAGTCGCCATTAAAAATGGTTTGTTAAAAATTGAGGGATGTATAGAAATTGCTGATTCTGCTGCCGAATCAGCTAAAGCATTAACATCAAATACCAAAACTAAATTAATTGCTGCAATTGAAGCCGGTCTTGAAAAAATATTAAGCGATGTTAAAGTGGGTGTAGACGATTTGCATGTTATCCTTGATGTATCTAAAGAAAAAACTGTAAATGATGCACGTGATGGTACAATATTAAAACGTAAAGTTATCGAAGAAGCTATAAATACTTTAGCACTTAATATGCGGCGAATTGCCTATGAAGGTATTGGATACAATGCGGTTACTGCTAGTGGAGCAGCCGTAAATGATGTACTTGCTAGCCGTGCAGCTGTGAAAGGAAATAATGTATATACTGGTCGAAAAATAGCTGCTGTTCGAGGAGTACCACTTGGAGCATCAATAGCCGCAGCATCTTAGGCATAATCGGCTTAAATCGAACTTTATTTTTTTAAATAATTTATATTGTTAAATGTAATATACTTACCTTTGTTTAATAAAAAGATTTTAACACAATTTAAAATAATCTCATTTAAAAAAAAAAGCCATTTTGTATACAGTGCTATTCAGGATCAGGGTGAAATTAGGCTTGCGAGGGAAAAAAATTTAACGATATCATAATTCACACGTTATTATTATTTAATTTTATTGTCATAACAATAAGACATATACTCGATATATACTCGATAATATTAAATCTCTTCTATTCCAAATAAAACATAATATTTTCGAAAAACTCAAACATGCATTTTTTTAATTAAAAAGGGCATGATCAAAATTCCGTAAAGTTGCTTAGTCATAATATTAGTAAGAAAAATATAAAATAAATCAGCTCCACAAAATATGTGTTATTTAGAAACACACTCCCATTGATTTGATAATGCTATAGCTAAAAATCAACTTCATACACTTCATATAGTACACTTGGAAAGTATTAATTAGTGATGTAGTAAATCTCCACTAAAATATTGCGGAAACAAATGAAATCAAGAATAGAAAGTGTTTACTTTAATTTAAAATTTAATAGATAATCGATTAAAACACTTCTATAAGCATACACCATCATATATAACATATTTATAAAATTCACTGACAACCACAAAACTTTGATTATAAAAATTACAATAATTTTTAGGTTACATAAGACAATACATCTTCACATACACATAACTTGCTTGTCATTCAATTTAGAGACAGTTACAACAATAGTGTCTAGCAAAGAAATATCTTAGTATAAAACAATTTACAGTATTAAAAATATATTATTAATTATTTGAATACTAATTGAATATTCATATGAGAAAAAAGTTAAATAAAAAGAAAATCTGTTAAATGTGAAATCAAATCTAACTAAACGTTTGATCATATAAAACAAATATACGTTTGTATTGGTTTGTATACTAATATAATTGGCTATCACTAACAAGATAATCTATATTTAAAATTGAAACATTAATAGGTAATTAAAAATTATGAACGGAAATCGCGTTATAAGATAAAATAAGAGTGTGATAAATATATTTTTAGTATACTGTATTAAAAGCACTTGAAAGTTAAACAATTAAGTCACTTTTAACAATAAATTTAATAAAAACTGTGCGTGTTTTCAAATTATAATAAACGGAAAAATTTGAATACGCAATTGTATCAAAATCAAAAATAATAAACTATTTAGTGATTTTTTTTATATTTATTTATTTATGTACATATAAGATAATTTACAATATTCAATTGTTTTTCATTGGTATGACATCGGGCTATATAGCATGTTGTTATATATTTATATTAACGGTAAGTAATTTTATTTACATTTTATTCCGCGTGAACGTATTACAATTATTTACTTTTGTTGTATCTACGTCTCAAGATGGTCGATGGAGGGAGATATACTACGAATAGGATATTTGTTCACATTCGTGGTAATCAAACAATGAACTAAAAATTTGTTTGCAAATTATCAAACAAAAGACAATGATAATGATTACCACATTATCCACACAAAAATTGAGTACTCGAAAAATGTTCATACATTTTATTGAAATTGACACAACCATTTAGTACTTTTCTTTAAACCTTTAATAAGAATACAAATTATTTTATTGAAATACAGTTTATTTATTCCTGATATAGTTAATTTTATATTTTATATACAAAAACAAAGAAAATAAAAGAAACAAATCATAGAAACATATTGCTCGTTTACTATAAAAAGAATATTTCATATTATTCGCAATGTTCGAATCTGAACACTAAAATGTCGTCGGCTCATATGATCTCAGTGAACGCTCAATTTTCACTTTTTTATGCAACATTTAACGATAATCACAAACTGACCACTGATCAATTACGTCTTCTCAATAAACATATGATATAAAGATACAATTTATATAAAGCCATGCCTTCGCTTTAAATAAAGTAAACAGAAATTTATCGCAATCGAAATCAGTATACATAAATAAAAACTATATCTATAAACATAAATATAACCTAAATAATTATTATAAAACCATGTTAAAACCTACGCTCGTATTGGATGGAAGTTCCAAAATAATCACGCATTGTTAATTGAAACAACTCTACAAGAACAACCAATGTAACGACGTACTGAATTAATAGTTAATATTAAATACCGTGTAATACTGATCATTATCATCTACTACACATACCTATACTGATGATTAGAAATATTACTTTTTTTTTTAAAGACTAAAGGACTCAACCGTATTTATCTGAAATTACGGCAACATTTTTAGGATTACTCAATAAATTTCGAACACAAGTTTTTTGTTTTTGTAAATATTCCTCATAACGGTGGGAAATCTTACTCCGATTACCCCAAATCACGAACTTGAAGCTTCACTTTTAAGAAGTACGATCAAAAATTTGAAGCTTGTCTCTTCGTTTTTCGAGTTATTGTGTTGACGGAACATCCCAAAATGGAAGCATTATCTTAGTGCCTGTCATATGTTTGCTAAAAACATAGGATAGAGCGTACCCTTTATTCTTTACTATATTTAGGCAAAGGGTAGAAAACGAAATATTTGTCATGGCAGATAGAATTATAAAATATAATAAATTCCAAGATTGTGCAAAAACATTTATATATTTTTAGATATTCGTTGAATCATCACCCATAAGCTATGTACACGAAAGGAATTCATCGTATAAAGTAACAAATTATAACACTGTAGAAACAATTAACAATGAAACCAGTAATTCTGAAGCATCGACAAATGCTGTCATTAAATATAAAGAAATTGACTATGGAAAACAAATTTTGGTTGAAGAAAATTCAAATATATTAGATGATAATCCGAATTTTTTGGAAATGGACTCAAATTCGATGGAAAAACTAAATCAAATGTTACAAAACAATGACGAAGTAATAGCCATACTATCAAATATAAATTCTGAAAATCCGTTGACGGAACAAGAAAAACACGTCTTACTCACATCCTTTATTCAACCACTTTATGAAGAAAACACCAAAATTATTAACAATAAAATCAGTAAATTATTACAACCATTAAAGCCAGAAATATTAACAGTTAATAATCGAAATGTAAGATTCATCACAAATGTTGATATCGTTGATGTTGATATTAAAATCGAAGAAATTCGAGTCATACTTAAAAAGAATCCAAACTTACTTCGAATTTTAACAAAAATTCAATTGAAGGAAGCCTTAACAGTTGAAGAACGAAAAGAAATAGCAGTTGATCTGATAGAGCCTCTTTGTCAGCGAAATAGTCCAAGTCATCGAAGTGATGTCCATTTAACATTAAATGAATTAATAAAGAATAAACTATTAGAAAGAAGTGCCATAAGGGAAACACTTTTGGATGAACTTGTGAAGATTCTGGTACCAAATGTATCGATTCGTAATAAAGCTGCTTTAACAGCAGTAGAGAAAAGAAAATTAGTTGATGATCATGTATTATCATTGATCAACAATGATCATTTAGGGTTAGAAACATCTTTAAAAAGAAAAACTACTCAAATAACCGATATTGAAACGGAAGAATTGATCTTTATTTTGAAAGAAAATCCAATATTAATAACAATTTTAAAGAAAATTGATTTACATGAAGCGCTAAGCGAGAATGAGAAAAGAATTTTACTCGAAAGACTGATTTTTCCATTAAATATAATGGACACTGAATCACAAATTGTGAACGTATTGTCACCATTAAGGCCAGAAATTTTAACAGTTAATAATCGAAATGTAAGATTAATCACAAATGTTGATATCGTTGATATTGATATTAAAATCGAAGAAATTCGAGTCATACTTAAAAAGAATCCAAACTTACTTCGAATTTTAACAAAAATTCAATTGAAGGAAGCCTTAACAGTTGAAGAACGAAAAGAATTAGCAGTTGATCTGATAGAGCCTCTTTGTCAGCGAAATAGTCCAAGTCATCGAAGTGATGTCCATTTAACATTAAATGAATTAATAAAGAATAAACTATTAGAAAGAAGTGCCACAAGGGAAACACTTTTGGATGAACTTGTGAAGATTCTGGTACCAAATGTATCGATTCGTAATAAAGCTGCTTTAACAGCAGTAGAGAAAAGAAAATTAGTTGATGATCATGTATTATCATTGATCAACAATGATCATTTAGGGTTAGAAACATCATTAAAAAGAAAAACTACTCAAATTACCGATATTGAAACGGAAGAATTGATCATTATTTTGAAAGAAAATCCAATATTAATAACAATTTTAAAGAAAATTGATTTACATGAAGCGCTAAGCGAGAATGAGAAAAGAATTTTACTCGAAAGACTGATTTTTCCATTAAATATAATGGACACTGAAACAAAAATTGTGAACGTATTGTCACCATTAAGGCCAGAAATTTTAACAGTTAATAATCGAAATGTAAGATTAATCACAAATGTTGATATCGTTGATATTGATATTAAAATCGAAGAAATTCGAGTCATACTTGAAAAGAATCCAAACTTACTTCGAATTTTAACAAAAATTCAATTGAAGGAAGCCTTAACAGTTGAAGAACGAAAAGAGTTAGCAGTTGATCTGATAGAGCCTCTTTGTCAGCGAAATAGTCCAAGTCATCGAAGTGATGTCCATTTAACATTAAATGAATTAATAAAGAATAAACTATTAGAAAGAAGTGCCACAAGGGAAACACTTTTGGATGAACTTGTGAAGATTCTGGTACCAAATGTATCGATTCGTAATAAAGCTGCTTTAACAGCAGTAGAGAAAAGAAAATTAGTTGATGATCATGTATTATCATTGATCAACAATGATCATTTAGGGTTAGAAACATCATTAAAAAGAAAAACTACTCAAATTACCGATATTGAAACGGAAGAATTGATCATTATTTTGAAAGAAAATCCAATATTAATAACAATTTTAAAGAAAATTTATTTACATGAAGCGCTAAGCGAGAATGAGAAAATAATTTTACTCGAAAGACTGATTTTTCCATTAAATATAATGGACACTGAATCAAAAATTGTGAACGTATTGTCACCATTAAGGCCAGAAATTTTAACAGTTAATAATCGAAATGTAAGATTAATCACAAATGTTGATATAGTTGATATTGATATTAAAATCGAAGAAATTCGAGTCATACTTAAAAAGAATCCAAACTTACTTCGAATTTTAACAAAAATTCAATTGAAGGAAACCTTAACAGTTGAAGAACGAAAAGAATTAGCAGTTGATCTGATAGAGCCTCTTTGTCAGCGAAATAGTCCAAGTCATCGAAGTGATGTCCATTTAACATTAAATGAATTAATAAAGAATAAACTATTAGAAAGAAGTGCTATAAGGGAAACACTTTTGGATGAACTTGTGAAGATTCTGGTACCAAATGTAACGATTCGTAATAAAGCTGCTTTAACAGCAGTAGAGAAAAGAAAATTAGTTGATGATCATGTATTATCATTGATCAACAATGATCATTTAGGGTTAGAAACATCTTTAAAAAGAAAAACTACTCAAATAACCGATATTGAAACGGAAGAATTGATCTTTATTTTGAAAGAAAATCCAATATTAATAACAATTTTAAAGAAAATTGATTTATATGAAGCGCTAAGCGAGAATGAGAAAAGAATTTTACTCGAAAGACTGATTTTTCCATTAAATATAATGGACACTGAATCACAAATTGTGAACGTATTGTCACCATTAAGGCCAGAAATTTTAACAGTTAATAATCGAAATGTAAGATTAATCACAAATGTTGATATCGTTGATATTGATATTAAAATCGAAGAAATTCGAGTCATACTTAAAAAGAATCCAAACTTACTTCGAATTTTAACAAAAATTCAATTGAAGGAAACCTTAACAGTTGAAGAACGAAAAGAATTAGCAGTTGATCTGATAGAGCCTCTTTGTCAGCGAAATAGTCCAAGTCATCGAAGTGATGTCCATTTAACATTAAATGAATTAATAAAGAATAAACTATTAGAAAGAAGTGCTATAAGGGAAACACTTTTGGATGAACTTGTGAAGATTCTGGTACCAAATGTATCGATTCGTAATAAAGCTGCTTTAACAGCAGTAGAGAAAAGAAAATTAGTTGATGATCATGTATTATCATTGATCAACAATGATCATTTAGGGTTAGAAACATCTTTAAAAAGAAAAACTACTCAAATAACCGATATTGAAACGGAAGAATTGATCTTTATTTTGAAAGAAAATCCAATATTAATAACAATTTTAAAGAAAATTGATTTATATGAAGCGCTAAGCGAGAATGAGAAAAGAATTTTACTCGAAAGACTGATTTTTCCATTAAATATAATGGACACTGAATCACAAATTGTGAACGTATTGTCACCATTAAAGCCAGAAATTTTAACAGTTAATAATCGAAATGTAAGATTAATCACAAATGTTGATATCGTTGGTATTGATATTAAAATCGAAGAAATTCGAGTCATACTTAAAAAGAATCCAATTTTACTTCGAATTTTAACAAAAATTCAATTGAAGGAAACCTTAACAGTTGAAGAACGAAAAGAATTAGCAGTTGATCTGATAGAGCCTCTTTGTCAGCGAAATAGTCCAAGTCATCGAAGTGATGTCCATTTAACATTAAATGAATTAATAAAGAATAAACTATTAGAAAGAAGTGCTATAAGGGAAACACTTTTGGATGAACTTGTGAAGATTCTGGTACCAAATGTATCGATTCGTAATAAAGCTGCTTTAACAGCAGTAGAGAAAAGAAAATTAGTTGATGATCATGTATTATCATTGATCAACAATGATCATTTAGGGTTAGAAACATCTTTAAAAAGAAAAACTACTCAAATAACCGATATTGAAACGGAAGAATTGATCTTTATTTTGAAAGAAAATCCAATATTAATAACAATTTTAAAGAAAATTGATTTATATGAAGCGCTAAGCGAGAATGAGAAAAGAATTTTACTCGAAAGACTGATTTTTCCATTAAATATAATGGACACTGAATCACAAATTGTGAACGTATTGTCACCATTAAGGCCAGAAATTTTAACAGTTAATAATCGAAATGTAAGATTAATCACAAATGTTGATATCGTTGATATTGATATTAAAATCGAAGAAATTCGAGTCATACTTAAAAAGAATCCAAACTTACTTCGAATTTTAACAAAAATTCAATTGAAGGAAGCCTTAACAGTTGAAGAACGAAAAGAATTAGCAGTTGATCTGATAGAGCCTCTTTGTCAGCGAAATAGTCCAAGTCATCGAAGTGATGTCCATTTAACATTAAATGAATTAATAAAGAATAAACTATTAGAAAGAAGTGCCACAAGGGAAACACTTTTGGATGAACTTGTGAAGATTCTGGTACCAAATGTATCGATTCGTAATAAAGCTGCTTTAACAGCAGTAGAGAAAAGAAAATTAGTTGATGATCATGTATTATCATTGATCAACAATGATCATTTAGGGTTAGAAACATCATTAAAAAGAAAAACTACTCAAATAACCGATATTGAAACGGAAGAATTGATCTTTATTTTGAAAGAAAATCCAATATTAATAACAATTTTAAAGAAAATTGATTTACATGAAGCGCTAAGCGAGAATGAGAAAAGAATTTTACTCGAAAGACTGATTTTTCCATTAAATATAATGGACACTGAAACAAAAATTGTGAACGTATTGTCACCATTAAGGCCAGAAATTTTAACAGTTAATAATCGAAATGTAAGATTAATCACAAATGTTGATATCGTTGATATTGATATTAAAATCGAAGAAATTCGAGTCATACTTGAAAAGAATCCAAACTTACTTCGAATTTTAACAAAAATTCAATTGAAGGAAGCCTTAACAGTTGAAGAACGAAAAGAGTTAGCAGTTGATCTGATAGAGCCTCTTTGTCAGCGAAATAGTCCAAGTCATCGAAGTGATGTCCATTTAACATTAAATGAATTAATAAAGAATAAACTATTAGAAAGAAGTGCCACAAGGGAAACACTTTTGGATGAACTTGTGAAGATTCTGGTACCAAATGTATCGATTCGTAATAAAGCTGCTTTAACAGCAGTAGAGAAAAGAAAATTAGTTGATGATCATGTATTATCATTGATCAACAATGATCATTTAGGGTTAGAAACATCATTAAAAAGAAAAACTACTCAAATTACCGATATTGAAACGGAAGAATTGATCATTATTTTGAAAGAAAATCCAATATTAATAACAATTTTAAAGAAAATTGATTTACATGAAGCGCTAAGCGAGAATGAGAAAATAATTTTACTCGAAAGACTGATTTTTCCATTAAATATAATGGACACTGAATCAAAAATTGTGAACGTATTGTCACCATTAAGGCCAGAAATTTTAACAGTTAATAATCGAAATGTAAGATTAATCACAAATGTTGATATAGTTGATATTGATATTAAAATCGAAGAAATTCGAGTCATACTTAAAAAGAATCCAAACTTACTTCGAATTTTAACAAAAATTCAATTGAAGGAAGCCTTAACAGTTGAAGAACGAAAAGAATTAGCAGTTGATCTGATAGAGCCTCTTTGTCAGCGAAATAGTCCAAGTCATCGAAGTGATGTCCATTTAACATTAAATGAATTAATAAAGAATAAACTATTAGAAAGAAGTGCTATAAGGGAAACACTTTTGGATGAACTTGTGAAGATTCTGGTACCAAATGTATCGAATCGTAATAAAGCTGCTTTAACAGCAGTAGAGAAAAGAAAATTAGTTGATGATCATGTATTATCATTGATCAACAATGATCATTTAGGGTTAGAAACATCTTTAAAAAGAAAAACTACTCAAATAACCGATATTGAAACGGAAGAATTGATCTTTATTTTGAAAGAAAATCCAATATTAATAACAATTTTAAAGAAAATTGATTTATATGAAGCGCTAAGCGAGAATGAGAAAAGAATTTTACTCGAAAGACTGATTTTTCCATTAAATATAATGGACACTGAATCACAAATTGTGAACGTATTGTCACCATTAAGGCCAGAAATTTTAACAGTTAATAATCGAAATGTAAGATTAATCACAAATGTTGATATCGTTGATATTGATATTAAAATCGAAGAAATTCGAGTCATACTTAAAAAGAATCCAAACTTACTTCGAATTTTAACAAAAATTCAATTGAAGGAAGCCTTAACAGTTGAAGAACGAAAAGAATTAGCAGTTGATCTGATAGAGCCTCTTTGTCAGCGAAATAGTCCAAGTCATCGAAGTGATGTCCATTTAACATTAAATGAATTAATAAAGAATAAACTATTAGAAAGAAGTGCCACAAGGGAAACACTTTTGGATGAACTTGTGAAGATTCTGGTACCAAATGTATCGATTCGTAATAAAGCTGCTTTAACAGCAGTAGAGAAAAGAAAATTAGTTGATGATCATGTATTATCATTGATCAACAATGATCATTTAGGGTTAGAAACATCATTAAAAAGAAAAACTACTCAAATTACCGATATTGAAACGGAAGAATTGATCATTATTTTGAAAGAAAATCCAATATTAATAACAATTTTAAAGAAAATTGATTTACATGAAGCGCTAAGCGAGAATGAGAAAATAATTTTACTCGAAAGACTGATTTTTCCATTAAATATAATGGACACTGAATCAAAAATTGTGAACGTATTGTCACCATTAAGGCCAGAAATTTTAACAGTTAATAATCGAAATGTAAGATTAATCACAAATGTTGATATAGTTGATATTGATATTAAAATCGAAGAAATTCGAGTCATACTTAAAAAGAATCCAAACTTACTTCGAATTTTAACAAAAATTCAATTGAAGGAAGTCTTAACAGTTGAAGAACGAAAAGAATTAGCAGTTGATCTGATAGAGCCTCTTTGTCAGCGAAATAGTCCAAGTCATCGAAGTGATGTCCATTTAACATTAAATGAATTAATAAAGAATAAACTATTAGAAAGAAGTGCCACAAGGGAAACACTTTTGGATGAACTTGTGAAGATTCTGGTACCAAATGTATCGATTCGTAATAAAGCTGCTTTAACAGCAGTAGAGAAAAGAAAATTAGTTGATGATCATGTATTATCATTGATCAACAATGATCATTTAGGGTTAGAAACATCATTAAAAAGAAAAACTACTCAAATTACCGATATTGAAACGGAAGAATTGATCATTATTTTGAAAGAAAATCCAATATTAATAACAATTTTAAAGAAAATTGATTTACATGAAGCGCTAAGCGAGAATGAGAAAAGAATTTTACTCGAAAGACTGATTTTTCCATTAAATATAATGGACACTGAATCAAAAATTGTGAACGTATTGTCACCATTAAGGCCAGAAATTTTAACAGTTAATAATCGAAATGTAAGATTAATCACAAATGTTGATATCGTTGATATTGATATTAAAATCGAAGAAATTCGAGTCATACTTAAAAAGAATCCAAACTTACTTCGAATTTTAACAAAAATTCAATTGAAGGAAACCTTAACAGTTGAAGAACGAAAAGAATTAGCAGTTGATCTGATAGAGCCTCTTTGTCAGCGAAATAGTCCAAGTCATCGAAGTGATGTCCATTTAACATTAAATGAATTAATAAAGAATAAACTATTAGAAAGAAGTGCCACAAGGGAAACACTTTTGGATGAACTTGTGAAGATTCTGGTACCAAATGTATCGATTCGTAATAAAGCTGCTTTAACAGCAGTAGAGAAAAGAAAATTAGTTGATGATCATGTATTATCATTGATCAACAATGATCATTTAGGGTTAGAAACATCATTAAAAAGAAAAACTACTCAAATTACCGATATTGAAACGGAAGAATTGATCATTATTTTGAAAGAAAATCCAATATTAATAACAATTTTAAAGAAAATTTATTTACATGAAGCGCTAAGCGAGAATGAGAAAAGAATTTTACTCGAAAGACTGATTTTTCCATTAAATATAATGGACACTGAATCAAAAATTGTGAACGTATTGTCACCATTAAGGCCAGAAATTTTAACAGTTAATAATCGAAATGTAAGATTAATCACAAATGTTGATATTGTTGATATTGATATTAAAATCGAAGAAATTCGAGTCATACTTAAAAAGAATCCAATTTTACTTCGAATTTTAACAAAAATTCAATTGAAGGAAACCTTAACAGTTGAAGAACGAAAAGAATTAGCAGTTGATCTGATAGAGCCTCTTTGTCAGCGAAATAGTCCAAGTCATCGAAGTGATGTCCATTTAACATTAAATGAATTAATAAAGAATAAACTATTAGAAAGAAGTGCCACAAGGGAAACACTTTTGGATGAACTTGTGAAGATTCTGGTACCAAATGTATCGATTCGTAATAAAGCTGCTTTAACAGCAGTAGAGAAAAGAAAATTAGTTGATGATCATGTATTATCATTGATCAACAATGATCATTTAGGGTTAGAAACATCATTAAAAAGAAAAACTACTCAAATTACCGATATTGAAACGGAAGAATTGATCATTATTTTGAAAGAAAATCCAATATTAATAACAATTTTAAAGAAAATTTATTTACATGAAGCGCTAAGCGAGAATGAGAAAATAATTTTACTCGAAAGACTGATTTTTCCATTAAATATAATGGACACTGAATCAAAAATTGTGAACGTATTGTCACCATTAAGGCCAGAAATTTTAACAGTTAATAATCGAAATGTAAGATTAATCACAAATGTTGATATCGTTGATATTGATATTAAAATCGAAGAAATTCGAGTCATACTTAAAAAGAATCCAAACTTACTTCGAATTTTAACAAAAATTCAATTGAAGGAAGCCTTAACAGTTGAAGAACGAAAAGAATTAGCCGTTGATCTGATAGAGCCTCTTTGTCAGCGAAATAGTCCAAGTCATCGAAGTGATGTCCATTTAACATTAAATGAATTAATAAAGAATAAACTATTAGAAAGAAGTGCCACAAGGGAAACACTTTTGGATGAACTTGTGAAGATTCTGGTACCAAATGTATCGATTCGTAATAAAGCTGCTTTAACAGCAGTAGAGAAAAGAAAATTAGTTGATGATCATGTATTATCATTGATGAACAACGATCATTTAGGGTTTGAAACATCATTAAAAAGAAAAACTACTCAAATTACCGATATTGAAACGGAAGAATTGATCATTATTTTGAAAGAAAATCCAATATTAATAACAATTTTAAAGAAAATTGATTTACATGAAGCGCTAAGCGAGAATGAGAAAAGAATTTTACTCGAAAGACTGATTTTTCCATTAAATATAATGGACACTGAATCAAAAATTGTGAACGTATTGTCACCATTAAGGCCAGAAATTTTAACAGCTAATAATCGAAATGTAAGATTAATCACAAATGTTGATATAGTTGATATTGATATTAAAATCGAAGAAATTCGAGTCATACTTAAAAAGAATCCAAACTTACTTCGAATTTTAACAAAAATTCAATTGAAGGAAGTCTTAACAGTTGAAGAACGAAAAGAATTAGCAGTTGATCTGATAGAGCCTCTTTGTCAGCGAAATAGTCCAAGTCATCGAAGTGATGTCCATTTAACATTAAATGAATTAATAAAGAATAAACTATTAGAAAGAAGTGCCACAAGGGAAACACTTTTGGATGAACTTGTGAAGATTCTGGTACCAAATGTATCGATTCGTAATAATGCTGCTTTAACAGCAGTAGAGAAAAGAAAATTCGTTGATGATCATGTATTATCACTGATCAATAATGATCATTTAGGGTTAGAAACATCATTAAAAAGAAAAACTACTCAAATTACCGATATTGAAACGGAAGAATTGATCATTATTTTGAAAGAAAATCCAATATTAATAACAATTTTAAAGAAAATTGTTTTACATGAAGCGCTAAGCGAGAATGAGAAAAGAATTTTACTCGAAAGACTGATTTTTCCATTAAATATAATGGACACTGAATCACAAATTGTGAACGTATTGTCACCATTAAGGCCAGAAATTTTAACAGTTAATAATCGAAATGTAAGATTAATCACAAATGTTGATATCGTTGATATTGATATTAAAATCGAAGAAATTCGAGTCATACTTAAAAAGAATCCAAACTTACTTCGAATTTTAACAAAAATTCAATTGAAGGAAGCCTTAACAGTTGAAGAACGAATAGAATTAGCAGTTGATCTGATAGAGCCTCTTTGTCAGCGAAATAGTCCAAGTCATCGAAGTGATGTCCATTTAACATTAAATGAATTAATAAAGAATAAACTATTAGAAAGAAGTGCCACAAGGGAAACACTTTTGGATGAACTTGTGAAGATTCTGGTACCAAATGTATCGATTCGTAATAAAGCTGCTTTAACAGCAGTAGAGAAAAGAAAGTTAGTTGATGATCATGTATTATCATTGATCAACAATGATCATTTAGGGTTAGAAACATCATTAAAAAGAAAAACTACTCAAATTACCGATATTGAAACGGAAGAATTGATCATTATTTTGAATGAAAATCCAATATTAATAACAATTTTAAAGAAAATTGATTTACATGAAGCGCTAAGCGAGAATGAGAAAAGAATTTTACTCGAAAAACTGATTTTTCCATTAAATATAATGGACACTGGATCAAAAATTGTGAACGTATTGGCACCATTAAGGCCAGAAATTCTAACAGTTAATAATCGAAATGTAAGATTAATCACAAATGTTGATATCGTTGATATTGATATTAAAATCGAAGAAATTCGAGTCATACTTAAAAAGAATCCAAACTTACTTCGAATTTTAACAAAAATTCAATTGAAGGAAGCCTTAACAGTTGAAGAACGAAAAGAATTAGCAGTTGATCTGATAGAGCCTCTTTGTCAGCGAAATAGTTCAAGTTATTCTACAGATTTGCATTTGGTATCTAATGAAATAATTATAAACAATGGTTATTTTGAAACTCCAGTTGTAAAGATTAACGATGAGATGAGTTTCCAAACTGAGTATTGTATCACTATTTTGAAAGAGAATCCTATATTGATGACAATTTTAAAGAAAATTGCTTTAGATGAACATTTATCTACAATGGAACGGATGCTTTTAGTCAACAAACTCATCCAACCTTTAACATATGAAGGCTCGATGCAGACTAATAGTAATAAAAGAAATTTTTTGAATATTTTGTCTCCAACGATTGCAGAATATAAGTGCTCATCACAATCAACTATTGATTCTATAATAGAATTTATTAAAATTGCTCTTAAAACAAATCCCAACTTGTTAGATATTTTGACAAAAATTAATTTAAACGAATCTTTGAGTCTCTTGGATAGATCAGAATTATGTTTGGAGTTTGTTGTTCCGATTTGTTTGCGTATTTCATCAGAAGGTTTAAGTCCACCTTTGGATACTGTTCCTATTGCTGATATAATTTCTAAATCTTTAAGTGATAGTAAATCACTTGAAAATTCAGATGTTTTAACCGATCTTACTCATTCGTGTAAAGATATTTTACGATCTTATTTAGACGATAATAATCTTTTAATCAGTCAATCGTCTGTCAATTTGTTGAAAGAACTGAAAAAATTCCCAAAACCACCGCAGCGAATCAATCTTTTAAATAATATTGTATTTGACACCTCAGTCTTATTGAATAATATTGACGATTTGAAGGAAAGGGAAGAATTATTACGTTTAGAATTAAATTGGCTTAATTTAAAAGATACGTTAGATAAAATTTTACTCGAAAATCTACCACATAATATGGATGCCGTGGAAAGCGAACGTGTTTTATTTTTAATTGAATATCTTTCAAGGCTATCATTACGTATAAATGAAATAAAAGAATCACTTTCAAAAGAATTTGTGCTCAAATGCTTTGATCAGCCACAAAATAAATCTAGAATTGTGCTGAGGTCTATTATGTCATCTTCTGAAAAAAGAATTATTGATCGTGTTGTCACAGATGAGAGTGAAAAAGAAATTTATATTTCGTTGTATTCAAAAGTACCCTCGGAATTAAAGCCAACAATATTAAAATATCTAAATCTAGACACAACTAACAAAATTATATACCTTGAACAAATTTTCTTGGATATTCGTAATAAATGTCCTGAACTTCAATTACAAATTGATAAACAAAATCAGCATGAGCAAGGTCTGAAACTTCTTCAAGAATTCTTTTCAACAAACCCACACTTAATCGATACTGGACATTCAGAGAACCTAAGAAATTTACCAGAAATATTATCGATAAATTTCTTATCAAGTACATTATCAATGGAAAAGTCTACTACAACTGGCTTAAATCACCAAAATTTGTATTTACTAAGCGGTATCATTCATGGTCTTGTACAGATATCTGCAGGATTTTTACACAAACGTTTAGGAGTATTATTATCTACTATTTTACTCAAAATGTTTGTAATTTTGGGTGAAATAATAGTTTCATTAAAATTAAGAATAGGGCAGAGTAATATAGAACCATTAAGTACTTCTAAGTTACTTCTGTTTAATATTTCATCGTTGTTAAGTATTGTACTTTTAAATGTTGGATATGTATTTAAATTATTACTTAGATCTTCATTTGGAGATACTTTATATTATTTATTGAACTATTTATCAAAATATGTTCGTGATAACGAACTTGTAGTTAATAATGTCAGTAATTCATTTATAGATAGAATTAAACATGAATCGTGTACAAGTTTGTGTCTGGGTTAAATACAAGTTTCATATTCATTGACCAGTCATTTTATGCAATTCCGATGAAAATAGATTTTGTCTAATTATATATAATAATGCATAATCATCTATACATAATCAGATCCAAAAACTTGCCAGGTCTAATCGTATCTCATTATATATAACCATATATAATTATATATGGTCAGGTACAGCTATATTGGAATTGGTAATTAGTTCTTAAAACTCAATATTTATTGATTTGTTATGAACTACAATAACAAATATTATAAACAAAAGTAATTTTCATAACAAACATAAATTCATACAATATTTTAATATTTTATTATTTGTTTTTTTTAATAATTATAATATTTATCTATTTTTTATAAGCATTAAACAATTTTAAAATATTACTTAATTATAAGCACAAATTCAATTAAAACCGCAACTATAAATTTAACGTCGAGTGGACTGGACATACACGCTAACTCAAAACAAGTTTGAACCTAACAAGTTTCAAGTTTGAATTCAAAACAAGTTTGAAGTGTCACATATACATATTTTATTTACACTTCAACATCAACCTACACATGCGCCTACATATGAACTTATTAAAGTCAGATCTGATCAAGTCTGACTAAACATGGACTATATATTGTTATATATGGGTCCATATATTATTACATATAGTCAGAAACGTTCCAGCAGGGCTGCCAGATCGTATTATTGGATACAATAAGTGTATAATGTATCCAGTTTGTAAAACAGGTTGCCATGTATAATTGGGAAAAAAAATAAAAATTCAAATATAAAGTATAAACATCGCTTTAAGATTTCTCCCAGTGAGTTCGCTATGTTAAAAAAAATATCGAGGGATCGTTGAATAGTTAACTGGTGTTGAATGCCATGGATATACTGGTGGCGCGACAGTTCCTTCACTATTTTAAATTAAAAAAAGAATATAAAAAGTTAAGTAAATTTATATTTTGAATAATAAAAAATACAAATAATACAAAGTGTGTTTCTTGTAGTTTATTTTCAACTATTTACGAAAAATGATGTTTACGAAAAATGATGACCCATTTCGCGATGACAAATATGAGCTCTTTCTCGCACATCATACATGGGCTTTCCTAAAGTTTCTTGAGATATTACCAAAATCTCTGGCCTAATAATCGTTCTAAGTTGTTCCAAGCATTGTGGCTTGTTTACATAAACCCCTTCTTTCAGATAACCCCAAAGAAAATAATCTGGACCACTGAGATCTGGAGATCTTGGGGGCTATCTCAAGTCTCCATTTCTCGAAATTGATTGATTTGGGAAATGTATCCTCCAAAGACCAATTGTAGCTCTGACAGTATAGGCAGTGGCACCATCTTATTGAAACCAGTAGTGTTGATCTTCATCTTGTTGTGATAAAAAAAAAATTCCAGCATTTCCTTGTATCGAACTCCAGTTTCTGATAGTGAGTGGCGAACTTCATCTTGAAAAAATTGGACCCGATTATTCTTTGGGCTGAAATGGCGCACCATACTGTAACCTTTTCATGAAGAGGCTTTTGGTGAATTAATTGTGGATTCTGTGTACTCCAAAACCGAGAATTTTGCTTGTTTACAAAGCCACATACATCAACAATTTGTTTACAAAACCTTCCTTTATGTCTGCAAGATTTAATATAGCTCGACGGTATTCTAGATGCGTATTAACATATTTTGGAATCTGTTGTTACACCAGCTGGATTTTAAACGACTGCATATGGAGATCTTGTTTCAAAATACGCTGCAGTAGTAGTCGTTTGATCTTCGTGTTGAAATTGTTGGTGCTTCATGAACATTTTCCTGCACGCGTTGTATATTTTTAAAGGATCTTGATGTTCGCGGCTTCTTGTCCTCCTTGCATCTCATACTGATCCTATCTATTCAAATTTGGCTACAATATCAAGTAACAAGTTACAATATCGTATAGTTAGAAGGAGAATATGTGACATTAAAATATCGTCGAAAATAAGTAGAGTAGAAATAATGCTTCTTTCGTTTTCCAAATAAAAAGTGGCGATCATTTGTATATTTGTATACGTGTGTATGTGTATGACGTATAACTTTTTACATATCGGCATATTTAATTTTTTTTTCAGAATCAAATTTGCCGCCAAAGTTATAAATTTGTTCTTTGACGCTAGACTGATAGCTTAAAATTTATAACAATCAACGAAAATAAATAATTTAGTTTTTTTTTCATATTCTAGGTAAGTCAAAGTGACAAAATCAATAATTGTATTTGTTACAAACTATTTCTCAATAGTTTTCTTGGTTTGTATAACAAGATTATATTTTGTATAATTTCAGTGATCCAGCGGTATAAAATAAGTAGGCTCTACTGGCAGCCCTGCGTTCCAGTCTTCGCCATATATGATGTCAAAACTCATCTGACATCTAATCTAGTTCAGACTATACATGGGTGCCCATAATTATACTGGGTGCCCGTAAGTCACGGACACAACTGAAGGTGTGGATAGAAAATTGAATTCTGACACAAAAAGTCCTTTACCATTTTTTAATAAGACGCATAGGTAAAATTAATTATTAATTAAAATAAGCCAGCCAATCAGGGGGCGCTACAGAGGCAGAATGCTACCGTGTAGTAGGCTACCGCGAGAGACACCGAGCGAGCGCGCGAGTGTTTTCGTGTCTCGCTTACGCGTTAGCCTACCGTGAGAGTAGATAGCCTACTATTATCCCGTCTAACATTCTGCAGCTGTAGCGCGCCCCAGATTTGCTGTCTAATTTTAATTAATGATTAATGATCTATGCGTCCTTTCGTCTCAGAATTCAATTTTCTATCCATACTTTCAGTTATGTCCGTGACTTACGGACCACCCAGTATATAGTCACTGACGTTGCTGACATAGTCAGGAATGCCCATATCCAACTATGTATGACCATATATGAGTCTATATAAAATCTTAAATGAACCCATATATAATCATGCATGATTATACATAATCTTATATATGATTATATATAATTATGTATGCTTAGACAAAAACTTTTTTCATCGAGATAATAATGGATTTTCAAAATAAAGTTTATAGATGTTTCTCAAAGACCATAAGATTTTCAAAACAAATATTTATATTAAAGTCGTTTAACGTATACTCAAGAATACGAGGTGGTACCTCCTATTATTTCCAAATTGTATTATTAAAATTATTTCCAAATTGTATTATTAACAAAATTAAAGAACATTAACGTTTGAATGAAAATGGTTTCCCCATACCTTCTCGATTGTTGTTTTTTTATTTTGGTGTACAATATTTCTGATAAACCACATTTTAAGCCTTTGGAAAATACCAATTTACCCCTTGACCTTTCATCTAATACTCCTAAGGATGATTCCACACTAAAATTTTTAGCAAATAACATGGCGGGCAATGTTAATTTCAAACATATTTTAGAAAAATACTTGATTTGTATTACAAGTTGATTAAGCACTCGTTTTTGGTTCTGGAAGTTGTAGTTTTTATGAGAAGGTTAAAATGCTTACAAATATCTCTTGTTTACATTAAAACATAAAATAACTGGTCTAAGATACATTCGTAAGTGGTAATACAGGTGGTCGTTTCAAGTATACATAAATTTTAAAACTGTCTCAATTTTACGAACTACCTACTTTTCAGGATTTCAGAGCATCTAAAACAAACACCTGTATAAAGTGTGAATTTTGAAATATATTACTGACTATGTGCTAAATATTTGTGTATATTTATTTAATTTGTTTTCAATAAAAATTTAAAACTAACGTTTTTTTTTTAAATTAGATAAAACAATTCCTAAATTTATTTATGAAAATATTTTCTATCATTTATTAGCGAATTTCCCCAAAGGAAATCAGCTATTGTTATTGTACCAATTTTGGAGTAAAAATTTTTTCACATGTCCATCGATCCTACCTACTAGATGTCAAAAATCACTATCGATTACATATGTATATAATTTTTATATATGCATATATATGTATATTTATATATATATATATTTATATATATATATATATATATATATATATATATATATATAAATATATGCATATGTATATATATATATATATATATATATATATAAATATATATATATATATATATATGTATATATATATATACGTATACATACACACATATATATATATATATATTATAAAGTAATAAACAACTATTTCTTAAAAATAATTTATTGCACTTTATTCTTTCATGTACGACATATATCAGAGGCGGGCGCAGACAGCTCGTCTGAGCCTTACGGGCTCTCCATAAGCTGGGTGAGAGTAAGTAAAGAAGGTATGTTTTGAAGCAAGACGGAACGATGTTTCAATACAGGTTGTCCTACCGATTATTGCCCAATAATTATATAGTATAGTCTATAGTATAGTCAATATTTTATTTTTTTTGAAAAACAAATTATGCGAAAAATAATTTCCACTACTACAAATGGTACTTTTCACTTTTTCAATTCAAAGTAGAGTAACTCGAAGAACTCAAATTCCCACTTTATGTAAAATTTAACTTAATTCATCAAATTCCCATGACACTATACTGAGCATACTCCATACGAAGAAAAAATAATTAAATCAGGTAAATAATTATTTATTAGTTCTCGGATATGAATAGTAAAATATTTAGACAAATTCTTTGGAATTTCCAAAACTATAATTCTATTTAAATTATCCTTTGCAAAAATTTCCCTCTTTTATTACAATGGTCCAGCGGTAAACTTAAAGGTTCAAAATATTTATATATATTTTTTATATATTTTTATTTTATTCATACACAAATATGATATATACTAAAAAGGTACATTTTATGACCCAAATTACCAGCCCAAAATTCCAGAGTATGTATTGAATGATTTTATGTATTATTTACTTTGTATAATAGTGACCATAAAAAAGATTTGGTATTATTATATTTTTTTCAGAAAATTTTATAATTAAAAAAAGAAAATATTAATAATTTTACGAGTATTTTACGAGTATCGAGGGAGGGACAGAGTTTTAAAAAAAAAGGAAAGAACGTGCAGGTCTGATAGATCATTGGTCGAGTGCGAACTATACCCTGTGATCGCGTGTTCGTATCCAGCGAGACTTACCGTGGTAGTCACGTAGTTGAGATACCGATTGGATTGTTGGTAAATCCTTTTGAACTGTTATTATTAATTATGTTCATTGATGGAATCACCGTGGTGTGGCAATTATTAGTATTATTTGTATTTTATCTGTATTGTGAAGTTAAGATAACTTATTGTGTCATCGATTAGGCCAACTATTTGTATTTACTGTTTGTGAAAGTATAGTGTTCTGTGTTATTGGAAACTGGTGAGTGTTTGTATCTTATAAAGAAGATGTCTGACATCGTGGATCCTGGTTCGATCGGACATGCTCCCAAAGGTAATCCGACATTTATATATATATATACATATAAGCATCTATAAGTTTATGTGTCTGTGGACTCTCTAGTGGACACAGTTTTATTCCGATTGGAATGAAATATGGTATTTGAGGCGCTTTTGGTATTTAAATGGTCAAATTCGTTAATGGGTAAAATCGGGCAAGGGGAAAGGGGGGTTTACAGAGAGGGGAAAATACAAAATTTGGCATGTCTCTCTTAACATTTTCTGTTTTTTTTTTACTGTAATTTTGTTTCTTATCATTTTTCTGTTACACTAATATTTACAGAAATATTGACGGTTTGAGATTGAAAATTGAATATTCCTTAATATCTATGTACACATTAGAGTTTGAGCAAAAATGATATAAGGTGATGAATTGCAGCAAACTTGATTTTCTACAACTTTATTCCTTACGCATTTTTTGTTCTAATATTAAGAATGTTATTTTATGATCTATGAATGTTATGATCTTTAAAACTGATATAAAAAATTATATAGACATTTCGCTTACCTTTCGAAGAACTCCACTGATATACGACCGACGTATATGAGTACGTAAATGAATGGTTTTAATACTAAAATATCCTCAGCATGAAAAGTATTATATTTGTGGACCTCCAATGAATTTTGGAGGTGTTTAATTGTTCTCCGAAATCACTAGTCCAAAAAGTTCGTGTTTTGAAATTTCATCTTTTTTTTTTATTCACACTTATTTGGCACTTCTTTATTTGGCATAACTATTATATGGAGGAAATTTGTGAAATACTTTCATGTAGTCAAGTGGTATAAGTTACCAGAAACGAAGAATAGAATAGATACGAAGTAACGTTAAAATCTTATTTCGTGTCTGTTTAAAATCAAACTACGCATTTATTCGATATACAAAAATTTTAATTCTATTAAATTTTTTGAAAAAAGTACCATTTACCAATTGACGGTTAAAAAATTTTTAACAAGTTAAAATGCATTTGTAATGGCTTAGCCAATTAGTGTTGGCCGATTTGGAATGTCCTTGGTTTTACGATTTTACACCAAACGACAAAGTGTGGAGAAAAGTGGTAGAAAAAAAAACTACATCCACAAAATACAATTGGAATTTCTAGAGCACATAATTAAAATGGAGGAAACGGATCTGCTTAAACTTTATACTGGCAAGGTGAAAGGAAAGAAATGCAGAGGAAGAGGACGATCGTCAAAAGTGGAAGATCATGTTGGTCAACGTCGATCAACAAAATGTATTTTGAGACTTCAAATACTTTTGTAAAGAACTCAGTTTCCTACAAGAATGCCAATTTAAACGTATCGATAGAATGGATAGTTTAGAAATTTCAGAAGTTTAATGATAAATTTGAACGCCTGTAGAATTTAATTTCAATTTAACTATTGGAGTCACAAACATATGGAAAATATGTTCCTTACAGATTGTGGAAGTACACTAAGAAATAATTTTTCGAAAACCGTCTCCTGAGGGGCTACAAGTGTGTGTTGGAGTATCGTTTTTTTTTTGTAAAGTAGTAAGATGAAAAGTGGCATTTAGGCTATTAATAATTACAATATAATTCGTCTTTAAGCCTTTTTAGAAAATCAACCCTTAAGGAAGTTGAATGCAAATTCTTATTCAATCAACTTCCTTTATGGTGGTTTATTGTTATTAAGTTATACACCGTAAAATACGCATTTCCCTATTTTTTGAAAACGATCCCTCAAGGGAGTTAAACACGGGTCTTATGAAGGTATATATATATATATATATATATATATATATATATATATATATATATATATATATATACTATCGTTTACATATGTATATAATTTATATAGATATATATATATATATATATATATATATAACTATTATCAGTTGTATTAGAAAAAATAATCGACAGAATTTAAAAAAAAACTAGGACAGTATAGCTAAATATTTATTATATAAATTTTTTTTTTAAATCGTGTTACCGTTTTGTTTTCGAAATATAAAAGTTTAAATTTATTTATTTTC
This sequence comes from Nineta flava, assembly GCA_963920215.1. NCBI lineage: Eukaryota > Metazoa > Arthropoda > Insecta > Neuroptera > Chrysopidae > Nineta > Nineta flava. The sequence continues at coordinate 36,369,500 of OY986042.1, forward strand.
TTAAAATCAACATTATTTTGTACATGCGAACAGTGTTTGTGCCTGTGTGTTGTGTATGTGTGTTTATGTATTTGTGCTTTTAATAAAATCAAACCAGTTTGTTGTGCTGATTGCATAACACAGTGCTGGTACATCCATAAACTTGGTCTACGTAGCTTTGACGTTATATATATTAATTTTTGGAAAATCATCCCTCAAGGGAGTGAAAGACGGATCTTAATAAGATCCGGGTAATGTTATTATATATATAAATCGGCATGTAGCACTACCGTGCTCTCTCTCTCTCTCTCTATATATATATATATATATAAATAAATAAATTTAAACTTTTATATTTCGAAAACAAAACGGTAACACGATTTTTTTTTAAAAATGTAAATAATAAATATTTAGCTATACTGTCCTAGTTTTTTTTTAAATTCTGTCGATTATTTTTTCTAATACAACTGATAATAGTTGGGCGGGCATGAAGTTTTAAATGTTTCTAATGAGAGAGAGTGAGAAAGAATGATAACGATGATATTTATTATCTCGCGTTCTAATCGATCAAAAATTCTGAAACTTCGGAATTTATTAGAAAACATTATTTTTAGCCTGTGAAAAAAAAATGAGCAAAATCTGTCGAAAAGTGGTAGTATGCTGGTACATCCTTAATTAAGACCATTTTAGGATCAATGGATATTTGAAGCCGTTTTTGCGAATAGTCTCATTTATACAACGCTCATAGCCGAGTTTTCTAAGAAAAATAACCTTCGTAATATTGACAAAACCATTTTTAATTATCAGTTACCCAATCAAAATTTCTATAAATAGACTCTTATAATCAAACTGTCATACACAACAAATAATGCGTTAATGTAAACAGTAGAGTAATATATTTCCCTATTTGATACTGAATATCATGTTTTTGGTAATGTATGCACAAAGATAAAACTACAGCTAAGTGAATTTTTTGTATAATTTCAATAATGTAAATTCAATCTAACGGTTTTTTGTTTGTTTTACTGTCACTAATAATAGAAAATTAATCACGTATTTTGAAATTAAACAACAAAAGTCAATAAATCTTTTATTTATATCAATACAGTTGATATAGTATATCAGTTGTATAAATCGAGACAGTGTATAAAATGCAAATATTAAAAAAATAAATCATAATAAAAATGTAAATATTACAATTCTTTAAAAGAATTTTTTTTTCGAAATTCGGTACACTTCACAAGATGAAGATGAAAGAACTACGTTTGTTATATAGGTGCTTCCTAGTATTATATGTAAGTTGATATTATATAAAAAAAATTTTGACAAAATGGAAACCCGACTTCAAAAATCAAATATTCTAAAACCAAAAATGCACTAAAAAGTAAAAAGTAAAAAAATAATTGCATATTCTTGTGTCAATTTTAGTTAACCTTTTTGGTTCAATTTTAGTTATTTTTGGAGTCGGTGTCAGCATAGAGAAATTCACATAAAATTTGGACACCGCCTCCAAAAATAATAATAATTGTACATATATATATAAAAATTTTTGCTTAGGTGAACTAAAATTGACACAAGAATATGCAATTATTTCTTTTACTTTTCAATTTCAATTACTTTTTAGTGTATTTTTGGTTTTAGAATATTTTATTTTTTAAGTCGGGTTTCAATTTTGTCAAAATTTCCCGCTTTTTAGCGTTAATTTAAGCGTTAACTTCTATCATACTTTAGAACTACAAAAACCATTTTATTTTTTTTTCTAAGATTATAAAATTTATTTTAAATATACCATTAAATTAAATTATCATTCTATCATTATATCGTATTAAACTTAAATATATTCTTATTTTCAGATAATTGTATTAACTGAAAGCGCGACCCTGCCACGTCAAAACCAAGAAATTAAAATACCAAACAGTGATTGTGATTGGGAAATACATTATGACGAATATCCAAGCATAAATGGGAAAAAATTTACGACAAAAGCATATATTAATAATCCAACTAATAGAATTAAAGTTATTGCTGAAAGTACTTCAAGTAAGAGTAAACTAACAACAAAATCTGTCAAAACTAGTTCACAAACTACTCAAGACATAGAAGCAGTAACAGATACCGATACAAATACAATTATACAATACAGACACGGAGGCTCTGCTTATCAGAAAATACATAACGATTTGAAGGCACCATTAACAGCAGCAACTTCTCTTGACGTCACAGAATTGCACAAATTGTCAAATCGATTAGATGAACAAAATCTATCCAGTTGTCAAAGCAATCGTACAGAAAAACAAGGAAGCCTGTTAAGAAAATATTCGAATGACCAGATCAAAAATCCTGCTCAACGAAACGCTGAGTTAAATTCTAGCATCACATCAACTGGTAACCAAACAGATTCGGAAGACTCAAACCCAAAACTAGGAAATCAATCAACCAATTCAAATCACGATAAACCAAAAAATAAAGACTCAAGCTCACCAGGTAATGGAAGCAATCCAAACAGCGAGGAGCAGAACAACGTACATCCCAGTTCTCGAACATCACATAGGCTATTAAGTCCACAGCTTGAAAATACTCTCGCTCATTCCCCATGCCTATTGAATAGAGTTAATGTATCAAATAACAAAGTCACGAACATCGATTTACTGACGGTACCTATGAACGGCATTGGGAATCCTAATATAAATTATCATCCAATTAATAAACCTGAAAGCAACGATCTCAATAGACAACCAAGAGACCATATATTAGGTGTCAGAAAACCAAATCTTTATCAACCAAGTATTAAACCAATTCAAGCTATATCGGACTCAAAACCTAGCGGAACATCACCTGGCAACCAAACTGCTTCTCCTACGAAAGATGATGGATCACAATCTCCAAACACTGGATCTGAAGAAGACCCAAATTCAAAACCAGGAAATCAATCACCCAATTCGAATTCCAACGATAAACCAAATGATAACGACTCAAGCTCACCAGATGATGGAAGCAATCCTGACAGCGATTATCAGAACAAGCGACATCCAATTTCTCTAACACCACATAGGCTATTAGGTCCAAAGCTTGATAATGATCTCGCTCATCCCTCATGCCAATTGAAAACTATTGGTGTGTCAAATAACAAAATTATGAGCATTGATTTATTAGCGGCACCTATCAACGGAAATGGGAATCCAAATATAAATAAACATCCTCTTAATAAACCTGAAAACAACGGTCTCAATAGACAACTAAGAGATCATAGATTAGGTGTCAGAAGACCAAATCTTCATCACCCGAGCATTGAACCAATTCAAGGCAACACGGACTCAAAACCTAGCGGCACTTCACTTGGCAACCATTGTGCTTCTCCTACGAAAGATGATGGGTCACAATCTCCAAACACTGGATCTGAAGAAATCTCTGGATCTGAGGAAGACTCAAACCCAAAACCAGGAAATCAATCACCCAATTCGAATCACGATAAACCAAAAGATAAAGACTCAAGCTCACCAGATAATGGAAGCAATCCAAACAGCAATGAGCCGAATAACGCACATCCCAGTTCTCGAACATCACATAGGCTATTAAGTCCACAGCTTGAAAATACTCTCGCTCATTCCCCATGCCTATTGAATAGAATTAATGTATCAAATAACAAAGTCACGAACATTGATTTACTAACGGCACCTATCAACGGCAATGGGAATCCCCATATAAATTACCATCCACTTATTAAACCTGAAAACAACGGTCTAAATAGACAACCAAGAGATCATAGATTAGGTGTCAGAAGACCAAATCCTTATCACCCGAGCATTAAACCAATTCAAGGTAACACGGACTCAAGACCAAGCGACATATCACCTGACAACCATACTGCATATCCTACGAAAAATGATAGCACCCAATCTCCGAACACAGGATCTGAAGAAAACTCTAGATCTGAGGAAGACTCCAATCCAAAACCAGGAAATCAATCACCCAATTCAAATCCTAACGATAAACCAAAAGATAACGACTCAAGCCCACCATATAATGGAAGCAATCCAAACAGCGATTATCAGAACAAACTTCACCCCAGTTCTCTAACACCTCATAGGTGTCTTAGTCCAAAACTTGAAAATGATCTCGCTCATCCCTCATGCCTATTGGATAATTTTGATGTATCAAGTAACAAAATCAATAATATTGATTTACCTACGGCACCTAATAGCGACAATGGTAATCCTAATGTAATGAATGATCCACTTATGAAACCTGGAAACAACAGTCGCAATCGACAACCAAGAGACCATAGATTAGGAGTCAGAAGACAAAATTCTTATCGCCCGAGCATTAAACCAATTCAAAGTAACACGGACTCAAAACCTAGCAGCACATCACCAAGTTACAATACGGATTCTCCAGCAAATAAGACTGGATCACAGTCTCCTAACACTGGATCTGAAGAAAACTCTGGATCTGTGGAAGACTCAAATTCAAAACCAGAAAATCAATCACCCAATTCGAATCCCAACAATAAACCAAAAGATAACGACTCAAGCTCACCAGATAATGGAAGCAATCAAAACAGCGATTATGAGAACAAGCGACATCCAATTTCTCTAACACCACATAGGCTATTAGGTCCAAAGCTTGATAATGATCTCGCTCATCCCTCATGCCAATTGAATGTATCAAATAACAAAATTACGAACATTGATTTACTAGCGGCACCTATCAACGGAAATGGGAATCCAAATATAAATAAACATCCTCTTAATAAACCTGAAAACAACGGTCTCAATAGACAACCAAGAGATCATAGATTAGGTGTCAGAAGACCAAACCTTTATCACCCGAGCATTGAACCAATTCACGGCAACACGGACTCAAAACCTAGCGGCACTTCACCTGGCAACCAAACTGCTTCTCCTACGAAAGATGATGGGTCACAATCTCCAAACACTGGATCTGAAGAAGTCTCTGGATCTGAGGAAGACTCAAACCCAAAACCAGGAAATCAATCACTCAATTCAAATCACGATAAACCAAAAGATAAAGACTCAAGCTCACCAGATAATGGAAGCAATCCAAATAGCAATGAGCAGAATAACGCACATCCCAGTTCTCGAACATCACATAGGCTATTGAGTCCACAGCTTGAAAATACTCTCTCTCATTCCCCATGCCTATTGAATAGAGTTAATGTATCAAGTAACAAAGTCACGAACATTGATCTACTAACGGCACCTATCAACGGCAATGGGAATCCCCATATAAATTATCATCCACTTATTAAACCTGAAAACAACGGTCTCAATAGACAACCAAGAGATCAAATATTAGGTGTCAGAAGACCAAATCCTTATCACCCGAGCATTAAACCAATTCAAGGTAACACGGACTCAAAACCTAGCCGCACATCACCTGACAACCATAATGCATATCCTACGAAAGATGATGGGACACAATCTCCGAACACTGGATCTGAAGAAAACTCTAGATCTGAGGAAGACTCAAATCCAAAACCAGGAAATCAATCACCCAATTCAAATCCTAACGATAAACCAAAAGATAACGACTCAAGCTCACCAGATAATGGAAGCAATCCAAACAGCGACTATCAGATCAAGCAATATCCCAGTTCTCTAACACCTCATAGGTTACTAAGTCCAAAACTTGAAAATGATCTCGCTCATTCCCCATACCTATTAAATAGAGTTAATGTATCAAATAACAAAGTCGCGAACATTGATTTACTAATCGCACCTATCGACGGCAATGGAAATCCTAATATAAATTATCATCCACTTAATAAACCTGAAAACAACGGACTCAATAGACAACCAAGAGATCATAGATTAGGTGTAAGACCAAACCATTATCACCCGAGCTTAAAACCAAATCAAGGTAACCCAGTCTCAAACCCTAGCGGCACATCAACTGGCTACAATACGGATTCTCCAACAAATGAGGATGGATCACAGTCTCCACACAGTGGATCTGAAGAAAACTCTGGACTTAAGGAAGGCTCAAACCCAAAACCAGGAAATCATTCACCCAAATCGAATCACGATAAACCAAAAGTTAAAGACTCAAGCTCACCAGATAATGGAAGCAATCCAAAGAGCGACCATCAGATCAAGCAATATCCCAGTTCTCTAACACCTCATAGGTTACTAAGTCCAAAACTTGAAAATGATCTCGCTCATTCCCCATACCTATTAAATAGAGTTAATGTATCAAATAACAAAGTCGCGAACATTGATTTACTAATCGCACCTATCGACGGCAATGGAAATCCTAATATAAATTATCATCCACTTATTAAACCTGAAAACAACGGTCTCAATAAACAACCAAGAGACCATAGATTAGGTGTCAGAAGACCAAATCCTTATCACCCGAGCATTAAACCAATTCAAGGTAACACAGACTCAAAACCTAGCGGCACATCACCAGACAACCATACTGCATCACCTACGAAAGATGATGGGGCACAATCTCCGAACACTGGATCTGCAGAAGTCTCTGGATCTGGGGAACATTCAAATTCTAAACCAGGAAATCAATCATCCAATTTAAATCCCAAGGATAAACCAAATAATAAAGACTCAAGCTCGCCTTACAACCATAATGCTTCTCGTATGAAAGATGATGGGTTACAATCTCCAAACACTGGATCTGAAGAAGTCTCTGGATCTGAGGAAGACTCAAATCCAAAATCAGGAAATCAATCACCCAATTCGAATCCCAAAGATAAACCAAAAGATACCGACTCAAGCTCACTAGATAATGGAAGCAATCCCAACAGCGAAGAGCAGAACGACGTACATCCCAGTTCTCGAATATCACATAAGCTGTTAAGTCCACAGCTTGGAAATGCTCTCACTCATTCCCCATGTCTATTGAATAGAGTTAATGTATCAAATAACAAAGTCACGAACATTGATTTACTAACGGCACCTATCAACGGCAATGGTAATCCTAATATAAATTATCATCTGCCTAAAAAACCTGAAAACAACGATATCAATAGAGAACCAAGAGACCATAGATTAGGTGTCAGAAAACCAAATCCATATCAACCAAGCATTAAACATATTCAAGGTAACCCGGAATCAAAACCTAGTGGCACATCACCTGGCAATCATACTGCTTCTCCAACGAAGGAAATTGGGTCACACTCTCCCAACACTGGATCTGAAGATGTCTCTGGATCTGAGGAAGACTCAAATCCAAAAACAGGAAATCAATCACTCAATTCGAACCCCAACGATAAACCAAAAGATAACGACTCAAGCCCACCAGATAATGGAAGCAATCCAAACAGCGATTATCAGAACAAGCTACACCCCAGTTCTCTAACACCTCATAGGTGTCTAAGTCCAAAGCTTGAAAATGATCTCGCTCATCCCTCATGCATATTGGATAATTTTGATGTATCAAGTAACAAAATCATGAATATTGATTTACTTACGGAACCTAACAGCGACATTGGTAATCCTAATGTAAAGAATGATCCACTTAAGAAACCTGAAAACAACGGTCTCGATAGACAACCAAGAGACCACAGATTAGGTGTCAGAAGACCAAATCCTTATCACTCGAGCGTTAAACCAATTCAAGTTAACACGGACACAAAACCTAGCGGCAAATCAACTGGCAACCATAATGCTTCTCCTACGAAAGATGATGGGACACAATCTCCAAACACTGGATCTGAAGAAGTCTCTGGATCTGAGGAAGATTCAAATTCTAAACCAGGAATTCAATCACCCAATATGAATCCCAACGATAAACCAATTAATGAATACTCAAGCTCACCTGGCAACCATACTGATTCCCCTACGAAAGATGATGGGTCAAAATCTCCGAACACTGGATCTGCTGAAGACTCAGGTTCTGCGGAAGACTCTAATTCAAAACCAGGAAATCAATCACCCAATTTGAATCACAACGATAAACCAAAAGAGAACGTCTCTAGTTCACCAGATAATGGAAGCAATCCAAACAGCGATTATCAGAACAAGCTACAACTCAGTTCTCTAGCACCTCATAGGCTATTAAGTCCAAAGCTTGAAAATGATCTCGCTCATCCCTCATGCCAATTGAATACTGTTGGTGTTTCAAATAACAGAATTACAAACATTGATTTACTAACGGCACCTATCAACGGGAATCCAAATATAAATAATCATCCACTTAATAAACCTGAAAGACAACCAAGAGACCATAGATTAGGAGACAGAAGACCAAATCCTTATCGTCCGTGCATAAAACCAAACCAAGGTAACCCAGACTCAAACCCTAGAAGCACATCACCCGAGTACAATATGGATTCTTCAACAAATAATGATGGATCACAGTCTCCAAACACTGGATCCAAAGAAGTCACTGGATCTGAGGAAGATTCACAACCAAAACCAGGAAATCAGTCACCCTATGTGAATCCTAACGATAAACCAAAAGATAACGACTCAAGATCACCAGATAATGGAAGCAATCTAAACAACGATGAGCAGAACAAGCTTCATCCCAGTTCCTTAACACCACATAGGCTATTAAGTCCAGAGCTTGAAAATGATTTCGTTCATTCTCGATGCTTATTGAATACTGTCCATGTATCAAATAACAAAACCACGAATATTGATTTACTAACGGCACCTATCAACGGCAATGGAAATCAAAACATAAATAATCATCCACTTGAGAAATCTGGAAAAAACGACCACAATAGACAACCAAGAGACAGAAAATTAAATGCCAGAAGACCAAATCCGTATCATCCGAGCATAAAACCAATTCAAGGCTCAGGCTCAAACCCTAGCGGCACATCACCTGGCTACAATCCGGATTCTCCTGCAAGTAACAATGAATCACAGTATCTAAACACTGGATCTAAAGAAGAGTCTGGATCAAAGGAGGATAAACCAAAAAAAAAAGAATCCAGCTCACCAGATAATGATGGTGGGTTACAATCTCCCAGCAATAGATCTGCAGAAGCCTCTGGATCTGAGGAAGATTCAAATCCAAAACCAGGAAATCAATCACCCAGTTTGAATCCCAACGTTAAACCCAATAATAAAGACGCAAGCTCACCTGACAACCATACTGATTCTCCTACGAAAGATAATGGATCACAGTCTCCAGACACTGGATCTGAAGAAGTCTCTGGATCTGAGGAAGGCTCAAATTCAACACCAGGAAATCAAACACCCATTTCGAATCCTAACGATAAACCAAATAAAAATGACTCAAGCTCACCTGTCAATCATACTGATTCTCCTACGAAAGATAATGTGTCACAGTCTCCAAACACTGGATCTGAAGAAGTCTCTGAATCTGCAGAAGATTCAAATCTTAAACCAGGAAATCAATCACCCAGTATGAATCCCAACACACCAAATAATAAATACTCAAGCTCACCTGGCAATCATTCTGATTCTCCTACGAAAGATGATGGGGTACAATCTCCAAACACTGGATCTGAAAAAATCTCTGGTTCTGCGGAAGACTCAAATTCAATACCAGGAAATCAATCACCCAATTTGAATCTTCACGATAAACCAAAAAATAACGACTCCAGCTCACCAGATAATGAAAGCAATGATGGTGAGTCACAATCTCCTAACATTGGATCTGAAGAAGTCTCTGGATCTGAGGAAGGCTCAAATCCAAAACCGGGAAATCAATCACCCAATTCTAGTCCCAACGATAAACCAAATTATAAAGACTCAAGCTCACCAGATAATGGAAGCAATCCAAACAGCGATGAGCAATACAAGCTACATCCCAGTTCTCTAACACCACATAGGCTATTAAGTCCAAAGCTTGGAAATGATCTCGTTCATCCCTCATGCCTATTGGATACTATTGTTGTATCAAATAACAAAATCACGAATATTGATATACTTGCGGCACCTTACAGCGGCAATGCTAATCCTAATGTAAAGAATGAGCCACTTAATAAACCTGAAAACAACGGCCTCAATAGACAACCAGGAGGGCAAAGATTAGGTGTCAGAAGACCAAATCCTTATCGTTCGAGCATAAAACCAAATCAAGGTAACCCAGACTCATACCTTAGCAGCACATCACCTGGCAACAATATGGATTCTCCAACAAATAAAGATGGATCACAGTCTCCAAACACTGGATCTGAAGAAATTTCTGGATATGGATCACCCAGTTTGAATCCCAACGATAAACCAAAGAACTCAAGCTCACCTGGCAACCATACTGATTCTCCTACGAAAGATAATGTGTCACAGTCTCCAAACACTGGATCTGAAGAAGTCTCTGTATCTGAGGAAGATTCAAATCTAAAACCAGGAAATCAATCACCCAGTATGAATTCCAACGATAAACCAAAGAACTCAAGCTCACCTGGCAACCATACTGATTCTCCTACGAAAGATAATGAGTCACAGTCTCCAAACACTGGATCTGAAGAAGTCTCTGGATCTGAGGAAGATTCAAATCTAAAACCAGGAAATCAATCACCCAGTATGAATTCCAACGATAAACCAAATAATAAATACTCAAGCTCCCCTGGCAACCATACTGATTCTCCTATGAAATATGATTCGTCACAATCTCCAAAAACTGGTTCTGAAGAAGTCGCTGGATCTACGGAAGACTCAAATTCAAAACCAGGAAAGCAATCTCCTCATTCGAATTCTCACGATAAACCAAAAAGTAACCACTGCAGCTCACCAGATAGTAGAAGCCATTATGTTCGATCACAGTCTCCTAACTCTGGATCTGAAGAAGTCTCTGGATCTAAGGAAGACTCAAATTCAAAACCAGGAAATCAAACACCCAATTCGAATCCCGACTATAAACCAAAGAAAAAAGACTCAAGCTCACCTGTCAATCATACTGATTCTCCTACGAAAGATAATGGGTCACAGTCTCCAAACATTGGATCTGAAGAAGTCTCTGAACCTGAGGAAAATTCAAATCTAAAACCAGGAAATGAATCACCCAGTATGAATTCCAACACACCAAATAATAAATACTCAAGCTCACCTGGCAATCATTCTGATTCTCCTACGAAAGATGATGGGGTGCAATCTCCAAACACTGAATCTGAAAAAGTCTCTGGTTTTGCGGAAGACTCAAATTCAAAACCAGGAAATCAATCACCCAATTTGAATCTTCACGATAAACCAAAAAATAACGACTCCAGCTCACCGGATAATGGAAGCAATTATGGTGAGTCACAATCTCCTAACATTGGATCTGAAGAAGTCTCTGGATCTAAAGAAGACTCAAATCCAAAACCAGGAAATCAATCACCCAATTCTAGTCCCAACGATAAACCAAATTATAAAGACTCAAGCTCACCAGATAATGGAAGCAATCCAAACAGCGATGAGCAATACAAGCTACATCCCAGTTCTCGAACACCACATAGGCTATTAAGTCCAAAGCTTGGAAATGATCTTGTTCATCCCTCATGCCTATTTGATACTATTGTTGTATCAAATAACAAAATCACGAATATTGATATACTTGCGGCACCTTACAGCGGCAATGCTAATCCTAATGTAAAGAATGAGCCACTTAATAAACCTGAAAACAACGGCCTCAATAGACAACCAGGAGGGCAAAGATTAGGTGTCAGAAGACCAAATCCTTATCGTCCGAGCATAAAACTAAATCAAGGTAACCCAGACTCATACCTTAGCAGCACATCACCTGGCAACAATATGGATTCTCCAACAAATAAAGATGGATCACAGTCTCCAAACACTGGATCCGAAGAAATTTCTGGATATGGATCACCCAGTTTGAATCCCAACGATAAACCAAAGAACTCAAGCTCACCTGGCAACCATACTGATTCTCCTACGAAAGATAATGTGTCACAGTCTCCAAACACTGGATCTGAAGAAGTCTCTGTATCTGAGGAAGATTCAAATCTAAAACCAGGAAATCAATCCCCCAGTATGAATTCCAACGATAAACCAGAGAACTCAAGCTCACCTGGCAACCATACTGATTCTCCTACGAAAGATAATGAGTCACAGTCTCCAAACACTGGATCTGAAGAAGTCTCTGGATCTGAGGAAGATTTAAATCTAAAACCAGGAAATCAATCACCCAGTATGAATTCCAACGATAAACCAAATAATAAATACTCAAGCTCACCTGGCAACCATACTGATTCTCCTATGAAATATGATTCGTCACAATCTCCAAAAACTGGTTCTGAAGAAGTCGCTGGATCTACGGAAGACTCAAATTCAAAACCAGGAAAGCAATCTCCTCATTCGAATTATCACGATAAACCAAAAAGTAACCACTGCAGCTCACCAGATAGTAGAAGCCATTATGTTGGATCACAGTCTCCTAACTCTGGATCTGAAGAAGTCTCTGGATCTAAGGAAGAATCAAATTCAAAACCAGGAAATCAAACACCCAATTCGAATCCCGACTATAAACCAAAGAAAAAAGACTCAAGCTCACCTGTCAATCATACTGATTCTCCTACGAAAGATAATGGGTCACAGTCTCCAAACACTGGATCTGAAGAAGTCTCTGAACCTGAGGAAAATTCAAATCTAAAACCAGGAAATGAATCACCCAGTATGAATTCCAACACACCAAATAATAAATACTCAAGCTCACCTGGCAATCATTCTGATTCTCCTACGAAAGATGATGGGGTGCAATCTCCAAACACTGCATCTGAAAAAGTCTCTGGTTCTGCGGAAGACTCAAATTCAAAACCAGGAAATCAATCACCCAATTGGAATCTTCACGATAAACCAAAAAATAACGACTCCAGCTCACCGGATAATGGAAGCAATGATGGTGAGTCACAATCTCCTAACATTGGATCTGAAGAAGTCTCTGGATCTAAAGAAGACTCAAATCCAAAACCAGGAAATCAATCACCCAATTCTAGTCCCAACGATAAACCAAATTATAAAGACTCAAGCTCACCAGATAATGGAAGCAATCCAAACAGCGATGAGCAATACAAGCTACATCCCAGTTCTCGAACACCACATAGGCTATTAAGTCCAAAGCTTGGAAATAATATTGTTCATCCCTCATGCCTATTGGATACTATTGTTGTATCAAATAACAAAATCACGAATATTGATATACTTGCGGCACCATACAGCGGCAATGCTAATCCTAATGTAAAGAATGAGCCACTTAATAAACCTGAAAACAACGGCCTCAATAGACAACCAGGAGGGCAAAGATTAGGTGTCAGAAGACCAAATCCTTATCGTCCGAGCATAAAACCAAATCAAGGTAACCCAGACTCATACCTTAGCAGCACATCACCTGACAACAATATGGATTCTCCAACAAATAAAGATGGATCACAGTCTCCAAACACTGGATCCGAAGAAGTTTCTGGATATGGATCACCCAGTTTGAATCCCAACGATAATTCAAATAATAAAGACTCAAGGAAACCTGGCGACCAAACTGATTCTCCTACGAAAGACGATGAGTCACAATCTCGAAACACCGGATCTGAAGAAATCTCTCGATCTGAGGAAGACTCATATCCAAACCCAGGAAATCAATCACCTAATTCAAATCCCAACGATACACCACATGATAAAGAACCAAGCTTACTAGATAATGGAAGCAATTCAAACAGCGATGAGCAGAAGAAGCTGCATCCCAATTCTCTTACACAACATAGGCCAAAGCTTGAAAATGATCTTGTTCATTCCCCATGCTATTTGAATACTATCGATGTATTAAATAAGGAAATCACGAATATTGATTTACTTACGGCACTTATAAGTGGCAATGAGAATCCTAATGTAAAGAATGATCCACTTAAGAAACCCGGATACAACGGCCTCAATAGTCTATCAAGAGATAAAAAATTAACTGTCAAAAGGCCTAATATTTATCACCCGAATATAAAACAAATTCAACCTGGCAGCAATACTGCTTCTCCTGCGAATTATGAGAGAGAAGTTTCTGGATCTGAGGAAGAGTTAAATCCAAAACCAGGGAATCATTCACCCAATTTGAATCCCAACAATAAACCAAGTAATGATGACTCCAGCTCACCAAATAATGGAAACAATCCAAACAGCAAACCCCAAGGTAACTCCGACCCATATACTAGCGAAACTCCAGATGACACGGGTTCTCCAGCTAGTGGAAAAAAAACAAATAATTATCAAAAAGAAAGATCAAATCTATTAGAAATAAATATATCTAATCTGAACTCAATTAAGGAAATAAATAATCCGGAGTTACTAGGTGGGAAAGATGATAATGCTGAAATAATTTCTGAAGTAGATAGTGCACAGATGCATAACGATATAGATGGTGATGTTCGCAGTTACAGCGCACAATCAATCCTGAAATTGGAGCGTGATTTAAATACAACAACAGTTAATGGAAAGTTAACAATAGCGGAACAAAATATTGATAATAACGTTTCTAACGATCAATGCTCTAAAACAGCTGCTCATCAGTGTGAAATTTCATCAAAACATCCAAACTGTGGAGGTGGAATATTGAAACAACTTGGAAAACTGGAGAACAACAGGAGAAAAATATTCTATAATAATAATTAATCTACGTATAAAAATGTTGAGTCCAATTATAATTGTTTAATGTCGACTCCATTTTTCAATGTTTTTTAAATATTTAAAATAGTTTATTTTTTCACAAAACTACATATTTATTTTTAATTTATTTTATATTATTTTATTATTTATTATTTGTTTATATAATATCTAATAATTAACTTATTTTGTTACAATTGATATGTTTATTTTTGATAAATAAACATTATTTTCAAGAAATTTTATTTTAATTAATCTCATTTTCAAATATCAGGACATCTTTTACAGGTATAATCAATTGAATCTCATATCAAGATACTTCCTTTATCAAAGCAAATATTCCAATGCCTCAAAAGAATGAAAAGAACAACTATGTCTGCCTATGAAAAGAACATCCGTGTGGCTGCCTCTCCGCTCGTCTAAAGAGAGATAAAAAGTGAGATCAGTCTCGTGGATGGACAAAAATGCCACTTGATATTGTAGAATTCCACCAGCTTCTACAAAAAAAATAGAGATTTATATGTACCAAATTGTAGGTTTGAAAGTGGTAAATCTAATAATCTATATTTAAAACTCTAGAAGGCATTTCACCATGAGATAATTTTCAAAACATCACTCGAGTTATACTTCACTTACGTCCGTTTTTACCCAAATGCATCCTGTTTTTTAATTGGATTATTATTCTAGCACTTTTCTATCATATACTCAAGGCAGTGGTCAAAAGTTGTATTTTTAGCAACAGGGGGCCTGAAAAAATGATGATTAGAGGAAAACTCAACACCAATTTAGGATCGGTTTTATCCGACTACGGAAAAGCCTAAAGGAAGGGTATTAAACAGTCTATGTATGTTTGTATTTATGTATGTTCCACCGTATAGCCTAAGATGCACATCCAATTTTGATGAATGAGGTGTCGTTAGCTTTGTCTTAGAGTTCTGCGTGTCATAAGATATCTGGCGTCATATTAAATATAAAATGGCGAATATGACTTTTATACTAATATGCTAAGCAAGAAACAAAATGTCAAATGTGGTATTAAATGGTTTTATACCACAGTGGTTTTAATTCACAGATTCTTAATATTATAGGTACTAAAGTAAAAAAGTTCAAAAAACTAAAACCCTACTACGAAAAAAGCATGAAACAAATTGGAAGAGACTTGTAAATATTTCTCGTAGTCGAAGGTCGGAATTGTTAACAGATTTGGTTTTTGCATCGCTGTTTGCAGGCTCTTCAAACTTATTTCGTGTTTTTTTCGTAGTCGGGTTTCAGTTTTGTAAACTTTTTTATTTAACTATCAATAATAAATCCTTTATCTTGTGCCAGTAAACAAACTTTTCAAAATTTGTATCGTATTACAATTTGTTTCATTGATCGACCTTCTCGGGAGTATCGTATTTTATTACAGTTTTGAAGTAATAAAAAACATAAATTTTTGATTTCACATCCATAAGTAAATTAATTTTTCAAAGGATACTCAAAACAATCATTTCGAAAACATTTATGCATGTGCGTCCGAGGTGAAGAGTGTACGAGCTGAAATTGTGTATGTGAGATCTAATAAATGGGGTAAAATTCGTAAATGGGCAACATCGGAACGTGCATTCCCCCAAAATTTGCATGTTTGAAACCATACAAAAAGATAGAAGAGTTCCATTTTAAAAATAAACAACCTTTATTGAAAGTTTTTTCCATAGACTAGCTGAATAGTTTTATCACAAGTTCAGCTTTGTAAATAAAATAAACAGTTCACGCATTGATAATGAACTCAGTAGATACCGGATATGTAGGCAGTTAACACAGTTACCCGTTTTTTTCTTCAATTTTTTATTAATAGATGGATATTATAATTAACTAGCATTACCCGTTGCGGCATCGCCCGAGAAAATTGTGTAAAGACCGTATAACTGAGTAACGGTGAATCATAATTATCTCGTCAAGGACTGATTTTTTTTTGTTCATTTACAATTTATAGGCTAAATATCTATATATATATATAATATATATATATATATGTACATATATATATATATATATATATATATATATATATATATATATATATATATATATATGTGTGTCTGTAATCACTGTAGCGGTCACAGTTTTCATTTTATCGGAATGAAATGTGGTATTTGAGGCGCTTTTGGTATTCAAAAGGTCAAGTTCGTTAATGGGTAAAATCGAACAAGGGGAAAGGGGGGGTTTTAGAGGCAGGGGGAAACAAAATTTGACATATCTCCCTTAATATTTGAAAAATCGAGTAATGTTGTAGGTAATAAGTTTTACTGTAATTTTATTTCTTATCATTTTTTCTGTTACCCTAATATTTACAGAAATATTGACGGTTTAAGATTGAAAGTTAAATTCCTCACTATCTCTGTACACATTCGACTTTGAGCAAAAATGATAAAGTGGTGAATTGTAGCAAACATGATTTTCTACAACTTTATTGCTTACGCATTTTTCCATTGTCCTAATATTAAGAGAGATATTTTGTGTTTTCTTCTTTCTTTATTGCCCCCATTTCCCATTGACGTATGTCATTTATTAATAAAATTAGCTTGCAAATAGTTAAATCATATACGACATTTCATTTTGATCAGACTGAAATTGCGATTGCTAGAAAGTGATTTATATATTTTAAGGAAATTCGCTAAGTTGAAGCAGCTCCTGCGTGACGAATTTTTTACTTTTAATCTTCAAATTGATTTTAATAATTTTATTGAATATTGATTTTAATATAATATATTTTTACTGAATTTATTTTCATTTTTACAATTCCAACTTTACAAGTTGCTATTTAATTATTCGATGTTTTATAATTATTTTGTTTTTTATTGTTATGTAATTATTTTGCGAATTTTTAACTATCACTTACTTCAACTAATTACTTTATTTCATTTATTAAAAAATGTATTTTATTGGAAAAATACTTTGACTGCAAATAATTTTTATAATACTACATAAATGCGTCATGTTTTTCAATTCAAACTCGCGCCTTATACTCTCTCCACTGTTTCCGGTGCAGAAGGAACACTACTGACATCTTATTTTTGTCAATTATTTATTTACACGATCTCCTTGTGTTCGAGTAGTCTCCATGTTTCGAACTATCGAAAAAAAATAGTTCGCCCATTTCATCTCCTTCATAGTGCACCTATATACGCTGTCTAACATATCTTCCAAATTGCATGTTTATAACTTCATTCGCTTTGGCGTAGCGATGAATCAGTCAGTAAAAATTTCACAATTTATTATTTTGATATTTTTATGGAAGTTAAAAGTATTTTTTAAAAGTACCAAATTTAAAAAAAAATTAATTGCACACGTATGTGTATGTATGTATATGTATGTGTTACTATTGACGATAAGAAATTTCATGGTTAAAATAAAATATATTTTGACAAAATGGAAACCCGACTTCAAAAACCAAATATTCTATAACAAAAAATGCACTAAAAAGTAAAAAAATAATTGCATATTCTTGTGCCAATTTTAGTTCACCTAAGCAAAAATTTTTAAATATATATGTACAATTATTGTCATTTTCGGAGGCGGTGTCAACATAGAGAAATTCACATAACTTTTGGACACCGCCTCCAAAAATAACAATAATTGTACATATATATTTAAAATTTTTTGCTTAGATGAACTAAAATTGGCACAAGAATATGCAATTATTTTTTTACTTTTTAGTGCATTTTTTGTTATAGAATATTTGATTTTTAAAGTCGGGTTTCCATTTTGTAAAAATAGGTTTTATTTCTCGCTTTTTAGTGACTTTGAAGTTCTATAACTGATTTTATTTGTCTAAATATATGTAGACCTACTAAACGACCAACTAATTTTTAGTGCATTTTTTTATCAGTTTTTTTTGTTTGTTTAATTTTTAGTGCATTTTTTTATAACAGATTGTCAATTTTTTTTACAAGCATTTTGTTTTTTTTTTGTAAAATTTTTTTTTTTGGGGGTCGGTTTTTTTTTTTTTTAATTGTTTTGAAGTCGGTTTTTAAACAAATTTTCTTATTTTCGAATTTTGTATGAGTATTTCCTTTCAAAAAAAAAAAAAATTGCAAAAATCGGTTATCAAATATAAAATGAGGATTTTCCTCGATTTCCCGGGGATCCTCTCATCAGAATGCGATTTGGTGCCAATGGGACCAATGGAAAATCCTTTAAAACAAACAAAATTCAAAATCGGTTCATAAATGACGGAGTTCTGAGGTGACACACATTAAAAAAAAAAAAAAAAAATACAGACGAATTGAGAACCATCCTCCTTTTTGAAGTCGGGTTAATTAGTATACACCAATTTGTTAACAGGGAACATATATTATTTGACAAAATATTACAATTTTATAGCCTAGCATATTTGATTAGTATTGTATTTACAAATGAACAGTTGGAAAACTAACAACTTGGATCAGCAAACAGTTTTATTATAATATATATTTAAAAAAATGAGGTATATTTACAAACATCATCTGATTGTAACATTCTTGTGTTTAATTTATGTAAGTATACAATTGTTAGCCATAATTAAATTATTTATTTTATTTCAATTTTATTACGTAAGTATTTTTTTTATATTTAATATGTATCATTTTTAGCGAATTTCCTCCAAACGAAATGCAGCTATTGTTTTTGCACCAATGTTGGAATTTCGTAAAAATTTCTTCAAATCTCCATCCATATATATACATATATATATATATATATATATATACATATATATATATATATATATATATATATATATATATATATATACATATATATATATATATATACATATATACATATATACATATGTACTTTTTTAAATGCCTGTGAACTCTCTAGCGGTCACAGTTTTATTCCGATTGGAATGAAATTTGGTATTTGAGTCGCTTTTGGTATTCTAAAGGTCAAGTTTGTTAATGGGTAAAATCGGATGAGGGGAAAGGGTGTTTAGAGGGAGGGGAAAATTTGACTATCTCCCTTAATATTTGAAAAATCAAAAAATTTATCAGGAGTTAAATTGTAGATACTAAGTTTTACTGTAATTTTGTTTCTTATCATTTTTCTGTTACACTAATATTTACAGAAATATTTACAATTAAAGATTGAAAGTTAAAATTCTAAATATCTCCGTACACATTAGAGTTTGAGAAAAATGAATTGTAGCTAACTTGATTTTCTACAACTTTACTCCTTATACATTTTTCGATTTATCAAACATTAAGAGATATATTTAATATTTTGTGTTTGACTCGAATACACGAAATATGTTTTATTGTAAAAAATTTTGATTGTCGTTTCCATAGTAACTATAAACTATAATCGTTATATATCGTTCTATTTTAACTTGATTTTCTACAACTTTACTTCTTATACATTTTTCAATTTATCTAATATTAAGAGATATATTTAATATTTGGTGTTTGACTCGAATACACGAAATATGTTTTATTGTAAAAAATTTTGATTGTTGTTTCAATAGTAACTATATACTATAATCGTTATATATCGTTCTATTTTAGCTATTAATAAATTTAATTTTTGCAAATACTAAAGTCATATCAGATATTATATTTCATTTTGATCACATTTAAATTATGTCCACTAGAGAGTGAATTATGTATTCTAAGGAAATTCGCTAAGTTGTCGCAGCTCCTGCGTAACGAATTTTTTTTAATTGTTTTTTGTAAACTAACGTCTGTTTATTTCCATTGTTTGTATGATTGCCTTTCGGTTATATTATTCCAACGGAACCGGCTAGCGTTTACTTTATTTGACATTTAAGTAATATGCCTGAACATTGATACCATTTTTTGACATCAAATGCTTGACATGAAAAATCATACACATCTAGGGATGGGGTATATGTTGTATTGATTAATAAATTTTAAATTATATTGAAATTACTCTTGTTAAAATTTCCTTCATTTACATTTATTCCTGTTAATTTTACTCTTATTAAAATTACTCTTATATTGTCGCCGGATATGTTACTTGTTCTAAAACAGTTTCACCAAACTCTCACCAAATTAGTAACAAGTAACATATCCGGCGACAATATAAGAGTAATTTTAATAAGAGTAAAATTAACAGGAATAAATGTGAATGAAGGAAATTTTAACAAGAGTTCTATAAATGGATGTAGTTTTATTCAGTCAGAATGTGTAAGCGGAAATTATATCAAATAATATATTGTTTGAAAAAAAATTTGAAACAAAAGTGAATAACGAAAATTTTTTATTGGTTAAACTATTCTCCAATTAAACAAAACACATATTTAGGATTTGCGTAACAAAATTTTTATTGTTAACTATATTTTCGGAAATGCATTTCCTTTCTCAGAAAATATATACTGATGACAAATGTACAAATTTTAACAAAAAGATAAACATAGGTTATAAAATTACATAATAAAAACATTATATGATATAGATGGAAATAAAGTTACAAAAGTTGTATTATATATCTTATCGAATATATATTATTTCTTATCTTTATTTATCTTATCGTTTTACCTTATATCTTATCGAATTCTACAATCAATATCTCCAAAATTGTTACACACTTGGAACAAGTGTCAGGGTGACACTTGGGGCCTAGTCTGCGTGGGCTCCCAGGCTCATAAATATACGCAAAAAGTGCATACATGGAGAAGAAAGGAGCAGGAAAAGCAAAAATATATCTACAAACATGGGTTAGATCAAACAGCAAAGAACAGTTTTGTTTGTCTCGAAGAGATTCGGATGCATGCCAATGCTACATACCATGTACATGTGGACTTTAGCCTCAATATAAGAAGCACTTGAAGTCCCAATATAAGTTGCATATTGTGAAATCCCCACAATCTTGTTCACGCAAGTAACTTGCGAGAGACGATATTTTGCGTTTAAGTGCATTCTCTATTGAGGCAGGAACTGCTTAAATTGTTAATTATCCTACACATAGAATCAGTTTTTTATCAAGAATAAGGACGATAGCAGCTATTACAAAGAATTTATCGACAATAATCTAGAGGAAATTTTTCCTCTTTAAAAAAATGTTGTTTAACTTTAGGTACAATTAATAGGAAAGTTTTACATAAAAATGTACGTCTTTGAAAATAAAAAACTTCGAAAAAATCTTGTCTATTTGATTATTTTACCATTTGATTTGTTGGTTGACATGATGGTATCATCTACCTTTATCTTAAAGGGGTGGCGGGCTCTCAGTCATAATACCACCTGGGCCCCTTATTCCTGGAACTAAGGCTGCTTGGAACTAAACTTTCAATGCCCTTAAATATTACTTAAACCATTATTAAGGTCCCACGTTTGTTACTCTTTAAGTGTTTGGACCTTTAAAATATGTTTTAGATTAAATTTCCTGAAAAATGTAGGATTATACCCTTGTTACCCTTTAAGTGTTTTGAGCTTAAAAATATGTTTTAGATTAAATTTCCTGAAAAATGTTGGATTATGTACAATATGTATATATATATTTGTTTTATCTTTTAGGTTACACAAACTTTATCGTTAAGTATAAGTGTATCTAGATCGTCATATTCGCAAAATTCGAGAAATTCAAACACAAAATGTGTAAATGGAAAATGTACTCAAACTAATGTTGTTATAACAAAACAATGCATAAATGGTGTTTGTGAAGAACATGTTGTGGAGAATCCACCTAATGAAGGTACACAAAATTACATTTTATTTGGTCTTTATATCTACGTACTCTAGAGCATAGGTGGGCAGGGTTTGACTTTACAAAGTCTGAGTGAAAGGTAGGAAGAGAGATAGAGTAAATAGAGGGTATCCTACCAATTAGTATTATTTTCTTTTTTTAATTAAAACATTTTCTGAAAAAAATATAATAATACCAACCCTCTTTTATGGTCACTATCTATTATAATTATACAAAGTATAGTCAAAGTCTACTTTTGACTATACAATACATACAGTACATTGAATACATACTCTGGAATTTTGGGCATAAAATGTACCCTTTTAATACATTTGTGTATGAATAAAATATAAATCTTTTGATCTTTTACGCGTACCGCTTGACAATTGTAAACCGCTTGTAAATTTTTTGATGATTTAGCTTTAGTTTAGATTTTAGAATTAGGTTTTTGGAAATTCCGAATAATTTGCCAAAAGTATTCATATCGGAGAACTAATAAATAATTATTTACCTGATTTAATTATGTTTTCTTAGTAGAGGGTATAGTGTCATGGGAATTTGATGACACTGGATACAATAAACTTGCCAATGATAAAGCTGGGTGGATGGGGGTTAATTTGTTACGGGGGTTAATTTCTCAATGGTGCAATTTTACATAAAGTGGGAATTTTATGATAGCTTACTCAACCTGACTGAGTTGTTTTGATTTATTCTACTTTAAATTAAAAAAGTGAAAAGTACTATTCGTGCTAAAAAAAATAAATAAAATTAGTGATTTTAATAATGGAGAATACATCGCAAGCAGTCTTGGATAAGTTCAGCTCTGGAGGTGCGGCGCCGTCTGCGAAGAAAAGGAGGATATTTTTTGGCATCAATGTGTGGGAGCATCGTTTTGGTATATTTAACAAAACTGATGGAGAGGTAATTTGCCTATTTTGTGGTTAAACGTTTATTTGTTTAAAAAGAATTAATTTCCAACGTCATTATACCGCGAAACATTCTGCCGAGTTTGATAATTTCGAAATAGGGTCAGCAGAACGCGATCGCGTAATTGCTGTTTTTAAAAATAATTATTTTGATTCGTCGTCCGCCAAAAACTTATATATTAATAATGATGCATTGGTAGGACAACCTGTATTAAAACATCGTTCCGTCTTACTTCAAAACATACCTTGCTTACTTACTCTCACTTTCTTATGGGGAGCCGTCTACGCCCACCTCTGCTCTAGAGCGTGTAATTTTCGTTCGATTGGAGTTAGGTTCGTCAATAAGCAAATTCAGTCGAGGGAAAAGTGGGGCTTACAGGCAGGAGAAAACATAAAATTATGAATATATATCTTAATATTATAGTTTCTTCGAAAAATTTTCTATGAGTAAAGTTGTAAGAAACGAATATTACTATGATTGATCATCTGTACAATATATTTTGTGTTGCTCCATTATTAAGCGAGTTATTTACCATTTTAATTTCAAATTTTACCCCAATTCCTAGAACAAATATTTTTATTTTATAAATACATATTTTGACTACAAAGAAGTCATGGTCAGTTGGAATTAGCTTATCGTAACTATCTCGGGATATGGAGTCAAAGATATGTTACTCGTTGCTAATTTGATGAGTGTCTCACAATGATTTTAAAAATGTCTTGTCTTCTGTATGATCGGACTGAGGTTTTACCTAAGGGATTACTTCAGTTGAATGACGAATAAAATTTATTAAGGGTGTGATAAACCCATCAACTGATAGGGCCATGTGGACGGAAGGAGAACCACCCTAACTTAAAAAAGGGTATCCATCTATCTAACCCATCAGGTGCGTCGATTGGCGGAAACTCTTTTGTTGACCATCTGGTTTTGTTTGTGTCAATAGCGTTTTGGGTATTAAAGTAGCTAATCTTGACATTCAGGTATTAATTTTCAAAAATAGTTTAATTTTATTAAATCATAATTTGTAAAATATAAATAATTGTTCGAGGAATTGGAGCAAAATTTGAAATTTAATTTCAATAAATCTAGAATTCTATTTGATTATCTTAATAATCTTTAGAGTTAATGACAGTTTAAATGTTTTAATACTTAAATTAATATTAAATATCGGCACAGTCATTTTATTTAATTTTGATTCTTTCCTTTTAAAAAATTTAACTTATTCTTCTAGTTCAATTATTCTACTATTTTCATGATAATTACCAAATTAAGTATTATTTTGAAAACATTATTCATGTACAGAATTGACTACAGTTTTATTATAGTATAATTTTTTTCCAAATGAAATTTTCAGTGCATTATCAAACAAATTAATGTATGCGCCTCAATTATTAAAAAACAAATAAAAAGTATCTTATCGAATTGTAAATATTATAATACAATTTATTTTTTATCAGGTTTTTATTATATTTAATTTCATATGATCAAATTCAATAAAAAAAAAATACAAAGATTTCCAAGAATCGTGGCGAAAGTCAAATAATCATTATCGATATCTTTTTTTAAAATTAATTTAATTAATGCAAAACGTTGAAGACAAATTATTTATCAATTCATTTTTATACCCGGTATATGTAAATATTCAAAGTTTTTTCAGTTTAGTCCCGACATTGTAAGGCAAACATTTATGTATAGGTCCGTCCGTCTGTAAACATGATAATTAACAGACGTAAAGAGGTAGCGAGCTGAAATTTCGTATGTCTATTCTAGAGCTAAATATTAAGGTCAAGTTCGTGAATGGGTAAAATCGGACCTTGTTTGGGAAAATAGGCATAATTGCCTATCTATGAAACCGTACGAGATAGAACAAACAATGTTCCTTTTTTAAAAATAAACAACTATTGTTCCAAACTTTTCTTCATAAATTCAGTATATACCGGATATTTAAGCAATTAACTCAGTTAGTTGTTATTTTTATTTG
Organism: Nineta flava; assembly: GCA_963920215.1. Classification (NCBI taxonomy): domain Eukaryota; kingdom Metazoa; phylum Arthropoda; class Insecta; order Neuroptera; family Chrysopidae; genus Nineta; species Nineta flava. The sequence goes on from OY986042.1 coordinate 36,394,589, forward strand.
TTAATTGTCTTATTAGTTCACATTCTGTATTATGAAATATTAATATCGATTACCAATCACAATAACCTTCTTTAAAGTACCTACTAAGATTAATAACAATGAAAAGTATACTAGCGATATATTTAGTTTGTAATTGTAAGACTAGCCATTGGAATATGAAATTTGCAATATCATATATTGAGTTTAATAGAGTTACATACATTTATGTGTAAAGAGAAAAAAAATATAGGCATTCTATATTGTTACTGTTTCTAAGAATCAGAGATAATTTTTAAATTGTTTTTTTGTAAACAAGCGTCTATTTATTTCCATTGTTAGTATGGTTGCCTTTCGGTTATATTATACGAACGGAAGTGACTAGCGTTTACTTTATTTGACATTTAAGTAATATGTCTGAACATTGATACCATTTTTTAACATCAAACGCTTGATATGAAAAATCATACACATCTAGGGATGGGGATCGAGCCCACGACCTCTGGCATTCTAGACTAGCGACTAGTGTCCTGAATCGGGAACGGAATTTTATATTTGTGATTTTTTGCAAGTAGAGAAGTTATGTTAATATTTTCACACAATTACACCTTTTTGTAATGTTTGTAATAAATCAAACAGTACTGAAATAAATTTGATTTGCTTTTATTTTCAGATGTAGGTATTATTTATTTACATATATTAAACTGTTTTTGTAAACTTTTTTCCTAGCCAAAAAGTGTAAGATCTTTCATATCAAAATATTGATACCCAAGTAATGTATTATTATTTGTTTAAAGTGGCCCATAATATCAGTATATAACATTTTTGTCAACAACTGACTTGTTTGAATTTATTAGTTTTTTGATCACTTGAACATTATTTAAGAATTTCAATATTTTTTTAACAGTTTACACAAATGTTGAACCTTAGAATATACTCCAATTCTTGCATCAATTATTTGTACTATGTATAAATAAATAAATACGCTTGACACGTCACACCTTTCATTCGAAATTGAACCAGAGTGATTTGAGTGGCAAAAAAAGTTACTACACTCTTAGTTAGAATCAATCGGTCCTGTTATATTCTGTGTGTTGTATGAACAGATATTAATTGGGCTCATTTCATAACATGTCCCAGGTACCTACAATAATACAAAAATTGCAAATCGATAAATGTTTTAAAATCTATTTGGGTTCTCCAAATAAACTTTATTTATATTTTAATAAAATGTATATGTCGTATTTTTATATTCGAAACGATTTTTTATATATATATCAAAATCAAACTTATGTTGAATACATTATTTGGTTAAACAAATATGGCATAAGAGCAACAAAATGGAATTAATTGTTTATTAAAAGTGTGAAATCTCCAGACAAATATTAGACTACAAGAAGAAAGATTAACATATCCACGGTACTATTCCCGTATCGATTAATCGAAGACTCTGCAATTATAGCTATTTTCTAGACGATAATTCCAAAATCATTTGAAAACAACGAGAACGATTATGTATGCACTCGCTATGCTCGAAATTGGTTTACACCCCCTTGACCCCCATGGTGGCCTTCGGCCTTGATTTCGCGTCCTTAACATAATTCAAAAAATTAGCATGAATAGAATTAAAAAAGATAACTTTGAAAGGTTCATCCCATTTTCGAGGAGGATGAGTTGAAAAAATTATAGTTTTCTGATTTTTCCCGTAAGTTTGAAGTTATTCCGCGTCGAATGCAAAAAACCGCATCTTTCTAGCATGTCTCCAAGTGGGTTACAATTTGAATACGTGAGTGAGTGAGTCAGTCAGTGGGTTTCACAAAGGGCTGTATATATTATAGGATTCAAGTTAAGTATAAATAAGTAAAAATAACAACTAACTGAAATATATATCTTAAATACGCAGTATATATAGAGTCCCTAATCAATACGTGAACTGTTTATTTTAGTTTTTGAAAGTATGGGAAAATTATACAGTTAAAAAAAAAAAAGTTTCAAACAAAAGTTGTTAAATATTTTACATATTTTTTTAAATACACATTTTTGAAAAAAATGTTTCAAACAAAAGTGCCTAGTTTAAACATGGAAACATAATACAAACATTATATTTTTCTTATATGCATCATCCGTGACGCATGGTATAACTTATCTTTTAAACGGTGCAAGATAAGGAAAATAGCAGAAAATATTTATCTCATAAAAACAAACAACTTTTTTTTTTGAAACGTTTTTCATACATCCCATCGTTTTGATGTAAGTACGGCGTTAATTTTATATTTATGTCATAAATATTGGATAGATGAAAAAAAGTTTCGAACAAAAATTGTTTGTTTTTATGAGATAAACATTTATTGCATTTAAAGATTCTCCATATCTTGCACCGTTTAAAAGATTAGGTATATCACGTGGCACGGATGCTTGGAAAAAATATAAAATTATGTTTCCCGATTGAAACTGAGCAACTTTTGTTTGAAACATTTTTTTCTAAAATGGATATTTAAAAAAATTTTCAAGTGGAAACTTTTTCAATAGACCTATTGTGTAACGGGTATTAAAATATCCATAAAATTTTTGAATTTCGTAGAGATAAACATTTTCAAATTGCTTAAATTTTAATAGTTAATCTAATAGAAATTTTTTTGTTATATTTATAGAAAAACTAGGATTGCCTACCCAAAATACACTTCAAGGATTTCCACCAAATGCCAATGCTGGACGACGATCACTATTCTATGATTGGTTCTATGAAATATAACATATGTTATAATTAAATTTATCGTTAAAATTAAGCAGTATTACATCTAATTCTTAATACTTTTTATACAATTACTTATACATTCATTTAGTTTTCAACCGTTAGGGTATCTGTAAATTAAATAATACATACCAAATAAATTTTGGATTTAAAATGTTTTATGGTATGTATCTTTTCGTATGCCCTCAATTATAAATAAATCATTATAAGAAAATCGTTTGATTTAATTTTGTTTTACATTTGTTGCTACATTTGGAATTTCTCGCGCAGTGTCCGGCCAAAGGTTCGGTTACGGTTTGGAAAATTTCGTCAAAAATGTCATGTTTCGCGTTAGTTTCAGTTTCGATAGTAATCTGTCTGAATCTACGATCGAAACCAAAAACTTATTCGTGAGTTGTCGCAGTTGTCTTCGGTAGTGATCGGTATTGTAGACTATAGAAGTAAATATTTTTCTTACTACAAAATTCAAGTTCATTTTTGATTAACTTGCTTAGTTGTTTTCGTACTATGGGCCACAAAAGTAATAGTCCGGGAGACCAAAGGGTTTTTTCAGAATGATGAGCATGAAGCTAATACTTTGTAAGTAGCTTCGTTTAGACAAGACGCCCGATATTATAAAATTTTGGAAAACGCTATCGAAATTTTTGGAAGCCGTTAAACATTGAGGATGGGAGACTTGAACTCCATTCAATTGAATTTGTAGGACGAAGACTGGTTATCTGATGATATGTAATTTGTATAAATTTCCACAAAATAGCTCCGCCGAAATAGCAAAAAAAATTGTACAAATTTTTTTTTTTGCTTTTAATCAACTATTATGTTGGGTTTTCAGAACAATATCCCGAACACATCCCTGTTAGGCAAAACTTATATCAGATTCGTAATTTCCCATTGAGTTTTCCCAATCATATCCTAAATAGATTCCAGTTGGGCAAAACTTATATCAGATTCATGATTTCCCATTGGGTTTTCCCAATCATAACCTAAATAGTTCCCAGTTGGGGAAAACTGATACCAAATTGTTAATTTTTATGTTAGGTTTCCCCAATATTTTCCCGAAATAATCCCAGTTAGGCCAAATTTATGTCAGGCCATTGTATTACATGGGGTTATCCAAGATGGGTTCTTATTGGGTCCCGATTAGGATTACTTGGCATGCCCTCCTAATTACCTATTGGATCCGGACACATGTGTAGGGTAAAATTTCTAGTCTGGATATAGTTTCATCGTTCGCAAGAAACATAAAATTAATAAAAAGATATAATTGTATACTTTCACAGCCGTATATCTCGAAACGATGTCTAAAAGTACATAACAAAAATAAATAATAAAGCAAAAATCATGGCTTTGATAATTATTTAAAAAATTATCAAAATATGTACGTAAATCTGTATTTATTTTGACGTAAAAGAAACAAGTGGGAAAAAACATTCATTGGAAACATTTTTTCAATATTTTCATTTAATTCCAATGATGACGTTCTTTTTATCAGAATATATAGGCATCATATAGTGATAACAAATTATTATATATATATATAAATATATATATATATAAATATACTGTATATTTATATATATATAAATATTCAGAAATCATTCAAAATTAGTAAATTTAATTAATATTCAAATATGTTTCACTTTAGGCATTTCTTTCATAACAATAACAGAATATTGAAAACTATAATTATAGTTCTAATATTGGTAAATATACTTTTATTTCTATATGATTATCGCAATTAAACTTAAATTCAGTTATAAATCATTTAATTGTTTTCTAGGATTGTCTAACAACACATGCTTCTGTATTACGTCAAAAACGTGAAGCTACCGCTCCTGTAGGTTCACCTGCATCACCTCCTGCTGCACCAGCTGCACCTGCTGCACCTGCTGCACCTGCTTCACCCTGCTCCACAAGTCCCGCATCTGGACCTATGAGTTCAGCAGCTGCTCAAATGACTTCCGCAGGTACATAACAGATATTTTTAATGACGATATATTTTACAAAATTTATTGCCATATTTTAAAGGTGTAATATTTATTATATAGCTCAACCGATTGTGTCCCATATGGATAAATTGGCTGGCGAAGGAACAGCATTCGTGAAAGATGGAGTTGGATTGTTTTCAGATTTTTGTAATCCATTTGCATGGTTTTCATAATGATTTTTAATCTAATATATACATTTTTTTTAAATAATTTTGCTATACGTTTTCTGTTTTTTATATTTATGTTTATTTTTTATGTAAAAATAGTGGAAAATTACTTTATTTGAAAAAATTTTTCAATAAAATTATATTTTCGACCTGTTTTTTTTGTATTCTTTTTCTAAACTGTGTTTTTATTTGTTAAAATTTTCAATGCAAATAACATAAATTCCAAAATATCTTGTTAACTATATTTCAGTTACAACCACACAAAAATTTGATTATTTCAAAACCACAGCCAGTAAGTAATATGTCAGCTGAACTTTAACTTGTTATCATAAAATATACCTTTGCATTTACCTTTTAAAATTCATAAAGTCAAGTTAAAAGCTTGATATATCCAAACTTTAATTTTAGCGAATTTCCTCCAAAGGAAATACAGCTATTGTTTTTGCACCAATGTTGGAATTTCGTAAAAATTTCTTCAAATGTCCATCGATTCTACCTATTAGATGTTAAAAATCACTATCGCTAAAATTTGTATATATGTATATATATATATATATATATATATATATATATATATATATATATATATATATATATGTAAGGTGTTATATATACATATATACATATATATATATATATATATATATATATATATAACATATGTACTTTTTTTAAATGTCTATGGACTCTCTAGCGGTCACAGTTTTATTCCGAATGGAATGAAATTTGGTATTTGAGGCGCTTTTGGTATTCTAAAGGTCAAGTTCGTTAATGGGTAAAATCGTACGAGGGGAAAGGGGGGTTTAGAGGAGGGGGAAACACAAAATTTGATTATCTCCCTTTATATTTGAAAAATCGAAAAATTTATCAGGAGTTAAGTTGTAGGTACTAAGATTTAAGAGGTACTAAATGTTACGAGAGATATTTAATATTTTGTGTTTGTTTGACACGAATACATAAAATATATTTTATTGTAAAAAATTTTTATTGTCGTTTCCATAGTAACTATACATCGATTTATTTTCGCTATTAATAAATTTAATTTTTGCAAACTCTAAAGTCATGTCAGATATTATATTTCATTATGATCACACTAAAATTATCACCGCTAGAGAGTGATTTATGTATTCTAAGGAAATTCGTTAAGTTGACGCAGCTCCTGCGTAACGAATTTTTTGGTATCAATCAGATTTAAATTCTTTTTTTTAAAGGTTAATAATGGCTTTATATTATTTTGATAACTTTATATTATTGAATATTATTTTCAATTAGTACAAATTCCATTGGCTCATATGGATAAACTTGTAACAGAAGGTACATCTGTAATAAAGGATGGAGTATTTTTCATTGTAGATGTGTTCAATCCGGCAGCAAATTTGGGTTTAAAATAATGTATCAAGGTACTGGTGCCTAGAAAGTCACAATTTTTTCAAAATAAATATAAAAGCATCAAATTGGGTAATAAACAAGTAGAAATAGAAATTTAGTAAACATTATTATATAAATCCGATATTTCAAAAAATATATCCAGAATTTATTATTTTTCCGTGCAAAAATGATAATTTTATAAACTTCGATTTTGGATCTCTCTCTAAAACTTTTTCAAATCAAAGTATATCAATTTTATTCACTAAACAGTCATTAAAATTTCTATTTTCTTATTTAATATTTATGTATTTTGCACAAAAATTCAGTCGAAAATAGGTTGGGCATTGTTCGATCTGTAAAATATCCATTTAACATAGTTGTAATTGTAAAATGTTACAATTGTTACACACTTATTAAGGGCATTAATATACACTCACACTTAATAGTTAAAATCGATTAACAGTTAATTTGTTAATTAAATTGAGAGAGTTTGAGAAAAATGATCAGGTAATGAATTTAAATTAAATTAAGATTGTCTGGATTCTTTAAATAAGATTTATTTAAGCAAATCAATAAATTATTACAGAATTAAAATGAAAGAATTATGAATTACAGTTTGACTTATATTATAATAAGCACTTTTAATACGTGTATATCTAGTATGTCCTTTTAATCATTAGTTACCGGGCGTAGTTAATCAATGATTACTTTGATCATATAATTACACTTACAGTGAATAGCAGTCACCAAAATGTTAGTGTGGAACAGTGATACTCAACACTTCCTCCTTCCGCACTACACCTGCTGTAATACGCAGTTCTAGAAATTGTTGAGGTAATACCAACTTTTGTAATGTGCTAGCTCAAGCAACTGACGCATATTATTTGAAAAATTACGTTAGCAATTTTTTTTTTACATTATGGATCCTATAATGAAAGTGGAAAAATTAATGGGGCCTGACAATTAGGCTAAATGGAGGTGGGAAATGTCCCTACACTTTGAACAGTTTGGTTTAACTGATATTATATGTGGTACAAAAGTATGTCCAGGAGTTTCAACTGAAACTTATATTCAATGGAAAAAGGACAACGCTAAAGCAGCGTCATTCATTGCAGGCGCTTTTTCAAATAATGTGGCTAATTTAGTGTTGACATTGAAGAATGCAAAAGACATTTGGGATAAGCTTGTGAATGTGTATGAACAGTCAACTGTACAGCGTTTAAGCCTTTTAATGGTTGAATTTTTCCAATTAAAAAGACAAAGTGACAATGTGGCTCAATATGTTGCTAAAGTTGAAAAATTATTTTTCGATATGAACAGTGAGCTAAAGAAACGTAATGTTGGTAACGAGATTCCAGTGGAATTGTTACATGGTCAAATTTTGTCTACAATTGGGCCTGAATTTCAGGAATTCACTAATGTGTGGGAAAGTTTACCTACAGAACAACAGACTACAAGTACTTTGTTAGAAAAGTTGTGTACTATAGAAAAACGTTTAACTTCATCGACAGATAGTGCGTTTGTATCAAGTAAAACTATTTTAAAATCTGTGCAAAATAGAATTGTGTACAATTTTTGTAAGCGTGAAGGACATATTAAGAAAAAATGTTTCAAATTTAAACAAGAGAATGGTGGAAAATATGTTTCAAAACAGTCAGGCAATTCTCTTTTAGCTGAAACCGTGTTTGTAGATTAAAAGGGAGTCTATATGGACTTCGCCAGAGTCCTAGGTGTTGGAATCAACGCTTTACAGATTTTTTTTTAAGAAACAAGAACTATTTATGTCGACAGCTGATGTTTTTCATTCGTCATCGTGCCGGAAAGAAGCTAATAGTAGCTATTTATGTTGACAATGGATTAGTAGCGCCCTCAGATCAGGAGGAAGTAAACATTTTTTAAACGATTCTTTAAGTATCTGCGAGGTACAGAAAACTTAGGTTTACAATTCGGTGGTAAATCAGTGCGAGGGCTTATTGGCCTATACTGATGCAGATTTCGGTGGGAACGAAACTACCAGGAGGTCTACCAATGGAATGCTAGTTATGCACAATGGTGCGGCAGTTGCTTGAGCTAGCACATTACAAAAGTTGGTATTACCTCAACAATTTCTTGAACTGCGTATTACAGCAGGTGTAGTGCGGAAGGAGGAAGTGTTGGGTATCACTGTTCCACACTAAGATTTTGGTGACTGCTATTCACTATAAGTGTAATTATATGATCAAAGTAATCATTAATTAACTACGCCCGGTAACTAATGATTAAAAGAACATACTAGATATACACGTATTAAAAGTGCTTATTATTATATATTTTTCAAGTCAAACTTTAATTCATAATTCTTTCATTTTAATTCTGTAATAATTTATTGATTTGGTTAAATAAATCTTATTTAAAGAATCCAAACAATCATCAAATTCAATAGTAGCAAACAGATTTTGTACAACTTTATTCCTTATACATTTTTCGATTATTCTAATATTAAGAGAGATTATTAAATATTTTGTGTTTGTTTGACACGAATACATAAAATATATTTTATTGTAAAAAATTTTGACTGTCGTTTCCATAGTAACTATAAACTATAATCGTTATACCGTGTTTATTTTGGCTATTAATAAATTTAATTTTTGCAAATACTATAGTCATATCAGATATTATATTTCATTCTGATAGAATGAAATATAGTAATTTATGAGAGAGAGTAATGCTAGAGAGTAATTTATGTATTCTAAGGAAATTCGCTAAGTTGACGCTAAGTTCTTCTGCGTAACGAATTTTTTTTCTTGTATTCTTAAGATCAAGTTGCGTATTGTATTCTTGTTTATTTACACTGGTAAATCTCGCGACAAGATTTTATATCATATAAAATGTATAATGTAATAAATTGATGGGTTTCATTTAATTTAAAGTTTATTTTCTTCTTTTTAAATAAAAGCTTGTTTTAAAAAATGTTTGTTTACTATTCATGTATTTTTAATTTTTCAGTTCTCGCTGTTTTTATTTTATTTTATTTTTTTATTATTGAAAAATGTGTAAGGAGTTAAGTTGTAGAAAATCATGATTGCTACAATTCATTAACTTATCATTTTTTCTACAACTCAAATGTGTATAGAGATATTTAGGATTTAAATTTTCAATCTTAAACCGACAATATCTCTGTAAATATTAGAGTAACAGAAAATATTATGTTTCTCGATTTTTCAATATTAAGAGAGATATACCAAATGTTGAGTTTCTCCCTCGCTTTAAACCCTCGTTTCCCCTTCCGGATTCATTGGAACATGAATCCGGTTGCATTTTTAACTCACATGTAAAAATGCAACTCCGCAGGATTAGCTTAAGTGGTTCTAATTCAGCTTGCAAGATTTGACCTAAACAAACTAACAAACATTGCAAGTCAAATAAAAGCTTGTAAAAAAGGTTAAATTTACTACTCTTAATAAGGCCCAGGTTTTTTTGGACAACATCAAGTAGGTCTTATTACGGGCAGTACCACGCGACAACAAAACAGCCGATAATAGACAAATGAAGAAAAAAATCAATAAGATTTCCATTGCCTCCAATGATGGAAAGCGTGGTTATTAAGATCTAATAATAACAACAATTTGGGAATTTTTTCACATATTCCAATACGGTACAATAATATTTTTTACTATTATTATTTTATTTCAGATCATACATAAAATTGTACTATTAAAATTAACAAATAAATAAATAAATACATATCAAAATGGTAAATACTAAATATATACACAGAAAAATCCAAAAAATATAACAAACTTTTACACATTAGTTTGAGTAAGATGTTTTGAAATGAATAATTATTGTAATTATAACTCAATATTAATCAATAAACTCGTTGTTTAACTAATAAATTTTGAACTTTCAATTATAATTTCCAGTTTTGAAATTGACTATGAATCTCGACAAATAATTTTGATCGGTACTCTAATTGACTTTCATATTAATTGTTCTAAAAATGCCATAATTAATTAAGGTTTAAAAAATTAAAGACTCTGATAAAGTTTATAGCTTAGGTAGTTTTTTCTAATTATTTCCCTGAGATATTAATTGTTAAATGTCAATAATGTTGATTAATATTTTAGTTTGAAACTTTACTATACAGAATGGTCTAAGAGCTGGCAACAGTTTTATCCAAAGTACCTATATTTGTACGTTCAGTAGCAAAAAGTGATATTGAGTCAGTCAGCTACTTTTGAGTAATCCTTTGTATAAAGGAACAATGTAATCAGATTTATAGTTTTCAATATATCATTTCAACAAGATACGAACCATGCTGAAAAGTGTGGTTAAAACGGTTAACATTTCTTCGTCTAAGTAAGTAAATTGAAATAGTCTTTACAATTTTTGAGATGATAATTTCACAAGTCATGAACTACAATCTACTTATGTAGAATTAATATACAAAAATATTAATTAATTTACAAGAACTTTAGCGGTTTTGGCACTGATATGAAACCGAATTTCCTTCTTTTATCATTTGAACTATCCGGTAATTGGCCAACCAATCCTTTTGGATCATTAACTTTAACCAATTGATCTTTTGAATGTCCTATTGGTGAGTAATCTTTTGATTCTTCAACTTTTGACAATTTAACTTGTTCTAGACCTTCATTCGGTGATTTTTTAAGGCTATTTGGTAAATCATTAAGTGTTACTATTTGATCAGTAGAGTGTCCATTCTCATCTACATTATTGATTCGTCCACCGTTTCCTGATTCACCTAATTTATCGAGATAATTAGGTTCTTTTTCACTATAAGTCACACTCGATTTTTCAACATCAATGATTGTTTGATCATATTTCATTGTGTCATTTTCGTAAATAATTCCCGATTTTTCAATAATTTCCAACTTATCATCACTTAAAACTGCTATCGCTTGTTTTATTTGTCTTAAATGATTTGATTTAGGATCGGATATTGATTCACTGGTTAATATTAGTTTGTTATCGTCGTTATTAACTGAAAATGAACTTTCTGTTCGTTTGGTAGAAATTCCATTTTCTTTTAAGATATTATCCTTCAAATAACTTACACCGGTCAGCTGCTCTATTAAAGAGTTAAGCAATGTCATTAATGTAATTAAAGAATTTACTGACTCGTCAACTTCTTTTTGGCTTGAAACAGACTTATCTTCAACTGCTGCTGGTGATTCTAGAGTGTTTTCAATATTTTTGGTAATGCCAGATGATTCAGTTACCACTTCATTTGGAGCTCCTATGTTCGAGTGAATTAATCGAAATGGTGATATTTTCACACCTTCTAAATTTCTTGGCGAAATGAATGGTCTTGTGGAATGTAATTTTTGAACTCGCACAACATATCCTTGATCATCATCTAGAATAGGGTGAATTAGACGTGATCGAATATGCAATCCATTATTTGTTGGAGATTTGACAGGTAAAGTCCACCCAGAATGAAGCTAAACAGCAAATGGCTATATTAAAATTACAATATCAGAAAACTGATTGGTTATCCGAATAACAGAATAGTCAATAATATAGGTTTACGATAAGAATTGTCATGAAAATCTAAAATTTGTAATATTTTACAACTATTTATTTTACAACAAAAGATCACTAATACTAATCGGACTATCTAATTATCTTTTGTAAACTTTATGTCTAAATACTAAACATGTTGTCTGCATCATTACATATAGTTTTGGGAAAAATTTATTATTTAAAAGTAGTCAATATTTCAATAGTCAAAATTTATTAAAAATTAAAAAAGCATAGTCTCTGGAATTCGAAACATGACCTATTATATAACCTTACCAATTATGATATGGTTATTAGTTGTGCTTTAAATATTTTGTCACTTATTTAATAAATATTGATGCCGCAAGTGAAGAGTAAATTAGAACCCTGATTTTCGATAAATATTCGAGAGACAGAACTATAGACGATAGTACTCCCTTCCAATCTCTACAGATTTGTAATTTATAAAAATGTGCTATTCACAAAACATCAATTCATTTTGGGGATAATGATGTAATTTTTTCTATATAGTCTTTCGTTTCAATTAAAATATAAAAAATTCGTTACGCAGGAACTGCTTAGCGAACTTAGCGAATTCCCTTAGAATAAATGAATCACTCTCCAGCTGTCACAATTTTAATCTGATCAAAATAAAATGTCGAATCTGATATGATTTTAGTATTTGAAAGGCCAATTTTATTTATAAAAGGCATACGTCAAAGGGAAAAGGGGGGGGGGGGGGTAAAGAAAGAAGAAAACACAAAATCTAAAATATCTCTCTTAATATTAGAACAATCGAAAAATGCGTAAGAAATAAAGTTGTAGAAAATCATGTTTGCTACAATTCATCACTTTCGCTCAAACTCTAATGTGTACAGAGATACTTGTAATTTAATTTTCAATCTTAAACCGTCCATATTTCTGTAAATATTACTGTAACAGAAAAAACGACGAGTAACAAAATTACAGTAAAACTTAGTACCTACAACTTTACTGCTTATAAATTTTTTGATTTTTCGAATATTACGGGAAATATGCCAAATTTTGTGTTGCCTACTCCTTGAAAATCCCCCTTTCCTCCTTGACCGATTTTACCCCTTAATGAACTTGACTTGAATACCAAAAGCACCTCAAATAATTTTTATTCAAATCAGAATAAAACTGTGCTTAAAATGATTTTTTTAAGTGTATTTTTTCAAGAAAATCTTCAATTGTAAAACCGAGACGAGACGAAACGATAGAGCACTTTTAAGTTATTAAAATATTAGAAACATGAAACTCTCGACAAGTCTCGTCTCGCGGCATCACTATTATTAATTCGTGACTAAAATTATTATTATTTTTAAAATTTTATTTTAACTAATCGCCTCTTCATCAAAGAATTTATCTAAATAAAATCTTTATGAATTCGTACTAGAACTTACCATTAAAAATAGTACACCAAGAAATTTGACAGTAAACATTTTTTACTTAATCTTTTAATTAATTATGATTTATGAGTTCAAAATATTAGTCATTTATATTTAAAATAATTTCGAATTATTTCCGCTGTCTATAATTTTTCCTTTTGTATAATAAATATGGTTATCTTTTCTGGTAAATATTTTGTTTTATTAAATAATAAATTTGTATAATATTATTTATACATAAATATTAACTTAATTATATTGTTTTGTATTTAATATAATTAAATGTCAATAAAATAATTTTTTTATTATTGGAATTTTTTATTTTTTATTTGATAGGTTTTTTTTTTATCTTTCAATAAAATTGTGCATCGTATATTTACATAAATACATGTTATTTGCATACTTACTCAAATGTTTACGTAAACTAATGGTTAACCGTAATATTCGATGGAGGCAATCTCATTCTCAATTTGATATGTAAGTATAAAACTTATATTTGTATTTATAAACAATTTGGCTAATTATCCCACTATCGAATGACATTTCAAAATATACGTTATTAATTTCTTCAGATTATATTTCCTCAGATGAAATACATCACTTTTCTTGTGGAATCTTAATTGACTTATTAATGTACACTCTCGTTCAATAAAATTGAACAGATCTGAACCGAATCGTCTCTCACAATTTTGATTGTTCTTGTAGCAAATGTTTTTACTATACTTCCATTTCTTTTTATACACTTAAAATATATATTACTTATCTTTGTTTATAAATGAATTATTATACAGAAAGTTACAAAAGTTTTTTGAAATGTAAGAAAATTAGCATTTCAGGTCTATTCAATTTTATTGAAATCGAGGATACATGGCAACCTGTGACCTCTAGAGTGAATTCCGAAACGCTTACGTTTAATATATATATGTGAATATATATATATATATATATATATAATATATATATATATATATATATATATATATATATAATATATATATATATATATATATATATATATAAATATATATATATATATATATTTAAATATATACATATATATATATATATATATATATATATATATATATATATATATATATATATATATATATATATATATTTATATTATACTGTGTGTTTTGGACAGCTTTTCCTATAGAGAATCAATGTTAAATATTATTTTTTACTGCCTGGCCGTCTGGTACTGTGTGGAGTCATTCAGTAAACATGTGATGTGAGTACACTTTAGTATGTGTAAACAAAATCCCCACTCTTAAATGACAAACAAACAACCATACACATACAGTATAGCTATGAGATAACTAACTGACTTTATTTACATGTGTACTGACTGACTTCATACAGTACCAGACGGCCAGGCAGTAATAAATAATATTGAACATTGAATCTCTATAGGAAAAGCTGTCCAACACAGTCTGTGTACAAATATATATTCCATGTATTTTTACTCTCTCTAGCGGTCACAGTTTTAGTCCAATCAAAATGAAATTTTGTATCTGATTTGATTTTAGTATTTGAAGGGCCAAGTTCGTTAATGAGTAGAATCGGTGAAAGGGAAAGGGGAGGTTAAAAGAAAGAAATAAGAAAACACAAAATAAAGAATATTTCTTGAGAAGTTGGAAAATTTTTTAGGTAGTAAAGTTGTAGAAAATTAACTTTACTACAATTCATAACCTGATCATTTCTTCTAACTCTAATATATAAAATTTAAATTATAAAAAACTCGAATACATATTAAGGGATTAAATATAGGTTTCGAAGTCTTAAAAAAGCATATTTTCTCTAATTTTTTTCTAATATAATAAATAAAATATTTTATTCAAACTATATCATAGATAAACATTTGACAAATATTTTGTGAAATTTTCATTTCAAAATTTAAAAAAATCATCCTTTGAGACCTAATTTCCTATGAATTTCCTCCTCAAAATAAAGTTCCCATGGCGAATAGTCAGAATAACTCAGAAGATAGATTCATCCGAAATTAAAAAACCTAATTATTTCTGTTAGTAGATATGTATAGCTCGTGCTTGGATGAAGGGAAAAAAGGAAAATTTAGATTTTTGGCAGAGCTATGTAAAAAAAGGTACTATTTTTGGTATAATTTGCACCACGTATTGCCTTGTAAAATTCGTTGTGATTAAAAAAAATCCTTCGTTCAAGCACTAGTCAATCTTATCTTGAAGAAGATGTTCATACTTTGAACAAGCACGGTTTATTATTTTTTGAGAAATCATGTAAATCAACTTAAAAAATTTGAGAAAAATACGATTAAAGACAAACAATATCAGCTGCCTCAATACACTTCGCAAGGCTCAATCTCTTAGACTTTTACTCTAATTGACTTGAAACTTTGGGAGAATATTCTAGACATATAATTGTACTATTTAATAGACAATTTAAAAAATCTATTTTTGCATTTTTAAACTCATTTAACCCATCAAATCGTAAATATGTAAATATTAGAATAACAGAAGAAATGATAAGCAACTGAATTGTAGCAAAATTAATTTTGTTTTATAGTGTTAGCCAATATAGTAAACGTTTTATCTATCGTACTTGTTAGCGAATTTCCTGAAAGGAAATAGAGCTATTGGTCTCGTACCGACTTCAAAATTTTGCATACAATTTCTTCAAATGTCCATCGATCCTACCTAGTAGATGTCGAAAAACACCATCTGTAAAATTTATATATATATATATATATATATATATATATATATATATATATATATATATATATATATATATATATACATATATATATATATGACTGTAATCGCTCTAGCGGTCACAATTTTAATCTAATTGAAATGAAATTTGGAATTTGAGGCGCTTTTGGTATTCAAAAGGTCAAGTTCGTTAATGGGTAAAATCGTACAAGGGGAAAGGGGTGTTTAAAAGGAGTGGGCTACACAAAATTTGACATATCTCTCTTAATACTCGAAAAATCGAAATATTTATAAGAAGTAAAGTTGTAGGTACTAAGTTTTACTGTAATTTTGTTTCTTATAATTTTTTCTGTTACCCTAATATTTACAGAAATATTGACGGTTTAAGATTGAAAATTAAATTCCTCAATATCTCTGTTCACATTAGAGTTTCAGCAAAAATGATAAGGTGATGAATTGTAGAAAAGATGATTTTCTACAACTTTATGCCTTACGCATTTTTCGATTGTTCTAATATTAAGAGATATATTTTATATTTTGTGTTTTCTTCTTTCTTTATGTCCCCATTTCCATTTCCATTGTCATTTATTAATAAAATTGGCCTTGGAAATACTAAAATCATATACGGCATTTCATTTTGATCAGACTAAAATTGTGACCGATAGAGAGTGATTTATGTATTTTTAGGAAATTCGCTAAGTTAAAGCAGCTCCTGCGTAACGAATTTTTTAATCTATCGTAATGGAGGTTGACGTAAGTATGCACAGATAGAGATTCATATTATAATCGTAGGCAACTCTGATGATGTTACAATAATACGGTATAAACAAGATGAACCAATGCCACAGTAAAAGTGGATTCGCTGGTAAATTATCTTTAATCCCTTTATTGTTGAATTTAATCTATAATAATATTGTATAGAGAAAAAGTTTGTAATCTTTGGAACTACTAATCCGATTCAGAAAATTTTTTTAAAAATGATAGTTAACCCCACTTTTCATGATTGCCAAAGGCGATAATAGGTTGTCGCGGTATTTTGGCTCTTTTTTTTTCTTTTAAAAAGCAACACTGTCGAATCAGATAGATTCTAATACTCGAAACAAAAACAAACAAAACATTTAATTTTCATGAATAGTTTTTTCTTTTATACTCGAACAATACTAATTTTTAACAATGATTAATTCAACAATGGTAACTTCAAACCGTACTACTGTTCCTTTCGGACTGAATTTAAGAACTGACTTAAATTGGGGCAGGCTCCGGCTTCATATACCGTCGCAACAACATGTTTAGACGAATCAGCAAAAAAAAAATATTGTTTATCTCTAAATAAAGTAAAGTTAGTAACCCAATTTTAAACTTACATAAGTTATACAATAATAAGCGTTTACTATTTATGTTAATTAAAAAAAATAATAGTTTTATTATAAAACAAATTACATCTTCTTTTTTTTTTTAATAAAATAATTTTAGATTTAGATGTAATTTATTTTCCAAATTTAACTATTTTCCTTATTATTTTCTTTTTGCAATTAGATTATGTGCTGAGGTCTTAAAAATTATATCACTAATTTTCATTACAACAAGGTGTCGGCGTGATAGCTACGGTAAAAACCAAACTTTTAAACGATGTGATATAGAGAAAACCGTTAAATATAAAAAATGTTTATTAAAAAAAAACTTTGGTATGAAATATTTTTCCATACAACCAACAGTTAGACACAATTTCAGTGCGAGTTATATAGTTAATTTATACCTCATTGCGAAAACTTTGCAATATACTAATTTTCAAAGCTGTACAGACTTTAAATTACACTAATTAATTACACTATCCACGAAATACGGAACACCGTAGTTCGTAGATAAGTTAATTGTATTCCAGTTAATTGTATGTTTTTTTAACTGTCACTACTCACTACTTTCGTATATGGCAATTTTACGATGCTCTCAAATCGCTCAAATGAGAGCGTCAAGTTTGTTTTAAATAAAATTATTATTATAAATACTTTAATAATTCAAAAAGTACAACTTTTGAGCGTTACCTTTAATAACAAGTAAAATATGAAAAATTTATACCAATCATTTGCATACTTTTGATAAATAACTTTATCCTCGTTAAATACATACCAAGGAGAATCTTTCGCAATAAATTATGACCAATCATTTTCTTACTTTTTTTAAACAACTTGGTCCTCATATTTCACTACTTTTGTCGACGAACATTTTTTTTTTGCTGGGATATCAGTACTTTTGATATAACTTAGTCCCCTTCACATTTTTGTTTTTGGTTGGTTAGATGTTACCAAATTTCTTGAAATCTGAGAGAGAAAGTGGGCGGGGGGGGGGGGGGGGTGAATGTATAGGTTATCAAAGAGAATGAAAAAGAACTCCTGATTTCTGAAACTAAGTTTCAAAAACTTTCTCCATTTCTTATATCACTTATTTGCATTTTATTAATACGTATTTCGACAACAAAGAAATCATCATCGGAGATGATGCAGTCACCAAACTAGCAACGATTGAGATATGCGCATACTCATAATCACTAGTTTGTAGCCGACATATGTATTTATAAAATACAAATTACGAATCTAAGAAATGAAGCAACGTATCTTGTATCCACAAAAGATTCCTGCAATATTTTCTTTTTTAGCAATAAAATAATTCATGGGAAATTACTTTATAACTTAATCCAGTCTGTTGGAACTTCTTAAGCTGGAAAGAGATTGTAAGAGTAATGATATCTACCATGGCAAATGACAAAACGGTTGATATTGAACACTACTTTGCTAGTAAAAAAATTTGGACCAGTATAATACATTCAAGATCCATTCGTAGCTTGTACCACCTAAACTACACCCATAGAAACAATGAACTAATTAGAAACAAATCGACACAGAATCATTTACCGTTTTCCTTGCCAAGTTTCTTCAATTAAATCTCTCAACAACTCCAGCAGAGCTTAAACCATATCAAATTTCCATTAACTGTGTTGCAGTTTTAAACTTAAGACAAACATAATATAACTGTCGATTG
Organism: Nineta flava; assembly: GCA_963920215.1. Classification (NCBI taxonomy): domain Eukaryota; kingdom Metazoa; phylum Arthropoda; class Insecta; order Neuroptera; family Chrysopidae; genus Nineta; species Nineta flava. The sequence continues at coordinate 36,413,480 of OY986042.1, forward strand.
AAACAACGGTTTTTCAATAAAATATATACTTAAAACGTATTTGCATACATTCCTGTAAACTCTAGAAGCTAATACTTCCTACCACTAACCAATTGTGTCAAAATATTTGGTTAATATAGGTTTTGTTTCTGTTATACTTTAGAAAAATAAAAAATAAAAAATTTATGTAATTTTAGTTCTATGAAATTTATTCAAATTTTAATATACAATTTAAATCGTATAAAAATATATATAAAAAATAAATTATCGAACCTTAAAAATCATGCCACGCACTCTGTATGGCCTTATTATTTAACAAATTATAAATATAGGAAGTTTTATTTTTATTGTCATGAATTAATATTAAAATTCATTTCTGTTATTTTAAATTACATTTTTCAATTCATAAATAGTAAAACTTTCAGTTGGATCGTTTGAAGTGATAAACGATCGAAATAAATTGAAATAAATAAATTTAAATAAATCGAAATGAATTTTTATCGTAATGTTCATTCGAAATTCCCGATAAAGTGAGATTTTCTGGTATTTTTCATCAACTATTATTTGTATGTAATCTATACGTCAAAATTGGTTCAAATTGGTATTGAATATTTTGGATTGAATGGGTTGTTATTTGACAAAAATCCATTATTATTAATAAATAAAATAAAAATATTTGTGACTTTCGCAATAATATTTTTATTTTGACTATGCATATCACAAAGCTCACAAATATTTGTTTTATATAATAAAAATAAAAATAATGGTGTTGGATATTTTGTGAATTAAATATTAAATAATAACATATCCAAAAATCAAATTTAGATTGGCCCTTGACGCATTATTCTTTCCATTTCTCGTCTCATTTCTTCAGATATATGCTGACCTCCTTTTGCCCCACCTTCCGATGAAAGGAATTGTGTCAACGCATGTCTCATTTTTTCTGATATGTGTATAGCACCATCTTTCTCTCCCTCTGGTGAACCTAACTGTCTCAATGCATGTCTCATTCCTTCTGATATGTGTCTCACAGTATCTGCTCCTCCTTCAGGAGTAGATAACCGTCTCAACTCATGTCTCATTTCTTCTGATATGTGTATAGTACCATCTACCCTTCCTTCTGGTAAACTTAAATGCCTCAACAAACGTCTTGTTTCTTCTGATATGTGTCTGCCACAATCTGTTCCTCCATCAAGAGAAGCTAAACGTCTCAATTCATGTCTCATTTCTTCTGATATGTGTATAACTCCATCTACCCCTCCTTGTGGTAAACCTAAATGTCTCAATGCACGTCCATTTTCTTCCGATATGTGTATAGCACCATCTGCCCCACCTTCTGGTAAACCTAAATGCCTCAATGCATGTCTCATTTCTTCTGATATGTGTATAGCACCATCTGCTCCACCTTCTGGTAAACTTAAATGTCTCAATGCATGTCTCATTTCTTCTGATATGTGTATAGGACCATCTACAACTCCTTCTGGTAAACTTAAATATCTCAATAAACGTCTCGTTTCTTCTGATATGTGTACATCCACATATCCTGCTTCTTCTGGTAAACCTACATGGCTTAATGCATGTCTCATTTCTTCTGATATGTGTCTAGCACCATCTATCCCTTCTTCTGGAGAAGCTAAATGTCTCAATTCATGTCTCATGTCTCCTGATAGGTGAATAACACCATCTGGTGAACCTAAATGTCTTAATTCGTGTCTCATTTCTTCTGATATGTGTCTAGCACCATCTATGCCTTCTTCTGGAGATGCTAAATGTCTCAATTCATGTCTCATGTCTCCTGATAGGTGAATAACACCATCTGGTGAACCTAAATGTCTTAATTCGTGTCTCATTTCTTCTGATATGTGCCTAGCATCATCTGTCCATCCTTCTGGTGAAAGTAAATGTGTCAATGATTTTCTAATTTCATCATATATGTGTCTAGTGTAATCTGGCACTCCTTCTGGAGAAACTAAATGTCTCAAGTCATGTCTCATTACTTCTGACAAGTGTATAGCACCTTCTGGTGTTACTAGCTGACCTAATACATGTCTCATTTCTTCTAATATGTGTCTAATTCCATCCACCTCTCCATCTGGTACACCCAAACGTCTCAATACATATCTCATTTCTTCTTCGGATATGTGTCTATCACCATCTGCCTCTCTTATTGGAGAAGCTAAACGTCTTAACAAATATCTTGATATGTGCCTAGTGCTATCTGGTCTTCTTTTTGGTGCTCCAAGCCGTCTTGGTGAGTGCCTTCTAGTTCCTCTAAATGATCTACATATTTCTCTTATTTCATCTTGAATGTAACCCGTTGGAATTCCAAACAGAATTCTCATTAAGCGTCTAATTTCATGCTGCATTCTTTGATATCTTGCATACCTTGGACATTCGCGAATGCGTCGCATAGAAAGTCGGAATTCTAGAATTAATAGCCATATGGCACCATTTCTCGGAGCATCACGTAATGGGGAAGTTCTTATAGACAAAGGGGCTATGCTTGCTGCGTTTATTATCAAAGGAAGGATAGCCCTCATATGTGCAGCAAATATTCCATCAACTTCGGGTCTAGGAGCCCCCATCTTAGGTAAAAGTGCTAATATTTCCCCCATTTTTTCAGGTAATTCTGATATTCTTGCTCTTATTTCTTCAGATACATGGATGACAGGTTTATCACCGGCAGCAGCTTCCGATATTTGAACTAATTCGGATTTCATTTCCGCGAGTAGTTCTGCATACCTGGCTGTCAATTCTACATGTGAAGCTTCTAACGGTACATGTGGGTGACCACCTTCACTCGAGTGTTCGAGATGCTCATGAGCTGGACCCGGGTGAACACCTTCATGTTCACATTCTGGGTGTGGACCTCCTAACGGTGCATGTGGATGACCACCTTCACATGAGTGTTCGAGATGTTCATGATCTGGACCCGGATGAACGCCTTCATGTTCACATTCTGGGTGTGGACCACCTAACGGTGCATGTGGGTGGCCACCTTCACAAGAGTGTTCAAGATGCTCATGAGCTGGACCCGGGTGAACACCTTCATGTTCACATTCTGGGTGTGGACCTCCTAACGGTGCATGTGGATGACCACCTTCACATGAGTGTTCGAGATGTTCATGATCTGGACCCGGATGAACGCCTTCATGTTCACATTCTGGGTGTGGACCACCTAACGGTGCATGTGGGTGACCACCTTCACAAGAGTGTTCGAGATGTTCATGAACTGGACCTGGATGAACACCTTCATGTTCACATTCTAGGTGTGGACCGTCTAACGGTGCATGTGGGTGACCACCTTCGCACGAGTGTTCGAGATGTTCATGAGCTGGACCTGGATGAACACCTTCATGTTCACATTCTGGGTGTGGACCTTTTAAAGGTGCAGGTGGGTGACCACCTTCACAAGCGTGTTCGAGATGTTCATGAACTGGACCCGGATGAACACCTTCATGTTCACATTCTGGGTGTGGACCACCTAACGGTGCATGTGGGTGACCACCTTCACATGAGTGTTCGAGATGTTCATGACCTGGACCCGGATGAACACCTTGATGTTCACATTCTGGGTGTGGACCGTCTAACGGTGCATGTGGGTGACCACCTTCGCACGAGTGTTCGAGATGTTCATGAGCAGGACCTGGATGAACACCTTCGTGTTCACATTCTGGGTGTGGACCTCCTAACGGTGCATGTGGGTGACCACTTTCACATGAGTGTTCGAGATGTTCATGAGCTGGACCCGGATGAACGCCTTCATGTTCACGTTCTTCATGTGAAGCTTCTAACGGTGCATGTGGGTGTCCAGCGTCACATGAGTGTTCAAGATGTGGATGGGGGGTGCCTGGATGAACACCTTCATGTTCACATTCTGGGTGTGAACCACCTAACGGTGCTTGTGGGTGACCACCTTCACATGAGTGTTCGTGATGTTCTTGAGCTGGACCCGAATGTACACCTTCACACGAATGTTCGAGATGTTCATGAGCTGGACCCGGATGAACACCTACATGTTCACATTCTTCATGTGAAACTTCTAATGGTGCATGTGGGTGTCCACCGTCACATGAGTGTTCAAGATGTGGATGGGGGGCGCCTGGATGAGCATCTTCATGTTCATATTCTGCCTGTGAACGTTCCAAATGTGGATGGGGTTTGCCTTCTTCACACGAGTGACCGTGGTGTTCACCTTGTGACCCTTGAAGAGCAGTTTCAATTGGACATTCATGTGAAGCGGGTGAATGACCGCCTTCACACGAGTGTCCGTGGTGTTCACTTTGTGATTCTTGAAGAGCAGCTTCAATTGGACATTCATGTGGGTGAGATGAATGACCTCCTTCAGAGGAGTGTCCATGATGTTCACCTTGTGACCTTTGAAGAGCTTCTTCAATTGGACATTCATGTGAGGCAGATGAATGGCCACCTTCACACGAGTGTCCGTGGTGTTCTCCTTGTGACCCTTGATGAGCAGCTTCAATTGGACATTCATGTGAAGGAGATGAATGACCTCCTTCGGAGGAGTGTCCATGGTGTTCATCTTGTGACCTTTGAAGAGCAGCTTCAATTGGACATTCATGTGAAGGAGATGAATGACTGCCTTCACACGAATGTCCGTGGTGTTCACTTTGTGATTCTTGAAGAGCAGCTTCAATTGGACATTCATGTGGAGGAGATGAATGACCTCCTTCAGAGGAGTGTCCATGGTGTTCACCTTGTGACCTTTGAAGAGCTTCTTCAATTGGACATTCATGTGAAGCAGATGAATGACCACCTTCACACGAGTGTCCGTGGTGTTCTCCTTGTGACCCTTGATGAGCAGCTTCAATTGGACATTCATGTGGAGGAGATGAATGACCTCCTTCGGAGGAGTGTCCATGGTGTTCATCTTGTGACCTTTGAAGAGCAGCTTCAATTGGACATTCATGTGAAGGAGATGAATGACTGCCTTCACACGAGTGTCCGGGGTGTTCTCCTTGTGACCCTTGACGAGCAGCTTCAATTGGACATTCATGTGGAGGAGATGAATGCCCCCCTTCAGAAGCGTGTCCATGGTGTTCTCCTTGTGATCCTTGATGAGCAGCTTCTAATGGGCAGTCATGTGAAGGAGGTGAATGACCGCCTTCACAGGAATGTCCATGGTGTTCACCTTGTGATCCTTGATGAGCAGCTTCAATTGGGCACTCATGTGCACTACTTGCTGTTATAATTGTACCGCACACATAGAACTGAAACAAATCGAAAATAGTTTTAAATTATTCAAAATACTACAGATGGTAAATTTCAAATATATATATATATATATATATATATATATATATATATATATATATATATATATATATATATATATATATATATATATATATATCATGCCTCCGTTACCGTACAATCCATTACCGTTATTAAACTCCATTACTTTTTAAAACTCTAACATACTCAGAGATCAAAGAATGTAGTCATCATCAGTATGAATTAGCTAATCGTAACTATCTCTGGGATATGGATTCAGAGATATGTTGCTAATTTAACACGCAACAAGCAACATATCTCTGAATCCATATCTCAGAGATAGTTACGATTAGCTAATTCATACTGATGATTTCTTTGTAGTCGAAATACGTATTTATAAAATGCAAACAAATATTCTAGGAATAGGGGCAAAATTTGAAATGTAATTTCAAAAAACCTAGAGCTCTCTTTGATTATTTTAATAATCTTTATACTCAGAGATATTTAGGATTTTAATTTTTTATCATAAATCGTAAATATTTCTGTAAATATAAAAGAAACATGAAAAATTATAAGAAATCAAATTCAAATTAAAGTAAAAATTAGGTTTATATTACTTGATTACCTATAAATTTTTTTTATTTTCCCAATATTAAGAGAGACAAACCAAATTTTGTGTTTCCCCCTACCTATAAACCCGCCTTTTTCCTTGTCTGATATAGACTCATTGCCCTGTATTCATAGGTAAGATGGCGGCCAGAATTTAGATTAGACCATAAAATGGGGTGGTTTAGAGTTATAAGGTAAGATGTATTATTGGTTTATTACTCTGTGGTTTTTTACGACTCCATTTTATGTTCTTGTTATTACAAAATCTGGCCACCATCGTATCTACGACTTAAAGTTGATGAACGTTACAGAAATTTTTGCGAAATATTATCATTAGTGGAACGTCAATAGTTGTAAAAAGAATTCTCTAAAAATACAAAAACCAATAAATTATAAAAATAATTGAGATTTTCGTCACAATATTGTCATTTTGACTACAGTTTCGCAAACATGGTCCCTTCCTTAAAAGCTATAGTGTAATAGGTATAATGAAAACAAAAATACTATTACAAAAATCTCAAATATTCATTTAATTTAATATTTATAATGATTTTTCAGCAAATTACGACCCATTCACATACATAATATGAAAATCGATTTAAATAGAGATTACTCATTGGACTGTCAAGTCAAAAAAAATAATGTTTTGTAAAAATTATAATCATTATACTTACAATTACAAACAACCGTAATAATACCATTATGTTAATCCTGAATTTTTTTACTTTAAATGCATAACTGTCATGAAAATTGTTAAATATATATAGGAAATTAATATCTTGAATAAATTTTTATGTAAACATTGATCATCGCTCATTATTTATAAATAAAAAAACATTATTATTTAATCAAAAATTATTTTATATTTATATTAAATATAATTGTACAATTATATGCATATTGATTGTATATGCCGGAAGAAATTATAAACATAATTCTCATATTGTATTACAATCCAAAATAAATTTGTCATAATAATAATGTTTTTGTACCAATGTTGGAATTTCGTAAAAATTTCTTCAAATGTCCATCAATCCTGCCTACTAGATGTCAAAAATCGTTAAAATTTTTATATAAAATGTATATAAATATTGTATATATATAAGCATCTATAAGTTTATGTGTCTGTGGACTCTCTAGTGGTCACAGTTTTATTCCGATTGCAATTAAATTTGGTATTTGAGTCGTTTTTGGTATTCAAAAGGTGAAGTTCGTTAATGGGTAAAAAAGGACGAGGGTAAAATGTATTCAAAAGGACGAGGTGAAAGGGGGGTTTAAAAGGAGGGGGGAAACACAAAATTTGAAATATCTCCCTTAATATTTGAAAAATCGAAAACTTTATTAGGAGTTAAGTTGTAGGTACTAAGATTTACCGTAATTATGTTTCTTATTATCATTTTTCTGTTACACTAATATTTACAGAAATATTTACAATTAAAGATTGAGAGTTAAAATTCTAAAAATGATTTTGAGAAAAATCTTTTGAGAAAAATGATCAGGCGATGAATTGAAGTAAACTTGATTTTCTACAACTTTATGTTTTCTTCTATCTTTATGACCCCCTTTTCCCTTGGCGTATGCCATTTATTAATAAAATAGGACTTGAAAATACGAAAATGATATATCAGATATGACATTTCATTTTGAGCAGGCTTAAACTGTAACTAGAGATTGATTTATGTATTCTAAGGACTCGGCTATGCTTTTGAAGGTTTTCTGCAGTTTCCCTTCACGAATTCCAGATAAATATCGACATAGTTCCCATAAAAGTCGGCTGTAGCCGCACATCTACCAATTTCAGTCTGCATACGAATTTCTGATCCTCCATCACACATCATAAAAATGTAAAGTAAAAATTAATAAAGGTTGAAAAATAGTGATGTGAGCGGTCTCTGTTATCGACCGTCGTGTCTCAAAAACGGAGGTTAAACCCCATTATTTTAATTATTATGTTATTATAAATACCAATAAGTAAATAAGTTTCAGATCACAGCTCCTACTATCTTCAACTTTCTATTAGAAATGTAGATGAGCAATCAAATTTTTTTTGGACTAAAAATATTTTAAAATTATTTTATTAAGCTTTACTTTGTGGAATTCCATAATAATATAATAATAGATACTATATATATTTCTATCGATCAATTTTTCTTTGTCTGATCTAAATTGATCGATATACGAAAACTTAAAAAAATCGTGGATTTTTTTTAAAATAAATTTGTTTTTATTAATATAAATATATGTGTTGTGCATATTTATTAATTTTTATATTAAAAAATAGTATAGATACTTGAATAATTAGTAAAAAAATTCAATTTTTGTTAATGTAGGAGCTGCGTAGGCTACCGAATTTTCTATTTAAGATGATATAAGATAAGAAAATTTCTGTATGTAGACCATAGTCATTACAGTGATTGGTACAATAATGAAATTAATAAATACTTAAAATCTAATATTGAATATAAAAAAAATGGTGTTTAAATGATTCTATAAAAACATAAATAAAAATTTATTTTAGTTAAATCAAAATAATAGCAAAAAAAACAAATATTCAAAATATTAATAAAAAAAAAATTGACAAAATGGAAACCCGACTTCAAAAATCAAATATTCTAAAACAAAAAATGCACTAAAAAGTAAAAAAATAATTTCATAATCTTGTGTCAATTTTAGTTCACCTAAGCAAAAATTTTTAAATATATGTACAATTATTGTTTTTTTTTTTTTGGAGTCGGCGTCAGCATAGAGAAATTCACATAAAATTTGGACACCGCCTTCAAAAATAACAATAATTGTACATATATATTTAAAAATTTTTGCTTAGGTGAACTAAAATTGACACAAGAATATGCAATTATTTTTTTACCTTTTAGATTTTCTTTTATTTTCCTTATTTTATTTTCCTTATTTTTTGTTTTAGAGTATTAGATTTTTGAAGTCGGGTTTCCATTTGGTCAAAATTTTTTTATTTCTCGCTTTTTAGTTACTTTGAAGTTCTATAACTGATTTTATTTGTCTAAATATGGGTAGACCTACTAAACGACCACTAATTTTTAGTGCATTTTTTATAACACATTTTTTTTATCCGTTTTCTTTTTTTTTAGTGAATTTTTTCATAACAGATTTTCAGTTTATTTTACATGAATTTTGGTTTTTTTTTTGTAAAAACTTTTTAGTATACCCTTTCAAACAAAAACAAAATTTTCGCAGAAATCAGTGATCACATATAAAATGAGGATTTTCCTCGATTTCCAGGGGATCCATTCATCAGAATGCAATTTGGTGACAATGGGACCAATCGGAAATCAAACCCTTCAAAACAAAAACAATTAACTCAAAATCGGTTCATAAATGACGGAGTTCTGAGATAACAAACATAAAAAAAATTTAAAAAAATACAGACGAATTGAGAACCACCCTCCTTTTTGAAGTCGGGTTGAAAAAGAAAAAAATACAAAATAAATAAAAAATAATAAATAAATACTGTCAGTGGCGGATCTGATGGTTTTAACAATTCGCAATGTTCGTTAGTGCAGAAACTTCTGAACTTCAACGATTTCATAGTAAAGTTATATATTGCGTATTGCTTACGCTTGTTGTTGCAGTTCAGAAGTTCGGCCAAATTGTTTTCATTACCCTCTGTGGAATAGTATCTTAAGAGGGCAGTCCTGAAAGATGACAAAACAGAACCTCTAAACAAAAAATGCTCTAAGGATTTTTTTTAAATTCAAATTATCTCCCTAAATATTAGAATTACAAAAAATATGGTCGAGTAATAAATTGTAGTAAAATTTATTTCTACAACTTTTTCATTTTCGATATATTAAGGGAGATATTCAAATTTTTTTCAAAGTTTTCCATTCGTCCTTGACAGGCTTTACCCATTTACTTTAGCTTTTAAATAACAATAGCATGTCACACATCAAATTTTCTTCCGATTAAACTAAAATTGCGACCAATATATATATATATATATATATATATATATATATATATATATATATATATATGTGTGTGTGTGTGTGTGAGTATATGTGTGTGTGTGAGCAAATACTTACATAGAAATATTTCATCGATACAACCAGAAAATTCGCTAATAACTAAGTACCCATGATTTACCCATTTGCCCAGTATCTTCAAAGCTTTTAATCCCAATTGGATGAAACAATTTTCAATTGGTCTCATCCTCATAAAGAGGATGCCAACACATTTTTAATGCTCGATTAACATTCTGGGTCTGCTAAACACCGATATTTGATAAATTTCATAAGAAAATGAAGCAAATATAAATGTTGAAACTCAAAAACGAAGTGTTTTATGCAAACGCTATGTAAATTTAAATTCTATACATATACGATTACAATCTTATTTTGCCTCATATTGTCGTCACATTGGCGTCAATTTTCTTATTCGATTCATCAGATGTGCGTCAATACGATTGTCTGATTCGTGAGATTTGCATCAATATCAATGTTTTACGTCATTATCCTTATCCAACTGATTTTCCTTTATGTATATAATAATTTGCGTTTTTTAAGACTAAAAAAAACGAATAATAAATATATAAAATTCTGTGTAATGCATTGTATACTCTTAGCAAAATTCTAGAAGAAAAAATGGCTTCTCGTTTATTTCCATAATCAAGAAATTTTCCCATATCTAATAAAAATTTCGCATTTAAAACAAATAAAAATCTTTTCAAAAAATATCTTTTCCTTGAGTCTCTACCCTACCCCCCCCCCCTTTAGCCGTAACCGATGTTACATATATAACTTGGTATTTCAAATACCGCAAGCGTATGTAGACATATATATGCATATATTATCGCTTTTAGCGATTTTCTCGATTTTAGCGAATTTCCTCCAAAGGAAATGCAGCTATTGTTTTTGTACCAATGTTGGAATTTCGAAAAAATATCTCAAAATGTCCATCGATCCTACCAACTAGATGTCAAAAATCACTACCGTTAAAATTTATATATATATATATATATATATATATATATATATATATATATATATATATATCATATTAAGGGAGATATGTCAAATTTTTTGTTTCCTTTTCGCTCTAAACCACCCTTTCCCCTCGTTCGTTTAGAGCGAGAAGGAAACAAAAAATTTGACATATCTCCCTTAATATTTGAAAAATCGAAAAATTTATCAGGATATAAGTTGTAGGTACTTAGTTTTACTGTAATTTTGTTTCTTATCATTTTTCTGTTACACTAATATTTTCTGAAATATTTACAATTAAAGATTGAAAGTTAAAATTCTATATATCTCTGTACACATTAGCGTTTGGAAAAAATGATAAGGTGATGAATTATAGCAAACTTGATTTTCTACAACTTTACTCGTTGTACATTTTTCGATTGTTCCAATATTAAGAGAGATATTTTATATTTTGTGTTTCTTCTATCTTTATTCCCCCCCTTTCCCCTAGACGTGTGCCATTTATTAATAAAATTGGCCTTGAAAATCTAAAATGATTTCAGATACGACATTTCATTTTGATCATACTTAAATTGTGGCTAGAGAGTGATTTATGTATTCTAAGGAAATTCTCTAAGTTGACGCAGCTCCTGCGTAATGCCTTTTTTTGTCATAAAGGAGACAAAAAAATACGCAAAAATACCTACAAATGTCCATCGATCTTACCCAGTCTTAAAATGGCCTCTATTAATATAGTAAAATTAACGGACAATTGAAGAAATTTTTGCGAAATTTTCTCGTCTCTATAACCGCAAAAGCTGAGATAAAATTTGCTTATATTGTTGTGTTTTAAAACAATTTTTAGGCAGCGTTAACTAAAATTTTTTGCCTTTGTTTTGAAACTGCCACACCGTCGGTCTTGGATGCAAAATTCACAAGTTCATGATATATATAATTTATGAAATATTTTTAAAAAAAATTTACTTTTGTTATAAATTTATTGTAATTATTTTAATACAATTTTATTACTACAACTAAATTCAATGATGAACAAATAAATACGTTTTATACAAAATGTTTAATTAACTTAAAAAAAATTAAAATTGTATTTCCACTTGAATATATTCACCTAAATTTCCCAAAACTAGGAGCACTTCTGAAAGAATTCTTTCAAGGTCTGGCAATGAAATATCAATTGTATTATGCAAATTTTTGTAGATAATTTCAGCATCTTTTCTAGGGTCTGTCAATTCATCTGCTTGACCACTTAATGCTAACTTTTGTAACTCTGTTAAAATTTTAATATAATCCTCTTTGCTGGCTCCAACTTCAGGCTCCATTTCTGTGTAAACAACATCGACAACTTGATCTCTTACTCTAGGGTCCAATAGTGCATTAATACCAAATACAACATCATTGGCAACGTCCATGACAGTTCCTGACACAGCATTCCATACACCATTAACACCAGCCACGGCATTTGGAAGTATGTTCAAAGGACCATTGGCCCCAATGTTTATAACACCTTTAATTGCAGCGTTACCCGTATCGACTATTCCTCTTCCTAAATCTCCTACAATTTCAAAAATTTCTCGTCCAACGACTTCAACTGCTTTCACTGCACCTCTAAATACGTCATCAAAAACAGAAAACAGTAGAGGTGTTTGTGTGGAATCACCAAGAGGTATTGGGCTCGAGTGTACCTAAATTTATAAAGAAATTCATGAATTTTGTAAAAAACAAAATAGAAATAAATTTATTTACCAAGGTAATTAATAATGCGGAAACGATGAACCTCATTGTAGCTTTTCTCAATTTGGAAAAAATGTCACTGAGCGGTGTTCTGCGATTGAAATTGCATTACCATTGTACAAAATTTTGGATATTTATATGTAAATTTGTAATCTCAAAAATCATAACACTTATATTTTTATACCCAGTATATTTGCAAATATACAAGGTATATTAAGTTTAGTTCCGACATTGTAACGCTTGAAAATATTAATCGCAGAAAAAAATTTTTGTTATAGGTACTACTCCTAAAATTACCTAATTAGCACATTTCCGTCATGTCCGTCCGTCTGTCTGAACGAGCTGAAAATTTTGTGTGTGTTTTAGAGCAAAAAAGTAAGTTCAAGTTCGTTAATAGGCAAAATCGGAACGTGTTTCTCCCCGCTACGGGAAAAAATTTATATCTTTGAAACCGTAAGAGATAGATAATAATTTGTGCTCACAGTTGAAAATGAGAAATACATTACATAGGTAAACGAAGGCATGCATGTATACATGCACATAGCATCCATACATACCATTTTTATACCCAGTATATTTGTAAATATACAAGGTATATTAAGTTTAGTTCCGAGTTTGTAACGCTTGAAAATATTGATCGCAGAAAAAAAATGCATATCTTATAAATTTTGAATTTGAAGAATTGTTCAAAAATTTATATACAAACTCAGTATATACTGGGTATTCAAACAATTAGTTAGTTGTTGCATTACTTGTTAATCCTTAAACCATTCACAAAAAAATTTTATCATTGCCATAAAATTTGTAATATTTTTAGGTCAATTAAAATTTGGGACATTTTTTGTCAGTATTATAAAATAAATACTTTATATACGCAGTTTTTTTTTAGTTACAGTAAATATATATTTGAATAAATGAATGAATTCAAAATAAAGGAGAGTGTGTTCCCCTTTTTTCTCAACATAAAGAGTTTTTTTAACTTCCTAGTTTAGGGAAGTTATAATAATCGGTCTGAATATCATAATCAAAATGATCACCATATCTCCACGTTTAGAGGTCATCAGAGTCCGTTAAGACCATTTTTGAGAAGTAGTTTGTGTGTGCGTGTGTGTGTGTGTGTGTTAATAAGCCATAAACATTTTTTTCGTGCACAAAATTTTGAAAGCCAAATATGATATCGACTTCGGTGAGGTATCAATCGAAGCGTATTAGCGTCAATATGATCTAACAGAAGAATCTTATCTAATTTAGTCTAAAGGAAAGATGAAAGAAATACATGATTATATGTTTGAAATAAGTATTGTTTCGAGCATTATTTTGTGGAATTCCATTGTAACAATCTGGGATTAAGGATGTTCCAGCATACAACCACTTTTCGACAGATTTTAATCTTTTTTTTTCACAAGTAGAGGACAAGGAATTTTTTGTGTGTAGACTAGGAATTGGTAGGATGCGACTGCATCCGACTTTGATAGGAACTATGCCGATATTCATCTGGAGTTCGTGAAGGAAACTGCAGAAAACCTTCACAAGCATAGCCGGTTACATCGTTCTTGTCCATACGCCGACAGTTTAGCCAATTAACCGCCGGGATTCGAACCCATAACATCTCAGTTCCAAGTACACACAACGCCTACACAACGCGGCTACTTGGCTGGTAGGAAGTCAGAACATTCATTAAAAAAATTTTTAAACTCAGTATGTAAATCAGCGGAATCACCTTACTGACAAAGTCACATTGATCTGGCAATTTTTCTTCTAATTCTTCCAAATTTTCCCGAAAATAGCTCAAATGATACAAAAATTTCGTTTATTTTATTCCGGTTTTTCTTAGTAGATAATAAAGGGTTATGAAAGATAGCATTTTACACATTTGTTGAGTTGAAGTTAAACAGCTAAAGCTCCCTTTTACATTCAAAATTGTAGCATGGAAATCTGTTTATGGAGGTTGAATGGTACACACTAACGAATTTTTAAGACAGATAGAAATACCTTGCAGCGAGCTGAGCAATTAAATTATCGTTCCATTCGAACAAGGGAAAAACATAATATTAATCTTACTACAATTTCATAAACTCAATATATATATATATATATATATATATATATATATGTATATAAATGTAATGTTCATTTGTTGATAATCATTAATCTAAGGGAAGGTTTTTATATATAAAAAACACTACCCCTAAAAGGGGTGGATGTGGGTTGAATTTTATCCACCACGACTCCGTTCGCATTATATAACGATTCATAGTGTAGTATTATAGTTTATTATTACTATGGAAACGGCAATCAAAGTTGACATTTCAAAATTGAAACAAAATTTCAATAAAATAAATTTATATTTATTTTTTAAATTATTTTATTTTAAAATAATTTTAAGTTTAGTTTCTGTGGAAATGACAAAATCAACGATAATCTATATTAATAAAAATTTGATCTTTATTTGTTCAAAATAGAAAATCTCCTAAAATTCTTTACCAATCTTTTTGAAATTTTTACACAACGTTGTATTCGTATAGGGGAAGGTTTTTACAAAAAAAATAACACTACCCGTAAAAGGGGGTGGAGGGGTAAGTTTTGTATAAAACTTATTATGTCTTTCAAACTTTGCAGAAATATTGTTTATAACAAATAATTAAAGTTTGCATATTTGTTTTTTTAAAACTACACCTAAAAGGGGGTGGATTGAGGTTGTAAAGATAATATGGAGAAATTATCTTCATGAAGCTGAAATTTGGGAGATAGGTAGTTTATAGGTAGTAAACGTAAAGCGTAGGAAGGATTTCTGTTTTATTCCTTAACATTTAGCCACAGCAGAGAAAAACTATTTAATATTTGTTTATTTGTGTATACTTTCGTGTCAACATAACGATGTTTGTCCAAATTCCTTTCGGTTACGTATGACAAACTGTAGAAGACTATAGGGTATACTCCGACAAATTTCATTGTCATTGTGAAAAACTAGTTTAATGATAAACAAATAAATATATTAATCATATCAAATTGTTTTTGTAAACTTTTTGTGCCTATCCATCAATTGTAACCATACGTTCGGTTATGTTGCACTAACGGAGGTGACTAGCTTTTACTTAATTTGACATTACGTCATATTATGTCTGAAAATTTGCAAAATTATTATTTTGTCAAAATAAGGCATAATACTTAAATGACAAATTAAGTAAACGTTAGTCATCTCCGTTAGTGTAACCGAAAAGCAACCAGATACTAACAATGGATTGAATAGGCACAAATAGTTTACAAAAACAATTAAATATATGTAAATAGTCAAAAAAGAAGTAATAAAAACATACGTAACTCAGTTAGTGAAAAATTATACGCAGCTTATCATAGCATCTAGGAGCCTCAGTTTGCGGAGCACTGGTCTGTAATGTCAGATGTCTTGGGTCAATCTCCAGCGAAAATTTGTAAGATTTTTCTTATCAAAACATTCATGTCAAAATAATTTTAATCATGGCATGTTCACCTAAACAGCTTAAAACTAGAAGCACGTTCGATAATATGTGATGTTAAACACTCATTCGACCTCTATATACAAAGTTTAATAAATGACTCTAACACATACCATTGAAATCAATATTGGAGTAGAATAAATACACACATAATGCTATTTATTTATTATCAGAAATAAATTTGAACGAAATTAAGAATGTAGATAGATAGATTGTAGAGGCTGCCCTGGACGGGCTACACTTCGTCCTTAAGGTCCATTGTCATGCGTAAGGATTTGAGGATGTGAGTGGAATGGGAGGAATTTTTGTGGGTAGACTAGGAATTGGTAGGATATGCGGCTGCAGCCGACTATGATAGGAACTATGCCGATATTCATCGTAGTTCGTAGTTCGTGAAGGAAACTGCAGAAAACCTTCTCAAGCATTGCCGGTTAATTCGCTCTTGTCCATACGCCGACAGTTTTGTCAATTAACCCCCCCCCTTTTTTTTCTTAGTAGTTGACAAACTGCAAATGTGGGGATTCGAACCCTAAACCTCCCAGTTTCCAAGTAGGCATACTGCGCAGGCATAACGCCTTATACCGCTCGGGCACTTGGACTGGTTAAAGTAAGAATGTAAATTATTGTGCTTAAATTGAGCTTAATTTATTTCGTTTACGAAAAAATGCCTTCAAAAGTTTAATTTTTCAATATAAATGTGTGTCCTACAACGTACTGTTTTTGAGAGGCATTCCAAAAGCCATAAAAGTGTTAAGTTTCACTTACGGCTTGTTGATTTCAATCAAAATCTGGATTTTGCATCCTTTAATGCTATAATAATAGCTGTAGTATGCACCTTGTATTTTAAAATTGACCCAATCTGGATACAATGTATAGTGTATCTATCGCTGTCTATATGCAGTGTACTATGATGTGGTGTACTTTTTACACTTAAACTGTATTAAAATCGAAGGCGGGGTTGATATGTTCTAACCACAGACATTTGTCATTAGATTAGTCATTGGTGAGGATATCTGCCTGTAGAGTGCAGCTTGGGTGTAACAAAGTACGTTATATCATGGTCTACTAAGCATAGACAGTGATGGACATGCATAGACACTATACATTGTTTCTAGATTGGGTCTACTTTTTAAATACATAGTGTATATTATATACAAATATGTTAATCGCATATATTATATAGTAGAATATACATATAGTCAGGTACAAATTTAAATTTTAAGAAATGTACTAACGTTACTTTTACAGAGTACAAAGTTCAAGAGTTCAAAAGTTTCATATCAATATTAGTTTAAAATTCAATAACATATTTGTCTATATAGTATTCGGTAGTTCCGTCATGCTATGTCTTAACCATAATGGAAATTGACATTAGTATATTATTGTGACGCTTAAGTATTCACAAATAATAATATGTGGAATAATATGTTAATGTTGACTTCAAAAGTAATACTGTAAATGATACGAAAAAATTGACTCATTCATCTATACCATCCGTGGTGCAACGGTAGTATACTAGGCTTGAAATCCAGTGGTCCATGGTTCGATTCCTGGTGGATGAGTAACATTTATCATATCAATATTAATTACCCATGTTTCAGTTTATTTATTTGATAAAATCATTTTTAAATACAAAAATACAAAAATAGAAATTAACAACATATCTTGCATATTTTATCGAAAAACACCCACCCATTTTTAAACAAAATTAATAATAATACATTTTGTAATAAAAGAAAAAGTTTCAAATCCGATTATAAATTATTTAATACAATTTGAAATTAATTTGAATTCAAAACCTTTTATATTCATAAAAGTTACTATATAAAAAAATATTATAAATGTACTTAACATATTAACAAATTAATAATTAAATCAAATACGCAAAAATGTAGAATAGTGTAGAATAGTGTAGAATAAAATAATGGCTTATTAATGGCTTTTTCCATGGCTTTTAAATTTTAATAGCCTATATTGTTTGACGATCTATAAAATATCTCTATGCAAAATTTCATTTAAATCGAAGAAAGATTTTTATAGCTGTTTTTTGGAAATTCTATCATTTCAGGAGTCGATGAAATATAAAAATTGTAGCTTGGGCTTATGTACAATGAAAAAAATTCGTTACGCAGTCAACTTAGCGAATTTCCTTAGAATATATAAATCATTCTCTAGCGGTCATAATTTTAGTGTAATGAAATATAATATCTGATATGACTAGTATTTGCAAAAATTAAATTTATTAATAGGCAAAATAGAACGATGTTGTATAACGATTATAGTTTATAGTTACTATGGAAACGACAATCAAAATTTGTACAATAAAATATATTTCATGTATTCGTATTCAATCTGTAATTGTTAATATTTCTGTAAATATTAGCGTAACAGAAAAATGATAAGAAACAAAATTACAGTAAAACTTAGTACCAACAACTTAACTCCTGATAAATTTTTCGATTTTTCAAATATTAAGGGAGATAGTCAAATTTTGTGTTTTCCCCTCCCTCTAAACCCCCTTTCCCTTCGCCCGATTTTACCTATTAACGAACTTGAATTTTATATGTTTGTATGTCGCAAAGATAAGATTGTAAACAAATCTAGAAAATCTATTAGCGTTCCGACTTCTAATTGTCGGATCGACTGTGTAAATTCATATGTTAATATCTATCTGTATATGACAAAGACAGCAGACTATTTTTAACTTTACTAAAGAAGCTTCAAAAACTATTCGGAAGCTTGTACCCACATTGACTTTCTAATTTTCATTTGCTTGATCAGCGAAATAATTATAAGCTTCAGTTATATAATTTGTATCTTCAATCATATTATTAATCGTATTCACCAAGTCATTTAAACTGTCAACTGTAATAATCATAGAATTCATAACGTTCTCGTTTAACTGTTCCATGGCCGCTTGTGTAGCTTGAATATCCGATTGTAACGATGATATACCAGCATACAACAATGATAAATTTTCCACTATTATATCAGACATGCTGGATGCCTGCTGTGGACTAATTTGAATATTTGGCGGTCGCCATGCTCTTGTATTGACAACTTGCGGTTGAGATTCTGCTTCAACTACAATCGTTGGATTCTCTACACTGATATCTAGATTTTTCTGTTCAAAAAAAATAAGTAAAAATTTACAAAAGTGTATGGAAACTTTAATAAGTAGTATTTACTAGTTTCTATTAAATTTAATAACTTAAAGTTAATGACAGCTTTAGTATCTAGAAATTTTCATATTTTGCTGTAAATAGAAATAAGGATAAAACCTTATATGATAGTATTCACAGGAAAAAAATTGAATCAAATTCTTAAAGAGATGAAAATAATCATAAACGAATTATGGTTACTCTAAAATATACAACTGTGAAGGTAAAGATAACGGGGAAATCCAGCGAATAACTTTGAAGTTAAAAGAGGTCTTTGACAATGTGATGCCAACAAGTTTATTTAATCTCTCTACGCAGCCAGTAAATTTAAAATAAACTGGAGGGAAACTGTTTATAGCAGAAGAGTACAGTTTTCTTTCTTTCGTCAGTGATGTTGCACTTATTTGTAGAAGTGATAAGACGCAAAATTATAAGTAGCGTTGAAAGAAATTAGGCTACATATAAATTTTGACTAAACCTAATTCATGATAAACTCTGGAGAGAAAGACAAGTTATAGGAAATAAGTGAGTGAGTGAACAAGTGAGTGAATTTAAATATTAGGGGCAATCATAATAGAAAAGATTGAGGTGACATTTTGGGAATTTGAAACGGGTGCTATTTTGCGATGCAAATGCTATTACAATCTTATTTTATCAATAGAAAAATAAAACTGCTAGTGTATAAGGTCATTATAAAACCGGTGGTACTTTAAGTGGCCAAAACATGGACAGGATTTAAAAAAGATTTCGAAATTTTAAGAGTTTTGGAAAGAATGATCTTTGGGGCCGTAATGGAGATTGGTCATGAAGAGCTAGGGCAAATCGAAAAATTTTTAATGAATATACAGACTAGAACATTATGACAATCATATAAAAAAACAAGACTACAGCGGTTGGGGCATGTTCAAAGAAAGGAGCCGGGCTGCAGGGCAAAATAAATTTTGGAAGGTAACCCGAGTGCAACGAGCAAAAAGAAAACGTCGAGAAAGTGATGGATGAATCAGGTAACGATGGCCCTAACTACAACCGCAGTTCGAATTTGAAAAAGATAGACCAAATGAAAATATTTGATCAGTAGTTTTGAAGGAAGCCATGGCCTTCAAGGTCAAGGGCTGCTGAGCAAGTTTGTTGTATACAACCGGGTTTTAAAAGATGATAAAAACTTTTTAATAAAAACTATCTAATTTTTCGATTAAAATAATTATTTTAATTTCCCAGCAAATACTATTATCAACGTTACGACCATCCATATTTTAATTAAAATTACAATAAGAAGAAAAATTCAAATAATATTTATCGAATTTGATATATTCGAAGAAATCAGTATTCTTTGATCTTATTAACACGACTTTTTCTATATTTCACTTTCTGCACCTTTTTTGGATTTGAGAGAACCTATTATGAAAATAATTATTAATATTCTCAATAGCATTTTGCACACCAATTCCAAATTTTTCTATTGCATTACTTAGTCCATTATTTTAAAATCACTTAAATATGGCAAGTTCATTCACTTGTGATACGTCTTTAAAACTAAGAATACCATCTCAAAAGACATTTCAAATAATATTAAATTAAATTAATGCTAGTCTTTGTTTGTATATGAGAGGATGCACAACATTTAGGACTTACCTCTTCAGTATTTGAGCTACTTTTCAAAGAATTACTGCTACTCTGTTCTTGTGCTTCACTTTCTTCATTTACTGCATTATTATTTTCATAGGTTTCTTGCCGTTGGCCATCACCTGGAAATAGTGGGTAATTTCATTACCTCTATATTCGTGGAACATAGCTTAAATTCATAGCTTAGAACTATTGTAAACGGGCTAATGAAATTAATTCCCTTACTAAAGGTCTTTTTTCCTAACAAGTTCAATATATTTAGATATAGTGTCAAAAATTATTGAAATTAAATAAAGTAACTATTACAACCGAATACTACAATATTTCACTTCATCGGTGATACCCCGAGTTGGTCGGGTTTGCGTGTTTTGGTCCCGCACTAAAAGGCGTTCTATATATTTGTGTTTTAGTGTCAAAAATTATTGAAATTAAATAAGATAACTATTACAACCGAGTATACAATCTTTCACTTTATCGGTGATACCCCGAGTTGGTCGGGTTTTGCGTGTTTTTGGGCCCCGCACTAAAAGGCGTTCTATATATTTCCCTATATCAAAACGCTCTACTACAGATAAGCTATTCTTCATTACGTCTAAACGTAGGTAGCAGTTTTGTAAAACGTATCGTAATGGCAATCCAGCTGAATGTCGTTCAATGGTTTTACATAACGGAGTTGTTAGGTAAAACAACTAGCGGTTTTGTAAAACAGCGGATTCGACTATCCATCTGCGACATATGTATGAATGTATTATGTGTATGAATAGATTTGTGTTTATGACATCTCAAGAACGGCGATAACGAAATGTAGGAACTTTAAACTAAATTTTAATATTGTCGTCTCACGTGAGTACAAAGTTTTGACGGAAATGATAAAACCGGAACAAATATCCAGCTTTTGATTGAAATCCACAAACAAGGAGTAGAATTTGGGGAAATGATTTTTGTTAAAAACAGTACCAACGACATAGAGGAAACATTCTTATTACAAAATTATTCCTGACAAAATTACAAACAACTTTTTTATCAAACGAAACTTTTTTCTGTAAACAAAAGAAACTAAGCTCAATTATTTATATACTTTTACATACTTTCAAATTCGATTTTAATAAATAAATACCATTATAGAAGTAGTAGTAGTAGTAGTAGTAGTCGCGAAAGGGAGGTCTTAACCTGACAAGTAGGCTATTCTAGGCCTTTTTAACCGACCCCTAAAGAGCAAGGAATTTGTATGTAGACTAGGAATTGGTAGGTTGTGCGATTGCAGCCGACTTTGATAGGAACTATGACGATATTCATGTGGAGTTTGTGAAAGAAAACTGCAGGAAACCTTCACAAGCACAGCCGGCTACTGTCGTTCTCGTCCTTACGCCGACAGTTTAGTCAATTCATCATTAATTGTTTTTTTAAATTAATTTTTTTAATTAAATAATTTAATTGACAAACTGCCGTCGTTGGTAATTGAACCAGCAACCTCTCAGTTCCGAGTAGAGTGCCTTAACAGAAAAATAAATACCATTGCGTGTGTATTTATTCTACTTCAATCTTGAATTCAATGATTTATATTAAAGTAATTTGTTAAAATTTGTATATAGAGGTATTGTGAGTGTTTCATACCAGATTTTTTAATTATACACTGATAGAAGGAATTTCTTGAACCAGATAAATATGATTTCTTCAAAATAAAATACTCTGAGAAAGAAATCCTTGTTTTCAATCAATAATTTGTTTACTTGAATAATTATCTTCAATGATAAACAAATTCCTGAATGAAAACAAGGATTTCTTTCTCAGAGTATATTATTTTGAAGAAAATATATTTACTTGATTTAAGAAATTCCTTCTATCAGTGTAGTTTTAATCCAATTATGATTATTCTACGCATTAAAAAATCAATTTTAAAAGTTTATGCTCAATCAATTCGATTTTCGACTCAACATGAGACGATTTTCGGCTAAAATTTTTCTTTGTACAGAGCTAACATTTTATTGTTGTTTAAATTTTCCTTTAGTTTGAGAGGTAAAGTAATGTAGTTTTAGCAAAAAAAAAAATATTATACTTACTGCCAATTTGTACGTTAGATTTTGAACTCGATTGGGAACTGGAACTTTTACTCGAACTACTGGAAGATGAATCTAAATAATTTTTGTTTAAAAGTTAAGTAAAATAATTAATAACAATTGAAATGACTCCACAAACAAAAAACGATTACCTGATGATTCCTCATTAGTACTTTCTGTTTTCTTATTGTTCGAACTAATTTTTGCAGCATCTCCAAGAGTCGCTATCTGAAAGATAATAATTTATCTTATTTCCTGCAGACCTCGTTAATATTACGAAAGATTTAATTTAAAATTTACTTACAGAACTAACAGCTAATGTTGCAAGAATTAACACAGCAAAGTATTTCATTTTCACTGTTAATTTCTTTGTTTAGAATAATACGACTTTTGACTGAATTTTGAAAAAAAAATTTGGGATATTTATATAAATAAATTTTAATCTATTTATGATACACATTTCTTCCAAAATAAAAATTTATAAATGTAATAAATTTTATGATTGGTCCGGCCAATTTTTACTTAATTTAGAGTATTAAGTAAATGGAATCATAAAATATATCTGATTAAAAGGTTTATAATGTTTATATTCGTAAGAGTAAGTTTAAATATGGCTTTTTTTCCAAAATCGAGTTTTTCCAAAAACTTTCGTTCCTTTTTGAAAGTAGTCCGAACAAATAATAATTTACGAATAAATGATAAACGATTTAATGATAATCAATACTTAGCTCAATTTTATTCACAATGGTGAAAAAAACCATTGCAGAGATAAAAACCAGTCGACTATGATAAGAACTATGCCGATATTCATCTAGAGTTCGTGAAGGAAACTGCAGAAAACCTTCTCAAGCATAGCCGGTTACTTCGTTCTTGTTCATACGCCGGCAGTTTAGTCAATCAACCGCCCCTTTTTTTTATTTTTATAATTGACAAACTGCCGATGTCGGGATTCGAACCCGAAAATTTACTCTGTTAGTCTATGTATACTACCGTGCGTAGGTAAAAGGTAGTTAAGTGTAATAAGTGAAAACAGAGAAAACTCAAATCTAAGTTCTAAACTAAATTTATAATATTATTTTGTATTCTGTAAAACATGAAAAAAATAAATGAGGTTAGAAACATGTAAATATGTCAAAGTTTACAAAGTATACAAACCATGTTATAATCCTACAATAAACAGTAATAGCTAAAATTAAGAAATTAAATTTGTCTTTCAAGCCTACACTTACCTCTAATATTATTATGTAGGCAAACTTAGTGTTTCACGAGGCACGAGGCGAGGCGAGGTTTTGGTATCACCTCGCATCGCCTCGCTTTTTTAAATAAAAAAATGAAAATTTGTACTAACTTTGACTTATTTTGCATGAATGTACATAATATGGTAAAAAAAACTTATATATATATGTATATAAATTTTAGAGACGACTACTAGGTATCTTTCGACAACTACTAGGTAGGATCGCTGGACATTTGAAAAATATTTGCCAAATAATCTATCTATTGCTTCATGTATCACTATATTATTTTTTTTTTTAATTTACTTTTTGTAAATTTGCCTCGGCCGAGGCAAATTCCTCGCCAGGGCCGAGGTTTTTGGAACAATATACCTCGCCTAGCCTCGGTTAGTATCGAGGATTAAAATTTTGAACCTCGCCTCGCCTCGTGCTTCGTAACCGAGGGCCGAGGCGAAGCGAGGTTACCTCGTAGCCTCGGTGAAACACTAGGCAAACTTTAATATTTGGACAAACTATAATCAAAACAGGTAATAAAGAGTATAATTGCAGTACTTATATTTTTCAGTAGACAAACCTAAAAAATTATTATCTTGTTGAAATAACATTGTCAATTATTATTCATTTTAAAATTGATATGTAGTCAATCCTCAGAAATCCTCTAGACCTGTGTTTGTTATAGAACCTACCTGTCTTCTTTGCAAATGACAGTACAGAGCTCCAATTTAATTGTTTTACCTCAGATTCCTCCTGTTCGGTTGAGTTAGTAACAAATGTTAGAAAGTTCGTTTGGTTTTGTAATAATAAAGCTTAATTATCCTTCTTGCTGGCCAGCAGCAAATGTAAATGATGAAAGAGGCAAGAGTTTTTTCACGATGATGAGCATCAAGCTGGTACTTTGTAAGTAGCTTCGTTTTGACAAGACGCCCAACTTTTTAAATTGTAAAATTTTGGAAAACTGTATCGAAATTTTCTGGAAGCTGTTGAACATTGAGGATGGGAGACTCGGAGTCCATTCCATTGAATTTGTAGGACGAAAATTTTTCCTCATTCTTCACTTGCTTATCTTATAATTAAACTTAAAAATAACTTGATGCTCGTAAATGCTATATATGCTCAACGGCTCAAAATAATCAAGTGAAGAACGAAGAAAAAATTTTCGTCTCACAAATTCAATGGAATGGACTCCTAGTCTCCCATCCTCAATCTTCAACGGCTTCCAAAAAGTTTCGATACCGTTTTCCAAAATTTTATAATTAAAAAAGTTGGGCGTCTTGTCAAAACGAAGCGACTTACAAAGTACCTGCTTGATGCTCACCATCCTGAAAAAACTCTTTGGTCTCCCTGACTATTCTTCCCCATCAAGTTTAAATCTTACATGTGCATGTCACCTCTAACCCCCTGGCTACCAGAAAAACATAAACGTCTCAAACGTGAGAAAAATTTATAATTTCATCGTACTTTTTGGCATTAGAGGATGTTTAAAGCGTGCATTTTAGTATCTGTAAAACATTTTGTAAAACAATTTTAAGTATAACGTTTTTTAGGATACCAGTAAATTGGAGCAGACTATAGTTTCGAATCAAGTATCTTTTTGTAATTTTTGGATATTAAATAAATAAACTTATATTTATCTTTAAACTTATCATCACGAGCCTATGCCTAAATTCACCTCTGTGAATTATTTATGAACACTTCCCTTTTGCGAGTAGACGTTAATCTACTGAAAAGGTAATTGTTCAACTAATATAATTCAAAAATATTTTAAATTTCTAAAAACTAAAATTTTATTGAAAAGAAGATGTCTGTTATCAATCCTGAAACGATACTGTCCAAAATAATTTAGTTTCAAAAAAACAAACTTTTCCGTACACTCTCTATACTCTATCGATGAATAATTTGCTAAAGCATTTCTGAATAAATCTAACAGAATGAATGAAAATAAGCGATATGAGCTTTTATTATTATTAGGCTTTCATAATAGCATTTAACATTGCTATTTTAGCTTTATTTTACTAACAAAGAATAAAAAATATACATCTATGGTATACGGACTGCTATTTCAAACGAATAAAACAAGTTGTTAAAATTTTCTCGCATCAATCACTTTTATTACTTTTTTATTATTATTTTTTAAAAAAAAGCTCATACTATTTTTTTTAAATTTCATTATTAAATTTATTAGCTTTATCATCAGTTTGTTTTTATTTTCTATTTATTCTTATTTTATACTAACAACGAGCTTCACGAACAGTTATTTCTAAAAAATAATAAATTATTATAAGAAAAAAATAGTAAATTATTTTGTAATTTATAGTCCAATCGTCAGGTAGTTAAACTTGCAAAACGTCGGGTTTTAATTTTTGAAATGTTTAATAGTTAGGGATTCTAATGTAAATTTCGACTTACTACTTTTGCTCCTTAATTGAACAGCTTTAAATGGATTCAAAAGAGCTCATTTCACTGTAATAAGCTCTTGATCAATTTTACGATACAAAAAATTCATTACGCAGGGGCTGCGTCAACTTAACGAATTTCCTTAGAATACATAAATCAATCTCTAGCGGTTATAATTTTAGTGTGATCAAATTGAAATATAATATCTGATATGACTTAAGTATTTGCAAAAAATAAATTTATTAATAGCCAAAATAGAACGATATACAACGATTATAGTTTATAGTTACTATGGAAACGAAAATCAAAATTGACATTTCAAAATTAAAACAAAATTTTAATAAAATAATTTTATAGTTATCTTATAATAGAGTAGAGTTTCTGTGGATATGACAAAATCAACACAAATTTTAACCAGCTCCAAAAAAAGAAGGAGATTTTATGTTCGACTGTAAAGTAATGTAACAACTAACTGAGTTAAATGTTTGAATACCCAGTATATACTAAGTTGTATATCAATGATTAAATTGTTAACAATTCTGCGTATTCGAAATGTTAACAATTCTTTCCGAGGAACAAAATCATAAATTATGAGAAAACTATTGAGTTTATGAAAATCTTTTTCAAACAAAACTTGTTTATTGTAAAAAGAGGATTTTTTGTTAACATTTCCCCCCTCCCGCGTGAAGGGAAACACGTTCCAATAGTTTCAAAGATAAGCAGTTTTGCCCAAATATAGTCCGATTTTACCCATTAACGAACTTGACCTTACTTTTTTGCTCTAGAACACATTTCAGCTCGTTATCTCTTTTCGTTCAGACGGACATGTGGAAATGGGTAAATTTTATGAACACATGTACCAAACATTCATACCTACGATCAATATTTTTAAGCATTACATTCGTGATCAAACTTAATATACCTTGTATATTTACATATACTAAAGTATACGTAAGAGGTTTGGGTCTTTTGGATTAAATCGTAAATTGTTATTTTTTGTGTTTTTTTTTATAATTTTTTTATAATAAAATAGATTTCATGTATTCGTGTCAAACAAACACAAAAATTAAAATATCTATCTTAATATTAGAATAATCGAAAATGTATAAGGAGTAAAGTTGTAGAAAATCAAGTTTGCTATAATTCATTACCTTATCATTTTTCTGAAACTCTAATGTGAATAGAAATATTTAGAATTTTAACTTTCAATATTTAATTGTAAATATTTCTGTAAATATTAGTGTAACAGAAAAATGATAAGAAACAAAATTACAGTAAAACTTAGTACCTACAACTTAACTCTTGATAAATTTTTCGATTTTTCAAATTTTAAGGGACATTTGTCAAATTTTGTGTTTCCCCCGCCCTCTAAACCCCCTTTCCTCTCGTCCGATTTTACCCATTAACGAACTTGACCTTTAGAATACCAATAGCGCCTCAATTACAAAATTTCATTCCAATCGGAAAAAAACTGTGACGGCTAGAGAGTCCACAGACATTTTAAAAAGTGCATATATGTGTGTATCTAGTAAATTTTCTATAATTATAGCACTAAATATTTGTTTTCAACAGCTAATAGGATACATTTACGAGCTGATCTCACTTGAACACACACAAAATTCCAGTTCGTTATCTGTTTTCTTTTCTGAGTTATCATGTCTTTGGACGGGTGGGTTTACGAGTACATACGCATCTAAGGAAATTGCTAGAAAAGGAATGTTATTTATTAAGAATAATTTTGAGATGACAAGGTGAAAGAGTATTTAAAGTATGAACTTTCTCCAGTGTCGGACTGGGCTTAGAAGCCCGGGTGACATTACGGCTTTAAGACCCTATCGTACACCAAACCAAATGATAATAATAATCAAATACATACGAATTTTGGGAAGTATTTATTTTGAAAGACTAATAACAATTTTTTCATATAGGATGAATTTCCGCTAGATTATCATTAAATTGTTCGTAAAGCTGGTCGCCTCGTTATACTTGATAAGAACTGATTTTATGTTTTGGATAGTCAACGAGTCCAGCAATTCTTGCCCCCAGAAGAGAACGAGGCATCGTCTAAAAATGCTTTAGCGCGGAAAATAGTTCTCGCAAGTTACTTGCGCCAACGATATTGTGTGGATTACAGAGCGATAAGCGATATTTAAGTTGGAGTACGAACTAATATGCTTGTTATATTGGGATAAAAATTTACATGCACATGGTGTGCAACTTCGGCAGGTATCCGAATCTCTTCGAGACAAATATTGAATATTCTAGAATATTTACTGTTTGATCTTAACTATGTCCTTCTCCGTGTATGAGCTGTTTTGCTTGAAGGTAGTAAGCCTCGGAGTCCACCCAGACTTAATCCCGGATGGTAAACGCCATCTTAACTCTATGGCCAGTTCGACACTAACTTGCTCCATTTCCCAAGTCATTGATATGCCAAAAATGTTTTTTGTGATATATTTCTTTGAGTGAAAATTATGAAATGGTCATTAAAATCCCGAAACGTAAGACATATTCAATATTCAAAACTATCCGAAGTTTTGACTGAAAACCCCTCTTTTAACGACGTCACGACTGAGCCACTGTATTTATTTTCATTTGGAATATGCGAAATTGTGTAAAATCACCCATTTTATAGAAATTAAATAATGTTTGGGAAAAAATTGTACGTACCGTAGACAAAGTAGCACGCCTGTAATGTTAATAATGTTTAGGTTGGAGTAATAAAACGTTTCTAAACTTTTTGAAACTTCCTTAATAATATTCTAGAATATTCAATATTGAAAATTTCTTTTAAATAATGTAAAAATAGAAATGTTCCTTCGGATTGAAATTATTTATATTTTTATTGAAAATATTTAATTATATAAATTATTCAAAAACAATTTTAATTAAGTGCAGCTGCGGCATTTTTGTTTTTGCCATTAATTACACATTTATGCTGGTAGAAATATTTCATGGTTAGTTAAAAATATTTTAGCGGTCATTTTGCAGATAATTATGATTAAGAATTTGTGATAACAAATGGCGATGCCCTCAACAAATTATTTTCAATTATATATGTTTTGAATTGTATAAATAGTGGTATGTTTCGTTCTAAGAATATTTACCCTTGAACTTTGAAGATGTAATGACATTCTAAGAGAATATAGTTTGCATTGAAATTCTCTAACATATTAGAGTAATAAATTAATTAATTTATCGCCAATTTTTATAACATTAGATGACACAGACAAGCTAATTAGTTAAATATTAAATAGTCCAATGAATAATAAATTGAAACAAGCCGTTGGGTGAATTCGTCTTTGAGTGTTGCATTCGTAAATACGAGTGTTACACGATCAGCTCCCCAGGATTTGTTTTTAACACGCTTTTATTAACTTGGTATGTAACGGAATTTTTGAAGTCAATTTTAACCTACTTCTAATTGTCGTATCGAAAATTTGTATGTATATGTAATTCGGATGACAATGCATTTTTATGGTAAGCCTGACCGGAATCGACAAGGGCAAAGGAGCGTTTAGAGGGAGGGGGAAACACAAAATTTTGTCTATGTCTCTTAATATTTAAAAAATCGAAAAACACATAAGTAACACAGTTGTAGAAAATTACTTTTACTATAATTAAGTTCCTTGTCATTTTTTCTGTTTCTCTGATACTTACACAGATATTGACAGTTTAAGATTGAAAATGTAAATCCTAAAGTTCGTTTCAAGACTAAAAAAGCAAAACTAAATAATAGTTTTAAAAAACTAAAAAAAACACGCTTTTATAGCTAGCCGAACTAAAACGTAGAAAATAATTTTTATCAACAAAATAATTGTTTTGATTTAAGCACTTCACGCTTTTTTACAATCAAATTCATTATTTTGTTGAAAAGAATTATTTTCCACTTTCTAGTTCAGCTAGCTATAAAAGCGTGTTTTTTGGTTTTTTAAGACTATTATTTTTATATCTGAATACTTTCCGTTAATTTTTAAGACATGGTGGAACATTTTAACAAATTTTTGCAAAATAGTTTCAATAATTGAGAGTATAAATTCGTCAATATTTCTGTGAACAATATAGTTACAGGAAAAATTGCCAATAGATAAAATATATACTACAACTTAAATACTTATATGATTTAAATTAATGTAAAGACTTTTGGATCACGTCATGTGTTCAGTTATTTTCTAAACTTTCTGTAATTGTTCTCTATTTAACATGAGATGTTTAAAGTAGTTAATCAATTGTCTAAGGAGTTATGTCTACTTGGGGACTGGGAGGTTATGGATTCGAATCCCGACATCGGCAGTTTGTCAATTATTAAGAAAAAACAGGGGCGGTTAATTGACTAAACTGTCGGCGTATGGACAAGAATGAAGTAACCGGTTATTCTTGTGAAGGTTTTCTGCAGCTTTATTCACGAACTCTAGATGAATATCGACATAGTTCCTATTAGAATCGGCTGCAGCCGCTCGTCCTACGAACTCCTAGTCTACACACAAAAATTTCTTCCACTCTATTCACATCCTCACATCCTTAGGCATCAAAATACCAGCCAAGTAGCCGAGCGGTCTAAGGCGTCATGTCTGCGCAGTATGCAGTACTTGGAAACTGGGAGGTTATGGGTTCGAATCCGAACATCGGCAGTTTGTCAATTATTAAGGAATAAAAGGCGGTTAATTGACTAAACTGTCGGCGTATGTACAAGAACGGAGTAACCGGCTATGCTTTTGAAGGTTTTCTGCATTTCTGCAGTTTCCTTCCCGAACTCCAGAAGATTATCGGCATAATTCCTATCATAGTCGGCTGCATCCCGACATCGGCAGTTTGTCAATTATAAAAATAAAAAGAAGGGGCGGTTAATTGGTTAAACTGTTGGCGTATGGACAAGAACGAAGTAACCGGCTATGCTTGAGAAGGTTTTCTGCAGTTTCCTTCACGAACTCCAGATGAATATCGGCATAGTTCCTATCATAGTCGGCTGCAGTCGCATATCTCACATCCTCACATCCTAAGGCATCACAATGGACCTTATCGTTGAAGTGTAGCCCGTCCAGGGCAGCCTTTACAATCTACCTCTAGGCATCAAAATGGATCTTATGGTCGACGTGTAGCCCGTCCAGGGCAACCGCTACAATCTATCTACCTATAATTAAATGTACTTAATTATATTGTACAATTAAATACTCCCGTTGTAGAAAGTTGTGCAATTTCTGTAGAAGATACGTCTCCTAGTCTCCTAGATATCGTGTAGCTTCTTCATAATGGTTTACTATTAACATAGTAATCGTGTAACGTGATGTATTTCTATATTAGTAATACTAAATTTAAAACAACAGGAGCTAAATAATAATTATAGGCTCCTCCATTGTCTTTCGTTTGCCCACAACAACCTGCATGAAGTAAATGAGACGAACATTAAAGTTTGACCGGCATTACATAATAATACAATTAAACCATATACAAACATAAATACACTTTGTATACAAAACAGGGTGTACAAAACCACATGTGTGTTCATTGTATGTATTATTATTATGTAAGCACCATGTTTTGTCACATTCTGTGCAAAAATTTTATAAATCCTACAAACCTAATAGCGTAAGATTAAATAACTTCAATCTGTAAAAACATCACGACTGAAATTTTAACAAAATTTCGCTAAAATTTCTTCATATGTCCATCTATCCTACATATATATATATATATATATATATATATATATATATATATATATATATATATATATATATGTATATATATATATATACATATATATATATATATATATATATATATATATATATATATATATATATATATATATATATATATATTTATATATATATATATTTCTTATGGGTCTATGGGTTTTTGGAATTTAACAAGTTCGTAAATGGGCAAAAACGGAACAAGAAAAACAGTGTGAGAGGATTTAGAGGAAGAAGAAAATACATAAAGATTAATAAGATCCAATAATTAAGATCTACTTCCAAAAGAGATTGATTGATTTATATTGGGGTCTAAAACTATTGCACTTCGGCCTTATGTGCTCCCCCTTCTACTTCAGTCCGACGAGATTCGCTTCTTCCATATGTTGGCAAGAGCCAGGAGCTTTCTTATCAGGTCTTCTTTAAGGTTCATACATTCGGGATGAGATGCACCGAATATCCTGTATCTGCTGTATCCTAGACGGTCGCAGTCAAAGATTAAGTGGTTAGATGTTTCTTCCTCCTCGCCCCACAATCTGCACCCAATGGACCCGTTATGAAGTAACATTGTGTGCAGATGCTTCCGCAGGGGTCAATGTCCGGTAATTAATCCGGCAACCTTCCGCAGTTGCATCTTGTTCAGCTGCATTGCATCGAGAGATATCCTCTTTGTTGCACTCTAAAGCAGTACTTTCCCGAGCTCTTGCCGTGGTACTTTTTCCCAGTGATCACGGTGTTTAGAGAAAAAAGAAGTGGTGTATTAATTTTGAAACAGTTTTCGAAACGAACCTTTTTTCAATTTCTATAATGTTGAGAAATAGTCAGAAAGAATGTTGAATAATCTTAATTTTGTAGTAAACGTACCATTTAAACTCTGTTATATATTAAATACTGATATGAAAAAATTAACTCGTCAACCAAGAATCGAACCTCGGGCCTCTGGATATCTAGTCCAGCGTGCTTCCGCTACACCAAAGACGACTGTGACGTAATAGCCAACTTTTTCATATCATTCTTATATTTTATTTTGACAGTATTATTTCTGTCGAAGTTATTATTCATATATATTTGTTTGTGTATACTTAAGCGTCAACAATACGATGTTTGTCCACATTCCATTTTGGTTACATGACGCTGGACTAGATATCCAGAGGCCCGAGGTTCGATTTCTGGTTGACGAGTTAATTTTTTCATATCAGTATTTAATTAAAAATTCAATGACATTTGTCTATATAGTATACGCTAGTCTCCAACAGTTTGTCTTACGTAACCAAAATGGAATGTGGACAAAGATCGTATTGTTGACGCTTAAGTATACACAAACAAATATATCTGTTATATATATTAAAAATTATTAAAAAAATTAAGATTAAATACTTTACTTTAACACGTAGTTTTATTTTTTTCTTCTATAATTCTTACACGATTTGAATTAATGTAATGACTTTTGGATCACGCCATGTGTTGAGTTAGTTTTCTAAGTTTATGCGAATTGTTTGCTGTAAGTTTTGTGAGAAAAATACCAATTTTAAGAGCTTAATACGTTGTAATTTTAAATTATACACGCCAATATGTTGTGTAAATACTAAATTATTATATTCTGTTTTTAATAATGAATGTTTATTCAGTGGCAACAAGATAGATAGGTAGATTGTAGAAGCTGTCCTGTACGGGGCCGCACTTCGACCGTAAGGTCCATTGTGATGCCTATATGAGGATATGAGTGGAGGACAAGGAATTTTGTGTGTAGACTAGGAATTGGCAGCATATGTGGCTGCAGCCGACTTTGATAGGATCTATGCCGATACTCATCTGGAGTTCGTGAAGGAAACTGCAGAAAACCTTCATAATCATAGCCAGTTACTTCGTTCTTATCCATATGCCGACAGTTTAGTCAATTAACCGCTCCCTTTCTTATTTTCTTAAATAATTGACAAACTGCCGATGTCGTGATTCGAACCCATAACCTCCCAGTTCCAAGTACACACAACGCCGTTCAAGCGCGGCTACTTTGCTGGTTCAGTGGCTACAAGCCCGTGATTTACTAGATATATATCGGCTAATTTTTTTAAATTAAATTATGCTGTTTTTTTTTCTTAATTTATTATATACCTTGATTAACCAATCTACGATATTTAACATATAATTTCCCTTTCATCCTGTATATAGTGGTGAATACATTCAACTAAATTATATAGTTGTTATTCAGAAGGGTGCTATTTTCACATTGAATATAGTTAAAAAGTACCACGAACTATTATGCGCAAAAGTGCAAAAGTCATTGAGAAACAAAAAGCTCACATTGATGATAATATAATCAAATAATCCTCGTTACCAAACCAATGTAGACAATAATGAATGTTATATATAAGTGCTCATTTTGACTTCATTAGTTGGTTGCAGACCTGGGCAGTACTTAAAGTAAACTAATAATATGAACCACTCAAAGTATTGTGTAGGACGAGGTACTTGTAACATATATCCTCAATACTTACAGTAACCTTACTTAAATTACTGTTGAATAATACTTAAAATACTACTATACAATTACTGGGTACAAGTACCCACTTTAGTGCATCAAGGCGGGCAGGAAGCTGGTATAAATTTATTTAAGGTGAACTTCTACCGTCTAAGTGAGGCGGACAAAATGCAACTCGAAGTTATTCGATATTTAGAAGACAATAAAAGCTATTTTGACAAAATGGAAACCCGACTTCAAAAATCAAATATTCTATAACAAATAATGCACTAAAAAGTAAAAAAATAATTGCATATACTTGTGCCAATTTTAGTTCACCTAAGCAAAAATTTTTAAATATATATGTACAATTATTGTTATTTTTGAAGGTGGTGTCTGCATAGAGAAATTCACATAACTTTTGGACACCGCCTCCAAAAATAACAATAATTGTACATATATATTTAAAAATTTTTGCTTAGGTGAACTAAAATTCGCACAAGAATATGCAATTATTTTTTTACTTTTTAGTGCATTTTTTGTTATAGAATATTTGATTATTGAAGTCGGGTTTTCATTTTGTCAAAATAGGTTTTATTTCTCGCTTTTTAGTGACTTTGAAGTTCTATAACTGATTTTATTTGTCTAAATATGGGTAGACCTACTAAACGACCAGCTAATTTTTAATGCATTTTTTTATAACACTTTTTTTTTTATCCTTTTTTTTTTTAATTTTTAGTGCATTTTTTTATAACAGATTTTCAGTTTTTTTACAAGCATTTTGTTTTTGTTTTGTAAAAATTTTTTTTTTTTGGGGTCGGTTTTTTTTTGTTAAAAAATTTTTTTGAAGTCGGTTTTTAAAAAAATTTTCTTATTTTCCCATTATAAATGAGTATACCCTTTCAAAAAAAAATTAAATTTTGCAGAAATCGGTTATCACATATAAAATGAGGATTTTCCTCGATTTCCCGAGGATCCCCTCATCAGAATCCGATTTGGTGCCAATGGGACCAATGGGAAACCAAACCCTTTAAAACAAAAATTCAAAATCGGTTCATAAATGACGGAGTTCTGAGGTGACACACATAAAAAAAAGTCGAATTGAGAACCATCCTCCTTTTTGAAGTCGGGTTAAAAAGAAACATCTCCAGCAAGTGCTAAATTAATATCAATTTGTAAAGTCAGTATTTCTGAAATGTAGTACATGCTTGTTCGTCATCTGCGGCAAAAGATTATTTTTATTTACTACAATAAGTTTTATGTATATAATTTCCCAATAATATTCCCATATAATATTCAGTCTAAGGCATTATGTCTACTTGGAACTGGAAGATAATGGGTTCGTATCCACTGACATCGGCAGTTTGTCAATTATTCAGAAAAAAGGGCGCTTACTTGACTAAACTGTTGGCGTATGGACAAGAACAAAGTAACCTGCTATTCTTGAGAAGGTTTTCTGCAGTTTCCCTCACGAACTCCAGATGAATATCGGCATAGTTCCTATCAGAGTCGGCTGCAGCCGCATATCCCTCCGATTCCCAGCCTACAGACCAAAATTCCTTCCACTCCACTCACATCCTCAGATCCTTAGGCATCACAATGGACCTTATGGTCCAAGTGTAGACCATCTAGGGCAGCCGCTACAATCTATCTATCATCTGCCTACGATTTCGTTAAAATATTTTATTAAAAGATATTCAGAAAAAAAATTATTCTTAACTTTATATTTTTCCAATACTTAAAGTTTTTTTTCTTCAAAACTTGATACTAATTACTTAGAGTATGTACTCTAGGTAATAAATCGGTATTTTGCCCAGCTCTGTTTGATTGTTAGATAAATATCTATTTTTACGTTTAATTATAAGTTATTAAAACCATAATATAAAATGTGTTTTCTGTACTTGTATGACTAAGTTGGCTTATGAATGAAATTATGATAATATATACTATAGGTACATACGGCATCAATGTGATAAGAATTAAATTCTATTTGTTTTTGTGTATACTTAATAGCTTTATTGTGTGGAAATTTTGCTTTCTACAATTTTATTCATTTTAGTGATTCTATAAATTGGAAGGCGGTACAAGTGCTTATTTTAATTACTGGCATTAGCTTTAAAAATATATCTCACCTTCTTCCTATTTAACATCAAACATTAATACTTTAATTTATTTCAAAATTTTTAAAATAATCAAAATTTAAAAAAAAAATCGAAAAGAGATAATAAACTGAAATTGTGTGAGTTCGAGAGCTTAAAAGTAAGATCGAGTTCGTGAAAATATCCATCATTAAAATTTAATGACAAAAAATCTTCCTTTTTTTTAAATAAACAACTTTTATTTTTTTTCATTCGCACGATACCGGGTATTTAAGCAATAATTCAATTAGTTGTTATTTTCTGGTTTTACCCGGTATTTAGGATATATATATAATAGGACTTTGTAACGGTTAAAAATATTGATCATAAAATGATCTAATTAGTCCATTTTCTCGTATTCGTCCGTCCGTCTGCCTGACCGTAATCTCAAAAAAACGAAAAGTGGTAATGAGCTGAAATTTTGTGTGTGTAAATATCCATCTTTGAAACCGTAAGATATAGAAAAAAAATTCTTTTTTTTAAATAAACAATTATTGTTTGAGACTTTTATTCATAAGCTCAGTATACCCCAGGTATTTGAGCAATTAAGTTGTTATTGTCACTTGTTTTTGACGTGAATACGTTTTTAAAATTGATATATAGGGGGGTAATTCAAAAAAGCTGATGATAACAAAATCGGGGGATAGAATTTGGTGTTGCAGCTACAAAACTATCAGCTACATCAAAAATATAATTACACTACAAGATAGCTAATGGATCAAAGAATTTGTTACGCTAAGTTATGGCTGTGATGCATCACGCGCGGTGGAGGGGGAAGCTCCGCCATTTTGAGATTGTTTTGCTGCGTCACATAATTTCCGTATAGTATAAATTTTGACTCGGTAAGTTAGAATGTTCGATTTAGTTTCAATCAGCAGCTCTTATAAAGATCTATCGATTGCATATAAATCATTAATGTAAAATAGTTACTGCGAATAAAATATGGTGTTAAATTAAAAAATTAACATAAATAATGCAATGTCGAAATAACTAAAATAGTATATCTCTTAGTATTGGAAAAATCGAAAAACACATAAGAAGTAAAGTCGTAGAAAATTAGTTTTACTATAATTAAGTTCCATATCATTTTTCCGTCTCTCTAATATTTGAGATATTGACTGTTTAAGATGGAAAATTTAATTCCTAAATATCTCTGTACACATTCGAGTTGTAGAAAAAAAAGGATGAGGTAATGAATTGTAGAAAACATCATGATTTTCAATCTCCTAAGATAACTTATCTCCTAAGACATTTTTCAATTTGTCTACTTTTAAGTGAGATATTTTATATTTTGTGATTCTTCTTTCTCCAAGCACCACTTTCCCCTTAACCGACTACCCCTTCACTTGTTAACTCCGAAATTATGAAATGAAAATTATGAAATTAATTATGAAATGAACAGACTTAGAAACATGTCCAACGAAAAATAAATTAATAGTAAACAAAAATTTTAAAAACAAGCTTAAAGCAAGAAAATAAACTCTAAATTAAATCAAACCCATCAATATATATATTACATTATAGAAATTATATGATATACAAGCTTGTCGCGAAATTAATATATATATGTCAAGAAAATTTACTTGATATCAGTATTTTTCTCTCTCATTGTACATATAATACGCTCAACGAAAATATTACCCATTACGTACACATAGGTAAAACCCACGACCATGTCAAAGACACAGCCACTCCCCCCCCCCTTCTTTTTTAGTAATTTTAGACAGGCAAAAAAAAAATAAATAAATGTTTCCATTCCCTAATAGTTGACTTTCAAGAGGTACCTATTTACATGGGCTTAACTTGAAAAGATTTCACACTAGATAAGCATCATTACAGAAACATTTGTAACACTTTACGCTATACACCGGATGTAATATTTTATGTTAAACTATGATATTTTTCATGTAAAGCCATTTATGAAAAGTTTCATAAAATGATTTAGTCTACCATTAATAATAAACATGAAACAATACATAACATGCCATTCAATATCCGACTTGTATATCTTTTTAGAACATATTGCAACATTCTTTATTTTATTTTTTTTACAAAATTACAATGATTTATTTTGAAAAAAAAAACCGGATAAATGGAGTAATCGCAATGTATAAACTATCTAATAATGTTATTCTGCTACAAGAAAATAGTTTTCGAATATAGTTTTACTAATCAAGAAAATTATAAGTATTAAATAATTTTCAAATGTCAATTTCCATTAAGTTTACCAAGATATAGTATGAAAGAACTAGCGTATATTATATAGACGCTAAACATGTCATTGAATTTTAATTCAATATTGATATGAAACAATTAACTCTTCCACCAGGTATCGAGCTCTGGGCCTCTGAATTTCCAGCCCAGTGTGCTACTGTAGCGGTATCGCTTCTTCATTAAATTATTATTATAATTTTGTTCATCATTTTTATTTGTTGCATAACAACTATAACTTCCCTCTATTATCACGGTTGCTAACAACCATGGTAATTTACATATTAAAATCATAATATTTCATAAATCAAATCAATAAAGATCAATTATATCTTTCACATATTTATTATTTATTTAAATAATAATTATTTAATATAACAATTATATACCTTTACAAATTGGCGCCCGATCATTACACAAAGGATGATACTGATGAATGAGCCAACTTTTTCATATCACTGGCAGTATTAATTTGAAGTCAACATTAACTTATTATTCCACATATTTTTATTTGTGTATAATTAACGGTAGTAACGATAGCACACTGGTTTAGAAATCTCGAGATCCAGGGTTCGATACCTAGTTGATGAGTTAATTTTTTCATATCAATATTTAATTTACTAAATAATACAGGGTGTCAAATCGGTGTACAAAGTCAGCAATCGATTATTTAGACACAAAGATTTCGGAACATATCGAAATTTCTTTCATATTCCGACAATTTACCGATTGGTTCAGTATTTTCGGCAACATGAGGTTGTCTGTGATCTTCCGCGTGCTGGAAGACCTCGTGCAGTTCAAAAGGATGTGAACCCCGAAACTTCCACCAGGCGACGTTCTCAGCAGTTGGTGATATCTAGACGGTCTTTGCAAAGAATTTTACATACGTTACACTTTTTCCCATATAAGATTCAATTGGTTCACGAGTTAAAACCAAATGATGCACAGATACGCATTCATTACATAAATCATAACGTTACTTATGCGCCACCTTTTAGTTTATACAGGCTAAAAATAAATTATTTTCAATTATTTCATTATGACACATTATTTTTTAACGAATTTTCAAAGAAAGTCTAGGTAGCTATTGGTTTTGTACCGATGAAGAAATTTGCATGTCTGTACGTGCATATTAGGACACAATTTAAGTCCGATCGGAATGAAATTTGGTATGTGAGATGCTTTTGGTATTTGAAAGGTCAAGTTAGTTAATGAAGAGTTAGTTAATGAAGGAGAAAAATGGGCTTACTGGGGGGAGACATAAAATTTGGTATATCTCTCTGAATATTGGATAAGAATAAGAAGTAAAGTAAAAGTAAATTAGTTTTAGACTAGTCCAAGTGGTCGAGCGGTGTAAGGCGTTATATCTGGTTATGGGTTCGAATCCCGACATCGGCAGTTTGTCAATTATTAAGAAATAAAAGGCGGTTAATTGACTAAACTGTCGGCGTATGTACAAGAACGAAGTAACCGGCTATGCTTGAGAAGGTTTTCTGCATTTCTGCAGTTTCCTTCCCGAACTCCAGAGGAATATCGGCATAGTTCCTATCATAGTCGGCTGCAGCCGCATATCCTTCCAATTCCTAGTCTACTCACTATTTCCTTCCACTCACATCCTCACATCCTTAGGCATCACAATGGGCCTTATGGTCGAAGTATAGCCTTTCCAGGGCAGCCTCTACACTCTATCTATCTAAATTAGTTTTACTACAGTTTAATTTTTTAGCATTTTTTCTGTTATTTTAAAAACAATAGAAATATTCACGATTTTAAGATAGAAAATTATAATCCGAAATATCTCAAAAGCATCAGGTAATGACTCGTAATAGAATGTCTACAAGTATTCTATTTTGTGTTTTCGTCTTTCTTGAGTCCCCCTTGACCGATTCTATTTCTTTTAAACAACTTTTGTTTGAAACTTTTTTCATAAACTCAGTATATATCAGATATTTAAGCAATAAACTATTTAGTTGTTATTTTCAATTGTTTTTTTTTTTCATTTAAGTTCTTTACATATTCGTATTTTAAGACATATGCCAATGCTAAATCGAATTTTCCTCGAATATGTCGTTTAATCCAAAAATACGCTAGAATACAAGGCCACATAAAGTGGCGTTCTTTTCATCATGATGAAAAGAACTACGGAGTAGTTCATCATAAAAATATTAACAAATTTTGTGCAAAAAATTTTTATGAACATATATTGCAAGAACTTTTTTATCAGCTTTGATTTAAATGCAACTCATATTTTCAATAATATTTCTTATCTTAAAGGTTTGCAGTAAAGTCCAATCAGATTTTGACATACTTTATACAGTTTTTACAATATTCTATCAAATATTTCTGTTCATTCAACTATGAAAATAACTAAAGGTTATTTATTCTACTTAAAATAACTCAAACGTCAAATATTATGGTACTGACCAGTGACCACATCAATATCATAATATGATAGTTATTTTGTATGTGCGAGTAAGATTCAAAAGAAAAATGATTTATAAACCATTGAATAAATGTTTTTAAAATATATAAAAAAATGATAATATTAAGTAATAATTGTCATTAAAATTTTTATTACATATAATCTTTAAAAAAAAACCCATTTATCAATAAGGTTAGTCTGGATGTAACAGATGAAAAATATGTAAAAAAAAATTCCAATGTCACCAACACGCAAAATTTTATGATTTTATTTTATTGGTTTTTTTTACAAAACGAAGCATAAAAATATTAAAACTATAAAATTGATAGTTATGTCATTAAATCAGATCGAAGCATTTTCGTGTACTAACGAGATTTATAAAAAATGAAAATAGCAAAAAACTGAGTTAATTGTTTAAATTTGCGACATATGTTGAGTCAATTATCAGTGTGTAAACTGTTTGACTTCTACCGTAGCAAAGAAGGGACTCGAAATGCCCTTAATAGGCCCAGAGGAATTCCATGGACTGCATGTAAACAGGTGATCAACGAGTAGTCAAAAGCTAAACACCGTGATCACTGGGAAAAAGTACCGTGGCAAGAGCTCGGGAAGATACTGCTTCAGAGTGCAACAAAGAGGCTTTCTCTCGATGCAGTGAGGCTGAACAAGATACAACTGCGGAGGGCTACCGGATTCATTACCGAGCATTATATCCTGCGGAAGCATCTGACCTGATAAGCAAGCTCCAGGCTATTGCCAACATATGGGAGAAGCGAATCTCGTCGGACTGAGGTAGAAGGGGGAGCACAATGGGCCATAAGGTCGAAGTGCAATAGTTTTTACTCCGATATTAATCAATCAATCAATAAATTTTACTGCTACACTATATACAAATATAATATACTCAAACTTTCGTAATCTGAGTTTAAAACTGGACATGTTTATGTTAAAACTTATCTTATATATCTTACAGTTTTAGTCCATTCCCGATTTTGTCCATTCAAGATCTTAAAGTCACTTTTTAGCTATAGAACACACTCTCATTTCAGCTCGTACCATTTCGATATTGCCGTATCGTGTTGGCAGATGAACAAGCGAAGGGACTTGCGGAAATGGACAAATTAGGTCATTTTCACACCGAATATATGTTTCTCCACTTAATATTGCTAACCATTACAAAGTCAAGACTAAACTTATAATGACCTTATATAGAAAAATCAATAATATTATTTTCTTAAAAAAACAAGCATTTTATTTTTTGGACTCGTTTTCTTCCTTTCAAACAAGAATATGCTGGTCGAGCATATTCTTGGCTTCAGCACCTACTTCCTATAGAAAGTGTTAAGGAAATTACCCTCAGCTTCTCGCAGAACCTGTAGTTTATAATCCCAGCTTCCAGGGATGTTCCTTGAATTTACAAAACCCCTTGAAGAAACGCATCATCTTATCCGTCGTCTACTTTTGTTGTAAAATTTTCGAAAAGGGCTTTGGCTGAGTTCAATCCCACAAGTGATCTGTAGATTGAGACTCTTGAAGTCTTATTTTCCTTCCTGAGCTCTTCTCGGTAGATGTGGTCTTCACCAGTTCACAGAGATACTCCTCTGCTGTTGCAAGTTAGTCCTTCACTTCATTTTCATATCATGTAATGATAGCCATCTTTCTGACCGAGGATTAAATAAATACATAATTTACCGTATAACAAAAAAAAAACACACAAAGTTATTTTAATATATGAAATATATTTTACATTGAGGTAGGTTTATAACAATGGTGGGCATTGACGGCTCTCCGGCATCACGGGGCTCCCCATAAGAAAGTGAGAGTAAGTTAGAAAGGTATGTTTTGAAGTAAGACGAAACGATGTTTCAATACAGGTTGCCTACCGATGATTGGCCGATAATTTCAGCTTTATCATTGGCATGTTTATTGTATCCAGTGTCATCAAATTCCCATGACACTATACTCTCCCTACTAAGAAGAATATTTAAATCAGGTAAATAATTGTTTATTACTTCTCCGATATGAATAGTCTAGGCAAATTATTCGGAATTCCCAAAAATCTAATTCTAAAATCAAAACTAAAGCCAAACCATCAAAAAATTTATAAGTGGTTTACAATTGTCAAGCGGTAAACGTAAAAGATCAAAAGATTTATATTTTATAATTTAAATAACATTTATATTTTATTCATACACAAATATATTAAAAAGGTACATTTTATGCCTCAAATTACCAGCCCAAAAATCTAGAGTATGTATTCAATGTGTTGTATGTATTGTATACTTTGTATAATAGTGACCATAAAAGAGAGTTGGTATTATTATATTTTTTTCAGTTTTAATTTTAAAAAGAAAATAATAATAATAATTGGTAGATACCCTGTATTTACTCTCTTCCTACCTCTCACTCAGAGCTTGTGAAGTCAAACCCTGCCCACCTATGGTTTATAATACACATTATGTGTACTTTATAACATGCTCTATGAAACTTACTGAAACTTTTAAATTGTTTTTAAAACATTTAAAATGTAAATTTTATAAAAATATACGAAAAATACAACAACTTGTAACTCATAAGTTTAAAAAGTTAAATAATAATAAGAATAATATTGTAGCTTGTTATACAAAATGTTGCAGCATTGCTGTTAGTCAAAATATTGAATTCTCAATAGAATCTATGAAAAATAATTAGACCAGCATAAAAAGGAAAAGATTTCCACAAATTCCTAACAGAAAAGCATTAGTTAAAATAACCACAGAATAGAAGACAAATATAATAGAAATTATAACATACACTGCACAGCGGTGCACTTAGAAAAATTCATTTAAATTATTTTCTTTGGAATTTTTTTGCATCAACTACATTTTTATAAATTCGTACATGTTTTTTTTGTCTAGGCGTAAAATTACATAAAAGAAACCTTGTAATACATTTACTTCTAATGCATACATTTTAGGATTTAAAAATGTATTTTATTTCGAGCTTTTTAGAAGGAAATCAACTTTTAACAATGGATATTACTTCCTCTTGCCCGAATGGCTTCCTCAAGCCATCTACGTATACTTTTAATTAAGTTCGCT
This sequence comes from Nineta flava, assembly GCA_963920215.1. NCBI lineage: Eukaryota > Metazoa > Arthropoda > Insecta > Neuroptera > Chrysopidae > Nineta > Nineta flava. The sequence goes on from OY986042.1 coordinate 36,457,940, forward strand.
ACAGTATCTTGAGTGATTACTAAGGACCTCCCATTCCTGGAGTAAAGCTATTTTGAGCTACTGTGAGCTACCAGAAGAGTTAATTCATCTTCTTATACGTCAGACAGATTCATTTCAGATATGTTCTATTAAATCTGGGCTGTTCTCTGGGCTACGTTGTGGGCATATAAAATATGAATTTCAATCGTTTTATTTTAATGTAAACCCTTCGAAATCGTTTTTTACTGTTTCTAAAACAGTCCAAAGTATTCTTATGGATTCTAATGTTGCTGCTAGTGTAAAATCTGTTAGAAAAAAACTATCTAAAAAGAATTTACGATCCACAAGGTCAGCCATGAGGTCAGCCGAAGCTCCACAGTCACTTTAAAAGTTAGAGACATGCAAATTTCCATTTCAGTTATACTTCATAAAATACTATTATACGTGTTTCCGAGTTTTTGGAAGATCGGCCCCCAAGAGATTGAAACACGGGGTGAGCATTTGTATGAAAGTTCAGTATTTAGAATTAAATTAAATAAATAAATTATAAGCCAATAAATTATAAGTAAACAAGTAAACCCGTGTAACTGCGTTTTAAGATAATCAGTCCTTGATGGAGAGAAATATTATGTTACTCAGTTATGTTACTAAGGGTCTTACAAAATTTTTGCGGGAGAACCCGAATTAAGCTAGTAAACAATATAATAATAAATAAGCTTTTTATAAAATTGATCGAAAGTTATACAAATACTAAAGCTGCTTCCGAAAAAATCCATATGTTGTAAAAAGTGGGGTGATTATTTTCTTTAGTGCACAATTTCGTTCGTGAACGAAAGATATTCCTAATAATTGATTTTTCGTCCGATGGCAATAGTTTATTTGAAAATCCACGAAAACGATGTTGGTGAAATTTTATATTTTTACTATTAACAAAAACGTACATTCTATAGAATTAAAATTCCTATGTTCTCGAACGAACTTTAGATATGTAGAAAATTTGATGCAATTCGATTGATTGGAGTGGTTATCGAGATATTTTTAAAACTACCATAATTCAATTAATTTTATGCCGATTTTGATCAGTCGAATATTATTAAACATTATAGATAGATACATATAGCTAAATCTTGGGGTCTAAAAAGTATAGCACTTCGACCTAATGGTCCATTGTGCGCCCCCTTCTACTTCAGTCCGACGAGATTCACTTCTCCCATTTGTGGACAATAGCCAGCAGCTCCTGGCTCCTGACTATAGCAGGTCTTCCTGAAGGTTCATATATTCGGGGTGAGATGCACCGAATATTTTGTATCTGCTGTAACCCAGAGGTTCGCGCTCAAAGATAATGTGGCTGCACACAATGGAACTCTATAACGGGTCCAGATGCTTCCGTAGGGGATAATGCCCGGTAATTAATCCGGTAACCCTCCGCAGTTTGATCCTGTTCAGCTTCAGTGCATCGAGAGACAGCCTCTTAGTTGCATTCTGAAGCAGTATTTTCCCGAGCTCCTGCCGCGGTACACTGTTTCCCAGTGTTTAGCATTTTACCACTTGTTGTTCACCTGTTTACATGCAGTCCTTGGAATTCCTAAAATAGGCTCTGGGTCTATGAAGGGCATTGCTAAGAATAAAAATATTATACTAAACGAAAATATAAAAATCTAAAAATCGATTTTTCCAACTGAGAAGTAATTCTAAATCCAGATATAATTCTAGAACATCTTGTATATTATGTATATCATAAACTGAGATATTGAACTTTGAAAACATATTTCAAGCACCATAATATGAAAAATTGTATAATATATACCTAGTTCAAAAAGAGTGTATTTTGAAAAATAGTACAAACTATATTTTAATATACCAACCATCTACCTACTCCCAAAACATTTTTTAACAAAACTTTCAACTATGTTCAAGTATTTTAATATAAAATTTTGATTTTTAAATAATTCTATAATATCTGTATATACAATAATCGTTATGCAGTGAAATCTTTTGCTCCTAATACGAATTCTTCATAGCCAACTAAATAAAAAATTGGTCTTATAAATTTGTTTTTGAATTCACTTTATAGGACAATAAAGACACTTCTGAAATCGAGTTTTCGATTATGGGCAATTTTTTGTTTCTTATGGGTACCAGACCCTTAAAATTTCAACACTCTTAAAAGTTACACTGTTAAAAGTTACAAAGTGTTAAAAAAATTTTTCCGCATATATCTTGAACATATTTAATTAGTTTTCTTCCCATATGTAATGTATCGACATGATTGTAAAGGTTAGGTTAGGTATTAGGGGTTGTCCCGGTCGAGATACAGTCAGACCATATGGGTCCATTGTAATACCTGTTAGTTTTTTTTTAACTTATTTGAGAAACTGCCACCGTTAGGAATTTAACCGCAATGGGCACTTGTACTTGTCAAAATTTATTTACAATAATTATAAGACATATTACTTATGAAAATACCTCTGTGGGAAACATTGGTATGGTATAGTCGAGTTGTCCCCATCTTCATAATGTTGGGGACTGATTTTTTGAAAGTTTGATAAAACAAAGTTTTTTTCTGGGATGTTCTGGGTGTTGGCCCCAAGAGTTATTAAATTTTCTCTTATTTTTATGGTTAAATTAATAAATCAACTTTGTTTTCTAAACTATGTAGTAATAACTATGTTAAATGAAAGAAAATGTCTATAATTTAAAACTGTATTCTAAGAGAAAATAATGTTTTCTTTTCATTTTAATTTACATATTCATTCAACATTCATTATTTTATTCATTTGTTTTTAAGGAATGTTTTGTTGAAAAAGGACTTTTCACATTTTAAGATAAACTGTGGATATTTCAAATACTAAATTATATTAGTTATTAAACATATCATTTTATCTAAATATAATTTCCATTTATGATAAAACAGTAAAAGATAATATATATACAGAGTGTACCGAGTTTATTTTGCAATATATATACGAGTTTATTTTGCAATCGGTGAGGCAGTAAACACTCGAGAATAATTCTAGTAATTTGATTAGACTCAAATTAAACCATGGGGCGTTTTTATTCTTTTCTTTTATTGGATACCATCTCTGATTTATGACTGGCTGCTTTATTTTTAACAGTTAAAACGTTTGTTATGTGCCCCACGGATTAATTTGAGTATGAGTCCCAGATTAAAATACTATTTTCTAGCATCGATTATACAATAAAACCACTTAACTTAAGTATTCAGTAATATTACTTAAAAATATGTATTTTTAGTTAATCTTTTTAAGAGTAAAAACTTTCCATGGCTTTTCCTCTACCAAAATTTCCAATTTCTGTCTCATGCCATAATTCCATCATTAGATCATCTCGACTATATTTTTGAATTGTCCGGAGAATAATATACGTGGGCAATAATTCCATCAGAATCGGTTAAGTAGAAGCAGGTGAAAAGTGAGATAAAATTCAACCTGCCAAGCAAATTAAATCCGTCACAACAGTCTTGATGAATTCTTTAGGATTTTCGTCCATATGACCGGAAATAAAACCCTCACCTTGGATAAAAGTCCTATACTTGATTCAAAACTGATTAAATTGACATTTGAAAACAAAGTCATAAAAAAACCCTCGTCAGTTAAAACAGACCTTAATCCAGTACACTAAACATGACTGACGCTTAGACACTGCACTGAACTTGTACTTTGAGCGACTGCTGTCTACCTCTGTTCCATTAATCTGTGGTCTGACTATTTGTTCTTAAATTATATATAATAGCAATAAATGAATTCAAGCAGTAAATGAATTTTCAGCCATTACAAAAGTCTGGACCGACATCGTTATGGCGACAACCTTGCATCGTTATGGCGTGCTGACTCGCCGCGTTCCACAACAATGCGGTCTGACCACTTTTTTTGTACTATAAACTAGTTCACTGCCAATTTTCAATTATTACAAAACACTTATAGATCATGTTGTAATTTTAAATATATCAAAGCGCGCCGCCGCCAGGTGTTCCGATATCTGGCCTTGCTAGTCATGCACACCCTCAATTACGAGTCATGTACACCCTCGCCTTGCTACTAAAACTACTAAATCATATTGAATTACAAAACTCTTGCCAATTTTTGTCGCCAGCTTGGACGATAACGACCTGAAATGTTTGAAGTTTAGAGCTAAAAAGTGACTTCATCGCCAGGGAGAGAAATATACAATAAAAAAATTTGGTGTAGGTGTTCATAAAATGATCTAATTAGTCTAATTCCGCAAAATTGTCCGTCCGCCCATAAACACGATAACTCAGAAACAAGTAATAGAAAAGAGATTTCGTATGTGTATTCTAGAGCTAAAAAATAAGATCCTGTTCGTGAATCGGGCCATGTTTGGGCTGCCTATCTTCGAAACCGTAAGAGGTAGAAGTAAAACTTACGGACAAAAAATTTTAAAAATATACAACATTTGTTTGTTATATACAAACTGTTTTTCATAAATTCAGTATATGCCGGGTATTTAAGTAAATTAACTCAGTTAGTTGTTGTTTTCACATGTTATTAAATAAATTTTCTAATATATTATTTTCTTTCGAGTATTGCGGTATAAGTTCGATTTATTTAATAACTATGTCTCAACTCGAAGTCAATAAAAGTTTATTTTATCTATTAGGTATAGCCAATCATACTTGTTTCATTCTGTATATGTAAAATAATGACATATATAAAACTTTCTATAACAATTATATATATAATAATTATTAATAATAATTTTACAATGTTAAAATTGTTACAACCATTTTCATGATTTCATATGATAAAATACGAATACAATAGAATTGGTTTTTGAATAGAAAAGGTGTTCGCTCATATTCGAATCCACCTCCAACTATAGTATAATACAAGTAGATACAGTTCCCTATTGACAAAATATAATAGGACGGGCTGCTCTGATGATAGAATATGTTGTTACATATTATGAAAATAGTGATATTACAGGCTATTATTTGCTATTATTGTTATATTTAATGTAAATATGACAACTATTAAAATGGTTTTGTCAGAAAATGTCAAATAATTATAATTATTATGTCTATACAATAATATAATGACAATGATATTAATATACATTAAACTCAATTACTAAACTTCATAGATATTAAATTTATTTTTGGCCAAAATTGCTGAAAGCTACTACCAATAGTATGTAGTACGGTTTTGTTTTAGTAATTATGTTCACAACTCTTTTTGCTTATGGTCATAAAATTTTCAAATGTATGTAATGGTTTCCCCCCTAAAGGCAACCATACCCTCAACATTTTCGGTCCTCTGCACACATCTGGTTTGTTTTCTCTAGCCCTGTGTTCATTGTCGAACCTACTCGTCCTCTTTGCGCATGACAGAACAGAGCTTCACTTCAGTTGTGTTACCTAAGCTTCCCCCATTTCGGTTGAGCAAAGGCAAGGTGCCTCATTATGGCTCTGGTTTATATGGTTTTTTTTTTACAATAGTCATTTTCGATGTCTACTAGGTATGGCAGAATGTCTATACAAAAGGTCACAATTTTAGTATAATGGCAATGAATTTTGGTGTGTGGCGTGGTTTGTGTATTTGAAAGGCCAAATACGTTAATGGGCAAAATTGGACATGAGAAAGGGTGGATGTGTTTACAGAGAAATGTATATATACATGAGTCTGTTCGTGCTCAAAAGTCACAATTTTAGTGTATGGCAATGAATTTTGGTATGTGACGTGGTTTGTGTGTTTGAAAGGCCAAATACGTTAATGTGCAAAATCGGATATGGGAAAGCGGGGGTGGGGGGAGGTAAAGGGGAGGGGAAATATAAAATCTTAAATCTCTCACGTAATATGAATAAAATAAAAAAATTGCCCATAGGTAAAGTTGTAATAAAATTAATGTTTTCTGCAATTCATTACCTGACCTAATTTTCTGAAATTAATATTTTCAGATATTTTTATAATTAAAGAATGATAATTAAAATCCGAAATACCACTGTTTATATTAGAGGATTTAGAAAAGACTAGCTTATACCCGCGACTAGCTTACACTTACGTTCATTGTTTTATGTCCGGCTCCAGTCGTAGCGAGATAAAATGCCAGTTTTTAAGTTTAGTCATAAGATTTCAAACCAAATAAGCTTCATCAAAGTCGTTCCAGTAGTTTTTGCGAACAAATAAACATAATAGAGATAATCAAGAAATGAATAGTAAAGTTTTGATTAGACTGCACATTTAGATTTTTCTAATATTAAGAGAGGTATTATGTATTTTGTGTTTTCTTCTTTCTCTAAGACCCCCTTTCTCCTTGATCGATTCTACTCATTAACAAACTTTAAATTTTATTTCGATCGGTAAAAATTGCAACTGGTGGAGAATCACAAATGGTAGAGAATGTATATATGTATCTGTAGTCATTGTTGAAGTTACAGCTAACTAAATCGGAATGAAATTTATTCTTTATTCTGAATAAATCCGCTAAGATGATGCAGCTCCTGCGTAACGAACTTTTTATATCAAGCATTTGATGTCAAAGACTGCTGTAAAATAATTGCATTTACGAAGATTTGATAAAATATATAAACAATTTATTACTTGGACTAAATTTAATAATAAAACCATGTCATACGGAAACTGTATAAACAATACATGTCAAAACAACAGTTCTCAAAATCTACATATTATTAAAAACAAAGAAACAATTTTAATCTCTTCCTGCTATTAAAATAATCTAAATTTATTTTTAAATTTTAATTTCATTGATACAATAAAATACAGTGTGTTGAACTAGAACAAATAAATCCTTAAATCATATGTCGTAAATTAATTAAATTTTATAATTCGCCTGACTGATAACGGTAAAATAAAAAATAATAAATATTTTTTTCAGAAATGTAAATGGTATTTTAGATAAGAAACATAACCTAACCTAACAAAAATCCAACTCAACCTAACACACAAATCAGTGTTTGAATTCTACTTTTATAAATAGGTTGTATTTAATCTAATTTTTTGAGAAATAAATACTAAGAATGAAGAAAAATATTTTTAATAACTGTCTCATTTAATCGATCAATAACTAACTGAGGTCGAACATTGGTTTCTTACCTTTGGCTTAATATGCCCGTTCTGGAAATAACTTGAGAATTCATGGTTTAATTTTGTTCATCATAATTATGGTTGCTACAAAACTGTTAACTTTTGTAGCAATCCATCACCGAGCAATAATTGAACGGCTAACATGCAGAACCTTTTAGGTATGCCAGTACGTCACGATTAATGCAGGAGCTGTCCGGCTTTTATTATGAAATGACTCATCCTTTTAGGTCAACTATTCTTTGACAACACATCTAAACTAAAGTCTACTGGCGTCAAAGTCCTATTGTATTCGAACTGCTTCAAATGGTTTAAGGAGTAGTAGCAAAGATGGGTCAGCCGACTTTCGGTAAAACGGTAGGTGTATCCCGCCCAGGACAGCCGATACAACCTAAGTTAAGTTAAAAAAGATTTTGCTTGATATTTTATGATCTACAACTTTTAATCAGTACAGTTTTTGAAATGCAAATATATTTCCGGTTTTTGAAGAACATCGAGGAAAGTTTTTTTGAAAGTTAATGCAGTAATTGCTTAGCGAAATACTGCCCAAGGGTGCTGTTTCTTATATGCTTTATATGAAGTTAGTCTCAACAGATTTTGGCTAGTGTCTTTCTGTTAAAAATTTATGGAAATTTTTCTGCTTTTTCCCTTCCTTTCTTTTCTATATTTGATTTATGTCTAAAATATTTAAAAATTAATTTGATCGATTTTATTATATTCTAAGGTTAAATGAAATCCCAATTTTTTCACCAATACTATTATTATTACACGCGAATTTTATTATCCACAATAATAAAATATTTTATTATCCAATATACATTATATACCCATTATACATGTATAAGAATGATAATAAAAGTTCAAAAAACTATTTATCTAACACTTTACTGAGCTATAATTTTCGTACTTAAACATTTTTGTTGTCATATTTTCTGGGTTTTAAGGTCCGTCAGATTCAAAAGTTTATTTAATAATACAAATATATAGAATTCTACTGAAATGAAAAAGTACACTCCATTTGGGCGAATTAAACATCGGAATGGATTTTTTCAGTTTTAAAGGGAGCAATTGCGACCCCTGACATGAAAATGCGTGCACCGATTTTGCTCGTTCACAAACTTGTCACAGTTCAACTATTAAGCAATCACACAAATTTCAACTCGTTATCTGTTTTTGTTTTGAGTTATTGTGTTTTCACAGACAGGCGGGCATAAAACATGTGTTATAACTTTTTGCGAGAAAATTAATATTTTCCAATGTACTTAAGTGCAAAATATCACGATTTTGAAAATTTTTAATCACTGTTGATTGTATTTATTATGATCAATACGTCTTTCGATTCAGAGAAAGAGAACAAAATACTTTAAGGTAAATGACAAATACGTATAAGTAATAGTAATAAAATCAATGATTAAGAATAATAATAATGTTTGAAAATATTGGATTTATCCTCATAAATTATTTATAAAACATTTTATGTTCGAATTTAGTCTTAATATGTAGTACTTGGAAACTGGGAGATTATGGGTTCGAATCCCGACATCGGCAGTTTGTCAATTATAAAAATAAAAAAAAGGGCGGTTAATTGACTAAACTGTCGGCGTATGGACTAGAACGAAGTAACCGGCTATGCTTGAGAAGGTTTTCTGCAGTTTTTTTCACGAACTCCAGATGAATATCGGCATAGTTCCTATCATAGTCGGCTGCAGCCGCATATCCTGCCAATTCCTAGTCTACTCACAAATTTCTTCCACACCACTCACATCCTTACATCCTAAGGCATCACAATGGATATTATGGTCGAAGTGTAGCCCGTCCAGGGCAGCCTTGATTTTCTTTTTATATGTAGTTGAAGTGCATATAAATCAATTATACAAGTTTTAGGGGGGAGATGGGGGTTTTGAATTACTTTTTAATGTAAAAGTTCGAGTATTAATGCATTGCTCTTATGAAGAAATCTGTGAGCGTCGACATATTTTGACAATTTTTACTTGGAATAAAATAAGACGAATACAAAAAAACTACGCAATAGAAAATAGAAATATTAATAAAGAGATTGATCCAACAAAATCCGGTATGATGGGCCTAAAAAAGGATATATAAGAAAAAAACTAAAATTTCGGGTAACTTTTTTTCTGTCGGCGGTAGCTTAATTACCGGAACTTTCAGTCTTTTTCTTAAATACCTTTTTTTAGGTCTGCCATACCGAAAATAATTAATTTTTTCCATTTATCTCATGCCAAAAATATTAAACTATATTGTGGCCTTTTATGAATGTACTATATAAGATTTTAAAGAATTTTATAGCTGGACATTATCTAGTGCTCGTACATCCTTAAAAAATATTCTCTACCTAAATTATATGGTTTTATAAACAACTACCAACCTGTCTGGAAAGTTCTGATTTTTATATACAATACATACAAGGGTATAAGTTTAGTCTCGATTTTGTAACGGTTGAAAATATATATCGCAGAAAACAAATGTTATTTAGGTGTTTATAAAATTACCGTCCGTCCATGGACACGATAGCTGAAAAACGTAAAAGGATAACGACCTGAAATTTTGAACATATGGACTAATGCAAAAGAGTAATTTCAAATTCGCGAAGGGGCAAAATTGGGCGTACCTCTCCCCGCCAGGAGGAAAATATCCATCTTTGAAACCGTAAGAGAAAAAAAATGCTCCTTTTGTAAAAATAAACAACTTTTGTTTGAAATTATTTGCATAAACTTAATTCATACCGGTTATTTGAGCAGTTAACTCAGTTAGTTGGAATTTCCACTTGTTAATAACCGATTCTAGTTCCAATTTATACTACTTATCGAGGTTTTGTTCTAATTAATCTTAAATAACCTCGAATTGAGTTTAAAACACAAACATTGAATAATTTCTCTCAAAATAAATTTCAATACATGTTCTACTATTAGGATAAACAATGATACTATTATTCTCCATTGAATTAATAAGTGTTTATAAATTATTATGATGTTTATGAAAAACTTTGTAGACAGTAATAATTGTTATTTTAATATATTTTATTAAAATATAATATTCAAAACTTTTTGTTTAATAATTACACTCGGTAATATGTCGAGAGATAATATATTTATAACACTTTTATTAACATTAACATTGTTAGTTGTAGGTACTATATGGGTCACAAAAGTAGCGTCCTTCTTTCAAAATTTTATAGTCGATTAGTTCATTCGTTTTTTGTGAAAATGTTTCTAATGAAAACTGTTAGTATATAATGAACAATTTTTAGCCGAAGCATTTTTTTCGAATGAATAAAGCACCAATAAATTATAAAATTTTGCAGAAAGAACGCTATTTTTGTGGCCGTGTGACTGTTTCTACATATTTACGTCATATAATAAGAGAGATTTTCAGTACTAGTTTTAAGTAAGTACCTACAGTAAATAGACTAGTCATTCATTATAAATACAATGGATACATACTTCATATAATATGGTGCAATTAGCACGTATTTTATATACTGACGAATTTATAAAAATGACACATATTGGAATAATTTTGGTAGCACCTACCCAAATTTTTGTCTGAAGGAGTGTTGATTTTAATGTTAATATTAAGTATTGGTAAAGTTACTCATGACGTCATATTCCAAAATGGCAGCTTTAGTGAGGCTACATTTAAACAGTTTCAGTAACGAAATAATAATTTTTGATTGATTTATGAAGGTAACCCTAGTAAGGCATGTATCTATCACAGTTGAAGCCAAGTACTTCAGATGAATATCGACATAGTTCCTATCATAGTCGGTTGCAGCCGTATATCCGACCAATTCCTAGTCTATACACAAACATTCCTTCCACTCCACTCACATCCTCACATCCATAGGCATCACAATGGACCTTATGGTCGAAGTATCTCTATCGAGACACAAACTGTAATGGATTATAGGGGGTCCGGGGTACATTCATCCCCTTTATTCGTCCTTACTTTCCGTTAATATTCGTCCTTACTTACTTGGCGATAATTAGCCGTTTCTAATTATGGCCACCATATGGCACAGTCCTTAGGAACAAACACCAATAGTTCAACTTATCGAAAGAAAAGTTGGTAAAAATCCAAGAAAATTTAAATTAAAAATAGAATTTGGTATAATATTGTAGATATTAATATCTCTATGAAAAGGAGATAAAATAATTTAAGGATGTACGAGCACTGAAGCTTCACAAAGATTATAAATCAATTATAAAGGTTTCAGAAAGAGGGGGGGGGAGGTTACGGGGGTCTTGAATTAATTATTTAATGTTAAAGTTCGAGTTTTAATGCATTGCTCTTATGGAGAAACGCATATTTTTACACATATTTTGACATATTTTGGTAATTTTCACTTGGAATAAAATAAGACGAATAAAAAAAAACTACGCAATATAAAATAGACGATATTTCTGTCGGTGGTAACTTAATTACCCGAAATCTCAAGTTTTTTTCTTAAATATATGTTTTGTTAGGCCCGGATTAACGGGCCTAAATTAAATTTTAATTTTAACTTACGACAAAAAATAATAAACATTATTGTGGACTTTTATGAATGTACTATATAAGATTTTGAAGAATTTTATAAATGGACTATACATCAGCGCTCGTGCATCCTTAATTTGATTTGGTCAAAACTTTTATCTTGAATTTTATTATTTCATAAGACAAAGTTCAATTGTTTGTTATCTGTAGTGCTCATATATTTGTATACTGTTATACAAGTAGCTATATTTAAAGCATTGAAGTTGTCATTCATTAGCTAAAAGCCAAATCATTTTATAATAGAAACGTACATAACCTTTCGTTATAGTGACTTAATGGAGTATCCCATAAGTAGCCAGAAACATTAATTATTATTTTTAAAAAAATCGTTTAATGAAAATTACACTACTCAGGCGCGGATTTAAGTTAATTAGCTATTCAGATGCGGATATTGGATTAAATTTCAATCTCTGGTAACTATAATTTGGGCTCTAATTCAGGCTCTTACACAATAGTAGTGGTGAAGGGGTGGCCCGTAAGACTATCTAGGTCTTTTCTGCCAAAATTATACAATAATATATAGATGTATAAAATTTGTTTAGGTCTACGAGGGGAAAGTATGGACGAATGAAGGGATGAATGTACCCCGGACCCCCTAGAATCCATTGCTGTTTGTGTCTCGTTAGAGATACTTCGACCATAAAGTCCATTTTGATGTCTATGGATGTGAGGATGTGAGTGAAGTAGAAGGAATGTTTGTGTATAGACTAGGAATTGGTAGGATATGCGGCTGCAACCGACTATGGTAGGAACTATGTCGATATTCATCTGGAGTTCATGAAGGAAACTGCAGAAAATCTTTTAAAGCATAGCCGGTTACTTCGCATACGGCAGTTAAATCAATTAACCGCCCCTTTTCTTTCTTAATAATTAACAAACTACTGATGTCGGGATTTGAACCCATAACCTCCCAGTTTCCAAGTAAGCATTCTACGCAGATATAACGCCTTAGACCGCTCGGCCACTTGGACTGGTCGCGATAGAGATACCGAAACATTAAAAGCACATAAAATTATTTTGTGTACACTAAAAATTTCTATATTTCAAAATGTTTATCAAAAATATCGAATGTGAAACACTCACACATCCTCCATATACAGCATTTAAATTGAATTCTCAAAAACTATATAGAAGTCAATAAATACAAAAACCAAAATAAACGCCAAGAGTAAAGTAACACTTCCGGCTTATGGATTTCAAGCAAAATCTGGATTTTATATACTACTCTAATACTATAAAATCTTAGTTTTAATTTTGTTTTTACTCCTAGCTCAAGCATTTTTTCACTTCACTTACCATTAAAAATTACTCTTCCAACTTTTCTAACAAAATTAGAGTAGTAACAAGCATATGGAAATCTAGGGCTTAAGAAGTGTAGCTCAACATAAACACCCGTATTCATAGTCCGATCTTAAGCTTAAATTCACTTTAAGCATGATGTTAAAGCAGCGTAGATTCATAGACGCAATCTTGAAGAAAGCTTAAAAGTTTGATCTTAGCTAAGATATGTTTGGTTGGATAAATATTCATAGTCACAGCTTTAGGCAATATTAAGAATTGAAAACTGTTGATGTATTCACAGTCAAATAAGACAATTTTATTATAGAGCTTACTTTTTATTGAAAAAAGAGGATTTTCTTTAAGTCAGCATTTTAGTAGACTTAAGACAATCTTAATAACTTTGATAAAAATAGTGAATATAATGAATTTTTTAGGTTTGCATAATATCAATATTGATGATAATATTGATATCGATTTTGATTCTGCCGATAAAGACATACGTATTCCTAAACACTACATTCGAGATATATAACATCCTTTTGATTTTTATTCACACATCGAATTTTTAAAAATATTTGCATTTGATAAAATCAGTATTAAATTTGGAATATTACCACTAATAGAACAGAATTTTTATTAAGTCAATCGTCGTGGATTACTTAGTTTAACAGTGTTTCAACTTTTTTCAAAGAATTTGAAGACAATACTTTTTCTTTTTCCGTCATACTTTTTTTATATTTTTTAACTCGCTACTTTAATGTACGGTATTATGAGGATATTCACTGACTACTGGATATAATACATGTCTCATCAAATCAGATCCTCAGAAATATGAGAATTATTAAAGAAATTGATGAATACAAATTAAGATGATCTCAAGATTCGTCTTACTAAAGCTAATCTTAAATCGAATAAGCTCATGTTTGAAACCATCGACTTACCGAAGATGATCCTAATGAATTTCTATGAATGCATCATGTCGTCAATCCAATAAGACGGTCTTCATGAAGGGAAGCTTAAACACTTGATCAAGACTGGACTATGAATAAAGAGTCACTTTTTAGCGAATTTCCAGAAAGGAAATAGAGCTCGGAAGGAAATAGTCCCATACCGAAGTCAAAATTTCGCAAAAATTTCTTCAAATGTCCATCGATCCTACCTAGTAGATGTCAAAAATCACCATCTGTAAAATTTATATATATATATATATATATATATATATATATATCTCTGTACACTTAAGAGTTTGAGCCAAAATGATAAGGTGATGAATTGTAGCAAATTTGATTTTCTACAACTTTATTCCTTACACATTTTTCGATTGTTCTAATATTAAGAGAGATAATTTATATTTTGTGTTTTCTTCTGTCTTCATACACCCCCCACCCCATTCCCCTCGACGTATGTCATTTATTAATAAAATTGGTCTTGCAAATAATAAAATCATATACGACATTTTATTTTGATCAGACTAAAATTGTGACCGCTAGAGAGTGATTTATATATTCTAAGGAAATTCGCTAAGTTGAAGCACCTCCTGCGTAACGAATTTTTTATTTAGCAATTGTCGTTAAAACATTGCGAACATAACGAAAACGACGAAAATTTAGAAATCCTGTAACAGTCAATTTTTCATTTCCCAATTTTTATTTTTACTCACAGCCACAGTTCGAAATTAAAAAATTTGCTTTGTAAATAATAATTTGAAATTCAAACAAATATGTAATTGAATAAAACAGAATACACATTTTTTTAAATAAATAATTAATTTTTTTGTTTATATACTAGGCAAAGAAAAATTGATTACACAAACAATAATGGCGTTCTAGTTATATTGTAAAATGAGAAATGGTTCTAATAATAATAATTTGTTATATGTGTAGGTATATAATATAGAAAAATCTGGTGTGAAAACGCTACACGACCTCCATGTACTACACATATCACACAATGGATTAAGACTGTTTTGGAAATTTTATTAAATTTTATCCTATACTTATATATATATATTTCTTTAATTGTAGTAATGTTTCAAAAATTGGGTTTTTGGGGGCAGATAGTCGATGTAGCTAGGATTAATATGTGAGAAAACTCTACTCGAGATTTCACAAATTTTCAAAAATATTTCTTATTGGTATACTCTTTCTATGAGCACAAACTAATATATCCTATTATTTAAAACAATTGTTATAATTTCTAAGATTTGTGTATCAATAATTATACACATATATAAGCATATATTTGTATAAAATAGATATACAGTGATAATTATGTGATAATTGTTTGTTTACCCGGTATACATAATATATACCAGGATATATTAGGTTTAGTTCCAACTTGAAACGGATGTCTGTCTGCTCATCAACACGATAACTCAAAAACGAAAAGAGATCACGATCTGAAATTTTATTTATGTGTATAAGAGCTAAAAAATGAGTGAAGTTCGTGAATGGGTATAATCGGACCGTGCATCCCCAGCTGCTAGGTGGAGGGGGATATGTATTTCAGAAACCGTATAAGATAGAACACTGTGAAGACATAAAATGTTTGTTTCTTAAAAATAAAAATTTGTTTGAAACCTTTTTTCAACTCAGTTTATTTGTCATAATTTGTGCTCAAACATTTCATGAGGGAAATTTTCCATCTTTAAAACCGTAAGATATAGAAAAAAAATTTTTCTTTTTGGAGTTAACTCCTTAAGTGTGCTAAATCATACTGATGATGACTACTTTATAGTTGAAATCCGTATTTATAAAATACAAATAACTGTTCTAGAAATTGGGGCGAAATTTGAAATTTAATTTCAAAAAACCTAGAGTTATCTTTGATTATTTTAAGAATATTTATATAGTAATATATAGTCGTAATATAGTAAATAACTTATAAGAGTAAACTCCATCACTAGTCGGAGCTTATAATTTTTTTATATGTAAACAACTTTTGATCATTAATTTTGTTTCCAACGCTTCCATCAAATGTCTGTTTCAGGAAATATTATCGAATTCAGCCAAATGTTACCAAATTATTGTAGTGTCATCAGAAGTGCAAACAGGGCCATCCATATAATACGTCCAGCAAAATTCACGCATTTTTCTCCTCCCTATTTCTCAATCCTCTATCTAATTACTCAGCACAAAACCAGTCATACAAAAATTATTCATACAAAATTATTTTTATTCATTGGCATTTATTAGTAGGTACTTGTCAACTAGTTTGACCTCATAAATATTTGCTTATTAATTGAATAATTTAATATCAAACCTACAAAATGGAAGTATGGATGCACCCATTCACCCATTTTGCGTACATATTTTATGAACGTTATAATATTTTTGACACTTTCAAATCTATGCGACTATAAGAAATGGATCAAATTTTTATCACTAACATTAGTTTGACGTAAAAATCGTTCAGATGCTTGTTACCAACATCACACACTTCTTGGATGGAGATTGAACCCACAACCTGTGGTTTTCCAAACTTTTCTCTTCACAATTAACCTACTGAGAAAAAGTGTATGATTTTTCATAGCAAACATTAGTGTCAAAATTATATTCCTAATGTTCAGACATATTACTTACAAGTCAAATTAAGTCCCCTCCGTTAGAATATTATAACCGAACAGAAACTAGTTTACAAATATAATTAAATGTATATACATTTGATAAATTATTTACATAGAAAAATTAAATATTAGATTATCAAATGATAATTAATGAGATCACTCTAGGTTTATGAAATAAAGTTTCAAATTCTCCCCTAAATCAGTTTTTGTGTTATAAATACGTATTTCAACTACAAAGTAGTCATCATCAGTATAAATTAGCTAGTCGTAATTTACTCTTTGACAATTAGAAATAGATAGAAAATCGAAATCAATAGACAAAAATAAAAATAAATAAAAAATTAAACAAAATAAATTAAAATATATTAAATTTTATTGAAATTACTCTTGTAAAAATTACTTTCATTCAATTTACTCTTGTCAACATCACTCTTATTAAAATTACTCTTATATTGTCTCAGGATATGTTATTCGTTGCTAATTTGGTGACAGTTTCATGAGTAATGTCAATAAAATTTGTTACATTTTAATTTATTTTGTTTAACCAGCCAAGTAGCCGCTTGTTAAGGCATTATCTCTTGATTATCTCTTGGAATTGACAGGTTATCTGCACTTCCCCTACACAAACTGCAGATGAATATCGGCATAGTTCCTATCAAAGTCGGCTGCAGCCGCACACCTACAAAATCCTAGTCTGCATACGAATTCCTGATCCTCCACTCACATCATTTAAATGTAAAAGTAAAATTAATAGAAGTTGAAAAATTATTATGTAGGTGGCCTCTGTTATAGACCGTCGTGTCTCAAAAGCGGAGGTTAAACCCCATTATTTTTATTATTATTAATTTATTTTGTTTATTTTGTTTAATTTTTTATTATTTTTATTTTTGCCTATTGATTTCGATTTTCTAAATATTTCTAATTGTCAAAGAGTAAATTAAGACTAGCTAATTTACACTGATGATGACTACTTTGTAGTCGAAATACATATTTATAATACAAAAACCGAACTAGGTATTGAGGCGAAAATTTTATAGAAAAATTAGTAAATCAATTGTGAAAAATTGCGACCAAAACGTATAAATCAAAATGAAACATTTACTTTGGACGTTGAACACACCAACCTCTCTATTACCTATTACGTTGTAACCTGTATATGGATGTAAAAACATAATATTTTATTCGTTTAATAATAATCATAATCAAAATAATAAGATAAAATAACATTGTTTTGAATTTTCTTTTATGAATCATGAACCGTAAACTGCTGTTGTAATTTATCAAAGCCTATATACAGAAAATTTAATATATTATTACATTGCATGTACACCTATCTACATTGTACATACAAACGGTAAGGGTTACGGTAAGGGGATAAACGCTTTATTCCCAGCCACTTTGTGCCATATTCATCTAAAATTGCATAACTGATTATGCTACACTTAGTAAACAATAAAACCTATTTTGACAAAATGAAAACCCGACTTCAAAAATCAAATATTCTATAACAAAAAATGCACTCAAGTTTAGTTCACCTAAGCAAAAAATTTTTAAATATATATGTACAATTATTGTTATTTTTGGAGGCGATGTCAACATAGAGAAATTCACATAACTTTTGGACACCGCCTCCAAAAATAACAATAATTGTGCATATATATTTAAAAATTTTTGCTTAGGAGAACTAAAATTGCCACAAGAATATGCAATTATTTTTTTACTTTTTAGTACATTTTTTGTTATAGAATATTTGATTTTTGAAGTCGGGTTTTCATTTTGTCAAAATAGGTTTTATTTCTCGCATTTTAGTGACTTTGAAGTTCTATAACTTATTTTATTTGTCTAAATATGGGTAGACCTACTAAACGACCTACTAATTTTTAGTGCATTTTTTTATAACACATTTTTTTTATCCGTTTTTTTTTTTTTTTTTTTAATTTTTAGTGCATTTTTTATAACAGATTTGCAGTTTTTATTACATGCATTTTGTTTTTTTTTTTGGGGTCGGTTTTTTTTGTAAAAAATTTTTTTGAAGTCGGTTTTTTAAAAAATTTTCTTATTTTCCCATTATGAGTATACCCTTTCAAAAAAAACAATTCGCAGAAATCAGTTATCACATATAAAATGAGAATTTTACTCGATTTCCTGGGGATCCCCTCATCAGAATGCGATTTGGTGCCAATGGAACCGATGGGAAACCAAACCTTTTAAAACAAAATAAAAAAATTCAAAATCGGTTCATAAATGACGGAGTTCTGAGGTGTCACATAAAAAAAAAACAACAGAACAATTGAGAACCATCCTCCTTTTTGAAGTCGGGTTAAAAAATAGAAAATCTTATGCATAGAAAATGTAACAAGCTAATGATCTTTTTTTTTACATTTAAAAATTCGACAAATATTATCGACATATCTATCGATAAAACACTCAAAGAGGTCTTATTAAACTGAGTCTTGAAATAAAACGTAGTTCGCTCGTGACAGTCAAAAGAAAATGTATAAAATATAGTATAATAAACTTACAGCTACACCAATTGAACATATCTAGTATAACATCTATAGTGTTTTAACATTTATGATACATGTTGTACTATGGACCACAAAAGTTGATGTCATTTTTTTTTAAATTTTTTAATTGATTTGTGCTTTATTGACTCAGTTTTCGAAAAAAAGCTTCGAATAAAAGTTGTTATGAAACTATTCGTTATACCAAGTAATTTGTTACAGTGAGGTTTGTTATATAGAGGTTAGTTTAGTCTAAGATTCTTTTTAGCAAGGGAAGCAAACTTAAAAAAAGTAAAACACGTGCCTGAACCTGTCGAGACATGAATTCTTGTTAGATTGATTAGTAGAATACTTTATGCAGAGATTAATTATACTTTCTATTTATGTTTTGCAACGATTGAAAAATCGTTATAAAGAGGTTTTTACTAAAGTTATTCGTTACTCTTATAGCCAGTTCTAGGGGATTTCTAAGAATTTGTTAAATTGAGAAAATCTTTATATTGAGGTTCGTTATACTAAGGTTTCACTGTAGTAACAACTTTTATTCTTAAATTTTTTTTCGAAAACCGAATGAATAAGGCACAGATCAACTATAAAATTTAAAAAAATGACATCAACTTTTGTGGCCAGGTGTACTATGAGCCACAAGAGTAGCGCTCAAGTTTTTAATTATTGGTACCTTACTCATTCGGTTTTTGGGAAAATATTTCGAATAATAGTCAATAATATATTTATATTGAACAATTTTTATTCAAAACAGCTTTTTTTCGAAAACCGAATTAAAAAGCACAGATCTGTGATAAAATTTTGAAAAATGAGCGCTACTTATATGTATACTATGCAAAGCTTGTGTTGATAGTGATTATTCTTTTTTTTTTTTTGGTATGGAAATTACAAATTATCACCTTTAAATATTAACTTTTTTTTTTAAATTCAATCGATAGTTTAAGGAATTTTTGAAGAAAATTTAGCAATTTGTTTTGTATCGATGAAGGAATTTCGAAAAAATTTCTTCAAATGTTCATCGAACCTACCTAGTAGATATAAAAAATGGCCATCACTAAAATTTATATACATACGTGTGAATGCATATTGGTATAGATCAATGAATGTGTCAGTATATGTGTTTGTTCGCACTCTGAAGCCCGTAATTTTAGCTTTTGGGAATGAAAATTGGTACAAGTGATTTTTAAATTATAAAGGGCAAGTCCGTTAATGGAATTTGGAATGTTAATTCTCTCTTAATATTAGTAAAATGGAAAAGTGTATAATAAGTTGTAGAGAAATATTTGAAATTTAGAATAATATACCCCTAAAATGAATATTACAATAATGAATCACTATGGTTATTAAAGGAATTTTCGAATAGAATGACGGAAATCAGTTTAAAACAAATCTTCCTTCACTAAACTTATCGCCCTTTCCCCGAGCCGATTCTACTCACTAACGAACCTGCAGGTTTGGAAAATCTCAACTTTTATTGTAAATATCTCGCTTCATAATCGATTAAAACTTTTTTTTTTAAATTAAATAAAAGACACTGAGTTTCATGTCATACTTTAATTTCAACAAATGCTTATGAAAAATGATTTTACGAGCGTCCTACCTTAATAGATTTTACTAAATTAAATCTTGCAATAAAATAATCTTTTTTTCCTGTAAAACGTTTGTGAGGAAAAAAAACATTTGAGAATGAAACATAAATTTTATATTTTATTGATAGGATAAAACGTGACGAAATCTGTGAAAAACAAGGTATGAATTCAGTCTCACAACCTCAAAAAAGTTTTTTTTTTCTTTGATATATTATTATTTGACGCTAGTGGGCTTTAAACCCACTAGATTTAAACCCACAACAACTGTCTCATTACATAACGTTTTCGATTAGCCCAATTGGTTGAATTTAAAGAACGTACAAATTGTACATTTATTTAAATATTTTTTTCAAAACCACGTTTTCCAATATAAATCCAATTTATCGGAATAAATTAAACAAACAAGAACCATTAATTATAAAATATTAATCACATAATAAATAAACAAAAAATAAATAAATATGTAATATATGTAAATATATGTTTTTTTTTTGTTTGTTTATTCTACACAGATGTGTATGCAATATTTAGATAGCTAGCATACCGTTCCAAGTAGCCACCAGTCAAGTAGCCGAGCGGTCTAAGGCGTCATGTCTGCGCAGTATGCAGTACTTGGAAACTGGGAGGTTATGGGTTCGAATCCCGACATCGGCAGTTTGTCAATTATAAAAAAAAAAAAAGGGGCGGTTGATTGACTAAACTGTCGGCGTATGGACAAGAACAAAGTAACCGGCTATGCTCGAGAAGGTTTTCTGCAGTTTCCTTCACGAACTCCAGATGAATATCGGCATAGTTCCTATCATAGTCGGCTGCAGCCGTATATCCTACCAATTCCTAGTCTGCTCACAAATTCCTTCCACTCCACTCACATTTTAACATCCTAAGGCATCACAATGGACCTTATGGTCGAAGTGTAGCCCGTCCAGGGCAGCCTTTACAATCTACCATACCGTTCCAAATTCCATTACAGTCCTGTAATGGATTTACTGTCTACACTTTTACACCACAAAAAGCTTCTTTTTTTTAAATAGAAGCAATTTTTTTAAGTGTCGGTTATTGACGGAAGTTTCCAAAAAATAATAGAGCATGTTTTGTAATTTTTTTTTTTCGAAAGTTTACTAAAACTTATTAAGACAAATTAATTTTCAAATTTTGTCCCAATTCCTAAAACAATTATTTGTATTTTATAAATACATATTTCGACTACAAGGTAGTCATCATCAGTATGAATTAGCTAATCGTAACCATCTCTGACTAGATTTTGTCTGTATATGTTTTATCTATATATGTTTCTGTAGACAATCTGGCGATCACAGTTTTAATCCGATCGTAATGAAATTTATCCTGTTTTCTGTATTTATTCTGAAGAAATTCACTAAATTAACGCAGCTCCTGCACTACGAATTTCTATTTATTTCAAGGGCAATCTATGAGGAGCACGAAAACAATATATGTAAGATCACACGTCGAAGATTAAATGGTGGAAGTGTAGATAATGTTACAGACAAAATGCAGTTTCTATATTAAATATATTGTTCACAGCGCCAACACTTATTTACTTTATAAGCTTACCGCTTTTTTTTCATGTTAATGCTTTATTGGGCAGCCGTTTTTCTAACAACGATAGTTTAATGTATGACACATGAAAACCAATTCAAAAATTTCGGTATTGAAAAAATCATAGAAATTGTTAGCGGTTTTTGAAAAGTCACGATAAAATAATCTACCACTGAATCTAAATAATATTATAAATCTAGAGAGTTTGTATTTTTGAACGTGCTAAACTCAGGAACTACCAGTCCGATTTGAAAAACTATTTTTCGTTAGATAGCTCGTTTATTGAGAAAGTTTATAGACAATAAAAAGTTTGCATTTCATGAATCTGTGCCGCGTGGCAGCTACCCTAAAAGCCTTACTTTAGAGCGATACCAGCCTGCATAAAGGATTATTAATTAGTTTGCAAATTGCTGAAAAGAGTTCATAGTTTTCAGCGCAAAAGGAGATATCATTTGTTAAACATCATTTTTCGTAAATAGTTGGAAAAAAACTTCAAGAAACACACTTTATATTATGAGTTGCAAAATATAAATTTTCTGAACTCTCGTATACTTTTAGCGAATTTCCTGAAAGGAAATATTAGCGAATTTCCTGAAAGGAAATAGAGCTATTGGTCCCGTACCGATGTCATAATTTCGCAAAAATTTCTTCAAATGTCCATCGAACCTACATGTCAAAAATCACCATCTGTAAAATTTATATATATATATCTATGGACATATATATATATATATATATATATATATATATATATACATATATATATACATATATATATATATACATATATATATATATATATATATATATATATATATACATATATATATATGTGTCTGTAATCACTCTAGCGGTCACAGTTTTCATTTGATCGGAATGAAATTTGGTATTTGAGGCGCTTATGGTATTCAAAAGGTCAAGTTCGTTAATGGGTAAAATCGAACAAGGGGAAAGGAGGGTTTAGAGGGAGGGGTAAACACAAAATTTCACATATCTCCCTTAATATTTGAAAAATCGAAAAATTTATAAGATATAAAGTTGTAGGTACTAAGTTTTACAGTAATTTTGTTTCTTATCATTTTTTCTGTTACGCTAATATTTACAGAAATATTGACGGTTTAAGATTGAAAATTAAATTCCTCACTATCTCTGTACATATTAGAGTTGAGCAAAAATGACAAGGTGATGAATTGTAGCAAACATGATTTTCTACAACTTTATTCCTTTCACATTTTTTTAATGTTCTAATATTAAGAGAGATATTTTGTATTTTGTGTTTTCTTCCTTCTTTATGCCTCCATTTCCCCTTGACGTATGTCATTTATTTTTTTAAAAATTGGCCTTGCAAATACTAAAATAATATACAACATTTTATTTTGATTAGACTAACAGTGTGACCGCTAGAAAGTGATTTATGTATTTTAAGGAAATTCCCTAAGTTGAAGCAGCTCCTGCGTAACGAATTTTTTTTAATTTAAAATCGTGAAGGTCCTTTTGCGCCTCCGTGTATAATAAAAACAAACAACTTATGTATGAAACATTTTTTCATACAATCAATAGTTTAGACACAATTTCTCAAGAGTGAAGCCTGTGTGCGCAAATAGTGACAGATAAATATGAGAAATTGTATAACCGATTTCTTCCAGTTGTTGTTGATAGCGATCTCATTATAGTTTGCAAATCTCTGCTATTTTTCACAACTTTTTTTTTGTCGACTTTTTCGAGGTTTCATATTTCGACTATGTTTTTTTTTCGACATATATAAATAAATATAAATGTTTATTAAGTTATATATAATAATATTAATAATATGATATACAAGCTATCTATGTATATATGTATATATAATATACATTTTATATGTTACATGTAAACTTTTCACATTAGATGTAGTTTTTACATTATTGTATAAATAGGAATATAAATATTCCACAGTTTGACAGTTTTGGTTCTATATTCCACATTCGATGTATAATATAGGTAGTATCTCTAACACTGACCTCTATGTTATATAGACTGACTGTGTTTCTTAAATGTCGTAAAAGAAAATAACAGACATAATATTTTTTTAACAAACTAGCTTTTAGCGAATTTTCTGAAAGGAAATAGAGCTATTGGCCCCGTACCGAAGTCAAAATTTTGCAAAAATTTCTTCAAATGTCCATCGATCCTACCTAGTAGATGTCAAAAATCAACATCTGTAAAATTTATATATATATAAATATATGTGTCTGTAATCACTCTAGCGGTCACAGTTTTCATTTTATCGGAATGAAATTTGGTATTTGACGCTCTTTTGGTATTCAAAAGGTCAAGTTCGTTAATGGGTAAAATCTAACAAGGGGAAAGGGGGGTTTAAAGGAAAAGGGAAACACAAAATTTGACATATCTTCCTTAATATTCGAATGATCGAAAAATTTATAAGAAGGAAAGTTGTAAATACTGAGTTTTACTCTAATTTTATTTCTTATCATTTTTTCTGTTACCCTAATATTTACAGAAATATTGACGGTTTAAGATTGAAAATTAAATTCCTCACTACATCTGTACACATTCGAGTTTGAGCAAAAATGATTAGGTGACGAATTGTAGCAAACATGATTTTCTACAACTTTATTCCTTACGCATTTTTTGATTGTTATAATATTAAGAGAGATATTTTGTGTTTTCTTCTTTCTTTATGCCCCCATTTCCTCTTGACGTATGTCATTTATTAATAAAATTAGCCTTGCAAATAGTAAAATCATATACGACATTTCATTTTGATCAGACTTAAATTGTGACCGCTAGAAAGTGATTTATATATTTTAAGGAAATTCGCTAAGTTGAAGCAGCTCCTGCGTAATGAATTTTTTATTTAATGAGCTAAAAAGTAGAAAATGCAAATTTATTCCCGTGTTACCAATATGTTCCTATAAATAAAAGCTTGGAGCGCACAACTGATCAATATTTTGATTGTTTTGACAAAGAATATAAAACAATAAATCCAATTTCTGAAACAATTAAAATCTAAGCGTCCCAACTTTTATTTATAGTCAGTCATATATTGTTGACTGGGGCAAAAATGTTTTTCTTTACCTGTTTACATTTTTCTCGATATGTTGTTGTGTTGAAAAATATTAAGAATAATTGTTTTGGAATTAACACATATTTTTAAGTATATATAAAAAAAATACATTTACGATTTACGAGAAAATATTTTTCTCCTTAGTAAAGGAGTTTTTTTTTAATTGGAAAAATATTACATATTGATTTTAGATTTTTCTTTAAAAAAAATTTTTTTTATTTTGTTGGAAAAAGCTTCTAAAATCAAAATTGCAGTAAATGTTTAGATATATACAGATACAACATTTTATTTTATTTTTATACGTAAAAAGGAGATATAACATTTACGAGTAACATGTATTTACATTACATATTCTTAATCTATCACTGGCTTTTTTACATAAATAAAAAATAGAAAACTTCCATTTCTTTTTTCACATTTAAAAAATATACTACTTATCTTTGTTTATAAATAAATAATATACAGAGAGTTACAAAAGTGAGGAGTTTTATGAAATGTATGAAAATTAACATTTCAGGTTGGTTCAATTTTATTGAACGGGAGTGTATCTACAAAAACAGTTACTATGTTGTACTGTAAATTGTATATAAATTTTTAATTAGCAAGTAGCCGCGAGTACTTAATCATCACAAGAGGGGAATTGTGTTGGTTCGTATCGCAGCCGAACCAATATAATTTTTAATAAGTTTTATTAATTATTAATTATGTTGAGAAACTAATGTGTTCTAGAGGAATCTATACAAATATATGTTTTCAAAAACAATATTTTCTAAAGTGTCAACAACTATGTTTCTAGAAAGATCTATGATGGGTATATAAGGCGCAGCATTCGTTAGTTCAAAACCAGTTATGAGTTTTAGTTATAAATTGATATTAGATCAAGTCAGATCAACAGTTTAAAAGTAAAATTTGTTCAAGTAAAGTCAGTTGTACATTGTTGTATAAAAAAAGAGATAGAGACTCAATTATAATTGTAGATATAAAATAAAAATTCAGGTTTGAAATTCATAAAGTTTTAGTTTTATTTAAATTTTTTTTCACAAAGTGCGTGTTGTCCAATTTACAAAAATTTTGCAAACTTTTACTAATATTTTTGAGTTGAAGATCGGAATGTTTTTAGGGTCTACATCGCTCCTTTTGAAGACTAAAGAGAGACAAGATGATTGACAAAAGATTAATAAATATAAAAAAGGGTCGTAAACTTCTTTCAAAACAAAATGCTTGATGGACAAAATCGACTGAGTGGTTCCGACTTTATAGTGGTTTCATGGACCTAATTTGGCAGTGAAATTATCTCATTTATCTGAATTAAGTCATCTAACACTGTATATGCTTGAGTGTCAGTTTCAAGGAGAATAAGAATAAAGGACGACAATATGTTTTAAGTTATATACATATTTTTACCAGTTCAAGTTGCCGAGCGGTCTAAGGCGTTATATCTGCGCAGTACGCAGTACTTGGAAACTAAAAGGTTATGGGTTCGAATTCCCACATCGGCAGTTTGTCAATTATTAAGAAAAAAAAAAGAAAAAAAATGGGTGGTTAATTGACCAAACTGTCGGCGTATGGATAAGAATAAAGTAACCGGCTATGCTTGAGAAGGTTTTCTGCAGTTTTCTTGACGAACTCCAGATGAGTATCGGTATAGTTCCTATCATAGTCGGCTGCAGCCGCATATCCTACCAATTCCTTGTCTATTCACAAAAATTCCTTCCACTCCACTCACATCCACTCATCCTTAGGCATCACAATGGACCTTATGGTTGAATTGTAGCCCGTCCAGGGCAGCCTCTAAAATCTATCTATCTATCTACATATTTTAATAGCTTAGTTTCGTTCTAACTGTTAGCGTTTGCGACGATGGCACCTTACGTGTGCCATGTACAGCGACAAGCGTCAGCATGGAAAATGTACCTTAATGAATTATATTAATTCGCCCCTGTGTATAGATCCAATTGCTGTATTTCATAACAATAGGACAGTCAATCCCTATATATCTATATGGAGGTCTGTGATCTCTAAACATCTGTGTGTGTAAATGCTGTGTTTACTTCGTCTCTCTAGAGTCCAAAACTAAACGTTAGTATTGGGAATATACAATAGTAGACAAATATAATAATACATAAATATACTTTATGAATATATATATATATATATATATATATATATATATATATATATATATATATATATATATATATATATATGTTTATATATACTACATATGCTACCAGTGTTTACCAAATAAAATGATGATATCACTTCAGAATATATTTATGGAAATAAATCATCAATTTTGATTTTTGTTACCCAAAAAAATAACTATATTTTACATTCATATGTTAAGAAATTTGTGCTATTTCATTTAAATATCACAGAATTCTACAAAAGAGTGATAAATAGAGATGCTACCTCAAGGAAAGTTAGGAAATTAATATATGATATGCCGATCTCATCTAGATCGGGGTCAATACATTATTTAGTTTAATTAATAAATATTCAAGTATTAACAATACTATATTGTTGATAAATTATTTCTTTATTTTTCGCGAAAATAGCTAACAATAAAAAAAATTAAATAAATTAAAATACTTTTCACAATAAATTATAAATTACTTTTATATTTTTAATCTAAATGACCAGTGCTGAGATAAATTTTTGTTGGAAAAATATATTTTTCTCTGATGTTGAGAAGTCGGAAGATTTACCTTTAAAGCCGGGAATCTGGAGTAACACCACACTCTCGAAAGTCTCCCGGCAAAATCTTAAGAGGTGACAACTCTAACCTAAGGACAAACGAGGCCAGGCAAGAATAAGGCAGCGAGAGACCATATTAAAATTAGTATCCTGATTTTCGATAAGAGACAGGAGATAGTAATATCTTTCAATCTCTATAGATTTTTAATCTAAAAAATGTACTAAACACATAACAGCAAATCATTTTAGGTGGCAATGATTTAATTTTTTCTATTGGAATCTTTGACAATGGGCGTGGCTTACAAAAATGCATCTAGTGGTAAAAATATGCACTAGGGTTGAACCTTCTGTGTTAAAATATATACTATAAATAAAATTAAAAATTTAGCTTTCTTTTTATTTTAAAATATAAAATGAAACTTTCAATGAAAGAAATTTGTAAATTTGAACATAATAAATACCTATATTTTTTTGAAAAGTCTCTCATACTTGCTGATACTTTTTTTCGTATACTCAACACTTGGAACCAAGCTAAGCGTCTATCAATACTTTCCTTATCATCAAATTTGATTCTATTAAAATTATCTTGTTTGGGATGTGGAAAATTAAAAAACTTGATTTTTTCATCAGAAGCTTTTCTATTTAACAGCCAAACACGTAGCAACACACTTTAGTTTTACGAGCAGAAAATTCCAGGAGCAAAAACAACAACTAAGATTGTCTTTTAATTTAAAAAATCATAATAATAATTATTAAAATTATTTTTACACAATTTGCACAATTATTTTTAGATAAAAACAAATTAACTTGAATCGACTTTTTATTTTTAAAATCACAATAATAATTAAAATATATCAATATTATTTAGATTTTATTTGAAATATATCAGTCATCTCCGTTTAACCTGTTTGGTTAGTTCTTAAATTTCGCCGCTAGATGTCATATCTGAGTGCTGGAGATTCCAATAGTATGTCTATATTGTTGTCGAATTCTTATTAAACATAACAATCGACCAGTAAGTGATTATCATTATTTTTACTTAAAATGGATCTTTTAATTGTATTTTTTCAAGAAAACATTTCAAGAAAACTCGAGATAAAAGAAAAGGCAATACAATACAAGAGACATGCTACTCTTGTCTCGTCTCCTCTCGCGGCATCACTAGTCAACCGGATTGGAGCTCAATCACAATCGATAAATCTGTTTATGTAATTGGAACCCTTTAGTATTTATACTATAGTTTTACATTTATATTTTTGTTTCTGGACAAATTTTCGGTAATGCACAATTTTGAGTATTTTAAAACCGTTGCATCATATATTTACAAAACGTTTCGAATAAAAATGATACATTTGATTATAAAGTTGTCATAAAACATTTAAATCATTGATATAGTAAAAATATGTTGTACGTATATTTTCAAAGCTCTTGTACTGTAATATATCTAGCTAAATTATATTTAAAAAAACTAATTTATATCAATTTAATCAAGGACCCGTATGACCATATAGACTGCAAAGTTATATTCAATGTTATCATAATTTCGCTAGGTTGTGTTAGATAAAGTATAAATACAGTAGATCTCCAATTATTCGGATAAATTCGGACCGGGCGCAACCCGAAGCAAACTTTGTTATTTTCTCGGCTAAAACTTTTGCTTTTTCGCGTTTAATCAGTCCTGAAATCGGTTTTTGTTTCCACAAAACCCTTCGGATAATTCGGAGTACTACAGTAGTTCCATATGATTGTTGTAAGCATAAATAAGTTACGTAAATTGTCATTTGGCTAGACATATGGTAAATGCAAAATACGAAAGCTAATGAAAATTCATCAATTTGATTGCTTTTGATTATACTCGCACAAAAGATATCGTCTCCTCCGTAGTCTAAGAACTAAACGCATCATTATATTGTAACCATAAATAAATAAAGTAACCATACCACTTATACTTTATTCATTATTACAAGTAATAAAATTACTAAAATCATAAATATATAGTTTGAGAAAAATATGGTCAGTAGATTAATTGTAGTAAAATTAACTTAAATTAAATTTTTACATTTGACTAATATAATATTTATTTATTTGACTAATATTACATTTGACTAAGACACTAATTTTGCGATCAATCGATTGATTTTTCAATCAATCCTCTTAGAACCAATAAACCTCGCCTCCATTGTTCTTGAAAGCTTTTACCATACATGAACTTAACCTATCAAATGCTGTAGATGCGGACGTCCCATATTGAGACTTTCATATTTGTCTGTTATAGAACTTCAAGGTCACTAAAAAGCGAGAAATAAAACCTATTTTGACAAAATGGAAACCCGCCTTCAAAAATCAAATATTCTATAACAAAAAATGCACTAAAAAGTAAAAAATAATTGCATATTCTTGTGCCAATTTTAGTTCACCTAAGCAAAAATTTTAAATGTAAAATATTGTTATTTTCGGAGTCGGTGTCAGCATAGAGAAATTCACATAGCTTTTGGACACGCCTCCAAAAATAACAATAATTGTACATATATATTTAAAAATTTTTGCTTAGGTGAACTAAAATTGGCACAAGAATATGCAATTATTTTTTTACTTTTTAGTGCATTTTTTGTTATAGAATATTTGATTTTTGAAGTCGGGTTTCCATTTTGTCAAAATAGGTTTTATTTCTCGCTTTTTAGTGACTTTGAAGTTCTATAACTTATTTTATTTGTCTAAATATGGGTAGACCAACTAAACGACCTACTAACTTTTAGTGCATTTCTCTAGCAAAATTTTACTAGAGTTATTTGAATAAAACCACTATGAAAATAAAACTTTAATAAAATATATATGACTTACTTTTTTAGTGGTTGATAATAATGTCAAAATGAAAAATGATATTTGGTGTGTGAGTGATTTAGCCACACTTGAATAACGTTCAATTCAAATTGAGGTTACCACATTAAACCAACAATTGTGGATACCACACATAATACTGTAGATCGAATACTCTATAAATACATCCGTATTCTGTAATTTAGTTTTAAGTAAATATTTTATGTAATAATAAATAGTACTATTCTATTTAAGGGGTTACGTATACTTAGAATTTAAAAAAAAGGATTTTTTGTTAATTAAAATATATGCATCAGCTAAAAATTGAAATTACATGCAGACAATGCTGTACTGGAAGATAGAATTGGAGTGTTGCATGAAATTGTTTTTTTTACTTCAATTGAACCATGTTTACTTGACAAATATCAAGGTAAAATTACTTTTTAAATAAATTTAAAAATAAGCCAGATATGAATGATTGAAATTCCCGATTAGACAAAGAGGGTGATAGCCCTCTTGACATGCATTGTGACGTCATAATATACTATCACCATTTAAAATACACGTAAAACTCCGTTTTGCAAGAAAGAGACAGATAATAATCTTTAAAAGCTTATAGCTTCCTTGATATTTGTCGGATTTAAATTTCCTTGATATTATTACAGTATTAACAGTATTTTCATATTCTCAAAATAAATATGTATATAAATATATTTGCTATCATGCAACTACCCTATTCCGAATTTTGAAATAGTATTTCGTGGGATTTCTACCTTTTAATATGTAAAAACTGCAATAGGAATATTAAATTCCCGGGAACCAGTAAGGTTTTTAGTAAATTTATTTGTGTAAACTTAGTTGATTACTTTATTACCCGGTGTGTACTGGGTATTTAAAAAGTTCCAAACTAAAATTGTTTATTACCGTTTCAAAGATTGTTTGGACAAAATGGGCAAAATTGTCTATCTTTGAAACTGCCATAGATAGGTCAAAAATTTTGAGAGAAAAAATGTTCCTTTTTAAAAAATAAACAACTTTTGTACGAAATTTGTTTTCGTAAATTCAGTATAGACCCTGTTTTTAGGCAATTAACTCAGTTAGTTGTTATTTACCAGCCAAGTAGCCGAGCGGTCTAAGGCGTCGTGTCTGCGCAGTATGCAGTACTTGGAAACTGGGAGGTTATGGGTTCGAATCCCGACATCGGCAGTTTGTCAATTATTTAAAAAAAAGGGGCGGTTGATTGACTAAACTGTCGGCGTATTGACAAGAACGAAGTAACCGGCTATGCTTGAGAAGGTTTTCTGCAGTTTCCTTCACGAACTCCAGATTGATATCGGCATAGTTCCTATCATAGTCGGCTGCAGCCGTATATCCTACCAATTCCTAGTCTACTCACAAATTCCTTCCACTCCACTCACATCCTCACATCCTAAGGCATCACAATGGACCTTATGGTCGCAGTGTAGCCCGCCCAGGGCAGCCTTTACAATCTACCTCTATCTCTAGTTGTTATTTTCACTTGTTTTTTTCTGATTTTAGACAAACCAATAAGGAATGATGGCTATTGCGATTCAAAATTTGTTAGAGAGGTTGATAAATTGGTCCAGAATTAAAATTTTTATTCGATATTTTCTTACAGCTTACTTCAAATATAGTGCAAAAACTTGATGTTATGAAGTAAATAAAAGAACATTACATAACAGCCCAAAAATGATTCTTGAAAATGTCTAATTTATTTAAGTAACCCCTCTGGGTGCATAAGTAACCCCTTAAGATTATATTATGTTACAAACATAATAAATTCATTATTATTGTTCAGCATTGCAATAGCAGCAGCTAGCATTCAGCTGTAGGAAAGCATCCAATCTAACAGTAAACATATACGAGTATATTTGGTAAGTATTTAATGATTTTATGTAGTACGGGGATTGTTTATTGTAAATGCTTACTGAACGAACATTTGCTAGTCCCCAATGATATGTTTAATGTCACAACAAATATACATAAATCTTATAAAATTGATTTCTTAGAAACTATCAAGAATGTACACCGTATTCAAGAGATATTAAAACTTTGATAATTATTTTGAACAAAGTTTTTCAACAAGTTGATTAAACAAGTGAAAATAACCAACGGAGTTAATTGCTTAAATACCCGGTGTATACTGAATTTATGAAAAAAGTTTCAAACATAAATTGTTTATTTTTAAAAGAGTCGTTTGTCTCTTTTTTTTCTCTTACCTTATTCAAAAATGAATATTTTCCCACCTCACTGGCGGTGTTAGCATCGTCCATTTTGGCACATTCAAGAACTGGACCTTATTTTTTAGGTCTAAAACATGCACACATACTTCCAGTTCGTTTTCTCTTTTCGTTTTTGAGTTATCGTATCAACACAAGTCGGGACTAAAGTTAAAAATACTTTTACATATTATATTATATTATATATACCGGGTATAAAAATTGATCATTTGTGTAGTTTTTATACTGGGTATATATAATATGCACATGGATATATTCAGTTTTGTCCCGACTATATAACGGTTGGAAATATTGATTGCAGAACAAATGTTTGGTATAGGTGTTGATAAAATGATCTTGTTAGTTTATTTCCGTATGTTTCTCTGTCCACAGACGCGATAACTAAAAAACGAAAAGAGATGACGAGCTGAAATTTTATGTTTGTTTTAGAGCTAAAAAGTAGGGTCAAGTACGAAAGGGGGAAAATCGTCAGAGGGTGTGGAATCCATATATAAAACGATATGGTGTACAAATTACAAATTAAAACTGTGACCACAGAGAGTCCACAGACACATAAACTTATAGATGCTATATATATATATATATATATATATATATATATATATATATATATATATATATATATATATATATATATATATATAGCATCTATAAGTTTATCGTCAGGGGGAAATCGTCAGAGGGTGTGGAATCCATATATAAAACGATATGGTGTACAAATTACAAATTAAAACTGTGACCACAGAGAGTCCACAGACACATAAACTTATAGATGCTATATATATATATATATATATATATATATATATATTTTCCCCCTTTCGTACTTGACCCTACTTTTTAGCTCTAAAACAAACATAAAATTTCAGCTCGTCATCTCTTTTCGTAAAAACAATAGCTGATTTCCTTTGGAGGAAATTCACTAGAAATGATGATTCCATTAGGATAAACAACTATTTCGTACACCCAACAGTTTTATTTCAGACACGCGGCAAAGCTGCAGAAACAACTATTACATAATAAATTTCTAGTTTAACAAACAAAGAAACAAAGAAAAATCAACTAAAATAACAAATAAGTGTAATTGCCTACAAAGAGAGAAAAATAACTGAAAATTCACAATACCAATTAATCGAATTTTAAATATTTTAACAAAACTATAAACAAATTCTTGAACAGACATATAAGAATTTAAAAACAAATAATTGAAAAGAAAGTCAATCGTTTTGTGTTTGTGGATCTGTGTGTATCTGTATGTACCTAGAGCTAGTTGTACACGACGTTTTGTGGAACTATACAACTGAAAATCTCATTTCACGGCGAGTTAGCCAATAAAATAACGGCCTTTCAATAGTACATATTATTACACAAGTTGGTTGGTTATATTGTACTATAGTCCATAAACGTAACGATCATTTTTCAAAATATTTCAGCCCGATTGTACCTTATTCAGTCGGTTTTTGGGAAAATGTTACGAATAAAAGTTGTTAGTATATTTATGATTAACAACTTTTATCCGATGCATTTTTTTCGAAAATCGAATAAATATGGTACAAATCAATTATAATACTTTGAACAAATGGGCGCTATTTTTGTGTTGTCATAGTACAGAGAACGAAGAAAATATATACAATACATAATATATAAATGTATACATACATGTCAATCGTCAGTCAATGTTTAAATGCTTACACGCCGTCAGTGTCGAGCTGGCCATAAAGTCAGGGTGGCTTCCGATCCTATGTGAGTCCCCAGCCTTACTACCTACACGCAAAATTGTTCATACCATGCACATGTAAACTTTTGTCCACATGCACATGAATACATACTCCAACTTATACGTCGCTTATTATTAACCCGACTCAAAAAAGGAGGATGGTTCTCAATTCGTCTGTATTTTTTTTTTTTATGTGTGTCAGCTCAGAACTCCGTCATTTATGAACCGATTTTGAATTTTTTTTTTGTTTTAAAGGGTTTGGTTTCCCATTGGTCCCATTGTCACCAAATCGCATTCTGATGAGGGGATCCTCGGGAAATCGAGGAAAATCTCCATTTTATATGCAATAACCGATTTCTGCGAGTTTTTTTTTTTTTTTAAAGAGTATACTCGTTCATAATGAGAAAATAAGAAAATTTTTTTAAAAACCGACCCCAAAAAAAAAAATTTTTACAAAAAAAAAACATAATTTATGTAAAAAAAAATGAAAATCTGTTATGAAAAAATGCACAAAAAATTTTAAAAAAAAAAACGGATTAAAAAAATGCACTAAAATTTTCACTCCAAAAAAAAAAATTTACAAAAAAAATCAAATTGCATGTAAAAAAAAATAAAAATCTGCTAAGAAAAAATGCACTAAAAGATATAAAAAAAAAAAAAAAAACGGATCAAAAAAATGTGTTATAAAAAAATGCACTAAAAATTAGTTGGTCGTTTAGTAGGTCTACCCATCTTCAGACAAATAAAAAAATCAGTTATAGAACTTCAAAGTCACTAAAAAGCGGGAAATAAAAAATATTTTGACAAAATGGAAACCCGACTTCAAAAATCATATATTCTAAAACCAAAAATGCACTAGAAAGTAAAAAAATAATTACTTATTCTTGTGCCAATTTGAGTTCACCTAAGCAAAAATTTTTAAATATATATGTACATTATTGTTATTTTTGGAGTCGGTGTCAGCATAGTGAAATTCACATAAAATTTGGACACCGCCTCCAAAAATAACAATAATGTACATATATATTTAAAAATTTTTGCTTAGGTGAACTCAAATTGGCACAAGAATATGTAATTATTTTTTTACTTTCTAGTGCATTTTTGGTTTTAGAATATATGATTTTTGAAGTCGGGTTTCCATTTTGTCTAAATATTTTTTATTTAATACTTACAATCATGTTTATCTAAATAACTTGCAAGACGGGGCAAGAACTACTGGAATCGTTAATTATCCAAACACAGAATCGGATCTTATCAAGGATCTTATCGATAGTAGCTTTTACGAAGGATTTATTGACAATCTAGATGAAATTTCTTAACTTAAAAAAAATATATTGATTGGCTAGATTCGGGTATACAAATTTTGAACATTTTACATAAAAGTGTACGTCTTTGAATCTAAAAGCTTTCAAAAACTCTTGCCTATTTGATTATTATTAATATTTGGGTTGTTGCTTGAGCTAATGGTATCGTCTACCCCGATCCAAAGTGAGTGACGGACCCTTGGTCATAATGCTACGCAGGCCACCTAGGCTCAATCCAACTCTGCACGCCATGACGTCGTCTAAACTGACGTTTTGTTCACGGAAATTATAATTTTTAAATATACGTTTCGAATTACTGAAGTACGTTAATTCAGGTAACTACGTTATTCACTATTTTATTTTTAATTGAATAAATTGTAATTGCATTGTAAATTTATAATGACAGTTTTTAAAGCATGTTAATATTTATTTATAATAATTTTTTATTATTAAATAATATTATTGTTTAAAAATATGTCTTCAAGATAAAGAAACAATAATATTTTTCAATTTCTTTTATTTTCAAAATCAAAATTCTTCGTCTTTAAAAACATTTTATGGACATTTCTATGGTAGATATAGTACATTCAAACAATTCTAAAAAATCCTGTAATATGTACAGCCCTTTGTGTAACTCACTCGCTATACATGCTAGACGGATGCGCTTTTTTGCTTTCGACACGGAATAACCTCAAACTTACGGGAGAAATCGAAAAACTATAATTTTCCCGATGCGCCACGGCCCCCTACCAAATTACCTTTTTTACTTTTACTCATGCTAGAAGGGCGCGGTTTTTTGCATTATGTCAAAGACGCGAGAGAGCCAAGGCCAAAGGCTACCTGGTTATCAAGGGGTTATCATTCTTTGTAGTTTAAGTTAAAATTCAAATTTATTATTTTAATAAACAGGCTTGTTTAAGCATATTTCCATTGCTGTTAATAGTATTTTAGCCCGAAACAACAAAATAGTTTCAATTATACTGATTAAAATATTAAAAAACTAAGTCAAACGTTCAATAACACTATCACATTCCAAACCAGTGCACTATCAACTAACTCTTTAGCGAATTTTCTAATCCTACCTATGCCTGTACGTGAATTTTAGGCATCACATTTAGTACGATTGATATTGGTATTTGAAAGGTCAAGTTCGTTAATGGATAAAATTGGACAAGAGAAGGAAACGGAAAACCAAAATTTGACATATCTCTCTTATTATTGGAAAAATCGGAATATATATAAGAAGTATATAATTGATTGATTTATTTTGGGGTCTAAAACTATTGCACTTTGACCTTATGGTCCATTGTGCTCCCCCTTCTACTTCAGTCCGACGAGATTCGCTTCTCCCATATGTTGGCAATAGCCAGTAGCTTGCATATCAGGTCTTCCTGAAGATTCATATATTCGGGGTGAGATGCACCGAATATCCTGTATCTGCTGTAACACAGAGGCTCGCAGTCAAAGATAATGTGGCTGGATATTTCTTCCTACTCGCCACACAATCTGCACACAAATGACCCGTTTTGGAGTCCCATTGTGTGTAGATGCTTCCGCAAAGGATAATGTCCGATAACTAATCCGATAACCCTCCGCAGTTGCATCCTGTTCAGCTTCAGTGCATCGAGAGATGCACTGAAGTACCTTCTGATGCAGACAGTACCTTCCCGAGCTCTTGCCGCGGTACTTTTTCCCAGTGATCGTGGTGTTTAGCATTTGACTACTCGTTGATCACCTGTTTGCATGCAGTCCTTGGGGTTCCTAGGATAGGCTCTGAGCCAGTGAAGGGTATTCCGACTCCCTTCTTTGCTAAGGTATCTGCTTTTTCGTTTCCTTCGAAACCACTGTGACCCGGCACCCAGATCAATTTAACATTGTTCCGTTTTGCCAGTATCAGAAGTTCCTCCAGACAATCCTTGACTACCCTTGAGGCGACCTCAGTTTCAGCCAAGGCTTTTAAAGCAGCTTGACTGTCCGAAAGAATACATGCGTTCTGGTTTATGTAGCGTGGCAGCGTGGCAGAGCTCTGTGCAGTACTAAGAAGTACAGTAGACCCGCGGTAACCCGACAAACGTTTTGCGAGGCTGTGTCGGATGATCGAATTTGTCTTACTATAGAGTACTGCTACCGACCCCTTGTAGTCCGGAACTTTTTTGAAAAGGGGTACCTTGTAATCCGATAAATTACATACTGGTCACAATATGTTTAATCACAATCACAATAATCACAATATCACAATATCATACCTTGTAATCCGATAAATTACATACTGGTCACAATATATTTAATCACAATATCGGTAAAAATGTGCTTTGTATATGTTATAGGCATGTCGGATTATAGGGGTTGCCGGATTAGACAGAGGCCGGATTACCGCGGGTCAGCTGTATATAACTTATAGAAAATTAATTTTGTTACAATTTGGTTTCTTATCATTTTTTCTGTTACTTAATACTCAGAAATTATACGATTTAAGATAGAAAATTGTAAATACAAATCATGTAATGAATTGTATTAAATTTGATTTTCTACAACTTGATAACTTATACATTTTTTGATTTTTCTAATATTAAGAATCTTCTTTTCCCCTGTAAGCCCCCTTTTCTTCTTGACCGATTCAACTCATTAACGAACTTGGCTTTTCAAATATGGTCCGGGAGACCAAAGGGTGATGCTTTTTCAGGATGATGAGCATCAAGCTGGTACTTTGTATGTAGCTACATTTTTACAAGACACCCAACTTTTTTAAATATAAAATTTTGGAAAACAGTATTGAAATTTTCTGGAAGCCGTTGAGGATGGGAGACTCGGAGTCCACTCCATTGAATTCGTAGGACGAAAATTTTTCCTCGTTCTTCACTTGATTATTCTACAAACTTGTTTGAAATTTGTTTATTCCTTTTTATGTTAAAAAAAAACAAATTACGAAGTATATTTTCATATTGTAGAAATTATTGGAATTGGCGTGAAAGAATTGTTGAACATATTTAACAGTACCAACAAAAAAGTACAATAAAACTATTTTACCCTTTATTGTAGATTGAAAATACTATACAGTCGGCTTCGACATTTAAATGTAACTGGAAATAAAAGTTTTCCAAATAGGATTGTGGAACGAGTGATACATATTATATCAATGAACTAGATGAAAAACGAATGAGCGGTTTTAGTTCGATTTCTCCAATTGAATTTTAATGCAATGACTAAGGGTAAATGGATTTCGATACATTTATGTTGTTTTTTTCCGTCTCCAATATATACCTATATATATATGTATATATATATATATATATATATATATATATATATATATATATATATATATATATATATTTATATATATATATATATATATATATATATATATATATATATATATATATATATATATATACAGTCTTTGTTTATTTATTTTATTTTGTATTTGTTTGATTAAAAATTATTATGCTAGTGCCCAAACACACCCTACAACAACAACAAAACTTTTGTTTTGCAATTCACTTAATTAGCCTTTTCCTTTTTTTGTTACAGAAATTACAACAAAAATCATTTTACTTCTATGTTGCGTCTGTCATCGTCCTTTCAACATTGAGATAGCAACGTAATTGAATATTTGTTGAGGAAAAAAAGTGTTCCAGTTGATTAAGAGGGTTGTCATTGGAATATTCACCCTTTGAAGATGTTATGGCTAACAATAAACGTAGATTACTTGTGGTATTGCACATACTCTAATAAAACTATAGAGCATAGGTTGACTGCACTCAGCTCTGAGTAAGAGATAGGAAGAGAGATAGAGTAAATACAGGGTACCTACCAATTATTATTATTTTCTTTTTTTAATTAAAACATTTTCTGAAAAAAATACAATAATACCAACTCTTTTTTACGGTCACTATTATTCAAAGTATACAATACATACAATACATTGAATACATACTCTGGATACATATATTGAATACATACTCGCCAAATACTCGTCATTCAAAAACGTAAGAGTACCAGTAGAATATCGTTAGGATAATCAAGAGATATACAATAAAATACGAAGAAATCCCTTGTCTGACTTTACTTTTTCGCCTGGTTCCAGAAGTCTTAGATTCAAATGTTATAAATTTATTCTTAGTTGCTGATAGTTACTGATCAACTATACGTTTCGAATGAAAACATTTCAATAACTTTAGTAGAATTTTTTATTAGGTATATAAATAATAATCATTATAAAAATTTAATAATAACTTAAGTCAATCTTAATATCAAAATAATAATAAGTTTGACGAACAACTTTAGCTTTTATCAAACTGTCATGCTCAAATTTACACTCTTCAACATTTTCTGTTTACTCAAACATAAATTATATACTTTTTCAAATGAGTCAAATGAGTAGTGATTTTGTCAGTCGTAAATCAGGAAGAATAATTTTTTGAAAACCACGTTAATAATAATAACAACAGACATCTATAATAATAACAATGGCCGTGTTCAGCCGAACTAAGTCCTTAGTAAACTAAGTAAGTTAGTCGGAGTAAATAAAATTTTGTTCTGAGCGTCTGAGCGCAGCGAATTTCGGCCTGGGCACACTATCTTTTGCTACTTAATCAGTGTCGCCAGATCCGATTTCTTAAAAAGCGGTAGATCCACCAAAATACAGCGGTAGATTCAAAAAATGAAAATTCCAATTTAAATAGTTTGAAATAAATACTTTTATTCAGAATAATCAAAATTATATTACATTAGTATTTAATAGAATTAGAATTTTAGAATTTTTCTTCTTCAAATA
Source organism: Nineta flava (assembly GCA_963920215.1). Lineage (NCBI taxonomy): Eukaryota > Metazoa > Arthropoda > Insecta > Neuroptera > Chrysopidae > Nineta > Nineta flava. Next base: position 36,498,694 of record OY986042.1, read on the forward strand.
TTAAATAATATTAATTCTTTGTATTTATTATATATTGCATTACTTATTGTTTAAAATCCCGTTGTAAAATAATATCTTAAAGTAATTACAGAACCATATTCCATTCTAAAATGCAGACATTCATGGCAAAATCAGTAATTACAGAACCATATTCCATTATTTGAAATAATTATTATAAAAAATTGAAAAAAATAACACAAATTCAAAAATTTTTTTATTTACTAAAAAAATTTCAAAAAAACGATAAATTCAGAAAAAAACGGTAGAACGGTAGAAATACGAAAAAAGCGGCAGATCTACCGTTAAACGGGAGTTCTGGCAACACTGCCCGTGACATACTAAGTAAAATGGCGGCATAAGAAAAGTTTCTTAGGATCTATAAAGTGTCCCGGCCACCAACTTAGCTCAGTACTCTGACTAACTTACTTAGTTTACTAAGAACTTAGTTCGGCCGACCACGGCCATTATATTTACTATTTATTTTATATACCGCCAAGTTTTAAATTCTGACACAAGAAATGCAAATTTTTGACACGCTGATCTAAGAAGCTCCTACGTAACGACTTTTGTGGCGAGACAGCTCTATGATTTCATGGGCACCTACTTTGATACTTCGCCAGCATGATAGTAGTTTTAAACAGTCAGAATCTAAGAGAAGGTTGGAAAACGACTGAAAAAATTGTACATTATTAATTTATATCTTGTACGTATTAATTTATATGTCGGATGTCTGTGGACATTTTTTCGATGTCCGTTAATGATTTGTTTTTATGTAAGACTAGCACTGCCCGTCGCAGCTTCACCACGAAAATTGTTATTTCACAGATCTTATATTACTTAGTATTTAAGTTAATAAACTGAATGTTTATGCAAAATTTGAAGTAGATTGGACCAAGGAATCACGTTGTCCTATACAAACTTTGCCCCCGTTTTTCATCCCCTTAGGGGTAGAATTTCAGGTCTCTACGATCAGCGGTTTAGGCTGTGCGTTGATCCGTCAGTCAGTCATTCAGGACAAAGCATTTTATATGTATAGATAGATGTATTTAATTATTGTGTTTTATCAATATAGGTACTGTGATTGTACCACGGATATTTCGATGGGTTTCATCTAATATGGTTTCATATTTAAAAAGAACCGAGTGCTGAAGCATTTCCTTCAATATTTGAAAAATAAAACTCAAATTAGAAAAAACTCAATAAATTATTTTATTTTTCAGATAATATAGTAAATAATTCAATAAATATCACTTTTTACGTATCGATAAAGTTATACTAAATTTAATACTTAAAAAAAAAATATAATCAATAATAAACTAAATAATAGTGAACCGGTGATAACAGTTGTGACAGCTTGAGAATCTAACAAGAAAATTGTAAAAATTTATCAATAATAATCGATTGTCAATTATACAAACTCGATAAAATACTTACTAATAATACATTGATTTCTAAATTCTGTAAATGGACTAATACACTTGCATACATTTAAAACACATTCTAATTCACCAGCTTCCGGTTGATAACAGTCTTCATGACGACTGCATACACCGCTAAGACCTTCAAAATATATTTCAATGCATTAAAGAACAGTTCTTTTGAATTATTACAGTTATTCCTGCTTTATTAATTTTTTCCCCGTAAACTAACATTCTATTTACCCATTGTTAGTATGGTTGCCTTTCGGTTATATTATACCAGCGTTGAATTTGACATTTTTATAACCAGTATATGTAAATGTAAAAAAATTCGTTACACAGGAGCTGCTTCAACTTAACGAATTTCCTTAGAATACATAAATCACTCTCTAGCAGTCAAAATTTTAGTTTAGTCAAAATGAAATGTCGTTCTGAGATGATTTTAGTATTTGCATGGCCAATTTTATTAATAAATGACATACGTCAAGGGGAAAGGGGGGAATAAAGAAAGAAGAAAACACAAAATATAAAATATCTCTCTAATGTGAACAGAGATATTGAGGAATTTAATTTTCAATCTTAAACCATCAATATTTCTGTAAATATTAGGGTAACAGAAAAAATGATAAGACATAAAATTACAGTAAAATTTAGTACCTACAACTTTACTTCTTATAAATTTTTCGATTTTTCGAATATTAAGGAAGATATATCAAATTTTGTGTTTCCCCATCCCCTCTAAACCCCTCTTTCTCCTTGTTCGTTTTTACCGATTAACGAACTTGTTCCCTTTAAATACCAAAAGCGCCGCAAATACCAAATTTCATTCCAATCAGATTAAAATTGTGACCGCTAGAGTGATTACAGACATATATATATATATATATATATATGTATATATATATATGTATATATATATATATATATATATATATATATATATATGTATATATATATATATATATATATATATATATATATATATATATATATTCTATATATATATATGTCCATAGATATATATATATATATATATATAAATTAAAGATGGTGATTTTTGACATCTACTAGGTAGGATCGATGGACATTTGCAAACATTTTTGCACAATTTTGAAGTCGGTACGAGATCAATAGCCTTCCTTTCAGGAAATTCGCTAAAAGGGTATTAAGTTTAGTCCCGACTTTATAACGCTTGAAAATAATGATCGCAGATATAAATATTTGGCATAGGTGTTCATAAAATGGCCAAAAATGAAATGTAATAACGAGCTGAAATTTCTAGAGCTAAAAACTAAGGTCAAGTTCGTGAATGGGAAAAATGGGCAAATCTTAAAAAATGTTCCTTTTTGAAAAATAAACAAGGCCCACACGAGGGGGTGCGGGTGGTTAAGGTAATTTTTTTAAATATCTTTGATATTACGCGAGCGAAACCGCACAGGTCAGCTAGTATAATACATAAGTGTATATTAGTTTGGTCTCGGCTTTGTAACGGTTGAAAATATTTATATAAATAACAGTTTTAAACCTTTTTGGTATAGGTGTTCATTAAATGACTTAATTAGTCCATTTCCGCATATCCGTCCGTCTAATTTTATACTCAATAAGAAATAGTAAGCTAAAATTTCGGATGTTCGAAGAGGAAAAATATCCATCTTTGAAACCGTAAGAGATAGAAGGAAAGTTTAAAGACAAAAAAAATTTTATTTTTTCAAACTGCGTTTGTTTGAAACTTTTTTATAAACTGAATATTTTTGCCACAATTTCAGTTCAAAAACTAAAACAAACAGTTCACGCATTGATGATTCGGAACGCAGTGAAGTACTCAGTTATCATAGACGGTATGCTGACACGTTATGCCACATTTTTGACAACATATTATCTGTTTCTTTTCGGCACATGAATACTAGTATTGGAAAAAACTATTCGCTGGGTGCGCAAAGTCATCTACTAATTTAAAAGTACATAGTCGTCTACTAATTTAAAAGTAAGCGTTTGTTGTATGCACATATACAATGGCACAGGAAAGATTATCCGGGCAAGCTCTCCTAAATATACACAAAGATGTGAACCTGAATATCGATGAAATTATCAACGTTTTCGCGAAAAAGAAACGTAATCTTGAATTTGTAATTTAAGTAAGTACCTAAATAAAATTATTTAATGTAAAATATATACTAGCGTTTAATTTAATTTGATATCCTTTGAAGTTTGATTTGATATCCTTTGAAGTCCTTTGAAGTAAAAATTTCATCAAAATCGGTTCAGTAGTTTAGAATCTAAATGTGACACTATGATGTGCAAACAAACACACATTTACTTTTGTAATTTTCGTAAGCGAACAAACTAACATTTTACAGGTTTATTAATTTACTAGTGTTTGCCCCACGGCTTTGCCCACGTGGAACCATACACTGTACAAAGTCTTGGTCAGGGTGATTATAAGCGAGTTCATACTCCGACTAGCACTTGGCGGATTTTCGGGTGGCTGTGACTACAAACTTTTTTGAGCGCTGGATTCGCGCCTGGAATTGACCCGGTCTAATTTTTAATAGACAGTTACCTATATTTTGTTGACATTTCATAGTGATTTCATCCAAATGTGACATATTGTCACATACACATCTTGAATGTAAACAAGTTGCATGTTCTCCCATAAATTTACGACATTGATTATGATCTTCACAAGCTTCTGATATAGTTGTCATCATTTTTAAACATTCTGTTTGCAATCCATTTGCAATATATTCTGTATCGCAGACACATTGATGATTTTCACATTTTGTATTTTGTATATGGAGACAATTATTTGAATCATCACAATACTTTTTTAAACCTAGAGAAAATATATTTATAAGAAATAAATTAAAGTAAAAGAAAACTTTTTAAAAGGTAGAGGTTCGGTCGAAAATAATAAATACACACAAAAATAATACACATAATTTTTTTTTTTAAATATGTATAAGCTTTTTTTTAATGAACTAAAAAGTAGAAAATAAAATTTGTGTCCCCAATATATTTTTAATGATATTAAATTTTAGCAAATTTCACCCAAAGGAAATGCATATATATATATATATATACATATATATATATATATATATATATATATACATATATATATATAATTAGAATAAAATTTGGCATTTGAGACGATTTTGGTATTCAATGGGTCAATTTCATTAATGGGTAAAATCGGACAAGGAAAAAGGAGGGTTTAGAGGGAGGAGGAAACACAAAATTTGACATATCTCCCTTAATATTCGAAAAAACAAAAAAATTTATAAGAAGTAAAATTGTATAGATATATGTATATATATATATATATATATATATATATATATATATATAAATATATATATATATATATATTTACGATAGTGATTTTTAAACATCTAGTAGGTAGGATCGATGGACATTTGAAGAAATTTTTACGAAATTCCAACATTGATACAAAAACAATAGCTGCATTTCCTGTGTGTGAAATTCGCTAAACAGCTTGTACTAATAAAATATTTGAATATTCTGTAATAAATAGGTAGGCAATTTATATGGATAACTGTGAATAGTCTTGCCACGTTAAATACAAATAGACCAAAATACAACGAGAACATGCTCACCTGCTTTTCTAAAACATATACCATCTTTTTCATAATGAAATATTTTACATACACATTGATTTTTACTTGAGCATACACTTGAGGGTAACTCTACACATTGGGCATTAATTTCGCATGGTTCTTTCAATTTCCGAGCAACTAAAATTAAACAAAATATTACTGAATATATAATATATATTACATACTTCAACTGGCTATAGAAAGTTTCATCTGGTTAAAAAAATTTTCAGGGGAGTATCATACAAATTTCTATACGACAATAGTCAAATGTATTAGCTGAGATACTGATGCAAATTTTTACATCAGTATTTCACATAGTTTTAAAATACGACCAATTTTATTAGATATTAAAAAGTACGTAAATAGATAAATAAATCTTGATAATGAAAAGTATTGCCATTCGACCTTATGATCCATTGTGCTTGCCCTCCCACTTCAGTCTGATGAGGTTCGCTTTTCCTATATCTTGCCCAGAAACTTGTTTATTAAGTTTTCTTGAAGGTTAATATATTCGAGGTGAGATGCACCAAATATGTTGTATCTGCTGTAATCGAGAGTTTCGCAGGATGAATCGAGAGTTTCGATTTAATGGATCCATTGTGGAGTCCTATTGTGCGTCCTCTCGTGCGTTTTTTGGTGATCATATCCTGGGACATTTCGAAGTTGTCTCCTGTTCAGGTTGAGTACACCGAGGTACAGCCACTTGGATGCATTTCGAAACAGTATTTTGCCGACTTTTTGTTGTTGTATATTTTCCCAATGATCGCGGTGTATAAGGTCTATCCATTCTATGTATTTCATTCTACATTTAAAGTATGTATTGATACATTTAGTAATTTAAAAATGATTAAATGATTTTAGATAATTTCACTAAGTTACAACGAGATAACGAGTACAATTATTTGGTTGTTCAAATTATCTTACGACTGCGCTTATGAATTGCGCTGACGACGAACACTGCCATTAAGCTTGTATTGTGGATTTAAAGTGTGTAATCACGTATATGAATTTTTTATAAAGTATATAAAATTAAAATAAAATAATGGAGTTTTACCTACGTTTTTGAGACTCCATGGTCTATAACAGAGGCCCCCCACATCATTATTTTTTAACCTTTATTATTTGTTTTAACGATACATTTTAATGATGTGAGTGGAGTACAAGGAATTTGTATGCAGACTAGAAATCGGTAGGTTGTGCGGCTGCACCCAGCTTTGATAGGAACTATGCCCATATTCATCTGAAGTTCGTGAAATGAAACTGCAGAAAACATTCACAAGCATAGCCGGTTACTTCGTTCTTGTCCATATGCCGACAGCTCAGTCAATTAACCGCCCCATAAGTTATAATTGACAAAACTGGCGGTGCCGGGATTTGGAACCCATAAACTCCCAGTTTATCCTTATCTGCGGTTTGTATACTTTAGATGTTTAAAAAAATTTCATAGAAGACAATCAATTCCCACATATAATATGTTACCGGAATATTTTTCAGTACAATACCCATGGACTATAATTTACCTTTTAGACAATTCCTTTTTCGGCCCGACACTATATGACCCTCATTACACTGGCATATATTATTCTGGCAATGTGAATTAATAATATCACAATTAACGTTAAAATCACATGATTCACCAATTATATTACGAACATATCCAATACAGGTTGTATTCCCATTACATATACAATTATCATCTTGGCATGTAGCATTTTGTGAAAATTCATTGATGCAATCGTCGTCCGTATAACATGGATATGAAACTAATGTTGGAAATACTGAAAAAGTTTAAATATTTTTTATTACATTTGGTTTGTATTTCTTATTCAATGATAACGTTCATTAAATCAATTATTAATTTGTAAATAACCGTTCGAGAGATTCCCGTACAAATAAACGTATACGGGGTGACCCTTTTAAACTTGACCAGCTGAATATTTTTAAAACAAAGAGGTAAACATAAGGCAATAAATAAATTTTTGTTCCATGCTTAGGACTATGGGTTAAATAAATGTCAAATATCAGAAAAATTTAAAACGAAATACAAAAATTTCCAGAAAACCATTTAGTAAATCATTTTAAATACATATATTTTCTATTTTTTTATTTTAAATACTTTCCTATAAACCATTTACATTTAGCATTTAAAATGTATTTTAAAGATCATTATCATATTAAATATGTTCAAAAACGCAATTTTCCCATCCTTGCAATGAACCTTGTTGGTCCCTTTTTTGGTCTCCCTTCATTTTTGAGCAAATCTTTCGTTTATCAATCAAATTCAAATTTTTATACATTTTACAAAAATTCTATTTAAACAAAAAAGACCAAAACTAATGAATAGGTACCTGATTGTTGTTGATACGTGAATGAAAACAGCATAATTGTTAATAAAAAATAAACAATTAAATATTTCACCATGTTTTATTTATCACTCACATGTAGTTTTATAATGGATAATAGTTTAATAAATATTTGTAAAAATTATTAATAAATAATTAATAAATTATAATTCACAGCATGCATTTTAATATTTTGTTCTCTATGTTAAAAAATATGTTATTCCCTAGACGGCCCTATAGATTAAAATTTAATATAAATTACGTAATATATTTTTGTCCATCAAATAAATATTATAAAAATTTTAATTTTATTTATCTAAACAAAAACAGTAACTAGTCAGTATTGAGTTTGCAAAAGCCGGTGAGCGAATTTCCATACTCTGAAAATACAGTATGTATTAAGGTAGTACCGCAGATACCACAAGAGTCAAATGTGTGCTCTGTGTGATTTGACTTCAGTAGTATTTATATTTGGCAACGCCGCGTAAAAGTATGAGAGATAGAAATAAAACTTCTGCGCTAGCATCAATGAGTTAGTTACATGTATGTTTACTAAAATGTTACTAGAATGAGTCAATATTATTAATATTTCATTGGAACGACTTTATGTGATAAATGTAACTTTATTAATAAAACTTACTTTATGTTTTGTAAAAAAAAATTGGGTATAACATTGATATCCCCACATGCCGTATTCGGGGAATGTTTGAATTTTGCGCGCGTCATAACCTCTTTGATGGCGTTGCCAAATGTAATTAACAGAGTACATTTTTCGTAATTGATTGTAATTACTCTTATCACACTCTCTGAACCTCGATTTGTGAATAATCAAAATGTTCTAAAATTTTTTTTCTTTTTCTTGATAACACTTTCATTGTAATCTGAACGGTACTTTTTGTGAAATAAAATACAATCTGCGATTTCTCATAAGGATCAATAGTAAAGGCAAAAAATTGTTCATATTAATATATTTTTTCTGGTTATTTGCAGCTCTTTAAAAATTTAACTGGTTCATTATCTTATTATAATGTACTAGTATGCCAAGTTTCATTAAATTCTGAACAGTAATTCTATAACTGAGAATAGTTCTATACCTTAAGGTAGGCCGGTCGCCTTTGAGTATAGTCAAATCAGCAATTAAATAAAATTTTATTAAATAAACTTTATTTTATTTTAAAATTACTAAAAGAGAACTATCATAATATTAATACACACTTGGCCACAAAAGTTGATGTAATTTTTGTAAATTTTATAGTTGATTTGTGCTTTATTCATTCGATTTTCGAAAAAAATTTTTGAGTAAAACTTTTTACTATATAAGTCAAAAACCGAATTAATAAGGCACAAATTAACTATAAAATTTAAACAAATTACATCAACTTTTGTGGCCAAGTATACAATAAATTTAATTAAATAGTTTTACAAAAAGTTAAATCGTATAATATATACATCGATTTGATCAGTAGTGTTATTGAGCATGCGCGAAACATCCAAATACTTAAAAAATAAAATCCGAACAAAATCGGCAAAGAACAAAAATACTTAAAAAAATACATAAATTCAGTCGTTAATGTTCCAATTTGTTGAGTAATATTCCCCATAAGGTTACATGTTAAATGTTGAGTTTTAAAAACATAATTATTTAAATTTTATCGCGATAAGAAACCTTTTCATCCAACATTGTCAATAAAAATTTTCTTATATAAAGTATTAATGGACATAAAATCGATTTTCAATTAACTGTAAATTTATCCGTAATCGAACTACCTTAATATAGGGATTGTTGGTATACTTCAAAGAAAATTCAATTGCTTGTAGTTAATTATTTTTGAGATATCGAAATTATTTTAGAAAAATTATGAAGATGCTTAGTTCGGTATCTCAAAAACAACTCAAATACGCTATAACTTTCTTTGGAAATATTAGATTATCAAATGATAATTAATGAGAACTGTAGGTTTTTGAAATAAAATTTCAAATTCGCCCCAATACCTAGATCAGTTTTTGTATTATAAATTCGTATTTCGATGACTACAAATTAGTCATCATCAGTATAAATTAGCTAGCCCTAATTTACTCTTTGACAATTAGAAATAGTTAGAAAATCGAAATCAATAGACAAAAAATTAAACAAAATAAATTAAAATAATATAAATTTTATTGAAATTAGTCTTGTTAAAATTACTTTCATTCAATTTACTCTTGTTAAAATCACTTTTAATTGTCAAACAGTAAATTACGACTAGCTAATTTATACTGATGATGACTACTTTGTAGTCGAAATACGTGTTTATAATACAAAAACTGATCTAGGTATTGAGGCGAATTTGAAATTTTATTCCTTTGGAAACTTTCAACCATAGCAGCAGAGAGGATGTATACAAAAATTTGAAGTTGCACGGATGTACACCCCCGTTCATAAAAATTGAAGGAGTTGAAACATTCTAAGTGTTATTATATGACACATATATTTAGTAATATTACGCTTATAATGTGACTTACTGGTTGTTCAATTTTTATGAACGGGATTGCATTTTCACAATTCACCTAAAACTGACAGCATAGTGTTTGTGTAGGTACCTCGAATATCTCTCTAGGCGACCTAAAAGGCATAATGAGACTCTCAACTTTTGCATACTCAACAACAACCAGTTTAAATCTACACAAAAATAAAAATATATGTAATATCTCACCACTACACCAAATCCACTATTCATTTAACTATCATTTACTAATTGTTAATCTTTATCGGCAATGGTAAACGCTATTTCCTTGAATATTTTAGAAATACAACTAACTATTCACTAATCATACTAAAACTATAACAAATATTACATTCGACATACAATAAAAACTTATGTAATCATTTTTAAATACTAAACTGTTTTTATATTTATTATTTTAAGGTGATCCGTTGAAATAAAACAATTGATCAATTTTGTAAAATAATTAGAAAAACTAATTTTTATTTTGCAATGTCCACCTTTATTTATGCATATTGTGACAATTGTTTCGATTTCTTAAATCATAGTCATACAAATGATTTAAGAAATCGAAACAATTGTCACAATATGCATAAATAAAGGTGGACATTGCAAAATAAAAATTAGTTTTTCTAATTATTTTACAAAATTAATATGGAATTCCACAAACTAAAGTTCTCACAATCAACAATTGATCAATCTCGTACTTTCATTTTACACCAAGGACGTAGCTACGGTAAGGCAATAGACTGGGACGCTTACCTACACCTGGGGTGTTTAATGAAGCGAAAAATGAATTATTATAAACATCCAACTGACGATTAAATTTTTTTTTTTAATTTTTTTAATATTGATAACAGTAACACATAATGCAGTTTCCACAATAAAACCGATAATAAACTTCTTCTGAGAATCAGCCTCTCGTCGAAAATGCATACAAAATATACCAATGCTCTATGAAATCCGTTGGTCTCAAAAATATAAAACTGTCTTCATATTCAAAGAAAATTATGTGCAAATCCTCATAGAGCTTGAAAAACTGTCTAAAGACGGCAATGGTGCAACAAGAAAAGCTGCTTTTCAATACGCACTTCTGCAACCTGTCTTAAATGCTCCACAGTCAAAAAGTATGAACTTACTTCAATGTGCAAACCATATAAAAAGAATCATAAATATTATGAAAAAATACCCTGGACATGGCGGTGTTGAAAACCAAAGTGTTGTAGTAGAAGCTGAAACACTTGATGAAGATCTTGGGATAGATATGCCGTCTTCAAATTGGCTTGCCAGTTTTTGAATGAAGAGTCTGCACAGAAAAAAGCGTTTTGGAAGCAAACAATAAATTCTAAAAAGAAGTTTTGTCAAGCGTTAGCCAAAACAACCAAGCCATTGCAACCAATTAGTTTTAAAGTTTCCAAATGTTTAAATAAAACCATTTTTGAATGGGCACTTTATGTTCCTTTTTTTGTTTTGCCCTTCCCTGGAAAAAATCTTTACTACTTCCTTATTTGACGCCCTACATAAGCGATCACCAAATTACGTCCCACCGGCCCAAGGCCATCTTAAAACATACATTTAGAAAGCGTGTTAGAATACTTCCTTTTTAGAAAAACGTGATCAAAATATATTTTTGTTTAATTACGTTCAGAACATTGTTGCATCTAAACATTCTGTCAATCATTAACACAATTTTTTTTAAAAATTGGAAGTATGGCACAAAATACTTTCCAGTCAGCAAATACAGCATATACAATATCACAGCTCAATAATGGTTTAATGAATTTGACTGATACTGCAGGATCCTCTTAAATACAAACAGTTTGAATGTTTATTCTTTTAAAAGAAAATATTACGTCATAGGAATTTACCAAGAAGTGAATTATCACTTCTTTGTCATATTTTTGAATGGTTGATGATTTTTTTAAAACAAAGTACCTACTCATCACGTTTTTTCGATTTATTTATTAAAAACAGCTATAACGCAATGCCGAATGTAATCTTAGACCCGCGAGGCCAGGGTATAGGGGCGCCAAAATTTGAGAGGCTAAAATTTGTTAAAATTAGTTACAAGTTTGAAGCTACATAATTAGGCAGGCAAAGTTTATATGCGTATTTTAACTAACCCGCCTGGGCTATTTTCACAAAAAGTTAGAAGTATGTTCGGATTTAGTTAAAGAATACGAGAAAAAATTTGTGCCGTTCAAAAATTGTTAATTTTTTGCAATTGTTTAAAAATGTCGATTTAAAAAATATGGAAATCGGTACTATATATTGAAGAAAATTAAGTAAACAAAATTACAGCCGAATAGTATTCGGTATTCAAGGGTTAATTCCGCCCAGATTATATTTATGACGTCATTAAAATGACTGGTTATTTTTATCAAATACAACATATACAAAGTGTAATCTGTCTCCGCCAAAAAAACATAAATTTTTTTTTAATTTTTTTATTATATTTCTTTACTGTTTGCAATCTGTTAATACAATAAGCAAAAATGAGGTAATGTTAGTAATATGACATGCTATTGTTATCCAGTGACAACAATTTTAAAATTTACTTAATAATACGGAAAGAATTTAAAACTAATAAAAAAATTAATAAAATACGCTAATTTAGCTGACAAATGAAATACTTTAAATTAATAAACTATAAATTAGTATAGGGTGTCGTACACAACACAGAGTCTTATACACTAATATCTAAATGGTAACTGAAGTGGTTTGAATCTTTTTAGTCTATATATTACTGTACTATTGTCTAGTAGATTTACTGCCAATGAATTGACGTGCATTTCCAGTCAAGCTAAGTATTTTTCACTGTAGTTCACTATTTCATTTTTCACTGTGTTCACTTTTAGGTCATTTCGAAACATAAATGAGAGAGGGTCCAAGCAATCGCCCACAAAAAGTATTTTGATATCCCAGCAGAAACAAAAATGTTCGCCCTCAAAAGTAGTAAAATCTATGTAGGGTTGAAACTTGGTACGTACCGTCAGATGGCGGGTCTCACACTACGTTTTAAATTTGAGCTTCATAGCTTTTTAGGTTCCTAAGATACAGAGGCCTAAAAACCGTCTCCTGTAAACATAGTTCATGCTTACCAGTCCGAGTGGCTTAGTTGTCTAAGGCGTTCTACTCGGAGGTTGCTGGTTCAATTCCCAAGGACGTCAGTTTGTCAATTAAATTAATTTAAAAAAAAAATTAATTGGGTGGTTAATTGACTAAACTATCGGCATGTGGACAAGAACCAAAGTAATCGGTTATGCTTGTGACGGTTTTCTGCAGTTTCGGCATAGTTTCTATCAAAGTCCGGTGGCTTAAAATATTAACTTAATAGTCTTGAAACGATATTATTCGAGCTGTTTAAAAGTTGGAAGTCTTACTTTTGCACTTGTCAACCAAAATGTCATTCAAAAAAAGGTCATCTACCTGAACGCAGGCCGACCGTAACTATAGGGACATAGACTACATTATTCTGATGTTTATTAAAATCATTAAAGTCGATTAAAAATTATATATTCTGTATAATAGTGCATTTAATTCGCTAAATTTCCAAAATGGCTTCGGGATGTCGGGGGGGGGGGTGGTTCCCAAATTCCAAGTGCCTATAGAACCCGGGTCTCTAAGTCCGGACCTGAGTCCACATATAAATTCCATGTGTTTTAGGGGTCGGCAAAAAATGCCTAGGTAGGCCTACTTTCCAGGCTTCGATCTCCCCTACACTACTACTACTAGTTAGTGGTTAAATTTGGTCTGACGCCGTGCTAGATAGATCGACAGGTTGTAGAGGCTGCCCTGGATGTGCGGCTGCAGCCGAATATGATTGGAACTATGCCGATATTCATCTGGAGTTCGTGCAGGAAAATGCAGAAAGCCTTCTCAAGCATAGCCGGTTACTTCGTTCTTGTCCATACGTCGACAGTTTAGTCAATTTACCGCCCCTTTTTTTTCTTAATAATTGACAAACTGCCGATGTCGGGATTCGAATCCATGACCTCCTAGTTTCCAAGTAGACATACTGCGCAGACATAACGCCATAGACCGCTCGGCCACTTGGACTGGTGACGCCGTGCTATGTGATATAGAAGTTGTGTGACGATATACACATCAGTTTTTTATTATGATAAAGTATATACTTTTTGTTGTAAACAAATATTTAACAAACAATTTTAAATTTGTTTTTACACATTGTATTTAGGATAGTCATATATTTATTATCAAATAATATGATATTTACCTAATAAAAATTCATAAACATGAAATACATACAATAAAGAAAATTTTACAATCACAAATATACTCTCAAATTTGTTGATTGTATCCACTGAAGAGACTCATTTTTATATCCAGTTTTCCAGTATTCCAGTATTCATGAGATACCCGAAAATACCCGTTAAATAGAAATACCCGTTGAGGATTCGTTCGCGAAATTTGTGTTCAGACCTTAATTGTGTTGTGAGTAACATAATATTTCACCTCGCCAAGGACTGATTTTCTTAAAACGCTGTTACATATTTTTTTTTATTTTGTTATTTATAAATACCAATTTTCATGTCTCTAGCTTTAAATAAATACGGAACCTCAATACAAGCTTTCACCGTGGATTTGACCCTATCTGGGGTTAATTTTCAAAAATCACGTATTTTTAGCGAATTTCCTGAAAGGAAATAGAGCTATTGGTCCCGTACCGAAGTCAAAATTTCGCAAAAATTTCTTCAAATGTCCATCGATCCTACCTAGTAGATGTCAAAAATCACCATCTGTAAAATTTATATATATATATATATATATATATATATATATATATATATATATATATATATATATATATATATCTATGGACATATATATATATATATATACGTATATGTATATATGTGTCTGTAATCACTCTAGCAGTCACAGTTTTCATTTTATCGGGATGAAATTTGGTATTCGAGGCGCTTTTGTTATTCAAAAGGTCAAGTTCGTTAATGGGTAAAATCGAACAAGGGGAAAGGGGGATTTAGAGGCAGGGGGAAACACAAAATTTGACATATCTCCCTTAATATTAGAAAAATCGAAAAAATTATAAGAAATAAAGTTGTAGGTATTAAGTTTTACTGTAATTTTGTTTCTTATCATTTTTTCTGTTACCCTAATATTTACAGAAATATTGACGGTTTAAGATTGAAAATTAAATTCCTCACTATCGCTGTACACATTAGAGTTTGAGCAAAATTGATAAGGTGATGAATTATAGCAAACATAATTTTCTTCAACTTTATTCCTTACGCATTTTTTGATTTTTCTAATATTAAGAGAGATATTTTATATTTTGTGTTTTCTTCTTTCTTTATGCCCCCATTTCCCCTTGATGTATGTCATTTATTATTAATAAAATTGGCTTTGCAAATACTAAAATCATATTCGACATTTCATTTTGATCAGACTAAAATTATGACCGCTAGAAAGTGATTTATGTATTTTAAGGAAATTCACTAAGTTGAAGCAGCTCCTGCGTAACGAATTTTTTTTTATTAATAAAAATGGCCTTGCAAATACTAAAATCATATACGACATTTCATTTTGATCAGACTAAAATTGTGACCGCTAGAAAGTGATTTATGTATTTTAAGGAAATTCGCTAAGTTGAAGCAGCTCCTGCGTAACGAATTTTTTATTTTTAGAAGCTTTTATTTAACTTGCAATGTATGTATGTATGATCAGGTCAAATCTTGCAAGCTGAATTAGAACCACTTCCTCTTATCCTACGGAGTTGAATTTTTACATGTTGGTTCAGTTCCGATGACAATGCATTATTATGTTAAGCATGACAAGAATCGACCAGGGGTTAGGGGGATTTAGAGGAAGGGGGACACACAAAATTTGGTAAAACTCTGTTAATATTGAACAAATCGAAAAACACATAAAAAGTAAAGTTGTAGAAAATTAGTTTTAGTATAAAAAGCTTGTTTTTAAAAATGTTTTTTTAATAATAGAAATTAACAAAATTTTGGAATTAAATTATTTGTTTACAAATTTAAAATAAATAAAAGTTTAACATTTCGAACTGTCAAAGTTTAGAAAAAAATTTGTCGCCTATTTCACCCCATTAGGGGGGGATTTTCCAAAAGACCATTCTTAGTGCACCTCTACGCTGTCTAATGAACATATCTTCAAATTTTTTTCTTTCAAACTTCAATAACTTCGGCTTGGCGATGATGAATCAGGCAGAACATGAAATATTATACATGTAAGATACAAGGGTATATTAACAAGGGTTGAATATATTAACCACAGAAAAACATTTTTGGTATAGGTGTTCATAAAATTACCTTATTAGTTCATTTCCGATTATGCGCCTGCCTGTTTGCCGTAGAGACGATAACTCAAAAACGAAAATAAATAACGAGCTGAAATTGTGTGCGTGTATGTTCTACTGAGATCTAAACTTCAAAATCATGAATGGGTCCATGTATGCTCAAATATAAATCAAGTACTCAAATATCTATCATTGAAGCTGTAAGAGACAGAAGAAAATTTTAAGACGTAAAATGTTTATTTAAAGATAAACAACTTTTGTTTGAACCCTTTTTTCATAAAATCAGTAATATATGTTCATATATGAGAAAATTGATGCATACGTCAGAATCATCCTTGGTTTACCAGTAAGCACACTGGGCTAGAATTCCAGAGGTCCGAGGTTCGATTCCTGATTTATTAGTTAATATTTGCATATCAATATTTAATTAAAAATGCAATGACATTTTTATCTATATAGTATACAATAGAATTTGACATAAATATTGTATTATAACGCCTAAGTATACACAAACATATAATATATAGAGTTTTATTTGGATTTTACATTTTAGTTCATTTCCACAAGTCTGTCTGTCCGTCTGTGGACACGATAATACAAAACCGAAAAGAGATAACAAGCTGAAATTTTGTATGTGTGTTCTAGAGCTAAAAATTAAGGTTTAGTACGTAAATGGACAAAATCGGCCGGACCTCCCAAACCAGGACAGGAAATATTCATCTTTGAAGGCGTAAAGGAAAAAAAAATTTTAAGATAAAAAGTATCCCTTTTTTATGTAAATAACTTTAGTTTTCAACTCATAAACTCAGTATATACCGGGTATTTTAACAATTAACTCCGTTAGTAATTATTTTCACTTGTTTTTTATTAAATTTCGAAACAAACGATCTTCGTACTGATAATTAATTACTTTGGGTATAACCAAAACACAAATACGTCCTCCTTGTGGCTTCTAATCTTCCTGAATGTAAATATATTTATTTAAGATCGTTTTATTTTATGTCCAAAGTTACATCACTTGCATTTCTTTTAGTTAATTGCGTGTAATCTATATATGCCTGTCAAACCAACTCGATTAATTTCATAACTTACCGTTTAAAGAATTTTCTTTACAATCTATGCTTGATTGAAATCACCAACGTAGTAGAATAAATGGATCATGATTATACAATAATATAATATGAGAGCCTTAACATACGAAAATGCCATCATGTATCATATAAAATAGGCATCCATAACGAATTGTATAATAATATATGAATTATATGATTTAAGAGGCTCTGTCGTTACACCAAATATTATTATAAGGTATTTTATCAAATCCCATATCAGTACTTATACTGACAGTCAGAAATTAAACATGATTAGTATCTGTATCCTCAATGGGATTAAGTAACATTAACTATATAAAGTAAAATTCATTCAGTAGAACGAACCTACATTCTTGCAAATAAACATAAAATTGTTTATGTTTTTCTGTAAATTTGTTTCTTTTATACTGAAAACTAATGGAATTAGAATACAATACTAACTGAAATTAGTTTTCACTTTTTAACCCGACTTCAAAAAAGGAGGATGGTTCTCAATTAGTCTGTATTTTTTTTTATGTTTGTTACCTCAGAACTCCGTCATTTATGAACCGATTTTGAATTTTTGTTTTAAAGGGTTTGATTCCCGATTGGTCCCATTGTCACCCAATCGCCTTCTGATGGGGGGATCTCCGGGAAATTGAGGAAAATCCTCATTTTATATGTGATAACCGATTTCTGCGAAATTTTTTTTTTTTTTTGAAAGGGTATACTCATTCATAATGGGAAAATAAAAAAATTTTTTTTAAAACCGACTTCAAAAAAATTTTTTATAAAAAAAAAAAACGACCCAAAAAAAAAAAAATTTTTAAAAAAAAAAACAAAATGCTTGTAACAAAAAATTGAAAATCTGTTATAAAAAAATGCACTAAAATTTATAAAAAAAAAAAAAACGGTTAAAAAAAAAGTGTTATAAAAAAATTCACTAAAAATTAGTTGGTCGTTTAGTAGGTCTACCCATATTTAGACAAATAAAATCAGTTATAGAACTTCAAAGTCACTAAAAAGCGAGAAATAAAACCTATTTTGACAAAATGGAAACCCGACTTCTAAAATCAAATATTCTATAACAAAAGATGCACTAAAAAGTAAAAAAATAATTGCATATTCTTGTGCCAATTTTAGTTCACCAAAGCAAAAATTTTTAAATATTTATGTACAATTATTGTTATTTTTGGAGGCGGTGTCCAAAAGTTATGTGAATTTCTCTATGTTGACACCGCCTCCAAAAATAACAATAATTGTACATAAATATTTAAAAATTTTTGCTTTGGTGAACTAAAATTGGCACAAGAATATGCAATTATTTTTTTACTTTTTAGTGCATCTTTTGTTATAGAGTATTTGATTTTAGAAGTCGGGTTTCCATTTTGTCAAAATAGATTTTATGTTATGTACAAGTATAATATAAAATTTCCATATGTACATTCGAGTATCGCAAAACATTACCGAGAAAAAATGTAAAAGTTAGGTATAAATTTTTTTTTTAATATATCGTAAAATTGTTATATTAAACAGATATTTGAGATTTTCGTAACAATATTTTTATTTTCATTATAGTTTCGCAATCGTTGTTGCTTCTTTAGAAAATATATAATATCCATCGTAAAAGTTACGCAATGGTCCATTACACAATTTGTTTTAAATTTCTTATAAGGTGGCGATGATCGAAATAAAGTTATCTGATTCCTTAACTACAGAAAAAAATCATAGATATAATATAGACATAGAGTAGACAAGCCGAGTCAAAAGTTGTCCTGCAAGTAGAAAGAGAATCGATGAAGTATCGCGATCTCTTGTTCATGTCTAATATATAATCTTTATATATTAGTCATTTAGAAAGAGACAAGTATACCTCATCGATGTTCTCTCTCTTTCTATTGACGGGGCGTTTCCACTTACGCGCGCGCTCCACTGACTTGCCTACTCTATATATATTATCTCTATGAAAAAAATACCAGTCCATTTTTGAGGTTCGTGTTTACAGCAAAAAATACGAGGTCTCAAAAATGCAGACTACTCTCAACAGTATATTTACTCTGAAGGATAGAGATATTCAAAGTAACATCAAATCCGTATTAAGTGTAATCATAACTCGGAAACTATCCGTCAATATATCAAACAAACTTGATTTTTGTGTTTTTTGGAACCAATTTTCTTAACAAACTAATTTTCATGAAAAACGCTGACTAAAATTGTTTGTGATTTCTTGATTTCATTTCTAAGAGACGTGAAAATTTTTTTGTTCCAGGTTTGATAACATTCAATATAAAAGTAATTGGATCCAAAAAAACACGAAGATTGTGCTAATTTGACGATCGAATGAACTCTTTATGAGATCTCGCGTGAAATCATATAAATCACTTGTACTCGTACAAGTTTTTTTTTTCAAACATTATATTATGATTTTGGCGCCCCCCTGAAAGTACCACCCGGGGCAGGTGCCCCGGTTTGCCCTCCCCCTAGATCCGGGGCTGATAACAGGTTGTATGTACCTCGTGTTTTTGGTTTAAGGAATTTAAAGTTAACTAGAGAAGGTAACAACTAACTTAATTAATTTCTTAAATATCCGGTATGTAAGTTTCTGAAAAAATGTTTCAAATAAAAGTTTATTTTTAAAAAAAGGAAAATTTTTTGTCTTTAAATTTTTTTGTATCTCTTTGCGGTTTCAAGTAGGCACATTCCCTCATTTGCGGGTGGAAGATCCGATTTTGCCCATTCAAGTTATGTTTTTTCATTTACGGACAGGTGGACATACGGAAATGAACTAATTAGATCATTTTATGAACACCTATACCAAAAATGATTATCTGCGGTAGTTTTGTTTAATCGTTACGAAGTTGGAAGTAAACTTGATATACCCTGGAATTAATATACCGGGTATGAAAACTAATGATCCAAGTCGACAGTTTAGCTTGTGCAAACACAATTTATAAAAAAAGAAAACAACGAATTATTAAAAATAATTTATTTATTTATCATCCAAATACACTAAATATCAAATCGTTCCAATGCAACTTGAAATCCTTCCTCCATATACTCTTCTTTTGTCACACATTTCGCATAAAAATCAGGATCAGCACTTTGTGCAATACCTCCTTCATATGCATAGGTAATCGGGTCTTTTGGTGACGTGACCTGCACATCATAATAACTACTAGTCATTGCACGTACATCTTTCTCCAAACGTTCAGCAAAATTTTTAAATTTTGTTGAACCACCCGTCACAACAATATTCTTAAATAAAACGGAATGTGTTTCTTCTGGACATGCATATATGGATTCCAATACCGCTTCAGTAATACCTTTTTGATCCAAACCAATATCTTGTGGATGAAATAATACTTCCGGAATTGTAATTCGTTCATTATTCATAATGAGATTTTGTGTTTCATATGAATTCATATTTTCGTCATTTGGATCTTGAAGGTAACCACGTTTCACAACATTATAATCCGGTAAGACGTATTCTTTAAGGATATCATTTGCTTTACCACGTAAGCGAGTTTTTTCTAAATCACTTTTAAAATCTAATGATACGTAACAACAATCTTCTTTACATTGATTCATTACGTGTGTTTCATCCATAACATTCAATTGTCTATACGAAGTAATCTCTTTTAATTGATTGGTTAAAACTTTTCCACCCACGTCAATTCGTCGTATCGCACTGCGAACTTTAACACCATTAATATATGGAACAATATGTGTAAAACTAAATCCAGAATCCACCACTAAACATCCCAAATGATTATCATTTGTTTGGGAATAATTAAAATGTGATAAATCTGTAGCGTTACATCGTAAGAGGGCAGGACATTCATACTCTTCAAAAAATATTTCGGTGATACCTTCCTGTATTGATCGAAAATTAAATATTGGTTCAGTAATGATGACAGGGACTTCGTTGAAATTGACTGATAGGGATTCATCGCTAAATATATAATCCCATACAGTTTTTTGTGTATCCCAATTAATTAGATATCCTCGTTGGAAGGGTAATATGTAATAGAGTCCCGAAGCGTCTGTACATTCATCAATTTGATTACCAATAAATGCACGACGTCTCTCGGATTTTACCTTCATTATACAATTTGGTACAATCATTGGTGGTAATTTTGGTTGATGTGAATATCCGCATTTTACTGTATATCCACCATTATCTAGTATCAGAGTGGGTGTACCACCAGTTGTTGTTATGGACGATGTAGACTCACTACGTGTGCCGCGTTTATTGCTACGTGGCGTTATTGGTGACGGATTCGATGAAGTTGGTGCATTTTTTCGTTTTGGTTGGACCATTCTAATTGCCGTTTAAATTCGCATGTGTTATTAACTTTTTGCCCATAAACTGAAAATAAATTTTTCGAATTAATATATTTTTAAAAGATAAAGAGAATGCATGAAATTTCCGGGAAGTGGGGGGCGGAAACAGTGTTGAAAATTTCCTAATTATTCTGTCACTACCGGTAAAATTCGCTGGCTGTTCTAAATAAAAAAGAAATAGCCTATTAATCAATTCAATTATTTTCGAAAACTAAAGAGTAGCATGAAAATCATATAAAGAGAGCAAATATCGGAAACTACTTGCCAAGTCGTTAAACCAACTGAATATGTTTTTGGGTCCAATTTACTTTATAAACTAATTTTCATTCAAATCGATAACTCGAAATTTTTTTAGTTTTTTCAATTTTTTTCTTAAGGGTTTTCATCCCCGATTTGGATGAAAGCCTTATATAAGGTAAATTGAACCCAATAAACACGAAAATTAGTGCCAATTTGACAATTTGGTGAGTGGTTATACGAAATATCGTCTGAAATCGTATAAACGTCTACATAAAACCGAATTAAGAAAGCATACCTCAGAAACTATTCGTCAAATCATTAAACCAACTGAATTTTTATGTTTTTTTGAATACAATTTACTTTATAAACTAATGTTTTTTCAAATCGATGAATTTTTGAAACTTGAAAAAATCGCAGAAAATTGAAAAATAATTTTGATTCCCAATTTATATGAAATTCTTTAAATAAGGTAACTTGGATCCCAAAAACACAAAAATTGTACCAATTTTATGATTTAGTTAGCAGTTCACAAAATATCGTCTGAAATCATATACCGGTTGTTTAGTTTACATCTTCGGATAGTAGATCTCCCACGAGTATGAGAGAGTACATATGTATATATTAAGCAATGTGTATGAGAAGGGGGTCTTATAGGTTTGTTTTGTTATTATTATTACATGTTATAACATACTGAAGTCTGAAAAACAGAACAAATCATAACAACTGATCTGTTCACTTAAAAAAACCCCATACATCACACAACAGTTTAACCTTAAGTAAGAAAACAAACCTATAAGACCTCCTTCTCATACACATTGCTTAATGTATACATATGTAATCTCTCATACTCGTGGTAGATCTACTATGTGAAGATGTAAACTAAACAACCGGTATATAAAATTTAACATATACCGTATTAAGAAGGCATATCTCGGAAAATATTCGTCAAATCATTAAACCAACTGGATTTTAGTGTAACTGGGTTTTAGTAATTTTCATTCGAAACAATGATCTTTTCAATTTTATATTGAAAAAACCGCAGAAAAACAAAAAAAATTGTGCTCTGTAAATATGCAAATTATTCAGTTAACTTCATTGACTATAAAAATGTATTGGTAGAGTCAAATTAGCTTCAAAAAGGCGGTTTCAGGCAGGTTTCTTGGAACCGAATTTTTTTTTTTTTAAATCGATTCATCTTGAAGTCCTGAATATGACCCTAAATTTTGACGGTCCGGCTCGTGACGAAACAGGGTCAAAATTGAATTTGTTTATAACAAAAAAGCGTTTTTTCTTAATATTTTTTTTTTAAACTAAAAACTTTAAAAATGACAAAGAATATTATTCAATTCTATATGAACATTAAAATAGGTTTATTAGAATTTGAGGAAAAAATTCCCTAAGTTCGAAAAATGCAAAAATTTTAAATTAAAATAAAAAATTTCTTCATTTGTTTTTTAACCATGGCAAAGTATGCCTTTTATATGTTAAAAATAATGTGCCAATTGTAGCCCTTAAAAAAATTAGGTCCCCAACAATTAATAAAATACCATGTCACCTATCTTTATAAATAAAAAGGGTATATTTGAACCTAGAGGAATAAATCTTTTTTTAATTGAAAGGTCTTCAAAATATCTATAAAATGAAGAAAAAAAAATTATTTTTTTAACTGTATTTTTTACCTATTATTTTTCAATTTGTTTATAACGCGATATAAATGAATTAAAAAAAAAATCAGTTAAGAAATTATTTAAATAAACTTTATTTTCTTTTAACTTATAGATTTTTTATAGAGAAAAAATATTCCGATACGTATATCAACTGTGTGAAGATAATCCTTGATTCGTTTGTTACTTCACTTTTAGAGTGCCAGAATGAGGTATCTAGCCTTTGGCTCAACCAAAATGGTGGAATCTGAGGTAAAACAACTAAAGTAGAGTTCTGTTCTGTCATTTGCAAGGAAGACGGGTAGGTTTGACAACGAACAAAGGGTTAGGGGAAACAAACTAGTTGTGCTAGAGGACAGAAGAGAATGGAGGGATGGGTTTCTTAGGGGTCGGTAAAGACTTCGGCCTCCCCTCTACTACTACTAGTACAAGCTTTTAGAGAAGCTTTTAGATTCATTGCATATGTTTATTATCTAGGTCAATTTTGAATGTAACACAAACTTTTTTCGAGTTTCCTTTTCATCAAGTGGAAGAGGAGTCATTATAATATGTAGAGAAATACAAATATACTCCCTCTAAGAATATTGAGAATCATAATCATCAAACAAACTATCCTGTCCCGAAAAGTTAATCTTCGATTACTATAATAATACAAAACAGTGTATACTTTCTAATTATTTAAATTACAAACGGTATTTACTTTCTAATTATTTAAATAAGGACTGAGATTAAGAGTTAGGTAATAAACAAAATATAAGAGCGACCGAATAGTCCGTGGGCGCACCTATATAATTTTGCATTTAATGAGCAATATTTTTATTTGATGTATTCCGGATATCTTTAAGTTAATTGGCGTACCAATGACCAGTTTTTGAAACTGTGATAAAACACTGAAGTGTAATATTACATAAACAAAATTCAACAGTATTATTAATTGTCAGAAAATGAAAAACGAATCGGTCGGAAATTTATTGGCATACCTCTGGAATAGATGAAAGGAGTTGACATACTGAACGAAAGTTTTTAATTTTGGAGTGTGCTAACATTTTTTAGTATTCAAGCAGCCGTTTGGTATACTACTAATTTTCAACACTAATGGCTGTTACACATAATTAATATTACGTAGGGTTTTTTTCATTTTTTAATTTTACTTGTTTCATTTTCAATATTGGTATGCCAATTAAGTCCAAGTAGCCGAGCGGTCTAAGGCGTTATGTCTGTGCAGTATGCAGTGTTTGGAAACTAGGAGGTTATGGGTTCGAATCCCGACATCGGCAGTTTGTCAATTATAAAAATTTAAAAAAAAAGGGGCGGTTAATTGACTAACCTGTCGGCGTATGAACAAGAACGGAGTAACCGGCTATGCTTGAGAAGGTTTTCTGCAGTTTCCTTCACGAACTCCAGATGAATATCAGCATAGTTCCTATCATAGTCGGCTGCAGCCGCATATTCTACCAATTCCTAGTCTACTCACAAATTCCTTCCACTCCACTCACATCCTCACATCCTAAGGCATCACAATGGACCTTATGGTCGAAGTGTAGCCCGTCCAGGGCAGCCTTTACAATCTTTGATATCTCTATCTATCTTGGTATACTACTAATTTTCAACACTAATGGCCGTAATATTACTTATGTATATAAGATGCATAATAATTGGTGGGCCCACGGACTAGAACACTATTTCGTTAATTTTGTATCGTTACTTAACGCAATATTTACTTATCATGTACGGACAAGTGAAAATAGATTTAAGAATATATATTCATTCTATTATTATTTTAGGCGTTTTACAATTAATTTAGTTTAGTGGTTTGAAGCTAATACCCTTAAATATTTTAACTAATATATAGGTACTTGGAGAGTAATAATTCAAAATATTTTATGACTATAAACTACAGTAAGTTATAAAACTTTAAACCAAATTCACAAACTTATAAACCTTAATAAAAAGCGTATTTTGTACAAGTGCAAGTATGTTACTTGTAAATTTAAATTTTAATGTGTTGACGTGTACAGAAACTATTTTTCGAATAAACCCAATGTGTATAAAGTGTTCCAAATATGGATGCCCAAAAGAAAAATTTAAATTCGTAAATGTTGTCAAAACAAGATGATAGTACAGTTAAAGTTCAATTATCCAGTTCGTTTTGAAGAAAAAACAAGTAAAAATAATAACTAACTGAGTTATTTGCATGAAATACAAGGTTTATACTGAATTTATGAAAAAAAGTTTCAAACAAAAGTAGTTTATTTAAAATAAAAAAGAATATTTTTAGTTTAAAAATTTTTTTCTATCTCTTACGATATCAAAGATAGGCAGTTTTGCCCATTTTCCTCAAACATGGTCCGATTATGCCAATTCAAGAACATAACTTTACTGTTTAGCCCTAGAACACACATACAAAATTTCAACTCGCTATCTCTTTTCATTTTTGAGTTATTGTGTTGACGGATAGACACATTAGCGGAAATGGACTGATTAGGTCATTTTATGAACACCTGCACCAAAATTATTTTTCTGCTATCATATGTTCAACCGTTACAAAAACGGAACTAAACTTAATATACCTTGGTATATACGGCAGTGCGTAAGGCCAAGTATATTATTTACCGGGTATAAAAAACCATGTTGAATTTACATTATTTAATTTCATCTAAGGACAAAAATTAATTTTTTTTACTATCTGAGCTAAAGTTTGTCCGATTTTAATGAAATGTTTTTTCAAACCCACTATTTTTGGGGATATATTTCATTTCCACATTATAGAATTGTATAGCATTTATCGATTTCGAGATGCATCAACCATGTATCAAAAACTAAAATTGATATGTTGATTTTTCTATCAAAATTGAATTCCTTGACTAAAAATAAAATGGGATTTGAAAAAAACATTTCATCAAAATCGGATAAAATATTGCCTAGACAGACTAAAAACCATTTGTTCGATTTTGGTGGTACCGTCACCAAACTCAAAATATTGTTTGGGGGTCCAGGATCAAAAACCTATCACTTAGAGATTATGAAGCTATTTCGAGATAAAAAGATTTGTGTATGTATATTTTTGTAAAGTTTATTTTAAAAGGGAGCCGCAATTTTAGACTACTGAAGCCCCCCCCCCCCCCCCCGCATGTTAAGAAATCTTATATAATTGTAATAGCTGGACGTTTTTACACCTGCAAGAGTCTTTAACAAAAAAATTCATTAATTTTGTTATTTATAGTTTAGTCTAGTACCAATTGGCGCTTAAGTACCGGAAATCATTCCATCAAAATTTTAGTAAATTCCAAGATTTTCTTTTTAGAAGTTAATTTTCAACAGGTAGATCCCCGAAAATATTTGCACGGGGACACTCAAGACTCTCGGTACGACCCTGTCTCTTAAACATCGATGAAATTTTGTTAAGGCATAGTTCGGGTCCATGCCGTAGATTTTTTGTGAAAACGTCCTTTGCATGATCCGCAGATGTTTGGATTGTTGCAGCCCGCTACATGCCCGATGGGCCAGCTACGTAATTACTTTGCGCCATTTTTTCATCTTTTCGACGCTGCCATAGCTCTCGCATCCGTTATAGACTCATTGGATTCCTTTCGACGCGAACATTTCTCTGACATGCGGTTTCTATAATTCCGAGCATATTTACGAGACGAAATCTTCAATTATTATGTAATTTTCAATTTAATACCTATTATCACTTATATTTCGGCTAATATTTTGTTTGTTTGACCTTTGCTTCAAGTAGTAGTGCTCCAAGCTCTTCACAATGACACCCGAACAATGTCCTAGCTAAATGCGTTTCCACGCTACATCAATTTATAACTTGACACAAAGCTAATACGAAAACATTCATTTGCATGCGCCTACACTGGTACGATGACGACATGGGCAAAACTAATACAGCGCGACAGACTCGTAAAGGCATGATCTATCTGTTGTAGGCTCAACTATTGTAAAGAGATTATTATTCTCGAAGTTATAAACGATTGAAATATAACGGTATTGCGCAACACAAGAATGTTCAACCGACCGCAAGTGTAACAATCAAATTGACGTTTTCACGTCAAAATGTAAAAATTAATTTTTTTACATAACTAAATGGATAAAGTAAATAGTTCTGAGCGTTTTTTCTCTTTATTTCGACTATGAAATGAACGAAGTTAGAATTTTCGGATTTAGATCAAATATGCGGTGTTTTGTTATGTAAGTTTTGTCCATTTTGAAGACAATTTCATAATTCCGCGATTGAAGAATTCCTCGTCCCTATTGGTAAAAATCTTGACCAACTCATTTTCACAAGCCTCTCGTGAGGCCAGTTTTTTACCATCAAGAAAATTTTGCAAATGCTTGAAAAGGTGATAATCGCTTGGTGCCAGATCTGTATATATATATATATATATATATATATATATATATATATATATATATATATATATAAATTACACGTTGTATAATATAATTTAAAATAATATATTTAAAGTAATTCAGTTTCGAAATAATCATATTACTGTTTATTCTCTTAGTTGATGATAACGATAATAATGTTGATAATAATAATAGTACACAAAATATCTACATAGAGGATAGCTAGAGAATAGTAGTTACTACTATCATGTAATATAAACTTTACATAACTCCACTATACTTAATACTTTATTTGATTTAAGCTCTAGTATTATCCAACATGTAAACCATTTATCTAATACATTTATTGTATGTAGATATGTATTGTATGTATATATGTATGTATGTATGCATGTAGGTATTGTAAACAGTCAGCAAGTCTACTCAATGGTGTAAGTCCATTTGTTATATAGAGAAGATAATAATAATTGTGAGCTTAAACTCAAAACTAGTAGTTGTCAAGTGGACATACATACCATTATATACCGTGTATATAAACTTACATAGTATATAGAAAATGATTTAAACTTGACAATAAAAACTTAATTGTACACAAGAGACATTCATTCATATTCGAAACGCCACTAGTGATAAATAATCAAACTAAATTTATTGAGTAAATTTTATTTGTCATAGCAAAAGATAAGTATTTTATTACAATTAAATATATCTAATATCTTTTAAACTCTAATATGACTGTTTATCGGAGAGTGTGTTCAGCAGAAAAAAGACCCTATGACACATGCCAGTGTTCGCAAGCCGGAAGGATTATTAATCACCACGTTTATTTGATTGTAAACGAAAAAAAAAATTCAGTAAAAATATTTGTTAAGTCAAACGCTTTTATTGTACAATTAATGACGTACTAAAAGCTAGAAAATAATACTTAGAATCATCTAGAACTTTGGCTGTCTTCTTTCTCCTGAATATTTATAATTAAATCTTTTGTTATGCACCTCACGATTTTATGTATTTGAATATGAAACCAAAAAACTTCCCATAATTTTTCACGAAGCCTCCACCAAAATTTTGAATTTCTGTTTCATGTTATATTTTAATGAGAATCAGTTGGGAAGAGGTAATTGAAAAGTGGGTTCAAGATTTGAAGTAAAAATGAAATGAAAGTTAAGTAAAACCTTTTGAAAACAAAATGACGTCGCAAAATACAACGCTTTCTTTTCTACTTAACGCCATTATTGCTTCATCGGATATATCAAATGATTATTATCCTAAATTTAAAAAAATGATTCGTTGCCAAATTTAAAACACTAAAAAAATCTTTAAAATTGAAATTTTGCATACAGATAGGTTCTTATCTCAAAAAAGCATGTTGGAATATACCAATATATCCTGGTATACTCGATCGAAAACCTATCCTAATAGAAAGATTAATAGAATACGAATTTATGGACTTTAAATCAATGTTTATTTTTTTGCCTCAAAATTCAATGATAATTATGAGTTTGTTGGTAGTTACAAGGTGTAACTTAGGAACACATGCACTGTACTACGCAGACATCTACATATTGAAATCCAAGATCTAGACTCGAGCACATTACAAGCACAGGAACAGAGCTTGTTAAATTTCAGAAAAAATCTGCCTTTAAAGAACCAAAAGCGGAATAAACATACAGATAGTAGGTCGATGTTTCCTCTCCCAATACCCGTGACATAACCTTCGCTCGTGACATAGTTTCATGGTCGCTCTCTGGTAAACAACTTAGTGAATACTGCTAGTTAATAGCCCCCTGCCTGAGATCTCAATAGTCCTTGTCATTTTCAATTACGATTTGTTTTTGTTTCGGACTGAATGTCAAAAACTTAATTAAAATATGAAGAAATTATTAGCTATATGTAAAATGAAAAGGTCTATTCGCAGTATTTTTCAAAGAAAAACGACTTCGTGAAACTCACTCTCGAAAAATTAGTCAACAACGAATAATATTCCATTTTATAAGTCTAAAATCAGTCACAAACTCTCACTTTTCGTTCTCGAGGATTTTTCTCGGTACGGTAAATATAACTTTACAGAGAGAGCCGTTGGTAGATTTATTTCTCATGAATGGAAGAATCAATCAACTTGTATTGAAATACCCATAAAGTACATACAATAAACAGTATACACACGAAATTGTATGGTTCTAGAAATTCAACTTCAACTTTGATAGGGAATAGAGTCGACAATAAATCAGGTCAAGCATTTGACCAGATATATACACTCGTCTATTACAATTAAGTTCGGTTTACCATTATTGTTCAATGTTAATGACAAACACACTTATTATATTGTTATTTAGGTTCCATACTTCCATCCTCCATATTGTTGCTGTATTGTTTTATTGGAAAATGTTATTACGTACATTCAATTTATTAATACTTATCATCGTAGTCTATTGACATAATTTTCCATCTTTAGGCATACAAGAAAATTTTAATTATTCCAACTACAATTCAGTTTGATTTATATTCAATTATAGATTTATGTCCATTCTCACCGTTTTTTAAATGTGCATTTTTCTATGTAATACTTATATTGAAGACTCTCTTTATGATTTCGTTTGTTGCACCGCTATTACAAGAGTAGCACTTACTTGAGACATACTTAATTTTAAACGTATGTAAACAAGCTACGATTCTAATGACTTTTTAGTTTCTAGTAACATTTTATTTTTTTAAATAAAAAGTTACTAGAAATAAAATATTTAAATTCTTATAAATGTAATTATTCTTTGCTTACATATAAGCAAAGTGAACTTATTTTCTCATTCGATTTTTTTGCATATTCATATTTGGGAGATGCCCCTGAATATGAATCAAGACTCTGTCCTACAAAAAGCCTTTTTTGCTTTTTTTCAAACCTAAAATTGTTTATGGCACGGAAATTAACGAAAGTTTACGAAAATGTGACAAGATATTTTTTTGTTTAAAATAACCCTAAAGCATTTAATAATAATAATAAAGCATTTAAGAACTGTTTTGTCTATTAAAGAAAAGCTTATCTAATGGTGCAATACAATTTGTCAGTTAAGAATTACTTAAAATTAAGCCTTACTAGAGGATGATTCCGTACGAATGTGAATTAGATTCTGGAATTCATCATTTTAAATAAATATATTATCACCATTAGTTTCGCCGTCATATATCTTCTTTACAATGGACCTTATGGTCGACGTGTACCAGTCAAGGGGTCAAGCTGTCTAAGGCGTTATGTCTACGCAGGATGCCCACTTGGAAACTAGGAGGTTATGGGTTCGAATCCCTACATCGGCAGTTTGTCAATTATTAAGAAAAAAAAAGGTGGTTAATTGACTAAACTGTCGGCGTATGGACCAGAACGAAGTAACCGGTACGCTTGAGAAAGTTTTCTGCAGTTTCCTTTTTCCAACTCCAGGCGAATATCGACATAGTTCCTATCATAGTCTGCTGCAGCCGCATATCCTACCAATTTCTAGTCTATACACAAAAATTCCTTCCACTCCACTCACATCCATAGGCATCACAATGGGCCTTATGGTCCAAGTGTAGCCTGTTCAGGGCAGCCTCTACAATCTATCTATATATATCTTCTTTTTCTTCCATAGCCTCCTAGCCCCGAGAGAAATGGGAAGTCGTCCAATGCCTCGCAGTCTTTGTACTTATTATTTATTATAAGTTTAGTCTAAACTTTAGAACGGTTGAAAAAATAGATCGCTGATCAGGCGGATCCACGTATCTATCTGTCTGCCTATTCATTCGTTCGCTCATTTGTCGGATAATTGACAAAATCGATCCGCTAGGGCCTAGGGAAAGAGGAAAAATCTATCTTTAAAACAGCAATATATATAAAAAAATTTTAAACAGAAAATGTTCCTGTATACTTAATAGTTTTGCCACAATTTCAGCTCAAACAGTGTATAAAGCATCTTTATACACTACTCTGCATTTTTATACACCGCAGTACGTGTGTAAAAAGTAAAATAAACAGTTCACAGTTGATAATGAGCTCAGTTCAATGGATATTATAGAGTATATATAGAGTCTTTAAGAAAGTAACTCAGTAACTCAATATGAACGAAGCTTTTCGTAGATTTTTAAGGCCTTCTCTACCGAGAGAAAAAATTTTAGGCTAGATCCAGGAGTTTCGCTTAGGCAACTAAACCTACAAATGACTTCACGATGTCTATCTGAAACAGAATACGTTTTATAAAAAGCATTCAAAGAACATCCTCAGAAGCTAGTTCTAGGAATAAACGGCAATAACCGGAACAGATACCTAAAACCTTTACTGAAGACTTCTTTAAGTTTTTCTTTATTTTGGGTTGTCCATTCTTTTCCACAAAAAAAAAAATACTAATTTTCCAAAATTTAAGTCTCAAAATGACAAATTGAGTGAGTTAAGTTTAAAAAACTTAAGTTCCATTTGTGAGAAAAATCGAAAATTATCAAGACGCACTTTACTCTGATCAAGCTATAGAACCTTAAAGGGTATTTTTACAAGATGTCGTGGTAACGCATATC
This sequence comes from Nineta flava, assembly GCA_963920215.1. NCBI lineage: Eukaryota > Metazoa > Arthropoda > Insecta > Neuroptera > Chrysopidae > Nineta > Nineta flava. The sequence goes on from OY986042.1 coordinate 36,531,074, forward strand.
TTAATTATGAAATTTTAATGTTTAGGATTTTCATTCTCGAGATTATGTGTTCACGCAGAGACACAGGCTATTGGTCAAAGATGATATTTTTGACAACAAACGACCTCAAAATGTAAAGATTGAAAACTCGATAACTCTATTACAAAATTATCCAGTAATTTTTACATCAACAAATTTGACAATTTTTAACCTTAGAATGAGAAGATCAAAGTAATATATTTTTGAATAATAATATATTCCTTTTAGGGGAATAAATTAATATTGAATAAAAATGTAGGTATGTGAAAAAAATTATATCAATTTTTTAGAAAATACATGTTTTAATATAAAAAAATAGCAAGAATATTTTCGTAAAATGAATAATAGCAATCATTTCCATCCAGAACAAAAATATAATATTAAAAGAATTTTATATGAAAATTCTTTTTTATACCTAAGCTAATAAAAATATATAACATTCCATTTATGAGAGGTAAAATCTGATGTCATTTATGATCATATTACAAGAATTAGATATTATATAGAAACCACCTGGAATTCATATAAAAATAACCAGAATATGTGTATAATGCTTTCTAAAATAATGCCCGTTAAAATATAATATGATACGTGGATTATCCTACATGAAACGATAACTTAATAGCAAAATATTGAATACATAGATTATATCCTAGATATATTTTTTTATAAGTTTTACTTAACTTCAAAATTCTCTTTTGTTGATATAATAAGATCTGGGCTTAGCCAATATTTTTTAAGCTCGATTACACACACATAACAATTGTGTAATTTCCGTTTAAATTTTAATATTCGTATACAATACTTATGTATATGGTACACACAATACTACATAAAAAATAGTGTTATACAATAACTATTATCTACTCCACATTGTACTCAAGAAATAATAATATTTACTCAATGGTTCTATTTGAAATCTAGAAGATTCAAATCAAAAGTAAACTACACATGGAAAAAACAAAAGGAAAAAAGATACGATAGGAAAAAGGAAATTTTGGCTTTTTAAAGCTTAGGTTATTACAGAAATTCGACGTATACCTTACTTACATTTTCAATAATTCCAGTTTCTTCACAATACAAACTGTTTCGACACTAATTAATTATATATTTACAAATTAAAAAAAGATTAATGGTAAAAAACGAAATATCTTTATAATTATATTTATTAATGTTAGAAATTATACACAAGTTAATAACAAATACTTTGACTTTTTCGTAAATAATTATTTTATAGCATTTTTATACATAACCTAGAAATTTACACCGGCATACTATTGATCAGAACCAATATAATGTATCTTATACATTAATATGTTGTTTCAGAGATGGCAGCAATGTTTAAAGCTAGGATATAAACCACATTGGATATTCAATAGTCAATAACTTACGAAATTCTGTTTTTGAGACATTATCAAATCAGGCTGCTTTAATATTTTTATAAGACTTGTGCTTTTGAGAGTTTAGTTTTCGCTTACTTATCAGTAGATTTTAATTTATATAATATGGATTTGAAGATTTTGTAGATTAGAAAATAGAATTAATGTAATATGTTCCTGGGTGTTGTATATTTCCAGCCGCGTCTTAAATCTCACCATCAAAAAAAGCCTCATTCAAATACACAAATTCATGTATATAAAAACTTTTAAAAAAGATTTATCTCTCATAAACAAAATGCTCTATAAAAATATGATAAATATTAAATTTGAATAATTTAAACTATAAAAAAATGACACTTTAAAGCTTTTCTCATCATGGATAAGGAAATCAACTATATAAACATTTTAAAATAATGGCACAATGTTATATATAAATAACGCTTTCAAAAAAAATAAAAAGTACATAATATATTATTTTAAACTTTATATGACAAAAGATTTATGCAACTTGATTCGCTCAATTTAAAAAGTTACCTGTTTAAAGTTTACTAAAGTAACATTTAAATGTGACACCGATTTAATGATGTAGAAATATTTATCATTTTCAGTTTGTTTCAAAATATATACAGTATGTACATTAAAAACGTGGTTCCTTTATGAGTATTAAATATTTAAATGTTGTGTTAGTACTATGGACCAGAGAAGTTCATATCATTTAAAAAAATTTTATAATTGATCTGGCTGTTGGTTCCTTTTTAATTTGGATTTCAAAAAAATTCTTCAATAATAAATAGTTGTTCATTAGAAATATTGTAACATTAGAAATATTGAAATTTTCTTCGAAAATTTGTTTCAAAACCGAATGAATAAGGCACAAATCAACTGTAAATTTAAAAAAAATTACATCAACTTTAGTGGCCAAGTGTACAAACTATTGTATAAATATTTTACAAGTTTTTGTATTATGATTTTTAAGTATATTTCGATCATAAATAATTTTTAAGCATTTTCTACAAAAGAGCTTTTTACATTATTAGTCAAAAACAGTAAATATACAACTACTCTCAAATGGCGTAAGAATCGTATTTAAACAGGTACAGCCTGTATACTATTCACTTGATATTTTTATTATACATATTGTTTGAAGCAACTTCATCTTTTCACGAACTTTTAATTAGATGAACTTTTTCAATTATTGTAAACTAGGTTATTGCTATTAAAATAATAATTATCTGATTAAAATTTTACTATATCTCAATGGTAAAATATAAGATTAACAAGTAAAATTATAAAAAACTAGGTTAATTGCTTAAATACCCGGTATATACTTAGTTCATTATCAATGCAACTATTCAGTTCATGAAAAATCCTTAGGACAGAAGAACAATGTCAAATGAAACTTGTTTAAAAAAAACATTGTTTGTACTTAAACCTTTTCGTTTTGAATTATCGTGTCTACAATCAGACATGCGGGACTAAACTTAATATACTTGGTGTATATTGCATATATATAGGGTACAAAAATGCATTTTTTATTTTAAATAAAAAGTTATACTAGCAGAGCGTGGTTTCGATCCACGGACCTCTGGGTTATGGGCCCAGCACGCTTCCACTGCGCCACTCTGCTCTATGATGAAACATCCTAATATAACGTACTAAACTTTTAAAACAAAATGTTACAATTTTATATTCGTTAATGATTAGTAATTAACAATTACTTTTTATAAATTTAAAAAATAATGATTCATAAACAACGGAATATTCTAAATCAATTGACATGTTAATGAATTTAGTTCGTATACTGACTATCAAAGTGAATGATAATTTTCTATTATACAATGTAAGAAAACTGTTTATATTATTTATAATATAGGAGGCTGACAAAATTTAATCAGTGTTTTATTTTTATTGTACTATTTTTTTTTATATAAAAATGTCTGTAATTGGACTTAAATTTTGGAAACATAGGGATTCAATTACTGTAGATGAGAATATAGAAAATGGAAAAATGACCAAAAAGCATTCGGCAAAGCATGGAGGCGCAGGTGATGCACCATTAACTTCATACCGACAAAGAAATAGAACAAATTCATTTCGAACAGGTAAAATAACAACATTAAACTAAAAATACTTAAAGGAAAAATATCATTTAAAACCAAATGCACATTTCGATTTCAATTTAAGTTCACATGTTAATTATAAACAGAGAAATAATGTTTATTCTGTGATTCGCCAGTTTGTTCATCTGTCCCAGGCATTTTTCTTCGAACTTATCGTAGTTAGTTTTGAGATGCAATCAAACAGAGCCTAGAGTATCAAATAAAAGCTTGTGAAAATGAAAATTGAATAATATTTACCTGGAGGGTACTTAAGTGTGTTTTAGAAATTCAGGATGATAGTCCCTGAATTTTTTGTGAAGAAAATTTTAAATAAAGAATATTACTAAAAATTTATGTTACAGTTTTTTTACGTTCTCGTCGCGGCATATACACTCAAAAATACCGAGGTTACCTTAAGGCTTAAATTGTTTCATAAAATGCAGCTTTAAAATAATATTCCAACATGTCTCGGAAACGATTGTAAGAGATTTGAAATTCTTGGATATTGGAATGAACTAAAGTCTCATCCCGCGTATATTCCACATAAATTTTATTACTTTTTTAATGGGCTATAAATTGATGTAGCTTTATTCTTTTTCAAAAAAATAATTGGAGTATAAAAAACTAAAACAACACATTTTTATTGCAATATAAACTAAAAAATGCTTCTTTTTTTAAATTGAATTGTCATCAATTCTTAATACGCCATCAAAATTTCAGATTATTCAGACGCCCGGAAGTGGATAAACATTGACAGTTTCTTGGATACATAGAAACAAAAATCGAAAACAAATTTTATCCACTGACATTTATTACAAAAAATTCAACTTGTACTTTCATCGGAATCGGAATTGTATAGGAAAAGTTTTTGGAGAAATCTCTCATAAATAATTTGATTTGAGAGATATCTCATTTCCCTCAGATGAATATTTACCCATATCCATATCCTTGGAATATAGCTTAGTTCAAGCCACTACATTGCACCAAGATAAATGTATGTGATAGTGCAAGGGCGTGCACAGGCGGATGTTTTGTTCAAACACCCTCCGAAATTTTGTCCGCAAATATAAAAGAACAATTTGCGTAAACATGGTAATTATTGATAAGAAAATACTTACATGGTCAAAATTAATTTATTTTAATGTACACCTCCGTGATATGTACTCAATTGTAGCTCAATTAATGAGCTACACATAAGCACAATACAAAAGAATTTCGTTACGGTTCGATCAAAAGAATATATATCGAAAATCCAAATTCTCTTAAAGACGAGTGCGATCGTGCTATATGAGTGAGATTCCCGCTGCCACGAATGAAAAAACAATAGTACAATGCATTCGGTTTCCAACGACAACAGAAGTGAAGCCTTGAAAATTCGGACTGTACCTTGTATACAGCGAAAGGGTGCGTGTGATATAGAAAATACTTGAAATGAATATTTTTGTAAACTTTATTTCACTACTTTTTGGATAAAAATTACAACTTTTAGATTATACTTTTGAATTGTATTAACTTTTTTATTTCAACAAATGTTCACTTGTTACTGTGTTAATGTTAGATTGTTACTGTACCAATGTTGATGTGTGACTGTGTACGAACCGTTGTTGTCTTGCTTTATATATCTGAAATGCACGCGTTCTAAGAAGGTGTGAAATAATTGAAATGTGTATTTTTGTAAACTTTATTTCACTACTTTTTGGATAACAATTACAACTTTTAAATTATACTTTTGAATTTTTTAACTTTTTTATTTCAACGAATGTTAACTTGTTACTGTGTTGATGTTAGATTGTTACTGTACCAATTTTGATGTGTGACTGTGTACGAACCGTTGTTGTCTTGCTTTATATATCTGAAATACACGCGTTCTAAGAAGGTGCGAGAATCGCATCGAATATTCTTTACACTACGAGAACATACCTATAAAGTCTATCCGCTTTTATACGTGAGTATATATGTAATCCCTACATATATGCATACGTAAGCATATAAAAAGAGACAAAGATATGCGTGTATACGTAAATATATCGTTCTACACTGTACCGCAGGTTCAATTGCAATGTTGACACTGATGGGCCAGATAGGGGTATCTGATGAATGAGTGTGAGTCACTGCAGTATAATTAAGGCTGTTAGAAAATTAATAACAATTTCAATTTTTTGATTTAGCATAAGAATAACCATAATTTGTTGTTTATAGGATGTAGATCAGCACCACCATCATCAAATTTGTCTGGTACAAACATAAATCGAGTATATCTAAATACATCCGAAATTGAATCACCTGTTTATCAATCAACAACAATACCACTTGATGAAAGTGAACAACAGAGGCAACGATTTTCGTTGTTTAAATGGTTTGCATGCTTCAAATGTTCATCAGTTAGAGATGATGAGAATAAAAGTCCTTAAAGTGTATACATTTTAAATGTTTTATTAAATTTTTTTATATCGCATCGAAAGTGTTGTTTTTAATTTCTAGAAAATTGTTATAAATAATTAGAAATGGTAGTCTAAGCCAGGAAAGTTGCAGATGCGAAATTTTTGACATCAGTTTTTTTAAAGAAGTACTTAATTTAGGTACATGAAGAAAGGAAAAAGATGGTAATAATTTTTAAATCTTTATATTATAGTCTAATATTTAGTATGAAAACTTAAAATTTGGTGCATTATATTTAATAAAGAGCAATGTCGCTGCCTTTTCAGGTCCCGTCCCGTTTCGCAAAGGTTCATAGCTTAATCCCGCGCTAAACAGGCTAAACTGCTCCGGGTGCATCGATTTTAGATGATTCCTCAAAGACGTAGTTGAGCGGCCCTTGCGAGAGTATGTTTTATGGCATATTTTACACTGCGATTTATCACGGGTATGCTCATCTAGTTTAAAATAAGACTAAATCACACTTTGCGTTTGTAGTGAAGTGTTTTTTAATAGATACACTTGCTAAATCTCATATAAATTATTTATTGAAAATCATCGTGTTAAAAGATATGATTTACGGTCGCATTCTAAATCATCTGATGCACTGACAGGCCGTGTGTCCGTATCTTTGACACCGATAGCATCGCATCGTTGCTGGAATGAACGGACGCACCGGAATTTTCTTGTGAATGCCAGCATCGATTGTTGCTGGCAAATCTATTTTGTTAAAGGTAAGTTGGAGGAGAGGTGAGTCTTTCAACTCACCATCCTGCCTTCACTTAATCCTTCGGGCCTCAACTACTCCCTGGTCGGACAAATTTTAGATTATATCATAGATTGAGCAAATCATGAGGTCTCAGAAAATATCACCCACTGAGAACTGTTTAATATTCCATGGGGCGATACTTCCATCTCATGATCGCCTAACATTTTCAGAGATAATAATCGGTCATTAGTGATCTTGTCGCCGAAAGTTTCGACCAACAACTCATTGTTAACTTTTTTGACGTCTTTAAGACACCGCACAACCTTGTATAATTTTTTTTCTATTAAAAAGGGGCTCACTGACTTAAAGCCGCTTGAGTCACCCTTCCTCTTTATTGGGTGTTTGTAATTGCCATAAACTTAATTAAAAAAAACCAGCCATCGTGTGCAAAGGGGCGGGCTGGAATAGCCGGGAACGGGTTTACCTTCGGACTTTAATAGTCCTACCCCAATACTCTGGGGCCCGGCCTCCACTTTACCAGCCCCGGAATACGCGGACGCACTGGAGCTCGCCCGAAGCAATGCAGATTTCGATCTCTGCATCCATTGCACACTATCCTACCAAGGACCGACGTGGCTGGTGGCTAAGTGCCGATCACCCTGCCTCGGCAGAGCAAGCTCTCATCAGATCTCAGAGAAACTAAGGCCACACCCTCAGCTCCCCTCACTAACTCCCAGCAGGGATGCACTGGACCGCCAGTAGAAAATCTTCCAGAAGACTTTGTCAGTCAGATGAAGTGGCCGACAGGTCATGTTGCGACAGTTCACGAACACCGCACACCGAAACCAACGATGACGATGATGACAGCGCACGACATCCGCACACTGATCCCAACGTTGATAAGTATGGGTCCGTTAGTTTCCCCTTCTGCTGGCTTGCAGGCTAGGTACTAGGCCCTGCCACCACGAGAAGGTGGACCCACGGGAGGGCCTACATACTTATTATTGTAAATATAAGTTTTTCCCTGCAAAATATCAAAGTGTTAAAATTGGAGGATTCTCAAAGTCTTCCATCAGAGAAAAAGATTGGAAACCCCTGACTTCCCAATTGTAGAAGAATCCCTAATAACCAAATCCTATTTCATACTCACAACTTTAAGTGAATTTGAGTTGAAATTCTGAAAGTAAAATATTTTAATTTCAGTTCAATCAAATGAATTTACGAACTAATTTTCTACTGAAGTTTTTATCGTTTCTACCTTTATCATAGAAAGAAAATTGTGAAAATGGAATAATAACAACCTGACTGCAGTAAAAATACAATTTAATTTATTTTTCTAGAAAATAAATGTTTAGTACCTCTTTAAAAAAACATGAAATGCATTAGGAATTACTCTCGACTATAATAATAATAATTTGAAATAAACTGTCTAAAAGTAGCTTTAATAGCTTACAAACTTAACTAATGTATTGGACTTGGAATAATAGAATGTATTCACATTTCTTACCTGAAAATCAGGTGAGTAATAATTATTTTTTGTTTCCAAGGTGGTTTCACTAAAATATGTTTTACAGAGAAATGAAACTTCATATATTCGAGGTAGGTTCCAAATTTCACAGACGTTTGTCTAGTAAACGGAAGTCAAATTGTTCGGAATCAGAATTGCATAAAATTTCTCAGGTAGTAGAAAGAATCTGCGTAGGTAGTCTTCTTGCAGTAATCGTGTTAAAAAGTTTCAGCACAGAACCCACATCAATTATCTGAATAGGCTGAGATTGTAGACTATACTTTTTTGACTTGAATGTCTATCTTGTTCGCTTGGATTATATAACAATGCTAATCTTTTCGTTAATCTATTAAACTAACTAAACGGTCAGTATATTTTGGTTTATTTCAATTGGCCTAAAAAAATTCCAATGCCAAACGAATGCGAGCGCTACGGCAGCGTCAAAAAGGAAATGAAAAACCATACAAAGCGATTATGCAGCTGGCACATCGGGTATACAGCGGCCAGCGTTGGGTCAAATGTATTCTAAAAGCTGGTATTCAGTATTTTAAAAGCTGGTTTACATATTTCCAACATCAATTGACCTGCCAGTGTCAGTTTTTCATAATTTTTGGCATAAAAGTAATGGTTAGTTGCTATAATTGGCAAGGCTGTTCACACAAAACAATTACTGGGTATTCTTTCAAAGGTGGATAGTTTTTCCCCTTTTGAGAATACACACACAAATTTTTAGGGCGTTATCTCTTTTCTTTTTTGAGTTATCGCGTCATACGGATAGACTGACATTCGGAAATGGACTAATTAGGTCATATTATAACAACTATACCAAAAATTTTTTTGCGAGCGATATTTTCAATCGTTGCAAAGTCGGCACTAAATTGTATATACCATTTTATATATTACACTAAATATAAAAAAGTGAAAATAACAGCTAACTGAGTTACTTGCTTACATACCCTTCAGTAATACCCTCGTATATACTGAATTTACGAAAAAAAAGTTTCGAAAAAAAGTTGTTTATTTTTTAAAAAGGTACTTCTTTTATCTTAAATTTTTGTTCTATCTCGGTCGGTTTCAATGTTTTTCCCATTTTGCCCATTGACGAACTTGACCTTACTTTTTAGCTAAAGAACACAAAAACAAAATTTCAACTCGTTATCTCCTTTCGTTTTAGAGTCATCATGTTCACAGAAAGACAGCCGTTGCAAAAGCAAAGTCGAAACTAAACGTAATATACACTTGTATATTTACATATACCGAGTATAAAAAGTCTGAACTAAACTTAATATACCCTTGTATATTTACATATACCGGGTATAAAAATATATCTACAAAATGACAGACACAGTCCCATTTTTTGAAATACCAGAGACTACTAAGGGAATTACAGCCTATATAATACAGTATAAATCGAGGTCGTGATAAGATGAGAGCATTTTTTTTGATACACTAAGTACTTACCTACTTGTTAGTTTTTTTTAATTAGCAAGTCGACCATATATCATTACGATTAAGTAGCAATCTGGAAATCTTGGGACTACGCCAATGAAAATTCTACATTGTATATTAACTAACTAACTTCGTCCTTACAGCAGCATTTCCATTGAGTATCCACCAAATAAAATTAGTAAGTAACTACTGTGCTATTCGAATTTACTTTTTATGTCTAAAATAACAGTTAAACAGTAAGTAATTTTTATTAGTTTTTTTTGTTGCCATCAATATATCCATTAAAACGTCAATAAATTCTACGTATAGATATCGACTACCAAATATACCTAATACACATATTGAATTCACTCAAATCAAATAATAAAACAAGTAACGTAACAACTAACCGAGTTAATTGTTTGAATACCCAGTATATACTGAATTTATGGATAAGTTGTGCATAAGCACAGCTAGGCCATTCGACTGTGCTCGGTTGAGGCTCAATAGAATGCAGTTGAGAAGGGTGGTGGGGCTCTTGACAGGACACTGTCGAATAAACTACCACCTTCATAACTTGGGGATCTCTGATGATCCCTCTTGTAGGGCCTGTATGGAGGACAATGAAACCTCCATACATGTTATATGCACCTGCAGAAGCCTGCAGATATAAAATGTTTGGGTCCGAAACATTGGATCCATCAATCCTGAAAGAATCTTATAGCTTCATCTGTTTAAAGTAGCACCACTTACCAGGAGGAGTCTCGCCTTCGGGTTACAGGTTCTCAAGGAGGGTACAGAGGACCCCTTGGCCTAGGTGGTAGGGACCCGTTTGCGGAACCCCTCTCTCTAATTATTATTATTAAACTTGATATACCTTGTTTATTTACAATATACTGGGTATAAAATATATATATATATATATATATATAATCCAATGGAAATAAATCCATTTTCGTTAATCAAAAAGTAAATGATGCGAATTAAAACGTGCCAAAATTTAATTAATTTTTTATTTGCTATTTACTTGGGGGTAGTTGGAGGATATTTTTTTGGAAATATTGTATTACTTTGATTTTCTCATAAGAAGCTAAATCTTGTTTTTCAAACGTGTCTCTTATTTAAGGACGTTCATGCGTGAAATATAAAATTAAATATTCTTTGACATTAAATGCTTAATATGAAAAATTATACACATCTAGAATGGGAATCGAACACATGACCTCTGGCATTCTAGACCAACGCTCTACCGCTGAGCTGAGATGAGATGGTAGTAATAGGGAATATGCATGAAAATTTTTTTTCACATTTATTTTCAGAATATGAAAATACTGTTAATACTGTAATAATATTTAAAAACGAAATTAAAATCCGACAAATATCAAGGAAGCTATAAGCTTTTAAAGATTATTATCTGACTCTTTCTTGCAAAAATACTAATAAGGGAGTTTTACGTGTATTTTAAATGGTGAAAGTGTAATATCACGTCACATAACATATCAAGAGGGCTCTCACCCTCTTTATCTAATCGAGAATTTCAATCATTCATATCTCGCTTATTTTTAAAGTTATTTAAAAAGTAATTTTACCTTGATATTTGTCAAGTAAACATGCTTCAATTCAAGTGAAAAAAAAATGTTCATGCATATTCCCTATTCTTAATATTTGACATTTAGTCACTTTAATCTCGTAATTATTATGTTTAAAAATCAAATAGAGTATTTGATAGATAAAATTGTTACAACTATGTTAGTAAATTAGACACTTAATAAATATGAGTTTAAAATATTCTTCAAATATACAGTAATATATTGGAATTAAAAAAATAACGTTGTGGGACGTTAGAATTAATCATTGTTTATTTTAATCAGTATAATTGAAGATATCCGAAGTTTTCTCAGTGGTTCTTTAATTTTTGACAATATCTGAGGTGTCTACTAGTTTATACGGCTTCCCAAAAAGCTGTAATATATTTTGCAAGTCCTGTATCTCCACTGGTTTCAGATTTGTTGTTTTCTTAGTAGTAGTAATAGTAGTAGCGGAAGGGACGTCAAAGCCTGGCAAATAGGTCTTTCTAGACCTTTTTTACCGACCCCTAAAAGACAAGGAATTTGTATGTAGACTGTGAATTCGTAGTTTGTGCGACTACAGCCGACTTTGATAGTAACAATGCCGATATTCATGTGGAGTTTGTGAAAGGAAACTGGAAAAAACGTTCACAAGCAGAGCCAATTACTTTTCGTTCTTGTCCATATGCCGACAGTTTAGCTAATTAACCGCACCATTAATTTGTTTTTTAAAATAATTTAATAGACAAACTATCGCCGTCGAGAAACTACACGGACTGATTGTTGCTTTCTTAACTTTTAGTAGTAGGTTTCCATTTGAAAAAGCGCACAACTTCTAATATCTTCGTCATCAGAGACAAACATTAAGACTAATCTAATTTCATTTATTTGTATAAATTGTGAACTAAACTAATTTAATTTTTCTTATATAAAGAGCTTTTTACATAAGAACATATTGCAGCAACATTATGCAGCTACCTATTATGTTGCAAATGTGTATAGTGGTTGCAGCAACAAAAAACATGTCCTTGAACGGTTGCTGTAAAAATTAAAATTATTTGATATTTTGTGGGAGGAGTTAAATGTTCGTGTAAGAATTGGTCATATTATCTAATTTTTTATGCTTTCCTAATATTTTATTATATTTTATTACCTAGATTAGTTACAATTTACATTATATATTTTATTATTTGTAATAATAATATATAGATATTATCCAACACTAGTTTTTTACTAGATACATACATATAAATAAACTATACAAATTAAATGAGATAGAGAGACAAGATGAGAAATGATTGAATTTGTATGACTAGCGTCATAAAATAATAAAATAATAGTTTTATGTTCCATAATTTTGGTTGCACGTCTGTACAGAAAATATTTTGTAGGTGGAGTTCAATGTTGCTGCAACAATGTTCGGCGTCTGTTTCATACTTAAACTCTTGTGTATATGGGGAGTTCAATATGCCCCTTTAAAGTCATTTTAGAAACGTAAGAATATACCATCAAACTAACGTACAAAACTTCACATCATCATAAATTAATTAAAATACTCTGTTTTAACAGCTACTATAATTCAACATAACCTTATATGTCAAAGAACTACATTGTATGGTATATGTATGTATGTATGTATGAATGAAGAAAAAAAATGATATTCTTTGTTCTAAATGAAAAAAAGCTCAAAACTTTTATTTATTCAATGATAATAACATAATATATTTTTACAAAATTAACATTATACACTTACTCTTTTGTGCATGTATATTTACGGTGTGTTAAGTAATCTTTTAAAAATGATATATTAAACGAGCAGTGTGAATAATAATCATCCCTATTATATATATCCTACCTATAATTTTTTACTTCTTTTAAATTATATATATATTTTAGAAAAATTATGTTCAAAATATCATTCTGGTAATATTTAAACTTCCATAATCGAAGAATTAATATTATGTATAAACTCAGTTAATTATTTAAATGTTCTATATCAATAGGGAATGCATGAAAATTTTTTTCAGTTGAATTGAAGCATGTTTACTTGACAAATATCAAGGTAAAATTACTTTTTAAATAACTTTAAAAATAAGCGAGATATGAATGATTGAAATTCCCGATTAGACAAAGAGGGTGATAGCCCTCTTGATATGTTATGTGACGTCATATTACACTTTCACCATTTAAAATACACGTAAAACTCCATTTTTAATATTTTTGCAAGAAAGAGACAGATAATAATCTTTAAAAGCTTATAGCTTCCTTGATATTTGTCTGATTTTAATTTCGTTTTTAAATATTATTACAGTATTAACAGTATTTTCATATTCTGAAATTAAAAGTGAAAAAAAATTTTCATGCATATTCCCTATTTGCCAGAAAATTTGTGTCCGAGTTGCGGAGCTGCCTATTCTACAATGCACAAAAGGTCTCCTCCTCTTTAGAGTAGAGAAACATCTTTCAGGGGTCACAGGTAGACACTGGTAGTGTGGCTTAAAACATAAGGCGCTTTTTTATCACAAACTGATCATCGCACTAATCAATAGCTTCTATTACAGTGGAAAATTTTTGCGCTACAGATTTCCAGTGCTTATGCCATATCTCAATTCACAATTTTGGGCGTTTATTTTGACGAAGAAATAGTAGTGCTATCTTTTTAAAAGTTTCATTTATCCGGGAGTCATTACCGGTCTTCTCAGGCAGAAGCATTTGAATCTATTCGATTGTTTCTTCATGTGGTTTAAAGCAAACGTCAAGTTCTGTAATAACATATTTACTAAAAAGATCAAATACATTTTGACTGTAATATATTTCGGCAGTTTCTCCTGGAACGTTTACCTTTCAGTCGTTCCTGGAGCAACTATAAAAATTGTAATCCTTTCAACCTTTCTTTCTCAACCTTTTTTTTTTAATTAACGAGTTGTTAAGTTAATTGCAAAAATTGTTGGATACAAACTGGTACCTCTCCAATTTTACCATCCATGTAACAGTCATGGCTTTTTGGACGACCTTGTCTTCTCACCCCCTAGCTATTGTCATGCAGAATTTTTTTGGTTGTCTTTCTGCTTTCATTCTTTCGATGTAACTCAGTCATTCGATACGCCTTGCCTTCGAGAATCGTACTATATCTTGGTTGTTACAGAACTCATCCAGCTCTTTTTTGTTTCGTCTACGCCATTCTCCATCTTCCAAAACTGAGTCACATATGTTTGTATCCGGTGTTCAAAGACCCTGGAAGCATTAATATCTGTGGTATTCAACACCCAAGATTTTGCTCCATATATGACAACCGGCCTGATTAAGGATTTGTATATTTTGAGCTTTGTATGTCGCGAGGACGCTCTGTTGCCTAATATTCTCTGTTAGATATATTCTCTAATATTTCCAATGTCATTTTATTGCTGCATTCAGTTCCACCCCGATAGAGACATTGAATTTACTCTTTTAAAGGTTAAGTTATCCACGGACAAATGTCCATCTCTTTCATTACTAGCTGTGTTCATAAATTTGGTTTTGCATAGATTGATTCATATCAAGCAGCATCTCTTTTAACAATTGCTTATTGCAATGAGACAAACATCTTCAGCATAGGCACATATTTGCTTCATCTTGTAGGTGAAGTCTCCTAACACGTTTTACTTCATTATTACATAGTGAAGGAGTACATACTGGTATATATTAAATAAAAATTAAACAAAATTCCTCGCGGTTGTTTTCAACTATTCACCTCGAATCACCCTCTTAAATATACAGGCAGGATTTGTGGTATGATCGAAAATGGTTCAGGCAGTTCTCAAGATCTACCCATCTTAAAATCGTGCAATATTCGATGGATGTATGAATTCTTTCACAATAAAAAATTAATGTCGTACTATTTAACTATTTTATAAAGTTTAGAATCTGATACATACTTTTATTGATTTAATAAAAGTTATTATATTTGATTTGAATATTTCACAACTAGTTAAATATTGAAGAGTTGACGATACTTGAAAAAATTTGTGACGGTATAAGTGCTGAAAATCTCGAAGAGTAATTAAAAAAATTTTTATATATTTTTTTTTAATAACATTTTTAAACTTAAATATTCTGTAAAGTACTTAAATGGAAAAAGAATAAAATGTTTTAATGAAATGTTTTTTCGAAAGTAGATACTTTTAGATAGTGCTTAAAAATTGCAATATTATATTGGTGTCAAATGTGTATAAAACCACTCCGTACTGGATAAGAAATGAATCCCAATACATTTTAAGATATACTTTTTATAGCATATTAGCTTATATCCGCGGCTTCGCCCGCGTTTTATTTTTGTAACTCCGGCTCCCGGTCATTTTAAGACTAAAAACCTCAATAAAATTTCCTACCGCTTCCACTACTTTAAATATTTATCGACACTTCCACCAAATTTATATTTCAGGAATTATTTTCAAATTATATCTTTCTTTGCAAGATCATAAGCTTTTAAACAAAAAAAGTATAATCAAACTCAGCCCAATAGTTTTTGCGTGACATTTCCAATTTTCTAATAGTAGAGATATGTAATAGAGTAATCGATTAAAATGAAAACCTCTAAAAACCGGTTTAATATAATCTAGAGGCAAAAAAAATTAATGATTTTTATACTACAAAAGTTTGTCCCAACTCTAAAATGTCAAATTAAAAAAATCACGTACTCTGTTAAACACTGCCGAAAAGAGCGCCATGTTTCGTGACGTAATTAACTAGTGTGCTGTCTGTAAACTCATTATATAGACTCATTATATTACTCAGTACCATTCATCCGAAGTTAAGCGTTTTGTAACGAAGCGTTACAGAACGCGAAGCGATCTGTTTAACGAAATTATATTGACAACGTAAATCTATTATCTACGATAATGATAGCTGACAAATCTATGGCTAATTTCGTCATATCCTATCATGGCGTGTTTGAAATAAGAGTTAATCTTGGACAACTTTTAATAAGAGAATAATTTAAAATTGACCAGTAAAAAAACAATTTGCGCAATGCTTTTTCTAATCTTTGTAAATTAGTAAAAAACAGACCGTTTTCAAAACATTTCTAATAGAGATTCAATGTTAAATAAATAAATAAAATATTTAAATAGATACTGAAACTGAATGTCTGGACTGGAATATTGAGTGACCATATTATAGGACAATCCTTCATTGACGGATCTTTAGATTCTCCAAAATATTTGAGTTTGTTACGAAATAATATTTGGCCAACTGTTAGAGCTCTTCCTAATTTAGACCTGGAATCTGTATGGTTCCAACAAGATGGTTGCCCTGCACACAATGCCATGACAGTAAGGCTGTTCCTGGAACAAACTTTCCAGGAACGTCTTATGAGTGGTTTTGGAACCTTCAAGTGGCCAGCCAGATCGCCAGATCTATCTCCTAACGACTATATTTTGTGGGGTTTTCTCAAAACACAGATCTATTCGCGGAATAGGCCGGAAAATTTCCAACCATTAAGGCAAAGCATTGTTGACAGTTGTGCGAATATTTCCCCTCAAGTGCTAGAAAATACCCGGGTAGATTTCTACAATCGACTCGGATAATGTTTAGCAAATAATGGAGGAATATTCGAACCGTCCAAGGGATATTCAAAAAAGAATTTTCAATTGTTAGAAGTAATGCTAAGCTTAAGAAGACAACAATGAACATATTTAACCCACTCTCATTACAGTTAATGCAGTACTGAGTACAAAACAGTCCAGCAAGCATACACAACAGACATTCTTTATTATACAAATTGTGTATAGTTATTATAGTAATATTTAACATTGATTCTCTATTAGCAATGCTTTCCAACACGTATAGTAAACACGGTATAGTAAATAATTAAATAAATAATTGTTTTCATGTATTTATAAATGTATTACTTCATTCAAATGTTCACTGAACTGATTTGGTAGAAAAAATTGATACATGAAATTAAATACTCATACAGTCTGCAGAATTATGAAATCTGTATTAACAATTCATATAGGGCCATGATACTTATTGATTACGATAATCTTTAGTTAACGATTTAAAGCATAATTTACAACCGCCTCCATGTATGAAACGTCAGTTTTTATAATTAATTTGTGCCTTATAGATTCGGTTTTCGAAAAAATGCTTCGGATAAAAGCTTTTCATTATAAATATAATATAAAACTGAATGAATAAGGCACAAATCAATTCTAAATTTTTTTTAAATAACATCAATTTTTACATAAACCTTGATGACTGCTTCTATTTTATTTTAATAAACTAAGCATTTTTATGCATCAAACTTTTTATAAATGCACCAAAAATAAAAAAAACAACTGCTGTGCGCTAATGGAAGTGAAAAGGAATTTTTCGTGAAAATTTATTACAAAACCTCAGTGTAATATG
Source organism: Nineta flava (assembly GCA_963920215.1). Classification (NCBI taxonomy): domain Eukaryota; kingdom Metazoa; phylum Arthropoda; class Insecta; order Neuroptera; family Chrysopidae; genus Nineta; species Nineta flava. The sequence continues at coordinate 36,548,584 of OY986042.1, forward strand.
CATATACAAAAACCAACCAACGAACTATAAACAAAATAACAAAAAATTCTCATTTGTGGTTTGTTGAAGTATGCGTGTATGTGATTTTTGTTTATTTAAGCTACGTTTAAAAGTACTTATGTTATATCACACATATAGTCATATAGCTCGCGAGAGTAAAATAATACTTATATATATATACTCGTATATACCTTATACATAGATACCAACCACTAACCACCTCATGGATCTAATGCTGCTTTACTACGTGTGATTTATGTATGTTAGACTCCTCGTATTGGTACTACTAATCATAGGTCTTATACACTTAGATAGAGAATTGCCGATCCAATTAATCAAAAAATTGTGAGGCAGAAATATATACCTTGTTCAGAGACATGAGAAAGACACATGAAAGTAAAACCAGCAATAACAAGTGAAAATAAAAACTGATTTCATTGCTTAAATATGCGGTATATACTAGTATATGAAATAAAGTTTCTTACAAAAGTTGTTTATTTTTTGTCATTAAATTTTTGTTCTATCTCTTACGTTTACGTCAAAGATAGGCACTTTTGCCCATTGTGCCCAAACATGATCGGATTTTACGTACGCTTCCATTCAATAAAATTGAACCGACCTTATCTGCCCTTATGCCCATATTTTTAATGGAAAACTTTACATTGGCAGCGGTGAGAAAATAACCTACTATCACCTACATTTTTCTACACTTTCATCCTACAATATCAACCCTTAGCACCTTGCTGCACTTATGTCTAGTTCATCGATCATAAAATCGGTGTTTGACTATCGTTTTATAATAATGGCCGAAGTGAGAAAATTGTCTAACAAAGCAATAGTTTGTAGCAAAATGAAAATTTATTTAGAAAATATTGGCACCGCGGGGACCGCTGAATTTTACAATGATTCTACTTATCTCTGATATAACTTTCAAGTACTCTGAAAGGCATAAGTGAGAAAATCGTTGTTGAACTTTTGTCATCATCTCCCGGTCTAAGAGTAAAGAATCTATGAACTATAGTTACTACTGCTATTAACATCGCCCGCCATCCATGGTGCAGTAAAAAACTTCAACGTTCTTTTTTCTCTGGTTTAAATTTAAAAAAAAAAAAAACATATATACAGTTAATACCTACTTGAAATTATTATTTGTTTTTGTAGTATTTTAATATTTATGAAATAAAAAATTATACGGAAAAAATTTATAGAAGTAGGTTATCAGTGTCTTATTCAAAAATAATTTATATTATATGGGTTTGACAACCTCGAAAATGATTTATTCGACTAAGAAATATGCTATTTAGGATACAGTTTTGTAAGTTTTTCGTTTTGTGTATGTGTTTGTGCAGTGATATCGGAAGTATATAATGTAGATAAATGGTTGTTTAATCAGAAAGTGTTCCTTAATTTGTTTTCTAGTAGCGTTCAAGGTCATACCTGAGTTTATGGCTATTTGTTTGCCAGTGTGTATCATCATTGGGTCGATCCACACTATAGTGCCAAGTAAAATATTATCAAATTAAAGAAACAATGTGTGTATTCATACTATCGGTCACAGTCAAGTCCCGGTCCAATCACACTCGAATCACGATCAGTCTCGAAGAATATTTTTGAGTGAGATCGAACTGGTAACGGCATGTGAACGATAGTGATTTATGCTTCTCTGTTCCCGGTTCAGTCAGCTATTACTCACTGAAGCGATAAGAGCATCAAATATTGTAAATTTCAAAGATTTTATTAAATTCCTATTTAATAATTGAAAACATTTTATTATTTAGATAATCCTTTAAATATGACTAAACAAATGTGGACTTTTGAAAAAGGGCATAAATCCTTACATAGTATAAAATAAAGTCCCTCAGCTGCGTCTGTCTGCCTGTTCGCGATTTACTCAAAAACTACTGTACCGATCTTCATGCTGTTTTCACCAATGGATAGAGTGGTTCTCGAGGAAGGTTTTAGTATATTATTTGTCAAGTTTTTGTATATATTGGCTAAAATAAAATGATATTTGTTGTGTCGAAATACATATTATAAAACAAAGATAGATCGATAGATGGCAGTAAGCAACCAATGTGTTTAATATGCTATGCATAGATGGCAGTATACACAACATGAGTTCTTCAAAAATTTTGCCAATAGGTGGCAGTGCATACAACAAATATATTTCAAGTCCTTGACGGGAGAAAATATTATGTTACTTGGTTATAAGGGTGTTACAAAATTTTTACGGGCGAAGCCGCGACGTGTAATACTAGTAATTCATATTTTTAAATAAAATTTCTGTATCCAATTACAGTTTTATGGAAGAAATAACATAAGAATATTAGTACTTACCTGAATATTATTACAGTTGTGAATGACATAAATTTAATAAATTATTGCTATTTTTATAAAACAAAATATTATTAATTTTTTTCAGAATTGCTTATTGAGCTGGTTAAAAGTAAAACAGATTTATACAATTTGCAATCACCTAATTACAGTGATAATATTTATAAGAAGAAAATGACTGAACTGAGATAATATTCAGACCGAGATCGGACCGAGAACGAACCGTAATCGGCATTATAATGTGAATATCATTGGACTTTACCTGACTGGCACTATAGGATGGATCGACCCTTATGAGAGAAAAAAGCATTTTTAATTAGAATATCCATAGCTTTGTAGTTCATGGGGATCACGTAATCTATAACAGGGGTGACCAACAAGTCGATCGCAAAGCCAATTTTGGTCGATCGCTCGCGATGTCTTGACAAAAAGTAATTGAAAAATTTTTGGTAAGATTTCCAGATTTTTAAAAAATAAAGAAATTGTGGAATTTATACAATTTCCTTTTCAAAAAAGATTTAAGTGCCAAAAAATTTGCATATTTCATATGAAACAAGAGACATTAAAAAATGAAATTATAATTTTATAAACTGATTTAATCTTACAAGTCAGAAAATTTAAACAAGATTTTGGGAAATACGTCGACCGAGAAAAATACCCTAATATAACCCAATGTAGCGAATATATTTATTCTTGTTTCGGAACTTCACATCTGTGTGTATCGGCTTTTTCATACTTAAAGTTAACGGAGACTAAACAACGTTCTGTCCTGACCAGTTCCCATCATACTGAAGACTCATTATTATTATCTTTGTCTGGATATACACCTAATCCTGATTCCTTTGCTAGAGATATGCAAACTCAGTCTTCCCATTAATTTTAAGGCAATAAAATAAATTCTAAATCTGTCTTTATCTGTAGCTAGTTTAAATTCATTTCGACCCATTAAATACTTATGTTGTTTTTTACGTAGGTAGATTTTTAAAATCAAATTATCAGCCAAACTGTGCATTTTTATAACAACTTTTTCATATGTACACTCCCGTTCAATAAAATTGAACGGACCTGAACCTAATCAATCTCACACAATTTTGATTATTCTTGTAGTAAATTTTTACTATACTTCCATTTCTTTTTTCACACTTAAAATATATACTACATATCTTTGTATATAAATTAATCATTATACAGAGAGTTATAAAAATGAGGAGTTTTATGAAATGTAAGAAAATGAACATTTCAGGTCTGTTCAATTTTATTGAACGAGAGTGTACCTTCAAGCAAATAGTACAAGTCGATCGCGTCAAATTTTTAAGATAAAAAGTAGATCTTATACACACACAAGTAGGCCACCCTTGATATATAGTTATCGAGAAATCAAAATAACTCCAATTTCATGGCTTAAAAACTAAGGATTTCCGGCACTCGTACCGATGAGGAGACGGAGGTTATACATACTTGAATTTCAGCCAATTTGATTTGATTTATGAAGGATTTATACATATATGTACATTATATACGTAACTCGGTGTTTTGAACGGCTTTAAAGATGAAATTTTGGTGTAATTAAAGTATCGATAGTCTCTCATACAAGATGGAGCTACGAAACACTGGGCTAGTTGACTATCATATTGTATTGTTATTACAATTTATTTCTTCTTAGGTTTTTGTGTATACAATTTTTTTCAATTATGAAATTTTCATGTTGTTAAACTCAAATATTTAATACTTTATTGAAATTGATAAATGATGCTTGCGCTGAGGTTAATATGCTTGACTGTTAAACTTTATGATTTTAATTGTTGTAATTGTATTTATATTGTGCGGTACTTGATAAAATCAAAATATATTGACGAAACATCGTACTAGAGTAAATTAACATCGTTAGGTATTAGTTCCACATTCCTGATAATTCCTGACCGTGTGTGTTGGTGAAATATATGTTGATAGATTTCATTCATTTCTTAACAAGTAAAAATAACAAATAACTGAGTTAATTGAATAAATACCCAGTATATACTGAGTTCATTTTTTACCTGAAGTTGTGTCTAAAACATTCAGTTTATGAAAAATAGTTTCAAACAAAAATAGTCTATATTAAAAAAAGGCACATTTTTTGTCCTTAAATCTCTTACACGATTTCAGAAATAGATATTCCATTCCCTTTGCGGGTGGGTGTTTGATCTGATTTTAGAGCACACACAAAATTTCAGTTCATTACCTCTTTTCGGTTTTGAGTTAACGTGTTGACGAACAGACAGCCGGACGGACGGACTTGCGGGACTAAACATAATATACCTTGGTATATATTATATATAACCGGGTATAATAAACATGCTAATACGAACCTTTACTTCACATTTTCTCAATGCTACAGTATTTTTGTTTAATATATACATATTAGACTCATTTTGATTTAATTTTCCAACTTTATCAGCCCCGGATCTAGGAGGATGACCTACCCTGGGTGACAGTTTCGGGAAGTCCCAAATTCATATGTTTGAAAAAAACTAGTTTTACTGGCTGCATTCAGAAAGGTGCTGCGTGCAGTGCAGCAAAGTAGAATCGCTAACAACTTTGCGCAAAAAATTATTTGAGTGTCTAAAATTACGTCAATTACTTTCCAAAACATGACTTGCCGGAAGCTTTTCCTAATATTGGTATAGCTTTAAGGATATAGGTACTGCACATTTCCGACGACATCTGAATGCTGCGAGTGAAGTTTCAGCAAGCTAAAAATAATTAAAACCTACCTAAGTTCATCAATGATTCAAGAACGTCTACATGGCCTCACGATCCTAGCCATCGAAAATAACACTGCCTATGAGACGAATTTGTAGACTCATTCTCGGAAAGGTAAGCTCGACGTGTAAAGCTGTTGGAAATGAGTAAAATAGACTGCAAATTTATCATCTCAAATGCTGGAGGGAAGAGGCGCCATTGTAAAGTGTTTGCCCCGGTACGGAAAAATCGTAGATCCGGGGCTGTTTATAATAACTAAATAACTTTTCCCATAGTCATAATTAATTCCACATTGTATGAACAAATTAACAGAAAATTTAACAAATATTCATAATTTAAATTGTAATTTTTGCATATATTAAACACACAAAAATTTCTTAAATAATATATAATTTACGAATGCCAAATAATTTACCAAGCACAGAATAATTTTTAGATAATTATTCTCAAAACAAACCAAATATTTACTGCTTGGAGTAGAATGAAATACCTTTACAACATATTATAGTATGAACTTTATTTCTATAATATAATATAATATAATACAAAACTTGTAAATTTAGATGTTTAGAAATTGTGCAATAATAAATACTTGCTATTTGTATTGTATGGAAAACAAATTTTAAGATGATAAATAATGCAACAAGAAATTAAACCAAAAACCATATAACCAAAATACATAAATATATAAATATATGTATATATATATATATATATATATATATATATATATATATATATATATATATATATATATATATATTAGATAAAATATATATACAGTTGACCTTTTAAATCGGAAACCTGTGAAAGTATAAAAGTATACTATTTAATTTATTCTCTTGATTTCTAAATCGGACTAATCTGGAGCTGAAAAAATCCACAATTTTGTTTTTTCTATTAAAATATTGAAAAATAAGGGCCTCCGTTATTCAAATTTACAACTATTAATAGAAGTCTTCAGTTGATACCCTATTTAATTTTATTCGTCATATTTTCTTAGTCTTTGTCCAAATTAGCAACGAATAACGTATCCTGACAATATAAGAGTAATTTTAATAAGAGTGATGTTAACAAGAGTAAATTTGAATGAAAGCAATTTTAACAAGAGTAATTTCAATAAAATTTATTATATTTTAATTTATTTAAAATATAATGTTTAATTTTTTATTTATTTTTTTTGTGTGTATTGATTTCGATTTTCTATCTATTTCTAATTGTCAAATTACGACTAGCTAATTTATAATGATGATGACTACTGTGTAGTCGAAATACGTATTTCTAATACAAAAACTGATCTAGGTATTTAGGCAAATTTGAAATTTTATATTTAGAGAACTTTTTTTAATTGAGAGTGTATAATAATACAGCATATATTAGACAATATATGTGAATATATGCGTGAGAAGTATAGTACGTTATAAAAACTTGGCCAAGCATCTTAGTTCTGCAGATACGTATAATATGTACGTATAACATGTAGTAAGCTAAAACTTTTTGATTGGACTTTTGGGAAAGAACTACCTATCATCTTTTGGCCAGTAAATGTTCCACAATAACTTTCATGACTCTTTTTGATTACGTTTGGCAACACCAAAAGTTAAGAAACATAATTTTGCAACACCTGTATACGTAGTGTGAAATACAAAGTTCATTTATTGTATCATATAAGTTTCAAATCTAGTTTTCGATTGTTTTCTAAAATCGCTTCGAGCTATGAATCAGCTCATAGATCGTCATTAGAATTTAATAAATTACGTTCAATTCGAAAATAGATTTCTTAATATTGTATTATCAGTTTATAATTTAAACTTCTACAAATTAATTTGGAATGTTATTGTGTAGATAGAATGGGCCGTTTTACTTGACGAAAATCCATTATAATTATTAAATAAAACAAATATTTGAAATGTGTTGTAACAATATTTTTATTTTGACTATAGTTTCGGAAACAAAGTTCCCCGTCTTCAGAAAATATATAATAATTAATTCTCCAATTTATCTCATTATTATTATATATTTTCTGAAGAAGAAACTGTGTTTCCGAAACTAAATTCAAAATAAAAACAGGTAATATAACAACTAGCTGAGTTAATTGTTCGAATACCCAGTATATACTGAGTTGTATATCAATGATTGAATTGTTAACAATTCTGTGTATTCGTACTTTATAAATTTCCGAGGTGCATTTAATCAAAAATTATGAGAAAACTATTAAGTTTATGAAAACATTTTTCCAACAAAAGTTGTTTATTTTAAAAAGAAGAAGATATTTTGTTTTTAAATTTTTGTTATATCTCTTACGGTTTCAAAGATAGGCAGTTTTGCCCATTTTGCCCAAACATGGCCCGATATTGCCTATTTACGAACTTTAATTAGGACTAATTAGGTAATTTTATGAACACCTATAACAAAAATTACAAAGTCGTTACAAAGTCGGAACTAAACTTAATATACCTTGTATATTTACAATATACTGGGTATAATATTGTTACAAAAATCTCCAATATTTGTTTTATTTAACAATTAGAATATTATCGTTTGATACCGTCTAGAAATGTTATAATTTTACTACCTTTACCTTTCCTTCTAGTGTTGTAGTGTTTTTCTCAGAGACTATTTCACGTAAATGATCAAAATTTGGCATAATAGTGATATTCGTTGTTCCCCATATATTACCCAGATCAGGATATGTGGTTTAAATTTCGAATTTTTTAGGCATTGGATTATATTTGAGGGTTAAAATGTTTTTCCAAGGTCATCATGTCGGATATCAAATGAAAGCTTATTGAAGCACAAACTGTGCAATATAATGCTTTTTTTTTGGGAAAAATCTGCATTTTATAAACCATTTAAAGTATTTATTTCCTATTTTTCATTTTAAATACATTCCAATTTACCTACATTAAACATTTGAAATATATTTTTTTTTAAATTTAATTATTTTAAATATGTTCAAAAAGGCATTTTATCCACCCCTGGTTATGAGATCATGGGTGTATTTGTTTTGAGCGATTACAGAATTTTAGCGCTCACGCTTATAAGCGCAATATATTGACGTTCGTTCTGGCTTATGAAGGCTTACTCTACTCTTGAAAATGCCGATCGTTTTTGGAATTATAAATAAGTACATGAAAGCGTCAATTGACATCAATAATCAATATGGCGGATGAAAATAATTCTGCTGTTTTTTGAGTGACTTTAAAAGCCTCTAAAATTAGGGGTTTCTTCTAATAAGATTGTGTATGTTATGTGGATTTTTCTTGTTTATTCAGAAAAAAATTGATTTATAACATTTAAAAAATTAACAAATACAATGGAATACACTAAAACTGAGAGGCACATGACAGAAAAAAAAACAAAAGCTTATGCAGGGTTCTAGTCCGGGAGACCAAAGGGTTTTTTCAGGATGATAAGCATCAAGCTGGTACTTTGTCAGTAGCTACGTTTTGACAAGAATTTTGGAAAACGGTATCGAAATTTTGTGGAAGCTGTTGAACATTGAGGATGGGAGACTCGGAGTTCATTCCATTGATTATCTTACAATTAAACTTAAAAATAACTTGATGCTCCTAAACTTTGGATGAATCGTTTGGATTCACCGAAGCTACTTACAAAGTACCCTGAAAAAAAACCCTTTGGTCTCCCGGACCATTCATTTTGGAAGTTAGTACGATTTGGCGCTCACGTTTTCGCTGCCCTACCTCGATAGAGAGAGCGTCTGTGAGTGTGATGTCTATCGTGGAACTCAACCATTAGCGCGCATTGTCAGCATACACAGCGTCAAGACGAACACTAAAAAATTCGTTACGCAGGAGCTGCTTCAACTTAGCGAATTTCCTTAAAATATATAAATCACTTTCTAGCGATCACAATTTTAGTCTGATCAAAATGAAATGTCGTATATGATTTTACTATTTGCAAGGCTAATTTTATTAATAAATGACATACGTCAAGGGGAAATGGGCGCATAAAGAAAGAAGAAAACAAAATATCTCTCTTAATATTAGGACAATCGAAAAATGCGTAAGCAATAAAGTTGTAGAAAATCATGTTTGCTACAATTCATCACTTTATCATTTTTGCTCAAACTCGAATGTGTACAGAGATAGTGAGGAATTTAATTTTCAATCTTAAACCGTCAATATTTCTGTAAATATTAGGGTAACAGAAAAAATGATAAGAAATAAAATTACAGTAAAACTTAATACCTACAACTTTACTCCTTATAAATTTTTCGATTTTTCGAATATTAAGGGAGATATGTCAAATTTTCCCTCTACCTCTAAACCCCCCTTTCCCCTGGTTCGATTTTACCCTTTAACGAACTTGACCTTTTGAATACCAAAAGCGCCTCAAATACAAAATTTCATTCCGATAAAATGAAAACTGTGACCGCTAGAGTGATTACAGACACATATATATATATATATATATATATATATGTATATATATATATATATATATATGTCCATAGATATATATATATAAATTTTACAGATGGTGATTTTTGACATCTACTAGGTAGGATCGATGGACATTTGAAGAAATTTTTGCAAAATTTTGACTTCGGTACGGGACCAATAGCTCTATTTCCTTTCAGGAAATTCGCTAACAACACCAGATGATAGCGTGTAAGCGCCAAAAATAAATACTAATACACCTTATTTTTGGCATATATACAGAACCATATACATGTTAGATGTTTTCATACTTAATTAAAAAAACTATTAACGCACTCAATTATTTATTAATATCATTAAAGAAATTTATTTTATAGACAATATTCTTTTTTAAACAATCCACATATTCTCTGCAGTAATAAAAATATAATTTATTAACTAAAAAAAAATACATATATATATATATATATATATATATATATATATATATATATATATATATATATATATATATATATATATATATATATATATATATAAATCGAATACGGCGATGACGTGTTATTAGTAAATAACAATCACCACAATACGTATATAGCATAATCAAATCTAAAGCAAAACAAATAAATGGTAACCATATAATCTAATAGATTATTATTATATACGATTTTAACTAAAATAAACTACAAATAATATAATAACTTTCATAAATTTACTAATTCCTTGCGGTTTTCTCGTTTTTGGATATCTCATATAATATACAACAGTTTAGTTCACTGCTAGTTTATATTATGATGGTGTTGTGTGTGTGTGTAGTATGTGTATGTTGTGTGTGTGCATGTCGCTCGTTTTCGAAATATTTTACGACCTTTGAGTAATGTCCTGTACGACCCCAATAGTCGATTGCACGAATACGATACCAACCAATAGTTTGTTCTCTTTTATATTCTTCTTCCTGCTCAATTTCTCCTACTCCAGTATTTAAATCACGTACTTCTTCTTCTGTTACGACATAAAAAAATATTTTATCTATATTATATCTTTTCTTGTTCGAATTGTTTTTTTAGTTTAGCAGATATAGGTGGAAATAATAATGGATGGATGTTAACTTGAATGAATGAATGATAATGGGGTGAATTTGGTGCACTGTGACCAATTAGATCTATTGTGCTCCCCCATCTGGTGCCTGACGAGGAATGGTCTCTCTCTTAAAGCACCTCATCCAGCCCTGTTTCTTTCAGGAAGTATAGGATTGGGTCTAGAGATGGTAGCTTCTCTGAACGTATCTGATAGACTCCCAGAAATTTTTATTTATTTGTGTATGAGGGCGTCGCAGTCTATTAATAGATTCTCCGGAGTTTCTTCCATTTCTCCACAAAATCTGCAGTTGCGCTCATTTCCCAAGCCTAGCTTCCTAAGGTGTCTCCTGAATATTCAATGCCCCGTAAGAAACTTCGTCAATAACCGCAGTCTATTTTTGCTCAGACCAATGCAGGTTTTGTGTTTTTTGCTGTTAAATTTCCCGAGAAAATTATTGGCCTGCTTGAGGAAGGATCCTGTGGAGTGTGGCTATCTAAGTGTCTCTTTCCTTTCATGTCTACTCTGGATAGACGTAATCACCCAGTCCACAGAATGACTCCGGTCCTGTAAAGCTCAATACTCCCTTCCTCGCCAGACCATCCGCTATCTCATTTCCCTCTATCTCCCCATGTCTTAGGACCCAGCGGAGGGTAGCTTTGTTATTCTTACCTAAATTATTAAGTATGTCTAGACACTCTCATGCCACCTTTGAGCTGATGACACAAAAACTCAGTGCTCTGAAGGCCACTTGACCATCGGGGAGGATCGCTATATCGCAATTCCGATAGTTCCTTTCTAGGTTAACCTGGGCGCATTAATTCTGAGTGATTGATACTTGGTCTATATACACCTGCCCTAGTTCCTTATGCGTCTTTGACCCATCAGTATACCATTTTATGGTATGTTCTATGAGTGAGTACATCTTGAATTCGCTACTCCACTCACTCTTATTTATTTGATGAATAACAAAAACTCCGTGATGAATTGCTTCTCGAAGTTATATTTCTTCCATCCCTGTATGTCAACTTATAGCGAAACAACTTTTTCAAATGTCAAACGGAAAGTAGGTGCATAATACGCCGCTATTTTGCCGTTAGTTTATAACAATTTGTCGCTCCTTATTTTAAAGAGAAATCGAGTGAACACCCGATTTGTCCTTGGAATGAAAGTGGCAAATTTGTTTTTACAATCAATTCAGAGCAAAACAGCAACAAATCAGAAAAACATTATTTTTCCTGCCAATTTTTTAGATCACAACTAATTAAGATTGATCGGACACATATATAGGTAAAATCGGCAATGTGTAGGGAAAAATCTGAATTTGATTTGACATCTTATTAATTGCTAACTCATACGTACAAATTAATTTTTTGAAAAAAATCTGACGAAGGGTTTTCATGTAATTAATCATTAAAAATTAGAATTTTAACATATTGTGAATAGCAAATGTTGACTGAACGCATACATTTCGATAATGTTGCTCCACCTTCTATAGATTAAAAACTAAAAAAACTTCTACTTTTATAAATTAAATCTGGTACATTACGTTAAAATTTTTTTTAAATAGTCTGACGAAGATTTTTGTAAATATCTTAATTAAAAAGATAAAAAAATTCATGAAAATTTTCATCAAATCGTCAAAATACGATTATTTATTATTTTTAGTAATTAAATAATTACATAAATCCGATTACTAGTTATGTTAGATGCTATCTAAATTTAAATAATTAATTTACAGATTAAAATTTTTAATTTATGTTACAAAGACTGTTAGTTAAAGAAATTTACTGTACCGTTCGGTCAACCTTAACGACAATATAACAGCTAATTATGCGCTTATTTTCCGTTTGATTTTGAAGAATTATTTAGCTGAGTTGCCATACAAAAATATTTGACATAATATAATTCAAATTTATTTTTAGGTTAGCTTCTTAAATAGGACTATATTTAATTATTTGTATTTTTTATAGATAATTGCAAGATTTGCGTCTAAAGTCCTGTCTGTTCAATAGCTTAAAGTAATATCTTGCCCTTTAAGAAACCTAGAATGTTTTAGCTACTTTACTTTGCTGAGTAAGGGAAAGGCTTTGCAAGAGAAGTTCAGTCTTTATTCATGCAGTCTTTAAAAGTCTCATTAAAAAACGACAACAGTAATTTTCATTTTTGTCGATTATCTCAACGACCTTCATGCGTGAAACTTGATGTGGAATAAAATATTTAATCTTTGATATTTGACAAGTTTAAGAACGTAATTATGTTTCCTCAAAAATTCAAAAATCTTTTATCGATCATTTGAAAAAAACAAATTAATCAATTATTTTTAAAGTTATAACAAATTAGACACTGTGGTAAGTATTGTTTTAATTAATTGAATAAGGAACTTAATTAAGAAGCTTTAATTAAGACAATAAATTTTTAACTTTGTAGTGGCTTTTTTAGAATTTTATGAATGTGCCGTTCCCTTAACTTAGAATATTACCCCAAATAAAATATCTTAATTTTTCCAAAGAGTTTCTTCTTCGGCGGCCGTACTACAATACTTAACACATTTTTTACGTGTGTGTTAAGAACGTACATAAAGTTTGTAAACAAATTTCAAATTATATTTTAAAATGTATAATATCATAGTATTTTAATAGTAAATGTGGATTATTCAGGAATGGTAAACATTTACTAACGGTGAATTTAGTGAATACACTGCTAGTATTTTAGAATAAATAGCAAAAACTTTCTGTAAAGATTCCTATAGGATTTTGACAAAATCCACCAATAATCTCAACTGTTAAATTGAATAAAATTAATAAAATATAAAAAAACTGCATTTCAATCCAATTTACAATAAACAAAATTATTAACCAATTTAATTTTGCTTAAGGACGTTCAAAAGAGAAAAAAATGTAGAGAAGTTAAATTAAATGTAAATTAAATATGTTATACAAAAAGTCAATACGAATTCATTGGTATGCTTCTAAATGTTAGTTCCAAGGCATTTTTTCGTTTTTTTTCGATTTTGAAAATCATAAAATTAATAAATCATAATTTCGAATAAAACATACTTTAAAATGCAGAGTTTTTATAAAACTATGTAAATTGTTGTTAGGTAAACAAGGATATATTTGAGCCAAAGATGAAGGTAAGTTCAAATGCATTTTGGAAAGTAATAATGATGTAAGTAATTTTATCATTTTAGAGAAGCAAAACACAAGATTTTACTTTTTTATTTAAAACAAAAGAAACATTACGAGTCACGGCTCACGAGTATTATTATTTACCAAATTAACATAGAATACTTAAATCTAGTTTCAACATATACATTAAATCTGTAACGCTGCGGCCATGCGCAGTCGCTTGATACCTCCCCTTATCTCTTTCCCCGCAAAATGGGTCTTTCAACGTCCTTAAGTGATTCGATGAAAAAAAACATATTTTGGATTTTTGTGATGTCACCAGATATAAAAAATCTATTTTCTGACTAACACAGGTAAAATTTGTTCGATTTTCATGAAATATTTTTTGAAATCCACTATTTTCAGAGTGTACTTACCATTTCTACAAGATAAAAATGTATATTGTAGATTTTCGATTTCGAGATTGAAGATTCATGTAATGACTATGTTAATAACTAATCAAAATGTGCAGTTTTTCTGTCAAAATTGAATTACTTGACGAAAATTTAGTGGATTCGAAAAAAAAAATTAACCAAAATGGTTTAAATACGGTTTGGGTGAACCATAAACCATTTTTGTAATTTTAATGAGGTCATCAGGTTCCAAAAATGAATTTTTTTACCATAACAACTAAATTTTATACGATAACAACTAAATATCAAATTTAGACTGACTGAAATCGGTAAATTTCTCCGTTTTCATATGGTCCTGGTCGTCCTGGATCAGGGTTCTAGAAGGGTGCTAATACAATACAATACTCCACCTGTCTGAAGCCTCATCTCACTGACCCACCAGCGGTGTGTAATATACATCAAACATTTTCCGAACTCATTCCACAAAAATACTTATTTACAAAATTTAATTCGTACTTTCAAAACATGTTTTGAAACAAAATCATACTTGATATTTTTGATACATATTTTTGATTTGATTTTAGAAATAATACTTTGATTTAAAAAAAATACTTTGTTAAAGAAAAAATATAAATCAAAACTAGATATTATTTTCTTTTTTCAATTATTAAAAAAAACTCCTTTCTGAAGAAGAAAAATATTTCATCTTAAATATTTTCTCACATAGTTTTCTTTTAATTACGTGTTGAGGAACACAACACCCTACTTTATAATTTTTCATCAATTTAGTTTCACCAAAAAATGTTTAGCATTCACTGTTAAAGTTTATTGACAAATTTTAATGGAATGTAAATTAAAAAACATTTATAATAAAAATAAAAATCGCTCATAAAACATTTTTAAAGTTATAAAAATTAGCTATAATATATTTTGATTTATTTCAATATTTTTATATTTTTATAATTCAAATTATAAAAATGTCGTTTTTATTGATTTATTTAAATTGCACAGAGTATTAATATTATTATTGATAATAATAAAAATTTATTATATAATAACGAAAGCACAAACAAACACGATACTGTCATTAATTTAAAGATTAAATTTATATTTTTTAAATTTGTTGTGTGCAGTTAAAAATGATTTACTTATGTTTTTCCGAGAGTTTAAAAGATCACCGATCATGGTCAGGTGTTGTTACTCTTATGTTGACCTATTAATAATTATAAAATGTATTATTATTACATGTAAGAAATATATAATATACACTACACTATATAGGATAAATTGTGTAAATTATTTAGTTTTACAGTGTGTTTTATGAAAAAATGCTACTAGAAATATCTTAACTATTGACTCTCGAAGGAACCGGGGCAGGTATGTATAGACCAAGGGTCAAACACTTTGAACCTATGGACAAATTCCTCAGCCTCTTTCAGGGCAAAATACTGGCTGTTGAGAGATGTCCCCAGTTCAATCTAGATAGGAAGTGTCGGAATTGTCATGTAGCGATCCTCCTTGGCGATCAAGTGGCCATCAAAGCGCTGAGTTCTTACGTCATCAGCTTGAAGATAGTATGGGAGTGCCTAGACAAACTTAACAATCTGTGCAAGAATAACAAAGTTACCTTCTACTGGGTGCCAGGGCATGTGGGAATAGAGGAGAATGAGATATCGGATGATTTGGCGAGGAAGAGAGCATCGACATCAGGTGCGGAGCCATACTGCGGACTGGATGATCAATTCTATCGTGAAGGGATAAAAAAGGAGAACCTGGGCTCAGGCAAGTCAAGCATCTTCTCGGGAACTATAACTGTAAAAGATGCAAAACTTGCATTGGCTTGAGCAATTACGGGGCACTGTGGACTCAGAGGGTACTTTATTAACTTTGTGGAGAAATGATAGAAACTCCGGAACACCTCCGAATAGACTATATCGCCCTCATCATACACGAAATGATAAAATATCTGGAAGTCTATCAGATTTGTACTGGCTAACATCAATCCCTAGATCTAATCCAGATTCTGTACTTTCTGAAAGAAACAGGGCTGGACGAGGTGCTCTAAGACCAGTTCTCGTTAGGCACCAGATGGGGGAACACAATAGATCTTATAGGTCACATTCATTGATCTTAACTATTGTATAAGAGCATTTTTCGGAAGTGGGGAATGCGTGTGAATATTTTTCCCACCACTAAATTCAGTTATCATTGAATTAACAATTGGTTCACCAAATGGATTAACCAAAAATAGTAGGTATACAAAAAATTGGACAAAATTTAAGTGTTATACGCAAAAAAAAGGTGAAATTTTGAACTTGACGAAATCATCAAAAACAGTTTTGGTTCTATCAAAGTCAAATTATAACCGAGTCCAATGAATTTTTTTTTTAAATATCAAAATTGATACCAGAAATATATTTTATTGTATAAAAAAAAAAAAAAAAACATTTTTCTCTTATAGATACAGAAATTACGTAGTTTTCGACATCGCATCTCAATATTGACAATATCTAGTGAATTGACAGAAATAAAAATGAAATCCATGTACTAAAAATAATAGGTATCAAAATAAATTCCACTAAAATTGGATAAGATTTTGCGTAAACACGATTTTAAAATTTTTAAAATTATCTATCATATTCAAAACTAACCAATTTAAAAAAGTTTAAAACTTTAAAATATGTGCTTTAAGGATGTCATAAAACCACTTTTCGACAGATTTTGCTCATTTCGTTTTTACAGGCTAAAAATAACGTTTTCTAATAAATCCTGAAGTTTCAGAAGTTTTGACCGTTTAGAACGCGAGATAATTGAAAACAAAGTAATCATTCTCTCTAACTCTCTCTCATTAGAAGCATGTAAAACTTCATGCCCGTCCAACTAATATCTGTTGGTTTAAAAAAAATACTCGACAGAATTTAAAAAAAAAAAACTAGGAGAGTAATGATAAATATTTATTAATTAAATTTTTTTAAGTCGCTTTTTACCGTTTAGTTTTCGAAATACAAAAGTTTAAAATTATTTAATTACATTTATTTGTGTATAAAAGCAAACCGGTTTTTTGTCCTTTTTATATAAAACAGTGCTAGAACCTCATTAAGGTTAATGAAAAATTGAAAACAAATATTTAGCAGATTTCAGTACAAAAATCCAACAAGATAAAATATGAAACAAATCCAATTTTTGAACGTAATAACTTAATTGTGCACTCAAAACTGCTGAATTATTCTGAAAACTGGTGTTAGGTATGTGATTACCATAAGCAAAAATTATTTTGAAGTTAAACTTCTTTAGCAAGGCAAGGTGAATCGGAATTATCTTCATATCAAAATCTAATCGAGTCTAAAATACAAGATATAAGTATATTTAATTCTATCTAAGCCCGTTTTTACACGTGAAAGTTTTGATGAAAGTTTTCAATTGCAATAAATGTATATAATATAACGATACTTACATCTCTTTGTACCTGCAGAAATATATCAATCGCATGTTTTCTTAATAGCTTATGGCTCTCGTCTTGCTAAATATTTATTTCTTTGCCAACCAATTCAGTCACATGATCATAGTAAACCAATCACAAGGAAGTAAGCCAATCACCCTATTTTTACATCTAAAGTTACATATACTATTTTTACACCTGCAACTTTTGATGCGCAGTATTATTTAGGCATGTTTTTAGTTTGATGAACTAGAAAGGAGTTCTTTTTTGACGGAGTTCTATTTTTTTCATAAAATCTTGTATGTAACTTAATACGTAAGAGTAGTGTGTACGACGTATGAATATCCTACTTCCTTGTGATTGGTATACTCTGATCATGTGACTGAAATGGTTGACAAAGAAAGAAATATTAAACAGGATGAGAGTTATAGCTGTTAACAAACACGTGATTGATATATTTCAATTGATATATTTCATCATAAGTTGCAAGTGTTAAAATGGTCTAATACATAAAAAGATAGTCTGCTATCTTTGTAAAGTGTATATTGATATCTTTGTCATACAAACAACTTTTGATTGTGACTAGTCGTGTGTATACACACATTTCCATACATATTTATAAATATATTTATGTTTTTATAAATACAAATAAATAAATAGTTTCACTTTTCCAAATATTTGTACTTTACTATTGACGGTGATATTTTATCAAAAACTGAACACACGGTTGTGAGTGAAATAATTCAAAACAAAATAAACATTTATAATAGAAGTATAACGATTACAAATTATTGTACAGACATGGAAAATACAATACAACATACGGTCGCGACATAACAAGATAAATGTGGACATAACTGAATCTGTTCAACTTGTGTTCACTAAATAAATGAGATATGTTATATTATATATGTTATAATAATAATATAACCACACCCACCTATTATGTCTATGTATCCTGTGATCCACAACTACCCCCCCCCCTACCCCATCTACACGACACGACGAATAAGTATAACAGTTACAATGATGATGATGGTGATGATTTGTCATCATTTTTCAGTAAACTGGAGGAAAGCGATATTAATGAAATTATCAACAACATACATAATATAGATATTATATAATACAAAATTATATACAGTATGTTTATTAAGTAACAGTTTCAATGAGGTATATATATTGCAAATATTTGATCATACAGGCCAGGTAAGAAAAAGCTAGAAAAGGAATGAAGCCTAATACCGTTCTGTTCGATATTTAGGATTCACTTATAATTTATAAGTGAATATAACCCTTACATATTCCATACATACAGGATATAAAACCTTGAATTGCTGAGTAACATAATTACGTCAATAATGGACATCCAAAAATTCATAAATAAATAAAAGATAGGTGTATGTACTTATGTACGTGTGTTAGAAGTAAAACTTATTTGTCATGACGCATGCGTATTAAAAGTTTTAATACGCATGCGATAATTTATATATATTGGAAAAACAATAAAACGATCGAAGACATTAAATAAATAATTAAAAATAAATATTGAAGCAGTTTAAAAAATTTAAGTTAATTGTTATTGAATAAAATATTCATTACAGAAAATAAACTATTGATGCCATCTATTACTAAAAATATAATCTATTTTATTTTGCATGGTAGTGTCATCTATTGCTAAAATCAATAAACCCCAATTAACTGTTAAACTTGTTATTTTCATCTGCGTGCATGTTAAAATTAGACTCTCATGTTTCTCCAGAATGCTCCTAAAGAACTATACCTTTAAAAATGCACGACTTCAAAAATGAAATTAGGAAAACAATTTACAAAAATATTTAAATTGTTTTCTAAAATGCTGCAAATACGTAAGTGTCATTTCTGTTTTGACATCTTTAGTTAAAAATTTGGAGTTGCCGAAATAGCTTTTTGTGAACCATTCGGATCAAAAGTAGTAAGTAGGGCTACTATGAACTACTTTGAATTACTAGCGTCACAATATTAAAATTTGATCTTAATCAAATCAACCACTTGAACAGCGATATTATAAACACGCTGTAATTTTTTTAGTACTTTGAAAATCAAGTTTTTCTTTTTATTTTACATAATAACACAACCATTCAACCACACGTTTATTTGAAACAAATGCAGTAATTGTGGTTTTTTGTTTGTATAAACTTAACTATTATTGTTATTATAGAATTCTACTTATCCCCAAGAGATTTTCAACAATATTTTTGGGTCAATGAATATTATATAAATTGCATTTTTAGACAACTAAATAATGTCTATTATAATAATATATTTCAGTTGAATGACATTATACATGGAATCAGCAGACTAATGTCAGACTTTTAAATAATGTTAAAAGATTTTCTTGTATTTGGAACAAAAAAAACAATTATGATATTATTTTTCCTACATCTAAAACTTTTTACCTAGTTTCAATCTTGTGACAGACGAATTACCTAATTTACCCTGCACTTTCTTAAAGGCGTAGGCCTGAGTGAAGTAGATACAAAGTAAAGTATTATAATCACATCAGATTACGATTAGAAATTATTTCGAGCTCCTAGGTGAGCAATGGCTGTCCTGAATAGGACATACTTTGACCAGGAAGTACATTGCGATACTGAGAGGAACTGAAGCATCCTGGCTGCTAAACCATTTGGAGACTTAAACCATTTGGAACTGTTCAACAATAGCAATAGGGCTTTGAAGCCAGACGACCAGTCAAGTAGCCGAGCGGTCTAAGGCGTCATGTCTGCGCAGTGTGCAGTACTTGGAAACTAGGAGGTTATGGGTTCGAATCTCGACATCAGCAGTTTGTCAATTATTAAAAAAAGGGGGCGGTTGATTGACTAAACTGTCGGCGTATGGACAAGAACGAAGTAACCGGCTATGCTTGAGAAGGTTTTCTGCAGTTTCCTTCACGAACTCCAGATGAATATCGGCATAGTTCCTATCATAGTCGGCTGCAGCCGCATATCCTACCAATTACTAGTCTACTCACAAATTCCTTCCACTCCACTCACATTCTCACATCCTAAGGCATCACAATGGACCTTATGGTCGAAGTGTAGCCCGTCCAGGGCAGCCTTTACAATCTACCTCTTGACGCCAGACGAGTTTAGCCCAGAGAGGTCGTCAGAGACAGTTTGACCCAAAACAGTCTTTTGGAGACTCTTCACAATGACAGCATCTTGCAACAGCTGTGGCCTCGGTTCCCTAATACCCATAACATAAAATGTATATTAAAATATAGAGATATTTTTTAACTTACCATCTGGAACATATTGAAACGATAAAAATACCACATCATTACGATTAATTCGGGTAAAATTTTGTGTACCATCGGGTGCAAATTCAATTTCGTAAGTTTTTATACATCTGAATGGAAAAGAAATTATATAAAAATTAATTGTGTTATCTTCAACAATATAGCATTTATATATATTATTTCTAACTTACTTTGATAAAACATTTTTATCATTCCATATTAAAAGTACTTGATTATATGTGACATTAAATATTTCTAGTTGAGTGACACGTCCTGGTATTGGTGTGACACCACCACAAATATGTATTAATGTCACACTAGGTAATGTCGTAGTAAATGATAATGTATATTCGTGATTTTTGTTGGTTTTTACTGATGATAAATTCTGTTGAACGTGTGGTCCCTACGGGAAAAAAAGCATGTATAATCTTTATAAAATTTTTCTAAATTATTTTTACTTTAGATTATTTCATTAGAAAAAAACATTAGAAAAGAAAGTTTTTATTTTTCCGAATTATCTGACGTCAATTATATTTGTACATGCAAAATTTTCGTTTGAACATACCATGAGTTTTTTGAGAATAAAAAATATACTTTTAATTTCACGATAAACCCTTCTGCCAGCTAAATATCGAATTCATCAGATTTTCTTGCCGTCTGTTGTTTGCAAAGATTTATACAAACGAAATTCTCGCATGTATTACAAATACCAATTTTCAATGAGCATCAAAACAAGTTTTATATCAGCTCGTGAAAGTAACTGTTTTTTAAATGATCAGAGATAGAGCAAATCTATGGATTAAAGGTTATTTAATAGACAAAAATTTAGATATTGTACTATTTTTACAAGATTTTATTTTACTTGCAATGTATGTATGTATGTATATATGTATGCATGCCTGTATGTATGTATTTATGTATGTATGTATGTATGTGTGTTCGGGTCAAATCTTGCAAGCTGAATTAGAACCACTTCCTCTCATCCTACGGAGTTGAATTTTTACATGTTGGTTTAGTTCCGATGGCAATGCATTTTTAAGGGTAAGCATGACAAGAATCGACAAGGGAAAAGGGGGTTTAGAGGGAGTGGGAAACACAAAATTTGGTATATCTCTCTTAATATCGAAAAAATCGAAAAACACATAAGAAGTAAAGTTGTAGAAAATTAGTTTTACTATAAAAAGCTTGTTTTTAGAAATGTTTTTTTAATAGAAACTTATTGTGTCTTAGACTATAAAGCAAATTTAATAATGTACTAATAATTGTACATGTTAACTAAAGCTCAAATATCTATATTGTGTGAGTGTGTGTGTGTTTTTATTTGTCCGAATTGCTTGGAAAAAACTATAGGAGATAGCGAAATAATAATGAGAAAAGACCACAGGTAAATTATCAATACGACTCCAGAAAAAGTTCAAAATTCCTAACTGTTCCAAAGTTATAGCCCTTTTCTGACGGCCCATATCTCTAATATAGTTTATGGTTTCTATATAATTTGTAGTTTCTATAGAAATACCTGCTTTAACAAAATTTTGGAAAAAATTATTTGTCAAGAAATTTAAAATATAAAAAGATGGACATTTCAAACTGTCAAAATTTAGAATTCTGTATAAGAATTTTTTAGCTTAAATGCCCAGGCATTTAAGCTAGTCTAATATACGCTGAGTATTTCAGCTAGTCTGATATAAGTTTTATAAAAATGTGGAAGCGCTGTGAAGAAAGGTACCACGTCAAAATGTATAGATCCAGTAGGTATGTTTTTCGTTTCCCAGCGCTTCCTTTTTGTTATAAATATTCATTCATTCAAACGAACAATACTTTAATATCGATATTGAAAGTCCAAAAAATCCGATTTAATATCGATATTGTCTAAAAATATTAGTGTTTATTGAGCACCAACTGGAAGTTTAAATTTATTTTTGCTTCGGTTTTTATATTTAACCTCTTTGACCGATCGCGATTTGTATATTTTAGCTATACAACAAAAGTGCATATATTGCAGTCGATCATAAGAACGGAACCGAGTAGAAAGAAATAATATCCCGAATCTTGTTTTTGGCCTCAATTGATGAGGAGCGCTGGAAATAGTGGAAATGCAAACAAACAATCGTAGAAAATTTTAATCAATTTTAACAATAAAAATATTCGAAATTAAAAATTGGTTAATTTTATTGTTATTCAAAAATATTCAAAAAAAATATCCATGTTTTAAGATATCGATATTTTTAGGATATCGATATTGGTATATTGGTATATATTAAATTCGATTTGTCAATTTTGTGGTTGTTCTCAATAACGTTCGCAGCTATACACGATTTTTCGACTCTCCCAAATTTAACATGAGTCTATATTTGGTGAGACACGCACCAAATTAGCAACAAAGTGAGACATGCACCAAATTAGCAACGAACAACATATCTCTGACTCCATATCCCAGAGATAGTTACGATTAGCTAATGCATACTGATGATGACTACCTTGTAGTCGAAATACGTATTTATAAAATACAAATAATTGATCTAGAAATTGGGGCAAAATTTGAAATTTTATTAGTAGGTACTTCTTTTAAAAAAAAACTTTAAAAGTATTTAGTTCTCTCAAATTTAGGGTTTAATGTCTTATCGGGTGTGTATTTCCAAATAGTGAACACATTTTATAGTTTTTTATAAGATTATTATAAGTTTAGTCCCAATTACGTAATGCTTAAAAGGAATAATAGAAATATTCATTAAAATGTTCTAATTAGTCCATTTCCGAATACCGGTCTGCCTGTGTTTAGCAAACACAATCGAAAGCTGAAAAAGATTCCGATATAAAATTTGCTGAGTTTGTTCGTAAACAAAATGTAACTTCAGTTCGTAAATGGGCAAAATCTTGCAGGAGGGTGTGAGTGAATTAGTTTAAAGTCCATAAATTTGTATTTAATTAAATTAGTTTTTAGTTCGAAAATACCAGGATATTTTTCCCAACGTGGTGTACTAATAACATCAATACTTGATATGAGAGATCACACACATCTTGTTTCTTAGCCGTATGACGTCTCAGGCGCCAGTTCTAACTTGGTATTCGTGCCCCACCAAGATAAGTATAATATTTTCAAGTATTAATGTCAAAAAACTATTCCAATGTTCGAACATATTATTTAAATGTCAAATTAAGTAAAAACCAGTCACCTTCGTCAGTATAAATTAACCTAAAAGGCAATGAATAGACGCTAAGTTTACAAAAACAATTAAAATATGTAAAGTTAAATAGTTACAAGCTTATAAAAAACACTGAAAACAGAAAATATGGATAACACATGAAAATAACATCTAACTGAGTTAATGGCTTAAATATCCGGTATAAACTGAGTTTATATAAAAATCTTCAAACAAAAGTTGTTTACTTTTAAAAAACGAACATTTATGTTTTTAAATTTGTGCCTATTCACAAACTTGACTTTACTTTTAAGCTCTAGAAAACACACACAAAATATCTGTTATCTTTTTCTCGTTTTTGAGCTATCGTGTTTACAGATAGACAGACGGACGCCGGATATCCTGAAAATAGACTAATTAGATCATTTTCCACCGTTACACAATCGGGATTAAACTTTGGATTTACCCTTGTATATATTATATATATCGGGTATAAAAAGATATTAAACGTAAAGTTTTCTATAATATCTGATTTTCGATACTTTTTAGTGTCTGTATAAATTTGCTCTGAAGAAATCAAATCTTTCAACAACAATATCAACAACAAACCTATACTTGTATACACCGTATATTATTAATAGATATAGATATGGAACTATAGCTAGCTGGGGTCTGGATGGGTGTAGTAATGATGATCGTATAAGACATCGACATACTCATAGAACACAATAGAATTGATATGATGACATCAAATAAACTATAAACTGATGCCATTTTAACTTAAGGACATATCATATTTTTAATAGAGTTATATTTACTGTACATATCTACGTTTATCCTTCATTTGAGTTGCATTTGTACTCAGATTGTTTTATATTATAGTAATAAAAGAAACAACATCAACAAAAATGTACTTAATTCAACATGTACGGATATTTTTGAATTGGAGACCAAAAAATTTTGACTAATTTGAAATCTAACAAATTTTTACTTGCGTTCGTAGCTTTGTTAATAGAGTACTGGAACCCAAATCTTGAGAGATCTTGGATTCAAACCCCACCAATTTACGATGCTTTTTCATGTCAAAACAGTGCTCAGTGATTTCATATCAAAACACTTAGGTTGTCCTTTGACGAAGACTGAATGAAGAAAAGTTTGTATATAAAATCTCAAAGATATCTTTCACCATCCTAGATAAAATTATACAGTTTAACCGATGATGAATGAATTCTCCAAATTTAAAATCGACTAAATACGAGATATGTTATTCGAAAATAATAAAAACTCGGAATATAGCAGTTTGCCACAAAAAAGTCTGGTAACCTTGCTAACGTCAGGATTATTATTAAATATTTAACTCTCTGATGGATGAATTAGAAACATATTAAGCTCCGTCCCTGCTAGAGATCCCAATAGATGGAGATTAGATGGAGAATTATGATTATTTTTAACCCGACTTCAAAAAGGAGGATGGTTCTCAATTCGTCTGTATTTTTTTTATGTGTGTCACCTCAGAACTCCGTCATTTATGAACCGATTTTGAATTTTGTTTTTGTTTTAAAGGGTTTGGTTTCCCATTGGTCCCATTGGCACAGAATCGCATTCTGATGAGGGGATCCCCGGGAAATCGAGGAATCCTCATTTTATATGTCCGCAAAAATGGCCGCACATCGGTTGATAGTGATCCTCGTTCTGGCCGAACTTCGACGACAACAACACCGGATAATATCGAGCGCGTGCGACTTGCGATTGAAGAAGAACGACGTTTTACTGTGCGTGAATTAGAAGATGATCTTGGAATACCAAAAACTACAATTTAGGAAATTTTAACCTTAAATTTAGAAAGTGGGAGCGGTGGGAAATCTAATCGAATCTTGTGCAGCATTTTTAACTAAACACAATATCGCACTGCTTCGCCAACATCCGTACAGTCCCGATATAGCCTCCTGTGACTTTTGGTTGTTCCCGAATTTGAAAAAACCGCTCAAAGGACACCGGTTCGACGACAAAACAACGGTTGAAGATAATACAACAAGGGCACTCAAGGCTATTTCAAAAACAGACTTACAGGACTGCTTCGGAAAGTGGAAAGACCGCTGGGAGCGTGTTATTCAATCAAATGGGGACTACTTTGAATTATACCACTCGCCCGATGATTATCGGAAAGTAAATTGTAGCAAACATGATTTTCTACAACTTTATTCCTTACAAATTTTTCGATTTTTCTTATATTAAGAGAGATATTTTATATTTTGTGTTTTCTTCTTTCTCTATGCCCTCGTTCCCCTTGACTTATGCCATTTATTAAAAATCAGATACGACATTTCATTTTGATTCGACTATAATTGTGGCCGCTAGAGAGTAATTGATGTATTCTAAGGAAATTCGCGGAAAGTTGATGCGGCTCCTACGTAACGAATTTTTTTTCAAATATGTCGCTAAGCTGATATACATGTAAAATTGTAGCTTTACCTTTTATTTTTCTTAAATCCCAAAATGTTTATATAAGAAGATATAAAAATTCGTGACAAATTTAAACTCGTGTATGCAGTATAAATATAAATGTTATTGAATTTTTTTACAACGTCATAAAAATAGTATGTTAAATTGATTATTATATATCGATAAGCATATAATTTCCTTTAGTTTTCAATAAAATCGTTTATTTGGCAATAAATTTTTATGAATAAACCGAAAAACATATCATTTTTTTATATTACAAAATCATATTCTCAAGAAAAAATATTTGTTACGCAGGAGCTGCGTCAACGAATTTATTCAGAATAAATACATCACTTCTCATTTAACAGACACATATATAAATAAATATGTTTTTGTACCTGACATGTCCCTGACATTTCATAGGTCAAGTTCGTTAATGAATAGAATCGATCAAGGGTAAGAGGCGATTAGAGATAAAAGTAAACTCAAATATAGAATACCCTTCTTTACAATAGCAAAAATCATTTAAATACATTAGAAATATTCAGCTAGCTAAGCATTTTCATCTAGCAGCAAAAAAACTATTGGAAAATTTTCTGCTAATTATTTGCTATTTTTTGCTGGAAAAACCAAATTTTTTGCTAATGCCGTTTCCGAGATACATTCAGCGTGCTACCTAGCTTAAGACTTAAGCTAGCTAGAAAATTAAATTGTGCGATAACTACAAGTCATAGAACGAAAATAAAAGTATATGAATTTTTTGCTAGCGATTTTCTAGCCGATGAAACAAAAAATTTTTACCCGAAAGCTTGGAGAGCTGATATATAGCATGCACTTCTCAGCGCCTCCACCTTTAAATCAAAAACTAGAGGTCCTACGAGAAATCTAAAAATATGTTAATTATTTGCTAATTTTTGCTAACCGATTCTACTTCCTAGTGCCAACACCAAAAAGTATTACATAATAGATGCATAAAGCTTGTATTTTAAAATAGACCCAATCTATAAACAATGTATAGTGCTAACTATCACTGTCTATGCACAGTATACCATGATATAATGTACTTTGTTACACCCATACTGCAATCTACAGGCATTGGTACAAAAACAATAGCTGCATTTCCTTGGGAGGAAATTCGGTAATATCCATGGTAATGCATTTGTAATATTCAATATTATGAGTATTGTTTTACAGTAACAGAAAATATTTTCAGCTAATGAGTTGTAGTAACATTTATTTACTACAACTTTATTCCTTAAAAATTTTTCCATTTTACTAATACTAAGAGAGAAATTCAAATTTTAATTTTCCCCTCTTCCTCTAAACCCCCCGTCCCCTTGTCCGATTTTGCCCGTTAACGAACTTAGCAAATTTAATTTCAATCAACCAAAAATTGTGGCCTTCAGAGCGCGTAGACACATCACGAAAATCACATTTATATGAGTGATGGTGATTTTCGTTATCTACTAGGTGGTTCAATGAGCATTTAAAGAAAATGCAACGCTAAAATAAATTGCATTTACACTAGAGGCTATATCGAAATTTTTCAGATATTTCTTCATCGGTACAAAACCATTAGCTACATTTCTTTCGAAAATTCACTAAAAATGGAATTCATATGGGTAAATAGCAAATTTCCTTAGAATATTTTAATCACTCTCTAGCAGTCACAATTTTAGTTTAATCATAATGAAATGTCGTTCTGATATGATTTTAGTATTTGCATGGCCAATTTTATTAACAAATGCCATACGTCAAGGGAAAAGGGGGGCATAAAGAAAGAAGAAAACACAAAATATAAAATATCTCTCTTAATATTTAAAGTTGTAGAAAATCATGTTTGCTACAATTCATCACCTTATCATTTTTGCTCAAACTCTAATGTGTACAGAGATATTGAGGAATTTAATTTTCAATCTTAAACGTTAATAATTCTGTAAATATTAGGGTAACAGAAAAAATGATCAGACACAAAATTACAGCTAGTACCTGCAACCTTACTTCTTATAAACTTTTCGATTTTTCGAATATTAAGGAAGATATGTCAAATTTTGTGTTTCCCCCTCCCTTTAAACCCCCCTTTCCCCTTGTTCGATTTTACCCATTAACGAACTTGACCTTTTGAATTCCAAAAGCGCCTCAAATACCAAATTTCATTCTAATCATATCAAAATTGTGATGAGTGATTACAGACACATATATATATTTATATATATATATATATATATATATATATATATATATGTATATATATATATATATATATGTATATATATATATACATATATATATATGTATATATATGTATATATATATACATATATATATATATATATATATAACATATGTATATATATATATATATATATATAACATATGTATATATATATATATATATATATATTATTATATTTATATATATATATATATATAAATTTTACAAATGGTGATTTTCGACATCTACTAGGTAGGATCGATGGACATAAATTTTTGCAAAATTTTGAAGTCGGTACGAGACCAATACTTCTATATCCTATCAGGAAATTCGCTAATAAAACACTCATCCAAACTCAGACTAAACACACGAAAGCTCTGCATTTAGAGGGATGCGATGTAGTTTTAGATTTATTTAGATTTATCTCGCTATTATTTATTTGGACATTTCGTTTAGGAAATTACCTATTAAAGACCCAAACCAAGCATAAGCCTCAACTTGGGGAAATATGCCACAGTCCTTCAGGCAGAAGCCTACGCCATACGGGCTTGGGTCCGGGAGAACTTACGTAGAGGCTACAAAAACTAGAACATATATATATATATAGAGTTTTTGTTAACTTTTTAAAAACAATTTAATATATGTAAATAAATAATCTATACTAATATAATAAAGCTGAAAAGTTTTTTTGTTTGTTTGAACGCGCTAATCTCTTGAACTGCCAGTCTGATTTAAAAAATTCTTTTTGTGTATGATAGCCACATTAATGAGAAAGGCTATAGGCTATCTAGCATTACATTTACAATTCTTAGTTAGCCGTAAATATTGATATTTGTAAAGTAAGTCGGAAGAAAAAATATATTCAATAGATATAGATATCCATAGGTCACTGGTTCAAATCAGGGTGGAAGTAGACTTTTTTTTTAAATAATTTATTTTTGTTTTTTTAAATTTGTTTTTATTTAATTTATTTTATTTTATTTATTTTAATTTGTAAAGTAAGTCGGGAAAAAACATATTGTATACATCTCTCTATACCTCGGGTATAACAACGAGACTAAGCGTGATTATTATTATTATTTTCAATACATATATATTTAGCTTTCATATAAATGCGGACGAAGTCGCGGGAAACAGCTAGTAAGTAATAAAATAATAGTTTAAAAAAACTAAAAAAACACGCTTTTATAGAAAATCCAACTAAAAAATAGAAAATAAAATTTAATAAATTTGGATTAAGAAAAGTGTAAATAATAAACAATTGTATGTTAATGGAAAAAAGCGTGGGGTGCATAGTGTCAATAGTTAGTCCATCAATATACATTTGTTTCTTATTTACACTTTTCTTAATCCAAATTTATTAAATTTTATTTTCTATTTTTTAGTTGGATTTTCTAGAAAAGCGTGTTTTTTTAGTTTTTTTAAACTATTATTTATTTTTCATTTTTTAGTTGAAGTTCGCGCACTAGCTCTATCTCTCTTACTCTCATGCAAAGGATGCGGAAAGAAATTGATGAATCCTGGCGAATCTAATCAGGATAATCGGATATTTTAATCGAATTATTGCATTGTCATCGGTCTTTGACAGGTGTGCAAAATTTGAATTAAATCTGATCGTTCAAAGTAGGAGAAAATCGAGCCCAAAAGGGTCGGTTACATACATACATACATACATACAGGTGAAACTAATAAAAAGCGTATAAAAAGACATGTATACAAAAGATAGTTAGAAATTAAATACGTTCTATCATAGCATCTGGGTAGCTCTGTTGTCAGAGTACTATTACGAATCCCAGAGGTCTTGGGTTCCTTCCCCAGCCAAGATTTTTCATATCAAAACATTGGTGTCAAAATAAGGTTCCATCAATTTATTTGTTACAAGATGTAAGAACGTATAGAACTCTGTAACTAGGATGTTTTCACGAAAAAAGGTTAACAAAAAAGAATGTATTTTCTCAACAACATAATAGTGATCATATCCAACCGATTGTGTTTGTGTGGAGAAATCATTGTTCGAGAAAATATGTGTGGTATATATACAAAACGAATTATATCACTCCATCCACGTACTATCGTGGACAAAAATAGTATACCAAATTTTTATGAATCCATTGGCTTTTCACAAAAATTTTTCCAACAAAATAGTTCGCTTTAAGGTCCGTATTCTTAGTTCGGTCTTAAGCGTAAGTTCACCTGAAGCATGATCTTAAGGCAGCGTTTAGATTTATAGACGCAATCTTGAGGCAAGTTTGAAAGTTTGATCTTAGCTAAGATATGTTTGGTTGGATAAGTATTCATAGTCACAGCTTAAGGCGATATTAAGAATTAGAAAAACTGTTGATGTATTCACAGTCAAATAAGACAATCTTATTATAGACCTTATCCTTACTTTTTATTAAAAAAAGAAGATTTTCTTTAAGTCAGCATTTTAGTAGACTTAAGGATGTTCCAGCATGAAACCACATTTCGGGAGATTTTACTCATTTTTCTTTCACAGACTAAAAATAACGTTTTCTAATAAATCCCGAAGTTTCAGAACTTTTGACCGAACTCTCTCTATTATAAATTATTATCACATGAGGTTGTTTTCAATTTGAAGAAAATACTTTTTTTCTATCCATGTATGATTTTTACTTTTACCTTTGTCCGTCATATTTTTCTTATTTTAGCGAATTTCCTGAAAGGAAATAGAGCTATTGGTCGAGTACCGAAGTCAAAATTTCGGAAAACTTTCTTCAAATGTCCATCGATCCTACCTAGTAGATGTCAAAAATCCCCATCTGTAAAATTTAAAATTTATATATACATATCTATGGACATATATATATATATATATATATATATATATATATATATATATATATATATATATATATATATGTGTGTGTCTGTAATCACTAGCAGTCACAGTTTTCATTTTATCGGAATGAAATTTGGTATTTGAGGCGCTTTTGGTATTCAAAAGGTCAAGTTCGTTAATGGGTAAAATTGGACAAGGAGAAAGGAGGGTTTAAAGGAAGGGGGAAACACAAAATTTGACATATCTCCCTTAATATTCAAAAAATCGAAAAATTTATAAGAAGTAATGTTTTAGGTATTAAATTTTACTGTAGTTTTGTTTCTTATCATTTTTTCTGTTACACTTATATTTACAGAAATATTGACGGTTTAAGATTGAAAACTAAATTCCTTAATATCACTGTACACATTAGAGTTTGAGCAAAAATGATAAGGTGATGAATGGTAGCAAATTTGATTTTCTACAACTTTATTCCTTACGCGTTTTTCGATTGTTCTAATATTAAGAGAGATACTTTATATTTTGTGTTTTCTTCTTTCTTTATAACTCCCCCCCCCCCCCTATTCCCCTCGACGAATGTCATTTATTAATAAAATGGGGTATGCAAATACTAAAATCATATACGACATTTCATTTTGATCAGACAAAAAATTGTGACAACTAGAGAGTGATTTTTGTATTCTAAGGAAATTCGCTAAGTTGAAGCAGCTCCTGCGTAACGAATTTTTTATGTTAAAAACAATTTTTTTAGCTCGCATACTTTTATGTACCGTCTTATGAGGTCTGTTTGTTTTCATTTGTAGAATATTATTCAGTATTACTGACACTAATATGATACATTTCACAGCACATCAGATCATCGGATACATGATAATTAATACGGAAATTGACGAACACAAATTAAGATGATCTCAAGATTCGTCTAACTAAAGCTAATCTTAAATCGAATAAGATCATGCTTGATGCCATCGTCTAACCGAAGATGATCTTAATGTATATCTATGAATTCATCATGTCTTAAAACCAATAAGATGGTCTTCATGAAGGTAAGCTTAAGCACTTGCTCAAGACTGGACTATGAATACGGACCTTAATATCTCGACAGGTTCTGTTCTAAACATCTTTTCGAAAACCGCACTACTTCGACACAAATTGACTATAAAAATTTGGGTAATATACACTACTTTTGTCAGCGGCAGTATATAACATTTATGTGTACATATAATATGGTTCAGGGGCATCATTATAATAGGGGTATGCCATGATGAAGCACAAGAAATGTCATTAAAGAAAGAAACTAAAAAGAATGTCATAAATTAAATCTCTATAGTATACACCAACCGGTATTTTAGTCTTTTCAAGAAAATTGTAAATAAATATACACAGAGTGCTTATTTTTAAAAAAAATTCGTTACGCAAGAGCTGCGTCAACTTAGCGAATTTCCTTAGAATACATAAATCACTCTCTAGTCAAAATTTAAGTCTGATCAAAATGAAATGTCGTATCTGATATCATTTTAGTATTTTCATGGCCAATTTTATTAATAAATGGCATTCGTCAAGGGGAAAAGGGGGCATAAAGATAGAAGAAAGCACAAAATATAAAATATCTCTCTTAATATTGAAACAATCGAAAAATTTATAACAAGTAAAGTTGTAGAAAATCAAGTTTGCTATAATATGGACAGAGATACTTAGAATTTTAACTTTCAATCTTTAATTGTAAATATTTCTGTAAATATTAGTGTAACAGAAATATAATTAGAAACAAAATTTCAGTAAAACTAAGTACCTACAACTTAACTTCTGATAAATTTTTCGATTTTTCAAATATTAAGGGAGATTACCAAATTTTGTTTTTCCCCCTCCCTCTAAATCCCTCTTTCCCCACAACCGATTTTACCCATTAACGGACTTGACCTTTAGAATACCAAAGGCGCCTCAAATACCAAATTTCATTCCAATCGGAATAAAGCTGTGACCGCTAGAGAGTCCACAGACACATAAAAGTACATATATATATATATATATATATATATATATATATATATATATATATATATATATATGTATTTATATATATATATATATATATATATATATTTATATATATACAGGGTCGGACTGGGCCGAAAGGGCCCGGGTGGCTCCCTACAAGCCCGGGGCCCGGAACGGGATTATGAAAGATGGGATACTATCGAAAAATAATGAAATATACAAATTATTAATTATCAACTTTATATATATTACTCGCTCTGCTCGCAAGGGGGTACCATTAAAATAAAATAACATTATATGATGAACAAAAAGTACTCACCATTAGAGAATTAATGGAGGGGGGGGGGTAATTTTTTGGGATGCGAAGTTTTTTGGGAAGAATTTAGAGGGTCTTTTCGGGGGGGAGAAATTTTTTGGGGGAAGTGGGTTAAGGGTGGGGGTTTGGCGGGACTGCGCATAGATAAGTCTCACATTACCATTTTCAAGAGATAGCGACGAAAAAAATTACGTTTTTCGAATCAACCAATTAATTTGCAGTTATTCTGCGTTGAACGCAAAAAACCGCATCTTTCTGGCATATATAGAAGAAAAAGAGTAGTTTTAGGGTTGTTTATCCCATTTGCGAAGGGTTTCGATGGAAAAATTTGTGTTTCTTAAGAATCCTGTTATTTTAAATCTGTTCCACGTCGAATGGAAAAAACTGATCTTTCTAACATGATAAGAAGTGAAAAGGGCAGTTTTAGGGATGTTTTTCACTTTTCGGAAGATTGCGATGTAGGTAATGAAATTTTTCAAAATTTTTTGTTAATCTGTAGCTATTTAGCGTCGATTGCAAAAAACTGCATCTTTCTAGCATGTATAGGGAGGGGGTAGTTTTACGGGTGTTTTTCTCAACTGCAAAGGGTTGTGATGGAAAAATTTACTTTCTTCTAATAATTCTGTTATCTTGAACCTGTTTCACGTCGAATGGAAAAAACCCGATCTTTCTATCATAAATAGAAGTGAAAAGGTGATATTCTGTAAATTTGACGTTATTTCGGGTCGATTAGTGAAAATCCCATCTTTCTAGCATGTATATAATAGAAAAACGTAATTTTAGAGGATATTTTTCCGATTTTCCAGGGGGGTTGCACTGAAAAAATTGAAGTTTACCGATATTTCTCGTCGGTTTGAAGCAATTTCGCGTCGAATGCAAAAAACCCATCATTCTAGCATGTCTAGATGTGGGTTTGGTTTTATATAGATGAGTGTCAGTCAGTCAGTCAGCTTCACTTTTTCATTATAGTATATTAGATTAGGCAAATATAGTTCCAATTACTTTATAACAAATCGAATGCTAACCAATCAACATTTTTTTTAAAGAGGAGAAGTTTCAGAAGCTGTCGATAACTCGATCGTAAAAGCTGCTATTCCCGTCATCCTTGATAAGATCCGATTTTGTGTTTAATATAATCAACGAATCCAACAGTTCTTGTCCGATCATGTCCATTTCCCTTTTTTATGAAACTTGATCTATTCTGTACGATCTTTGTATTATGGAAAAAAGAATCAATAAATGAATTATTATTAATTATTATTATTATTAACAGAGAGCAAAGACTCGTTTTAATGCGCTTCAGCGCTGAAAATCGTATCTATATAATGCATCTCTTAAACAATGTCAAATATCGTGTATTATGATACACGTCAAAATCTTTTGATTCGTTCAAAAGTTATCGCCGTTCAGAAATTTCTAAAACAAGTTTTAATTTTTTTGTTTCATTTCTAAGTATGTATGAACTATCTACTTTACATGTAGATCGCAAGAGCCGGGCCCTAGGCTACCGTACCTACCGCTTGGCTTGTGGCAAACCTCGCAAGCCAGGCCCGTGGGGGGCCCGCGCACGCTAGGGCCCGGCTGGCAAACGCCACCTCGACTATATGGCCAGTCCGACGCTGTATATATATATATAATTCTTTCGTGTGTGTGTGTGTGACTGAACTCCTCCTAAACGGCTGGACTGATTTTTATGAAATTTTGTGTGTGTGATTAAGTTGATTCGAGAATGGTTTAGATTCACAATTGAATTCGGTAGGCTCACGAAAAAAATTTTATGAAGAAAATTCATTTGATACTTATAATTTTAAGAAAACTTAACGACCATATTTCGTTTTTTGAAGTTGGTGAAAATTTTTGTTGATTTTCTCATTTCCACGGAAACTCAACTCAACAATAAGATAACTATAAAATTATTTTATTAAAATTTTGTTTTAATTTTGAAATGCCAATTTTGATTGTCGTTTCCATAGTAACTATAAACAATAATCGTTAAAATACAAAATAAAAAATAAATAAAAAATGATCGATTCCTATTTATTAATCACCAATGAAAAGTTTTTACTCATGATAAATTTTTTCGTAAGGCCTTATTTTTCTTAAAAAATGATGCAATCTTATCTTTGATAATTTATTTTTTTATTCTAGTACATACTAGACAAGGAACACCTAATACTAGACAAGGAATCCAACAGAGGTATGTCTTATCTAGGAGCAGACTTTGACAAATAGCATTATATCTAATTGAATGCGCTAGAGAAAAATAATAAATATATTAAAATATATTATAAATAATATAAATTATAAATTAATAATAATAATAATAAATAATAATTAATAAATTAATTATTAATTAATATTTATAATATATTATAAATTATATGTTCTACACGTCTGATCAATAAAAAGAAATACGTTTTACTTACATTGTATGATCTATGATTAGACTGAAACGTGCAAGAGTGAAAAGCAAACGGTATATATATATGCACTAAATATACAACAAGGTTAAACTCATTATTATTTGATGTAAAAAAGCGAGAAATAAAAAAAATTTGGACAAAATGGAAACCCGATTTCAAAAATCAAATATTCTATAACAAAAAATGCACTAAAAAGTAAAAAAATAATTGCATATTCTTGTGCCAATTTTAGTTCACCTAAGCAAAAATTTTTAAATATATATGTACAATTATTGTTATTTTTGGAGTCGGTGTCAGCATAGAGAAATTCACATAACTTTTGGACACCGCTTCCAAAAATAACAATAATTGTACATATATATTTACAAATTTTTGCTTAGGTGACTTAGGATTAGATTAGATAAATAGGATTATTTCTCGCTTTTTAGTGACTTTCTATAACTTGTATTATTTGTCTAAATATGGGTAGACCAATTAAACGACCTACTAACTTTTAGTGCATTTCCTTATAACACTTTTTTTTATCCGTTTTTTTTTTTTAATTTTTAGTTTTTTTTACATGCATTTTGTTTTTTTTTTTGTAAAAATTTTTTTTTTGGGTTCGGGTTTTTTTTTGTAAAAAATTTTTTTGAAGTCGGTTTTTAAAAAAATTTTCTTATTTTCCCATTATGAATGAGTATACCCTTATAAAATGAAGATTTTCCTCGATTTCCCGTGGATCCCCTCATCAGAATGCGATTTGGTGCCAATGGGACCAATGGGAAACCAAACCCTTTAAAACTAAAACAAAAATTCAAAATCGGTTCATAAATGTCGGAGTTCTGAGGTGACACACATAAAAAAAAATAAATTAAAAAAATATTTTTTTTAAATACAGACGAATTGAGAACCATCCTCCTTTTTGAAGTCGGGTTAAAAAGACATTTTGCTATAGACTTGTATTATTTTTCACATCGTCCGCCTCTATCATCACCATTATATGGCGTCGAACAAACAATCCATGCATGCATGCATGCATGCAATACACACATATTCAGAGACAGATACAATCTTTTTATTTGGGGAACAATTCATCGTAAATTGAGTGTATACCCTCAAAAAGACAACTAAAACGATATACATACAATTTAAATATAGTTGTTATATTTTATAGACACGCAAAACGGCAATAATCATGCGTATTTATTTCAAATCATTTATTTGAATATGTAAATTTATAATAGACACAAAAGTTATTTCAATTGTATGTTTAAACAAAGGAAGACTCGATAATGTCATAGGCTAAAGTATTTTATACTGCTACTGTTCCGTATTTACGATAAAGGCACGAGGGGCACGAACCCATAGCCCCGGCATTATGATGGTCCAAAAATAAAGAAACCCAGTTTTCATCAAATTAAATTAACCAATTTAAATAACATATTAATCATCCATGTCAACCCTTAAATGTCAAAACAGATTTTTGTATTGCCAATGATGGATTATCAGGCTCAATATATAGCAGATGCGGTTCAATATATAGCAGAACTTTTTTTGGAAAACCTTCATATTTCAATACGCGAACAAAGTTGCCGAGAGTTATAATAATGCAACAAATATAGCTGGAGAATCTTTAGGCAAAAATAAAATAACAATGTAAAGTTAGCTAGTTTGGTCCCAAGTAACGCACCTTCTGGACTGAACTTGTCCAAAAACTGTTTCCCGGATTCGAACAAAATATTGACAGATACAAATATAGTGCTTACATCTCTCTTTGTAATCAGACAGACTGCTCAGACTGATACTGTTAACGCTACGCGTAATAGTTACAGTCATATTTTTGAAGCTTTAACATAAATTCGCCAAAAGATTGTTCAATTTTTTCTCAGGCTCAAACAATTGATAGTTTAGAATCTGTCATATTTATTAAAGTTACATAACTAAAATGTAAGAGAGGGCAGAGTCTCTGCCCCCAAGTGAAACCTCAGAGAATGTCAATCGATGTTACGCAAAAAGGCAGTTACGCAACAGTGAAATCATTTCAAGAAACCTTGATTTAGATCAAATGAAATACTAAGATCCATAAAGATTTGGATGATGTGTTGTGTGTAGATATTTGACGTTTGTTCAAAGATTAGAAATAGTTAAGAGAGGATTGATTTATTTTCAGAATGGGAATAAATACCTCAGCATCAAAATTCAAGAGAGTAAAATGAAAAAAAATTCCGAGGATCGATTTTGATTAGTATATTCAATTGTGAAGCTATCTGTATTTCATACCTGTAACTGAGATGTTGCAGATATTCACATCCGCATCCGCAACGCGGAACTTTTGCATTAATTTTAGCATCTGCATCCGCACCCGCTATAATCAATGCTTTTTATGGAGCTTTTGTGGATGCGGATGTTGCTTGTTTTGTTTAGCATTTCTTATTGTAAATAACTCACAACGTGTTTAACGTGTTATTATACGAATGCATTTTTAATTTATTTCAATTTACATTATTGTTTGAGTGTTTCGTCTTGAGTAAGTGACTCAACAATGCCACCACCGACGCAAAGTGTGATTTACTCTTATTTTAAACTAGATAAGCATGTCCGAGATAAATCTCAGTGTAAAATGTACAAACATATACTTTCGAAAAAGCCGTAAACTACGTCTTTTAGGAATCATCTGAAATCGATGCACCCGGAGCAGTTTAGTCTGTTTAGAGCGGGATTAATCGAAACAGGATGGAAACTGAAAAGCCAAGGACATGGCTCTTCTTTCATACTACAAATTTGATTATAATACAAAGATTATTACCATTTTTTTCCTTTATTCATTGACCTGAATTAAATATTTATAAAAGCTTGACATGCGAGCTTGACATATATTTTGGACATCTGCTTCCGTGGATGTCCAAAATTTAGAATCCGCAACATCCATGATCTTTAGTTCACTGGCAAATGGTTCAAATAGTTTTGAAAACAATTTACTTTTGGTTATGATGAATTTTTTAAACATTCTTTAAACATGGAAAAACTTTTAGTAAGTTAAAAACTTTCCATTCAAATGTGAATATAATATTGACTAGACCTGTATATGTAGAAAGAAAATATATTCGTATTCGTATAATAATAAACTATATTTTGACAAAATGGAAACCCGACTTCAAAAATAAAATATTCTATAACAAAAAATGCACTAAAAAGTAAAAAAATAATTGCATATTCTTGTGCCAATTTTAGTTCACCTAAGCAAAAATTTTTAAATATATATGTACAATTATTGTTATTTTTGGAGGCGGTGTCAGCATAGAGAAATTCACATAATTTTTGGACACCGCCTCCAAAAATAACAATAATTGTACATATATATTTAAAAATTTTTGCTTAGGTGAACTAAAATTGGCACAAGAATATGCAATTATTTTTTTACTTTTTAGTGCATTTTTTGTTATAGAATATTTTATTTTTGAAGTCGGGTTTCCATTTTGTCAAAATATAGTTTATTTCTCGCTTTTTAGTGACTCTAAAGTTCTATAACTAGTTTTATTTATCTAAATATGGGTAGACCTACTTAAACGACTAATTTTTAGTGAATTTTTTTGTAACACATTTTTTTTTTTTCCCCGTTTTTTTTTTTTTTTTAATTTTAAGACCATTTTTTTATAACAGATTTTCAATTTTATTTACATGCATTTTGTTTTTTTTTTGTAAAAATTTTTTTTTTTGGGGTCGGTTTTTTTTTTGTAAAACATTTTTTTTTTTACCCGTTTTTTTTTTTTTTAATTTTAAGAGCATTTTTTTATAACAGATTTTCAATTTTATTTACATGCATTAGGTTTTTTTTTTGTAAAAATTTTTTTTTTTGGGGTCGGTTTTTTTTTTGTAAAAAAATTTTTTGAAGTCGGTTTTTAAAAAAATTTTCTTATTTTCCCATTATGAATGAGTATACCCTTTCAAAAAAAAAAAAAAATTTCGCAAAAATCGGTTATCACATATAAAATGAGGATTTTCCTCGATTTTCCGGGGATCCCCTCATCAGAATGCGATTTGGTGCCAATGGGACCAATGGGAAACCAAACCCTTTAAAACAAAAAAAAAATATTCAAAATCGGTTCATAAATGTTGGAGTTCTGAGGTGACACACATAAAAAAAAAAAAAAAAAAAAAAAAAAAAAAAAACAGACGAATTGAGAACCATCCTCCTTTTTTGAAGTCGGGTTAAAAATGCAACGAACCAGCCACCACTAAACTGGACTTTTGTGTTCAAATGTTAAGTATAGCAATAATTCTGGCTCGTTTGTTCTAATCATACTCTAACTGTGAAACATATGTCTATATTACCCATGACAACCAAAGTTCGTTGTATACAAGTCTACATTCATTTTGTTTAAAACATATAGATCGTGTTTTTTTCTACATGGTAGTTTTCTATTTCTTATGTAGCATCGATTTTCACAAATTAATTTACAACGGACAAATGTACAATTGTTATTTTCTGTTGTTTTATTGGCCATCTATTTGGTATACATCGGTAACATTGAGGAGTAGGGTGAAATAAAAATGTAGACATCCTAGCAAGAGTAGGAGACACTTTTCATTTATGTAGTTTAAATTACTTCTACCGTGAACGACTCAAGAAAGAAGAGAACTCTAACAAAGTCATGTTATGGAGAAATCCAAGCAAACTTATCTCTTTCAAGCAAACTTATTTTCAGGGGCTGCAACCGAAGTAAATTTCAATCATGTTCATCAGTCTAAGCAAAAATAGACTATAGATTTTGGCGGGGTGTCTCACAAAGCATGTAGGCTCAGATGAGGACACCTTAGTTAGCTGGGCCTGGAAAATGAGGAGGATTGCAGATTCTATGGAGAATTTCCGGAATATCTCGTTACTTGTCAGGGTAAGAATATCCATCTAAAATATGCTACACTAAAAAAGTTTTAATAATTTATGTTTTAAATCGGGAAAAATTTCTTGATAGACGATATTTCAGGTAGTATTGTTTATTTATAAAGTAATTATTAATTAATTAACTACTAATTAATATACACACGGTCATAACATATGATGCCCGTAGGATCAGCAGCATTATAGATTTATGCTCCTGCTGTCAATGTAAATTGTTAAACCTAATATATGCCTTATTGACATTACAATCAAATAACATGCATCCCAGTGATCAAGACAAACAAATCGAAACATAGCATATTTTCTGGAACATACCCTTATGATTTGTTACTATATATAATATAACAAGTGAAATTAACAGCTAATTTAGTTAATTGATTAAATACCCGGTATATACCGAGAAAAAAAGTTTGAAACAAAAGTTCTTTATTTTTACAAAAGGGACATTTTTTTTCTTTAAATTTTCTGACTATCGCTGACGGTTTTATAGATATTTCCCCATTGCGGGAAGAAAAAGTACTGTAGGATTTTGCCCGTTTACGACCTTGGAGTTTTT
This sequence comes from Nineta flava, assembly GCA_963920215.1. Lineage (NCBI taxonomy): Eukaryota > Metazoa > Arthropoda > Insecta > Neuroptera > Chrysopidae > Nineta > Nineta flava. The sequence goes on from OY986042.1 coordinate 36,590,151, forward strand.
GCTCTAGAACACACACACGAAATTTCTGGTCGTTTATGCTCTTTTTTTTGAGTTATCGTGTCCACGGACAGACAGACGAACGCACATGCGGAAATGAACTAATTAGGCCATTTTATGAACAACTATACCGAAAATTTTTTCTGCGATCAATATTTTCCGTTACAAAGTCGGGACTAAACTTAATATACCCTTGTATACATCATATATACCGGGTATAAAAATCATTTACATACTGTTTATTAGTATAGACAAAAATATAATTAATTAACTTGAATATTAATTAAATAAGAACTTCCACTTTTGTTCTATCCATCCTATTCAAAGGCATATTCTGTACCAAATAATTGCATTCGTTTATAAAAAAGAATCAATATAAATTAAATTATTATTAAATTATAAAGAATCATGAGGAACGTTTAAAAAAAGTTTTATCAAAATCCGTCAAATTATTTTATATTGGTTCAATCATACAAAAAAGAATTTTATATATTAATTTAGAAAAGTTGATCTTTCTGTAAAATCTGGTTAAAAATAGCGACAGATATACATTTTTATACACGATATAGTCTTTAGTTTAAACCCAATTTCTTTTTTTTCATCAATTTGAGTTATTGTTTTGAAAATTATAGCTTTGAATAATTTTTTTTACAGAAACAAGAATGAAGAAAATACTGATTCATAGTCCAGTCTTGAACAAGTGCTTAAGCTTACCTTCATGAAGATCCTCTTATTGATTTTAAGACATGATGAATTCACAGATATACATTAAGATCATCTTCGATAAGACGATGGTTTCAAGCATGATCTTATACGGTTTAAGATCAGCTTTAGTAAGACGAATCTTGAGATCATCTTACTTTGTGTTCGTCAATTTCTGTAATAATTCTCATACGCCGGATTTCCGCCTAGGCCTACAAGGTCCCGGCCTGGGGGCCCAGCTAGCCTAGGAGACTCAGTTGCGGAACCTTCATATAAGCTCAAAAGCCTGGCTTGCCTTATTAAAAAGCTTTATCGAAAATATTAACTTAAGTCTTGAAACGATGTTATTCGAGCTATTTAAAAGTTGGCATCTTACTTTTGCACTTGTCAACCAAAATGTAAAACAAATAAAGGTCATCTACCTGAACGCAGGTGGACCGTTCTGTCATAAGAGTTGAGACACGGTCGTTCATCTCGCTCGCACGTTCGGGCTCATACCTGGCTTGCAGCCGGCCTAGTACATGTCTCTCTGTCTGAAATATGAATTCATGATATTGGTCTTATATGAACACGCGGCCGGTAGTGTTGCCAGGATAATAAATTTTATTATCCCTTAAATAACGTAACTATAGTGACATAGACTGCATTGTTCTGTTGTTTATTAAAGTAATTAAAGTCGATTAAAAATTATATATTCTGTACTAGTGCATTTAATTCCTGGGCCCTGGGTCTCTAAGTCCGAGCCTGTGCATTCGATGATCTGATTTTCTGAAAAATGTATCATACTATTGTCAGTGATATTGAATATTATTAAAAAAAAAAAAACAAACATGCATCAAAAGACCGTACATAAAAGTAGCGAGCTAAAAAAATTGTTTTTAACATAAAAAATAAGAAAAATATGACGGACAAAGGTAAAAGTAAAAATCATGCTTAGGTAGAAAAAAAGTATTTTCTTCAAATTTTGAAACAATACTCTCATGTGATTATAATTCATAATTACCTGAAAACTAACAAATGCATAAAATCGCACACATATTAATAATTGAAACACTGGTAGAAAAGGTAATCCGCGACAATTGACTTTAGCTAAATTATTTTCTCTTAGAATAGTAATATTCCAAATTTAATACTGATTTTGTTGAATCTAAATCTTTTTTTAAATTCGGTATCTAAATAAAACTCAAAAGTAAACTATATTATGTAAACCCAAAAAATTCATTATCTTGACTACAATTTTCACTGCAAAGTTATTAAGGTAGTCTTAAGTCTACTAAAATGCTGACTTAAAGAAAATCTTTTTTTTTTTAATAAAAATTAAGGATAAGTTCTAAATAAACAAGATTGTCTTATTTGACTCTGAATGCATCAACAGTTTTCAATTCTTAATATCGCCTTAAGCTGTGACTATGAATACTTATCCAACCAAAAATATCTTAGCTAAGATCAAACTTTCAAGCTTGCCTCAAGATTGCGTCTATAAATCTAAACGCTGCCAATCAAAGGCTTAAGGTGAACTTACGCTAAAGACCGGACTATGAATACGGCCCTCAGTATTATAGCACAGTTACGAGATAGAACGATGATATTCGACCTAGTAACAACGGATGCTAAAGCTATAATGGAAAATATTTAATAATTTAAACTTACCTCAAAAGCTCGTAAATCTTGTAAAACTGTTTTATTCGGAAATACCGGTGAACCATAATTTTTCCATGTTTGATAAACGTTTGTATGAATATTATCCACTGTATAAATTATTGATTTAATATTCGTATATGAAAAATAACTATATGGAAAATTTTTTATGATAAATGTAATATTTTTAGCATAGGATAAATTTGTCTCAGTCGCATTACTAAGAACAGTAATTAAACCAAACGAAAAATGTTCATTAGTGCTCGTAATTGCAGCCAACGTATCTATTAATGAACTATTACAATCGTCTTCATTTTGTAGTTCTACTTTAATTTCAGTATTTCCTACAACAAACAATTGATTCCTTTAATTCAATTTTTCTAAATAATTAGTAGTTGATTTATGCAAAATCCATTCCGTTTTCGAAAAAATGTTTAGAATTAAAGTTGTTAGTACTTAAGGATGTTCCAGCATGAAACTACTTTTCGACTGATTTTGTTCATTTTTTTTTTTTTTTGCATAGGCTAAAAACAACGTTTTCTAATAAATCTTGAAGTTTCAGAATTTTTGACCGTTTAGAACGCGAGATAATTAATAGTAAAATTAATTATTATCCATTGTATTAAAAAAAATTATCGATAGAATTTAAAAAAAAAAATGGATAGTAAAGATAAATATTTATTAATTGTTATTTAAATCGCGTTTTACCGTTTTGTTTTCGAAATATAAAAATTTTTTTTTTTTTTCAAAATTACAATAATTTGTATATATGAATAGTGAATAGTGATATGTGTTGTGTATGTGTGTATATGTATTTGTTCTATAACAAAAGCAAACCGGTTTTTTATCCTGATTATATAACACAGTACTGGAACTACCATATTGTATGCAGTTAATAGTAATTTATATAGAATTGGATTTTAGTTAATTTTTATAAAACTTTGTGGAAAATATTATTTGAATAGATCTGGACAAGTGTCTCAATAGACATAATGATGAATATAAGCTCCTGGCATCCTTAGAGTCCAGAATAGAACCTTGTCAAAAGCTTTTTATATTAAGTTTAGTCCCGGCTTTGTAACGGTTGAAAATATTGATTAGAGAAAAATTTTTGGCTTAGTTGGTCATAAAATGACTTAATTTGTTCATTTCTGCATGCCCGTTTATCCGTCTGTCTGTCCACCAGCCTGTCCGTTTATCAGTCCGTCTGTCCGTAACTAGATAACTCAAAAGCTAAAAGATATAACGAGCTGAAATTTTGTGTGTTTGAGTTATAGAACTAAAAAGTAAGATCAAGGTCGTGAATGGGTGAAATCAGACCATGCTTCCCCCCGTCGAAGAACAAAAATTTAAAAACAAAGAATGTTCCTTTTTAAAAATAAACAACTTTATTTTGGAACTTTTTTTCATAATCTCAGTATACACTGGGTATTTAAGTAATTAACTCAGTTTGTCGTTATTTTAACTTGTTTTTCACAAATTCCAACCTGGTCTATTTAAAAACAAAGAATGTTCCTTTTTTTAAATAAACAACTTTAGTATGAAACTTTTTTCATAAACTCAGTATGTACCGGTTATTTAAATAATTAATTCAGTTTATCGTTATTTTAACTTGTTTTTCACAAATTTCAAACTGCTTTATTTAAAAAACAAAGTAACTTCTATTTCAATACCTTGCTACCGATTTTTACATTAAATTTAGGAGTGGTATTGGAAACGATAAAAATAGGTTCATTACCAAATAATTTGATTCTACAATATACCGATATCTACGAAAACATTCGTAAACCGGAAAGAGCTCAGATTCAACCTTTTCTCAAAGGGCCTCCGCAAGTTTAATATTAGGTCATTTAGATAAACCTTAGTTTAAACTAATTTTATTTTCGAAAAAATGTTTCAAAAGATCTTTATGTAGCAAATAATTTCTTTATCATATCCACCAAGGGATATAAAAACAAACATAGCCTCTGTCACTTGGAGTAAGAAAAGTTAAGTAACGTTGAAGGAATTTTTTTAATCAATACATCCATTTAAGCACGAAAAAAAAACAGACAGACAGATAAATATATTACCTACCTAAAAAGGACAATAATCCCATTGCCGTATAAACTGGTTTCTTTACAAATTGAATATGTCTTGGATTTGTTTTATTCATCTGAAATCTAAATTCATTTGTAATAAAATAATTCATAAAATTGATTAGCCACAATATTTTATACCTAGTCAATAAGGTCCTTTGTGTAAAATAATATGGATGATAATTTAAAAATGCATTATCATTACTTAACAATTCAAATTTGATATTCATTTGATTGATAAAAATCTTTTGATGTTGGATAATATTTTTAACCATCATAGCGGCATATCTTGCATCTGCACGCCAATCTTCACTTGTCGACCACCCACTTAACGGGTCAGCTTCACTAATTTAGTGCAAAACAAAAATATAATTCATTTTTTAGGGTTCCGTTGTCAAATCAGGAAGTCGAATAATTTTGCTGTGTCCGTTTGTATGTCACAGCCGTTATATTCAGACCCCTCTTTCTCACCAGGTACTCTGGGTACGTGCCCAGGGCCCCGCGATCGATAGGGGCCCCTAGTTCCTGCCACATCACCAAACGATAACCGAAATTTATTACCGGAAAAAATATTTATTTCGAAAAAATCAAACGATAATGACTGACTACAATACCTACTTGCTTATTAGCTTTTGCATGTGCAAAGCTACTCTACTCTCGCCCTAAAATCAGGCTTTCTGATTTCAGCATGATAAATTTAATGGTATACTAAGTACTCTGTTTTAAAAAAAATCATCAGTGAACTATTTTCTATTATCTATTCATTTAATGTGACATGTAAAGAAATAAAAATAAATCTAGAACTTTGCTTATCTACTTTCCTTGTCTATTCTAACAAAATAGTGCTCTGTAAAGGTCATAGGGGCGCCATTATCCTAATGTGCCCAGGACTTCCAATAGGTTAAAGACGGTCCTGGTTATATTCGCAGACCTTTAGTGCTATACAGCTGATATTTAGCATATAAAAGTTATCAGTAAAGGAGTTTTTACAGATTTGTACACTTGCACGTGGTCTGGCACGTCTTTGTCTCTAATGATGTAATGATTAAATACCTTGTTTGGGTATTAGATCATGATAGAGTTGTAGCACAAAGCCAAAGTGTCTTGCGAGTAAAAGCAAATATAACACCCTTTCTTGGATTTGAGCCTTTCGATAGGTTTAAAAAACTCCATAGACATAAATCAAGTAGATTCTGTTAATTTTACATAGGCAAAAATAAACCTTAGCCCTCAAAATAATTTGCTGAATACAAAATTTAGTCAAGAAAATTATAGGGTTTAGCCAGCCGAGTACAAAGATCATAACTAAACTTATATTTGGTCACAGCCGGCCTATGTATCATCTAATTAGTAATGTCGAAAATTTTTTGCTATTTAGTGCGTTACCTACTAATAAAAACTATTAGCCTAATTTTTAACGAATTTTCGTTCATCGGTCATGTACGCGCTGGAAGCCGTAATTATAGTCCCATCGGAATGACATTTGGTATGTTACCTACGTTTTTTATTTGAAATACCAAAATTGTTAATGGGCAAGATAGGTCACGGGGAAAGAGGGAGGAAGGAAACACTTATAATTAGTAAAATTGAAGAAAATAAATTTAACAACAATTTACAACCTGACCATATTTTCTTTAACAGAAATATCTGCAATTTTAATGTTGTGCTACTTAATAATAATTGATATTATCTACTAATGTCACCAATGGAAACTTTATGTGATTTTAATTCTGATTCCTTTGTCTGAGAAAATTCACTTGTCTACGAAGCTCCTCCGTAACTAATTTTTTTAAATAAGGTATACTGTCGCCCAACAAAGCCCGGCTCCTAATAAAGCTCAGTCATGAAAAGACGTTATTGTAATTGTTAAATTAATTAGAAATATCCAATGCGTGTTTATCAGTGATGTTACAGCAATGAGACACTCTATTTAGAGTATGTTCCAAAATTTGCTGCGAGCGCTGGCAGCGCTTCACCGCGCGTTCCTGAATTCATGACAGCACGCTGCAACAGTACTGTGAAAAAAATGACGTCATGAATTTTGACGTAATTTCCTGCTGTGACTGCTGCCGCTGAAAAGGTGAAGCAACGAAAGCAATGAACATGCTGTAAGTGCTGTGAACCGCGTTCCAATTTTCACGGCTGCAGTAGAAGTGGCAGCGCGCTTGCAATTTTGGAACGCTGTTCGCAGCGTGCTTCATGGCGTTAACACTCACAGCGCTGGCAGCAAATTTTGGTACATACCCTTATAATATTGATAATCACTTTTTTGAAATTTCTAGTGAAAAAGTGGTGCTTATACCCAGTATATGTAAATATAGAAGGTATATTAAGTTTGATCACGACTTTATAACGCTTAAAAATATTGATCGTAGGCATGAATGTTTGGCATAAATGTTCATAAAATGGCCTAATTCGGCCATTTTCGCATGTCCGTCCGTCTGTCCGTCTTTGGAAGCGATAATTCAAGAACGAAAAGAGATAACGAACTGGATTTTTTTGTGTGTTCTAGAGCAAAAAAGTAAGGTCAAGTTCGTTCAGGGGCAAAATCGGACCATGTTTGGACAAACTGGGAAAAACTGTCTATCTTTGAAACCGTAAGAGATATAACAAAAAATCTTCTTCTTTTTAAAATAAATAACTTTTATTTGAAAATTTGTCCATAAACTCAGTGTATACTGGGTATTCAAATAATTAACTCAGTTAGTTGTTACATTAGTTGTTTTCTTTTGTGTTTACTATTGAATCTTAATATTTAAGCTTTTCATCATTGGAAGTAAGAGGATCCCATTGATTTCTTTCTTTATTTGTTTTTTAACGACTTTTTTGTCATCGCTTGTTACTGCCCGTAATAAAAGTGTTAAGTTTAACATTTTTGTTAATTAATTTCAACTAATTTTCGTTTTAATAGCATGTTTTATAAATAAAAGGTCAGATAAATTAAAGTAAGCTTTTTGTATTCCATGCAAACAAAAACAATATCTTAGTTTATCTAGCCAATTTAGTTCCTTCTGTTACCAAAGTTCAAGATTTTATCCAAATAAAGCCCAGGATGGTTTGTGATTCAAAATAAAATACTTATTTCGATATTTTTTTTAATATTTAGTAAAAAATAAGTAGATAAATTATTATGATAATAATTTTCTGTTTTAATGTTGTTTGTATTTTTAATAGATCTAACAGCCTCTTTTTGACTGAATTGTTGTACGAAGTACACTCCCCTTCAATAAAAATGCACCAATCTGAATTGTTAATTTTGTTACATTTTGTAAAAACCGATAATTTTTTTGTTGTGTGTAGAAATTTTAAAATTTTTATTATATTCACCAAATATATTTGATCTCATAAATATTTAATAAGGTTCTATTCTGTTTATTATATTGAAATAAATATACCTGTATCTTTTAGAAAATACTATTAATGATTATTTAGTGAAATATGTTGATAACTTTGATTTGACCTTTGATTTGACAAAGCTTTTTAATGAGCCTTATTGAGAGACCCGGTTCCTAATAAGGCCCACAATCGAGGTTTGTAAACTTATCATTTTTCCATGGAAACATGGAAAAAATAATCAATGTTTACTAAATTTCTATTTATTTTTGTTTATTACGAAATTTCACGTATTTATAGCCATTTTGCAAAAAGTGGGCCCAATATCTTTACATGTTTTATATAAAAATTTCAAAATTGTATGCCATAAATTGCACCAGCCACGATTTATTTCCCATTGTTTTTCAAAATATAATATAGTAAATATCTATTTATTAAACATATAACATTTTTGTTTTATAAAAAATATTCTACCTAACCTTTGATCTTCAATATAATCATCTTAAAGTGAAAGTAACTTGTTTCCTACAATTTATTACATAATCTCCTTAGAATGGAAACGACTGAAGACTGGAGAGAGCTTTATGAATGAATAAATTCTACTTTGATGTAAAATATACATATTATAACATATATCTCTGTAGGTAACTTACGAGCATCTCATACAGACAGACCAATTATAATTATTATTATGTCAAGTGCAGTTACGTGAATGTTATTAAAAATGGATACCTCTTACATCAAATAAAACTATACACGATAAATCTATTTAAGACGATATTGCAAGTTTAATATATTTGTTAGATTTGTATCGTAAAGAATATAAATTATTCATAATTACAAAATGGAAAATTACTAAAGAAAAAAATAAAAAATATACAGGTTGAATTGAGTACCTCCTTCTTTTCGTCGGTAAAGAGTAATCTTTCATTAGATCTAAATCTAATAGCAAATTGATTTATACGTATTCACATATACAATTATCATTACATATAAGAAAAACGTTAAATCCCTGAAATTGTTCCAGTATTGATCCCGCCAAACGCAGGGCCGTTTTTAACCCCACCCCACTTCAAATTGTTACATCCCCCCCAACTATTTCCAGAGCACCTCCCTCCGTCAATTCTTACCTTGCCAGTTATGATTCGGGAGGGTTTTCCCCTTAACTCTCTTACCCTGTTCCCTATCAATTTAATGCAAAATATAAAAAATTATTACAAATTAAAATAAGTAAATAAATATAGGTATATATTATGTACCTATATACATTTTTTTACAATAATCTTTATACTTTACAATAAATTAATTTGTGCATCAATTAACATTACTACTACCTACGCCAGTAGGCTGGCAGCCTAGTAGGCTGGGGCCGAATGGGATTTATTTTCTTTTTTCGTCGTCTAAATTTTGCGCCCCCAAATCTGTCGCACCCTAGGCACGTGCCTAGCGTGCCTAGGCGAAAAACCGGCCATGACCAAAGGAGGAAGTCATTTTAGTCAGTAATAACTCTGCCACACGCATAATGATAAACTCACGTTTTTAACCCGACTTCAAAAAAGGAGGATGGTTCTCAATTCGTCTGTTTTTTTTTTTTTTTACGTCATGTTTAAAATAATGTACATAGTTTTATTTTTATTTTACACAATTTCATTTCATTATTGTCTTACAAGTTGCATAGGTTATACATATTAAGATCATCTAAATTTTAATCCTTGGCATTTCTCGACTGATTGTCTGACCATTGGAAAATTCTTTAACCATTTTTGAGGATCAATAATATGAACTCTTATTCTCAAGGAAAAAGGACTAATTCAAATATGTTCAAGAACAAAACATCAAAATCGAAAATATTTCGGCTACTATATTTGAATCCCACTGGATTTCTGATTCCAATTTCCCTTATAAACTAATCTTCGTTACATTATTACCAACAATTTTTCCGATTTTTACTAAGGGTGTACCTTGAAAAAATCGCATTAAAATTAAAAAATAAGTTTTGTCCCCGATTTGGATAAAATACATTATAAATGGTAAATTAGACCCAAAAAAATTCGAAAAGTATGTTCATTTACGTAAGTAAAACAAAACGGTATTCAAGGCAGTAAACTTAAAATTAGATTGTATTTTTTCTAAATTATATGTACAGTAGAACTTCAACTAGACGGATGTATTTTTTTAGAAATGGCCTTTTTTTATGATTTACCAAATAATTCGGATAATTGATTATCCGAATCGGGATCCGTTCCAATTAATCCTAATAAATGGAGTTCTACCCGTATCAGATGAGCTAGTTTAGTACACGCCTAACAGATATTTTCCTCCTTTTTTATAAATACTTATTAACAGTACAAATAAATATTTAAACAATACCTAATCATTAAAAATGTCTTTTAAAATAATGAATACTCACTCATTACTGAACGGCATATCCGCAATACTGGGAAACTCATTTTTAACATATTCAATGAGACGTAATCCCTTATTGACAATATCTTCACTGGATGCATTCCCCTTAGCATGATATGAAATATAATCAAAAGGGCAATTAAACTGTGAACAATACTCAAGAGCACCCCAGCAGAGACGATGTGAATCCGGTGATTTAAACAAGCCAGCTGGTCCACCTAAACGTAATTTCATACCTTTATTTTTTATATACGATAGGCCATCTTTTGTCGCTTTAATGTAATTGATAAACGCTGTAAAAAAGGTGGGGTTAAAAATATGTACTTATATCAAGAAATTTAGTTTTTACACGTACCAGAAGTTGTAAATTTTAATATATTATACGATTTCAAATCTGGTTCATTCCATGTTTCAAATTTCCAATTACTAACATATTCGTTTCCAAATAATTCTATTAATTTAAAACATTTCATATAAATATTAAATGCAATTTCATATTTTGAATAAAGGGATTCTACCTAGTAAGGACCGAGACCAAAAAAGAATTTATCTATGATTTGTATTATTTATTTATTGTAATCTACATCTATTAAATAAAAGTAATTTTTGTAAACTTTTAATTTAAAAATACAAAGAAATGACAGCGTAGTCAATTCCCAGAAATACTTTTGTCATTGCAAAGTAGCTCTGCAGTGACCAGGATTGCTTGAACCTGGATCATTTAAAACAAAACATTTTGCCATCCTGAGATTCAATTCACGAACGAGATATGTAAAAAATGTTTGTCAGATGTGTAGAAATGGTGATGTCATCGCCAAGCAGTTTATAAAAATTTAAAACTCGATTTTTTTGACCCATCTGACTAGATACAACCCCTTAGTTTTTTTAAAAATCTATACTTACTAACATATCTTTTTGCTATTTTACGTAGTAATTTTCGATATATAATTATTTGCTTTTGATCGTCAAAATCGTAAAAAACATTAGAATCGTTTCCCATAAATTCAAATACAAGATATAATCCATGTTTATGAATCCAATTTAAAAATATATCCAAATTTGTAAAATCATAGTTAAATGAACTATTATTACTTTTTCTATAAGTAAGAATTATTATTAAGAATTAAAAACAAGGCCGAATATCAAAAGAACATTAAGTCTGGGACCGTTTTAGAAAGATTTAGGCACTACTGTCACGCGACACGAATGCAAAGATAAACAAATTTATGGCATACATGTTATACCCGCGCAAGATTATCTAGCATCTGTTTGAAATCCCATCAAAATCTTTTCAATGGTTTTAACGAAACGCGGAAACAAACAGACAAATAGACAGATAAAAGTTATTAAATCGATTTTTTGGCATCTATTATCATTATATTTAATATTTAGCAAAATTCAGTATTATTTTTAAAAACATTTCCATGTTCTGAATTGGCCCTGCCTATAATTTTATTTTAAGTATAATATTATTACAAATAGCCCAAAACCTAGTAGGACTCAAATATTTTGTACACGAATATCTATCATGCTACAAAAATATTTCAGCATAATAATTTTAACTACGTTAATAAACAGATAAAATTAAATTTATTGAATTTAAAAAAAAATTTACCTAATTGAATTTTAAAATTTAAAAAAAAATTAAAAATTAACTCCCCGTGACAATGTTTGAACATTGCCGTGACCAGGATTCGAACCTGGGTTACTACGGCCACAACGTAGGGTCCTAACCACTAGACGATCACGGCTATCGGAGTATGTATGTTCCACTACAATATTAAGATCATATAGTACACTATATTATACTTACTCAATTTGTATCAGATCCAATAACCAGTGTACACGAATATATTGAATTGATTTATGTGGTAGAGCTGATATTAAAGCAATATTTATTTTATTGTCTTCAGATATTAAAAAATTTTGTTTGTTTTTAACATCCGGTGGGCTTAAAAATATTTAAACAATTCTCTCACATTTTGGTTTACATGTCGTAGGCATAATAGATTTAGATAAATAGTCATTTTACTACACATGTGGGCATGTTCAGATCAACTAAGTCCTTAGTAAACGATCAGTCAGTTTAAAAAAAATTACTTCTGAGCAACTAAGTTCAACGCATATCTTTCTCAGAGCACACTTATTCTCTTATCAGCAGTGTTGCCAAATAATTCAGATTCATTATTTTCTGTTTAAGTACAAAATTTTAAAAATATATCAATCCCATGAATGGATCACCTAGATTTTCTACTAAACTTTCTTAAATCCTCTAAATTTAGAGGAAAATCCCCCAATCTGGCAGCACCAGTAACCAAAATGGCGTCAATCAATCAATCTAAGTATATTAGTATCTGTCAAGTGTTTCCTTTCACAAACTCCAGATGACTATCGGCATAGTTCCTATCAAAGTCGATTGCAATCGCAAAACCTTCCAATTCCTAGTCTACATACAAATTCCTCGTCTTTAAGCGGTCGGTAAAAAAGGCCTAGTAAGGCCTACTTGCTAGGCTTTGACCTCCCCTCCGCTACTACGACATTCATTGTTAAGTGTCCTGGCAAAAAACTAAGTTGGATTACAAGTAGTAAGTTACTTATATTACTAAGAGCTTAGTTGTTCTGAACACGACCAGTGTCATAAAAAATAACTAAAAATTAACGCCGTTTTATCCGTTTCCTATGAACGTCGGGTTCTATTTACTTCAAATTTTCCAACCTTAACATGCTTAAACTATCATTTAATTATGTATTTGCCATAACACATGACCTATATTTAATCAAATAACTATTTACCTAAATTTATCTATGCCTACGACATGATTATCTATTATTATCAGTTATTTGATGATTTATAAATGATGATTTTACTTACCATTGTCCGGTACTCCTCCAAAAATGATTCAATTCATTAATTTTATTATCTAGATTAATTGTATAATAAGTACAGTAAACTACTTTTAAAGTTGCAATTAAAATTACGACAATATATATTTTACACATTATTATTAATTAATTTTATGTAATAAATTAATCACTGAAATTCACTAACCAAATCCCACTATGTAATAATATTAAACTGTAACGTAATTATATTGAAGAAGAGTAGTTCACGTGTTGGGACATTTGTACAATTTAAATCAATTACTTTTTCAACTTTCGATATTTACCTTTTTTTTAATAACATATCTCGAAAACGGTCCAATTTTTTTTGTAATATAAGAATTTTCTCATACAAAATTGAGAGAACGAGGTCTCTTTACTCGGCTATATTATTTTATTAATCAATTGTAACTGAATTAACAGGATTGATTCACATGATTAAATAAACTACAAGAATCAATTAATTTTGATCGAATATTATCAACATATTCTGGTGCTTATTGCAAGTGTATAACTTCCACCTCTGTTAATAGTAATTAGTATGCCACAGTAATTTTAAAATGACCGAAGTTCTATAAAGACGTGTTTATAATATCCGGACACAACAATGCAGGGTTAGAAGATAGATAAATCTTGGGGTATGAAAAGTATTGTACTTCGACCATATGGCCCATTGTGTTTACCCTGCTGCTTAAGTCTGACGAGGTTCACTCTCCCATATCTTGGAAAAAGAGTTATCAGGTTTTCCCGAGAGCTGGCTTATCAGGTTTTCCAGAAGGTTCATATATTCGAGGTGAGATGCACCGAATATATTGTATCTGCTGTAACCGAGAGACTGCAGTTAAAGATGATGTGGCTAGATGTTTCTTCCTTCTCGTCTCATAGTCATTTTGTGTGTAGGTGTTTTCGTAGGTGATAATGTCCGGTGATGATTCCTGCAACCTATCGAATATGTATCCTGTTCAGGTTGAGTGCATCGAGGGACAGACTCTAGGATGCATTCCGAAACAGAATTTTCACGAGTTTTTTTTGCGGTATATTTTCCCAGTGATTACAGTGTTTAAAGTCTTTTCACTCGTTGATCACTTGTTTATATGATACAGGGTTAAATCAAAAACACTTTTACTAATACAAAAAAAAATTGTTTATTAAACAGCTTATACAAATAATACACATCAAAACGAATAAATAATTCTTTGAAACGAAATATAAAGTACATTAAACAACGATTAAATGTATAAGGCAAAATATTCTTTTTTTTAATTATATTTATATAAAAAATCACAGGTTCGGTTTATATATTCCTATAATAGCCATAAGTCATTAATAATTTAATAACAACACAGACAACGAATTGTATAAAAATATTTATTTTTTATTTCAAGTACTGTTTTTTTGCTGCAAATATATTTGTTATTTTTAACTTAAGCATGTTAGGAAGGTATATCGAAAATGCTACGAAACGAACGATAATTTAGTAGAATGTTCCTCATTTAATGCTAAAGCTACTATAGCAATTTTAAAAAAAATGTAATTTTACATGAGTTGTTATGCAGATTTGTTCACTCAATAGATTAAATTCATTTTAATTACCATTAAAAAAGCTACGAAACGTCCCAAATTTTCAAATTATATAACTTGAAATCTATAGAAACAATTTTGCACAATTTTATTAACATTTACTAAAAGGTTGTTGAAAAAAAAATTATAAATAAAACTTGTACTTTTGCTTCCGATTGTCTTTCTCTAACATTCTTAAATTCGAACAAACAAATATTGTTTTTAAAGGCATTGGTGCTATAATTCATTTACATCACAAAATATAATTTTCCAAAAAATAAATTACTTTAGTGTTTTTCAAATTTCACGCCAATCTTGGTGAAAAGTAGTACGTCTATTTTTATAATCAGAAAACTGGAATGCGATAGCTTATAAATTAATGCCCGTTAGATTAGATACATTCATTCCAGTATTTATTATCGACAGACAAAAATATGTCACTAATAGCAAAAATAAGTTTTGAAAAATGACAAGAATATCATTTTATACTGTATATTATTAATTTTTACACACTTTTTTTGTACTTTTGGAATAAATAATTACATCACTTCCTTGTAAATAATTAAAATTCAAATTTTAAATAATAAAACTTATACAGAGTTTTTTTCTGAGTGGCTATACAGATTTGAACATCTAATAGAGTAATCCGGTCAAAAAAGACCTGTTTAGCGCGCCATTTTCGTGACGTAATTAACCATTGTGTTGTTAGTTAAAGATAAAATAAACAACTGTCAACGATAAACGTAGAAAACGCACGAAAATAATAAGCGATAAATATTGTTTAATTTATAAAAAGTTGTACACAAACAATTTCTTGCCAACGTAATTTTATTATTTATAATGTTGATAGCTGACCGCATCATGGCTAATTACGTCACAATCCCATCGATTCGCGTGTGTGAGCTCATTTTTACAACGTTTTTATTGAATAATTTAAAATTGAGCAATAAAAAAAACAATTTGTTCAATGCTTTTATTATTTTTCATTATAGGCAAAATTAGGTGGACCGTACGCCTCTCATGGACAATGAATGTAATTAAAATAAAGCCTCATATTCTTGCTTAATAATAATGCCTGATGAATGAAGTAAAATTAAACCAATATTTAGTCATTTAAACTAATTAAAATATTGAATTTGTTAACAGGTGTAATTTATCGTATTTGTTCAAATACGAGTGTTCACAACTTTCAATTGAAACAAAAAATTTCCTTGCGCTTTATTCAATTTTGTTCTTTTCGATCTTGTGTAAATCTACACAGATAAATAAGATTGACGTGTCTGTCTTTGATATCGAAATAAAAAAGGCTTTTTCTTAACCCAAACACGCTTTTTATTTATTTTTGCCTGTCTGTCTGTTCGTTTATTTGTCCGGGCTATTCTATTAAACGGCTCAACCGATTTTGTCGGGACCCTCATTGGCAAATAGAGAACTTTTCAGAGAGTAATCTAGGCTACTTTTAATCCCGATGAATTAATCTGGAAAAATGCGATAATTTCATGGTCAAATTAGCTCGAAAAACATAAAACTTTTTTTCAGTTATTCTAAAATGTATCAGGCTTATAACGCTATCACAGAAAATATTCTATTTTTGATCGTTATATCTAGTGTAACTGACAGGACTACTAACGATAAAAGATACTCTGAAAATACTGAGTATAGTACGTTAATTTTTAAAGAAAAATCACTCTTTTTAACGGCAAAATATAAATTCTTATTCCATTTACTAAAAATATGCTTTTTATAATCAAAAATTAAGTTCTGGGATTTTATCAATTTCCTTTTTAATCTCAGTCATAACACGTTCCAAATGCAATCTCAATGAACCACATGCATTTGATGGTGTTCTTAAAGTGATAGCATACAATTTTTTATAAGTACTACCATACGTAGAACAATGTTCGGCCGTAACATTTTTAATCGGTTTGATAAACAATTTTGTTAAATTTAATAAAATATATTGTAGTTGACTTTCAGTTATATTCAATAATTTTAATATTTCTGTATCAATGACATCATCTTTTTCAGCATCTTCAGCAAATTGTTTTTGACTACCAGCGTCTGTTTTGGAATTCGCATTGATTATTTCACCTTTTTTCAATTTTTCTGAATCTTTTCTCTTCTTTGATTTAGATTGTTTTGTTGATCCTTTTGTACCGTTCTTATTATTTGGGTGTACTTGTTTTTCATTCATTATTTTAATCATCGGTAATGTATCCAAAATTAGTTTTAAACTTATATTTAATTGTTTATATTTCGATGAAACACTAGATGCATCTAAAAAAAAAATTTAACAAAAGATGAAAACAAACAAATGAGTAAATCTATACAAATAATATATCTATACAAATAAATAAAATTTACGTGTCTATCTGTGATTTCGAAATAAAAGCTTTTACTTAAGGATGTACGAGCGCTGATGTATAGTCCATTTATAAATATCTTCAAAATCTGATATAGTACATTCATAAAAGTCCACAATAATGTTTATTATTTTTTGTCGTAACTTAAAATTAAAATTTAATTTAGGCCCGTCATACCGGGCCTAACAAAAAAGATATTTAAGAAAAACACCTGAGATTTCGGGCAATTAAGCTACCGCCGGCAGAAATGAAATTTACCCGAAATCTAAGTTGTTTTCTTAAATATCTTTTTTTTAGGCCCGTCATACCGCAATTTTATTGGATCAATATTTTTTTAATACTTCTATTTTCTATTGCGTAGATTTTCTTTAATTCGTTTTATTTTATTCCAAGTGCATTAAAATTATTCTAAGAGCAATGCATTAAAACTCGAACTTTAACATTATATAATTAATTCAAGACCCCCGTAACCCCCCTGAAACTTTTATAATTGATTTATATGCACTTCAACTACATGTAAACAAAAAACCAAGCCTTAATCTTTTTGAAGCTTCAGTGCTCGTACATCCTTAAGCTCATATCAAAGACGCGTTTTTTTTTAACTTTTGTCTGTCGGTTTGTTTATCCGGGCTAATCACCGAAATGGTTGAACTGATTTTGACAAGACTTTCATAGGCTACTTTTTTTCCCGAAATATTTAGAATTTCTTCGTAAAAATTGTCCTAATAATCGGTGTCCCGATTTTTTTAAGTTAAAGACATAAAAATTGATATTTAGGCTATTAATAACAAATAAAGAAACACGCGTTTCAGTGTTTTTAGACAATCAACCCCTAGAAGAGTGAAATAGAGGCTGTGAGTTTGTATAGGGATCTCATTTTGTTAAAAGGAGAGATACACAAAACTTGGTATTTAGACTGTTATTTAAAAAAAAAACGTGCTTAGCGTTTTTAGAAAATAAACCCCTTAGGATGAGTTATAGGAGATTAGAGTTTGTATTGAGGTTCCGTTTTATATTTCAAGAGATAGTACAAAGGTTGTTAATAGCAAATAAATAAATACGTGTTTCAGTGTAATACAAGATCTTTAGAATTACAAGTTTCGGACGAAATTGCGACGGGTACTAGTATTTAATATATAAAAAAGTTGTCTGTTATCTTTGTATTGTGTGTATTGCTATCTTGATCATACTGATACCTTTTTGGTTGTGGTTAGCAGTATTTTATACACATATAGATTTACTTCTGTATTCATAAATATAAATACATATAAAAACTCCGTATAAAAAAATGTAAATATCAAAGTCTAATCAATAAAAATTTACTTACTTTGGAATAGCAACTGATATAAAGCAATATATTCCAATTGGACACTTAGATATTCGACACAATCTTCTAAAGCAAATAAAATTGATGTGGCTCTCTCATAATGTAATTTACAGAGTGTAATAGTACTTTTTTTACGTGAATCAGCACCAGTTATATTACGAAAACTATTATGGTACAATGATGCTAAACGATGATGAATTTTAGCACCACGAAATTGATAAATCGGCTGTCGATACGTTGGTGTTTCCATATCACAAAATTCTAATGCTTTATGTAACATTTCCACAACTTCTTGTTCTAATTCTTTCGATGTCTAAAAAACAAATATAATGTAATTTTTAGGATTGTCGAATGATTTATAAACAAAAAATTCTTACCCTTGAATCTAATGTTGGATAATCTTGTAATAATGTAGCCATATTGTATGAGGCCGTTGATAATTCCCAAGTAATTGCATCCCAAATTTCTGTATTTGTATTTCGATTTAATAGTACTTGACGAGCTTTTTGATAATTCGCTAATGCTTTATTATAAAATATCTTTTCTTGTCCCACCATTTCTGATAATTTTTCCGATGTATTGGACGAATGGACGTGTGCACATAAACGCATTAATCGTCCCATATTTGAATATAACAATGCTAAATTCGGTTTATCATCAATTGATTCAAATTTCCTTATCTAAAACAAAAAATTTGTGTAAGATTCAAAAGCGTTACGTGAAAAATCGAGGATTCTAACCGTTTAATAAATGTAACGGTTTTGGTTAAGGTATCGGTTTTAAAAGTTAAACGGTTTTGGTATCAGATTCGGTAATAATAAAATTAATGAACACGGTTTCGATAACGGTTATTTAAAATTTTTTAAAGTAAATTTTATAAACAAAGCCATTCTAAGTTCCAACTATAATACAAGTATATTGCCAACTTATGGGAGAAGCTAATCTCGTCGGACTGAAGTAGAAGGGGGAGCACAATAAGATCGAAGTGCTATACTTTTAAGACCCCAAGATGTATCTATCTATAATACAAGTTACAATATAAACATTTAAAAAAATTTCTCGCTTGTGCCAGTTTAAAAAGTTATAATATAAAGAAAACTCATGGAAAAAAATATTTTTTAATTACATTCAATAAAAAAACAGAATATATTTTATGTTAAGTTCTCGCGCGGCATTTTATATTTAGTTCTCACTACTTAGCACGTCACTATAGATAGCTCTAGTGTATGCTTCAATTTGGACCCTTCAATTTGGAATTTTGTTTTACGGCATAAGGAACCGCAGTCCATATGTATGTCAGTGATAATATATAAACATTATTAACAAACAAAAAACAACAGCGTGATCACGACTAGTCACGAAATTTAAAAGAATCAAAGAGACTATTCCCCTCAGACTGACCCACTCAAAATGGACGTCAAACGACGTTGTGAAATTAATAATTATTGGTATTCGCGCAAAAAATTCAAATTTATCTTTTATACCATAAAAATATATAACGGTTAAAAACCGGTGTTTCAAGTAAAATAATCGATTTCAGTACCGATGTCGGTTTTATTTAAAAAAATTTAAAACGGTTTCTGTTACTCAAATTAAACGGTTTTAACTTAATTTCGGTTCCAGTTTAGGTTCGGTTAGAATCCCTGGTAAAAATTATATTAAAAAAATTACCCCTGTTTCTAAATTATATGATGATTTGCTGATAAGTCGTTGAATATCTGTATTTCCATTATTAAATTCGGTACACGCTTGATTCATATATAATGTTCCTAATTCATTATGAACATTACCTAATCTGCGCAACAAATTAGATTTTTCTGCACCAGGCTCTGAAGCTAATGCTCGCTCGTAACACTGACAACTTATTTGTAATAGTTGTTCATTATTATCTATCGATCTTGGTAGTAAACCGTCCCAATCTATTAAAAACATTAATTACAATTAGGCCAATTGGAGAAAGTGGTGGAAAATCTATTTAAAAACAACTTACTCTCGTATTGTTCCGATTCTTCTTCTTGACAATCCTTTGCAATTTCGTTATCCATTGCGATTTGAATATCCGGAGTTTGGTTGTATTGTTTTCGATATTCTTCAACTTGTGACCAATGTTTATCAATCATACAGCAACAATCACCAGATCGTCCTAATAAACAACTTTCTTGTACATGATGTGACGAAAAAAGCAATTTTTTTAGTACTTTGTGACATTTAACAAGAATTTTGATGTACCGTAAACTACTTCCATAATTTTCCAACATAAATTCTTGTTCAGCTAAAATAGCGTACACAAGACAAGCTTTTTCATATAACAATGTTTTTAAATGGGCATTCCATGAAGCGTCATCAGATCTATCAGGTTCTTGCCAAGTAGGCATTGCTTCTGCTTTAGGTTTTGGAAGTAAGGCTTTCGGTGGCTCACTTTCAACTTCGACTGTAGATTTTTTCTTCTTTTCTGCTTTATTACGTCTCTTTTTCTTTGATTTACTTTCATTTGAATTTGAATTCAGTGTTGCATACGGCATTGGTATTGGTTCAAAAGGATGTGCCATATTTAAATTTTTTTCTTCGTCTAATTTTTGTTTCTTCTCAGAATTTTCATCATCTTCTTTACATTTGGTCGACGCAGTAGAAAAATATTGTAAACAATTCAATCCAGTAGATATGTGTTGCAGCGCTAGAAAACATCGTTCAAAAATTGATCCTGAGACTGGAGTTGGTATTTTATAATGGAATGGTTCACTATTATCCTGATCCCATGGTTCACTTAAACGTAACTGTTTAATTGCATCATTACCACTATTTTGGAGCGAAGAATCGTCATCATCTTCATAATTACTCGAATCACAATCATGATTTTCAGTAAAAAGTGGTTCATTTGGATTCGTATGTGCAGGAATATATAAATCCGAAAGCATATAATGCGATGAAGTGACTATTTGTGGATACTTTTCCTTATTTAATAGTTCAATGCAATTTTTTAACAGCATTCGAATTGTACCGGTTTGGACAGCACCATCTTGTTGAGTGTGCTTCATATTTCGAGCAACTCGATATAATAGCATAGCTACCGGTACAGTAAAAGGATTTTGTCCTTTTTCATCCAAAACTCCCGAACACAAAGAAGTTAAGTCGTATAATTTGACTACATCATCATTTCGACCTTTAAATAACCAATATGTATGACCAGCTTTCGTTGCATTCGATTTTAAAAATGATAAAATATTCTGTGCAATATCTCGAATTAATTTCGGTGAAAATTTCGAATCCTCTAGGAAAGGTAAATCTTCAGTTTTGATAAATTCATATTTTTGAACGATACCATTTAAATGATAGCACATAACTACTTCGGGAACATTCGACATTAAATTATCTAGCCAATAATCGATTCCAGTTAATACACTAATCGATTTACTCATATCACGTAACCGAAGCGATATACATGGATGGGTTGACCCACCGAATATTGGCATATCTGTACCGAGAAGCATTTGAATATCCTCAAATGTCCATACAACGTTTCGGTTATATTTATGTTTAGTTGTAGGATCGGGCGCCTCTTCTTCAATATTTGGTTCGGGTAAGGCCGGACCTGGTAATGTTAACGGTGTACTACTACACGGTGTTTCTTCATTAATTTTCGTCTCATCTTCATCTTTCTTCGGTTCAACGAGACTATGATATAGAAATTTTGAGATTAAACTTCGTTGCTGTAAAATATTTCGACTTTTGCTACGTCTATATAATTCGAGATCTTTTTCATTTAAGGCTTTTTGTATGTTATCAAAAAAGAATTTTCGTAACCAATCCCATTCGGTTTCCGCTGTTCGTAATAAATGTTTATGTATATCGAAATCATCAATTAAAAGTGTATTTTCAATACGATGTACCATCATACTAACTGGCCCTCGAGAATATGGTAATTTTAATAAATTTTTTATGTTTTCTGCATCCGATACAACGTCCACTTCTCCGACACAATCGGGAAACATGTGTGCCATTCTAAAACTACAATTAAAAAAATTTATTTTCATATTATCTAAATGTACTTAGGGACAAATATAATATTCTAATAAGTATTCGAATACTTTCGGTTGGATATCAAGATTTTTGGTATAGATTAATCCAGAGGTCTCCAATCCCCAAGCTCGCGAGAACCTTGGCGACAGGCGACAGTTTTACATGTGCCCATCGCTTTACGGCGTCGATAAAAGTTTCCTATATATGTATATATATATATATATACATAAATAAAAGTTTCCTATATATATATATATATATATATATATATATAAGTTTCCTATATATATATATATATATATATAACTTTGCAACAGCTGAAAATATGAATTGTGGATGGAAATTTTGGTTGTATGTTCTGGAACTAACAAGTGACTTCAAGTTCGAAAATGGGCAAAATAGGTCCATGGATTCTCCCGCTAAAGGATGATATCTTTACGTTTAATATCGTGAGAGATAGAAAAAAGTTGAAATACAAAAATTGTTCCTTGTTTAAAAACAACCAACTTGTATGCTTACTACATATGTATTTTGTATCTTGGTATATCCTCCAGTCATGTTTTTATGCATCTCTGTGTGTGTAAAAAGTAAAATATAAAGTTCCCTAATTGATATTGAACACAGTTTATACAGGGTTTTTAAATAATTAACTTAGTTACTTGTTATATGTTAAAATAGTTTTTTTGAAAATATAATTAGTACCTGCTGCCCAACGGATATTCTAGAATGTACAAAACGTTGGCGACATCTGGATTAATCTTTTTGAGACCCTACTTGATAATAAAAATACTCACCTTGAAAGGAAAATTACTCATCAAAATTTAATTGCTGACATAATTACCCATTACTTTATATTTTCGAGTTTAATATTTAAGTAGTACTTACAATATGGCTATTCGGACATACGCGGGTCTCTTGCGTGTCTTCAGCGTGAAGCGTTTAATGCCATTATAATATATTTTTCATCGGCCACACCCCGCACTAAAAGGCGTTCTATGTATTTCACATATTGTGGCAAAAACTAAAGTACTCGGTTGGAATAGTTATCTTATTTAATTTCAATAGTTTTTGCCACAATATCTGAACGTTAGTTTAATCTAAATTTTAACTCACGCTGGAGATCCGCCTGTGTCCGAATAGCACGGCCCTAATATTTATATGAAAGAAAAATTGATACGTTGTAGGTATTGATATAGGTACCTCCAAAAGGTACTCTCAAAACTGTAAAAATATTTTTGAAGTGGATATTTTGAATCCTAATTTCAAAATTACCTTGAAAATCCTGTTGATTGTGATAACACATGTTGAAGTCCATACGAATCTGCTGAATTACTTAACCAATTTGAAGGTGGTGAATTGAGATCAGTGTTACATTGAAGTCGTGCAAAATTTGCTGGGGTTTGAAATGCTGAATATTTAACAATAGCCGTGGATTTAACAGGTAATGATTCGTTTGGACGAATCATTATTGAATAGTTATTTTTCTTATCCTATAAATAAAAAAACATTCTTCATTAAATTACAATATTTTTACGAATATTTTATACAAATATTACCTCTTTATCCATTTCTGATATGATAATTAAATTTTAATATTACGTTTTGCTGCATTTAATTACCGCAACAAGAAAATATTCACTCATGTGTCTTTAGAAGTGAGCATCTGCAATTTGACATTCAAGAATTTCATTGTCATATTATGCTGGTCTAGAAAGTTCTTAGAACCGCACCGAATGGTTGTAATTTGAAAAATTATGTTTAATTGCATTTTCAATTTATTTAATTTCAATCAACATTTTACAAATAGTTTTTTTCTAATATTTATATTATTTTTTAATGCTGTAAATCCTGTAGGTTAGTAAAACAAAAATTAAACATAACCTCATACGGAAATAACCTTAAAATATTTATTTAATTTGTTTTTTTTTTTAGTGAATAAAGTTCGTAATATTTATGAGGGGACATCAAACAATGAAATTATTGGCAATGATGTATTTTTTGAAATATTGGATCCACCTGACTTGAAATATACGTATAGAGTTCGACCGGCAAAAGATTTTGGAGTTTCTTTTGTAGGTTACAAATATTTATTTAGTTAACGTTTTACTAATTTTTCTACGCTATACGTATTATAAATTTCATTAATTTTCGTATAACAGTCACCGCTATCATTAAGATATCGTTTCAATTAAATACTTTTTCAGAAAAATTTGGTTTAAAAAGCCTTCTCTTCCTGGAAATCTCTGTCATACTTCATGATAGAGGATGACATTTTACTTTGATTTTATTTTCATTAACCACAAGCATTACAAAATTTGGTTTAACGTCAGATAACGATACATTTGAACGTTACGGGTTTATTCAGAACTGAATACTAAAATTTTTGTTTAGTTTCTTTGAAACCGTTCAAAATATTTCAAAGAATATAAACTAAACAAATTCTAGGTTCTTTATCCGCAACTTGTATGAATTAGTAGTTTTTTAGTTAAATATTTTTTCATATCAAAATTTTCTGACGATATAGTTTATTTGGCGGTCGATAGACTATCAATTCATATATAAATCAATTGAATGTATTTTTATTTCAGAATCAACTTAATGAATTAAGAAACGTACAATTAGTTCTAGTTCATCCAAAATATGGCTGTGGTATTCCAGAAAATACCGATGAAATTGAAGGAAATGTTGCTTTCGTACAAAGAGGGTATTTATTTATTTTAATTGTAAACTATTCCAAGTAAACTGTAAAGAATTTGTATCAAAGGAATTATATATGGTACAAACAAAAATTGTACAATACTGGGATAGGCACAGAATCAGGAATTTATGCAGCGGGGTATATGAGATGAAAGTGAAATATCAATAGATTTTTATCTAAATACAAGTCCACTTCGGTGTAATTATCCTTATTTATAGAAAATTATAGACAGGAATAACAATAGAAATTAATCCCTGAATGGTTCCCGCATTTAACAGAATTGAATTGAAAACGGGATGTAGTTGTCTTTTGTGAAATGATAGAAAAGTAAAATCGGTACGATTCTATTGCTATATATCATAATCATATAGCCTTTATATCATAAATTAAGTCACGCGTTTTAATTTTAAATTTCAAACGACAAAACGTATCGATACTTTCTTGTTTGGCATCAAAATATCGATAAATGATTTAAACTTCTGAATTTCCACTCGGTGAATAATTTGTGGACACTGTCCAGATATCGCCTTATCAATTATATAAGAATCACGAAATCAAAAATTATCCTATACGAAATTTGTTTTATTATGATTTTTTTATCTGATACTTATTTGAGAAGTTTATTTAAAAAATTTTTATTTCGAGTTTTTGAAAATTTTAATCTTTCTGCTAACTTGTGTTATTTCTACAAAAAAAGATTATGGTCAACCGGTCGATTTATGGATATATAAATATTTCTTTAGACGCTCATTCCAGCCATGTTGACGCTGTAATTTATTGCTATAACTTGTCGCTACATATTTATGTTGCTCGCAGAACGTGTCTTAGTTTGACCCTGTTAAAGAGCGACGAGAAACATCATCAGGTCGCACATTAAGACCTTTATGACTTATCATACATCAATTTCACTACCATAATAATTCTCCTCTTAGAATTCCACAACTCGAAATAATTTTATGTAAAATCAATAAATCCTCTGATAAAAATTCGTAACGCTGTATATCATGAATCACTTATACTACATATCTAAAATTAAAAATTTTCTTCAGATACTGCTCATTCAAAATGAAAACGGTGTATGCTGAAAAGGTTGGTGCTCGTGCAATAATTATAACAGACGAAAATCAAGATCATGATTATTATTTTATTGGTATGATCGATGATATGGATTCACAAGATGTGAATATACCATCAGGGTATTTAATTGGAAAAAATGGTGCCATGATACGAAAAACTTTAGAAAAACTAGATAGAAATTATGCAATAATTAATTTACCAGTAAATTTAACATTTACACCAATACATCAAATATCCCAACCTCCTTGGTTGCAATGGTCCTAGTATTTAGTAAAATTTTGTAATTTATGTATATACTTTTAATATGCAACATTTAGAAACGATACGTCGTTGCAAAACGGTCGAAAAATATAGAAAGTATTTTTTTTTAAATGGTCTGAAATTCATGCAATTTCAATATATAAAATATTAAAAATTTCTTGCCTATAAATGGAATCAATGTACAAAATTTTTTAAACCTTGGTTCAAATAAATTTATTGTTTTGACTAGAGTGTCCCCACACAAGAGCGCCCTCAAGTTAACCAGACCTGATTTATTGATTGCTTAAACTCAGGGGCGGGTTAAGACGATTCACCGCCCCAGGCAGCTGCAAAATTGCCGTTTCAATCTTTTAAGGTACATTTTCATGCTGACGCTCGATGCTGGCATCGAACGTCGAAAGATCCACGTGGTCGGTTTAGTGACCAGTTTTTACTTCATCGCCGAAATCGCTAGAAATTGGATTGAAACCTGCAAATCCGCTTTTGCATAAACTAGAAAATTTACTTTAATATTAATTATGTAACGATTAGAACAGATAATAGTTTCCGTTCCTGGTGACGATTAACATTTGCTGTATCAGCAATGAACGTTCGTAATTTTAATTTTAGGATGACTAGTGAATATAGACAAGAATAATAGATAAGAATAAAAAATTGTTTTCAATTTAGTCAAAGACATTTGTATCTACTTTAATAGTAAAATATAAAAAATTATTCAATTATTTAGGATTAAAATGTATTTTCCTTTCCAATATCTGTTTGTTTTTGTTGTTCTAAAAATTTTCAAAAATTAGGGATGCGACACCAAGATACTGAATGCGGATTAGTCTTCCTTGATTAATGGGGTAAGGATGATAAATATACGTACACTAACATTACCCGTTGCGGCTTTCAAAATTGTGTAAGGATCGTATAACTGAGTAACATAATATTTCTCCCCGTCAACAACTTTAAGACGCCGTACACGTATTTGTTTATTTATAATTTATAGGGTAAATATCAATTTTAATGACTAGTTTTAAAATAATGAACTCCATACATACGCTCATCCCATGTTTTACCCCCTAGAGGGTTCATTTTTCTAAAACTCGGAAACACACATTTTATGGTGTATTACTGAAATAGAAATTTTCATGTGTCTAACATCCAAAAAACTGAAACTCCGACTCTCTATTTTACCCCCTTAGGGCTGATTTTCGAAAACGTGCGTTTTTCTTTATTTATTATAAATAGCCAAAATATCAATTTCCATGCCTCCGCTTTAATAAAAACGGGACCTCAATACAAACTTATATACGGATGAAGTTCAGTCCTGATTTTTTTTATATGTATAGATTTCATGTTAAGTAACGATTAGTTTCTATAGAAATGATAAAATTAACAAAATTTTGGAAATAAATTATTTGTCAATTAATTTTTAGCTTGGCGGTGATGAATAAGTGAGTCAGTCAGTCAAGCTTGTTTCAAATTACGGTTTGTTTTTTTTCGGACCGAATGTCAAATTATTCAATTAGAAGAAACGAGTAAGCAATACTACACAACTTTGTTCATCTTAGTCCGAAAATCACATGCACTTATAACCCTATGAAATTTTCTATAGATTACAAAATTTAATATACACTGGTCGTGTTCAAAACAACTAAATCGTTATCAGTAACCAGGGAACTTGACAGATTACAAAGCACCTTTGATTATGACGCATTTTGCTTAGTAAGTGCTGCCAGATCGGGAGATTTCCCCCTAAATTTAGTATATTTAATAAAGTCTAGTAGAAAATCTAGATGATTTATTACTGGGATTTTTTTATTCAAATTGAATATTACGAATTAGAATACAAAATGTTTGTTTATACTTGATACATGATTGACATAAAATCCCCCAATTTATGTCCTGCGAGAAACATGCTGAACTTAGATGCTCAGAAGTAAATTATTTTTGGAATTTAGACTGACTGACTTACCTAACTAATAGTTGAAAGCGACTTGTATCAGTTCTTGTTCTCACTTTTTAATTGGGGTCTCTGGCAGGAGGCGTGATTAATATTACAACCTAGAAGCAGTAGTTACCTTGTTGTTCGCCAGAACGCGACCACGAAACTCGGTGGCCTAAGGATTTGTGACGGAGGTTGGACAGGAAACTTCAACCTACTAACTTTAGTTTATAATTCACCCACCAGAGCATATCTAACTGAATAAAAAATGAGTCAGGATACTTGTGAATTTGAAGAATGTCATTAAAAAAAATGTTAATTAGGCTTTATTTGATATAGTTAATTGAATTTCTTCAGAACATTTCATATAAAAAAAGTTGAGAATTTGTTCCATGTTAAATGTTCTAAGAAATCAAGTAGGTATAGGCTACGTGACTTAGTGGAAATAAACACCGTGCACTCTTGTAATAAAATACGTGTTATTTATACGATGAAACCACAAGTCATGTCCCACTTTGTTAATTCATTAAATCCTTGATTTTCTCTACGTTCGCATATAAAGATAATTAGTTCAATGATAATAAATTGGTATTTAACATTGGATCAAATTTAATTAGAGTATATATGGATTTATTATTATGAAATACCAATTTAACCTTGGGATTTTAAATAATTTATCATTCATAAAATAAAAACGAATACATTTAATTTACAGGTACGTGATTATAATTATTAATTCATATTTTACACCTTCTAGAGGATTCTAAACATTTTTATTTGTTCTTTTTTTAAATGATTGATCAATCAATATTATATCATATCAATGAATACATAATTTTATGCATGTATGCAATCTAGGCACTATTTTTATTAGAAGTATTAGTTTAAACAATTTTATAAGAAATTTGTTGACTTAAAAATATTTATGAATAAAATCGCGTAAAACCGCGCCAGAAACAAGATAGTCTGTCCGACTGAGTGTTTATACTCTACCAGAATAAATGCGGTAAAGTGATTTATGTTCCAGCATAACAAAAACGGGCGTCTACGAAACGAGAAATATCCGACCGAAGAACGGAACGAACTGCTACCGAGAATTCCACGTAGCGTTTGCTTAACTGGAAAAAGAGTTACTATTAAGAGAGACTTGGGAAACAAATCAGAAGCCGTGAGCCGACACAGTAGCCAGTATGAAACACTTCCCCGTATACGGTTCATCTTTTTAGTAATATAAACGGATATCAAGTACATGGCGATTGTTGCAGTGTGGGTTCGTCGATTGTGCTTAGCCAATCTGTAGTTACCATGTGGTCTTGTTTGGGCCAATAACATTATAGTGTTATATCAGCTGATTTTAATTTTGGAAGTGGTTTAAGTTTATTAAATCTGAATTTGGATTCTATTATCCAAATTAATGTTTATATAAATGTGTTAAATTGTGTATATAAATGCATTCGTATGCATCTAATTCTGTGGGATTTTTCACCGATTTCAGCATTTTTAAATTAGATTTGTCAATGTTGTGGTTGTTCTCAATAACGTGAGCAGCTATACACAATTTTTCTGTTCTCCCAAATTTTACGTGAGCCAAATGTTCTTTGATTCGAATTCGGATTTAGCGACGACTTTGACCATAATAAATTTTGGCAACTTACATTGTACCTGATTATTGTTCATTATTAATTTTATTCTTTGGATTACCATGTACATTTTGAACCCTTTTTACTCAAAATAGACACGAATTGATATTTAGAACACTTCCAATGGGCCTTGATTACTCACTGATGTTACTTGCGGTGAGTGAATTTCTCGTTAGATCACATAAGCAGAACATTCAACAATGAATTAACACCGATTAAGACGGCCATTTTTGACATACAATCAGTATGTCAAAAATACCTAAATACAATCAGTAAACAATTCGTAAGATCAATCCCGAATTTACAAATTCCGATTGAAAGCCATTACACTCGTTTTTATTAATTTTATAACTAATAATTCCTAACTTAATATCAAAAGTTAACCTCTCTAGTCAATCCTCTCTAGCCCGAAAAGTTAACTACGCCGTTTAGGTAGCTTAAAGCCCAAATTACAAAAAAACACCCAATTTTATTTCATTGCGTGGACAAATTTTATATTTACACTTTATTTTGAAAAGTTATTTTTTATTTTCCATACATTTCTTAAAGGAAATGAATCACAAATTTTTCATAATCATCGGTATCCATAAAATGTTTATAATGTGCACATATTTGAAAAGGATGTATATCAATGAATATATAATTAGCATATTTGAATGCGAGCCAATGTTTATTTAGTCATAATGCGTTTATAATCGTGTTATCTTATATTAGAGTGTAATGGCTTTCAATCGAAATTTGTAAAGTTGGGATTGATCTTACGAATTGTTTACTGATTATATTTAGGATATCAGGTAATGGGTCATATGAATAAAGTGAAGCAATAGCTTTGACTACATATTTATGTAGCAATTTCTTCAAAGTTTATGCATAAAAATTAATAACAATTGTTACATAGCTTCTGCTACTGTGAGAAGCAAGAGCTATGAATTTTATGAATAAAATTGTAAATTGACTACTTGTGTACTGTATAATGGCACACAATCCCTTACGACTCCTACAAGGACTCCTTTCTAATTATGTAAAAAAAGCAGTGGCGGATTTAACAACAAGCTGAGTAGGCTCGAGTCTAGAGCGGCAAATTTGGGGCCCAAAATTTTTTTTGTCTCAGAAATTTAAAAGATTTATATTTTTTTCCTAAATGTTATGAGGTCCACACAAACCATTCAACATGTAATATGTTTCACCACTTAGATAAATTTTTCTACAATATACGTAGTCACGTTTGGTTGCGGCGCGGTGACGAGTGAAATGACCAGACTTCTACCGTAGATTTAATCTTAAGTATTTCGAAGAAAAGACGATGGAATTAAGCTTGTCAAAGCAGTATACAAAAGACAACCGAAAAGGAAAAAAAATTATGATGAACCACCCGATGAAGAAATGAGAATGACTGCGAGTGATACTTTCAGGGTTACCACATTTCTCGTTGATAGACTCGTTGGTTTATCATTGATAGACTCGTATACGAATTAGAAAAACGGCAGGAGGTCTACTACAGGTTCAATGAAAAGTTTTCATTTCTGATCAAAATGAGTAAATTGTCATCATCAACCCTTACGGAAAAAGCCCTTTTCTTGGAAGAAATGTATCCTAATGATTTAGAGACTGACTTAATTCAAGAATGCATATATTTTCAATGCCACCTTCTGAAAGTATTTTGGTAAAACCAGATTCTGAGTCATTGGAAAGTCTATTTTCGTTCCTGCGAAAACAGAATTTGCAAAACGTTTATCCAAACTTGGATATAGTAGTTCGCATGGCTCTATGTATACCAGTGGCAAATTGTTCGGTTGAGAGAAGCTTTTCTTGCTTAAAACGCGTGAAAAATTATCTAAGATCTACCTTAAGCCAAGAAAAGCTAAACGCCTTAGCTCTTGTATGCATAGAGTGAGAACTAATGAACAAAATTTCATACGAAGATATAATTGATGAAAAATCGCGCAAAAAGGCATTGTAAAACTTTCATAACTTAATTGAATTTCACCGTCATCATCAGCCGAATTGTTACCAAATAATTAATTTATATTGTTTATAAACTGCAATTAAGCGCAATAAAAATTATTTAATTACGCTTACCGAATGTACATTATTTTGTAAGTAGTATTAAGGCATGTGAGCGTTAAAATATTAAGATTCATTTTTTAAATAATAAAATCCTCGAAAATAAAGATCTCTCCATCAAACTCCCGTGAAAATGTACTTTATCATTATTTTATATTTCCACAGATTTTTATTATGAAAGTTTTTTCTATGGCATAGAATTTTATGTATATGTGTATCATCAGCTATTGTTGAGGCTTTTAAATGGTACTATAGTCCACAAAAGTAGCGCTAATTGATTTACTAATACCTTACTAATTCGATTTTTAGAAAAACGTGTCGAATAAAAGTTGTTAGTACATTTATTATATACTTAATCAACTTTTATCCGAAGCATTTTTTCGAATACCGAATGTATTGGGTACAAATCAATTATGAAATTTTGAAAAATGAGCGCTTTTTTCGAAATATCCCTCTCTAATTACCCTCTATCAATCAATTCGCATTCGCTGTACAGAAAAACTCAATTTGCATTGTTAGTACATTTATTATATACTTAATCAACTTTTATCCGAAGCATTTTTTCGAATACCGAATGTATTGGGTACAAATCAATTATGAAATTTTGAAAAATGAGCGCTTTTTTCGAAATATCCCTCTCTAATTACCCTCTATCAATCAATTCGCATTCGCTGTACAGAAAAACTCAATTTGCATCGACGCGCTTTAGAGCGCATCGTATTCGGTAAACACACTAATTATAAAAGTTAAAATGGCTCCTTCCAAACATCCTTTCCAGGTCCTCCAACAAGGATGGCTTTAAAACCTTAATATACTATTTTGAGTTTATCCTGGTGTTATCAAAGAGAAGGCAGGTTAAAATTTAAAAAAGTGGTTTTATTGTATTACTATCATTTTCGTTGTCAAGTAAGTTTAGGTCCCATGGTTTGAATTTTAGCACTATGGCATTGTTTTAAGAACGGCATATCTTGAGAACCATACATTGGATCGAATTTTAAATGATGACACTGTTTTCGCTGGGTCTAAATTGGCCTACAACAAAGTTTATGCCAAAACTGGAGACAAAAAATATTTTTAATTTTAGCAATTTTTTTAAGGCAGCAATTTTTTTACTTTTAAAAATGTCAAAAAATGCAACAACAAAAATTGTTCCCGATTTTAATGAAAATCATTTTTTAGCTAACTATTACTCAAAAATTATGGAAAACATTGCATTTGAACGTACATTTAAGTATTTCTGGATTTTAGGACCTAAATTTTAACGTTACAAAGTTTTTCCATTCGATATTTGTACACTACCGATTAAATTAATAAAGAGGGTGATATTATATTTTCTAAAATTTTCCCTATCAAGCTCCTTCCATAATGAAATTCTGGTGTTCCAAAAATAACTAAAAAAATTCAAACATCAAAACAGGAACTATCTTTGTTATTTTTGTGTAGGTCAAGAATGGTTAAAAAAGTTGTATTATGAAATTCCCAAAAATTGATGATACCTACATATGTTGCGCCATATGCAAATTTTGAAAAAGTAAAACAGATAGATTTGATGCACCTTTGACGATAATGATGTTTTAATTATTTTAAATGTTAAGGCCAAATTTTTATTTTGAAAACCTATAAATCACATTTTTTATCTTGAAAATTTATGAAATTTTTCTATGTCATTAGCATATTAAATATATTTGCCAATACAGTAGACACATTTAATTGCGATCGTACACGGTAATACACTATTGGAACCGGACCGGCTTTCCTGTAAATGCTAAGAGGAGAGTTTTTATACCCGGTATATGTAAATATATACAAGGGTATATTGAGTTAAGTCCCGAGTTTGTGACGCTTGAAAATATTGCTCGCAGACATAAATGTTTGGAACAGGTGTTCATAAAATGGCCTACTAATTCGGCCATTTCCGCATGTCCGTCCGTCTGTGGACAACAAACTGAAATTTTGTGTGTATGTTCTAGAGCTAAAAAGTAAGATCAAGTTCGTGAATGGTCAAAATCGGATCATGTTTGGGCAAAATGAGCAACAGTTATCTATTCTTCATGCGCTCGTCAATTAGCCAAGGAACTAAGTTTTGCTTTAGTTCCTTGGCTACTAAGGTTCCTTTTACTAAGTTTTCTGTGATCGTGTGTGTGTGGATGTCACATGTATTTCCACTACACACATAAAGTTTTAGTACCTTGCCTAGTTGAGGCAGTTAGATAGCGATGCTATTTATTATTTTAGGGTCCGTTATTTCACGTTTATACCCATAAGCATACTCCAGTTATATAGAGGTCAGTAACTATATACGTATTGTGATCGACTAATTCGGTTTATGATCATATCGGCATCGTTGTATCCGAACAATATCATCCAAATAAATATACAAAACTAATCAAAACCATTGTTTTGAATCGTTATTAGCGGAATATTGTTATATCGAGAGTCTATGTATGCCAAGGAATTCTTCTGGATTTCTAAGGATTAAAGTTTATTTTTCGAGGTTAGCAAATACTGACCGCGAATAGTCCTACATATATCTTTGGTTTTATTCTTGAATCAGTTTTGGATCCATCGGTATAATAGATTGATTTACCGCTCTAAAAATCGTTCTGTAAATGCCTTAGGTCAAACCAAAGAATACAATATACATAGAAGCCCATAAGTCCGATTTTTGTGTCACTCGAAATTGTGAATTGTGAGCACCACCGTTAGATGACAATAGCTGTTCGATTTCGGTATTTAGTGCCATTAGCAGCACAACCAACTGTATTCTTTGTGTATATTGTATCCGACCAGAAACATAAATGTAAGAAAGGAAAAGTATTCGGGAAAATCCTTAATGTAATAGTTCCTTCTTAAAAAGTGATATGAGAGTAAGGACCGAGCTATTTACAAAGTAAATAGCTCTAGACTTCATATAATAGTTGCTTCTTAAAAGGTGATGATATGGAAGAAAGAACCGAGCTATTTACAAAGTAAATAGCTCTAGACTTCATATAATAGTGCTCTTTAAAAAGTGATGATATCCCATTAAAGAGCCGAGCTATTTAAAAAGTAAATAGCTCGGTAAACTATTAACTAAAAAAAATTAATGAGGGGTAAATTGATTAAATGTAAGAAAAAATTTGGTTGAAATTTATTTCGTAAGTTTTCCCTTAGTATGTTTTTAAAATTTTATATAACGCGGCAAGTTTTAAAATATTTGAACTCATCAGAAAAAATAACTTGCCGCGTTATATAAAATTTTAAAAGCATACTAAGGGAAAACTTACGAAATAAATTTCAACCAAATTTTTTCTTACATTTAATCAATTTACCCGTCATTAATTTTTTTTAGTTAATAGTTTACCGAGCTATTTACTTTGTAAATAGCTCGGCTCTTTAATGGGATATCATCACTTTTTAAAGAGCAACTATTATATGAAGTCTAGAGCTATTTACTTTGTAAATAGCTCGGTTAACTCTCTCGAATAACTCTCATATCATCACTTTTTAAGAAGGAACTATTACATTAAGGATTTTCCCGAATACTTGGCCCTTTCTTACATTTATGTTTCTGGTCGGATACAATATACACAAAGAATACAGTTGGCTGTGCTGCTAATGGCACTAAATACCGAAATCGAACAGCTATTGTCATCTAGCGGTGATGCTCACAATTCACAATTTCGAGTGACACAAAAATCGGACTTATGGGCTTCTATGTATATTGTATTCTTTGGCCAAACGCACACCAAAAGAGCAAAACTGCTTTAAACAGTGTTAGTCAGCCTAACACTGTTTTGTAAAAGTAGAACATAGGAAATTACATTGCATACGCGCACTGAAAAGACATAGTCAAAACAAAACGTTTATGCTTTGCGTGTTATCAGTGTGCGTATGCAATGTAATTTCCTATGTTCTATTTTTTGAAAACAGTGTTAGGCTGACTAAGCCTGTCTAAAGCAGTTTTGCTCTTTTGGTGTGTATTTGGCCTTAGATGTATTAGATTTCTGGATACCGAAAAAACGTTCAAAGTTTCTTTCATTCTAGATTCGCAATATATCTTTGTCCTTGATTGTAGAGGAATTTATCATAAACTAGGGAAGTATCTAATCAATAAATAGTAATTTCTTATCAGATATACAGAGATATCAATAGTCGGTATTTGTCTACACAACAGATACCCATCTCCAATATAGCAATAACAAGTAATGTAACAACTAACTGAGTTAATTGTTTGAATACCCAGTATATACTGAGTTGTATATCAATGTTTGAATTGTGAATATTTCTGCCTATTCAATGTTTATAAAATATGAATTATTTGTAAATGTTTGTTTTGTGTTAATAATTTTTCTTGAGACTGTAAAAATGTTTTAAATTTAAAAAAATTTATATTAATGTTCTTACGATTTTTATATATTTAAATATTGAGTTATATAATTGAGTAAATCAACGCGACGCGGCTGTTAACGCAAAGCGTTGTTTAAAACGAGCCGTTAGGCGACGCGAAAAGTTAGTCAACGCGAAGCTTTAGTAAATCAACGGAAAGCGTTGGTAAACGTAAAGCGTTGGTAAACGCAAAGCGCTAACCGCGAAACGTAAGCTAAAGCGATCCGTAAGTCAGTCAACGCGAAGCGTTGGTTAATGAGAAGCGTTAGTTATTCAAAACGAAGCATCGGTGATTGGCGAAGCTTGACGTCACGCGAACGTTAATCAACGCAGAGCGGTAACCAACGCAGACCGTCAGATTAAGCGAGCCGTAAATCAGCCAACGCGAAGCGTTGGTCAATGCGAAGCGCTAGTCAATAGGAAGCGTTAGGTCAACGCAAAGTGTTAGTTAATCAACGCAAAGCGTTTACAAACGCCAAACGTAGGCTTAAACAAACTGTAAATCTGCCAACACGAAGCGTTGGTTAATGAGAAGCATTAGTTATTCGAAGCGAAGCGTCCGTGATTTGCGAAGCGTGATTTCACGCGAATCATTAAACAACGCAAAGCGTTAACCAAGGCGAACCGTAAGCTTAAGCGACCCGTAAATCAGCCAACGCGACGCGTTGGCGCAATGGGAAGCGTTTGTCAATAGGAAGCGTTAGGTCAACGCGAAGCGTTTACCGACGCGAAATGAAAGCTAAAGCGAAACGTAAGTCAGCCAACGCGAAGCGTTGGTCAATGAAAAGCGTTAGTCTATAGGAAGTGTTAGTTTAACTCGAAACGTAAGCTGAAGTGAACCGTAAATCAGCCAACGCGAAGCGTTGGCCAATGAGAAGCGTTAGTTATCCAAAGCGAAGCGTCAGTGTTCGGAATCGTTAATCAACGAAAAGCTTGAACCAACGCAAAACGTAATCTTAAGCTAGCCAAAAGTTAGCCAACGCGAAGCGTTAGCATAACGTTGGTTAACGCAAGGCGTTTACCAAAGTGACCCGTAAGATTAAGCGAGCCGTAAATCAGCCAACGCGAAGCGTTGGTCAATGAGAAGCGCTAGGCAATAGGAAGCGTTAGGTCAACGCAAAGTGTTAGTTAATCAACGCAAAGCGTTTACAAACGACAAACGTAAGCTAAAACAAACTGTAAATCTGCCAACGCGAAGCGTTGGTTAATGAGAAGCATTAGTTATTCAAAGCGAAGCGTCCGTGATTTGCGATGCATGATTTCACGCGAATCATTAAACAACGCAAAGCGTTAACCAAGGCGAACCGTAAGATTAAGCGACCCGTAAACCAGCCAACGCGACGCGTTGGCGCAATGGGAAGCGTTAGTCAATATGAAGCGTTAGATCAACGCGAAGCGTTGGTAAACGCAAAGCGTTTACCGACGCGAAACGAAAGCTAAAGCGAACCGTAAGTCAGCCAACGCAAAGCGTTGCTTAATGAGAAACGTAAGTTATTCAAAGCGAAGCGTTGGTGTTTCGCGAAGCGTGTATTCATTCAAATCGTTAAACAACGCAAAGCGTTTACCAACGCGAACCGTAAGCTTAAGCTAGCCGTTTGTCTCATAACGCGAAGCGTTTGTCAATGAAAAGCGTTAGTTATTCAAAGCGAAGCATCGGTGATCCGCGAAGCGTGATTTCACGCGAATCGTTAATCAACGCAAAGCGTTAACCAACGCGAACTGTAAGATTAAGCGAGCCGTAAGTCAGCCAACGCGAAGTGTTGGTCAATGAGAAGCACTTGTCAATAGGAAGCGTTAGGTCAACACAAAGCCGTGAACTACGTGACAACGAATCGTCGCTGATTCAACGCGAAGCGTGATTTCACGCGAATCGTTAATGATTAAAGTAAGCGTGAAAAATTAGTCAAATCGTAACGATAGTTAACGCGAAGCGAACGCACGCTTGAGTTATACAACGTGAAGAGTTAGCCGACGCGAAACGTAAGCTAAAATAAACCGTTAGTCGGCCAACGCGAAGCGTTGGTTAATGAGAAGCGTTAGTTATTCAAATCCGAAGCGTCCATGATTCGCGAAGCGTGATTTCACGCGAATCATTAAACAACGCAAAGCGTTAACCATCACAAAGCGTAACCTTAAGCGTGCCTTAAGTTAGCCAACGCGAAGCGTTGGTCAATTAGAAGCGTTAGTCAATAGGAAGTGTAAGGTCAACGCGAAGCGTTGTTAAACGCAAAGAACTAACCAACATGAAACGTAAGCTAAAGTGAACTGTAAGTCAGCAAACGCGAAGCGTTGGTTAATGAGAAGCGTTAGATGTCAAAGCGAAGCGCCAGTGATTCGCGAAGCGGCTATGTTAATCAACGCAAAGCGTTTACCGACGCGAAACGAAAGCTAAAGCGAACCGTAAGTCAGCCAACGCGAAGCGTTGGTCAATGAAAAGCGTTAGTCTATATGAAGTGTTAGGTTAACTCGAAACGTAAGCTAAAGTGAACCGTAAGTCAGCCAACGCGAAGCGTTGGCCAATGAGAAGCTAAGCGTCAGTGTTCGGAATCGTTAATCAACGACAAGCTTGAACCAACGCAAAACGTAATCATAAGCTAGCCAAAAGTTAGCCAACGCGAAGCGTTAGTAAATAGCCAACGCGAAGCGTTAGCATAGCGTTGGTTAACGCAAGGCGTTTACCAATGTGACCCGTAAAATAAAGCGAGGCGTAAGTCAGCCAACGCGAAGCGTTGGTCAATGAGAAGCGCTAGTGAATAGGAAGCGTTATGTCAACGCAAAGCATTAGCTAATCAACGCAAAGCGTTGGTAAACGCAAAGCGTTTACAAACACGAGATGTAAGCTAAAACAAACCGTAAGTCAGCCAACGCGAAGCGTTGGTTAATGCGAAGCGTTAGTTAATCAAAGCAAAGTGTCGGTGATTAGCGTCATTTCACGCCAATCGTTAAACAACGCAATGCGTTAATCAACGGGAACCCGGAGCTTGTTAAAGACAAAGCGTTTAACAACGCGAAACGAAAGATAAAGCGAAACGTAAGTCAGCCAACGCGAAGCGTTGGTTAATGAGAAGCGTTAGTTATTCAAAGCGAAGCGTCGGTGATTCACGAAGCGTGATTTATTTTTTTCGTTCTTGAGTTATCGGCTTCACAGACGGACGGACGGACGGACGGACATGTGAAAATGGCCGAATTAGGCCATTTTATGAATACCTTTTTGAAGCATTTTTGTCAAGGATTAATATTTTCAAGCGTTACAAAGTCGGGACTAAACTTAATATACCTTGTATATTTACAAATATACTGGGTATAAAAAGATGTAAATCGGTGCGGCACTGACCTTGACAGTAAAAAAATAGTTCCTATATGTATTGTTTTGTTAATGATAATAGTCATAACAATCAAAATTATAAAAAAAATCTGGTGTGAAACAATCACACGACCTCTATACACATGTAGGTATATTAATAACAATTAGAATATTAATATTTCCATCAAATATATACACCCACTTTGTATGTATAAAAATTAGATACTCAAAAAATTATATTATTTTGAATACCAAAACAAATTTTCACCGATTTTGATGAATTCGCTTTTATTCAATTAAAAATTATTTGAAAAATTGATGAAGGTATAAAAATTGAATCCTGTCCCGGTAAAACAAAAGAAAAAATCTTCAATATATAAAAATGAATGTTTGTCTGTTTGTTTGTAACATATGCGTTCCTATACCATTGATCCGATTATGATGAAACTTTGGACTGTTGTTGTGCGGGCACCTGACCAGGTTTTTACCAAAAATTTTTCTCTCAAACACGGTAAGAGATAGAAAAAAGTTTAAAGACAAAACATTTTCCATTTCTAAAAAGAAACAACTTTTGTTTGAAACTTTTTTTCATGAAATTTGTGGATTTTCCATAGATAGATTAGATAGATTCTAGAGGCTGCCCTAGACGGGCTACACTTCCACCATAAGGTTTATTGTGATGCCTAAGGATGTGAGTGGAATGGAAGGAATTTTGGTGTATAGACTAGGAATTAGCAGGATATGCGGCTACAGCCGGCTATGATAAGAACTATGCCGATATTCATCTGGAGTTCGTGAAGGAAACTGCAGAAAACCTTCTCAAGCATAGCCGGTTATTTCGTTCTTGTCCATACGCCGAAAGTTTAGTCAATTAACCGCCTCGTTTTTTTCTTAATAATTGACAAACTGCCGATGTCGAGATTCGAACCCATAATCTGCTAGTTTCCAAGTAGGCATACTGCGCAGACGCATAACGCCTTAGACCGCTCAGCCACTTGGATTGGTAAAGATTTGCCATAATTTAAGTTTAAACATTAACGCGGAGCTTTACTTAACGCGAAACGTTAAGATTCGCACAGGAATGGTGTATCAACCAGAGATTGAAAATAAACCCTGGTAAGACCGCACTAATTCCATTCACACGAAAAAGGAAGGTGGATAACATAAAAACACCCATACTCTTCGGTGAAAGACTACAGATCACAAGGGCAGCCAAGTTCTTAGGAGTAATGTTGGACTCTAAACTAACATGGAACCCTCATCTGGAATGCGTAATAAATAAGAGCAAATCTTCTCTCATGCTTTGCAAGAGAGCATGTGGAAAAGTCTGGGGTCTAAAACTCAAAATGATCCACTGGCTTTACACCACAGTAGTTAGGCCCGTTATAACCTCTGCTGCTCTAGTGTGGTGGCCAAAAGTTAACCAGATAACAGCATGCAAAAAGCTGTCCAGGATCCAAAGACTGGCCTGTTTGTCCATCACTGGATCCATGAGTAGTACACCCACAGCTGCCATGGAAGTCATACTGGGGCTGCTTCCGCTAAGCATTGTAATAATAGCTAAAGCGAGATCCAGCGCTTATAGACTGTTTTGCAACAATAACTGGATTAATAAAAATCAGGTTGGACATGCAAGGATCGTGGGAACATCATTTATCTCAGACCCTGGCTTTGAAATGGGCAAAGATATACTTCCCAAGATATACTCCTTCTCAAAACCTTTCACTGTAGTCTGTGATAGGGCCATGTGGTCGGAAGGAGAACCACCCTATCTCAAGATAGGGTGGTATTTTGATATATATCATTCTGTTCAACAATCTACTCGAGAGTTGAGAAATAGAATGATAAACGCAAAATTTTTCTTTACCAGACAGTTCACCAACAAAAATGTATTTTTACCTAAAGATTTAGATTCATCAAAAAAAGTTTTTATACGCTATGATCATGTCAAACCTCCACTATCTTGTAATTATAGAGGTCCTTTCTCTGTTATCAAAAGATTTCCTAAATTTTTTGTTATTGATATCAATAACAAACCTACCTCTATTTCAATTGATAGGCTAAAACCTGCATACTTTTTTCAATGTTAATCTTATCTTAATTTACTTTGTATTTAAATATAAGATGTACATCAACTATTAAAGTTTTTTCCGCGTGAACAAGGTTGTTTTATGTTACAACCTTTTTCTAGTCGTTTTTCTTTATTAGTTGATGGGGGGAAGTATGTAGCGGTATCGCTTCTTCATTAAATTATTATTCTAATTTTGTTCATCATTTTTATTTGTTGCATAACAACTATAACTTCCCTCTATTATCACGGTTGCTTTGAATGTTTACAACCATGGTAATTTACATAATAAAAATAATAATATTTCATAAATCAAATCAATAAAGATCAATTATATCTTTCGCATATATTTATTATTTATTTAAATAATAATTATTTAATATAACATCTACCTTTACAAAAGGAATCAGAAAGAATGGTATACAGACGATTTTTCTGAGATACAGACGCACTACCGTGCTATGTGATTATATTATACAGTTGTATTGTGTATATAGAGGTAAAAACTTATGTCATTATTTTCAATTAAGTATGTGTATCACGTAGAATTTTATTAAGATATCTTCTGTGTATTAATTTTCGGTAAAAAAAAAAGATGGTGAGAAATCAATGATGTCTTTTTAAGGATCTTAAAATAAGTAAGTAGGGATAATTATATAAAAACGGGACGCAATTGATTGAATTATTAAAAGTGATCAATTGTAATTAATTGTGACATTTTAATTAAAGTGCAAGTTTTTTTCTTCAACACAACAATCCAAAATGAAATTCATTGTTGTAAGTAAAATTTTCTAATTATTTTAATATTTATACGTGAATGTGTATACACAGCCGGATTAAAGATTTTTAGACCTAAGGCTAATTTTCTAGCCGAATAATATTTTTTATTTTTTTTTAAACCACCAATGTAACGATTTTAATGGCATAAATCTAAATTATTAAAGGCTGAGGGCTGAAATTTGAATGTCCTAGCCGTTTTAGACTTTTGGTTATTCCGGCCCTGAATGTCTTGTTTCGCATATACAAGAATCTGTTTTTAACATGAGCCATAAGGATTTATTTAAAATGCTACTCAGTAATTTGTTTTCTTTTTTAAAATGAGTCATACATAATGCATCAGAAGTTAGATGCATTATGTATGGTATAAAAATCTAAACTAAAAGCCATATTTGAGTTATTTACCTTCTTAGGCTTCGCGATAATTTTTTTAATGAATAATAATTTACAACTATGTACACTCCCGTTCAATAAAATTGAACAGACCTGAAATGTCAATTTTCTTACATTTCAAAAAACTCCTCACTTCTACAACTCTCTGTATAATTATTCATTTATAAACAAAGATAACTAGTATATATTTTAAGTACTAGTAATCAATAATAAACATTACGGCTCTGTGGCCATAAAATTATTATTCGTTTACTTTTTAAATTTGAATTTAAAACTACGCCTTCTGTATCTTGATAATACAAATTCTGAACGCCATCTTCATCAGGATTTATGGGAAATGATTGTACTTTAGTCTTTTATGAAGAAAAAACATCCTGCAGCTTATTTTACAACAGAAAAACTATATCGTAAATAAATCTTTGGATCGCGTTAAAAAAACACGAATATTATAATAATATAGTATAGAACTTAAGTATTATTCGAATTGCCCAGCAAAACTTTTAGCGGAGAAAATCACAAATTTATCTTTTTTTTAAAAGAAATGACTTTTTTTCTTGGTTTATCTAATTATCCGGATTGGCCATTTGGCCCCAATTAATATAATTGGAGTTGTCTACTGTATAAGGACGTTAAGTTCCCAAATAATTTCGTTTTTTATTTTAAGGCTTTATGTTTGTTGATGGTTATAACTGCCTGCTGTGCAGCACCAACACCTCAATATTTGGCATACTCATCTCCATATTCGGCCTACGCTTATAGTCCATACTCTGCAGCATATTATCCTGGATATGCAGTTTCATCTCCATATTATTCTGCTTACAACAATTTAGGTTTGTAGACCAGATTGTATTATATTTTTGTTTGTTTTATTTTGGCTAAAATATTTTTAAT
This sequence comes from Nineta flava, assembly GCA_963920215.1. Classification (NCBI taxonomy): domain Eukaryota; kingdom Metazoa; phylum Arthropoda; class Insecta; order Neuroptera; family Chrysopidae; genus Nineta; species Nineta flava. The sequence goes on from OY986042.1 coordinate 36,633,923, forward strand.
TGCCTTACAGGATATGGGTATGGTTATAATTATGTGATTTGAAGTTAAAAGCAGTTTAACATGATATATGACTATGACATTTTTTTTATTACAATATTTTTTTTGGTGTAAATTTTTTGTTTGTTAAATGAATAATTGCAATTTGAAATTTTAAAGAATAAAGTTTATATTTTTCATTAAAAATAGTTTTGTCTTTTGAAAATTCTGAACAAAATGTACTCGACTCCAAGCATGTAGCAAGGCTGGCGCAGGCAGTGCACCGAAGCCTCCGGGTACGAGGGACTCCAGAGCCCAAGACCAGAAAGCTTCATTTAAAAATTTTTTAATGAATTTTGAAATTTTTATTTTACTGCCTCGTCTCAACTTGTTTTTATAAAAATTATTTAACAAAATTTAATCTATACTCTCAAAACATGTTCAAATTAATTTTTTTTTGTTTTTTTGTAAATAAATTATATTTGATTTAATAATTTTTTTTATTGGTTTGATTTTAAAAAAAACTTTGTTTTAAAGATAAAAAAATAAATCAAACCAAGATCTTATTGTTTTCTTTTTGTAATTATAAAACAAAAACTCCTTTCTTGAGGAGAAAAATATTTTCTCTTAAACGTTTTCCTTAATAGTTTTCTTTCAGTAATATGTTGAGGTACTAAAATTAATTTAATAGTTTTCAACATAACAATCTCTATATATAGAGGTTAGTGGTTTTAGAATTTGATTCACTCGTTCAGTGCATAGATTTGTTTTTAATTAAATGTTGGACTCTCGAGTTCTACATTAAGTTAAGTGATGTTTCGGTGTTTTTAGTCTTTTAAGTTTATTATTTGTGATAACTTATAGGTAATAGCTATTATGATGACTGACCATTTTGGTCACGACTTCTGGTGGAAAAAAAAGAGGAAATGTCTGAATTGCTTGTTGAAAACTATAGGAAATTTCAAACCGTTCCAAAGTTATAGTCGGCCCAGATCTCTAATATAGTTTATAGTTTCTATAGACATACCTACATTAACAAAATCTTGGATATAACAAACTGTCAAAATTTAGAAAAAAATTATTATTTGGCATAAATAAAAACAGACTTAATGGATTACTCTTTCGGTTGCACACAATAAACAGCTATTTTTTATAAGCCCCGCCCTCAGGTCAATTCTCTAATTAACTAAAGAAACCACTTGTGATATAAAAAATTAGGTTGTAAAAAGTATATATATATATATATATATATATATATATATATATATATATATATATATATATATATATATATATATATATATATATATATATATATATATATATATATATTAATAAATATGTGCGTGCAGGTTATAAACACTTCTTTGGCAGATATATAATATGTTGTTTGGGTACCCCAAAATAAATTCGATCTTTTTTTTAGAGTCAACAGTCGTTACGGCCCTGTTCGTCTCTATGCATTAGCAAACAATATTTTGCACATAAAAACATCAAAGTGCCTGTATACTAGAGGCTTATTATTGACCAATAGTGTACCGTTACTCCAAAAGAGCTGCAGATTAATAGACAAATCCTAGCCAGTAGAGGAACCTAGTGAACATCCTTCTGAAATTTATCTGACCGATCAAGTAAATTAAACCCTGTAATATTCGAAGCCTAGAAAACAAGTAGCCTATATCTAGATCTGTTTTTCCATTCCATAAAGAGAAATAATTATCTTCAAAAACTGTGAATAATTAAGAATAATTCTTTTAAAACTCTGAATGAAACTTCTGAAAGTTTTATTTTTCTGAAAATCTATGAAAAAGTCTGAAAAAATAAATGTTTTATAAATGATTTAAAGACAGAAAACATTTTGGACTCTGCCAGAAGAGTTATTCAGAATTTTTGGATAGTTTTTAAAGTCTTTGTTAAATTTTAACAAAAACTTTTCAAAAATTCTGAATAACAGAGAACTAATTAAATAAAATATAACAACTCGCCCCGGCGAGATTCGAACTCACGATCTCCTGTTTACTAAACAGGCGCCTTGACTAACTAAGCCACAAGACTGTTATGTATATAATAAATAATATATACATCACAAATTTATTATTAAAAGAATTTATTTATATATCTAGATTTTGATGAAAATTAATTTCCAAGTTTATTTCCATATATTACGAAAATTAGTTTTCATTTTAACGCCCGACTTACGTATTTTAAGATATTGAGCTTTCAATTCGTATAGTTTTGAATTTTAAGATGAGTGCTGATTGTTTACAAGACACTACCTCGCTCCCTCCCTATCGTTTCATTATTTGGCCGATGTATGTATAGCAAGAGCTCCTTCACAAACAGCGACTTTGTCGTCGGCGTCATCGACATTTTTGCAGCGAACACCGCACTGGGTTTGAAAGGCTTAATTTGGTTCAAAAGGCTCCTAAGCGGCTGAGTGTTAGAAAGCTCTAAAGATTTTTTTTTTAAACTGTAAGCAATCGAAAAATGTTTAACAAATTTATTCTAAATATTTCTAAAATAAGATTGAAAATATTTCATTTATTGAAATTCACAAATTTTGGATATGTTTGTTCATTCTACACTCAATCTTTTTTGCAATTCACCATTTTCGTAAATATTTTTAACATCAATTCCGCCTCCCACAAAGGTTCCGTTAATGAAGACCCGTGGTACAGTTGTTGCTCCAGTAATTTCGCCCAACACATTTTTAATTTCTTCAATATCTTTACGTTCATCTAATTCAATAACCGTATACTGTTGTTTTAAATTATCAAATACTTCTTTTGCCATTGTACAATATGGACATTTAGCTTTTGAAAAAATTACAATTCGATCACTTTTAATAATATCGTTTACATTATCGATGGTTATCGTTGATGATACTGCAGGTACTGTTTCTGCAGTCATCGCAGAAGTTTCAGTCATTTCAGAAGTTTCTGTCATTTCAGAAGATGATGAATTTTATTTTTATATTGTTCAAGTTCCGTGAAGTTATCAGAAAAATCGATTTGAAGAAAAATTGTTTATAAATAATTTTACATGACAACCAGATTGATAAATATTAAACCGAAGTTAATATTCAAATCGCTAAAAAAATTATAGTTTAATTTTATAAATATGTCGACGATAAATGTTAATAATATGTGGAGAAATAATAGCAAATTTTTGGATCGTAGTTTTAAACTTTTGGAACCTAAATTTTCCAATGGAATAAATAATGCGAAATTATTTGAACACCGTAAATTTTATATCGAAATATTAGTTCGTTGTTGTCTGGTTTTTTTTTATTTGTAAGTAGTTTTTAGTATTTATAGCGACAGCCGCACTAGAGCTCTCTGTATTCTAGAACACTGTATTTTATTAGGCTAGGAATATCCGCGCTGCTAATTAGTATGATGAAAACACGCTACTTTATCAAATTCTACATAAAAGATAGCCTACTAGACTCGCTCAAGGGTTTACTACTTAGCAAAATTATTTTTTTCTAAATTTTGACAGTTTGAAATGTCAATTTTTGTATATTTTAAATTTATTGACAAATAAATTTCCAAAATTTGTTTAAAGTAGGTATTTCTATCTATAAACTATACTAGAGATCTGGGACGGCTATAATTTTGGGAACGGTCAGAAAAAATCTATAACTTTGGAACGTTTTGGAATTTTGAACTTCTGATAGTTTTTCTGGATTTGTATAGATTATTTACCTAGGGTCTTCTCTCATCATTATTTCGCTATCTCCTATAATTTTCTCCAAACCATTTGATATTTTCTCTTTTATATGTAAAAAATAATAGTTTATAAAAACTAAAAAACACGCTTTTATATAGCTAGCCGAACTAAAAACTAGAAAATAATTTTTATGAACAAAATAATTAATTGGATTGTAAAAAAGCTTGGGTGATTGTTAAACAGTTACTGGACAACCCTAAGGATAAAATTATCAATGAAAAACAATGGGGTATACATAGTGTCAGTTGTCAAAACTGTTCGAAAATTTATGTTGGTCAAAGTCGTCGCGAAATTGGAACTCGAATCAAAGAACATCTGGTTCTGGTGAAATTTGGGAAATTTGAGAACCGAAAAATCGTGTATAGCTGCGCACGTTATTGAGAACAATCACAAAATTGACAAATCGAATTTAAAACTACTGAAATACACAAATTAAGAAAACAGATAATGAATTTAGACAATGGCTCAATTCCAAATTCTGATTTAATAAAACTAAACCCTATTCAAAATTTAATACCAGAATAACATGCTTCGATCAACACCTTATTGACAATAACAACACCGCATTATCAGAAAAGGATACCGCCAATATATGGGTGGGGTTCATCACACACTTAATCCCTTAATTGGTCAGTTAACTAAAATGATCCTTCAGGTACTACTTCAGTCAGATCATATCAGTATTTAATTAAAAATTCAATGGCATTTGTCTATATAGTATACGCTAGTCTCCAACAGTTTGTCTACGTATCCGAAATGGAATTTGGACAAACATCGTATTGTTGACGCTTAAGTATACACAAATAAATACATATGAACACTATATCATATTAATTAATTAATTAATCTTAATAGCCAGCCGGACTACGGTGGCAGACATTGCACTCATACATTTATAATATTGTTATCTGCCTTTTAAACATTATTTCATTCAATTAACAGATGAGGGAAGATTTTTCTAATTCCGGATCTTAGACCATATTAAGTTTCATATTATTAAGTAGCAAAATTATGTATCGAAATTTTGGAAGGATTGTAAAGCGAAATAAACCACGGTTATAAGCGAGAGGTTGTTCTTTGTGGAAAATAATAATTTTTTAAATAAACATAAAAAGATCTCCTAAATAAAAAAATCATATATTTATTTATATAAAATAATACGTGGTGTACAATAATTTAATGCCACAAACTACCTCAGAACTTCCAAAAGGGATTACCAACTTCCGGCTCTGCCATAAGTCAATCCATAGAACAATGGGTTATAACGATAATTTTATATCACAAACTACAAAAAAGTTCAGTACGTCTACAATGGTATGGTTTACCTCCGCCATCACGACCCGTAGAACTATGGATTATAACAGAAATACTATATAGATGGCACTATACTTACAGTTCCAGATAATATCACCTTCTTCACGAACAAACATATAAATTATTCTTCTATGGGTCGAGTTGGTGGAGATTGACCATGTCTTGTGGAGGTTGTGTGATTTTTGGTGGTTGTTGGCATTAAATTGCCGTACACCCTGTATTATTTCATATTAAATACATGTATGATTTTTTTTTTAGAAAAATTTTTTTATTTTTATTTCAACAAAATTTTTGTTTATAAAACCCAAAATAATTTTTTGATAATTCAAAAATCAAAACCTTCGTGTCTATTTAAATAAATAATTTTTGTTTGTAGAATTTTAGTATATATAAAACCATTTCAAAGGGAAATACTATCCCAAGAACTATGGTTGTATAGTTATCCAAATGTACCAAGATATATGCCAGGAAGATTATTCTATCCCCTAGTCATATGCGTGCCCTTATATGCAATTTGGTGGTTTTATCAGAAGAACGAAAATGGCGTAGATGTTGTTGAAGGATTGTTATGTTTAACTTTAACATTAAGTGTAACAGTTCTTTTAGCAGAAATTTTAAAAAATATTACTGGTAGGCCGAGACCTAACTTTTTGACTAAATGTTTTCCTGATGGTAATTTGCCAAAGAATTTTATATGTAATACTGGAACGTTTTATGATTTACAATGTCGGAAAAGTTTTCCTAGTGGACATGCAGCATGTAAGCATTAAAATGTGTAAAGTTGAACCTCAAAATCTTATGGAAACTGGCTCTCTGAGGGTCCATCCACACTATAGTGCCGATCTCGGTTCGATCTCGGTCTGGTAAAATATTATCTAGAAAGAAATAATGTGTCCATTCATACTATCGGTAATAGTCAAGTTCGGGTCTAATCCCACACTCCATTCACGAAGAATAAAAATATTTTTGAGTGAAATTGAACTTGTAACGGCATGTGAATGATAGTGTGAATGCTCTCTGTTCCCGGTTCAGTCAGCTATTACCCACTGAAGCGTATATTACCGCTTAATATTATCAGACCGAAATCGGATCCGAGAACGAACCGTGATCGGCATTATAATATGAACATGAACTTGATAACATTTTACCAGACCGAGAACCAACCGTCATCGGCACTATAGTGTGAATCGACCCCGAAGCTTCTTGGAAACTTAATTTCACCTCTGTTCACAACCTTATAAGAGTGAGTTTATCCAATAACGGAGACCTAAATTTCGTATTTGATATAAAAGTATCCATTTTCTATATACATACTAAAAAACATATCCTAATTGGCATAAACTGATTGGCTGGCTTATTCATCATTGGCTGATCAAAACAATTGAAGTTAGAAACGTGACATTTGGAAGTTATGTTCCATAGAAAGTAACCAATCCAAGTAGCCGAGCGGTATGCAGTACTTGGAAACTAGGAGGTTATGGGTTCGAATCCCGACATCGGTAGTTTGTCAATTATAAAGAAAAAAAACGGGGCGGTTAATTGACTAAACTGTCGGCATATGGACAAGAAAGAAGTAACCGGCTATGCTTGAGAAGGTTTTCTGCAGTTTCCTTCACGAACTCCAGATGAATATCGGCATAGTTCCTATCATAGTCGGCTGCAGCCGCATATCCTACCAATTCCTAGTCTACTCACAAATTCCTTCCACTCCACTCATATCCTCACATCCTAAGGCATCACAATGGACCTTATGGTCGAAGTGTAGCCCGTCCAGGGCAGCCTTACAATCTACCTCTCTCCATAGAAAGTATATATAGGTGCACGCAAAAGAATTTTTTGAAAATCAACTTCTATGGGGGTGAACGTTTGAATGGGAGTCCTGAAGAGTCCTTAAGCTATTAATACGTACTAAATAAAGAATTAATACGTGTCTGAACGTTTTTGGAAAATTGACCCCTAAGGTGGTGAAATTGATGGTGAAAGCTTATTTATTAAAGAAGTTAAAAAAATCGTTCAGGAAATTTTATTTAACAACAATCTTAAAACGAGTTTCAAAAAATTTACCTGAGAGCTAATATCCATGTTTGACGATCGAGGGATCATTACGAAAATTAAATAATTTTCAAATTTTTAGTAATATTTTCGAGCATGACATTTACATCACTTTATCTTGGTGGTAAAATGAAAATTTTTAGTTCAAACTTCGAAAATCAAGGTATCAAATTATCTATATTCCTTTTTCCAATGATTTTAGCAACAGTAATTGCTTTGACTGCATTTATGGATTACCACCATCACTGGGAGGGTATGCTTTTTTTATTTTTAAAGCGATTTACTAAGCCTAGTTTTTTATAGTTTATTTCGGTGGTTGTGTACACAAACATACTGCGGTCAGTCAAGCGAAACTGAGAACAGATGTCTCAGGTAAACTATCAAAGCTGTCGTACCTACCGAGGTAATAAAATGAATTTAATAAGGCTGAAAATTGATACACAAATTGTATATTGCATATAAATAAAAGTTATGATAGTCAGTCAGCTGAATGTGAGGACGGAGCTGGTCAGTCGGCCGCAATGTATATACAAAAAAAAACCTATTTTGACAAAATGGAAACCCGACTTCAAAAATCAAATATTCTATAACAAAAAATGCACTAAAAAGTAAAAAAATAATTGCATATTCTTGTCCCAATTTTAGTTCACCTAAGCAAAAAATTTTAAATATATATGTACAATTATTGTTATTTTTGGAGGCAGTGTCAGCATAGAGAAATTCACATAACTTTTGGACACCGCATTAGGTGAACTAAAATTGGCACAAGAATATGCAATTATTTTTTTACTTTTTAGTGCATTTTTTGTTATAGAATATTTGATTTTTGAAGTCGGGTTTCCATTTTGTCAAAATACGGTTTATTTCTCGCTTTTTAGTGACTTTGAAGTTCTATAACTGATTTTATTTGTCTAAATATGGGTAGACTTACTAAACGACCTACTAATTTTTAATGCATTTTTTTAGAACACATTGTTTTTTATCCGTTTTTTTTTTAATTTTTAGTGCATTTTTTTATAACAGATTTTCAGTTTTTTTTACAAGCATTTTGTTTTTTGTAAAAATTTTTTTTTGGGGTCGGTTTTTTTTTTTGTAAAAAATTCTTTTGAAATCGGCTTTTCAAAAAAATTTCTTATTTTCCCATAATAAATGAGTATACCCTTTCAAAAAAAAAAAAAAAAATTCGCAGAAATCGGTTATCACATATAAAATAAGGATTTTCCTCGATTTCCCGGGGATCCCCTCATCAGAATGCGATTTAGTGCCAATGGGACCAATGGGAAACCAAACAAACAAAAATTCAAAATCGGTTCAAAAATGACGGAGTTCTGAGGTGACACACATTAAAAAAAAAAAAATACAGACGATTGAGAACCATCCTCCTTTTCGAAGTCGGGTTAAAAATAAATACTGTACAATTCGTTTACTACACTTCAAAATTTTTGTGAGGGTATTAAATGTTATATCAAACATAAACAAAATGGTCAGTCGTCGATTTTGTGGGACAACGTCCATCAGTCAGCAATAAAAGAAATTTTTTGTATATACATTGCGGCCGACTGGCCAGCTCCGTCCCCATCCGAAATAAACTATAAAAATACTAGGCTTAGTAAATTCAGATACTTTTTAGGCTCTGGCTCTCCGTCTATAAGCTGGTACTGTTGTTAGGCTCTCATAATCTCTAGCTTGTAGCACTTTTATCGCTCTTTATTTGAGCGGTAAAACTGCTACAAAGAATGTCAAAATTATCAATAAAGTTGAAATTTTGGTAATCAGAGAATAAAATACTGCGCACCCATATTGAAATAGCTGCAGATAAAATCGGTTCCGAATTGTAAGAATAAATATACACTATTTTCAGATGTACTTGTCGGTTCTTTGGTGGGCTTTGTAATTTCCTGGATTTGTTATCATTTGTATTATCAGAAAATGACTACGCAGAACAGTAACCTATGTAATAAAATGTTTCGAATATTACAACCTATTCTGGAGCCGACAGATAAATTACCGATAAAAATTTGTTAAAAAATATTATATTTTATATATTTTGTTTATCTAATAAATATAATACTATTTATTTACTTTGCAAATTAAAAAAAAATTAAGCCGTCGCGGCGACTCCAGGCAGATGTGAAACATCGAAACTATTTTGTAAACAAAATATTCATGAAAGGTTGGTTTATTCAAGGAAATAAATATGGCTTGATAATGCCAAATAACAAAATATTTAGATTTTTTTTAAAGAAAAATAAAAAACTCTTTAAAGCGTCTTGGTTCAGCTGAACATCGATTTTTCAAAATGTCCCTAGCATCTAGTTTTGTTTCACATTTACTTTTTTGAGTTTTTCTCAAAATCTATGAAGGAGCAAATAATAAAAACTGCGGAGCAATTAGGAGCAAATCGGGAGCAATTGATCAGTTCAATTCTTTTTAAGTTTCGTTTATTATATTCATTCAAATTCGGGTTGTGAAGTTGGCCTACCCCCACCACTTCCATAGCCACTTCATGTTTTTCGATTATTTCTCATATAACGAATGTGAATTTGATATATCTAATAGTGGAGCAATTAAGAGTAAACAGGGAGCAATTGTCTGGTTCATAAAAAACTCTTTAAAGCGTCTTGGTTCAGCTGAACATCGATTTTTCAAAATGTCCCTAGGATCTAGTTTTATTTCAATTTTACTTTATTGAGTTTTTCTCAAAATCTATGAAGGAGCAAATAATAAAAACTGCGGAGTAATTAGAAGTAAATCGGGAGCAATTATTTGGTCTATTATTTATTGGGAAATTCCAAAGTGTCGGGCCAACTTCCAGGGGGTTTCTATGTATATTGTATTCTTTGATGAAACTGTTAAAAATAATTATTATTCAAATGAGTATTGTGACCATAGACATAGTATTATACTATGTCTATGATTGAGACACTAAAAAATAAAAATAGCGGTTGAACGTTGAATCGAATGTAGACGAGAGTGTCCTTCGTGCTCGTGTCAAATGTATTCACCACTCGCTTGCTTTGACTCGTGTTAAAAAACCTACTTTTAATGGAGCGATGGCGCGGCGAGTCGACACAAGGCAGGCCGAGCGTTGTGATTCACACTCGTGCTCGCTATTTCTCTCCTTGATTCGCCGAGTGTGTACAGCCGGCATTAGATTTCGATATACTGGTCTCTATTTTATGTTGATTTACAAATATGATGGATCAAATATAGTCCATAGCTTCGAAACTAAACGAGAATAAAAGGTCTACAAAAAATTACCTTATCTCCAAAACGAATCTTCGTTGATTCAAATACCTTTGATAAAATATAAACCAAATATGACGTCTGAAATATAAAATTAAAGGAAACAAAATCTCAATTCAAATTTCTATCCCCTACCGGTAAGAAAAAATACCAGAAAAGCAAGAAGATCTTAAAGTTGCTTTATTTAAAAAACAAATAAAACCCAGAACTTCATAAAAAATTAAAAGCATTCAAGTGTTCAACAATATTTTCGTTAAAAATTAAGCAATAAATCTTGATCAGATAATTGAGTTTCTTCCAAAACCTTCACTTGCATTGATACATCTTTTCCTAAGCCACATTCTATCACATCTTCGTGATTTAATTGCGTAGGCATTTTTGTGATTGTATGCGGTGAACCCGTTAATATTAAATCATTTGGAGACAATGTAATATATCGTGTTATGTATGTGATTATTTCACTGATATTGTTATGCATATCTCTTGTGTTACCACTTTGCACAAGCTCATCATTTAGTTTCAACCATAATTCAGTATTGTAAGGATTATATAGTTTTTTTGCTGGAATAAAGTCACCTACAGGGCATGATGTATTAAATGATTTAGCAACACACCAAGGTAATCTATTTTCCATTAAACTCTCCTACAATAAATAAATATAAAAGTTAAAATAGTAAACAAATAAACTTTAACCTAAGAGATTGTCAACCAACATCCTCTAAATTAACCAGTCCGAGTGGTCGAGCTTTTATAGGCACTCTGCTTGTAACTGGGAGATTGCTGATACGATTCCCAACGAGTGGAAATTTGTCAATTAAATTTTAAAAAAATAATGGGAAGGTTAATGGACTAAACTGTCGACGTATGGACAAGTACTGAAGAAAGTAACTGTGAAGGTTTTCTGCAGTATTCTTTCACAAACTCCAGATTAACACCGGTATAGTTCTTATAAAAGTCGATTACAGTCGTACAACCTACCAATTCCTAGTCTACATGCAAATGCTTTTTAATATGATATAGTTAATCGCCAATTATATTTCTATTGCCATGTCTTTTATCACTTTGATAGAGATGCCTATACTCGTATTGAAATTTATGAATAAAACAAGTTTAAAGTAAATAAAAATTACATACTATTTTAACATTCTTCGACATCAAATTCTTGAAATGAAAAATCTAGACACATCTAGGATGGGAATCTAACACACGGCCTCTGGCATACTAGACCAACGTTCTGCCTCGAAACTACGAGATGCTTAGGTGGTGGAATGCATATGATTTCTCACTATCTTGATGCCGTATTCATTATAGTGTATTTACTATTTACACTTATTTTAATTGTTTTGTAAACTTCCGCCAATCTATCCATTGTAAGTATGGTTGCTTTTCGGTTATATTATACTAACGGAAGTGACTAGCGTATACTTAATTTGACATTTAAGTAAAATGTCTGAACATTAATAACATTCTTAGACATCAAATGCAAACTAAAATAATACAACGACATCAAGATAGTGAGAAATCATAAGCCTCTCGTAGCTCAGGGGTAGAGCGAATTGGTCTAGAAAGCCAGAGATCGGGGGTTTGATTCCTATCCTAGATGTGTATGATTTTCTTATAAAGCATTTGACGTCAAAGAATGAATTCAATGTTCAGGCATATTACGTAAATGTCAAATTAAGAAAACGCTAGTCACTTCCGTCGAAAGATCCAAAGTTTTGGGGGGAAAAGATGGTTGAGGATGATTTAGACATCAATTTTCAAATTGTATCGTATCTTAATCAAAGTTTAATGTTTTCGATCTTTTAATCCTAATCCTGTGACATACTGGGTGACATACGCTTCCAAGCAATAGTAAAAATATTAGAAACGTACTAAATTTTATTGAAATGAAATAGCTGAGTTTACCACACTTATTGCTTAGAATAACGGAAATTATATGCCGGGATTGTACAACCCTTGAGAGTTTAGTATTGAACTAAAGGCTTAGAAAGAGTCGTACAACGTCTATAGGAATCAATATTTTTAGACACTTTTTACGAAAGTTATGCAATGCTTATTACATTTATGTATCTTAGTACAAAAACATAAATATTTAGATATATATATTTATGTCGCCTCCAGTCATACATATATTCCCGCTGTGACATCTCTTCCTGTGTGCACCCGTCTTTAAATTCTTAATCATATTTACCAGCGGAGATGTAGCTGTGAGGTCAAGTGCCAAACAATATCCTCCAATAACACAGTCCGCTTCACCTTCTTCCACTCGATGAGCTTTCGATCCAATAACTACGCCTAGTGATACATCTGCTTTTACAACAAACCCCTGTGGAATCTACAAATGAAAATCGTAATTTGACAATCTAGAAAATATTAATAAATCGAACAACTATGTTACCACAATATTATTCGATTTATTTGCCAAAGGCGTTAAATATGCCGATGGTAGTTTGGAAAAAATAATTGGATCTGTTGATGGATTTTTAAGTGGTCTAAAAATAAAAATAAATCATTTGAAACTATTTCATAATACAATATTAAACGAAACCAGTACTTGTAGTTGCGCGCCACACCAAGAATAACTCTTCCAACTTTGGCAAAATCTGCTAATTTATTTCCACCCATTGTTGACGTGAATACTTCTAATTTTTTGAAGTTCTAAAAAAATTTATTGATTCTTTTATTTTTTTTATTTTAATAAATATCAAATAGCCATCTATGATGCATATTTGTTGAATTATTTTATACGGATTATGATATCCGTAACCGCATTAAAATATAATTTTTGTAATTATATTTATTTTAAAAAAAATTCTAAAATAATGTAAAGAATGTACATGTAAAGAATGAACATGTTACATGTAATGAACATAGTTTTCATAAATTTATTTTATTCAAATATTAGCGGTAATAATAATGGTCGATAAAAAATAATAAAGGGTGTTTCAACTATTGTCTAATAGATGGTGAACATAGTATTGAGCTTTTGTTACTGCTGAATATTGCCTAGTTAACCAGTCAAAGTGAGGTATTGACTTCCTGTGATGTGACTGTGGCAGTGATTGCCAGTCTCTGCTCGTTTGTGTTTCATGTTGTTTTAAATTGTGTTTTAGAATATTAAGTGAATACGTGAATAATGATTAATATGGAAACAGATAAAATAATTGAAGATTCAAACAGTAATTCACAGGTAAACAGAATTTTTCTCTAAGATATTTTTTATAAGTTTTTCTTATGTTAAAACGTCATTTTCACTCGCGTTTTGTTGTGAGATGTGTATATTATGACCGCCATCTTTCAATATAAATAATTATATGAGGAAGTTAAACTCGAAGACTACAATATATTGAAGGATTTCCACCTTTCTATAAGTGTAATAAAAGTATTGACTAATTTTCTTAACGTAAATGGAGATTGTATTATAGACATATTGTTAATTTATCTACAATAGTGCGAATGACCTCTGGAAAATGATTCACCTAGTGAATGACAGTATATTATTTTTGTTGTATGAAAAATCTTGATAATGAAAAAGTGCATTGTGTGACATGTTTCTCTGAATAATTTTCATTTATTTTCTCTTGAGGTTTTTTTTGTTTATGATTATTTGTAACATTTGTATGAAAACTTTTTGTATTATTCTTTCTGGTTAATTTAGTTTTTATTTTGTAAACCTGTTTAGTGAGAAATGCATAAAACATTCTGGTTTTCATTATATTTTAAATTTATGATAAGAAACCTTACTTGCTACAAATAAGTCACTAAATTCTTTGTTTTTGAAAGTAATTGATTTTTTATTGTTCCGTATATTTTTTTTTAGTTTAGTTTTTTCTGAATTGTTTATGTGAAATTACCTACCTCAATGTTTGCCTATATTTTATTGTGCAATTCTAAAATCAATAAACAATAATTTAGAACAAGAATTATGCAAGCACGAACTATATAACCGTATGTGTACTTGGTTTTCAACTTTATACCCAATATGCATTTTAAAGTTGCGGCTAAATATAATATTTTATTCGTTGTATAATTGAAATTAACTTTCTGAATATTCATTATTTATGAGTATAACATCAGCAGAATCTGGAAATAATGATCGGATAAGTTCTGTTGTCAAAATTTTATGGCCCTTAATTTCGATCTTAATAAATAAAGTTTGATAAAATTAGTTATTTTTGAAAAAATCTATCCAATTATTTCTTATTTTTATCGACTTTGCAACAAATAGAAATTTTTGATAATTTTTGAAAAGCGACAAAGTAAATTGCTCGATTGAATCAGACTGAATTCCAGTTGTAAATTTTACGTATAATTTAATTACTCATCATTTTAAGATGTATGTAAAATATTCTAGGCATTTCTGGTTTATATATAGAAAATACGTCCTATATTTGATGTGAATTTATTCGTAAATATTCCAGTAATTACAGTTAAACTTCTTCAAGTTATATCTAAATGAAATGTTAAGGACTTCCAAGTGTGAGATTTGATATTAGATAAAACTAATTTTAGATAGTTTCTAAGTTAAATTCACTTAATTAATGTATCCTCAAAAATTCAATAGCTCTTCTCGCCCTTTAGAAAAAAAGTAAAACATCAAATTTTTAATATAGAGCCTTATGGGAAAATATAAATTGTTAAATATATAAACTTATAACTATGTTAATAAATTCGGCACTGATAAACATTGTTTTCAAATATTATTTTGATTATTTAAACATCGTTTTATTTAATGTCATTTTGTGTCCCTTGTTATTATAGGGAATTACGAACTAATTCCCTATAACTTTGATTTGCGACATCAATTAGACACATCTCTCTATACTATCTTTATCTACAGAATTTGGTTTCAGTATTAAATCTGAATACATGATGTTCACATATACTCACTATATATAATTATATACTTAGAATACGACCATAAGTAAATGCTTTGGTTCGATAACTATATATACCTATCACAGTAGAGCATGTCACAAGCGAGAAGAGTAAATTTTTAGTGTTATTTTATACCGATTACTAATAGTTTCATAATATTTTGAAACTGAGTATTTAAAATAATTTATTATTTTAAACTATTATTGAATGTATAAACATACAATTTAACAAAATTAATTTGTTTTGATAACTCGTAATTCGGTAATAATAACGTACAATCCTAACTACATTGCGTAGTTGGTTTTTACAAAATCGGTTTCATTACTTCAAGGTATTTAGCTTAAGTGCTGTTCATTTGCCTGTAGATAGTAGTAGTAGTATTGGAGGGGAGGTCGATGCCTGGCAAGTAGGCCTTTTTTATCGACCTCTAAAGGACAAGCAATTTGTATGTAGATTAGGAATTGGTAGGTTGCGCGTAGATTAATCTGGAGTTTGTGAACGGAACTTGCAGAAAACCTTTACAAGCGTAGCCGGCACTTTCGTTCTTGTCCATTTGATTGATTAATATCGGGATAAAAACTATTGCACTTTGACCTTATGGTCCATTGTGCTCTCCCTTCTACCTCAGTCAGACGAGACTCGCTTCTCCTATATGTTGGCAATAGCCAACTGGTTCTTGTCCATACGTCGACAGTTTAGCCAATTAACCACCACATTCATTTAAAAAAATAATAATTTAACTGACAAACTGCGGCCGTTGGGAATCGAATCTGCAATCTGCCAGTTCCGAGTAGAGCGCCTTTAACAACTGGATACACGGACTGGTCGTATTACCTGGCGTAGTTGGGTTCACTATTTTACTTTTTATAGTGCATGATTAATGTAATTATTCTCAAAATAATGTGAACATTTTTGCTGAGTGAAACCTTAAAACTACTATCAATTTTAATATTAAAAAAAACTACAGATTCATTTGAATCAACCTGCGCACATGTTTTTATTTACAAAGAGACTTGTTTTTTATTTGTTGGCGTGGTTGATATGTAGAAACATATAAGTAAATAAGAATGGATGCTGAGTAATGGAAAAATAAATTAATTTTAGTTTTGAATACAAAAATTTTTTTAATTTGTATATACAGGGTGAGTCAGGAGGAACGGGTCAAACTTCAGGAGTGTTATTAAACACGTGAAAATAATGGGAAAAAACCCATATGTTCTTAAATTTTTTTTTCATAAACGTTAAACAACGAAGTTATCAATTATTTTTTTTAGTTAGTTCGAACACATACTGATTACACAATTTTGAATACTGTAGAACAAAAGTAGATTTTTTAATTACGCTATAACTTGAAAACAAATGAAAATTGGATAAAAACATGAGTTTTTTCAAATTATTTTCACGTGTGTAATACAGTCCTGGAGTTTGGTCCGTTCCTCCCGACTCACCCTGTATATTTCTAAACAACTTTTTTTTAACAATAGATCACAAAAATATTATGAATCACCAGAGGTTAAAATCCGTTGAAAAATCAACGGTACAATCATTGATTTTTTTAAATAGAAATGTTTAAAATAAAAATGTATAATTCACATTGTTCACCATAAAAATTTATTCATTTTATTTAACTGCATAAACATGCAGTTCTGTTGTTTCCGTGGTGTCGTCATTTAACGATTGGATTTATGTAAATTTCGACGAGATAATACAAATTTCGAAAATATATTGAGTATTTTTTTGTAAAATATGGCGAAATTTTGTTTAAAGAGCGCTTCAAATAAGCAAAAAGATAAAGAATTGAGATAACGAGGGTTGAAATTAAAAAATTGATAAAAAATGGGCCACAAAAGAAGCGCTCATTTTTCAAATGTTTAAGTTGATTCGTACCTTATTCATTCGATTTTTGGGAAAATGTTTCGAATAAAAGTTGTTAGTATATTTGTAATGAACAACTTTTATCCGAAGCATATTTTCGAAAATCGAATGAATAAGGCACAAATCAATTATAAAATTTTGGAAAATAGGAGCTACTTTTGTGGCCATGTGTACTTTCTATTTTTGGAGAGCTGTACCTTTCTTATAGCATAACAGGTAAAAATGACAACTGAGTTGCTTAAATACACCCGGTATGTAGTTGATTATTAAGTTGTTTATTTAAAAAAAAGGAACATTTTTGTGTCAGTGTTGCTCATTTTTGCCCAAGCATGGTCCGATTTTACCTATTCACGAACATGACCTTACTTTTTAGCTCTAGAACACAATAATTTCAACTCGTATCTCGTTTGTGAGTTATCGTGTCCACAGACGGGCGGACAAGCGGAAATGGTCGAATTAGGCCATTTTATGAAAACCTATTCCAAACATTTATGATATTTGGTATAAAAACGCTACGGCTCTGAAAATTTTTATTTTAATATTCTTAAACACTTATGTTGTTTTTATCACATATATTAGAGCCTATCGGACAGAGGATATTCAAGAGACTTATGTATAATGATTACACAAATATATATGATTACACAAATACAATAAAACCTATTTTGACATAAAACTTATTTTGACAAAATGGAAACCCGACTTAACAAAAGAAGCACTAAAAAGTAAAAAAATAATTGCATATTCTTGTGCCAATTTTAGTTCACCAAAGCAAAAATTTTTAAATATATATGTACAATTATTGTTATTTTTGGAGGCGGTGTCAACATAGATAAATTCACATAACTTTTGGACACCGCCTCCAAAAATAACAATAATTGTACATATATATTTAAAAATTTTTGCTTTGGTGAACTAAAATTGGCACAAGAATATGCAATTATTTTTTTACTTTTTAGTGCTTCTTTTGTTAAGTCGGGTTTCCATTTTGTCAAAATAAGTTTTATTTCTCGCTTTTTAGTGACTTTGAAGTTCTATAACTGATTTTATTTGTCTAAATATGGGTAGACCTACTAAACGACCAACTAATTTTTAGTGCATTTTTTTATAACACATTTTTTTTTATCCGTTTTTTTTTTTTTAATTTTTAGTGCATTTTTTTATAACAATTTATAACAATTTTTTTGAAGTCGGTTTTTAAAAAAATTTTCTTATTTTCCCATTATGAATGAGTATATCCTTTCAAAAAAAAAAAAAAAATTTCGCAGAAATCGGTTATCACATATAAAATGAGGATTTTCCTCGATTTCCAGGGGATCTCTTCATCATAATGCGATTTGGTGACAATGGGACCAATCGGAAATCAATCTCTTTAAAACAAAACAAAAATTCAAAATCGGTTAATAAATGACAGAGTTCTTAGGTAACAAACATTAAAAAAATTTAAAAAAAATACAGACGAATTGAGAACCATCCTCCTTTTTGAAGTCGGGTTAATAAACTAAATGGTATATATAATGTTATTATTAAAATTTATTAAACAATGTCTGTTATTATTATTAAAAGTGGTTTTCAAAAAAAAATTGTCCCCGATTTATGACTGCCATTTGAAAAAAAGGTTAATTTATGTTAAAGTTAAGTAAACAGAAACTTGTGTAAAATGTTGAAGAGTGTAAATTTGAGCAAGATAGTAATAAAAAAGTATTATATTTTTTTTACCCGTTTTTTTTTTTTTTGTAATTTTTAGTGCATTTTTTTATAACAGATTTTCAGTTTTTTTTACAAGCATTTTGTTTTTTTTTTGTAAAAATTTTTTTTTTTGGGGTCGGTTTTTTTTTTTGTAAAAAATTTTTTTGAAGTCGGTTTTTAAAAAAATTTTTTTATTTTCCCATTATGAATGAGTATACCCTTTCAAAAAAAAAAAAAATTTCGCAGAAATCGGTTATCACATATAAAATGAAGATTTTCCTCAATTTCCCGGAGATCCCCTCATCAGATTGCGATTTGGTGACAATGGGACCAATCGGGAATCAAACCCTTTAAAACAAAAAAAAAATTCAAAATCGATTCATAAATGACGGAGTTCTGAGGTAACAAATATAAAAAAAAAAAAAAAATACAGACGAATTGAGAACCATCCTCCTTTTTTGAAGTCGGGTTAAAAATGGAAACCCGACTTCTAAAATCAAATATTCTATAACAAAAGATGCACTAAAAAGTAAAAAAATAATTGCATATTCTTGTGCCAATTTTAGTCCACCAAAGCAAAAAATTTTAAATATATATGTCCAATTATTGTTATTTTTGGAGGCGGTGTCACCATAGAGAAATTCACATAACTTTTGGACACATAACTTATGGGTAGACCTACTAAACGACCTACTTATTTTTAGTGAATTTTTTTATAACACATTTTTTTTTTTACCCGTTTTTTTTTTTTTAATTTTTAATGCATTTTTTATAACAGATTTTCAGTTTTTTAACCCGACTTCAAAAAAGGAGGATGGTTCTCAATTCGTCTGTATTTTTTTTTTTTTTTTTTAATGTGTGTCCCCTCAGAACTCCGTCATTTATGAACCGATTTTGAATTTTTTGTTTTAAAGGATTTGGTTTCCCATTGGTCCCATTGTCACCAAATTGCATTCTGATTAGGGGATCTCCGGGAAATCGAGAAAAATCCTCATTTTATATGTGATAACCGATTTCTGCGAAATTTTTTTTTTTTTTGAAAAGGTATACTCATTCATAATGGGAAAATAAGAAAAATTTTTTAAATACCGACTTCAAAAAAATTTTTTCAAAAAAAAAACCGACCCCAAAAAAATAAATTTTACAAAAAAAAACCAAATTCCATGTAAAAAAAACTGAAAATCTGTTATAAAAAAATGCATTAAAAATTATAAAAAAAAAAAAACGGATAAAAAAAAAAGTGTTATAAAAAAATTCACTAAAAGTTAGTTGGTCGTTTAGCAGGTCTACCCAAATTTAGACAAATAAAATCAGTTATAGAACTTCAAAGTCACTAAAAAGCGAGAAATAAAACCTATTTTGACAAAATGGAAACCCGACTTTTAAAATCAAATATTCTATAACAAAAGATGCACTAAAAAGTAAAAAAATAATTGCATATTCTTGTGCCAATTTTAGTCCACCAAAGCAAAAAATTTTAAATATATATGTACAATTATTGTTATTTTTGGAGGCGGTGTCACCATAGAGAAATTCACATAACTTTTGGACACCGCCTCCAAAAATAACAATAATTGTACATATATATTTAAAAATTTTTGCTTTGGTGAACTAAAATTGGCACAAGAATATGCAATTATTTTTTTACTTTTTAGTGCATCTTTTGTTATAGAATATTTGATTTTAAAAGTCGGGTTTCCATTTTGTCAAAATAGGTTTTATTTTACATGCATTTTGTTTTTTTTTTGTAAAAATTTTTTTTTGGGGTCGGTTTTTTTTTGTAAAAAATTTTTTTGAAGTCGGTTTTTAAAAAAATTTTCTTATTTTCCCATTAAGAATGAGTATACCCTTTCAAAAAATTTCGTAGAAATCGGTTATCATATATAAAATGAGGATTTTCCTCGATTTCCCGGGGATCCCCTCATCAGAATGCGATTTGGTGCCAATGGGAAACCAAACCCTTTAAAACAAAAAAAAAATCAAAATCGGTTCATAAATGACGGAGTTCTGAGTTGACACACATAAAATAAAAAAAAATACAGACGAATTGAGAACCATCCTCCTTTTTGAAGTCGGGTTAAAAATTGGGGCGAATTACTATTATACTCAAATAAATGTAATTACAAATCGCCCCACCTTTCACAATCACCTATTTCATTATCTTTTACGTTTAACATTAGCTTTAAAATATGTTCTTTGTTTGAGTAAATTATCTTGTTTAGAGATTCTTGTTTGATTTCTACGGTCCTTTAATAAAAGAACAATAAATGCAAGCAAACATATTGTACCAAATGTGTATGTATGTATGTATGTGGCATATGTGTGCTCTGTATCACATCTTCTGTTGGTAAGACGGACGTATGAATACCCTTTACAATAGTCATAATATATACAATTTATATAAATTACAGTTCATTTGTTTAAACAGTTGTATATTAAAGTACTATAAAACATGTTACATGGAGAGACAACGAACGATTTAAACCATTGACCTCCATATATATGGGCTGGCTATCCTATAGTTTACAAATGGGACAATTATCATACACCATTACTACCAGCCAAGTAATAGAAGTAAATAATAGGAAACAGCGCTATATATGAAAATATACGTAAGTTTGGGTTAATGTTAAAACATTTTAACAAATAGATGATATTTTTATACCCGATATAAATATACAAGGGTATATTAAATTTTGTCCCGACTTTGTAACGCTTGAAAATATTGATCGCAGACATAATATTTAGAATAGGTGTTCATAAAATGGTCTAATTCGGCTATTTCAGTATGTGCGTCCGTCTGTGGACACGATAATTAAAAAACGAAAAGAGATAACGAGCTGAAATTTTGTGTGTGTGTTCTAAAGCTAAAAAGTAAAGTCAATAGTCTGGTTAACAAGTTGAAAAATGTATTAATTCTGCGAATTAAAATACGTGCGATAGCTCGTTGAACTCATTATGACGTCTAGAAAAATGTGCAAAAATTTCAAACCCGCGCATACACAATTGCACAAGTTTTAAACAATTTATTAAATTAAAGAGGGGATTTTGTTTTTTGCAAATATCTCAGAAACTATTGCAAATATCGGAAATCGAAAAAATGATTCTTAAAGAGTAGAAAATTTTCTAAAAAAAAGTCTCACCTACCGGAACTGTACCACTAATATTTATAATTTTAATTGAGAGATGAAAATAGGGCTTAAAACGGGTGATTCGGCTCCGCTTAATTCTGACACTTGAACAAAAAAATTTTTAACATAGTATAGATTTTTCTATGGACAATAATCTTTTTTGTTTATCGGTATGTATCTTTTTATTTAAAAATTGCGCTAAAATAAAAGCTGTGATAATAAAGGATTTGACTTGAGTTTTTTTTTTCAATTATATACATATTTCAGCTGTGTTCAAAGTTAAAAGTGCAGTCAAGGTAATTACCTCATATATATGCAAATTAATATAAAAGAACATCTTAATCAATTCAAATTATTTTTTTTCGTCTATTTTTTATATAAAAATATTTTATTCGGTACTTTATTAACACGCGATGGATAGAGATTGCACTATCGTGATTGATTGCAGTTTTCACTGAATTTAAACGTGAAAAATCCAAGATTATTAAAATAAAATTTAGGGTTAAAAAAACATGCTTTAATTGGAATATGAACTAATAAAACCTATTTTGACAAAATGGAAACCCGACTTCAAAAATCAAATATTCTAAAACAAAAAATGCACTAAAAAGTAAAAAAATAATTGCATATTCTAGTGCCAATTTTAGTTCACCTAAACAAAAATTTTTAAATATATATGTACAATTATTGTTATTTTTGGAGTCGGTGTCAACATAGAGAAATTCACATAAAATTTGGACACCGCCTCCAAAAATAACAATAATTGTACATATATATTTAAAAATTTTTTGCTTAGGTGAACTAAAATTGGCACAAGAATATGCAATTATTTTTTTACTTTTTAGTGCATTTTTTGTTATAGAATATTTGATTTTTGAAGTCGGGTTTCCATTTTGTCAAAATAGCTTTTAATTTCTCGCTTTTTAGTGACTTTGAAGTTCTATAATTGATTTTATTTGTCTAAATATGGGTAGACCTACTAAACGACCTACTAATTTTTAGTGCATTTTTTTATAACACATTTTTTTTTTAATTTTTAGTGCTTTTTTTTATAACAGATTTTCAATTTTTTTCACAAGCATTTTGTTTGTTTTTTTTGTAAAATTTTTTTTTTTTGGGCTGGTTTTTTTTTGTAAAAAATTTTTTTGAAGTCGGTTTTTTAAAAAAATTTCTTATTTTCACATTATGAATGAGTATATCCTTTAAAAATTTCGCAGAAATCGGTGATCACATATAAAATGAGGGTTTTCCTCGATTTCCAGGGGATCCCTTCATCAGAATGCGATTTGGTGACAATGGGACCAATCGGAAATCAAACTCTTTAAAACAAAAAAGAGTTCTGAGGTAACAAACATAAAAAAAATACATACGAATTGAGAACCATCCTCCTTTTTGAAGTCGGGTTAATAAATGCAATATAATTTAAAATAGAAATAGAATAAAGAGATTGATAACAAAATTAACTTTAATGTAACAATAAAAGTAGAGCCATTATGAAGACGTCCATTATGAAAATTCCATAGCATTCATAGTAAGATACATACCGTCCAAGTAGCCGAGCGATCTAACGCGTTATGTCTACTTAGAACTGGGAGTTATAGGTTCGAATCCTGACATCTGCAGTGTCAATTATTTTAAAAAAAACGAGTGGCGGGACGGCGTATTGACAAGAACGAAGTAACCGGTTATGCTTGTGAAGGTTTTCTGCAGTTTCCTTCACGAAGTCCAGATGAATATAAGCATAGTTCCTACCAATGTCGGCTGCAGCCGCACAACCTACCAATTCCCAGCCTACACACAAAATTCCTTCCACTCCACTCACATTCTTAGGCATCACAATGGACCTTATGGTCGAAGTGTGTTCCGTCCAGGACAGGCGCTATAACCTATCTATCTAGATCATAGGTGGGCAAAGTTTGATTTCACTCAGCTCTGAGTGAGAGGTAGGAAGAGAGATAGAGTAAATACAGGGTATCTATCAATTATTATTATTTTCCTTTTTTAATTAAAACATTTTCTGAAAAAAATATAATAATACCAACTATTTTTTATGGTCACTATTATTCAAAGTATACAATACATTGAATACATACTCTGGAATTTTGGGCTGGTAATTTGGGGCATAAAATGTATCTTTTTAATATATTTGGGTATGAATAAAATATATATGTTATATAAATTATAAAATACAAATCTTTTGATTTATTTACCGCTTGTAAATTTTTTGATGATTTAGCTTTAGTTTAGATTTTAGAATTAGATTTTAGGAAATTCCGAATAATTTGCCTAAACTATTCATATCGGAGAACTAATAAACAATTATTTACTTGATTTAATTATTTTTTCTTAGTAGGGGGTATAGTGTCATGGGAATTTGATGACACTGGATACAAAAAAGATGCCAATGATAAAGCTGGGTGGGGGGGAAGGTTTGTTAATTTGTTACCAATTTCTAAATGGTTAAATTTTACATAAAGTGGGAATACATATGTTTGTTGTTGTAATTATTATTATTGCTATCATCATTATTGTTGTTATTATTATTATTATGTTTTTTGGTGTATCTTTCCATATTGTAAAAGGTATTTTTTAAACAATAAATATTTTATAAAACTAATTCTAAATTGATTGAATAAATTATTGGGCAATAATCGGTAGGCAGCCTGTATTGAAACATCGTTCCGTCTTATTTCAAAACATACCTTTTTTACTTACTCTCACCCAGCTTATGGAGTGTCCGTTCGACTCCGTCTGCGCTCACCTCTGATTAAAATACCTAATAATTAATGTATCGTTTGATAAGACTATTTTTTTACCACTCACTTCATTGTGTCATTAGGAATCACAGTCCATGTATAGAGGTCAGTTATTTAAACTGACGACGGACGTCGCGCGCTTTACTGTTGTTACAATGGTTTTAAAATCATTTATGTATGTTGTCTGTGCTGGTTGAGAGAGAATTCACCATCACGTCATTGTCCTCAACAATTATGTATAGTAGTACCGTCATGATCGTAGATGGTATGTATAATGTATGTGATCGATGGGTCGTCCGTCTTCGATGCCGTTTATATTTATTAGTGTTTATCAACAACGTCGACACTGGAATTTGTAATCTAAAAAATCTAGTATTTGATTTTGTTTTTTGCTTTTTATATAAAATAAATCAAATTATTCTCATTTTATCGGTGTCTAGTTTCTTACCACTAATCTTACCCCCATCATGAGATCATCTATAAAATGCTATTTTTATACCCTGTGTGTATAATGTAATAAAATTGGTTATTATTTTAGCCCAAAGCTTATAACGGTTGGAGTTATTGATCGTAGAACAAATATTTTGGTACAGGAGTAATACTCTAAATTAGCCCATCTGGATTACATTCCAAGTTGTGCATAAGCACAGCTAGGCCATTCGACTGTGCTCGGTTAAAACTCAATAGAATACAGTTGAGAAGGGTGGTGGGACTCTTGACAGGACACTGTCGATTGAACTACCACCTTCATAACTTGGGGATCTCTGATGATTCCACTTGTAGGGGCCTGTATGCAGGACGACGAAACCTCCATACATGTTATTTGCACCTGCAGGGTGTCAGGTATAGGCTGTTTGGGTCCGAAACCTTGGTTCAATCAATCCTGGGAGCAATCCCGGTGGACAAGTTGTGGGCCTTCTGTGTGGCGTCTGGTCTCAATAGAATCCTATAGCTTCATCTGCTTACAATAGCACCTCTTATCCGGTGACGCCTCGCCTTCGGGTGTTCAGGTTGTTCTAAAGGAGATCACAGAGGACCCCTTGGTGGTCTAGGTGCTAGGGACTCATTTGCGGTACCTCTCTTTCTAATTATTATTAATACTTTAAATTCGTTATTTATATGCTCGACTGTATCCGTTAATCCGATAACTCGAAACAACCTGAAATGTTTAGAACTTACACTAGACCCGAAGTCGGACCATGTATCTCCCCACAAAGATCAAGCTTTAAGACCGTAAAAGATGAAGAAAATTGAAAATGAATAAAATGATTTTAAACGCTAACGATTTGAAACTATTTTCATAAATTTTATATCTTTTTAATATAATTAAAAAATTATTTATTGATGTAGTTAAATCGCCTATGGGACCAAAATATGTCGGCGTTTTATATCCGGTATAAATTATACTCGTAATATATTCAAAGGTGTATTAAGTTTAGTTACGAAATTGTAACGGTTGAAAAAATTTTTGGTATTGGTGTTCATAAATTGACCTAATTAGTTCATTTTCGCATATACACCCACATGCCTGCCTGTCTACCCGTGGAAACGAAAAGAAATAAAGAGCTGAAATTTTGCGTGTGTGTTGTTAACAACCGTAAGAGATAGAATACAATGTTTATGTTTATGATTTCAGTAGTTTCAAATTCGATTTGTCAATTTTGTACTTGTTCTCAATAACGTGCACAGCTATACACGATTTTTCGGTTCTCCCAAATTTCACATGACCCAGATGTTCTTCGATTCGAGTTCCGATTTGGCGACGACTTTGACCAACATAAATTTTCAAACAATTTTGACAACTGACACCATATATGCCCGATTGCTTTTCATTGACAATTTTATCCTTAGGGGTGTCCAGTAACTGTTTAATTTTTTTTTACTAACAAGCGCTGTTCTTAGGTTATGATCTCTTAATTCTCTAGTGATTTTATTCGTGTGTGGGCGGAAGTAATTATGGTAGTTTGCACCATTTTTTATTTCAAAAAACCTAGAGTTCTCTTTGATGATTTTAATAATCTTTATATTAATTTTGTCGTATGTGAATGTGTCATGTCAGCTTTTATGGATTAAAGAATTAAAAGTATTTAATATTTATAAAGATTATGAGAATGCTTTTGTAGCCAGGCATCAATGTTTTGAATAAACTATTCTTTTGTATTTAATTAAATTTAAAAATATGATTTATTTTTATTAAAAACATGTAACTATTGTTGTAGTTTATTTAGTACACAAAAAAGAAGATTAATTATTAATTAATTTTATGAATAGATCTACTAATTAATAATTGGTAGGTCATCTATCATAGAATATTTAAAGGAACTCAGCCCAATGTTGATTAAAACCTACATTAAACCAGTTTATGTATACAAAATTAACGCACTAGGAAGCAAAAAATAATTAAAAAGGTAATTGTAGAACGTGCACTTTGAAAATTACGATGAGAAGAATACTATGGCCAAAAATTACGATTTAGGTATTCGTTTTTGAGATATCGCTTGAAATTATAAAATAAAAAGAGAAAGTCTTATAATAGAGAGCATACCTCAGAAATCATTCCTCTAATCATCGAATTAACTGAGTATTTGTGATGTTTGACGTAAAAATAACGCTCGTTACTGTAAGATTTCAATCGCTAGTAACTTCAAGACTAATAATGTCTTTACAATGGTTGAGCGCACAGCAGGTAGATCATGTTCTTACATATATATCGCGCTGTCTTTATTTTGTCTGTGACGTCATCGTACCAGTGTATGCGCATGCGCGTGAATGGTTACGAATTATCTTTCTGTAAAGTAGTAGTTTAGGTATGACATTGATTCTAATGTCATTGTGAAGAGCTTGCAGATTACCTACTAGGAGGCAAAGTGAAGTTAAGAGAAAATCGGTATTAAATTGATAATTGCAAAGATTTGAGTCATGTGATTTGCTCACATGACTCGTAAATATGTACGGAATTATAGAAAACGCATATCAGAGGAAATCTCGCGTCGAAAGAAATCCAACGAGCCTAAAAATTCCAGAGCTGAACGAATGCGAGAGCTACAGCAGCGTTGAAAATGAAATGCAAAAACGGCGCAAAGTGATTACGTAGATTACCCATAGGGCATTTTTTATTTAAATCGATGACTACAAATTTTTGATATTTTTTTCGATATGCTATTTTTATCGTGAAAAAGTCGAATAAAATTGTACACTCCGGTTCATGAAAATTGAACCAATTGAAACATTCTAAGCGTTATACATATATTTAGTTTACAGCGTTTAGCGTTATACATATATCGCTTAGAATGTGACTTACTGGTGGTTAAATTTTTATGAACCGGAGTGTACCCAAATAACACGAAAATAATTTGACGGTTTTATGAATCGTTTGCTAGATATCGAATAAAAGGGGGCAAAAATTATTAATAAAATTCTGAAAGACAAGGAGATTGCCAAATCAATTAAATTATTTTCAAGCAATAAAGAGTTCCATCAAATTAAAAACATTAAGAAGCTGGAGATGTTTTTATCATTTCCCTGGAATTTTCTAGGTCGCTCGCCATCCTGAATAACCCGATTATCTTAAAGAAAGTTTTTAACTAAATTTTATTGTATACTTAAAATTAAAAGTAATTTCATCTTCAATATTTTAAAAATTAGTTTAGATTTCTTGAGTATTATTTGTAATTCCCTAAAAAATTGTGTTTTTGGATATACGTGTTCGAATAATGCGTATTTAAGTCACCCTTGGCTTCACAGTAATTATGGAGTGACATTGTTTATATTCCAATTTAAATGTCGTTTTCTGTGTAATTCATTCAAATAACGGTACTAAAGTTTACACACACAAAATGTATTGAATTTAACAGAAGAAACAATTAACACCACTTTAAGAGTAACTGTATTTCTGTAGACATATTTCTTTTAATTATTACAACAATGCAACAACATACATAATATTTGATCCATTCAACCACATCACATCTCTTAAACCACGTTTACATCTTAAGGATGTACCAGCACTGTGTTATGCAATCAGCACAACAAGCCGGTGTGATACACTAATATATTAACACATATACACAACACATAGCTCATAGACAAATACACAGTTCACATATTCAAAATAATGTTGATTTGAAAAAAATAATTAAATTTAAACTTTTATATTTCGAAAACAAAATCTGTCGAAAAGTGGTAGTATGCTGGTACACCCTTAAGGATGTTCCAGCATTTGATGCGAAATTACGTGAAACCGACGGGAATAATCGGAATACTTCAATTTTTTCATTTCAACCCCCCGGAAAATCGGAAAAACATCCCCTCCAAAAACTTTTTTTACATTTCATGCAATGTTATTTTCCGTGACGCGGAGCCAAGGCTGTCAAGGGGGGCTCCCTTGCGATCAAAGCGAGTATGAATTATATAGTGTGCTAATATTTATCATCAAATGTTTATTATGCTTTCATATGCAAGACTTGTGTTGGAAATGACATTATTTATGGTGTCCTCTTCATATGATTTTAAATCTAACTTTCACTTGAGACGAGTTGAATCAATTAGGTTATTTCTTATTAATTAAGAATAATTATTAATAATTTTTGTTTAAGGACGGCTATTAATAGTAGTTTTTTTTTATATTTGAACCTCAAAAATAGTCGGGGTATTTTTCCCATAATAACCTTGATTTGCTAAGGTAGCAAATTCTTTGAAATTATTTCTTTCTTTTTCCTTAAATAATCATATTGCAGACTTAAATCTTAATAAATTCAAAAGGAGTCTTCCGTATGTGTTTACAATAATTAATGTATGTTAATTACACGTGTCATACATCACTTGTAATAATTTATATTTTGTATTTAAAACAAGAATAATTTATAATAAACATTGAAGTTATAATTTTTGTTAGCGTGTTTGAAGATTATTCTTTGAATTACAGCGCAATCTACAGAGTGTCCCCCTCTATCAAAAGTTAGAAAAAAAAATCATAGAAACAGATATATTCTTCTGAAAATTTATATAGTGCGTTAGTTTTATTTTTCCAATACAAGAGGATAAAAAATTTCAAACTGTTATTAGAACTTTATATCACAATCGACTTGGTATCAGCTGCAAAAACCTGATTGAACCTACTAGTAGTAATAGCAGTAGCGGAGGGAAAGTCGAAACCTGGCAAGTAGGCCTTTCCAGACCTTTTGTTATCGAACCCTAAAAGATAAGGAATTTGTATACAGGCTAGAAATTGGATAGGTTGTGCGCCTGCAGCCGACAGGAACTATGGCGATATTCATCTGGAGTTCGTGAAAGGAAACTGCAGAAAACTTTCACAAGCATAGCCGGTTATTTTCGTTCTTGTCCATACGCCGACAGTTATGTTTAACCGCCCCACTGTACTCAAATATTTTAAGTACAATCCCAGATCAAAAGTAGTGCACATACTGCAAATATTTATCGTCGATTTGTGCCGAAACTACATCGATTTCCGAAAATGTTTTTGAACATAAATTGTTTGCATTTTTATAAGCTACAATTTTTGGTCGAAAATATGTATTTTTTAAAAACAAAATAGATTCCACACAAATCGACGACTGTAGCGAGATTTGCTTTTTAGTTATTTTCATTTTTGGCAGATCACTCTGTATGCATATATAAACCAAAAGTCTAGTATAGATAAACTTGATAAAAAACACGTGAAATGCGGAATCACTATAAAAAAATATAGTTAACTTTCTTTTCTAATATGTAAGTATAGATAAATATATATATATTTATAAAACGTCACAAAAATACATATATTTATATATATATATATATATATATATATATATATATATATATATATATATATATATATATATATATATATATATATATATATATATATCATAATATAATGATTACCTTATTATTTTTAACTTATTAGTAATTATTACTGGTTACATAAAAATTCATGTTTAAAATGTATATATTATATTTATACCATCACGAACTATAATAATTAGATTATAGTATAATAATATTAATGTTTTTTTTTATTCTAAATCTGATTTTATAATCATTATAAACAATTGAATCATGTGACCCCCACATCATTCTTCCGAGCCATTTCACACGAGGATTCGTGAATTAACACAATACGCATTTGAAATTCACGCATCTACACAGACAGAGTATTTAAACGAAGTCAATAATATATTAAATATTGATTTGAAAAAATTAACTCATCAACCAGGAATCGAACCTCGGACTTCTGGATTTCTAGGCTAGCGTGCTTACCGCTACACCAAAGATGAATCTTCTGTTAATGAGTTAATTTTTGCATATCAATATTTAATTAAAAATTCAATGATATGTTTGTCTATATAGTATACGCCAGTCCTTTAATACTATGTCTTAATTAACCTTAATGGAATTTAACATAAGTATTGTATTGTGACGCCCAATATATATACAAATAATAATATGTCAATAATTGGTGGTTTTTACATTCGCATGCAACGGTAGTACGGAAACAGGGTAGTGAGCGGCCTGGAAAACTTTAAAACTCGGAAAGGTTAGAAATTAGAAAAATCCTGGAGGAATTGATTCTGGTGTAGGCAGGATATTTTTATCTCGGTTGAGTAAATTATTAAAAATACCTCCAGAATCTAACTATTTTTAACTTGATGTAACTCTATATTCCTGAAAATAATTGAATTTATTGAGACACCACCTCTTCATAATTATTAATAATTTTTGCCCCCCTTTTATACGAATTCAATTTCGATATCTCGAAAAGTGCACACCAAATCAACAAATGAACATGATTTCCGTGATTTTTGAATCCAATTTATCTTCTACAGTGAATTTCATTCAAATCGGAAACAAAATTATTTTCCGATTCTCTGCTATTTTTTTTAGGTATAACCCTGACGAATAGATTCCGAGATATACGTTTTTCGGGGTAACTTTGATTTCTTGAATTGTTTAGGAAGTCATCTTGTTTCTTCAGAATAAAGACTACTATTAAGAGTTTTGGTGTAATTACGAAATTCCCAAAACTGTCAAGGAAGTATCAGGGACAAGTCAGGTAATTTCATAAAATCATTTTTCGATCTCGTTTCGTTTCAAATTATCGTTTCTCTCAACAGTACACTTAGTCATGGCATAATTTGTTAATGATAATCGAAAACACCATTCGTATTATCTTTTAATACGAATTTATGGCCATTAAACCAATGTTTATATTTAGCATCAAAATTTAATAATCAAATACAAGTTTGTTAGTAGTTATAACGAAGTAACTTAGGGTATGTTCCAAAATTTGCTGCGAGTGCTGGCAGCGCTTCACCGCGCGTTCCAGAATTCATGACAGCACGTTGCAGCAGTACTGTGAAACAAAATGACGTCATGAATTTTGACCTAATTTCCTGAGGTGACTGCTGCCGCTGGAAAGGTGAAGCAGTGAAAGCAATGTACATGGCGGCGTGCTGTAAGTGCTGTGAACCGCGTCCAATTTTTACGGCTGCAGTAGCAGTGGTAGCGCGCTTGCAATTTTGGAACGCTGTTCGCAGCGTGCTTCATGGCGTTAACACTCACAGCGCTGGCAACAAATTTTGGAACATACCCTTAGAAATATATCTATTGCACTTCGCAAACGTCAAGATATTGAAATCCAAGATCTAGAAGCGAATACACCACAGATTCAACCTAGATTAATTAATTCAAGATTCAACCCAAATATTTTCTGTAGTCTTATAAAACCTGATCAGACCAAATCTTATCTTTTTAGTCGTAACGCGCTCTCGTTTTCTCTCTAATACAGCCAGGCACCAGGCACTTGACTACTAGAAAACACGCATTAAAATAAATTGAGAATTTCTTATTCAATTTTTTTTTTAATACAAAAGTCAATAAAATAAAAAAATGTAAATTTCTCAATTCGAGACAGTTTTATCTCATTTCCATATCATTGACGTGGCACAATGGTACGAACATATACAAAAATTTTATTAGTTTTAAGATTAATATCAATGCATTTCTTTTGTATGACAAAAATATACAATAATAGCAAACCAACTTTAAGGTTGTTGGGGACATGCAATCTAAGTAAAGATAAAAGACTAAAATTTTAATGCCATTTATCAATAGAAAATATACATAAACTAGCTGCCCGCACAGGCCTCGCACTGAAATGGTGCCTAAACTATTTGTTGTATGAAAAAATATTTCAAACAAAAGTTGTTTGTTTTTATTAGGTAAACATTTTTCTATCTCGCACCGTTTAAAAGTTAGATTTTTAGCGTAGCTATCGCGCGGCACACATGCATGAAATGTAAACTAACCTTCCTCAATAAAGGGGCTTTCGAACGCAACACGAATTTACATATTGACTGGTAGTTCCTGAGATTAACACGTTCAAACAAGCAAAATCTTCAGCTTTATAATACCAGTATAGATTAATTTTGTGAGAAAGATTTGACAGTCTATTTTTTTAGTAATTAGTTTTGAAAAATTGATCAAGTGATCGTGGGATCAAACGCACTCTGCTTAAAACTGGAAGCTTGCGGGTTCGAATCCCAATGGTGGATGTTTGACTAAACTGTCGGTGTTTGGACAAGAACGAAGTAACCGGCTATGCTTGTATAGGTTTTCTGCAGTTTCCCTTCACGAGTTCCAAATGTATATCGGCATACTTTCTATCAAAGTCGACTGCAGACGCACAACTTACCAAGTCCTAGTCTGCAATCTGCATACAATTACTTGTCCCACATCATTAATGTAAGGTTAAAAATAAAAAAATGACGTGAGTGGTCTTATTATATTATACTGAGTCTCAGAAACGGAGGTAAAACCCCATTATTATTATCCTTATTATATTATTAAATATTAAAATTTAAGAAATCAGAAATTAAACAACGGTTTGTTATAAACAATGGAAAAAAAAGTAAAAATATCTGCCTATACAATATACAATAAATATCTTGTGTTTCTCTATTATGTCAATAGACAGTTATCTCTCTCTCTATTCTCTCTCTCTCTCTCTCTTTCTCTCTTTCTCTCTCTCTCTCTTCTCTCTCTCTCTCTCTCTCTCTCTCTCTCTCTCTCTCTCTCTCTCTCTCTCTCTTATGTATGTATCAAGAACCTTAATAAATACAAAAAAAAAGTAATAAAATAAACAGTATTTCACTCAATCGTCGCCGTCTGTGTATGACCGACAAGTTATAACTTGTTTGTAGTGCAGGATGATTAACATTAATACATTGACAATAAGTTCACTAAAGTTCTAGGAAATTTTAATGTAATAAAATACCAACTTGAGATTCCACAGAGATATTAGTGAAGAGACAGATTGTGGTATTGGACATTTAATTTAGACATTTAAAGTTGACACTGATTTCGAGATATTTGAGTTTTCTTCTAGAATCAAATTCATTTGTATTTGACTTTCTACGCGCGTAAGGGGAACTTATTTAAAAGTAGAACATATTTTAATCATATATTTAATACTTAGTATTAAATATATATTTCCTCCCATTCATTTTGAAAATAGACTGATCCATTCAAACTGTGACGATATTCGAGAGTTCTTTACAAATGAACTTAACTCTATCTAAATGAACTATGCGCTGATATTCATCTGCTGTGTGTTTGACGACATATCAGCACTTTTATATTGCAACACAAACACGTGACTGAATTCATCTGTATCAGACTGATCAGAGATTCATGGTAGCGTTTCCCACCCTGGTCCTAGCCTACGTGACCCCTCGAGGTTTACTACCTACCCGCAAAATAGTTCATACGCGGAGAAGGTGGAAGAAAGAAAAGCGGGAAGGAATCGGCGAAGATGATTTATATCAAAAAACAAAGAACGCTATTTATTTCTTTGTCTCGGAAGATATTCGGATGCCTGCCGAAGTTGCGTATCATATACATGTTAAGGTTTATGCAACCTAAATATTGTTAACTGTGTAATCCTCGTTTGCGAAAGTAATTTGCGAGAACAAGTTATTTTCCGCGCTAAAGCACATTTAGACAATTGATTATCGATGAAAGACTCGTTGATTATCCTAATCATAAAATCGGATCTTATCAAGTATAAGGAGGATATCAGCTTTTACGGACGATTTATTGACAATCTACCTGAAAATTGTCCTCTATTAAAAAATAATGTTAATAAGCTAGCTTCAGTTATAACTAATGGAATTTTTTACATAAAATTGTATGTCTTTGAAAATAAAAACTTTAAAAAACCTGCCTATTATTTTAATTGTCATTAGATTTGGCTTGCGCCGGGCTCTTAGCCCAAGCCGACACTGTAATAGGGAATATGCATGAAAATTTTTTTTCACTTGAATTGAAGCATGTTTACTTGACAAATATCAAGGTAAAATTACTTTTTAAATAACTTTAAAAATAAGCGAGATATGAATGATTGAAATTCCCGATTAGACAAAGAGGGTGATAGCCCTCTTGATATGTTATGTGACGTCAAATTACACTTTCACCATTTAAAATACACGTAAAACTCCGTTTTTAGTATTTTTGCAAGAAAGAGACAGATAATAATCTTTAATAGCTTATAGCTTCCTTGATATTTGTCGGATTTTAATTTCGTTTTTAAATATTATTATAGTATTAACAGTATCATATTCTGAAAATAAATGTGAAAAAAAATTTTCATGCATATTCCCTATTCATGTATGTGTGCAATGGAACATTTATTAATCATAATTTGGAATATAGTACATTCAGAAAATAAGTAATAAAATAGTAGAAAATCGATAAACGTTTCTCTCACGTGTCTCTGACAATTTTCAACACACATGGTATTGTCATATAAATCAATTTTGTTAACATAATAATATTAACTTCTTTATACATCGTTAACTATCGTTTACTTACATAACATAGATAAAAAAAAGTCCCGTTTGAACGGCTGTTGGTTGGTAAGATGATTGATACGCGATACTACTTATATGTTGCCTATATGTGGTTTTATTCATGGACGTGTTATAGATGGAATGCTTATTTAATGTAATACACGTTATTCGATATATATGGTATAGAGACAATAATGTAGTCATTTGTTATAATGAGGCGGTTCATATTCCATTTGTGTGTGTTTAAGAGATAGAGAGTTAAATATCGGATATCATCTGCCTGGCCAAAAATATTTCATAAATTATAAAGCCTAGGAAGTAAAAATATTGTTCGAATATAGATCTTATCTCAAGCAGATGCATGATTTTTTCGCTATCTATTTTGTAGAGAACTATTTTCTATTAAATTGTTGTTTTACGTTCATACCAACCCGACAATCATGTAATCGACACCGGGTATACGACACAAGTGTTTTAAAAGTAATGAGATGTTTCACACTAGGTCGACATCGTGTCGTAGTCGTTTTACCAACCAACAATCAACTTCCTGACAACCCCCAGTGCTGTGGCCGACTGTCGTGTCATTTGAGTGTACCCGGGCTAATGTCGCGGAGGTTTAAATTAATGGACCACTTCACATCTACCCGACACCGGTACGTTAGTATACTAGTCTGCACTTTGCCTTCTCCCAGTGAAACATCTGTTTAGGCAGGATACATTCCCTGAATGATGTTTGTTCACTCATACGAAAATAGTTAACAAATTAATCTTCATATTTTCCCAACTCCTCCAAAAGAACAATGCCCAACTCATCTCAGGATACAAGACTGCAGAGAATTGACAAAATGTGTTTTTGGAGATGAACGAGTCAGTCCAACATGTTCGATAAAAAGTTTTAATATTCGATTTTTCTCAGCTGTCCGATTCTGTCAAAAAATGGGCCTTATTTGAAAAACACAACTTAATCTTCAAATAACCTAGAAGATCATGGTTAAGATGAAAATCAAGATCACCATAAGATGTGTCACTTCGCTTTCTTACACGTCTCACGTCTTAAAATACGCTTCCTTACAGAAATAATTAATAAGATGAGCACACCCTGTAAAGTGTATACAGACTGTGTTGGACAGCTTGCCCTATAGTAAATCAATGTTAAATATTATTTATTACTAGCTGTCCGTCTGGTACTGTATGAAGTAATCTGGTCCGTCTGGTACAGTTATCTCACAGCTATACTGCATGCGTATGGTTGTTTGTTTGTGTCATTAAAGAGTGGGGATTTTGTGATGCACAATGCACATACTAAATTGTACTTCCATCACATGTGTACTGACTGACTTCATACAGAACCAGACGGACAGCTAGTAATAAATAATATTTAACATTGATTTACTATAGGAAAAGCTGTCCAACACAGTCTGTATATCGATTCCTACTTCATATGAGCAATCCATTTTATACATCCATTGTTTTATTCAAAAAAAGAAACACGTGATCATCATCACCAGCCTCTCTTTTCTTACCTATTGTGTTTGTCTGTTGCCCCGGTTGTTGTTACTTGTGCACACACCTATCTTGTGTATTATTAATTAATATTATGTTTATGTTCATGGTAGGTTGGTTGGTGGTAAAATAAAAACGAATTATATTTTATTATTTTCTGTTCTTTCATTGTTTTTAATTAGATGATATATATTTATTTACTTGACAAATAAAGTGGTAATTGTTTAATTAATATATTGTTAATTGGTTTTTTTTACCTTATTTGGTCGTCAAAATTCAAGTAAGTTTTGATTTTTTTTTTAAACCATTATTTGCTTTTATAATTTCATTTCATTTATTTCCATAGTTATTTTTTTAATTAATTGTAAATATCTGAAAATAAAGTTTATTACTCATGATTTTCGGTTTTACAAAATGTTTAAAAATAACTGTTATTAAATTTTTAATTTAGTGTAGTTAATAGGGACGCAATCGTCCGGGAAACGTGGACTATTTTTTTAAATAGTATCATGAGGACATTTTTATGTTTATAAAACTGTTGTAAAAAAGAGAAAGAAATATATAAATTAAAAAGACAAAACAATATGTTATTAAACATAAATATTAGCGAATTTCCTGAAAGGAAATAGAGCTATTGGTCCCGTACCGAAGTCAAAATTTCGCAAAAATTTCTTCAAATGTTCATCGATCCTACCTAGTAGATGTCAAAAATCCCCATCTGTAAAATTTATATGTGTCTGTAATCACTCTAGCGGTCACAGTTTTCATTTTATCGGAATGAAATTTGGTATCTGAGGCGCTTTTGGTATTCAAAAGGTCAAGTTCGTTAATGGGTAAAATCGGATAAGGGGAAAGGGGGTTTAGAGGGAGGGGGAAACACAAAATTTGACATGTCTCCCTTAATATTCGAAAAATCGAAAAATTTATAAGAATTAAAGTTGTAGGTACTAAGTTTTACTATAATTTTGTTTCTTATAATTTTTTCTGTCACACTAATATTTACAGAAATATTGACGAAGATTAATTGTATTTTAACTTTTTCATCAATCAATTACTTTCTCTTGATGTATCAATTATTGAAAGTACAATAATGTACAAGAAAGTCAATACTCATATATTTCCTTTTACAATTAATATAATTTTTTAATAATTAGTCGGTAATTAAGTATTAAAAGCAATTTAAAATGTACTAATCAAAAGTAAAGTGAATAAAATTATAAATGACAACAACTAAATATTGCTTAACATATTTTTAACAATTTTTTTTTGTATAAAATTATAGAATACAGTAAAATGTATTCTAACAAGTATATTTTTACGTTCTTATGCACAGTAAAATAAAAGAAGTAATTTGGAAGTATCCGTAGTTGATTCAACTACGCGGCGGGAATAAATACAGCGAACCGAATGAATCAGTCCTCTGAACAACGTGGTTCTCAGCGTCGTTAAAAGAATTATTCTATCTTTTTTTATCTCTTGTACTTTGGGCCGCAAAAGTCGTGTCATTTTGTGTTTTCTTCATTCGGTTTTTGGGAAAATGTTTCAAATAAAAGTAGTTACTATAGTATAACCTTAGTATAATGAACCTCAATATAACGATTTCCTCGATTTAAATCGATTCAAATTCTTAGAAATCCCCTAGAACTGGCCGTAAGAGTTAATGCAAAATATACCTTTACATTACGAATAAATTTTGTAAGAACCTCTTTATAACATAAATAGAAAGTATAATTAACCTCTGCATAAATTACCATTACCATTTGTGGCCTAAAGTGCACGGTAATGAAAATATAGGCCAATACACTCAAAATGGCGGCATTTCCGGGGTCGAAATTTGTAAGGATTTTGATCATTTACATTCAGTACGTGATACTGAACCTAATCAAATACAAAAGTAACTCCTGTAATTTAGTGCAGCGCAATATTCTCTATTGACTGTACTATTAACTCTGAATATATAATGATCTCACTTACAGTCACTATATATACTTACAATAAGATGATAACTACAGAGGATCATGTCACAAGCGAGAGTAACCACTTGGGACATTATTTTACCGCTTGTGACATAATTATACCGATTACTTATAATTTCATGATATTTTAAAACTGTTTATTATTTAAGTAGAAACAAACAATTTAACAAAATTTATTTTTTTTATGAAACTTCGTAAAATCCCTTAAAATTTCAAAACCCATAGCCAATGAAATGCTTCAACTTTCATCTGAAAATTTTTTCACATTCTTGCGTAAATTTTTAGATTAAAATGGATATTTTAAGTTTAATCCCATATTTTTAACAGTTAGAAATATTGATTGGATAAAAAACTTTGGTATAGGTGCTCATTAAAGGTCGGTCCATACATCTTTTCGCTATAGAGGATAATATCAATCTTCAAAACTATAAGAGGTAGAAAGAACAATACCTAAAATATAAAAAAATATCCCTTTCTATAAACAAACAATTTTTGTTTGAATATTTTGTTTCATAAATTGTATAGTTTTGCCATAAGTTCAGCTTAAACATCGGTAATTATTGTGGAGTACAGAAATACGGCTTTGAATAACGAATAACACACATTTATATGTTTATGAATAACAAAAGTGAAATAAACCGTACACGCACTGGTAAAGTAGTCAGTACATACAGGGTACTTAAATAATCAACTTTTGTTGTTTATAAAAAATAATTAAAGAGTTTTGTTCTCCATTTTTGACCGATTTCTAAATAAATTTGCCATAATTTCAGCTTAAACATCGGTAATTATTGTGCAGTACAGAAATACGGCTTTGAATAACGCACATTTATACGTTTATGAATAACAAAATTAAAATAAACAGTACACGCACTGATAAAGTAATCAGTACTTACAAGGTGCTTAAATAATTAACTTTTGTTGTTTATAAGAAATAATTAAAGAGTTTTGTTCTCCATTTTTAACCGATTTCTACATAAAATTTCGAACCAATTTGTACCCAAGCAGGCGTGAGTTTATTATGGTCACTTGCCATTGTAAAAAAAATGATATGAAGTTTCACTGTACTATTTAAGAAACATAATATAAATTAAAGAAGATGATACATTCAATAAAAGGTTTGTCACTCACGATCAAGTGAAACAAACAAGTTCTACACAAGTTTGATTATATTTCATGTATAATCTCTTATGTATATTTCAATAAAATCATATTTCTCTGTACTACACCAACCACAACAACATTGTGATCAGATCGCGACTATAACCTATCACGAAATCATGATACTAACAAAACATTTACAATACACATTGTAAATTAAATCATTTGATATAGAGATTACTGTATAGCATTATACTCATGAAAAGAAAAATTATAAAAACTCTTTAAGGATGTTCCAACACTGTGTTATGCAATCAGTACAACAAACCGGTTTGATTTTACTATAGCACCTATACATAAACACACATATACAACATATAGACAAAAATACAGTTCACATATACCAAATAATTTTATGTTGAAGAAAAGGAATAATTTTAAACTTTTATATTTCGAAAACAAAACGGAAACACACGATTTAAAAAAAAAAATTATATAATAAATATTTAGCTTTACTCTCCTGGTTTTTTTTAAAATTCTGTTGAGTATTTTTTCTAATACAACAGATAATAGTTGGGCGGGCATGAAGTTCCACATGCTTCTAATGAGAGAGAGTGAGAGAGCATGTTAACTTTGATATTAATTATCTCGCGTTCTAAACGGTCAAAAATTCTGAAATTTCGGGATTTATTAGAAAACGTTATTTTTAGCCTGTGAACAAAAAATGAGCAAAATCTGTCGTAAAGTGGTGGTATGCTGGAACATCCTTAAACCAATGAAATATTGTTATTTGTTATTTATGAAATAGAACACATGGTTCTGTAATCTTCAGTAATTACAGATGTTTGAGTTGGAATTGAGATAAACCTATTCAGTTTATGAATAAAAAATTT
Source organism: Nineta flava (assembly GCA_963920215.1). NCBI lineage: Eukaryota > Metazoa > Arthropoda > Insecta > Neuroptera > Chrysopidae > Nineta > Nineta flava. The sequence continues at coordinate 36,674,898 of OY986042.1, forward strand.
CAAACAAAAGTTGTTTTATAGTTCGATATTTCCACCTTCTCCAGCGAAGTGTGCAATGTGTCGACTATTCACGAATTTGAAATTCGTGATTCTGAGACTTTTGGGAGTATAAGAGCGGCCATCAATATATAATTGAAAGAACTCTTGGCACTTCAAACTCACTGCAGCGAAAGACAGTAAGACCAAAGAATGCAATATACATAGAAGCGTATAAGTGCGATTTTTGTGTCACTGAAAATTTTTAATACTTATCCTGACCATAGATGACAATAGCTGTTCGATTTCGGTATTTAGTGCCATTACCAGCACAGCCAACTGTATTCTTTGGCAGAATTGTCAACGACTGCTACTAAGTTCTGCCAAAGAATACAGTTGGTTGTGCTAGTAATGGCACTAAATACCGAAATCGAACAGCTATCTAGTGGTCAGGATAGGTACTAAAATTTTCAGTGACACAAAAATCGAACTTATACGCTTCTACGTATATTGTATTCTTTGGTAAGACCCACTGAATACAGACGGACTAAAGTCTCAATCATTTATTAAAATTAGCTGTTGCCGCAGCGCCGTTCGCATGGACTACATAATAAGGTTTTTTTTAGTGGCTCCCGCACCTACCTACGTCCATCTTCCCTTCAGTCTCCAAATCCATATACAATCTATCGTCCAGATTATATATACCCTAAAACTCAACCAGAAAAGATATCTATAAACTATAAAAAGTAATTTTTAAAGCTTTTTTTAAAGTGGCCTCCTTTAGTGGACCTTTAGTGGCCCCCGCACTTACACGAGCAAATCTTCTCTCCAAGCTTCAAGTCGCGTACAATCTATCGACCAGATTATTTAAGCCCTAAACTTTTGCCCGAGAAGTTATCTGTAAATCATTTAATTCGGATCTGCGATTCTCGATAACAAGTGAAAATAACAACTAACTGAGTTAACGGCTTAAATACCCTGTGTATCCTGAATCTATGTAAAAAAGTTTATAACAGTTGTTTATTTTTTGAAAAGGAATTTTTTTTTCTTTAAATTTTTGTTCTATCTCTTATAGTTTCAAAGATGCGTAGCTTTACCCATTTTGTCCGATTTTGTCCAATCAAGAACTTGATATTTATTTTTAGCTCTAAAACACACACAAAATTTCAACTAGTTATCTCTTTTCGTTTTTGAGTTATTGTGTCCAAACGGACTTACATGCCGAATTAGGCCATTTTATGAACACCTATTTCAAACATTTCTGTCTACGATAAATATTTTCAAGCGTTACAAAGTTGGGACTAAATTGAATATATCCTTGTATATTTACATATACCGGGTATAAATATTATTACCTCAACTTCACTCCTACTAATAAAAATATTTGTCAATGTTAAAAATTCCTATAGCCAATGATTTTATTTCCGATCGGTATATAACCAATCTTTAAACGTATATATAGATTTTATTATTTGTAGTAATATAAAAAGCCACATAATAAAATACTGATAAAAATATTTTATCTAATTGTATTCATCATTTTATAAAATTACTACTTTGTTGTTTAATAATAATTGTAAATAAAATTGTTTTTTATTGCTTGCTTTTACATCGTTTTATATTTATAATAAATATTTACGGATCGATTGTATAGTTATCGATTCTAATAATAATTAATTTGTTTTTGTAGTCACACAGATAAGTCCGATTTATTCATACAATGAACCAAATCTATTATTATATGTGCCACGATACAGCCTTTCAGGAAAAGTGTCTTCGACGGAGAAACGCGTATTCTAATTCACTCGATTTTGTTACCCAATTTATAATTTTCCGTTAACTAAGTTTTAGGGTGTCCCTAGTTTTAGGGTTACCAAGGGATATATATATATATATATATATATATATATATATATATATATCCCTTGGTATATATATATTTATATATATAGGTGAGTCGAACCAAGTGGATAACAGCGCACACCTCCACTTCCTTCCATGATTCTCTCATTTTTCTACAACATCCAATATAATATAGTACATTATAACAAAACGAAGACCACCCAAAGACATGATATAAGCCACAACCAAAACACTCAAATCAGTGTGCGCACAAAAATAAAGCAGTTTGAAAGATTAGGGAAACTTGTTAAATATTTTTTATTTTAACTATATATATATATATATATATATATATATATAGATGTCTCTGAACACGATATTTCAAAACATACAACATTCAGTTTCATATGAGTTTAATCTTTAGGGTATCAGGTATAGAATGTTTGGGTCCGAAACCTTGGATCCATCAATCCCAGCGGAGAAGTTGTGGGTTTTTTGTGCTGCGTCTGGCCTCAACAGAATCCTATAGTTTCATCTGCTTAAAATAGCACCTCTTACCCGGAGACCTCTCGCCTTCGGGTCACAGGTTTTTCTCAAGGAGGGCCACAGAGGACCCCTTAGTCTAGGTGCTAGGGACCCATTTGCGGTACCCCTCTTGCTTATTATTATTATTATCATAAGAGTTTACAAAAACAAGTTACCGGCTGCAATTATTATTGATTTTCGTTTGTTTGTTTTTTTGACTAATTTTCTCAAAAATTGTTTTTCGACTCTTTTTTAATACGCACAAAATCTTCCTTTTTTTTTAATATAGAAAAATTCCAAAATTATCTGGAAAAAGCCTCTCGTAAAATGTTTCTTCAGGTTCACAACTTCTCCAATATTTTTTTCGTTCTTTTCTTAAAGTTCTTTCGGTCTTTAAAACTACTAGTGCACCAGCTTTTCAACTTTCGTATATAGTACATAGGCTCTAAAAATGACAGTTATTTTACAATTGATTTGTGCCGAATCCATTAGGTTTTCGAAAAAAAATTTAGAACAAAAGTTATTAGTAATTTAATAACGAACAACTTTCATTCGAAACATTTTTCCCAAAACCAAATGGATTCGGCAGAATTCGACTGCATAACGTTGTATAAGCAACAGTTCAAAAGGTGTCAAAAGTCGAGCAATCATTTCAAAATTTTTCAATTGATTTGTGCCTATTTATTCGGTTTTCGACAAAATGTTTCTGATAAAAGTGGTTCATTATTAACTATATTAACAACTTTTATTCGAAACGTTTTTCCGAAATCCGAATAAATCAGACACAAATCAATTCTAAAATTTTGAAAATAATTTATAGTCAAAAATATTTTTGGTAAAAATTTTATGGCATATTCTATATATATATAACGACCAATAATTACATACACCCAATAGACTAGAATTTCTGCTAATATTCGGCTTTTGAATAACAAAAAAAATGTTTAATATTATCGATAATTATTGTTGATATTATTTTATTTTTTTCTGTTGTAAGTTCACTGACTCACTGATAAAAATAATAAATGTTATGCATAGAGTTTATTAATAAATCTATATTATTTATGACATTTCAAAAATTTATTTTCATTGTATTTGTCAATAATACATTGATCGATGACGAGTTTACTATTAAACCGTAACTCGTTATTGAATATTGATATAGTACAAGATTTTAGTTGTCGTAGTGCACTCGTAAACTCAATTTTTAAATATATACTTTGGTGGCCAGCCAGGCCGCTTTTCGTAGCTGGTTGAAGTGCAAGGCTGTAGGGTTGCCACTTCAAGTTAAATTCACTGATTTAGTTCAATGAATCTCGTTCACTGGAATGAACTAGTTCACTTATTATAAAGCGCAGTATACAGACTGTGTTGGAATGCTTTTCCAATAGAGAATCAATGTTAAATATTATTTATTACTGGCAGGTCGTGTGGTTACTGCGCGGAATCAGTCAGTATACATGTAATGAGTACACACTCTTAAATGAGTCAGTATACACTCTTAAATAACAAACAAACTACCATACGCATATGAGATGACTACATGTGTACATGTGTACTGACTCCGCACAGTAACCACACGGCCTGCCAGTAATAAATAATATTTAACATAGATTCTCTATTGGAAAAGCATTTCAACACAGTCTGTATAATTTAGTTCATCACTCAGCATGCACCATATAGAGCAAGAGTCAGCGACGATAAGAGCTTTGTTATATTATAAAAGCTGAAAGTTTCTCTGTGTATGTCCCCAATACAGGTAAGAACGATCCCCGACTATGAAGTTTGGATCATGGTGGCTTTGGCAGATAACAGGTAGCAAACCAGCCAAGTAGCCGAGCGGTCTAAGGCGTTATGTCTGCGCAGTATGCAGTACTTGGAAACTGGGAGGTTATGGGTTCGAATCCCGACATCGGCAGTTTGTCAATTTAGAAAAAAAAAGGGGCAGTTGATTGACTAAACTATTGGCGTATGGACAAGAACGAAGTAACGGTTATGCTTGAGAAGGTTTTCTGCAGTTTCCTTCACGAACTCCAGATGAATATCGGCATAGTTCCTATCATAATCGGCTGCAGCCGCATATCCTACCAATTCCTAGTCTACTCACAAATTCCTTCCACTCCACTCACATCCTCACAACCTAAGGCATCACAATGGACCTTATGGTCGAAGTGTAGCCCGTCCAGGGCAGCCTTTACAATCTACCTCTAACAGATAGCAAAGGTGTATAAAATTGCACCTCAAATTCATTAAAGAATAAACTGAGCTTTATCAGTTTTTATTATATATTTTATTTGGAATAATATTAGAAATCACGTCGTTCATTGTCAGACACTTAGTACGGTTGCAACCCCCTGTCAGACACTCTTAAACTATAATAAATTACACTTACGTTTAGTATAACAGCTGAATTTTATATATGTTACTAGGGGAACTATCAAAAGATGTTTCCTCAGTAGTCAGTTTCGATAGTTCTTACATCTTGTCAGACCCATTGAAAGTCTGTCGTAGGTGCGAGCGCGAGGAATATATATGCAAGCGGGTGCGAGTGAAAAAGTGCGTTCGGTTTATTGCGATCTTTTGCTGCGCATTTGTCATTTACTCAGTATTATGTGTTGAACTGTGTTTTTATTAACCCGACTTCAAAAAGGAGGATGGTTCTCAATTAGTCTGTTTTTTTTTTTATGTATGTCACCTCAGAACTTCGTCATTTATGAACCGATTTTGAATTTTTTTTGTTTTAAAGGGTTTGGTTTCCCATTGGCACCAAATCGCATTCTGATGAGGGGATCCCCAGGAAATCGAGGAAAATCCTCATTTTATATGTGATAACCGATTTCTGCGAATTTTTTTTGAAAGGGTATACTCATTCATAATGGGAAGATAAGAAAATTTTTTTAAAACCGACTTCAAAAAAATTTTTTACAAAAAAAAACCGACCCTAAAAATAATTTTTACAAAAAAACTGAAAATCTGTTATGAAAAAATGCACTAAAAATTAAAAAAAATAAAACGGATAGAAAAAAAATGTGTTATAAAAAAATGCACTTAAAGTTAGTAGGTCGTTTAGTTGGTCTACCCATATTTAGACAAATAAAATCAGTTATAGAACTTCAAAGTCACTAAAATGCGAGAAATAAAACCTCTTTTAACAAAATGGAAACCCGACTTCAAAAATCAAATATTCTATAATAACAAAAGATGCACTAAAAAGTAAAAAAATAATTGCATATTCGTGTGCCAATTTTAGTTCACCTAAGCAAAAATTTTTAAATATATATGTACAATTATTGTTATTTTTGGAGGCGGTGTCCAAAAGTTATGTGAATTTCTATGCTGACACCGACTCCAAAAATAACAATAATTGTACAATTTTTGCTTAGGTGAACTAAAATTGGCACACGAATATGCAATTATTTTTTTTACTTTTTAGTGCATCTTTTGTTATAGAATTTTTGATTTTTGTAGTCGGGTTTCCATTTTGTCAAAATAGGCTTTATTTGGATTTATCGGAAAATTTCATTATACCTAAAAACTAAATTTAAAAAAAATTATTCAGTAAAATTTTAAATCTTTATAAAATATCGAGATTTTAATTAAATTAAATTTTTAAAAAAAGTTCGTAAAACTCCAAAACATTATTGATTGATTTATTAGATTTTTGTTTTATATATTGATATGAAAATTTTACTGAATAATTTTTATAACTTTGATAATTTTTTCCGAGGAAACTGTGGTTTTTACGAAAAAATTACAACTTACTTTTTTTTTATTTAGAATGAGTGGAAAGTACTAGAAAAAAATTATAAATGTTTGAAAAGAAATTTTGGCAAAACCATTCAGTTTAGGAAAAAAAGTTGCAACAAATAAACAACAAAAGTTGTTTATTTTTTAAAAAATAATCTCTTTTTTTTAACCCGACTGCAAAAAAGGAGGATGGTTCTCAATTCGTCTGTATTTTTTTTTTTTTTTTTACGTTTGTTACCTCAGAACTCCGTCATTTATGAACCGATTTTGAATTTTTTTTTTGTTTTAAAGGGTTTGATTCCCGATTGGTCCCATTGTCACCAAATCGCATTCTGATGAGGGGATCTCCGGGAAATTGAGGAAAATCCTCATTTTATATGTGGTAACCGATTTCTGCGAAATTTTTTTTTTTTTTGAAAGGGTATACTCATTCATAATGGGAAAATAAGAAAATTTTTTTAAAAACCGACTTCAAAAAAATTTTTTACAAAAAAAAAAACCGACCCCAAAAAAAAAAATTTTTACAAAAAAAAAACAAAATGCTTGTAAAAAAAACTGAAAATCTGTTATAAAAAAATGCACTAAAAATTATAAAAAAAAAAAAATAACGGGTAAAAAAAAAGTGTTATAAAAAAATTCTCGAAACATTAGTTGGTCGTTTATAGAACTTCAAAGTCACTAAAAAGCGAGAAATAAAACTTATTTTGACAAAATGAAAACCCGACTTCTAAAATCAAATATTCTATAACAAAAGATGCACTAAAAAGTAAAAAAATAATTGCATATTCTTGTGCCAATTTTAGTTCACCAAAGCAAAAATTTTTAAATATATATGTACAATTATTGTTATTTTTGGAGGCGGTGTCAACATAGAGAAATTCACATAACTTTTGGACACCGCCTCCAAAAATAACAATAATTGTACATATATATTTAAAAATTTTTGCTTTGGTGAACTAAAATTGGCACAAGAATATGCAATTATTTTTTTACTTTTTAGTGCATCTTTTGTTATAGAATATTTGATTTTAGAAGTCGGGTTTCCATTTTGTCAAAATAAGTTTTATTTAACTTCTATCTTCTAACAAAATTTCAGGTTGTCACCTCTTTTTGTTTTTGAACTATTGTGTTGACGGATATGCGGAAATCGACTAATTAATTAAGTCATTCTTTGAACATCTGTACCATAGTTAGACAGTAGGAACCAAACTTATAATCCCCTTCTATATATTTCATAAATACATACAAATGTATTAATAAACAGGTACTTTATTTTGACAAAGTACACTCCCGTTCATAAAAAATGAACCAGTAAATCACATTCTAAGTGTATCAATTACTAAATAATATGTATAATATTATATACAGTAACACTTAGAATGTTTCAACTGGTTCAATTTTTATGAACGAGAGTGTATATACGAATCTGGTACCACACCGAGTCTAGCTACAATATTAGGTTTCATATTTCAAGATAAGCATTTGAGAAAGTTGTTAAAACACAAGTTTTTTTTTTCTTAATGAATTTAAATTATTAATTAAAGTTCTTAACAGAATAATAACACCAAGTAATTACAAAATAAGCCCTTGTATAATAAGTCATTTATGAAAATAAAAATGGTAAGTACTGAACATAAAATTACTTGACCTAAACAATTTTCTATTGTAATGATGAATTAAGTAACACACATACAGGTTGGTCCACACAAAAACGAAACGCATCAAATCATACTGAAAATAACTCAGAATATGTTAGTAATAAATTTCATAAGATTAATTTTTTAAGGTTTAAGGATGTCCATGTGCTACTACATGGCCACAAAAGCTTGAATTTTTTAAATTTTTATTGCTGATTTGTGCCTTATTCATTCGGTTTTAGCGAATTTCCTGAAAGGAAATAGAGAGAGAGGAATAGATTGGTCCCGTACCGAAGTTAAAATTTCGCAAAAATTTCTTCAAATGTCCATCGATCCTACCTAGTAGATGTCAAAAGTCATCATCTGTAAAATTTATATATATATATCTATGGACATATATATATATATATTTATATATATATACATATATATTATGTGTCTGTAATCACTCTAGCGGTCACAGTTTTCATTTTATTGGAATGAAATTTGGTATTTGAAGCGTTTTTGGTATTCAAAAGGTCAAGTTCGTTAATGGGTAAAATCGGACGAGGGGAAAGGGGGGTTTAGAGGGAGGGGGAAACACAAAATTTGACATATCTCCCTTAATATTCGAAAAATCGAAAAATTTATAAGAAGTAAAGTTTCAGGTATTAAATTTTACTGTAGTTTTGTTTCTTATTATTTTTTCTGTTACACTAATATTTACAGAAATATTTACGGTTTAAGATTGAAAACTAAATTCCTCACTATCTCTGTACACATTAGAGTTTGAGCAAAAATGATGAGATGATGAATTGTAGCAAACATGATTTACTTCAACTTTATTCCTTACGAATTTTTTGATTATTCTAATATTAAAAGAGATATTTTGTATCTTGTGTTTTCTTCTTTCTTTATGCCCCCATTTCCCCTTCACGTATGACATTTATTAATAAAATTGGCCTTGCAAATACTAAAATCATATACGACATTTCATTTTGATCAGACTAAAATTGTGACCGCTAGAAAGTAATTTATGTATTTTAAGGAAATTCGCTAAGTTGAAGCAGCTACTGCGTAACGAATTTTTTTATTTTAAATTAATAATTGATAGATTCGGTTTTAAAAAAAAATGCTCCGGATAAAAGTTGTTCATTATAAATATAGTACCAACTTTTGTACTATATTTATAATGAACAACTTTTATCCGGAGCATTTTTTTTGAAAACCGAATCTATCAATTATTAATTTAAAATAAAAAAATTCGTTACGCAGGAGCTGCTTCAACTTAGCGGATTTCCTTAGAATACATAAATTACTCTCTAGTGGCCACAATTATAGTTTAATCAAAATGAAATGTCGTATCTGATATGATTTAAGTATTTCCAAAGCCAATTTTATTACTAAATGGTTAGATCAAGGAGGGCATAGAGAACGAAGGAAACACAAAATATAAAATAACATTCTTAATATTAGAACAATCGAAAATGCGTAAGGAATAAAGTTGTAGAAAATCAAGTTTGCTGCAATTCATCACCTTATCATTTTTGCTCAAACTCTAATGTGTACAGAGATATTAAGGAATTTAATTTTCAATCTCAAACCGTCAATATTTCTGTAAATATAAGTGTAACAGAAAAATGATAAGAAACCAAATTACAGTAAAACTTCGTACCTACAACTTAACTCCTGATAAATTTTTCTATTTTTCAAATATTAAGGGAGATATGCCAAATTTTGTAAAACTGACATCGACTTTTGTAATACATAATACATTCATACAATTTTTTTGTTATAAATTAAAATTATAACAAGTGAAAATAACAACTAGCTGAGTTAATTGCTTAAATACCCGGTATATACTGAGTTTTAGAAAAATGTTTCAACCAAAAGGTTTTTGGGAAAGTGCTATAACAACGTTGTTCATTATAAATATACTTACAACTTTGATTCGAAATATTTTTACGGAAAGCGAATGAATAAGACACAAATATTTTGTGGTTACTAGTATCAAATTATTCGATAACTAGAAGTAGCTGAAAAGCAGCTTTCAAGATTTCCTTGCGTACACAGGTCGAACTAATTTATGTATATTAAAAAATACATTTGATTTATAGTGTAGCCCACCCGGTATATATAAAACAAAAATCCTACTTTTACTTAAATAAAATTATTATTAATTCTCACATATTTATTTTGTTAATTCAATGATAATAATTTTATTATAAATTAATTATAAACAATTATTTTTAATTTCAAGAATGGTAATTTTTACCTTGTTGCTGTAAGTAACGGTTACAAACTATGTAATAATTTTTTGCAGTATTGTATAATACTTTAATTTGTTAATTTTTACCTTGAATAGAGAAATCAATTTAACAAAAATAAAATCCAACCATAATTACTACAGACGCTAATTAAACAACCTCTTAGTGGTGGAATAGATGGGGAGTAATATATGATTCATCATAATTCATTTTTTTTTATTATTATTTTTAGTATTTTCAATATAAAGAAAATAAAACTTTTTAATTCGTGAAGCGATACTAATGAATTTTTGTATTTTGAAATAATGAATGGAAAAGTAATAAATGAAAATAACAACTAACTGAGCTAATTGCTTAAATACCCGTTCTATAGTAAATTAATAATCAATGTGTGAACTGTTTATTTTACTTTTTACCCACGGCACTAATAAAAATACAAAGTAATGTATAAAAGTGCTATATGCATATATATTTAAGCTGAAATTGTGTCAAAGTTATTCAATTTATGAATATAAAAAGTTGTTTATTTTATAAAAAAGAACATTTTTGTCTTCGAACTTTTTCGAGTTTGACATAACCTCAAAAATAAACACACAATATTTCAGCTTGTTATCACTTTCCGTATTTGAGTTACCGTGTTTACAGACGAACATGCGAAATAGACTAATTACACAATAAACAAGTGATAATAACAAGTTATATAAGAGAATAAGAGTTAATTACCCTGTATATACTGAATTTATGAAAAAAAGTTTCTTACAAAAGTTGTTTATTTTTAAAAAAGGAACATTTTTTGTCAGTAAATTTCTGTTCTATCTCTTACGGTTTCAAAGATAGGCAGTTTTTCCCATTTTGCCCAAATTTGGTCCGATTTTGCCCATTCACGAACTTGACCTTACTTTTTAGCTCTAGAACATACATGCAAAGCGCGCTATCTCATTTCGTTTTTGAGTTATCGTGTTGACGGACAGACAGACACATTTGCAGAAATAAATTAATTAGGTCATTTTATGAACACCTATACCGAAATTTATTTTCTGCCATCAATATTTTCAACCGTTAGAAAAACGGAACTAAACATAATATTCCCTGGTATATATTAAATTCTGGGTATAAAAATAAAATAGTGAACCCATCTACGCCATATTGTTGTTCGATACTACCTACAGGTAAATGAATAGCACTTAAGGTCAATACCTAGATAGATAGGTAGATTGTAGCGGCTGCCCTAGACAGGCCACACTTCGACCAAAGGTCCATTGTGATGCCTAAGGATGTGAGTGGAAGGAGTTTTGTGTGTAGACTAGAAATTGGTAGGATGTGCGGCTGAAGCCGACTCTGATAGGAACTATGCCGATATATCAGGAGTTCGTGAAGGAAACTGCAGAAAACCTTCACAAGCATAGCCGATTACTTCGTTCTTGTCCATACGCCGACAGTTTAGTCAATTAACCGCCCTGTTTTTTTAAGTAATTGACAAACTGCAGGTGTCGAAATTCGAACTCATAACCTCCCAGTTCCAAGTAGACATATCGCCTTAGACCGCTAGGCTACTTGGTCGGTAGGTAAATCCCTAACCTTTGAAGTTGTAGTGGACTCGCTACTAAATCTCAATATACTTTCTTATTTAGATACCTTTGCTTAATCATTACGTATGCCCTCTGTTATTTAGGTAACTATATGTTTGTTACCTCAGTAACTATTAATAAACATATTGAGACATTTTTATTAGGAAAAAAATAAAGATTAGATTGAATCATAAATTGTCTGTATAATTTACATTTTTAAATAGTAGATTTCAGATACTGAATTGATTTAATACTTCCATTCTCCTACAAAGTAATCAAACTGATTTTGTTGAACCACCTACGAGTCGTAGTTGAGATTATATGTCATTATTACTGAATTACGAATTATCAAAACAAATTAATTTAGCTAAATTTTGTATTTATACTAAAAAAAATAAATAGTTTCATAAGTAATATGTATCTCTTCAAGTAAACATATTCTTGAATGAAAACAAGGATTTCTTTCTCAGAGTATCATATTTTGAAGAAAACATATTTTTTACATAACGGGTATGTAATTATCTTACAGTTAGTATCTCTAATGAGCCAATCCATTTCAAATCGACAAAGTATGTATCAAGGTATGTTGCGGATATTTGTATTCGCCAAAGCAAAACTTTCGCAGTAATTTTAGAACCCGTATCCGCAATAATCAATGCTTTTTACAAAGCTTTTGCGGATGTTGCTTCTTTTGTTTAACATTTCTGATTATAAATAAATCACAACATGTTTAAACGTGTTATTATATGGATGTTTTTTTTATTTATTTCAACAATTTATATTGTTTGAGTGTTTCGCCTTGAATAATCTATTTGAGCAGTGTTTCAACAATGCCACCACCGACGCAAAGTATGATTTAGACTTATTTTAAACTAGATGAACATGTTCGAGATAAATAAAGAAAATTCACTAATAAAAAAATAAAAAATACAGACGAATTGAGAACCATCCTCCTTTTTGAAGTCGGTTTAAAAAGCGACGAAACTGGGGATACGAAACCGTAAATAGTCAAACTCCTTGGAATTGACTAGCTCGACGACATTAGTTATGTAATAAGTCTATAAAAAGTAGTAAATACTATAAAAATTGGATCAAAAATTACGTAACGCTAACGTTCAATGCAAAATAAAACAAACACTTAGTAAATTTAAATAAACTTAGCAAATTTATTTCTGGATAAAACTAAATTTTGCAGAAATAGGAAATTTATCAATATAATAATAACAAATTTCCAACAACTGGTATTTGCGCAGTTTTTTTTATAAATTAGAATAAATTTTCATTGGTTGTGTTTTAATATGATAGATAAATATTTACAGAGCCGTGACTAATCGGCATTATATTCTGAACACACATACAGCGACTGGAGATTCGGTTTACGGGGTTGAAAGGGGCAATAAAATGAATTTTTCCAAATATCTCTAAAAAACTACAAGGTATATCGCAAATGTTGTTATTACCAAAATTATAGTACATCAAGTTATGAATATAAACGGCCTCCTTTTTTTTACTAAAATTACTGGTTTCGATGATATTTTAATGGGTAATTTCAACACATTTAACCAAAATCGGGTATAATTTAATTTTTATCGCATGGTTTTCGAAAATGACAAAAGATATCGAATTCCAAACTTTCAGGTTTATTTGTGTCCACTTTTCGAAAACGTTATTTTTACGCATTTTGGTCATTTTGCAACTTATCTATTTAGAAAAGCGCATTATCATAGTCCGATAGAAAATTTTATGCTTACAAAGATATTCGCTTCGAAAAAGGTCTCTATCCGTACATTTTGCACTCTCGTTTTTCCTGAAGTTTACCTTCAGGGTTTGTACTGGTACATACATAGATTATTTATGGTACCTATTAAAAAGACTTGCATCAGTTTTTCTCCAAATTCTGGCAATTTAGGCGTAATCCGTCTGTCCTATTGGTTTTTATAAATTATTACATAACAATCTTTATATGGTACAACTTGTATAACAAAAAAAACTCATCATTAAAGAATTATAACTATTAAGATTAATTGGATTTTTATCATTCAAGGTTAATGTTTTTTTTTACTAAATTTTTGATATATTTTAATATATTTAAATGTTCAGCAGAAAATTTTTGAGGTCATGTGATATACTGCTTTAATTTTTATGTAAATTCAGAAATTTTAAGTTAAATTTTTTCTTTTGAAAACCAGTTGTACTTAGCAGATTTTTACTAATTTCACTTTTAGAAATTTACCATATTGTAATAAATTTGTTAGTATACAGGATGGTATGATAAATATATGTAAAACACTATTTAATACTGATATTGAGAAATTTCAATTGTACTACTGGTGGCCATCTCATTCTTCCTTTTGGAGCAACAAAAAACCCAGAGACGTTTTTGAAGTTAAATTTTTTATGTGTGTATTGGAAAAATGATGAATCTAGTTTTATCATGTACGCATGCCGTCAATTGAAAATGACAGGTTTAGCCGAAGATGGTTATTGTTAGTAATAGATAGACGGTTTTTTGTAATAAATATAAAAAAAACACGATTTAATATTATAGAAATTGTCCTAAAGTTAGACCTCTGCAACCCAAAAAATAGACGTTCTTGAAGTTATACATCTTTAGGCACGTTATGGAAATATGATAGTCTATTTTTAACATGCGCGGGAAATAGTAATAGATGGCACTGCCATGCAAAATAAAATAGTTATTGTTTGGTAAAAAATGACACTAGTAGTTTATTTTTCGAAATGGTTATTTTTAAAATTATATGAAATATCTGATTTATAATATTATAATGCTTCTCAGAAATCATTGTTAATTATGCAAATTAATTTAATTACCTTATAAGATAAATACCATAATATTGTGCTAAAGAGTCTAATCAATTCAAAATAATTTTTCAAATTTTTCTTTTATATAAACAATTATTTTATTGTGGCATTTTAACACTGATGAATTGTGGCAACATCCTTTCCCGCCTCTGATCCTGCGATGTGGGAGCTACATCACAAGCTATCCACGGGACCTAATTTAAAATTTGAAACATTTACTAAAAAGCGAGTATGATTTAATTTAATTCTGGAATTTATTTACTTCTGTAAGGAAACTACTTTAACGTAATAGCGGCCTGCCGGGAGTTTGGAACTTCGGAGTTTAAACTTGCTTGAGTTTTAAACATAAGTCGATCTATCAGATTTATTGCCATCTTACGATTCCAGTATTATTTGTCTGCAGTACCCATTCTTGATCTGTTCCTTGCTCCGCCCCTGAAGGGCTTGGCATTCGTGAAAAATAGAAAACATATTAATTAAATAAATCACAATAAACGCCTTCCGCTATGTCATTTTATTTTTTCCTTTAATTATGAAATATTAATTATGCAGCATGTTAAAGTTTATGGATGATTTGCATTGTTTTATTGCGTTATTCATATACCTATAAAAAAATATTTCCGTACATAAAATAAAAAGTATGACGTGTTTCAAATATATAAAAAGTTGAACTTTTTTTAATATTTATGTTTTATCAAAAACCACAAAATATTAAATTGAACTCAGTATAAAATGTATCCAATTATTTTATTATGTAGATAACAGAATTAATGTAGGCGAGCATATTACCATTATTGTGACTTTAATTTTTATACCCAGTATATGTAAATAAACAAGGTATATTAATAAATTTCGATTTTTGCCTCAATTTCCTAGATCAAATTTTTTTTTGTATTTTATAAATACGTATTTCGACTACAAAGTAGTCATCATCAGTATGAATTAGCAAATAAACAAGGTATATTAATAAATTTCGATTTTTGCCCCAATTTCTTAGATCAAATTTTTTTTTTGTATTTTATAAATACGTATTTCGACTACAAAGTAGTCATCATCAGTATGAATAAGCTAATTGTAATTATTCTCCGAGGAGATGTTACTTGTTGCTAATTTGGTGACGATCTGCACACAGATTTTTGGTATGTGCACAATTTATACTTTCTAATACCCTACCAAATTGTTATGCCAACCAATCAACATCGATCACGTGTTAAGTGATTGGCCAGAGTTCGGCCAATGATGTTGAAGTATTGGACCACGTGATTTTGACAGTTCAAGATCTCAAAGTTAATAATAATGGATTCCAAAGCCGACTTAATAAACCAAATCGTTTCAATTTTTCTAAATTGTTTTTAACTTCAACAATTCAATCTTAATTCTGAATTTTTTTTGTTAAATCGGATATGATTTTGACAGTTAAGAATCTCAAAATAAAATTTAAAAATTACAAAACCAAACTAAATCATGAAACCAAATAATTTTAATCTCAAAACCAGTCTTAATCCTAACAGTTCAATCTTAATTTTGAAATTCTTATTAAATCGGTCACCAAAATAGCAACAAGTAACATCTCCTCGGAGAATAATTACAATTAGCTAATTCATACTGATGATTACTTTGTAGTCGAAATACGTATTTATAAAATACAAAAAATTTTGATCTAGGAAATTGGGGCAAAAATCGAAATTTATTTCGAAAAATCCTAGAGTTCGCTTTAATATTATTTATAAGGTATATTAAGTTTAGTAGACTTTGTAACGCTTGAAAATATTAATCCTTGACAAAAATGCTTCACAAATGGCCTAATTCGGGGCCATTTCCGCCCGTCTATGGATACGATAACTCAAGAACGAAAAGAGATAACGAGCTGAATTTTTTTTTTCTACAACAAAAAAGTGAGGTCAAGTTCGCTAATTGGCAAAATAGAAACGTGTCTCCCCCGCCAGTGGGGAAAATATACATATTTGAAACCGTAAGATATAGATAAAATATTTGTTAACAAAAAATCTTCTTTTTAAAATAAACAACTTTTGTTCGAAAATTTTGTTTATAAACTCAATAGCTTTCACATAATTTGTGCTCAAAGAGCAAATGACATAGTCGAACGAAGCGGACATATGTAGATGAGATACATAACATTTAATATACTATTGGTTTACCCAGTAAAGGTATTGACAATTCGAACATTGATATACAACTCAGTATATACTGGGTATTCAAACAATTAACTCATTTAGTTGTTATATTACTTTTAAAAATTGAATTGTGAAGTGTGTAAAATTCCATAGAATTATTGGGATTCCTAAAATTAGTGCGTTGATATTAGACTAAATAATTCCTTTTGCAGAAAAAAAAGACAGATAATTTTAGTTCGGCTAAGGAATTTAATTAATGACTTTGAAAATAATTTCAACAAATTTATATATTGCTATTCCATGTTATTTAATAGTTGACATGTTCGGCTCTTTCGATTATCTTCAGAACTTGGGAAGATGATTTATAAATTAACTATTTTTACCCCTTTTAACGATTTGGAACGATATCTCATAAACTGCTCACCTTTCAATCAAATTAGCTAAACATTTATTTTTGTGGATGCAATATACCCAAAATATATAACTAATGATTTCGAGATATGCACTCGGAAACTCTATTCCTGACAATAAAATTGAATTGAGTAGAAGATCATAACTTTTTTTCTTCAGAATAGTCAAGTAACAGACAGAGAAAAGTCTAGACAATTTCTAAAAACACTTTTTCAATGTTGGTAAAAATAATTCGATTACAAATGCATTGAAAATTTGAACATGCTAATTTCCGAGCAATTTGAAGAAGTTTTGTGGCTCTAAACATAAAGTTAAAAACCCCTTAAATGTAAGTATCGTTAACTAAAACCTATTTTGGCAAAATGGAAACCCGACTTCAAAAATCAAATATTCTATAACAAAAAATGCACTAAAAAGTAAAAAAATAATTGCATATTCTTGTGCCAATTTTAGTTCATCTAAGCAAAAATTTTTAAATATATATGTACAATTATTGTTATTTTTTGAGTCGGTGTCAGCATAGAGAAATTCACATAACTTTTGGACACCGCCTCCAAAAATAACAATAATTGTACATATATATTTAGAAATTTTTGCTTAGGTGAACTAAAATTGGCACAAGAATATGCAATTATTTTTTACTTTTTAGTGCATTTTTTGTTATAGAATATTTGATTTTTGAAGTCGGGTTTCCATTTTGTCAAAATAGGTTTTATTTTTTCGCTTTTTAGTGACTTTCTGAAGTTTTATAACTGATTTTATTTGTCTAAATATGGGTAAACCTACTAAACGACCAACTAATATTTAGTGCATTTTTTTATAACACTTTTTTTTTTTAATTTTTAGTGCATTTGTTTATAACAAATTTTCAGTTTTTTTTTACAAGCATTTTTTTTTTTTGGTCGGTTTTTTTTGTAAAAAATTTTTTTGAAGTCGGTTTTTAAAAAATTTTTCTTATTTTCTTATTATGAATGAGTATACTTTAAAAAAAAAAAAATTCGCAGAAATCGGTTTTCACATAAAAAATGAGGATTTGCCTCGATTTCCCGGGTACCCCTCATCAGAATGCGATTTGGTGACAATGGGAAACCAAACCCTTTAAAACAAACAAAAAAAAATTGAAAATCGGGTCATAAATGACGGAGTTCTGAGGTGACACACATAATAGACGATTTGAGAACCATCCTCCTTTTTGAAGTCGGGTTAATAAATAAATTAGCTGTAGTTAGTGTCTTATTTTTTGTTCGTTTTTAAATTTAATTCATTTATGTATGTAATTTATAACTAATGTATTATTGAAACAATTTTAATAATTTAGTATTGACAAAAAATTGAAAGTCAAAGAATTTGATACTGTTCTAAAAAGGCTATCATGTGCCTCTGATACGCCATTATATATGTTTATTATATCTGGTATACATAATATATACAAGGGTACATTGACTTTTAGTGTCCCGGCTTTGTTGAAAACATAGATCGCAAAAAAAATTTGTTGTTTAGCTGTTCATAAAACGGCCGAATTGGTTCATTTCCGCGTGTTCGTCTATGTGTCCGTCCGTAGACACGATAACTCTAAAACGAAAAGAGATAACGAGCTTAAATGTTGTGTGTGTGTTCTAGAGCTAAATAGTGAGGTCAAATTCGTAAAACGTTTCCTTCCCCTCCCTTAAGCGGGGGAAGGAGCACATATATACATCTTTGAAACTAAGAGATAGTAGAAAAATTTAAAGACAAAAAATATTATCTTTTTTTTTTTAAATAGTTCCACCGTAATTTCAACTCAAATGTGTGTCATTACCGGGTATTAAAACAATTAATACAGTTAGTTGTTATTTTCACTTGTTTATTTTTCAGATTTGAAATATTAGTATATGCGATTATGTTTATCCAACTGACAATTGTCGTATTTCCTGGTACATATTGCTATCTTTATTTTATTTTTTGAGAAAATCTAAACTCGGAGCTACTGAAACGTACATAGCGGCCTGTCATACCGCATGTCACTAGTTAGAGGGTTTTTTTTAATGAATATTTATAAAAAAAGATGTCCTTCATAATTTTCATAAACTTAATTTGCAAAAATGTATATTTTTTAAAAGTAAATAATAATATGTACTAATTACACATTTTGAAAGTACAAATTAAATTATCATCAACACAACTACCTTATGGAATACATTATAATCGATGAATAAATGGTGGGGATTTATATTTTACATTAACCTCTATATATATGGACTGCGATTCGATCAGCGAGATCTCCTCACTGCTTGTTATTCTGTACGAGTCTTTTTGATCGTTGTGGAAATGTAGTGTGGCAAACTTAATGAAAATAATTTTTTTATACCAGGATATTGTTGGTATAGGGAGGATAAAGTTTTTCAGATTAATAAAAGATATAATATATATTTGCTAAACGGTTTTAACATTAACGCCGCGTGCAAGTTGAACTGCGGGGTGGTGGACGTTAACAGAATTTAAATTGAAAGTTAAGCCGATAATTCTATCGCCAATGCATATTAAATCCGATGATTTTGAAGACGCTTCTGAAAAACACGTATTTATAGAAATGATTCACGGAGAATTCATCCTTAATAACGAATTTTGTAGTGAAAAATAAAAAAGTTATATATTACCGTGTAACCTGTGTACAGATTTCTGAATTGGCTAAAAACTATTTGAAAACAAAACTTTTAAGGGAAGTCATAGCCACTAGTAAAAACTAGTGGTTTGAGAACAGACCTTCGCAGCTCTTGGCAGTGTTCCCAGAGGCTTTTAGCGTTTTGATCGACACAGAGCCGGAAAATTATGGGTTTTCCACAAAAATTACCGTACGCTGAAAAAATGAATAATTTTTTTATAATTAAGAATAATAAATGAACTGTTAGAAATTAAATCACAATAGGGAATATGCATGAAAATTTTTTTTCACATTTATTTTCAGAATATGAAAATACTGTAATAATATTTAAAAAAGAAATTAAAATCCGACAAATATCAAGGAAGCTATAAGCTTTTAACGATTATTAGCTGTCTCTTTCTTGCAAAAATACTAAAAACGGAGTTTTACGTGTATTTTAAATGGTGAAAGTGTAATATGTCGTCACATAACATATCAAGAGGGCTACCTCCCTCTTTGTCTAATCGGGAATTTCAATCATTCATATCTCGCTTATTTTTAAAGTTATTTAAAAAGTAATTTTACCTTGATATTTGTCAAGTAAACATGCTTCAATTCAAGTGAAAAAAAATTTTCATGCATATACCCTATTTATTTTATTAAAATCACTGTAGATGTCCTATATGTATATATCCCGGAAAAAATCTATGTAGAAATTCTTCATTATATGAAATTCAAAATTAAATTATAATCTACAACGTAATTAACTCATGCAAACAAATTGAAAATAATCTGATCATTAAAATAATTAATTAACTTGTTAGGTTAATGTAACCAATAAAACATGCGGTGTTCGCAGTTCGTGTTAATATGTTCTTTATTAATTTATGTTATTTATGGTAAATAATTATTGGTTTTTAATTCATTAATTGACTGTAGAGGACTCTTGGAGCGCTGCCCGGCGCTGTATGCTTTAGACTAGTAAAAAATAGGAGTATATCTATTCAAATTCGAATAAATTGAACATATCTAAATTACCGTCTCTTTGTCACATAATCAAAGTTGGGTGTATGACCGTACTCTCGGACCGGTTATACTGAGTCATATCACCCTGTGTCGGAGCATTTGCTGTTGTTTCATTCCTTCAAAGAAACCCACATTGAATCTCATTATCTAGCCAAGCTGCATCTGAACTAACTTAAGTTCGGCCTAACACAAAATTGATACACATCCAATTTTTTTATACACAGCGTTGCTTCATATTATTTATTCTGCTTCTGCAACTTTGGTAGCGGCAATAGTTCATAAAATTGTCCCATTTCCAAATTATAGGATAACCAGTCCATATATATATGGAGGTCTGTGATTATTGTCGATAATAATTTAGGTGGGGATTCATATTTTACCATTTATTGCTTTGGTATGTTCGCATGTAGGATATTTCTCTATCTCTTTCAATTGAAATGCAATCGTAAAATAATTGCACAATAAAATTAAGTTATGAATTGGTTTATCAACATCATCCTCTCTGTTGATTTTTAGAAAGTAAATTAGTAATTATTTTTAAAAGAGAAAAAAATGAATTAATTTAAGCGTGGTTTATTTAAGTTGATGCCATTTTTTAGAGTTCCGTAGTCAAACAGGAACCTGCTTATTTTCGCCCTATGTCCCTATTTTAATTTTATTGTCATTTTTTTCGTACACTATTAGTGTTATAAAGCTAAAATTTGGCATTTTTATGCGTAATATAGTCGAAAAAAGAGTATTAGTTTATATCGATCCAATATATGTTAAAACACGCGCGTTAACTATCTAATCGGTATTTTATAGTCTCCACTTCAGCTTTTGGTAAGGTAAATTTTTCTTTTGAGAAATGTAAATTTTAATTACTCGGAACTCGAACCAAAACGAAAAACAAAAACAAGTGAAAATTACAACTAACTGAGTTAATTGTTTACACACCCGGTACATACTGATTTTTATGAAAAAAGTTTCAAACAAAAGTTGTTTATTTTTATAAAAGGAACATTCTTTTGTCTTTAAATTTTTGTTCTATCTCTTATTGTTTTAAAGATGGGAAGTGTTACCCATTTTGCTAAAATATGATCCGATTTCGACCATTTACGAACTTGACCTTACAGCTCAACACATGTACTAAATTTGACTCGTTATCTCTTTACGTTATTGAGTTATCGTGTTGGCAGACGGATGGACAATCGGAAATGGACTAATTAAGTCATTTTATGAACACATATACCAACAATTTTTTTTCTGCGAACAATAGTTTCAACCGTTACCAAGTCGGAACTAAACTTAATATACTCTTGTACATATCATATATACCGGGTATAACAAATTATAACGGTTAGAAACCCTGCAAATTTATGAATACCTGATACCTTTTCTACATGTATATATAAAGTAGGGGTTGATTTTTTTCATTCAGATACTCCATCGGGTAGGGTATACAATCGTCGAATAGGGCCTTCAATATTGTTGAAAAAATGCCATAAACACTTTATACATTAACGTGTCCCTACCCACTTCCAACTAAACCGTTTTTTTGTATATCTGAAAAATCAAATTTCCTATGATGACACTTATGGCAAGTAGTTAGATCTGTAAAAAGTTCATTTATATTTATTTAACTATGGAACCCTATGGTCTGACACACACATTTTTTATTGTAAAGGGTCATGTAACGGGTGATTTGTTGTTGGATGTGGGTTGAAACATATTTGTTTATATATACAAAATTTATTGGAAGGTGCCAAACTGGTTCTAAAAAATACATTGTTTTCGCTGTTCAACGAAGGTTTCGTAAAGTCATTACTCGAAAAATTTCGCAAGTTCTTCTCTTGCAGTTTTTGTTGGACTTAAATCAAAACAAAAACCAAGACTTTCTGACCAGAGCAAGACTACTTACTAATCTTGTTCTGCTTCTTGCAGTTTTTGCTTCTCAAATTAATATTGGGCTCATCTCTGTATCTGCTGAAGAGAGCTTCCAGCCTATGTTCTGGAATGTATCTAGGGTTGGTAATTCAAGATGTCGAACAACCTTGAAACCGGAGAATAATCGGAATAGTCAAGAATTACGTAAATCGCTCATCAAATCGTCAAATGAGCACGAGTTGCTGTTATTCTTGGGTCAATTTTCGCTATAAATATAAAATTAATTTTCAATTCCACGCAGTTATTTGAAGGTACCCAAAAATCCTTTAGAAAACCCTTAGATTGGAGCGAATTGTGGCATCAGTTTTATTTTTTCAATAAGTAGATTGAATAAAGAATAGAACTTTAATTACCCGGATTAATTAGGACTGGAGCCTATCCGGATAATTGAATAATTTATAAAAAATCGTCTTTTTAAAAAAAGACCTTAGTTTGTGTGTAATTGCTTTAAATGAACACAAACTGTCGATTTTCTTGGTAAAAAAATTTGCTTTATCGCAAATAATCAGCCCTGCAATGCTCGCTGCCTCAAAAACCACGTTTTTTCCTCAAAGAGATCCGGATAATTGAAATTATACTGTAGTAAATAAATAATATTACAAAAAATTCGTTTGAAGCTATAATTGTATGATGTTTTCCTGAAATAACAACATAATATCAGGATCCCGACTATAATAATTAACTTTATTTGTTAAATAAATCATACGATTACGGAAATTCTCACGATCATAAATTCTGTTGTCTTACCGCTTGGCAATAAAAACATACTGTAGTTAAGACTGGATGAACATTAGCATTGAAACTACCGCAATATAAATTATAGCAAAGAATCAGGTTCAAGGTATTCAAAAAAATAACCAGTTGCTCAATCCAAGGATAACATATTTTAGTACTAGCTGACTCATTTCTTTGAATCAAATATTTTTTTGTTCAAAACTTTTGTGCTCTTATCATATAACTAACTCTAATAACAAATCAAAGATATGATACTTTTATAAATAATAGTGTCACATGTGGCGAGCTTAACTACTGAGTCATTATTGTAACGGAGATAAATAATCATCACATGGAAAAACCCACTGATCTCTAAATAACTGGACAGATTATCCTATGATACGCTATTAACACCAATTGAAGCACTCCTCAATTAGGATCTAAGTTTGGTTACAGCGCGCCTGCGCGGCATGTATGTGATAAGAATGTGTGCTAGTGTTTAGTACATTGGCTAGTTCAGGCGGTGCTGACTATCATTGTATAGTTATATAGAGGCTAGTGAAAAAGGCTTGTAACTTAGGGACCGTTCATAAATTACGTAAGAGGTTTTGAGAGCTAATTTTGTCCCCTCCCCCCTACTGTAAGACATCATAAGATTACAATTACTATTTATTCTGAAAATAGCCTTTATTGTAACCTTATTACTATAAATATCATTAATTCACTGCAATAATATTAATCTCATTAACCTATCACAGTTTTGACCAGAATTAGTTCAGTAAAACCTAAGGTGTTGAAAGAAATAGATAATAAATCAAAACTCTAACTATTATTTACCCATGGGCTGACCAATCAGTCTAATATCGATTTACAGATGGCGTTATCCAACAATACCATTTCTTAGCGCGAAAGTGGTAAAATTTTCAATTCAAAATCTTACGTAATATTAGATTTTGTACGCCCCCCCTTCCTATGGTAAGAGCTTATATTCAGTCAACACCCCCTCTCCCCTAAACGCCTTACATAATTTATGAACGGCCCCTTATCGGATTTATTCAAAAAGTACATAGCAACGCCAGCTGCGAAGAGAATTTTAAAAAACACAACTTAATGAGAAATCATTAATTATTTTCTCTTAGTTATTTTTCTGGAAAGAAAATTAGAATTCTTAAAACACATTCAATTGTTTTTACAATCATTGAAATCATTGACAATCAATTGTGGAAAAAATATTTTTGTAAATAATAAAATTTAATAACAAGATCTTGACAAACGAGAAGGAAAATTAAATTAAAATGTATTTCAAAGAATGTAGACAAAAACCTACTTCAAAAACTAAAAAGTATAAGATAGTTTTAAAAAAGAACCACTCATATCAATAATTTTTTGAAAAGTGAATCAGTGATCTTTTGAAGATGACGCCAAAAATATTGTTAGAGAGAAATCCTGATTTTGAGATCCCGAGAATCTCAAAATTTCATAAAGAAATTATTGATAGAAGTTTTTTATTCTATAAAATCATTTCTCATGTTTGAAATTGGTTGTATTTTTATACTTCAAATCTTTCATAATTTGTCTTTTTTTAGGGATTTTATTTCTCACATTTCTCAGAAGTTTGGAGTCTGAAATTTCGTAAGTGTATGGCTTTATCTTGAATAATCGAGTGTGAGCTCATTCCATGAGTATACCCTAAAAAAATCCAAAAATTATCGAATTCGGTAGATATTTCTCAAAGTAGGAAGTAATTAAAAAAAAACATATAATCGATCCGAGAACCCTCGATTTTGAAGTGGGTTAAAAAAAATAATGAGAAAAGAGATTGAAACTAGCTTATAAATCCACCACGGATAAAGTTGAAATATTATTTCTCGCATTCATTTGAGTGATTCTTCAATGAAAATAAGTATATTATTCAGATAATTGTTTTGAATTGTGTTTACACACATCGGCGGGAACCTCAAGGTAATCCACTGTGGTTTCTATTTTTTGTATAGCTATGTTTCTTACTTTGATTTCCTATTCAATCAATAATTAATAATTGTTTCTTTTTTCTTCTATGAATCATATATTTTTTAATTGATAAATAATACATTTCAAAGTTTTTTATTATATGACATCAGTCATGGCGCTACAGAATTTTCTTGTTTAGAATCAGTTTTTATTTTTTCTGTATAAGGAAATTTCTTATTAGTGAATTTCCACAATATAGTCCAGTCAATGAAGACATAAAAGACGGCTTTCGCTACAAAAGGTCAAAGAGAGTTCTAATTTGGCAGAGTGTTACAGTTTGGTGTCCTAATTAATATTCCAAATTTGCGACCGCCGCTCGCGCCACCATGTTGGAAAAATGGTATCAAAAACCAGTTTTTTCGAGAATATCTACTCTCCAGCGTCATCTAGGTTGAAAATAGTCATTACAAAAATTATAGAGCATAAAATTTCCTGCAACTTTTGTGGGAAACATTTTTTGATCAGATGAATAGTCTACTAGTTACAGCGAAGTCAAGCTCAGCAAATTTTTACAAGTTGCAAAATCGGTGCATTTTTTTGTAAGCCTATTCCATACGATACTGAATTCAGAAATAGCATTTATGTCATAGATTGTGGATATCTGCTAGATAGTCATACGGCATCGCAACGAATCGTTTGCATCGATTGGCACAAGCTATGTTCAGTACGTCCAAAGGCATTATGGTCCCAACGCAGTCAGGACTCTTCACAAAGAAGGCTATCACAATGTTTGGCACTTGCATGTATCAGCGAAACGTAATACCGATGTACTGGGGACTAAATAGTCTGTATAGTCTATTAATCGTATAGTCGATTTTGATGAAATTATTTTTCAAATACTCGAAGTTTTAGTCAATGTTTATAGAAAAACCGAAATGTCTTTTTCAGTTTTTGAGATGACAAGTATAAATGTAAAATGCATTGCGATTTTTTTTAAAGTGCACACTCAGCTTAGAAAACATTGAATGGAAATTAATTGAGTAAATATGACACAAAAAGTTTATGTAACTCTTTGTTTCTTGAAAATAGATATGTTGGTTAGAAGGTCTTTCTGTTTTCTTCAGTTTAAGTCTTAGGTTATTTTTCCCCACGATTAGAGAATACTCGGGGAATACTCTTATAACACTATTTCGATCGCCACCCTGATACATAGCCCTTTTAGCTTCGCCGTAGTCGGTTAAAAATATAGTTCATATTTTAATTTGAACGTTCATAGACTTGACACTCTATAAATGTAACCACTGCTTATAGCATGGAGACTACACAACGAGACCGAACTCAAACGGGAGAATTGACAAAAAATGGCAACGTAATGGTAGAAGTTATATTTACTTTTTGCGCCACTAGCGTCGCTAGTTGTTCATCCATACCGAAGTGAATATAGTATAATAAATAGAAGTATATATTTGTCATATTGTTAGATTTATTATTAATAAATAAAAAGTTTAATTTAATATCTGATTCAATAATCTTCAATAATAATTGATTTTAATAAATTTTAATATAATTTATTTTTACTTCATTTATTTTCATTTTTACACATGCAACTTTACAGGTTACTATTTAATTATTCGATGTTTTATAATTATTTTGTTTTTTCTTGTTATGTAATTATTTTGCGAATCACTAATTCAACTAATTTATTTTATGTATTAAAAAAAGTATTTTATTGGAAAAATACTTTGACTGCAAATCATTTTTATAATACTACATAAATTTGTCATGTTTTTCAATTCAAACTCGCGCCTTATACTCTCCATTGTTTCCGGTGTATAAGGAAGAACACTACTGACATCTTATTTTAGTCAATTATTTGTTTACATGGAGTTCAATCTCCTTGTGTAGTCTCCAGGACTGATAGGTTCAAAACTAATTACACGAAGAATTTTTAAGAATTTACAGCAGATGATGTCTCTTTTTAAATAAATTGAAATATTTTCGTTGAACAATACCATTATGATTGATCCACTTTCTTTCTTAATCAAAAATTCACAGGTAGTGAATTTCACAACAGATGACCGTCAGTAGGTCTCAGTAGTCAATGAACGGTGTTTGTGTATACAATAAAGAGTATACTTCTTTCTTGATTTTAGAAATCACCACAGTTGGTGTATATTTTTGTTTAATTTGATTTGTTTTGTAAATACAAACGCTCTACATTAAAAATAAATAAACCATATTTTGACAAAATGGAAACCCGACTTCAAAAATAAAATATTCTATAACAAAAAATGCACTAAAAAGTAAAAAAATAATTGCATATTCTTGTGCCAATTTTAGTTCACCTAAGCAAAAATTTTTAAATATATATGTACAATTATTGTTATTTTTGGAGGCGGTGTCAGCATAGTGAAATTCACATAATTTTTGGACACCGCCTCCAAAAATAGCAATAATTGTACATATATATTTAAAAATTTTTGCTTAGGTGAACTAAAATTGGCACAAGAATATGCAATTATTTTTTTACTTTTTAGTGCATTTTTTGTTATAGAATATTTTATTTTTGAAGTCGGGTTTCCATTTTGTCAAAATATGGTTTATTTCTCGCTTTTTAGTGACTTTGAAGTTCTATAACTAGTTTTATTTGTCTAAATATGGGTAGACCTACTAAACGACTTACTAATTTTTAGTGAATTTTTTTATAACACTTTTTTTTACCCGTTTTTTTTTTTTTTTAATTTTAAGAGCATTTTTTTATAACAGATTTTCAATTTTATTTACATGCATTTTGTTTTTTTTTTGTAAAAATTTAAAAAAAAAAAATTTTTTTGAAGTCGGTTTTTAAAAAAATTTTCTGATTTTCCCATTACGAATGAGTATACCCTTTCAAAAAAAAAAAAAATTTCGCAGAAATCGGTTATCACATATAAAATGAGGATTTTCCTCGATTTTCCGGGGATCCCCTCATCAGAATGCGATTTGGTGCCAATGGGAAACCAAACCCTTTAAAACAAAAAAAAAAAATTCAAAATCGGTTCATAAATGTCGGAGTTTTGAGAAAAAAAAAAAATACAGACGAATTGAGAACCATCCTCCTTTTTTGAAGTCGGGTTAATAAAATAGAATTTGAACTGTATTTATGAATCATTCTGTAAACAAAATTTTAAAGTGGGTGATAACGAATTTTAATGTTTATTTTTATTGAAATGAAATCATCCATAGTAGTGATATTGTTTGAAAAATTCATAATGAATCTCCAACGTCTCAGTTCAAAAGTAATCATGATGTTTTAACATTAAATTGTGATTTTTTATTTTGCATATAATCCATCAATTTAAAAGATTATCACGTAGGAGCTACGTAGACTAAACGAATTTCCTCAAAACGTTGCATCAATATGAAAAGTTAACAATTTGCTAATTATTAGAAGATAAATTTAATTATTAGAAGGTAAAAAAATATAAATATTTCTGTAAATTACGATAAATTTTTCCATTTTACAGCGATTAAGATAGAAATATTTTATGATTGCTTATATTCTTCTTTTCTCTTGAATAATTTTACCCATTAACGAACTTGGTTCTTCTTTTGTTTGAATTGAACATTAGAAATAAAGTTATTGAAATAATAAAATTTATATCACAATACTCAAAACAAAATTGTATATTAAATATTTTATTTAAAAAATACACATAAGACTTTCGCCTAGATAGCGGTATTACGATTGCAACGGAATCATCGTCAGTATACCACATTATCGAAATATTCTTGCAATACATCCAATAGTTTTAGGTTAACTAAGGGGGGGGGGGTATATATTAAATGACACTCAAAATTACCCTAAAATTAATTAGTTTGTAATAAATAAAGAGAAGCTTCAAAAAGAGTAAGGCATGATTTTTTGTTTACATGTAGTTGAAGTGTATATAAATCAATTATAAAAGTTTCAGGGGGGGGGGGGGTACGGGGCTCTTGAATTAATTATTTAATGTTAAAGTTCGAGTTTTAATGCATTGCTTTTATGGAGAAACCCATATTTTTACATATATTTTGATGATTTTCACTTGGAATAAAAAAAAACTACGCAATAGAAAATAGAAATATTAATAAAGAGATTGATCCAATAAAATTTCGGTTTGACGGGCCTAAAAAAACGATATTTAAGAATACAACTGAGATTTCGGGTAAATTTTATTTATGTCGGCGGTAGCTTAATTACCCGAAATCTCCGATTTTTTTCTTAAATATATTTTTTTTGTTAGGCTCGGTATGACGGGTCTAAATTAAATTTTAACTTACGACAAAAAATAATAAACATTATTGTGGATTTTTATGAATGTACTATATAAGATTTTGGATAATTTTATAAATGGACTATACATCAGTGCTCGTACATCCTTAAAGTAATAAGGAACTACTTAAAATAAATTATAAATATTTCATTGGCATTTACATTACCTTATGTGAAGAAAATTGTCAGACAATTAATACTACCATTTGATGGTGATATGACTGATCGGTGCAATGAACTTAAACAAATGTGATAAAATCCATGAGACACGTCAATTTTTAAATAGTCTCAAACTTTATAGTCCGAGAGTCACAACCCTTTATAAAAACTATTCACTTGTTACATTTACATTTAACTTTTTACATTTTGATCGGACTAAAATTGTGACCACTAGAGATTGGTTTATCTATTCTAAGGAAACACGGTAAATTGATGCAGCTCCTGCATAACCAATTATTTTTAAAGATTAGATTAAAATCAAATATACCAGGATATATATATATATATATATATAATGTATATGCCGGTTGTTTAGAAGCAATGTGTATGAGAAGGAGGTCTTATAGGTTTGCTTTCTCACTTAAAGTTAAACTGTTATGTGATGTATGGAGTTTTTTTGAAGTGAACAAATCAGTTGTTATGATTTGTTCTATTGTTCAGACTTCAGTATGCTATAACATGTAATAATAATAACTAAACAAACCTATAAGACCTCCTTCTCATACACATTGCTTAATGTATACATATGTACTCTCTCATACTCGTGGGAGATCTACTATGCTAAGATGTAAACTAAACAACCGGTATATATATAGATATATATATATATATATAGATATATATATATATATATATATAGATATATATAGATATGTATCTTGGTATATTCCAACAGTGTAAATAGTAGAGATGTTACAAAAAATTCATTCTTACATCGTTTGAGTGGTGCCAACCTTTTCTTAAACGTATATGAAAATTAAATATTTTGCTCATGCACGAACTTGCTCATTAGGTTTTAGGTCTCAAAAGGTCACAGGCAGGCATATATGGAATAATTAGGACATTTTATGATCATATGTTTTTGTTTTTCTACGATCCATATTTTTTTTTAAAAATTATACTGTGTTTTTAACTACTATGGTCATTACGCAGTATGCGGATCCATATTTACAGACCGTTACAATGTCGATAAATAGATAGATTGTAGCAGCTGTCCTAGACGGGACACACTTCGACCATAAGGTCCATTGTAATGCCGATATTCATCTGGAGTTCGTGAAGGAAACTGCAGAAAACCTTTATAAGCATAAGCGGTTCCCCCTTTTTTTTTCTTAATAATTGAGAAACTGCCGATGCCGGGATTCGAACCCATAACCTTCCAGTATCAAGTAGGCAGAGCGCGTTAGACCGCTCGGCTACTTGGACGGTTATAATGTCGAGAACTTAAACTTACAATACGCCTATGTATATTACAAATACAGGGTATAAATATGCAAATTCGATTCGCTCTTAAGTTTACTACCTGACCGTTGTTGCTGCACTAGAAGGGTGTATTTAATGCGAGTTTTTTTTCTATAAGTTTACACCTTGTGTGGAAAATATGAGTGAACAAAGAAACATTACAAACACATGATTATTATAAATGTGTCCGCATATGTTTGAAATAGGTGATGGTAGCAGGTGTAAATTTCAGCCATAGAGAATCCATTTTTTTCAACCATTGTGTTACATACGAGTGTATATGCAATCTATGATTAATGAACAAACCTGTTATGATATTATTATTATGTTTGTGTTTACAATGACAATATGTGCATGAGTATTATCCATTAATCTTTATATATATATATATATATATATATATATATATATATATATATATATATATATATATATATATATATATATATAATAATTAATATATATGTACAATTTATCAGGGATGGGTAAACTGTCTCTTTGAACATATTTAAAATGGAAATGGTTAAATGCTCTTGTGTATTTAAAATGTTAAATTTAAATGTATAAGAGCATTCAAAAAGACATTTTACCCATCACTGTTAAGAACCTTCCAGCACTGTGTTATGCAATCAGGACAACAAACCGGTTTGATTTTATTATAGCACATAGACAAAATAATGTTCACATATGTTTACATCTGTTCACATATACAAAATAATGTTATTTTGAAGAAAATAAATAAATTTAAACTTTTATATTTCGGAAACAAAATGGTAAATACGGTTTTTTTTTTTTTTTTCATTTATATAATAAATATTTAGCTTTACTCTCCTAGCTTTTTTTAAAATTCTGTCGATTATTTTTTCTAATACAACTGATAATAATTGGACGGGTATGAAGTTTTACATGCTTCTAATGAGAGAGAGAGAGTGTGAGAGAATAATAACTTTGAAATTAATTATCTCGCGTTCTAAACGGTCAAAAGTTCAGAAACTTCGGAATTTATTAGAAAACATTATTTTTAGCATGTGAAAAAAATGAGCAAAATCTGTCGAAAAGTGGTAGTATGCTGGTACATCCTAAAATTGTATATCAGGGATCGAAATAGGAATGCATTGTATTTTGATAACGTCATGGGATCACCGATTTTAATACGTGTCCGACTGGAAACTTTTGCCATACAATTTAGTGGACAATGTCATTTCTGTCTTTTACACATTTTTCTTAAACTGTCCTGCAAAATTGGGCCATATATTCATAAATTTTCATAACCTCACTAAATCGGCGTGTTTAAGGTGGTGGACACTTTGCCTGCCAAAATTTTTGTCCGACAATATTTTTTGCGTTCTTTCGATTCAATTGTCTATGTCATTTGACAAAATAAGATATTCATAAATTTTTTCAATGTCAAATATCGACATGTTTCAGAAAATTTAGCAAAAATTCCTGCTATTTTTCAAAATTTTCGCAGAGGAAAGATGTGGTAGATTCGACATAATGAAACCACACAAGAGTTATCAAAGAGGTATTTATGAAGCATGTCGTATGTTGGCCAGCCCCCAGACTAATATTTATACATGCAATGTCTCAGTATTAAATACAGTATCTACGAAAATTATGAACACATCACTATTGATGTCACAAACATTTTACATCTATACTAATATAAAAAAGCTGAAGAGTTTTTTTGTTTGTTGGTTTGAAAAATTATTTTTGCGTTAGTCACATTCATGAGGAAGGCTATAGGCTATCTAGTATTACGTTAAAATTCTTAGTTAGCGTTAAATATCGATATTTTTAAAGTCGAAAGAAAAAATATATATTCAATAGATATAGATATCCTTATAGTGTGCTATTAAAGTTTATAGTTACTATGGAAACGACAATCAAAGTTGAAATTTCAAAATTTAAACAAAAAATTTTTAGTTATTTTTTCGTATAGTTTCTATGGAAATGATAAAACCAACAAACATTTTAACCGACTCCAATTTTATATAAACCAGCTTTTTCGAACAATTTTTCGCTTGGAAGACTTAATAATAAAAGATTCACACTCGTGATTCCCACATAAATTACAATATTAAAATATCTAGCTTAAGAAAATTCTGGGATGCAGTCATGCATTTCAAAATATGAACTATTAGCTTGCACACTACAACCGTATCGTAAGCGCGCGATAATTTTAAACAATCAAATAATTGTGCTCGTTATCTCGCTGTAAAATTATCAAAACCAATCATTTTAAAGTGGATAGATAGATTGTAGGGGCTATCCTGGACGGGACACACTTCGAACATAAGGTCCATTATGATGCCTAAGGATGTGAGCGGAGTGGAAGGAATTTTTGTGTGTAGACTAGGAATCGGTAGAATGTGCGGCTGCAGCCGACTCTGATAGGAGATATGCCGATATTCATCTGGAGTTCGTGAAGGAAACTGAAGAAAACCTTCACAAGCATAGCTGATTACTTCATTCTTGTCCATACGCCGACAGTTTAGTCAATTAACCGCCCCCCTTTTTTTTCTTAATAATTGACCAACTGTTGATATCGGGTTCGAACCCATAACCTCCCAGTTCCAAGTACTTAAAATGGCTAAATGCATCAATATTTCTACTAAATTAAAATGGAAATAATTTTTCAAAATGCATTTAAAATTTAAAATGTGACTATTTCCAATATTATCCATCCCTGCAATTTATTGTATAGTTATAAAAATGTAATAAATTTGTCATTCATTTATAATATAAATATTATATTATATTCTCATATGGCGCCTTAATTCAAAATCCATCGCTGGTTGTCGTGGTACGCTTGACTATCAAAATACAAATACCCCAATCAAATAAAAGTCAACCGAACAAAGGAAATCAACAGTTTGTCTTAATTCTGAAAAATGGTTTTCCAATGCGCACTGTTTTTATCCTGAAAGCGATTCAGATTAGTTGGAGCTCGGATAATTGAAGTTTTAATGTATCAGAAAAAGAGAAAAAAAATTACAATACCATGAGTAAACGACATCTACCTTGTTTTCGTTAAGCTACAATAATATAGATAAAAACAGCTGACGTATGAATGTCAGAGTGGCCACAAGCCGTGTTAACTGGGAATTTTATGCAACCGAGAAATATCATGGAAACATCAGGTAATTTCAAAATGTTGACTAGAATAAGAAAATTAAAAATTGAAGAAAAAAAAACTGATAAAAAATATTTGCGTATCAAAGTTAATAAATAACTTGTATGTATTTATATGCAAATTTGTACCCCGATTTTATCGTGTAAGTTCGGGGTAACTACTGTATTCATTTTCAATAGCTTTAGTGTAGAACAAATGGATCACTTCAAAGGGGTTATTGTATCTGATTAAAACATAAAATCATTTTTAATTACAAACTTTTCATCCCTTTAATAATTTTCCAATCTAATTTAAAACACTTGAAGTGTAAACAAAATCAAGTACGCCTGAAAATGGCATTTACATATTTATTATTAACAAAAAAAATGTAGACAATATTAGTAGGTATTGATTATTTTGTACCCATAAAACAATGTCATCACGTCACATTAAATATTATGACGCCATATGAGAATTTATGTTATTAATTATGAGCAAAGAGTATTTATTATATACCAACCAGTACCACCAGTATCTATACAGTATGTACGATGATCAAACATGATTAATTACGGTTACTCAAACAGGAAAACGAGTATCATATAGAACGCGCGACTGAACAGGTACTCTTACTACACACAGAATGATATTACAATACCCTCTAACTATAAAGTATACACAGGATTTTTTTATTTTTGAAGGTAGAATTAGCTCAAAGTTTAAAAAAGAACTTCATTACGCTCAATAGTGTTGATGTTGGTAGTAGGGAAGATCGAGAATTAAAGGATTAACTGAACAGCAAAAATGGCGTTCTGTCTTTATTTGTCTGTAGCTACGATGCTACAGACAGACAGACACACAGGTACTTTAAATCCCTCTTTTTGCGTCGGGGGTTAAAAATAATATTTAAATAGTGGTTGTGCTAAATAATTATTTTTTCCTAAACTGAATGATGAACTTCTACAAATCAACGTTCAATATTATTAAGTTGAATTTCGTTGCATTATTGACACAATTGGTCGAATTTCGACCACGGGCGATACAAGTATGTATTAATATACATACGTATTCAGTACCTTAGTATATAAAATGCAAAACGTATTTGTATACAGCTATGCGAGTTTAGAAATAAAATTAACAGTACACGCACTGATATAGAACTCAGTATATAAAGAGAATTTAAACACTTAACTCAATTAGTTTGTTTTACATTTATTGTTTTTTAATTTTTATTAAATTTTAATTTATTTATGTAATTTGAACTAGTTGATACATTCTTCTAATGATTTTACACCATGAATATTTTACGAACTCTCTGTATACTGTTGCTAAACTTGCATATAGTTAGTTGGTAATAACGTGTTTGTTGTTTTACTTTTACACTCAACTTATCAAATTATTTTATAATTAGTAAATTGCATTAAAATTATGAATTTTAACTGAAAATATTACAAAATATTTGAATCTTAAACCAAAAAGCTCTTAATTGATACCCCATGCTTTAATCTCACTATTAGCGAATTTCCTGAAAGGAAATAGAGGTATTGGTCTCGTACCAAAGTCAAAATTTCGCAAAAATTTCCATTGATCCTACCTAGTAGATGTAAAAAATCAGCATCTGTAAAATGCATATATCGCTCTAGTGGTCACAATTTTAATTTGATTAGAATGATATTGAATATATGAGGTGCTTTTGGTATTTGAACGGTCGAGTTCGAGGGGAAGGAGGGGGAAACACAAAATTTGGCATATCTGTCTTAATGTTGGAAAAATCGAAAAATGTCTAAGTAAAGTTATTGATAATTAATTTTACTATAATTTTGTTGCCTATCATTTTTTCTGTTACCCTAATATTGACAGGGATATTCTAAAGATGCGGGACTAATTAAAATTGAAAGTTACAATCCTAAATATTTCTGTACATAATGTGTACATGAGTTGTAGAAAAAAACGATCAGGTGATGAAATGTAGTAAACTTGATTTTCTTTACTTATATATTTTTCGATTTGTCTAATATTAAGAGGGATATTTAATATTTTGTGTTTTCGTCTTTCTCTACGTCTCCCTTTCCCCTTGACCTATGCCACGTCTTAACAAACCTGGCTTTGCAAATACGAAAAGCATATCAGATATGACATTTCAGCAGACTAAAATTGTGATCGCTAGAGAGTGATTTATGTATTCTAAGGATACTCGCTAAGTTGACGCAGGTCCTGCGTAATGAATTTTTTTTCAATTTAATACCACGAATACAAATAAAAACACCCGCATCTTTATTGTAGAAATACTTTTAATAAAAACGGAAACGTACTTTTAAAAAATTACATTTGATTGAAAACCTATGTAAAGGAAGTAGATTTTTATGTAGAAAAATACAAATTATTATAAAACACGCAATTAATATAAAGGCGGAAATGTTAAAGCCAAGCTAACAATAAATAATAAACAATAAAATCTTGTGTGATTATTAGTAGTTTTCATCCTAATATCTGTACGTAATAAAATCGGGATCAATAATAATCAATTAACTTGTTTTTTCTAATGAAATATACGGTATTTCACTGTTACTAGTTTTATAAAACTGTATATCAATATAAATAACTTACTTGAAGATATGTGTGGGAAAACAAAAATAAAATAATAATCAACGAATATGCCCATTGTGCGGCGGAGGTGAATCCGGATACCACCTAATATTTGATTGTCCTGGCGTTAATGAGAATATGAGACACGAACTGAGAAGAGAAGGTTTCACGTGCCTGGTGATGAGCAAGCGGTAGTGAAAGTGGGTAGCTTTTTGAAAGAAATATTAAATAGCAGGTCGATGAAATTGACGGGAAGGCTGACATATGTATAAAATTTAGTGTTGTAGGCTTGACACCCGTATGTTTGTGCAATTAACTATTATTATTAACTAATTGATGCAGTTATCTATGTTTTTTCTTTTTTGGTATTTAGGATATTCTATAATTTTATTTTCAAGTGTACAGAATTCAGCATATTTTATTTTGTGTTTTTTTTTTTTTTTTTTTTTTTATAATTTGCAATATGTAAAATTATTTTATTTTGTTAAGATCCAATGTAAGGATTGATTAGCCTTATAGGGCACATCAAATAAATAAATAAATAAATAAATAAAAAATAATCAATTAACTTGTTTTTTCTAATGAAATATACGGTATTTCACTGTTACTAGTTTTATAAAACTGTATATCAATATAAATAACTTTTGATGTATTTAAAAAACGATAAAACCACTTTATTACATTAATTGCATTTGTTAAAGAAATACTAAAGCAAAGCATAATATTTAAGATACTAATATACTACAGTAAACTAGAACTAATATATATATATATATATATATATATTAGTATAAAAAGAAGTCGCGTCTGTCTGTTTATCCGCTAAGTCCTTCTTAACCACGCAACGGATTTTGAAACGGTTTTAACCATCATGTAGATAATTCTTTCCGGAAGGTTTATATGTATAGTACATCCTAATTAAAATTTCCGTGCGAAGTCGGGCCGGGTCGCTAGTATGCAATAAATTAACTTTAAGGCAGTGCAGAGTTTGTAAAACCCAAACAGCGCATTTTTATCTTTCGATATATGAAATTGTTTGAGACCTCTCTCAAAATCCCAATCATAAGACTGACGTTCTCTCAAACTCTTATCCAGGGGCCATTGTTAATTTCTCGGCCATCATTAATTTGGTTGGCCTAAAATCCACCGTTTCTTTTCATTTTATAATCATAGAAATTCACTCACCACATTGTCGAGAAATGGCTAGCCTAATAACCTATGACATAGCAAATCCACTTCTTGACTAGCTAATTCGTCGGCAGAGCATTGTTGATCAAATTTATGATATTACTTTTCTACCTTTTAATGTGTTCAGAATTCGAAATGAAGGTTATGACAAACTTTTTACTTTGTGATTAAAAAAATAAAAGATTATTGGATAAATAAATCTACCATGAAATTATTTATTAACCGTACACATACAAATAAAGTATACAAAATAACAAACAGATAGTTAAAACATTTCTTTTGATTTTTGTAGAATACCTTGAATAAAAAACTGAGCTTATCAATCTTTTAAATCGTAAACATTCTACAGCGAAATTATCAATAAT
The DNA here is from genome assembly GCA_963920215.1 of Nineta flava. Taxonomy (NCBI): domain Eukaryota; kingdom Metazoa; phylum Arthropoda; class Insecta; order Neuroptera; family Chrysopidae; genus Nineta; species Nineta flava. The sequence goes on from OY986042.1 coordinate 36,713,053, forward strand.
TAATTTTTTTTTTTTTTGCAGTACTCAATGACAATTTTATATGATCCTGCACGGAAGAAAGAGCCATCGGCCACGTATAACGCTGAAAAAGAAACATGTTTGAAATACTTCGACAAATGGAGCGAGACAGATCAAGTGGAATTTGTCGAGCATCTTCTCGAAAGAATGTGCCATTATCAACATGGTCACATCAATTCGTACCTCAAACCTATGCTCCAAAGAAATTTTATTTCTTTGTTACCAAGTAAGTTGAACAATTAAAGAAATAATCTATGGCGTAACTTAATAGGGATATAAGCGAACAATCCTGTCTAAAGTTGGCTACCAAATAGTTGTCTGTGATCAAGTAGCCATTAATCGAGAGCCACTGAGTTTGTTGCGTCGTCAGTTTGAAAACGGTTTAGGAATATCTATCTCAAGCTAATAAAGAACAATAAAACCATCTTGACTATTGGATTTTTTCTGGGGCGTAGGAAAACACTTTATCGTGAACTGCTCACAAAAAACGAAGTTTCAATAGAGCGTCACTCTATTGAAAAAATCTTCTAGAATTTAAGGAAGTAAACAATTTTCTCCGGAACTATAACCGAAAATTCAAAATGTACATCATCCTGAGCAAAAACTGATTACGACTATTGACGCAGATTCTAACAGGCTATTATATACTCAAATGACACATCAAAAATCTTATTTGGAGTTATTTGATGAAAGAAACTCCAGCACATCTCTCCAAGGAATACGGTGCTCTTACATAAAGGAGAATCCGATACCTGGGAATATAAGTTTGTGAAAGAAAACTTACCTTTTTTAAAAGAGGATTTAATAGGGTACTCTACGCTGAGATTGTTTAGGAGGAAGCACAATCGATCTTTTAGGTTGGAGAACTTTAGATCTCTCTAACTCATTACGCCCATGGAAATAATCTATATAAATTGTATTAAAGTTATTGTGTTTTATTATTTGCAGAGTTAGGATTGGATCATGTTGCAGAAAGTATACTTTCATATTTGGATGCAGAATCACTATGCGCTTCAGAAATGGTGTGTCGTGAATGGCATCGTGTGATATCAGAGGGCATGTTATGGAAAAAACTTATTGAACGTAAAGTACGAACAGATATGTTATGGCGAGGTTTAGCAGAACGAAGAGGCTGGTATGTAATTGAATTTGACCAATAGGAACGATGCAAACAGTTAACCACAACAATTTTTTTCCTTTTAAACTATTTAATAATTTTTTTCCTCTTGTAGGATATTATATTTATTTAAACCGAAACCAGGTGAAACACATCGTAGTCATTCCTTCTACAGAACATTATATCCTAGAATAATACAAGATATAGAAAGTATAGAAAATAATTGGAGAATGGGTCGGCATAATCTACAAAGAATAAATTGCCGTTCAGAAAATAGTAAAGGGGTATATTGTTTACAATATGATGATACTAAAATTGTATCCGGTCTTAGAGATAATACAATCAAAATATGGGATCGTCATACCTTACAGTGTACAAAAGTAAGTATTTCAATAATTCAATATTTTAATCTTCAAGTCAAATAGAAAGGAGATTTAGATTTGTTTCTTTCTTTTCTAAACTAATATTTAAAAAATAATAATTCGTTTTAAAAATGGTTTGCTTGAAACAAAATGTTTAGCACGACGTCTAACTCGGCCAAGCTACTCCAATAATATAAACTAGACACTAAAGGTACGTTTTCCTCAATACGATATTCGCGATGATCGTTCAACAAAAACGCTGAATGATCGTTGATCACAATTTTGATCTGTTGACTTTTCACTAGTCGCGTGTTTTTATTCGCAGTCACATCTAGATAAAGACTGTGTTTAGCAAAACGGGTATAAATTGAGTAGAGAAATTACTCAAATGCCTTTTGATTGAGGAAATGGAAGATGGTTTTCCAACTTTATTGTCAATCTTATCTTCATCCCATATGTTGTCCTTGACCCTTTTAATCCTTGCAGCATGCATGTAACAGCTGCCACAGTAAAGGATGATTCGCCGCCTTCTTGAGAAGAGTCAGAAATTGAAAGAGCCATGATGCACGTGGTCTTCTCAGGACAAATATCGTTAGCGACTGACGATTATATTCACTCTACTACTGAATGACTATTCAAGACGATCGTCGTTAATGTAGCGGCAGTCGCATAAAGCATAACAGCTCTATAGGAAATACTAAGAAATAGTGCTCGATGATTATCGTGATTGTCGCACCGAGAAAAACGTATCGTAAGACCAGTTAATTAGGCTACGATGTAATATAATATTTTATCAATGGTAAACAATGATTTATCTTTTTTTCAAATTGAATTATCTAAAACCGTATCGGTGGCTGATGATCTAATGGAATAACCCAACAGATTTTTTGTTAATATTATTTTGATACTAATTGTGAATTATTTTTCAGGTATTAACTGGGCACACTGGATCAGTTTTATGTTTACAATATGATGATAAAGTAATCATAAGTGGTTCCAGTGATTCCACAGTACGTGTATGGGAAGTACATAGTGGAGAGATGGTTAACACTTTAATTCATCATTGTGAGGCTGTGTTACATTTACGTTTTAATAATGGAATGATGGTTACGTGTTCAAAGGTATATTTTACAAATCCTTTTTAAAGGGATAATCTTATCCAGATTCATTTTCTCGTATCTCGTTAGACTTTGGTGTGGCATATATCGATTTAAATTCGTTTTTAGGATCGTTCAATTGCTGTATGGGACATGACATCCAAAACCGAAATCACATTAAGGCGTGTTCTGGTTGGTCATAGAGCTGCCGTTAATGTTGTAGATTTCGATGAAAAATACATTGTATCAGCGTCTGGTGATCGAACAATAAAAGTATGGAATACATCTACATGTGAATTTGTACGCACATTAAATGGTCATAAACGTGGTATAGCTTGTTTGCAATATAGAGATAGACTGGTCGTTAGCGGTAGTTCTGACAATACTATTCGGTAAATACATTTTTTTTAATTGACAAAATATTTATCTCGATTTTCCAAACCACCGACCAGAAAAAATTTTGAGATTCAAAATAGTTTTTATATATTTTGTGAGTTGTTGAGAAGTTCATCGTTATTAATAAGGCGTTATCCCTGAGGACCAATGTATTAAAAAATACCAAAAAATTGGTCAAAATAAACAACGTTTGTCCTTTTGTCTAAAAATCCTTGGATAAACACTTAAACCAAATCTAGAAAAATAGTCAAAATTTGTCTAATTAAATAATCAGTATCTGAGAAATGGTCGGGTCGATTTGACAACGCAAAAACAATAACTGATATCCAAATTGAAAACCAAGCTTTTAATTAATGAACTAAAAAGTAGAAAATAATACTAAAATGTGGCTATAAATAAAAGCTTGGAAAGCTATAGGTTTTTAATATTCGCCCAAGCTTTTATGAGCACCCTAAGCTTTTGTTTATAGTCACATATTAGTGATTCAGGAAAAAAATTGTATTTTCTACTTTTTAGTTCATTAAATAAGAGATTGTTTTAAACAATAAGATTTATTCTCACATGACCGGGAAGCCATATTAATAAAGATTATTAAAATAATCAAAGAGAACTCTAGGTTTTTTTGAAATTATATTTCAAATTTTGCCCCTATTCCTAGAACATTTGTTTGTATTTTATAAATACGTATTTTGTGTCACCATTTTTGGTGCGTGACACAGGCACCAAATTAGCAACAAGCAACATATCTCTGAATCCATATCCCAGAGATAGTTACGATTAGCTAATTCATACTGATGATGACTACATTGTAGTCAAAATACGTATTTATAAAATACAAACAAATGTTCTAGGAATAGGGGCAAAATTTGAAATATAATTTCAAAAAAACCTAGAGTTCTCTTTGATTATTTTAATAATCTTTAATAAGATTTATGTCAATAATATTCAATTTTTTTTTTAATTTTTTATTTTTATTTTAAGACTAAACTTCAAATATTTGTCGACACTTATACCAAATTTCTATTTCAGCGAATATTTTCTAATTCCATCCATATAGGGCAATAATAATACTAATTGTCACATCCATAAACGTGTGCAAAATTTCAAAGCTCTAGCTCAGATAGAACTAGTCAAAATTTGTATTGCAAAATTTGACTTAAACAAACATACTAACAAGACAAGTTAAACAAAAGCTTGTAAAAATCGTTTTTACTTGTGTCGTAGTATTTTTCGTTTGAATTATAGTAGGCTTTTTCAAATCAACCCTACCGTTTCTCAGATAGTGTTTAAATCGATTCCTCCAAAAATAAGCTTTATTTTGAATAATAAACACGTAATCGATTTTATTCAATGGTAAATGATATATTTTATTTCAGTTTATGGGATATTGAATGTGGTGCGTGTCTACGAGTTTTAGAAGGACATGAAGAATTAGTTAGATGTATTCGATTTGATAGTAAACGAATTGTTAGTGGAGCATACGATGGCAAAATCAAAGTATGGGATTTAATAGCGGCATTAGATCCAAGAGCCCCATCAAGCACATTATGTTTAAGGACATTGGTGGTAAGGAGAATTTGTGTTATAATTATTTGATTTAAATCCTTTTTAATTAAAAAAATATCAAGTCAATAAAATAAAAATTTTTAAAGCCCATATATAATTATAAACAAAACAAGGGCCACTGAATGAGTCTTTTTCATTGCTACCAGGAGCATACCGGACGTGTATTCAGACTACAATTCGATGAATTTCAAATAGTGAGCAGTTCACACGATGACACCATTTTAATATGGGATTTCTTAAATTGTTCACCAAGCGAAGCATCTGGTACACCTGGATCAACATCAAATACTACAGGAACGCCTGCATCAATACCATTGCCTGCACGATCACCGTCACGTAAGTTTGAAAAAACAATGTTTAAATCAGGGATTCTAACCGAACCGAAACTTAAACTGAAATTAGGTTAAAACCATTTAATTTGAGTAACCGAAACGGTACACGTTTTAAATTTAAAAAAATTAAAAACCGATACCAAAACCGATTATTTAACTAGAAAACCCGATTTTTAACCGTTATATTTTTTTGTGCATGAACATAAAAGGTAAATTTAAATTTCTTGCGCGAATAATACTAATTATTAATTCTACAACGTTCGACGTCCACATTGAGTGAGTCGGCCTGAAGGAGATTCGTCTGTTTTAAATTTCGTGGCTACTCGTGATCATGCTGTTGTTTTCTTAGTAAATAATTTCACTGACGTAAGTATGAAGCATACACGAGTTTTTTTTATATTATCTTTTAACTTACATTATAGTTGGAACTTGCAATGACTTTATTTTATAAAATTAACTATCAATTTTAAATCCGAAACTGCTACAGAAAAAGTTTAATTTTCCAAAACCGTTACATCTAATAAACGGTTAGAATCCCTGGTTTAAATTATAACTGCAAAACTAATTTATTGTAAATTTTTTAGCGTTCGAGTGACGGACTAATACAAAAAGATTATGTAAATGTAATTTTGCCACGAATTGCGAATTCAAAGTGAAACGTCGCATCGTTCTTCTGACAGTAGCGCTATGTAATCGACACGGAAACCCTGCAGGTCATAATCATGCTATATTATGATAATGAGGCATTGATTACGGTACCTGCTCCGGCAACTACTACAACAACAGTGCTGTTATTTATATTTAAGCAATGTTAAAAAAATAATATTTAGTGAAAATATATTATTATTGTGGACACAATTTTTAATATTAAAGTGAAACAAAAAAAAAGGTAAAAAATACAAGGATTTAAATGTGAATAAAGAAAAAAAAGAGTATAAATAATTATTATTGTGCTTTAGCGAATGTTAAGTTATTTAAAAAATTTCATCCTATGGATGAATTTATTTTATGAATTATTATTACTTATTAAAATTTAATTCTGTCCATTATAAAAAAGAATATATATAAATAATTCGTTTTGTTTTATTTTGTATATAACGTCGTCGAAACTATAGATTTAATTTATATCAAACACAACAAAAATTATTACAGTTCTGTTCAAATACAAGGTATTTCATAAAGTTTTTCGGAAACATTATTTTATTTTTTTAATATTGCATATATATACAAGGTGTTTAGTATTGCATATACATACATTTTAAACAATTCATTTGAATATTTCTACAAGGGAGCGCTTTTGGAAAATATTACCCTTATAAAAGTTATTTTTTTGGGAGGGGAACATCCTATGGTGATTTCACCTTAATCTTCGAGGTTATTTAAGGTAGTACCCTCGGTTATAGAATTACTCTTCAGAATGTAATGAAACTTGGCATACTAGTACATTATAATAAGATAATGAACCAGATGAATTTTTCAAGAGCTGCGGAGAACCAGAAAAAAGATATTAGTATAAAAAAAATTTTGCCTTTACCATTGACCTTATGAGAAATCACAGATTTTATTTTATTTCACAAAAAGTACCGTTCAGATTACAATGAAAGTGGTATCAAACAAAAAGAAAAAAAAACTTCGAACATTTTGGTTACTCACAAATCGAGGTTCAGAGAGTGTGATATAAGAGTAATTAGCAAAAAATGTACTATGTTAATTACATGTGGCAACGCCATCAAAGAGGTTATGACACGTACAAAATTCAAACATACCTCGAATGCGGCATGTGGGGATATCAATGTTATACACATTTTTTTATTACAAAACATATAAAGTAAATGAAATATTAATTCCAATGAAATATTAATTCCAATGAAATATTAATAATTTTGACTCAGAAATTTTAGTAAACACACATGTAACTCATTGATGCTTGCGCAGAAGTTTTATTTCTCTTACCTTTACGCGGCTGCCAAACATAAATACTACTGAAGTCAAATCACACAGAGCACACATTTGACCCTTGTTTTATCTGTGTTACCTTAAAGACTTGCATTTTTCAAATGGGAAACCTTTTTTTTTGACAAGAGTAAAAGTTTTTATTTACGGTCAATAAATAGGAATCCGTCTTGAAGGCCATGGTTAAGGTGAAAATCAAGACCAGCATAAGATGCCCCTCTGTGAACAAAACAACTTTTATTTTGGTCATTTTTTCCAAAAACGCTTCCTTGAAGAAATATTCAGGTGCATTAGTTAAAAGGAGAGCATCCTGTATAAGAGTTATTTTCGAGTATTTCCTTGCTGGAGAAGAGAATACTTTGACTGGAAATTTTATTTTCAATTTCGTAGGTTCTCTAGATCTTAAACAGTGTAGTTAATTCGAAATAAAACTAAAAAATACACATCGAAGAAATATTGATGAGTTTTCTACTTAAGTTGCATCCACCTTTGCTAAAATATTTCAAAAAGGTTTCATATTTTTTGTATGTCTTTATTGAAAAAAAAAACTTCAAACAAAAAATTGGATAAAATATTTTTTTGAAGATCGCTTGTGTGTACATCAACGCAATAAGCCAGTACGTCAAATTCGTTTAGCTGGCAACAATGATCGTGTTCAGAACAACTAAGTCCTTAGTAAACTAGCGCTCACGGTGTAACTGTTTTACTAAGGACTTAGTTGTTCTAAACCCGAACCAATTAATCAAATATCGAAAAAACAAACAACTATACATTGTACAAAATATTTTTCTGAATTTTCTTTCAAATGTTTTGTGAAATATCTTGTATTTTTCATCAAAAATAGTGATCATAAGAAAGGATATTTATGTAAAATGATAGAGAATATGCGTGTAATCAGAATGGATAAATTGATTAATTTACTTTTTTTTTATATAAAGTTAATATTTTCATTTTCCCCTTCTATCCCTCTCATAATATTTTCATGAAAATCATTTATGTGTGATAATATAATAATGTAATCGCGTAGAATTTTAATAAGTTATGTAGAATTTGTACAATATTGTCATTAAGGTGATAGCTTTTCATATACAAAAACACAAGTAGTCCTCGAAAATAATTGACATGTTCGGATTCGTATTTTTTTAAATTAAAAATTGCTTTAATGTAGTGTTTTTTTAAAAATATTTAAAAATGGCTCATTCATACGTCTTTTAAACTTTGTTGTTGTCCCTCTTCGAAACTCAAACTTACAATAGATAAATCTTGGGGTATGCGAATATTGCACTTCGACCTTATGGCTCATTGTGGTGGTCCCCCTTCTACTTCAGTCTGACGACTTTAGCTTTTCGCAATAGCCAGGAGCTTGAGATGAGATGAGATGCATCGAATATTTTGTATCAGAGATTCGCAGTTAAAGATGATGTGACTGGATGTTTCTTCCTCCTCGACGAACAGTCTGCACATAATGGATCCATGAGGAGTCCTATTGTGTGAAGATGCTTTCGAATGTGATAATGTCCGGTGACGAATCCGGTAACCTTTCGAAGTTGTATCCTTTTCAGGTTGAGTGGATCGAGGGACAGCCTCTTGGATGCATTCTGAAACAATATTTTCGCGAGTTTTTCTTGCGGTATATTTTCCCAGTGGTCATGGTGTTTAACGTCTATCCACTCGTTATGTGTTTACGATATTTTTGGAAACGTTTAAGATGATTTCGACGACACCTCAGTTAACCCAAGTTTGTAGATATACTAATTTTTGCAAGTGCCACGCGTGGCGCAGATTCTTTATATTTCTTTATGCTGCATTAATTAGTGCGCTCTTATATTATTTACAATCTTCGTTCTTTCGTCCGTGGAAACCTTACATGTAAACATTTTTTTGGCAGATTGGAAGGCGATAATGGTCATATTTGCGAAGATATTGTATTAACTTTTTTATACTTGATGTTTTGAATTGGCAGATAATTGGGATCTCTCTGACAAGGAGCGGAGCTTAATATTTCTATCTACTAGTAGTAGTTACTGAGTTGTTCACCATAGTGCGACCACGAAACTTATAGACCGAAAAGTATGTCAGGGGGTGAGGAGTGGGTAAGCAAATATCGACCTGCTAGCTCTAGTTTCCAATTTACCCACCAGAGTCATTATGTGAATGAGCCCTAAATATTTTTTAGGACAAAAGGTCAAGAACCGTATGGTATTTTTAGGTAATGTATTAATTTTTAGAAAACAAATAGTAATTTCGATTTTTAAGATGTGCAATTGAAAAATTTCCAAAAGCTTGAGAGAAAAAAATGGAAGCAGGACTTTCTTTTTAAAATATCAATAAGTTACAATAACGTTATCAATTTCCAAGAATGGGATAAAAAATAAAATTGAACAATATGAAAAAATAATAATTTTTAAAATATAACAACTCATTTTTTTAAGTTTTTATATATATTAAATCGATAATTTTGTATAAATGAAATTTAGTCTGAAAATTTTAGCGTAATGATAATATTGGGTTATATTTATGTGTGTGATATTTTAAAAATTGATGGAAGAATAAAAATGTGCTAAAATTATTATTGGAACCAAAATTATATAAAATGTCATTCCAATTTTTGAAACTTGTTTAACAGTGTAGAGTAGTTAGTGTTTTGCTTTAAAATAATTTTAACGTCGATGGGAACTTGTAGGATCGAATTAACCTTCAACTGCGGAAACCACTTAACGCATTTTTTTCTACGGGGGTAAATATTTTTGTTTCCCTGATATCTCCCTAAACGTTCAGTTTATTGAAAAAGTTGTTAAGAGCAATTTTGTAGGAAATGAAAATCCACACATTTTTTGTTTGAACAATTTTTTCATAGCGTCAATAAAATTTCAAATTCGCTCCAATACCTAGATCAATTTTTGTATTATAAATACGTATTTCGACTACAAAGTAGTCATCATCAGTCATATGTTATCATCATATTTTATTCGTTGCTAATTTAGGTGAAACTGTCACCAAATTAGCAACGAATAACATATCCTGAGACAATATAAGAGTAATTTTAATAAGAGTGATGTTAACGATAGTAAATTGAATGATAATAATTTTAACAAGAGTAATTTCAATAAAATTTATTATATTTTAATTTATTTTGTTTAATTTTTTGTTTATTTTTATTTTTGTCTATTGATTTCGACTTTCTATCTATTTATAATTGCCAAAGAGCAAATTACGACTAGCTAATTTATACTGATGATGACTACTTTGTAGTCGAAATACGTATTTATAATACAAAAACTGATCTAGGTATTGGGGCGAATTTTAAATTTTTTTTAATAAACCTAGAGTTAGTTCTCATTAATTATCATTTGATAATCTAATATAGCGTCAATAGTTTAGGCAAAAATTACGAAATAGTTTAGGTAAAATAGGTCATTTTGTGGTGTCCCATTCTCTTTATTTTTCGATATTTTTGCCTAAACTATTGACGCTACGGAACGATTGTTCAAATAAAAAATGGAAGGATTTTTATTTCCTACAAAAAATTGCTTTGAACAACTTTTTCAATAAACTGATCGGTTAGGAAGATATCCGGTTAGCACAAGTTCCGATAGACGTTAAAATTTTTTTAAAGATGACTTGAATTTCATTCTAAGTACTCTGTACTATAATCAAATTTGTGATTTTTGAAAAATTTTAAGCTTACAAAAAATTGACAAAAATAAAATAAATTCTATCATTTTAACATAAATTGTTTTTTTTTTGTTAATTACTCGAATATTCTTATTTTACAAAAGCAGTTATATTTAGAATAATCTTTCGAAATTTGTTATTTTATATTTATTAATTAGTCGTATTAATTTTAATAATAATTAATATCTAAATGCTTAATTTTTTGGTAAACATTTGAAAATTCGTCACGATGACTCGGATTAAAACATACAAAATATTAATCAAGGGTTTTACTTCGTAGTCCTCAATAATCGTTTATGAAAGTTCCTTTCAAAATATGATTTTTTTTGGATCGCTTTTAATAATCATCTCATTTCGTTTCAAAAGAACGCCGAAAAATATCTAGACAACAAGGTTCTTTATTAAATGTGATCTCAACTTGATCAGTGAGACTATCCTTCTCATTGGACCGGAAATTGAAACATTCATAGTTTAAAAAAAAAACTTTGGCGCCAATCAGTATTTTTGATTTTGAATAATATATTGGTCATGCTTAGAACAACTAAGTTACTAAGTCTACCTAGCATAATTTTTTGCCAGGCATATGACAGATACTAAGCAACTTAGTTTATGACACTATTTTGTTTGGTAAGTGCTTTCAGATTGGGGAAATTCCCCTAAATTTAGTGTAATGAATATAAATTGATTGAATATGGGTAATGATAAGGAATTGGGTAATTTATTGTCGTATTTTAAAATTTTGTATTCAAGTTTAATATAACGAATCAGAATACAAAAAATTTCTTTATACTCGATACATGACGGGGACGGCATGTATTATTTCATATTATTAAATCCACTAAATTAGAGGAAAATCTCCCATTTTGGAAACGTTGTTGACAAGTTAGTAAGTTTGCTCTGATAGAGAAACACGCTGAACGATGCTCAGAAGTAAATTTGTTAAGACTGGATGACTTTCTGGTTTTACTATGGATTAAGTAGTTCCAAACACGATATTTTATTATAGAAAATTTTTAATAAAAATATTCAAAATCGGTCCTGTTCTGTGTGGCTATTTATTAAACAAAAATAATTGCCACTTGAAAATGAATTCTATATCCATAAAATAAATTACAGAAGCATTTATTATGAAAAGATTGTAGTCATATTCACAATAGACGAATTTGTCCAATTTTCTTCTAAACCACGTAAAATTCGAAGATAAAACTTATCCAAAAAAAAAAAAAAAAACGGTATGTTGAGTATACTATTTTGCCAAATAATCGAATGTGGTTATGATTTTGTTCCTTAGCTCCTATAAATATTTCGAACAGTGGTCTTATTCGATTATTGTGGTTATTAATAAATCTAGCAAAATTTATATTAAAAAAAAATTATAGCTTAAAAAAATGTATAAAAAATCAGGGTAGAATTTTATTTCCAACTATAATATAACTCCTTTTGTTTTTATGGCATATTGTAAAAAAGAAAGAAAAAAGTAATTGTATACAATATCAAATTTGTACTTATTTTCAAAATTTTTGTTTTATTTTTTTGTTTTCCAATTTTTTTTCTTTTTCTAATATTTGTGTAGTGAACAAAAACAAATAAAGAAAAAAAATCCAGAATTGAATATCTAAAAAGTTTCATATAAATTAATTCATCCACAAAAATTTGTACGTTCTTTTCTAGATTTGGCTGGCAACAAATTTCTGCAAAAATATATGATTTTCAAGTGTCGTAAATGTAATATTTTTAATGTTTTACAGAAAAATATATAAATTTTGTGTATATTTAAATATTTTCAAGTAGACACACAAAATTAATAGGCGAAATTTTTAAGATCGCAGCGTCAGAATCGTCAAAAACTAACTAAAAGAATTAATTCATTGTATATGTGTGTAGAAGAGCTCTTCGTACCGTTGTACCTTATCTTCAGTATTGTACATCACCTTTAAAAGTGATGTTCATTTTTCAAATTTTTGCAATTGATTTGTATCAAATCTATTTAGTTTACGAATAAAAGTTGTTAATTATAAAAATACTAACAACATAAGTTCAAAAACCGACTTGATTCGGCACAATAATGGGCGGTTTTGAAAAAGAAACGCCACTTATGATGTCGATAGTTAGTCTAGTCAACAAGTTAAAAAAACGTGTTAATTCTTGCACTGCGAATTAAAATACGTGCGATAGCTCGTTGAATTCGTTATGACGTCTAGAAATATGTGAAAAAATTTCAAACCCACACATTGCAAAAGTTATAAACTATTAAAAATACCAAAGAAAAGGGGTTTACTTTTTTAAAAATTAATCAAAAACTATTGGTGCTAGAGTAATTTTATAAACAGATTCTTAAAGAGGTGGTAATATCCGGAAAAAAATGTCGACTTTCGGAACTTGACCTCTATTGATAATACTTTTTATTTAATGTTGAAAATAGGGTTCCGCGCGGCGAGCGCGCAGTGCCGTTAATTTAAAAAAAATTATAATCTTGCTCAACAAACTATATTTGAAATGCGCGGAACTCTATTTTCAACATTAAATAAAAAATATTAATAGTTTTTGAGTAATTTTTAAAAAAGTAGACCCCTTTTCTTTGGAATCTTTAATTGTTTATAACTTTTGGAATTGCTTATGTGCGCGTTTGAATTTTTTGCAAATTTTTGTAGACGTCATAACGAGTTCCACGAGCTATCGAACGTATTTTAATTCACAGTAGCAAGAATTAACACGTTTTTTAACTTGTTGACTAGACTAAGTATAAAGTATACAATTGTGATTAATTACACATACTAGACATTTTTAATTAGAACACCAATTTAGTAGAACACCAATTGTTCGAGATAATTGGGACCGGACCCAATCCGGATAATGAAATAACCTGATAATTGGATAAATCATGAAAGAAAGGTCGTTTCTTTAAAACAAAAAAAGCTAAATTTGTGTAAACTAATGAAGAAAGAAGACAAACTGACGATTTTCTTGACTACAAATTTTGATTTTACGCAAATAATCGACCCTGACTCCGAAAGAAAGTTTCTTCATACTAGCTGCTTCAAAAACCACATGAAAACATCCCTTTTTTCCCCAAAACGATCCGGATAATTGGATTTCCGCTGTATTTTAATTTAATCGTGTAGCCATTATTAAGTATGTCCACCATGAAACCACTTTTCGACAGATTTTGCAAATTTTTTTTTCACCGACTAAAAATAACGTTTTCTAATAAATTCCGAAGTTTCAGAATTTTTGACCGTTTAGAACGCGAGATAATTAATAGCAAAGTATTTGCTATTAATTTTTTTTTTTCAAAAAAATTTTTTTTTAAATCGCGTTTTATCGTTTTGTTTTCAAAGTATAAAAGTTTAAATTTTTTTTTTAATTTCAAAATTACAATAATTTGTATATATGAATAGTGAATATATCTATGTGTTGTGTGTGTGTATATGTATTTGTTCTATAATAAAAGCAAACCGGTTTTTTTTCCTGATTATATAAGACAGTGCTGGAACTATTTAATTCATAGCTTAACAGTTTTTAAATATTTGTTATTAATTAATCCTTGGCAATTTACATCAAATAAACTACCAACTGATAACCAAGGAATACAATTAATGACTATTTGCTTTAGTTACATCATTTGAACATCAGAGGCGTATTGGTTTCCCTAATTTTGCCTATACATGGAATAACAGTCCCTACGTTGTGATGCTTGACTTGGTAAAAAAAACTATTTACCTAAGTGATCTGTTCCTTCAAAATAGATTTTTTTTAAATACATTTAAATGTATACAGAGATCAAAAACTTCAAAACTTTTTTGAAAAGTAATAAAAAATTTCATGATAGTAGATAATAAAATAAAATACTTTTAAAATATTTCAATTTTTCTTGTCTCCAAATATGTTCCACCAGGTTGTATACAGGATTGGGATTGAGAGAATGAATATGTCAAACTTCGAAAGGATGATTGATGAAAAACCGAAATCTCAAAAATTAACCGAAACACTCCTACTAATCCACTGGTTTGGTACCGCTGAATATAAACTCATTATTTATAAACTGAGTATATACTCATTATTTTTGTGAATTTACCAAACTGCGATGTTGTAAAATCTTAAATATCTCTGAAAATATTGCATTTTGAAATTTTAGTTTTTCCATTACCTACTAGCTAGCGAGTAATTTGGCATATTATTTCCCTTCCATCCTGTATAAACAAATATTTCTTTCAGGAGAAGTGGTGTATGACCCTCTGTTATTCAGCACCCTATGTTAAATTATACAATTTTTTTTCGCAGTCGTTTGATTGTCTATGATGGCCTATTTTTATCGTTTGATCGTCCTTCGTTTATTGAATTTAAAAAAATTGGTTAATTAACGTGGTTTTTTTTTTAATAAACGAAGGATGATCAAACGATAAAAATTGGCCATCAAACGATTGCGAAAAAAAATTGCAATAACTTAACATGAGGTGCTAAATATTTATAGGTATAAAAATAGGCCATTATAGACCGTCAAAGGACCATCAAACGATTGCGAAAAAAAATGCAATAATTTAACATGGGGTCCTAAATAATAGAGACTTGGTGTATGGATTGGTGTTTTACGTGTGGAACAAAAAAAAATACACGTTTTGACCTGTATGTCATTGTCGTTATCAAACACTAAAGTTTATTTGACATAAATCCAACATTGGTTTGCATTCTGTACATAGGTTTATATGTAGTCTTTGTGGGTATGACAAAAATCTGCCTCGAAAATTTCAATTGTTATACATTTTAAGAATAATACCGGCACGGTCAGTGGTGAATTTACCAGGTAAGCAGCTGTCTAGGGCGGTAAATTTTGATCGTTTTCACTAGATATAAAGCTAATTAAGATAATAAAGCATACAGAGTCGAGCTAATTTGACAGTGAAATTATCTAATTTTTCTTAATTCAACTAACACTGCATTGCTCGAGCTGCAATTTCTATGTGGATAACATTATGGAACGAAAATATCGAAAAGTTAAAAGGAGTGTGCGGAAATTTTGCTACTTAGGGCTGCAAATTGTCTTATTCTGCCCCTGGACCTCGGAATAATACAAAAATATAAAATTATGTTACTGAAATCAGAGGCAGATTTAGGATTAGGCCTGTGTCTAGGGCGGCAAAATTTTAAATGTGCTAAATATAAAGACCGACTTGTAAATTTAAAACCGATTAATGTAGTTTTTGAACTACAAATTTTTCGAATAGATTTCTAGTTTGAGGCGGCATATCGAAATAGGTCTAGGGCGGAATCTTACTTAATTCCGGCACTGCAGGAATGACACAGTGATAGAAATTTGTTTCTTATAGTTCAATGAAAATGTGCAATATAGATGAAAATAGGTTTATAAATTTTTACTATCAAATAATATAAGAGATAATATAAGATATTGTAAAACCCGACCTTCTAGAGTCAGGTCTGGATGCATTTCCTACATCGAAGCTATTGATAGTATCGCACGACCTATTATTACCTTTCATATTTTCTATAATACTTAATTCGATATAAGAAAATTTAGATATCTTATTGAATCATATAGAACAAATTTCTTACTGCAAGTTTATGAACAATTTAATTATTACAAAATAAATAATTTCGTTTTTGGAGAACATCTTAATCTAGTAAGATTTCTATGGGAAGTTAACTAATTGTAAGCTATGTATATTTTATTTGCACACTCTGTATATTTCTTTACTATGGTGAGTGACATAATTAAAAATTTCATAAGTAAATTTTGATGGAATTAGGAACATATATGAACAATACTGACAAAAAAAATTAAGAAATTTTCAATAAAAAATATGTTTATCGTAAAATCCACAATTGTAATTCCCTCTAAATAAAAGCTTTTAAAAGGCACTCCCTCTATTAATTGTTGAAATCATTAGAAATTGTGTAAATGCCGGCGCCCGGCTGTGATCTACCAATCAGAGCACACATATGCAAAATCAAATGCTTATAACTAAAAATGGCTGAAATGCAGGTAATTTCAAATAAAGAATACAAATTTACCTATTAATCCATAAATAGATAACAAAGGCGATAATAAAATTATAATTTTTTACAAAAAGAATCCCTGATAACAAATAATAACATTTATGTTTGAATATTTACATTTGCATCCATTTGAATAGTTGTAAATGCATTCGAATTTCATCACTCTCCCACTCTGTAGGCAGAACAGTCAAAGCTCGTAATCACAACATTAGATCGTGGAAAACGGTTGAATTCAGAAAGGTTAAACAAATTAAAAGCGAAATTATTCGTAACCTTTTATTTTAAATAATTTATTACTAAATGTTTATGAATATTTTAAAATATGTTTGAGCATTTCTTTTGACAACTCGGTTATTTTGGTTAACCAAATCAAAAAACTACATTAACAAAAAAATGCATTTACAGTAAAGCTACCTAGTTTTTTATCACACAAACTTATAATGGATCTAGTAAGTAAAGTTACAATCCCGCTTAATTTCAAGGATTAATTTGTAGTTATTAATGGGATTATTTTGGAAATTTTTAGGAGGTGCGGCAGCTGGAATTGCTTTGTAAACAGCTATATGAGTCCCAAGATCCAGCAGCAAGAGCTGAAGCTGAGAAGGCTTTAGTAGTTTTTCAAGATTCACCAGATACATTACCAAAATGCCAATTACTGTTAGATCGTGGAGATTCATGTTATGCTCAATTACTTGCAGCTACAACATTAACCAAATTAGTGTCAAAAAGTGCACAAGGTTTAAGTTTACAACAGCGTGTTGATATACGAAATTATGTTTTAAATTATTTAGCTACAAGAATGAAATTATCGAATTTTGTAATACAAGCACTTGTTACACTATTTGCAAGGATTACAAAATTGGGATGGTTTGATTTGAATAAGGATGTATTTGTTTTTAGAAATGTGGTCGCTGATATTACTAAGTTTTTACAGGTATACATTTACGCCCTTTATTTTTGCTAGTTTCAATGATTCATGTTTTATGTTTTTGAATTGAAGTTTTGGGAAATTTGTATAGAATTCATATTGGTTTTTAAAATTTAATTGTCTGAGAAATGGATTCATTTTTTAATTAACCTAACACTCGTAATTTATTATTTAAAAGCGTACACTTTTTAAGCATTTTTTAATCGAAAGTTATAGGTGAGATCTTCGAATTTCATATAAGTAGAATTTTGATAATTTGGGATAAAATTTTGATTATAAATTCTTCAATTTTTTTTCTTGACACTAATCGAGGTTTCCAGTTTTTGGACGAGTAATCTCATATTTCATAACTTGACATCAAATTAGCGTATTACTCACTTGTACGACTGCACGAATTTCTGGTTTACAAATTCATATTTTTATGTTTGGAGGTTTAATTTTATCGAGAATTTTTGTTAGCCTATAAGGTTAGGTTAGGTTGTAGCGGCTATCCTGGATTGGACATACTTAACCGCCAAAATGGGGCTGACCCATCCTTGCTACTACTCCTTAAACTATTTGTAGCTATTCGTTAACCTATAAACATGAAAGTTGGCGAAACCCAAAAAAATAAATTTATTGAAATGCATGAAAGAAAATGAGAACTTCGCAAGAGGCCGATTAAGATTTGTACATATATTGTAAACATGGGTCTTATGACTGAAACCGTTAGATTACTCCAATGATTAAGTAATTATTCTTCGTATTATTATTATTTCTTCATTCGGCAAATTTTAGCTAAATATATTTCGACTTGACAACTCTGCTATTTCTTTCCTTCTTTCTTTAGGCCTTACAGTGAGATGTTATTCACTATTTTCGATAAATCTAATAACCGTAAGAGATCCCCAGGTATATTACTGTACCTCGATATATTACCGAACCTCGGTTACCTACTGTACTATAGGCCACAAAAGTAGCGTTGTTTTATCGTACCTTTATAGTTGATTTGTGCCTTATTCATTTGGTTCTCGGCCAAATGTTTCGAATAAAATTTGTTAGTATATTTATGATGAACAACTTTTAACCGAAGCACTTTTTCGAAACCCGAATGAATAATACTTAAATCAATTATTAAACTTTGAAAAAAGAACGGTACTTTTGTAGCAATATGTACCTAGGGTATTATTAAGTTGAAATTTCAATTGACATTTTATTTTATTTCATTTAATAAGTTATATATCCTGGTTCGTTTTCAATTAATTGAAGACTAAAGGTCAATTCCGGGGCGATATCTCTTATTTTTCGAGATATCGAATTTCAAAAAAACTATGGCTGTATACCGGAGATATCTCCAGCAGATAATTCGGTAATTTGTCTTCTTTCGCTTGCCTATTAAAATTATTTAAACAGTTTTTTTTTGCTGTGTAAAAATTGTATTCTTACTGTGTTCAGGAGGTTAAAATTTACTATAAAAGTCTCAAATTTTGTCGCAATAAAAATCTTATATAATAATATCGACTCGAATGAAATTCTAACACGATAAAGTGTAACATAAATAGAAAAATAGTTTAACGATCTTTGTTTATCAGTTCTGATTCTGAGAACAGATTAGCCTGAATCTCTTGCGTCATCATGACGTCACGCTTTATTCATTTCTGTATGGGACCATAAAAATGCCAATAGTGGAGATAAGAAAAAAAATTACATTCTTTAGTGAACGTATTAGTATAAAAAAAGTAAGGATATCCTCATTCTTATTTAGCCAAACTTGGCTATATAATACTTTCTACTGCTTAGTCGAAGGTTTCTTAACCATTATTATTGTAGTCAAATTCCTAGATTAATTATTTGTTATTTTAACTATACGTATTTATAGAATATAAATAATTGATCGAGGAATTAGGGCAATTTTGGAAATTTAATTTTTTAATTTCAAAAACCAAGAGTTCCGTTTGATTATCTTTGATAATCTTTATATCTTTACACTTGAATTGCGCTCTGTCTCACAGAAGCATAGTTGCTATCTAGTACCAGGGTCAGTTCGCACAACGCAAAACACCTATATGTTTTGCCACCGATGTTTCCTCCCATAAAGGATAAATACAATTCCTTGGGTATTGTGGTCAGTATCCCCGCCTGTCGAACCCCAGACACTGGGTTCGTTTCCCCAGCGGATAGTCAATGTAGGAATATACCAAAATATTCTGGTATATTCGATCTAAAACCTACGTTATAAAAGTTAAATACAAGACAATGATTTGGACTTTCAACCAAACGTTTATTTTGCCTGATTATTTAATAATCAATATATGAGTTTGTTGGTAGCTACCAGGTAACTCAGAGAAACATGTAATGTACTCGTATCCAAATGTTGAAGAAATCTAACAAGTAGAATCGAGTACATTATAGGTTTAACCATTCTGTATCTAGTCTATTATAGATTGCATTATATTATAATTTTTTTTTGTATTCCAATTTAGGGTTCTGTGGAACATTGTATGATTGGAGTCCAATTACTGTCACAATTAACATGTGAAATGAATCAAATATCTGAAGCGGACGCAAATCGATCGTTACCAAAACATAGAAAAATCGCCTCATCATTTCGCGATACACAACTGTTTGAAATATTTCGTTTATCATGTTCATTACTGGGTACGGCACGTGAGAATTGTAAAAGTTTAAACTTTCACGACGAGGCTCAACATGGTTTAGTGACGCAATTGTTACGTCTTGCTCAAAATTGTTTAACATTTGATTTTATTGGTACAACAACAGATGAATCATCGGATGATTTATGTACAGTACAAATACCAACAAGTTGGAGACCAGCATTTTTGGATTTTACTACGTTACGATTATTTTTTGATTTGTATCATTCATTACCAAATACACTATCATCGTTAGCGTTATCGTGTTTGGTTCAGATTGCATCTGTACGACGATCATTGTTTAGTAATGCAGAACGTGCGAAATTTTTAACACATTTGGTGAATGGTGTTAAACATATTTTACAAAATCCACAAGGCTTGAGTGATCCAGGGAATTATCATGAATTTTGTCGATTATTGGCACGATTGAAATCGAATTATCAGTTAGGAGAATTAGTTATGGTGGAAAATTATCGTGAAGCTATTCAACTTATTGCTAAATTCACTGTCCAAAGTTTACAGGTATGTAATGTATCCAAATTTTGTTACTTTTATAATTATCTGGCCAAGAAAATAAATTTTAAATAATTGACTATGTAAGATCAATAAAGCAGTATAAACGAGTAACCGATGGTGACATTCAATATTCTTAATCACCACACTTTTGGGGAATCCACCACCGTGGATGACATCGTTAATATGCGACTCCGCATTCCACACGCTTGACTGCTTCAGGGTGGAGCTAAATTTTTTCAAGCTGCTAATGGCTAAAATTGTATACGCTAGTAAAGTACTGCGCCATCTCGTATTTTTTATTTTAAGTTATGGTTCTGTCAAAACTCAACATACGGATATACATGTATGTTGACTTTTTACATGTATATCCGTATGTTGAGTAAAGACGTGAGGACATAATTACATGCAATGCCAGTGATAAAATTGATGAGCAGCTTCCACGAAGTATAATTAGATATTTAAAAAAAAAAATATTTCTACAGGTACAAAATTATGTACTAATTTTTATGTTTCTAATTTCTATGAAGAGATTGATGTCAATGACACTATTAAGAGAAACACCTTTGCCACAAAAACATTTGTCACGAAGTTATTGTTGTAATTCGTTGTAATTAACAATGTTATTAATTATGTTATTAGCAGTTTTATGTGAACATTTCAAATGAATTGTGACATTATGAATGTAGAAGTGTGTATACTGTACCAAAAATTCGCCGAGAATCATTGACATTAATCAATAATTCTCAATCTCTTCATAGACATTAGAAACATGAAAACTAGTACATAATTTTGTACCTTTAGAAATACTTTTTTGTCTAAATATATCTAATTGCACTTCTTGGAAGCTGCTCATCAATTTTTTCACTGGCATGGTATGTAATTATTTCTTTATAATTAAAATAAGTTGATTTTTTACATGCATATTCGTATGTTTACGAGTTTTGACAGAACCATAACTTAAAATAAAAAGCACTAGAAAAATATTTTACTAGTGTATAGTACATTTAAATATTTTGGTAAGAAAATAAGATCGAAACAGGCCTTTGGCTTTCAGGGCCAAATATTGGAAAAACATGTCAAAATAAATTTTGTAGAGAATTTTTTTCTGCGTAAAATAATAACATAAAAAAAGTAATTTGAACGAAAATCACACTGTGGAGCACGCGCTTTTAACAAATGTGCACTTATCGTAACACTCGTAAATGTGATAAATTATCAACTATTGTTAAGCTACAAAAATTGCTAGAGGGGATCGGTGATTAAAATACTTTAAATCTTACTTTTTACTGATTACTTTTTTCATTTCTAATTGACTTTTTACTGATCAGTCACTCGCCTAGTAGATCTCCATTTCATAAACTATCAAAATTTTTTAATCTATGTCATCGACGCAAAAAATCTTTTAATGCCGGACAACTCGTTATATTCAAGTAAAACTTATAAATAATAAAAATACTTTTATCATTACCATGGAAAAAAACAAGAGGATTTTTAATGACGGGCAATTCGGTTCGATTCTAAGTAAAATCATCTACCATGAGATCATTTGAAAAAGTATATAGAATATAATTATTTAGTATTTTGTTTCTCCCCTTTAAATTGTGCAAATTTTGTTTGAATCATTTTTTTCTAAAATGCATATTTAAACAAATATTTAAATGGTAACTTTTCAAATGGTGCATTTATTTCTACAAACGACAATGTTATATGCAAGTCATGCGCCACATATTGTGTAGTTTAGTTTATTAGACATAAAATCGTATATTTCTGTTGTTCTCAATAAAACGCACGGATATGATAAGGTAACAGTGGGTAGCATTTTTAAGGGCTTGTAACATAAATTAATTATCATTTTATTACGAGAGGTGGGGAAAGTTTAATGTGTGGAAGGTTTTTAATATTAGCAAAATAACATTTAACATTGCTTAACCTTTGGTAAATTTTTTATTTTTAGATGTGGCAATTTGCACCTAATAGTGTTCATTATTTATTAAGTTTATGGCAAAGAATGGTTGCATCTGTACCATATGTAAAAGCTACTGAACCACATCTTTTAGAAACATATACACCAGAGGTTACTAATGCCTACATTACATCAAGATTAGAATCTGTAGCAGTTGTCGTAAGGTATTTTTAATTCAACACTCCATTTTATATAATCAAAATGGATACAAAAGAAGGAGGGGATATTTCTTTCTTCTTCAAATAGTCTCTAATGCTTACTTTTAAAAAGGTTTCTAATGTTTATCTACGCAAAGTTCTACAATTTGTTTTTTTACAAATTTTTATCATAACTTATCTGAAATCGATTTTTTTTAAAAGGAGAATCTATTTTGATGGAAGAGGGAGTATTCTACGTTTATAGTAATGATAATATTTGATTAACTTACAGAGATGGATTAGAAGATCCGCTAGATGATTTGGGAATGGTTCAACAACAATTAGAGCAATTATCAGTGATTGGAAGATGTGAATATCAAAAAACATGCCATCTTCTAGTTCAATTATTTGATCAATCAGCGCGAGTCTATCAAGAATTGATGACAAGTCCAGCAAGTCCTACGCAACAAATTGAAAATACCATCCAAGAAGGTACATCATTTTGTTATATTTTTCATATTTAAGGTATCTTATTACTGCGACCTAAGAGATTTATTTTGACGTCCCCAACTGGTTTAGACGCCCCTCCTATCTGCTGTATTTTGCCGAGTGACCCAAAAGTTTTCTACCTTTGGTCTGTAAGCTCCCAACTGCAATGTAATTTTTTGCTTAGTTGATTCTCTCTAGGTGGACAAATGCGAAGCAGGCAGAGCTTTAGTTATGATTCTCAAATCCTATCGATTGACTTGATTAAAGATTTACTCTTGCTTAATCCTGAACATTGTTTTCAGCACTGGACATATTAGTATTTTCTAACTTAAATAATTTTTGTTACAGGGCGTTTAACGTGGCTAGTATACATTATTGGATCAGCTATCGGTGGTCGTGTATCGTTTAATAGCAATGAAGAACACGATGCAATGGATGGTGAATTGGTGTGTCGCGTACTTCAACTAATGAACTTAACTGATTCACGACTATCGCAAGCGGGTTGTGAAAAATTAGAATTAGCCATGTTATCATTTTTTGAACAATTTCGTAAAATGTATGTGGGTGATCAAATACAGAAAAATTCTAAAGTGTATAAAAGACTTTCCGAAGTGTTAGGACTCACTGATGAAGCAATGGTGCTTAGTGTATTTATAAGGAAAATGTAAGTTGTATGTTGTTTATCCATATCGGTACTACGAAAATTCTTTAAATACAAAATCTTGAAACACGTTTAGTCCAGAATATTTTAGTGTACAAAAAACGCACCCGAGTAAAATTAAAAGTTAAAATTCAAAAGTTCAATTATTGAATAATTTCTTAAAAATGTTAAGAAGCAATAAAATCCCTGAGTTCGGTATACCTAAGCTCTTGGACAACCCTGGATTGTCGAGTCTTTCTAAATAAGTTGGCAACTAGGTACACTTGATATGGGTGCCATATCATAGGGACATTCCCAGAAACTGTAGTGCCGACGAGCTAGCAAGAAATGGCATAAAGCTACCTGACACAAGAATCACAAAACATCTAGGTGTACCTTTTTCGAACTGCAAGTTACTTCTGAAAGAAACCATATTAGGCAAAGGCAATATAAGGTGTCAAGAGGAACGTACTTATGGTACTACCAGGTAGATCTGGCCAGAGTACAACTCAAGGCGTTCCGAATATATTAACTCTCTACGGAGATAGTCTATAAGCAATGTGTGTGAAGTTAGCACCGCCATTTTGAAAAATAAAAAAAAATAGTCATTGTGCTAGTAATGAAGCGAAAATTCGAAAAAACGTTTTTAAGACCCAACACCGCCATTTTGTCGGAATGAAAAAAAATATGGTTCGGCTTGATTGTGCTTGGGTTGTGCTAGCTTGTGCCGCAAACCGTGATTCGATATCGCAATTAGTTTCGTAGAAAATCGCGTTTAAATAAAATCACGAAACGAAATTTTTGATATGTTAATAGGTAAAGAAATTTTTTTCAAATAGACCTTCATTACTCCAGTACAGAAAATTATTTTTTCAAATAGGCCTCCATTCATATCATTAAATTCATCATTACACGAAACGACATTTTTGATATGGTTAATAGGTATAAATCTTTTTAAAAAATATTCTAAGTACAAAAAAATCCTCAGGAACACAACTTTAGAAGCACAATTTTTGAAAAATTTTTGTTTCGAAAAGTGCTGGGCTAAGTTCACATACATAATAACTTTTGATCATAAATGGCGTGAGAAAAAGTTGACATTTCGAAAGGGGGTGTTGCAATTTTAATTTCAATCTCGATTTTCTACGTATCCAAATGCGGTTTGCGGCACAAGCTTAGCATAATCTAGCACAACAATTTATTTATGCATTCCGACGAAATGAAGGCTGTGGATCTCAAAAACTGATTTTTCGAAATTTCGTTTCATTTGTCAAGAAGAGTTTCTCTATTTTTAATGAGAACTGTATGTCGTGGACAAGTTTCGTTTACGACACAAACTTGCAGATGTTTAGCACAATTGAATGGCGTGAAGAAAGTTAACATTTCAAAATTGGTGGTCTTGCGATTTTTTTTTCAATCGCTATTTTTCACGAAACTAATTACAATATTGGAATGCGGTTTGCAGCACAAGCTAGCACAACTAGATTCATAGCACCACAACGTACCACACTCCTAGCGCAATGATTATTTTTTTGGTTTTTCAAAATGGCGGTGCAAACTTCACACACATCTATAAGCAACGTTATAGCAGCCGCACAGGACACTGCCTGGGCGACAGATTATTGCAGGAGCTGCCACTGTGAGGAGAAGGAAAAGACGATGACTCACCTTCTCTGTCACAGCCCAGTTTTTATTATGGAAAGACTCACCTTTTTGAATCAACCATTTTTGACGACGTCTCTGAGCTAAAGTCAAAGTCCTATTGCTGTACCTGAACAGCTCCAAATGGCTTATGAAACAGTGGCAAGGATGGGTCAGCACCATTTCTGTATCACAATGGACCTCACTAAGCGTGTCCGTCCCATCTACGACAAACGCTAAAACCTAACCTTACTGACAAAGAAATATAAATATTCTGAGTAGTCCGTATTGTAGTATGTCGATTCCCTCGAACTGTTCCTGTGAATCAATGAACAGTTTGTTAATGTCACCACATGCAAGAATTTCACAATAGCAGCTTTTATCTGTTTAATTTCACACAATGCTAGAGAAAGGCGGACCATCTATATATGATCAAGATGTGTTGATGTTGTCCATAGCTACCCACCACTCTTAATCCCCATAAACTGTTGAAATTTTGGAATAAAAAGTGTACAAGATGCGAAAAATACATATTTGTTTAATAATGAAATTCTTTGAGATCCAACGATACTTTTGCTATTCTATCGAGCTTCCTCAATACGTGTCTCAACCATTCGCATTTTAAGCAAGTTAACCAGCTTAATCTGGGTGTTTCTAAAGATTTTCATTTGTTATTATCTCTGGCCAAAAAATTTCTACATAGTTCAAGTTATATAATTAGAAAATTTGGGACGCTACGTAGCTTTTTTAATGGTAATTGAAATGAATTTAATATGAACGAATCCCATAAGAACACATGTAAAAAAAACTGTTTTTTAAAAATTGCATTAACTTTTAAACGGGTTATTAAATCTATTTGAAATTTCCACAGTAGCTTGAGCATTAACTGAACATTCATTTAAGTTTGAACATTCTGCTAAATTTTTCTATGTATTACTTTTCTTTTGTTTCGTAGCATTTTCAATATACCTCCCAACGATCCTTAACAAATAACGTTTTTGTTTTTTATGATATTACATTATTTAAAAAATACGAATATTACGTATAAGTAACAAAAAAATATTATTTACAGAATAACCAATTTAAAATATTGGGGTCGTAGTGAGCAAATAATCAGTAAAACATTACAATTACTGAACGAATTATCATTGGGTTATAGTTGTGTAAGAAAAATGGTGAAATTAGAAGAAGTGCAATTTATGTTAAATAATCATACAAGCGAACATTTTCCATTTTTAAGTAATGCTGCTGATGTTAAAGAGATGCGTTGTAGGTCCATGTTTTATACATCTTTAGGACGATTATTAATGGTTGATTTAGGAGAAGATGAAGATACCTTTCATACATTCATGTTACCATTAACAGGTAAATAGTTTATCACTCACATTAATAATGCATTTGTTTTTCAAATGTGCCTTCAAAATCAGTTCTGTTCCCGTTTTGGTATTTGTTTTTACATTAATATTGCTAATCTATTTTTTAGCTGCTTTTGAGAATATTGGTACCATGTTAGCATCTGCAAGTACACCAGTTTTTGCAGAGAATGAAGCAAAAAAAGCATTAATTGGATTAGCTCGTGATTTAAGAGGATTGGCATTTGCTTTGAATACAAAAACATCGTATATGATGCTATTTGATTGGATGTATCCTTTTTTATTATTGCACTAATTGAAAACCCGTTGAAAAATCAACGATTCAATTATACCCTTTTGTAAATTTAAGTCAATCCATCCATTGTTAGTATGGTTGTCTTTCACCGGCCAAATAGCCGAGCGGTCTAGAGCGCTCTGTCTACATGGGACTGCGAGGTTATGCGTTCGAATCCCGATATCGGCAGTTTTTTAATTATTAAAAAATAAATTAAAGGGGCGGTTAATTGACTAAACTGTCGGCGTATGGACAAGAACGAAGTAACCGGCTATGCTTGAGAAGATTTTCTGCAGTTTCCTTCACGAACTCCAGATGAATGTCGGCACAATTCCTATCAAAGTCGGATGCAGCCGCACAACCTACCAATTCCTAACATACACATAAAAATTCCCTCAAATCCACTCACTAACCGCCCCTAAATTAACCGCCAATTAACTAGTCAATTAACCGCCCCTTTAATTTATTTTTTAATAATTGACAAATTGCCGATGTCGGGATTCAAACCCATAACCTCCCAGTTCCAAATACACACAACGCCTATGCAAGCGCGGCTACTTGGTTGGTAGTATATCGCTATACTCATGTTCTCAAACATCCTCTGACCATGTTGCACTCACCACCTCCACACAAAACTGGCAACCAGGTGCTAAGTAATAAATAGTAAATATTTACAATTATATTTCTTAAAAGGATTCACCTGAATTCAGAACAGTATAACACACAAAACAGCACTCGTAACTTAGTGTATACTCTAATACCTCCATGCTAATTGATATAAAAATATTTCGTTTCCTTAACTATTAAAAAAGATATCCTAGCTACACACCAATATTAATACATGCAATTGAATTATGGTACCATAATCCAGAAGTAACAACGCCAGTATTAAAACTATTTGCTGAATTGGTTTATAATAGATCGCAACGATTACAATTTGATACGTCATCGCCGAATGGTATATTATTATTTAGGGAAGCCAGTAAAGTTATTTGTAGTTATGGTATGTAAAACTATGTTTTGATTTGAATCTTGCAACGGATCTAAATGGACTGATAATTTCTTAAATGCCGCCATATTGCGCGATGTCCCTTCCCGATAATAAACATTAATTTATTAATTTTTAATTGATTCTATATCTAATAAACTGAGCTTGTGTGGTTTAAATATTCAGTGAAACATTGTAGTTTATTGAAATTTTTATAAATGGTACAGTTTTTTTATCGATGTCTCAATTATTCGTCCATGTAATTAAAGTAGTAGTGATATCATGGAATGCAGATGTAAGGAGAATTATCCCCGTGTATAAAAAGTGTTCGTGAACATAGCTGACATGCTAAAATGGCCGTTTAGACCATTTATGAACACCTATACCAAGCATTTACGTCAAGGATTAATATTTTCAAGCGTTAGAAAGTCGGGACTAAACTTAATATACCTTGTATATTTACATGAACTGAGTATAAAACTTGGGACTCTAGAAAAAAAAAATTCTCAAAGTGGGCGGTGGCCAAAATAAGGTTGAGAACCTATGCACTAGAGCCATCTTAACTAGTGGTTAGGAGCGAGACCTAAATATAAAATGCCGCGCAAGAACTTAACATAAGAAAACATAATGTTTTTTTATTAAATCTAATTAAAAAATCTTAATTTTTCAATGAGTTTCCTTTATAATATACCTTTGAACTTGGCACAAGCGAGCAAAGTATTAAAATGTTTATATTTTAACTTGTTTCATAGTTGGAACTTTCAATGGCTTTATTTTATAAAGTTTACTATTTAATATCAATAAATAACCGAATTTTCAGTACTAATTGAACTACTATTCATAGTTTTTAGTCGGACACTTTTCCAATTGAAGTCCCATTTGGGGGATAGATCTCCTTACCTCTACTCTCCATATATTTATATTAAAAATGAACATCAGTAATATGAGACAACATATTCTTACATTTTAGGTAGTCGTATTTTAAATGTAGAAGTACCAAAAGAACAAACGTATCCATTAAAATTAAAAGGTATTTCAATATGTTTTTCAATGTTAAAAGCAGCATTATGTGGTAATTATGTGAACTTTGGTGTATTTCGATTGTATGGTGATCAAGCGTTAGATAATGTTTTAAATACATTTATTAAATTGTTATTGTCGATTCCACAATCTGATCTATTGGTAAATTAATTAATTTCATAATTTTTAATTTTTAAAAACTATATAATTTGTTAATAAAATATGATTTTTTAGGATTATCCAAAATTATCCCAAACATATTATGTGTTATTAGAACATTTAGCTCAAGATCATATGAGTTTCTTAGCAACATTGGAACCACACGTCTTTTTGTTTATTTTAGCATCGATATCGGAAGGTTTAACAGCTCTAGGTGGGCAACAAAATCTTTTCACAGGTCTGTGCTAGTCATAAGACAAATATTGCTGAATATTTTATTCAATATTATTCAATTGAACTTTACCAAAAAAAAAAGAAGTAAAATTTGAATAAATATTCACTTTGATAGACCTAATATATATTATTATTTACAAAATTTTCTATAAAATTATGTATTTGTATTTGGAACGATTAAATTTTATTTGTTTGGTCTCCAAATAGCAGTATTTGTCTTATGACTGCAATTAATGTAAATATTTATTAAAATAAAAGATTCCAGATTGGATTCAAATCAGGAATTGTGTGGCAAATGCCCACATCCGCATTATTTTAATTCGGATATGAATTTTATATGTTAAATTGTTTTTTTCGAATATTTGAATCCAATCTTATTGCACTAAAGAATCGAATATTTTAATCCTGCAGCAAAATAATGACCTAAGCTTATCTGAAACTATATGTTCGGTTTTAAGACGATTAATTATAATATTCGGAAAAATATATTTCAGAAACTATGGTGTGTACTGGATGTTGTGCGTCTTTGGATTATATAGTCACATATTTATTTAAGCAATTAACGCAGAAAGGTAAGTAATATACTTTTTGTGCACCGGGAAAATTTAGGTAGATTTCAGAGAGCTTGGAATAAATCTCCAAGAAGATATATAAATATACAAATTACAAGGCAGAGGGTATGAATGATAATTATATTTACGAGAGTTTTCATTGAATAGACCATCCAAGTAGCCGAGCGGTCTAAGGCGTTGTCTATGGAACTGGGAGGTTATGGGTTCGAATCCCGACATCGGCAGTTTGTCAATTATTAAGAAAAAAGGGTGGTTAATTGACTAAACTGTCGGCGTATGGACAAGAACGAAGTAACCGGCTATGCTTGAGAAGGTTTTCTGCAGTTTCCACCACGAACTCCAGACGAATACCGCCATAGTTCCCATCAGAGTCGGATGCAGCCGCACATCCTACCAATTCCTAGTCCACACACAAAAATTCCTTCCACTCCACTCAAATCCTAACATCCTTAGACATCATAATGGACCTTATGGTCGAAGTATAGCCCGTCCAGGGCAGCCGCTATAATCTATCTATCTTTCATTGAATAACTTGGTATTAAATTTCATACTGCAAAAGCTCTGGCCTGCACACAATTTTAATATTAAGCACATTTACTTTGAATATATAAATTTTATTATAGCTCCAATGTATCCAGGTAAAAAACAACGTCCTGGCATGGTACCACCAAATGATATGTTCCTGAAAGTATTAGAAATGCATCCAGAAATATTACAACAGATATTGAGTACTGTATTAAATGTAATAATGTTTGAAGATTGTCGTAATCAATGGTCAATGTCACGCCCATTATTGGGTTTAATACTTTTAAATGAAGATTATTTTAATCAAATGAGAGAAAATATTATACAAAGTCAACCACCGGATAAACAATCAGCAATGGCACAATGGTTTGATAATTTAATGCACGGAATAGAAAGAAATTTACTAACCAAAAATAGAGATAGGTAAATATTCTTGTCATTTTGTTTTCTTTAATTATCGTTTTTTTATTTATAAGTCGATCGTGGTTTATTTAAAGTTATTTCGATCTTTTATCAGTGTAATTTAGTACAAAGTAGTACTTTACTCTCTTATGATTCTGAGTCACTTTTGCATGCGTACGAACATTCGCTGTTGTTGTAATATCTGTTTCACAGAAATTCACGGTGAGTCACCTCACCTCTTCACGTCTCAATTTGCTAATAACGACTAAAATAATGTGTCGCTCAGAATTTTCATCATTTAAAGATTGAATTTATAATATGTTTTATACATAACTTCCAAAGCTATAGATAACGCCCATTTAATTAGAAGATGATACTTTCAGCAAATATAGTGCATTATACAGTGCGTTCCACTAAGCACTCACAACAATCACGCTCACGACCGCGGTTTTTCCCGTTCCACTTGCCTGCGAGCGTTACAATCATAAACCCAAGTGGAATGGACTATGGAGCGTTTTAACCATTGATGTAAACATTAAAAATTGCGAACTTGAAATAAGTCAGAAGCTAAAAGAGGTTATGTTATAATTTGTAAGCCTTAATAATAAACTTTAATAATGATCAACTTGATTTATATTAAAAAATATATACAATTGAATTTTTTATATTTTATTTGAGTGGAGTATTATAATTTACGTTTAAATATAATCAAAATGTCTTTTGTGGCGACAGTTGGATATTTGCTGGTGCATCGCAATGCTAAAATATCTCTTTCCGAATCATACAAAGTAACTTTTTCTGTCGCCATCTTTAACTTTTAAAAATTGCTCCGAATTTCTCAACGTCCACTTCGACCCACCTCTTTTGATGGGTCGTTGTGAGCGAAAATAATGATGTCATTAGTGACGTTTTCGCCGCGACCATAACGACCGTGGTTGTCATGTGGAACGTCTAAAGGAATAATTTGATCGTTGTGAGCGTCTAGTGGAACGCACAAATAGTGATTCCAATTACTTGCCTAGGCAACTTTGCGAGAACCTGATCCAACAGCGAGGCAACCTCTTCCAAATCTTTTATCGCGCATAATTTTTTTAAAATAATAATTACGATAAAAACATATCAATACTTTTTTTCATAAAATTTTATTTCCAACAACTTTTGTATGAAACTTTTTTCATATCTATTACAATTCATTCCCTAATGAAATGGGCACCGTTTTTTATGGTTCCCGCTTTGACTATAAGAGCTATAATTAACACCTGGAATATGTTAGTGGGTGTTAGTGGCTCCTAATCTCTTTACCTAAAATTTATAATAGCCCTAATAGTTTAAAAATATTTCATCTATCACTACAGAAAAAATTGAACTTAAAAAAATGTTCTGTTTTTTTTATTTCTAGATTTACACAAAATTTATCACTATTTCGAAGAGACATAAACGATTCTTTCAAAAGTCCTAACATGAACCCTTCATCAGTAAGTGATGTAATGACTTTCTAGTGACTGCAATAAACATTCACGTGTATTATTCTAAGAATGAAGAACAATAACAAATGTTAATAAAAAATAAATTAAGTGAAAAGTCACCACCATACAAACAAACAAAATTGAAAAAAAAAAACGTGTTGTGTATAATAATTACGTTTCTTCGTTTAGAGAGATGGAATCACAAAACAAATAATATTTCTTTAATGCATTTGTATAAAGTATGTTTGTTCTTAAAAAAAAATTATTTAGATAAATTATGTAATAAGAAAACAAAATGGATACTAGAGAGACCCTTAGTATGTGATAAAATTTTTATTTTAAAATGAAGTTTATTAATAATAATAATTATAATGATGGGCTTTTGTTTGTGCTGCTTTTTTTTTGTTTGACGTGCTAATTTGAAATTTCTATAAAAGGATTTTACGAATGTGATTGATGATTGCACGTATGGTATATTTTTTAATAAAACAAAAAAAAAATTATGTATAGACTTCCAATCTTAAAATAGTTTTTCCATTTTCCAAACAAAGTAAAAGAGAAACAATTCTAACCACTGTTAGACTGAAAGATTCAGGAATTAATTCATAAATTTATCAAAAATGAGCCATTCTTTTGATTCCTCTCTCACTAATATTATAAGTTATTACCTCATAATTAATTTATTTCGTATTCACAACTAGGCGTGCGTACAACTATATTAAGGAGTTACGTGCAGTCAGAGGTATGAAAAATAGATATTTTCAAGAATCTTTTAAGGAACTTTTACATCAATATCGATTGTGCAGTCCTTTTTTACAAACAGTACTTTTTAATGGTTAATCTAAAATCAATGAAACAAACAAATAATAATTAGTAGTTTAATAGTTTAGCTGGTGCTTAAGGATGCTCACTTAAAGACGTTCGAAAGAATCTTTTTGAGAGGAAAGACGTAAGAGGGGTATCAAGCGACTGCGCATGCCCGCAGCCTTACAGATTTAATGTATACGTTGAAGCTAGATTTGAATATTCTATGGTCATTTTGTAAATAATAATACTCGTGAGTCGTAATGTTTCTTTTATTTTAAATAAAAAAGTAAAATCTTGTGTTTTGCTTCTCTAAAATAATAAAATTACTTATATAATTCATTATTACTTTCCAAAATGCATTTGAACATACCTTCATCTTTGGCTCAAATAAATCCTTATTTATTTAACAACAGTTTACATAGTTTTATAAAAATGTTTTATTCGATTATAAAGATTAAATTTGTAGTTTCTCCATAAGACCAAATGTTAAAAGTATGATTTTCGAAAAAAATAATAATCGAAATATATATATAATATAAGAAATATATATATATATAGTATAATAATCGAAAAAAAACGAAAAAAATTCATTTGAACTAACATTTTGAAGCATACCAAGGAATTCGTATTGACTTTTTTTATAACATATTTAATTTACAGGCACTTCTCTGCATTTTTTTTCTCTTTCGAACGTCCTTAATGCTAAAGCTACTTTAAAACATCAAAATGATTTACTTACTGCTGCGTGTACACGTATTTTTATGGAGATTTGTTACTCAATAGATAAAATTCATTTCAATAACCATTAAAAAAGCTAGGAAGAGTCCCAAATTTTCAAATTTGTAATCAGAATTTTCAAAAGTATAATTTTTTTTATTTTGCTATTCCACTATTTTATTTGTATTTGTACTAATGACATGTTTCAGCTAATATAGCTATTTTCGAACTGTTCGAAAATAGCTTTGCTTACCCACCTCTCGCCCCCTGACATTACCTTCGGCCTATTAGTTTGTGGTCGCACACTGGGGCACAACTTAATAACTACTGCTGGTTAGTTGAAATAAGTTCCCCTGCCAGAGATCTCAATACGAAATATATATTATTCAGTGGCAGTATAACCAAGTTGATTCAAAAGTCACTGGACCATTTCAAATATAACTATTTTCTATAAATTTTTTCAATTTTATTTTTATAGGTTTTTCGTAGGCAATCCTTGGTAAATTTTCTTGTTAGAAAATCATGAGATAACAGTAATAGTTTAAAGGGAATCATAAGAATCAATAGGAATGTATCATTTTGATTAATTCAATCATATAAATCACTTCCTGAATTTAGAGTCATGAAACTATTTCTAATCCATGCAAGTTCCATTTTATCCAATTTGTTCATCCTTTTCAAAAAATTTGCTATTTTTGTTAAAATTAAGTCATTGGCCCTTTTTTTTCTAATAGATAATTTGGAAAGTAATTTTGATAAACTTTTGTGGTAAAAATATTTAGTTTTTAGTATTCTATATGTCATCTATAGTCATAGTATATATTCTGTTTTTCGTTGTTAAACTTTGTTATTTTTAGTTACAAAAAGTAAAATTTTGAAAATGAATCCGACTACTTGAAAATTACTGGTAAAGTATATTTACCACATTTTTTATCTCAGTGTTGTTTGAAATAAAAAATATCTTCGGAAATATTGATGTCTCGTGCCTTCCATATTGAAATGTTTGTGACGTCACAAAGCCTATGACATCCCCATGGTACAACTAAAACCTACTTTTTATCGTATAATAGTCGGATTATTAGTTTATAACTCATTCACGCAAAATGCTGTTGGTAACAAATCTGCCCTTTTGTTCACGTGATATTCAGAACAACTAAGTCCTTAGTAAATTAAATAAGTATATCTAATTCAGTTTTTTGCCAGGACACTTGACAGATACTAAGTAATTTATATATTGACGTCATTTTGTTTAGTAAGTGTAGCCAGATTGTGGGATTTCCTCAAAATTAATGGATTTAATAAAGCCTAGTAGAAAATTCAGGTTATTTATTCATGGGATTGTCGTATTTTTTAATTTTTGTATTCAAGTGGAATATAACGAATCACAATACAAAATGTATATTTATACTTGATACACGATTGAATGTATTCAGTGGCGGATTTATTGGGTAGGCAATATAGGTATGCAAGGTAGGCCTAGGGCGCGAAATGTATAGCGGCAGCAAATTTTGATCGTTTACACTTTATGGAAGCGTTTTCGATGCAGTGTCGATGTGGCCACGTGACCCGATTTGACGCTCGAGGGTTGATCCGGTTTTGAGGGTTAGCACTTGTTTTGCGCGTTGAACTAATTTGATAATGGAATTATTTAATTTTTCTAAATTAATTCTATACTGCATGTGCTCGAGTTGCAGTTTCTACGTGGATGACAATATAGGACGAAAATAGCGAATTTATAATAAGTCAATTCTAATTAATAACGATTAGCGTCAAGTTAAAAGATGGTTTCATTCCAACTTCTAGAGTTTTTTCGACGGTGGGGTCAAAACTTCGACGCCAGCGTCGAGCGTCAGTATAAAAATGTACCATTAAAAGAAGGAGGCGCGTTATTTTGTATTATTTAATCGACTAAACTTAGTCAAAATCCAACAATTTGACATCACTGTTGACAACTTAGTAATTCTGTCCAGAAAGAAACACACTGAACTTAGATACTCAGATGTAAATTTTTTTTAACTGACTGAGTTTACTAAGGACTTAGTTGTTCTTCGCACATCCATTATAATAGTGTGTTTCGGGCTTTATAATTATTTTTCTTATTTTAATTAGTACTGCCTTATTATCTATCAGTAATAGTAACTTCGGTCTGTCGCACTACCGTGCTCTAGACCTATAGAAGTTTAGATTACTTTTTTTTGTGAGTCATTTTTCCCCCTCTTTACTAAAAGCCCATATCCTAAAAACGAAGCATTTCTGGATATATTTATATATGACATTTTCACTTCATAAGGAATTGGCATTTTTACTAAGCCCGTATTTTAAAATGGAAGCATTTCTAAATGTCAGTTTAAACATTCTTTGCTTTTTTTGTATTCCTCCTACGTTTGGTTCACTATGTAACACTTCGTATTTACGAATATATCTTCGTATATTCGAGATCGTTATAGAAGACCCTTTTCTATTTCGCTTTTAATTATCTCTTGCAGTGTCAGTTAAAGTCAGCTACAGCATTTCAACAAAAATTTCAATTTAAAAATTATATGACATTGTGAACGAGCCTTTCAAAAAAAAAATTCAAAATTAGTCCTTTTTAGACCTTAAATTACTTAAGACCTAAAATCAGTTGGTGCACAGAAGGTTTTCTTTAAGTTAAATTTTTGGTCAGATTGTTTTATTAAGGTTATTCTAAATGTATTTTTAGAGTGGCGTTTTCCACTAAATTATTGGGACAATCCAAAGATCCGGATCTTTCGGCATATGATTGGATTTTTATGGATATTTCGAAAAATTTGTATTTTCGTTGATAAAGTTATTAACTTTGTATTTTTACAATAGTATAACTCGGACAGTGGAGTAATCCGGAAATTTTTGACATATTTTTTTTTACTTATTTGTAAATATTAAGATGCCACGTCATTAACCATATGCTTCTATTCAGCTGTCAATGTGGTTTGTATACAAGTTGCAAAGCGCGAGTTATAAAAACTAAAAAAGAATAAAAATTAGCCGATATCCTCAAATCGGCTTCCTTTTTTAGCACAGTGATAAATCTTTTGCCAGAATTATGTGAGTTGAGTTATTATAACAAGGCCCACTTGTGTTAGCTGTTGTGTTACTAGTGTTAGTTGACTGGCATTTCACTGGTTAATGA
The DNA here is from genome assembly GCA_963920215.1 of Nineta flava. NCBI lineage: Eukaryota > Metazoa > Arthropoda > Insecta > Neuroptera > Chrysopidae > Nineta > Nineta flava. The sequence goes on from OY986042.1 coordinate 36,750,216, forward strand.
CGTCACGCAAAAATAATAAAAATGAAAGTTTGATGGTTGTTCGAGGTTAACTTGGAATATATGTATTACACCACAGACGTCTAGATATTAAAATCCAAGATATAGAATCGAGTACACAGTAGGTACAGGATTTTTTAAAAGTGGATGAGCTTTGAAGTTTCAGGTAATGTTGAAATACTATATAAAATTCCTTGCCAATACTTTTTAACCCATCGTAATCACTTCATTGTTAGCATTAACCTAATGATCTTAACGAAAATGCATATTTCTTGAGGTTTAACCAAAAATTCAATTATGTCCCGAAAGGTTCTGGTCTTCAAATTGCCTCAATACTTGGGCCACGGTGCTCTTAACATTTATTTTAAGAATTAAACCGGGTCACTACTTTTTGTGTAGTTAATTGGTGTAAATTTCGAAAAGTGAAAATTCATGTAAATACCACATTATGCGTGAAATATCCAAATTCTTCGACGTCCTATTCTAAACGTTGTTAATATGCTTCTTGTATCCGTACTAAAAGATGACGTAGAGTGTATATGTCTTCAGGTATTATTATTCTAGTTTTTTTTTAAAATGTTTATTCAAAATAATTTTTAGTATTTATATTAAAACAAAATATTTGATAATTTATTTTCATAATTAATTCAAACTATCCTCTTTGACTTAATAAGTAAGTAAAAACGTGAAGAAAGAATTTTTTTATTTATATCAACTGTTATATGTACAATGGTTAATGTGCCTTTAATTAGCAAATTATTCATTTAACAGTGATAAAATGAGCGTATGTTCAAAACAACTAAGTCCTTCGTAGATTAAATAAGTTATTCAGTATGTCTAACTTAGTTTTTTGCCAAGAAACTTAACAGATACCAAGCAACTTAAATTGTGACGCCATTTTGCTTAGTAAGTACAGCCTGATTTGTGGAGTTTCCCTTAAATTGAGTCGATTTAATAAAGCCTAGTAAAAAATCTAGATCTTTAATCTGTAAATTAATTATTTAAATTTAGTGGCATCTAATATCACTAGTAATCGGATTTATGTAATTATTTAATTACTAAAAATAATAAATAATAGTTTTTTGACGATTTGACGAAAATTTTCGTGAATTTTTTATCTTATATTTTAACGTAATGTACGAGATTTAATTTATAAAAGTAAAAGTTTCTCTATTGAAGGTGGAGCAACATTATCGAAAATGTATGCGTTCATTCAACATTTTCTATTCACAAGATGTTAAAATTCTAATTATTAATTACATGAAAACCCTTCGTCAGATTTTTTTCAAAAAAATATTTTATACGTATGAGTAATTTCTATACATTGCCGATTTTACCTATACATGTGTCCGATCAAACTTAAGTTGAATATAACGAATCAGAATACAAAATGTTAATTTATACTCGATACATGACGACATACATTATTTCATACTATTGAATCCATTAAATTTAGGGGAAAATTCCCTAGTTTGATAATATTGTAGACTATTTAGTAAATGCGTGCGCGTTGAACTTAGGCCAAACGCACACCAAAAGAGCAAAACTGCTTTAAACAGTGACAGCCTAACACTGTTTTAAAAAAATAGAATATAGGAAATTACATTGCATAGGCACACTGATAAGACGTTAAGCAAAAACGTTTTGTTTAGACTATGTCTTATCAGTGTGCGTATGCAATGTAATTTCCTATGTTGTATTTTTAACAAAACAGTGTTAGGCTGGCTATCACTGTTTAAAGCAGTTTTACTCTTTTGGTGTGCGTTTGGCCTTAGATGCTCAAAAGTAAATTTTTTTTAAACGACTGACTTACTTAGTTTGCTAAGCACTAAGTTGTTCTAAACACAATCATTTTTTATAATTTTTATTGAGTTATATTTAAAAAAAAAGGCTGCTGATATTTTTAAGCCAGTCAGTTTAAACATAGTCATTCATTCAAGTTATGTATTTGATCCATTTTGAAAACAAATATAAATTTATTAGGCCAAAACTTTTTAGTTTTATTGTTTTTGATTCTCAAATTCAAAACTTTCTTCGTTCACTCTCAAAAATTCTTTCCAAATCTTAGATTTAAACTAAATTCATTAAATTTGAGTTCGATTGTAGTTTTTTGCTTCCTGATCAAAAATTTATTATGGCTTGACCATGTGTAGATTCAGAGTTACAAAAACCTAAAGTTCGTAAAATTGATACAACGACATAAATTGGCTCTCGAAGTTCTGTAAATTTGAGGCTTGACGAAATCTAACCGAATACTCAACATTGCAAAATAGAAAGAGTCAAGAATAATTAAATTTGCAAGAATTGAAAATTATGATGACACTAATGGATGCCTGAGGAAGCAGAGACTGGCAATGTATGGGTACGATTCTTTTAAGATATGTGCACCTCGTGAATGGGGATGGTAAAGGATGTTAAAGCTTGGCAACATGAATATAATTTGCTGGCTGAATTGGATTCATTTTGGACGAGATTGTATGCAAAAAGATTTGCTGTCTACCTTTAAGATGAGATAATCACACGTAAGTAAAACTTTTAAATTATCCTATTTTTTACTTTATATATATATATATATATATATATATATATATATATATATATATATATATATATATATATATATATATATATATATATATATATATATATATATATATATATATATATATATATATATCTTGTTTTTAAATTACACCCAATCTGGAAACAGTGTATATGTATCTATCGCTGTCTATATGCAATGTACTATGATATGGTTTGCTTTGTTACACATTAAAATCGGAGGCGGGTGTGATACGTTCTCACCAAAGACATTTGCCCATATAGTTCTCAGTACATATTTGTACATGTAGAGAAGATGTTGTATTATGTCCATCGTCTATTATAAAGGTTTTGCTTTATTTATTTATTATTTGTATGTGGAATGTTTCAAAATAAATGATAGTATTCTATTAACAGTATAACATAAAGCAACAAACCACACAAATTTAAAGAATACCCCAAAAAAAAAACTAGAATTTTCATACAAACTAAATTGTTAAACCAACTGTTCGAATATTCCTCCATTATTTGCTAAACAATATCTTAGTCGATTGTAAAACTATACCCGGGTATTTTCGAACACTTGAGGAGAAATATTCGCACAATTGTGAACAATTTTTTGCCTTAATTGTAGAAAATTTTCAGGCATATTCCGCGAATAAATTTCTGTTTTGAGAAAACCCCACAAAAAAAGTCGTTAAAAGATAGATCTGGAGATCTGGCTGGCCACTTGATGGTTCCAAAACCACTCATAAGACGTTCCTGGAAATTTTGTTGCAGGAATAACCTTACTATCATGGCATTATGTGCAGGGCTACCATCTTGTTGAAACCATACAGATTCCAGGACTAAATTAGGAAGAGCTCTAACAGTTGGTAGTATATTATTTTGTAGCAAATTAAAATATTTTGGAGAATCTAAAGATTCGTCAATGAAGAATGGTCCTATAATTTGGTCACCCAATATGCCAGTCCAGACATTCAGTTTCTATGGAAACTGAGTACGTGTACTAACATAACGATGCTGATTTTTCTGAGAGACTGAGACCATTTCATCAGTAAATAAAATATTTCTGATGAAATTATCATTTCGATTCGCCTTTGCCATCACAGCTTCACAAAATCCCAACCTGCGATAAAGTTCCTCAGCGAAAATTTCTTGGGTTTTTCAAACTGCTATATCTCTCTCTTCATTTTCTTGTGGGAGTTCGTCATCATTGTGGCATTCTTTACAACCAGATATACAACCCCATTTTTCAAAACAGCTTTTTTAGTTTTTGATATTATAAATTATTTTCGTAAGGTAGTAACACACTTTTTGTCAGAATGCTTTCAAAATATGCTAGATATTACAGAAATGCAGTTTGCTATGGTGCATTGTGGTCCCAATTTGCCAACCCAAATGACTGAATATTTTGATCAGAATGGAGTTTTTTTAGGAATTTTGCTTCATTTTAAACAAAAAAAGCTCATTTTTTCATAAACTTGACCGCTTCCGAGTTATAAACAATTTGAATTATAGACAATGAGAAGCGCATTTATATACGTTTTTGTGTTTATTTGACCATTAAAAAATAAAGCTTTAGAATGAAATAATCTGTAACTACTCTTTAGAATTTTGTTAAGAGATGTTCAAAGATTATTTAAGAATTTTGGTAAACTCAAAAATTTCATTTTTGTATTGTTGTTTTTCAGCCTTGAAAACGGCCGTTTTTGCGTTTTCCAAACAATAAATTGTTTATAACTCGAAAACGGTCAAGTTTACGAAAAAATTACAAGAGACCTTTTTTGTTTCAAATAATGCAAACTACCTAAAAAATTGAGAATACAACTCTGCACCATGACAAAAACTACATTTCTATAATATCTAGTATATGTTGAAAGCATCCTCACAAAAATATTGCCTTCGAATGGTTTCCAACACTCGTGCTAGACTATATTTCCATTGCATCAAAATCTTAAAAAAATGAGCTGAAATAAATGACAAAACTTGTGGATAAACTGGATTGAAAATAAAAAGAATAATTAAATAATTTTATAAATTCATTAAATTTATTATATTCAATTGGTCAATTCATATGTTTCTTTGAAATTAATACAAATCAGAATTTAAATCATAATAAATCTTTAATTACAAATCTATCTACTGGTTGTATTTTTTTCAGCTACAATTGTAAATAAATATATTCAAAAGAATTATCAAAGTCATTTATTTTTCATACTATACCGAGGTTTGTCATGTTTGTCAAGGTAAGATCCATTTTATTTAAAACCGAATAAAATATAAAAAACACTTTTATGAGAGTAATTCACATTTAAAAAAAAAAAAGAAACATTTGTAGTTTTGCAAATGAGTTGAATGATTTGCAACATTTAAATATTTTGTGTTTATTAAAAAATAGTTTTGGTAAAAATACCTTGGCAATCATTTTTTGTACTAATTGAATATATCCTGTAAATAATATAATTAATAGTACCTACATATCACCACTGAGTTATAAATTTTGATTGAATTGGGAATATAAGCGCAATATAACATTTAGACTATTTTAGAGTTTAAAATAGGTGTAAACAAAATTTTCTACTATCAATGTTGAATTTAAATGCAAATTTTCTTCTTTAAATTTCATATAAACACATCCTTCATGGATCATATTCAATTTTTTTTTACATTGAACTTTTTCCAAAGAAGGTAGTAAGAGTAACGATTCGAGCTTGTAAACGAAAACTTATTTAAATCAAGATAATTTGTCTTCAAGATTTTTATTTTTGTAAGTCGCTTTTCAAAGAAAAACATTTCATTTGAATTAATTTTGAACAGGATCGCTTACACAAGTCTGAAAATTTCATAGAACAGATGGATCGTTGCAAAGAATATTACAACATTGCAACCTAGTATTCAGGTTGAATATATTAATTCATCAGTTGACTTTAACCAAAATAGTTGTAATATTCAGTGTCGGCCTGGCCATAGAGTCAAGGTGGTATTTTCCACCAGTAGGAAGAGATCAGCGAAGATGGTTTAGATCAAACAGCAGAGAACACTATTTGTTTGTCTTGGAGAGATTCGGATGCCTGCGAAGTTGCATACCTTGTGCGTGTAAACTATTTATCCCAAAATAACAAGCATACTCCACCTTATATGTCGCTTATTATGTAATCCTCTCAATCTCAGGAACAAATCTCTGGTAATATTATTTTGTTATTTAATTTTCTATGGAATTTACAGGCTTATGTGTTCACGTCTGAATTATTTTTGTTTGTGATTTTGCGTAGATCTACTTAAACGTGCTGCCATCTGTTGTATTCATGTGATTCATTTTTACAATTAAATTTTAGAATGACAGTTGAATGAAATAAGTTGTATGCATATGCGCATTACGCAACAAATGGATCATTGTTATCAATTAACAAGATTTTGAACAGCAAGAACCTTTAGCGATGATTTTAGCTAATAAAGTCAGCATTGATAATTTATAAAACATAATAACAATAATAATAACATAGAGTAACCGTGTACAAATTATGGTCTATATTAAACAAACCATTTAAAATCCATCAAAATTTTCGATACAATTTTTGTTTACACTAATATTGCTCTATGCTATATATTTGATTTTAAACATTCCATTAATATCGTCCATATATAAGACACTAGATACAATAATATTTTTGTTTTATATTCAAATTGCATCCAGAGCTACATTTATAGCTGAAAATTCTATTTTCGTGTTTATTATAAAGAACCATTGGCCACTTTTTTTCAACATGCATTTAATATCTTTGTCGCAAAAGATGTGTGTACAATACTCTCCATCTTGCTCAAAAACTTGTCGTTGAACTTTGTACAAAATAATGAGTGATAGTTTTTGAGTTACAGTCTGATTGAGTAAACGTTTGCAATCAGTTTTTTGTATATTGTACCGTGTGTGTATTTTGAATATTATTTTACAAATACATTCAATACATAAATTTTCATTTGATTTTTCACAACCCAAAAATGTTTATTTTACTTCATAACTAAACTGTTTTCCTATAAATCTAAAAATATTCACAAATAGAAGCTCATTTATGCAATGATATACATACGTTAACGTGTACGTAACATGGCATAAAGGTGCACGTTGTTTTTTTAATAAATTGAGTGATTTTCTTTTCATTTTTCATTTGTGTAAAAGTATGAATACTATTTTTTGAATCAATTGATACCTATACTAAGATATTTCAATAATTGTAATAAGAATTACAAATGTTTTTTTTTATACAAAATAAAATTACTTTATAGATACGTCTTGAGTATAACGTATGCAACAAATATGCCACCCATATGTCGATGTGAACGTAGCCTTTTGTGTATAGTACAAATCAACTTGTTTAACATTTAACTGAGATATAGATTTTGAATAAAATTTTTTGAACGTTTTATTTTTCATGTTACATAAAAAATATTTTCAAATCGAATAGAGATATACCTTGTTTTCATTTTTTTTATTTACAATTCATCATTTCTAATATCTATTATGACAAAACTACAATTTAGTTATAAATATTACAGGCTAATGGTTCTATGAAATTTTGAAATTTTTTGTTGTTGTTTTTTCTTTTCTTTAATAATTAAATTGTGCTCAATATAAAGAATTGTAATAATATGATGGGAACAGTTCAATTTTTTTTTAAATTTTAATGTGTTGCTTCTTTTTTTTATATTTACACCATAAAGATTTCAATATAATTCTAGTAGTTATAAAAATTATTCAGAACGTAGTCAACAATAAATTATCGAATAATCCAGGAAAATGAATATTAATCTGGATATAATTTGTAACAGACTGAATTCTTTGTTATTAGGGTTAATATTAGGTTGTGTTCATACTTAATGGCATTAGGTGCTTATTATGTTTGAACATGTCTCAAAACATAATAATTGTTTTTCACTTATTATATTCTCTTCATGTTAATTTCGTGTGTGTCGTTAGTCAAGATTCTTTGAACTGTTTTTTAAACAATATGCGATAATTTGATGTAGTTTTCTATAAACAATATCAACTATAAATTTTCATGAGATGTTTTTTTTTTCAAAATGTTAATCATCTTCGAGAAATATACAAATCAACAATCAGGTAAAAAATTAACTATATGGTCATCGGATAGATGAGAAACTCCAAAATTACAAAAAGTTCGTCCTGTTACCAACCACTTTTAATTTCTTTTAAATTTTCTGGATATTTTTGCATTGAAAATTAAAAAATAAATAAATTTTATTTTTATGTCATTTCGAAAACTGAATTAATTTGGCTCAATTCAATTGTAAAAATTAAATAGTGTCGAGAAAGATTGCGAAAAATGGACTCAAGAATTAATAAAAAACTATTTTTGTATTTGAATTCCACTAAAATTTATTTTTTTAAATATTTTTTAATCAGTGGCTCTCATTAACAAAATCTCTCATTAATTGTGGCATCAAGAAAATATTGTGACAAACTATAATTTTTATAACTTCGACAATTATATTTGATTTTCTATACAACTTGTAACCATAAAAAAGCGTTTAATTGCACTGATGACATTTTTTTTTAAATCAATATTTAATTAATTTATATATACAATTTTTATATTTAATTTTAAAAGGAAAATTGAAAAACTGCGAATAATTTGGCAAAGAAAATTATAATAAATATTTTCATCCATTCTCTTATTTGATCAGGAAGACATGTGAATGGATTTTTTTTCATACAATTAAAATACTTTTATTTATTGTCGTTAAAATTAAATAATAATTGGTAAAGAAAATTCTTTTTTTTTTTCAAAAATCATTTTGTTTGGTCCAAATGAGTTACGATCTTCTTGTATTATGTTATGTGCTTTAAAATAAAATCACACAAGATTTTCAATAAAAGTTCTTTAAAAAAAGGATCCCGAATTAATATCAATGAGAAATTTAGGAATATATTATCAAATTTATCTCAATAGATTCGATATTTCGACTGCAAAGTAGTCCTCAGTATACAGGTCATTTTATGAACACTTATACCAAATTTTTTTTTCTGAGATCAATATGTTCAACCGTTACAAAGTCCGGACTAAAATTTATATATCCTGGTATATTATATACATCGGGTATGAATGGTAATTTATCGTTTGTGGGTAGCTAACAGGACTTTTCATTTTGTAAGATTAAATAAAATGATTTGTGGGCATACCTAAAAACTCGGTAGAAACATCTAGCACCCTTATTGAGACTCTCCTATATACCACTACCCGACGCCGACACAATTTAAGTTCCGCACAACTGTTTCAGCAAAATTAGAACGTGAGTTAGCGCTGGATAATTGTGTTTAAATAAATAAACTGTACTTTAACTGTGTTAAACTGGTACATTTGATTGCATTGATCATTCCGGGTATTGGAATCTCTGGCAGTAGGTGGAGCTAAATATTTCAACCTACCAGCAGTAATTACTAAGTTGTTCACCAGAGTGCGGCCATGATACTAGTTAGCCGAAGAGTACGTCACGGTGGTTGGGACACGAAACATCGACCTACTAGCTCTAGTTTATAATTTACCCAACAGACAGCATACACAAGTGCTAGGGTTCCCAATATTTATACCTATATCATTCAAAAACATATTTTCTCAATAATTTATTACGATTAGCTAGTTTTATATCGATGATGACCACTTTATAAACGAAATATTTATTGATTAAACAAAATACTTGATCTATAAATTGTCACAAATCCAAATTTTATGACTTGGTACTGTTTTATGTTGGAAGACAACAAAACTTTTTATGTTGGAAATTGTGATTATTTTTCACTGATAGGATATTGACTTCGATTAGAAACATCAACCGTAAAAATAAAAAGTAGCAGTCCCCTTAAAAATTTATATTATATTTTTCTCTGAGTATCGTGCTTTTGGCTATCTGATTTTTGCATTGAAATTATTCAAGTTCCATACATTCAATAACATATACGGCAAATTTGATAAGATATTGATTTCGTTGATCTAAAATTTAAGAGTTAAGTAGAGTATTGGCAATGTTCAGTTAATTTTCTTTTTTAACCCGACTTCAAAAAAGGAGGATGGTTCTCAATTCGTCTGTATTTTTATTTATTTATTTTTTTTTTATGTGTGTCACCTCAGAACTCCGACATTTATGAACCGATTTTGATTTTTTTTTGTTTTAAAGGGTTTGGTTTCCCATTGGTCCCATTGGCACCAAATCGCATTCTGATGAGGGGATCCCCGGAAAATCGAGGAAATTCCTCATTTTATATGTGCTAACCGATTTCTGCGAAATTTTTTTTTTTTTTGAAAAGGTATACTCATTCATAATGGGAAAATAAGAAAATTTTTTTAAAAACCGACTTCAAAAAATTTTTTTACAAAAAAAAAACCGACCCCAAAAAAAAAAAAACAAAATGCATGTAAATAAAATTGAGTTTCTGTTATAAAAAAATGCTCTTAAAATTTAAAAAAAAAAAAAAACGGGTAAAAAAAAAATGTGTAAAAAAAAATTCACTAAAAATTAGTAAGTCGTTTAGTAGGTCTACCCATATTTAGACAAATAAAACTAGTTATAGAACTTCAAAGTCACTAAAAAGCGAGAAATACACCATATTTTGACAAAATGGAAACCCGACTTCAAAAATAAAATATTCTATAACAAAAAATGCACTAAAAAGTAAAAAAATAATTGCATATTCTTGTGCCAATTTTAGTTCACCTAAGCAAAAATTTTTAAATATATATGTACAATTATTGTTATTTTTGGAGGCGGTGTCCAAAAATTATGTGAATTCCTCTATGCTGACACCGCCTCCAAAAATAACAATAATTGTACATATATATTTAAAAATTTTTGCTTAGGTGAACTAAAATTGGCACAAGAATATGCAATTATTTTTTTACTTTTTAGTGCATTTTTTGTTATAGAATATTTTATTTTTGAAGTCGGGTTTCCATTTTGTCAAAATATGGTTTATAATATAATAATATACACCAAAATTTCGAAAATATTTTAATATAATTTCGTTGTTTATTTTGGGAATGGCCGCGAATTTGAATGTACAGAATTTGAAAAACTTTACAATTTTAATTACAAGTCGAACCTATGTCATAATTGAAAATAGCCATTTAAATCAGTTATGGGAAAATACAGATGATTCAAAAGTGTCTTTATATATTATACTTGATTTATTGGACAATATACTATATTATTTGAAAAGTCATTGAAAGCATTTTGGAATTTTACCAAAGTCCGAAAACTGTCTCTAACATATTTAATATAACCTCCAATGTTTCTGATGTTAAAAAAGTTGTCCTGGAAAATTGAAGGGCGATGGGAGCTAAAGTAAAGGTGTCCAAGTAAATTTTACCAAATATAAATATAAGTTTAAAATGAACTTTATTTCTCCTGTATTTTAGCAAAGGTGTCCTAAAATGAGATAACTATTTAATGTTTTAATAATGTACCTTTTTTAATTGATAATATTTTCTCTTTTCGAGACAGTAGTGAAATGGAAAAATATCTAACAAATGAGCGCTATTCCTTGACTCCATATTCTTTTAAAATCGAATTTCATCTTTGAGGTCTTATGGTCAAATATTTTGTACCACACATGACCTCCAACCAACATTATCAATGATCAAATAAAAAATAAAATTAAGAAATTAACATTTCAGCCTATTATAGGACACTATATAATGCATATTATATAGTGTACTATATAATGCATATATAGTGTACTATAATACTATATAATGGATATTATATATCATAGTTGAATCAACTGTATTTTGTCAAATTTGAAGTAAAGTTCATAAAAAATTTAACAATATTTTGAAATCAAATTGGCACATATATTAAAAATATGAATTAATAAAAGAAGTACAATCTTTTTTTAAAAAAAAAAAACAAAGTAAAAATATTTTACTCAAAAAAATAATCTCCAAAAATATCAAATCACAAATAAAATTGGCACACATTTTAAAAATAAATGGTTTTTTTCTTTAAAAATTAAAACAGTCTTAAAGAATTTTTGACACAAAACTTTCAAAACAATAAAGCATTTTATTTACATTTTTTTGTAAAATTTAAAATTCACTAATAATAGTTACCTACACAACATTTTTTTTTCGAGTAGAATTCTTGGTAATAGTTTTTTTGTAATATGCGAATTTAGCAATAATGGAATGTCTTTGAAATAGGGAACCTTACTGACAATTTTTGCCGCCAATGTAATCTGTATTTTTAGATTCAGTCGATTTGGAATCAAAACTTGAGTTTATTCTACGGGAAGATTATGTTACTCGTTGCTAATTTGGTTGCGTAATTTTCAGACTGATGATGACTGCTATCTAGTCGAAATACATATTTATACAAATTTTGAAATTTAATTTTAGAATCCTATCCACCTTTTATCTTAGCATAATTATGTTCATTACAATTCAGATTTTCTATGGACTTGAGTGGATATATTTTGTTGTTTGCCAAGGGAAGTTCAAATATAAAATTTAAATATAATAATTGATTTGTACAGCATCTATTTGATATTCGAAAAAAATGTTTAGATCAAAAGTTATTAATAATTTTAAAATAAATATCTTTTATTCGAAATTTTTTTTCGAAAACCAATTGGATATTAAAATTCAAAGGTATAAAAGTCAGAAATCTCGAATCTCAATTTCTATCAAAACGTTTTGTAAAGTGTTTAATTTTAAAGATTTCTAGTGCATGTACAACCTAAACCCTTGTTTACACGTGAAAGTTTTCAATCGCAATAAAAATAATTGTAAAATATAACAAAAATTGCTTTGCTGTTCACACAATGAAATTCAGTTGAAAGTTATTAATCGCATGTTTTTTAACGGCTATAACTTACCGTTAAAAGACTTAATTATTAAACAAGAACTCCCTTCTTGTTTAATATTTCTTTCTTTGTCGACCGCGTCAGTCACATGGTCAAAGAAAATACTTTACTTATAAAGTTATATATAACATTGCATGTAAATTTGCTTCAAATAGAATCCTTGACTATTTTGTTATTTTATAACTAAAAACTTACTTTAAAAAATAATACTGCGCTTGCTCAGTAAAACAATCGAGTGAAAACTAGCATCAAAACACCCTAATACATTATATATACTTGAATTTATGTTGCATATAATTCGAATTCTAGTACTATTTTTTTAATTATTTTACTTTGTTTGACAATTATTTTCACACATATGCTCAAGTTTTTTAACTACAGATTACAGAACAACACTCGCTTCATCAGATGTTTGTTAACGTAAACCCTCGAACGCTTACGCTTACGAAAACAAAATAGTATATGTTTGCGCAAACGTCAGCGATATCTGATTACTGATTGATACTGTTGTTTCTATTACGTTAACAAACATTTGGTGAAACAAACATATGATCCCATCAGAGTTTGCCTTCGCGCAAGGTTCCCTGTTAAATCAATTTGTTTTTTTGAAATTATTTTTTAAAACTATTTTGTATATTTGTTTATTGTAAATGTTATTACAAAATTCTATTCTTTCATTTTGATTGATGATGTTTCTATATACACGTGCAAAAAAATTGTTTTTTTTCAGGGACGGGGGGTGGGTGTTGGAGGATAGGGGTATTATATAAAATAATACGTTACATTAAACATATGTTTACAAGGTTATAATTATTTTATAATTTATTACAAAATTGCAAGTGAAATGAATTTTGAAGCTACTAAAAAAGAAGGTTAATATATGGTCTAAACGGCTGGATCGACAAATTAGATAGATAGTATATTTGTATTGACCTATTTTGTCCTCGGGTCAAATATTTAAGAAATCCAACTGAAGTTTCGGATATTTGCCGCAGGTGTATTGAATAAACAAAAGTAGGATATTTTATTTAATCACTGGGGTTTTTTTAACAGGAGGGTAAAAGTAGATAGTTGCAATTAACAGCTAGTGTAGATGTGAGTATTTGAAAAAATCTATGCGGGGTCTATCGATTGTATCATAAGTAAATGAGAGAAATAAAGATATAACTAAACGATAGTTTGAATGCTTGGGGAAAGTGCTTTTTAAGAGTATTGTCAATAATTTTACAATATTTAATAATCTACACACGCGATGACTTTTGATGAAAATCAGATGTCAGCCTTTGCATTTAATTTTATATAATTTTGTTAAGAGACTAAAGGCTCTCGCTGCAGTCAAATTTTTGAACAGTCGCTTTTACCAGCCAGTTTCGTCTGCCTAATGTCTTTTGACTATTGTCAGTCGTGTCTATAAAACACGCTTGACTTCTGCAAAAAGTGGCCGTATACTAGAAAAGTAGAAACAACTACATATATTTTGAAATAAGTGTAGATTGTGTTTCAATACATTGAACGAGAGATGGGCTGCGATTTTAATTTGATAAATAATTGATAAAAGTAGTCGATTCAAAAGTTTACATAACATTAATGTTAATAAGATTTGAAAACAATTAAGTAAAATTATATCAGATTTGTATAATGTAGTTTAAATACAAATTCATAGTAAATATTGGTATTTATATTTAAATACCAATTCCTGCCATCTGTCGACAATGTATTGAAACACAAATCTACATTTTCTACATGTGCTCCTTTATTTGATATATGTTTCTTGCTACTGCAGTGATTCCACAGCCAGAGATTCTTGGCTACCTAGTGCACGCTCTCCAATATTTTTCATATCCCGGTTTGGTTTTCTAGTGTGCGGGAACAATAAGACAAAAAAATTGTAATTTAATATGGCTAAAAAATTTTTAACAATACAAATTTCGAATTGTTTAGGCCCACTACAATAAATTCATTTTGCAATTTTGTAATTAATGTAATTAGATAGGTTTTTTTTTTCATTTTCCATAATTGAAATTGTAATTCGAATATCACATTTTAATTTATTGAGTATATATTTTTTTTTTTGAGAATTGTAATAAATAATAAAATTTTTTTTTTTTTTTGTATTACAATTTTTCTTTTTTTTAACATATTTTCTATCTAATATAGTAAACCTTGATAATTTTTTTTTGAGTTAATCAATTAATTAATAATATTAATTAATATTAACTGAAATGATTCTTGTTTTGTATTTGTTTTCTCTTAAATATTCCTTAATGTTTATTGTGACTTACAATATCACATAATATTGTAAAAGTGTTTTTTTCATTTGTTTTTGGAAGCAAAATATGGAAGTATTTATAATTGTAAATTAATTAATTGATATTAATTTTTTTATTTTTAAATTAATTTGATATTGGAAGGACGAATTTAGATAAATTAAATAAAGAATTTAAGATATTTTTTCAAACAATTAAAAATAAAATTCCGTCATATTTTTTTGGGTTTTCGAAACATAAAAACGCTACAAATGACTTACACAAAAGTATATTTTAAACAATAACCCCAAAACTTCAATACGGACCTCCAACCATTACAATCCGATTATATTAAGGGGGTACAAAATTTTTCGCATCCTCTTTTGCCCCTAGGTTGATCGCTTCCGATTAGTTGGCCAAGAAATTTTTACCATCTAGACCCTACCCTCAAGCCACCTACTAATTTTTAACCCATTTGGTCGGCCATTTTTTGTCGTCCAGTATGCTCCTAAATTGTTGAATCTAATGGGTTAAAAATTTGTAAGTAGCCTGAGAATAGAGCTTAGATGGTCTATTAAATCGGTTTGATAGTTTCTGAACAAGCTTTAGACGGCGGACCGACGGAATTTTTTTGGTTAGTTTTTCGGATTCTACACCATTTTACACCAATTGGATTTAGATCAACTCATTAGAAATCAGCACAAAAATTTTAAAAGAAAGACGCCTTTAATGGAGTTGATACAAATAAAAAGAAAAGTCATCCATAAGATCTGATTTGGATGCAATTTTATATCAAAACTTTTATACTTTTCTGGGTCGTAGTACCGCAACAATAATCACTCTAATTAAACTAATAAAGACAAACCAATTATTTTGGCACAATTTTTTTCGAAATATCTTTAATTCTTTATGGAAGAATTCTTTAAACTGGAAGAATTAGTATATGGAAGAATTAAGCAATAACTTATTATAATAATTTTCTGGTTTTTTTCGGAAGACCAAAAACGAGAAACTTGAAAAATAGGAAAAAAATATTCTGGCATAACACACAGATCGTTCAAGAATATTTTTCAATGAAAATTAAACCTGTCATTAAAAATACGTCATAGGCGAAACCATGAACTATACGCCTCTGGTGCTTAAATGATGTAACTAGAGAAAATCATCTTATTTATTGTGCATACTCATGAGTCGACTTTAGATGTTCAACAAAAGCTAAACATGAAAACATATTTTTCAAAAGATTGAGCCAGTCAAATTTTATCGTTCAAGTGATGAGTCATCGGTGATTTACTTTCAAGTTAAAACATTACTTGAAACCGATCACGTGTGTTTTTTGTTAGTGTTTCCTTCTCTGTTTATTATTTTTAGTTATTCTTTTAGCATACATCCGACGCGATTTCAACTGACAATGAGTGGATCATTTTCTATTGCACCGTGTGAACAAAAACTAATTCAAGTCGTCTTAAATTTTTATTTATCAACTAAAGTTGACTCGTGAGAATGCACATTTATGATCACCATTGATTTGATTAGTCGTCAATATTACTCAAATTTGAATACATGTTAATTTGACAAGAATCATCTATAACTAGGACAACTTACTCTAGTTTGTTTCTTAGTCACGCTGGCGCTGCCATCTAAAAATGTTTCACCTACAACTCAAAGTTTTACTATATCGTAAACATTTCTCCAAATATAATATTAATATTTACACATTATGAAATATTCGAATTGGTAATATTTTGTATATTAGTTTTGTTTTTAATATTATATTTTTTATTTTATTCGAGTTATAAAAACTGGTTCTTGTTTTTCATTTCGAAAAAATTGTATTCGTAAATATCTAAGGTGTTTCTTTCACCAATTTATTATCACAAATAAGATTAAATATATATCGAACATTTTATAGCCTGCCTATATATTTAAATCTATTAAAATCCTAGCTGGTTTCAATTTAAATTTATTTTTAAATCGAAAAACGCAAAATTTTAAGCAACTGTTTTCTCTAAAAAATAATAAAAAAACTTTTTTTTTTTACATTTCTGAAATTTCTTATATAGTAAAATTTTTCAACATTTATTTCAAGTAGTAATTTTTTTAAAGAGATTTTGATAGCATCACCAAACGGGGCCTCCATCTAACATGCCCAATATTTCGTCTTAAAAGTTAGAGATATAATTGATTTTGGTTTATTATCGAGTAACTTCGATGATTAGCGATTTGAATCGTATTTATTCGGATTTATTCGATTGGAATCGATTATTTTCGTCATTTGAAGATTGCTGATTTCAATCGAATAAGAATTTATTTTTATTCGGGTTTATTCAATTCGAATCGGTAATCTTTTATAATAAACCAAAATCACTAGATCATTGCAAACAAAATTTAAACAAACTTAATCGTTGATGAATAGAAATTCGTTTGTTTGTTCAAATATTGTTTGCTATTTTGTTGTCTATTGTTTACAAAACTGAAATAGATTTCTTTTTTAATCAATCACTTTTTTAATTTCGTAATAAATTTTTTATAAATTTGTTTTCTTTTTAAATAGTTGCTCAAAACATTTTTTTTAAAGTTATTTTTATTTTAAAGTATTCCAAATAATGATTTTTTTGTTTGTTTATATCTAATTCAAAATTTAGAATTGTCGAAGATTTAAGAAAATCACGAATCTCAGCGCTAGTTTTTTTTTGAGGTTATATGATGAAAACTCTTTCTAATAAATTTTATAAAATATTAATTAAAAAAATCAAATTTTTTTATTAAGTCTATGAATTATATTCAAGTTGCAATTAAAAATTT
Source organism: Nineta flava (assembly GCA_963920215.1). Classification (NCBI taxonomy): domain Eukaryota; kingdom Metazoa; phylum Arthropoda; class Insecta; order Neuroptera; family Chrysopidae; genus Nineta; species Nineta flava. The sequence goes on from OY986042.1 coordinate 36,767,679, forward strand.
TTGTAAGCAAATTTGAATGATTGCATATTTCTTAGTTTTGGACATAGATTCTTCAACAAATTTGTTTCACTATGCGAATAGGTTTTTTAGTTTCACCAACCCTCAATTCAATTCATTTTCCTTTCAAAATATCTAATCATAATTTATAAGGTATTGATCACTTTTTAAAATTTATCTTAAAATTTTTGTCTAATAGTACTATAATTTATCGATATTTTTATTTTGATGTAATAAAATTGATATGAAATAGCCCTTTAAAAGATCAAATACTTCAATTTCAATAGTATTCAATATTTCAAATTCATGAATAGAACGTTATCTGCCATGATGTGACGTCCTGTTGTTTAAATTAGTTAGTGTTAGTTAGTGTTTTTTCAAGTGAGGTCAACCGTTTCACAAATAAATGACAGAAAAAGAGTAAAAATGATGTGATTTAAATGTAAATAAATGTCTGTGACTGTTAATTTTTAAAAAAAATTAATTTTACGATATATTTACGCATTGTATGGATATTGTTTTGACAATCATTTGAGGTGACATTAGCTGGGAATAACATCAAAGGAGTTATCATTTCATATTTTCTCTTAAGCTTTACTTACGAATGTTCTGGATTTCTGGAACAAAACTTCTGGGCAAAGACAGCTCTTTTTAGATCACTCGTCGGAGAGGAATAAGATCATCCTGTCACTTAGAACACAAGATCTTAAGATTATTACCGAACTTATGTCTGGACACTATCCATATCATCTCAAGAATATCAGCAAAGTCGAGAGTGATACGTGAATTTCTGTGCAACTGCGAGACTGTCGCCCTGAAAAGGCTGAAAGGTTTCCCTTACCAAATGGAATGAGGCATCTTAATTCAGATAAAATTGTGATTTTCATGAAGAACCTGGGCCTGATTTGATAATTTTAATACAGGAGGGAAATATCATAATAGATCTTCTAGTGACAGGAGGCCTTGCCTCGTAGTCCCAACAATCTAATTTAATCTACTTACGAACGCAAATATAATATACAAACTTGGAAGGGTTCCTTATCGACCGTGTAGACTTAAAAGTGCGACCTGCCCGGACTGTAACGGGGTGGATAATACACCCTTCTATCTTCTGACAGAATGGCTAGACTTCGGCTCGACCGAAATGGGAAATCAGAGGCCCCCTCCATTAATACTACTACTGCCGACCAATAACTTTTCCTTATACGAGATCTGTCTGAAAAGTATTCGACCTGCTTTTATATCTTTGCACCAGAGTATTCGAGCGACCTCTGCGAGACATGAACGTCAACAGTAAAGCCTCACGAACTTATCGATTGCTCGCCGACACCTACAGGGCGTATAGTTCATGCGCAGTTTTGCTTCAAACTTGGAAAACTAGTTCGGAAACTATTCAAATGATGCAGGAGGCCTTTGGGGATGAGTGTATGGGCAAAACACAAATAAAAGAGTAGTATAATCGTTTCAAAAGTGGCCGCACCTCTGTTGATAGTGATCCTCGTTCTGATAGTGATCCTCGCGATTGAAGAAGATCGACGTTTGACTGTGCGCGAATTAGAAGATGATCTTGGAATACTAAAAACTACAATTTGGGAAATTTTAACCTCAAATTTAAAAAGTGGGAGCGGTGGAAAATCTCACCGAATCTTGTGCAGTCGTTTTTAACTAAACACAATATCGCACTGCTTCGCCAACCTATTTAATTTGAAAAAACCGCTCAAAGGACACCGGTTCGACGACAAAAGGCGGTTGAAGATAATGCGACGAGGGCACTCAAGGCTATTCGAAAAACTGTCTTCCAGGACTGCTTTGGAAAGTGAAAACACCGCTGGGAGCGTGTTATTCAATCAAATGGGGACTACTTTGAAGGATACCACTCGCTCGATGACGAAAAATAACGCCAGCGCAGAGATATGAAGGTAGGTCGGATACTTTTCGGACAGACCTCGTATGTACAAAGTATTCCACAAACAGGAAATCACATCATGAAGCACACGACAACTCAAACAATTTACATCTTTGTGACAAATACCCAATACTACAATTAAAAATATAAAAATAGATCTACTTACAACAATGCGATATATAGTTCACAGACTTATAAAACAATTAAAACAATTTTTTTTTGGCAACAAATTTTTAGAGTATATGATTGTGTCGTATACTTCAATAATGTAATGAATTTAAAATTCATTTTTTTCATTATTATATCTACATAAATTAATTAAAAACAGATGAGAAAAAACATTAATAATTTGTTTTCAATTAATAAATTCGATTATAACCACCCAAAAAGTTTAATAAATTTTTTTTATGTATATATTTTATATGATTGCATTTAATTTTATTGAATCTTTTTTGCCAATTTTGTATTAACCATATTCGATCAAAATCTTTATTAATTTAGCCGGTTCCACAAGATTTGTGTGTATAATTTTTAAAATAAAAAACACTAATCTCTTACACAATTTTATGAAGAATCTTTGTAGACATTTCGTCTTTTTGTCAGCTTATTTGTTTCTGGTTCCAAGATTCTGAAAATCTATTGTATTTTTCAGTCTAGTGCTTGCTTCAATGTCTTAGTTCAGGGCACCATATTCTATCCCGGTTCTTTTAATAAATATACTCATAGAATCTAGAGTATGTCTATTAGTTAGATTAGAATATGCCCTAAAGCTTTCTCCACATTCCCATATCTGCGGCCGTTCACATTTCCTACCGTTACATCTGGGTGTCAAAGCTGCCAAAAAATTGCTCATTTGCCTCAACTTTGAAAGGTTTTTTAATAGAATTCCCCTTTCAGTTTCGCTATCCTTGCTGAATTTTACCGGTAAGCTTAAGAGGGTTTTTTCCATTGATGTCATTTACCTTGCCAGGTTCTCCGCTAACTATCAATTGCTCAACTTATTGGAGTGTACGAGATATTTAAAAAATATTTGAAATGATCTTCTTCCTGCCTACGTGAAAATTTAGATAACAATTCAATTAATGTTGGGATCAATTTGTTACTTCTTTAAATTTCTATGACAAACAAAAACACTCGACCACAAATACGAAATTTCTATGAGAGATGTCTAGTTAAACCGTAGAATTTTAATTTAAGGAGCTTTTACCTGAAACATTTTTTCGAAAACCGAATGAATACCGCACTAATAAAATATCAATAATAAAATATTGAAAAAAGAACGCTACTTTTGTGACCCTTATGTTTATATATTGTACTAAATATACTAACCTCCATGTATAGAGGGTCAGTGAATCATGACCAATTAACGACGTAACTCCTTTTTAGAGAGATTTTAAAGTTTTTTATCAATGAAATACATAAATGAATCTAGAGCACGGTAGTGCTCATTGCCGAGTTTAAGGGACACATTTGGATTAAATTTTAAAATAAAATTGTGCGTATACCCAATTGTTAATTCAGTTGTTTCTTCGTACAAACATTGTGGAACCGGCTGAATAAAAGTATAAACTTTAATAATCTGTAACCCATCATATCCATAACAAATATTTTTTTTAATTATCGCAACATATAAAATATTTTAATAGTTTTCTGTTTTTGTAATTTTTAAAATCAGACAAATTTAAATAAATCATTTAAAAAATCAACATATTAATTAAATACTGGGTATATCATTTTTTGTTTGTTTGCATATTAATTATTCCTTGAACAATCTGCCAATAGAAAAATACAATAAATTTTTTGTTTTTTAATAATTCGAATGACTTTTTGTTAAAAAGTCTAAAAATGATTGTGTATTTAGTATTTTTTTTATTTAATATTTACGCTGAGTTCAATTTGTTTAACAAATATATTTTATTAGACTATTTAATAGTCACATATATATTAATTCTTTTTTATTATATTTTTTTTTTAATTATTTTGTATTAATTAATTAGTTTTAATTTTTAAATATTTTTTTTAATTTTTTATTTAACAGAACTTTTATGTAAAATGTTGTTTTGTTTTGTGTTGGATGTCTTAAGGCTTTAAATTTTTTCTTTTAAAATAACATTATAGCACTTTTGAAACAAGAATGTGTAAACCTTTTTAAGTTTTCGAATCGTTTTTTTATATTAATTTATTAAATTCATTTGTTCTTAATTTACCCGTAAATTAATTAAAAAATGTTTCTTTGATTTGGCTTTGTTTTTTCGATTTTTTGTTTGTTTAAATTACCTAAAAAATAATACACGAAGACGATATGATTTCTTTTTTTGTTTTAAATTGAAGCTCTGTGTACTGGTGGTGGAAATTCGGGCTGTGAAACTCTGCTATCTACATTACGTATACCACTTGAACTTGGACGAAGTTCCTTCAGAGGTAGCAAATGATGTATTCGAAGTGAGGAGGATCTGTAAATTATAGAAAAAAAACACTGCAAATAATTTACACAAGAGTTTATTTTCAGGGATGGGTAAAAAACCTTCTTGAATATATTTCAAATGAAATGATGGTGAAATGCTCTTTACATTTAAAATGCTAAATGTAAATGGTTTATAGGAATGTATTTCAAATGCGAAATAGAAAATATATCTGCGAATTGAACCCAAGACTTCTGGCATTCCAGATCAGTAGTCTGCCAACTGAGCTACCCAGATGTTATAGTGGAACGTGTATAATTTATCATTATCTGATGTACAATCTGTGTTCTTAATCAATCGTGCAGCGTTGCCTAACAGCCCCGTATCTAAGGGGGGGGGGCAGACCAAGGCACCCGCCCTGGGTGGCAGTTTCAGAGGGTACCAAATTCATACGCTTGAAAAACTCGTTTTACTGGGTGCACTCAGAAAGGCGTTGGCGTGCATTGTAGTGCTTAGCATAGTAGGGCGTTAGCAGCAGCTTTGCGCAAAATTTTAAACTAAACTTTTAAAACGTTTCTAAAATTATTTGAGTGTCTAAAATTACGTCGATTACTTTCCAAAACATGACTTGCAAGAAGCCTTTCCCAATATTAGTCTAGCTTTAAGGATATACTGCACATTACCGATGGCATCTTGCGAGCGAAGTTTCAACAAGCTAAAATAAGTAAAGCCTACCGACGTTCAACAATGAATCTGAAACGTCTAACTGGCCTCGCGATCCTATCCATCGACAATAAAACTCCCTATGAGACTTTGATGAAATTATAGACTCATCCGCGGAAAGAAAAGCTTGACGTGTAAAGCTGTAGTAAATAAACAGTGCAAATTTATTTAATGGTTTTTATTCTCCCAGTCAAAAAATTCACACCCAATATATTTGTTTCGTGAGTTTTTTTTAAATCATCTCAAATGCTGGAGGGAATGTCAATGTCAATTGTTTGCCCCGGTTCGGAAAAATCATAGATCCGGGGCTGTTACCTAATATTCACGTTTACAACAGTTAATAAGTATAATTTTAAATATGCGTTACGGTTAAAGCCATCAGTGTTTTCTTACCCGTCCCCAATCACAAAATTTTGAATTTAGTCGAGAAATAACAAAAATTCCAAACGCGTTTCATTTAAAAAAAAAACAACAATTTACCTCCGCCTGGGACGCGTTCTCCAACAACCACAATAATGGCATGAACAAATTGATGCAGCATCCTGTGATATTGAATCCATGCTACAATGATTTCCAAAACTCGTCAATTGACCTAATTGTCCACTTAGTATGGAACCATTAGCCGTTATAACATCACCCTCTAATCGAACTGCTCCTTGTAAAGCCTATAGAATTTATCATTAAAATTTCATTCAAAATTTCTATTTTTGGATATATTTCGATTACCAGAAGTAAATAAATTATTTACCTGCATCGCTTGTGCTTCATCTCTGCGTTCATCTTCCGTATTCATTGTAACAAATCGTAGTACTAGTAAATTAAGGGATGCGGCTACTATGGCTAGTCCAAATAATATAAATACAAGGGCAAACATAACATATTCTGGCTTTTCATTTAAGGCATTATCCTTTTGTAAAGCTACCATATCTCCAAAACCTAAATAAAATAAAATACGTTTAAATAAACTTAAAATGTCTAAAAACTAAATACGGTTCACTGTTTAGATTTATCAATTTACATTAAACGTGTGAAAAAGATAATACAACCAATAGAATTCGAATTATGGACCTTTATCTATCTGGAACGATATAAATTAAAAGGTGATTGCTATTAATCCTATTCATATGTATACTTAATTTACTTGGGAAAACCCTCACACGACTATTTCATAAGTTAACTGGCAGGACCCGCCACAGCTTTGCCCGCGAAAATTTCAATTGCAAAGACGTTATATTACTCTGAAACACGTGTTTATTTATTTTTTATTAATAGCCTTGAATGATTGATTGATTCGTCTTGGAGTCTAAAAGTATTGCACTTCAACTTTATGGTCCATTGTGCTCCCCCATCTACCTCAGTCCGACGAGATTCGCTCCTCCCATATGTTGGCAATAGGTTGGAGCTTGCTTATCAGGTCCTCCCGAAGGTTCATATATTCGGGGTGAGATGCACCGAATATCCTGTATCTGCTGTAACCTAGAGGTTCGCAGTCAAAGATAATGTGGCTGAATGTTTCTTCCCCCTCGCCGCACAATCTGCACATAATGGAGCCGTTATGGAGCCCCATTGTGTGCAGATGCTTCTGCAGAGGGTATTGCCCGGTAATGAATCCGGTAAACCTTCGGCAGTTGCATCCTGTTCAGCCTCAGTGCAGCGAGAGATAGCCTTTTTGTTGCACTCTGAAGCAATACCTTCCCGAGCTCTTTCCGCGGTACTTTTTCTCAGTGATTACGGTGTTATATAGCATTTGACCACTGGTTGATCACCTGTTTACATGCAGTCCTTGGAATTCCTAAGATAAACTCTGAGCCAATGAAGGATATTCCAACTCCCTTCTTTGTTACGGTATCTGCTTTTTCGTTTCCTTCGAAACCACTGTGACCCGGCACCCAGATCGATTTAACATTGTTCCGTTTTGCTAGTTTCAGAAGTACCTCCAGACAATCCTTGGCTACCCTTGAGGTAACCTCAGTTCCAGGCAAGGATTTTAAAGCAGCTTGACTGTCCGAAAGAATACATACGTTCTGGTTTATGTAACCCTTACGTAGGTTCTCACGGACGCAAGCCAGTATGGTGTGGACTTTTGCTTGAAAGACCGTGGCATATTTCCCCAAGTTGAGGCTTATGTTTGCATTAGGTCTCTCACCGTAGATTCCCGCCCCGGTCCCTTCTTCAGTTTTGGATCCGTCTGTATACCAGACGTTATATAACTCTGAAACACATGTTTATTTATTTTTTATTAATAGCCTTTATAGTATCTCTTTAAAAATAAAGCGGAACCTCAATACAAACTCTCATCTTCTATATGCATATTTATCTCGACTCGCTTATAACGAATGACGGAAAATATATCGGAGAAGTAAGAAGAAGAATATATAGCTATTGCGAAATCAGTGTTTATTAAACTAAAGCAAAAACTTCTTCAAACTTGTATTTGGTCAGTGCGCACCTATGGTTGTGAATGTTATAAGAGCAAGGCTCTAATTCAATCTCTAGAAGCATGTGAATAATGGTTTTGGAGAAGAATACTTAAAATAAAGTGGGACGATTTTGTCAATAAGGATAAGGTGTGGAAAAGAGTCGGACCTAAATTAAATTAAAAAATAAAATTTATAAAAGTCAATTAGAATCGTACGAATTAGAATCGTAAGTGCTGTTGGAAAACCTGGAAGGTAACAAAAGAGAGAGGGAGAAAAAGGACAACATTTCTACATAACCTACCTACAAATACCATCAACTGAAAATATCATACACCTGACATTCGATTGAAAGAGATGGAAGTGTTTGTTGGTCACCATCATCATCAATCTCCTATAACTAACCCTAACAGGTTAATTTTCTAAAACGCTGAAAGGTGTATTTCTTTATTTGTTATTAATAACCTAAATATCAATTTTCATGTTTCTAACTTGAAAAACGGGACCTCCAATACAAACTTTCACCGCCTATTTCACCCTCCTAGGGGTTGATTTTAAAAAAGGGGTATTTCTTTATTTATTATTACATATAATTATTAATTATTTCAATCCACGCGTAACATGTCCGTTCGTATAGCTGAATATTATTCTAATTTCTACAGTTTTTCAATGTTTACGCATGAACCTTAAATATTTCAGGAATAGAAGGTACTTACTTTCTGAAAAGTCCTCTACCTGCCAATGAGAGTCCCATCAAAATCGGTTCTGCCGTTTCGGAGATTAGGCTTAGGCTGGTAAAATAAATAGACAGACAGGCAGACAAAAATTTAAAAAAAAAAAACGCGTGTTTAAATATTTTGTAACGTGCAAATAACCATATGAACTTAAGAAAAGAGAAATTTTATTGTGAACTTAGTATATCTAAAGGGCACAGTCTCGTGTTTATGAAGGTCTATGGTACGAATTCTATTGGTTATATTAATTCTATTGACTAAATTCCAATTTCAAACTTACCTATCGTTGTAAGTGTAATAAAGCAATAGTATACACTATCAAAATAGCTCCATCCCTCAAATTTTGAAAATGCAGCTGCACCGCCAGCCATTGTGAGTGAACTTAATGTAGTTACCACAAATATTAAATCTACTTCGGTTGCTGCAGTTTCTTTACAATTTAACGATTCCTTTACCGAACGAATTACAACACTGAAAATTAAAGAAAAAGAAAAAACAAATAAATTTAATCGCAATCAAGTTAAATTTCTAATAAGAGAACAAGGCAAGGGAACAGGGAAAAACAATTGAGTGGTTTATTAAATTTAAATACATTTTAGTTCTTCGATTTTGCACAGTCGAAGAAAATAAATTGTGTGCAACACTATTGCTCTCGTAACAGAAATTTAAACTACATTGTCTGTTATATGTATGGACACACTGGGTCATAATCGACACTTTGTTTAGCTCTAAATTATGGGATAAAAACAAAATTACGTGTTTCTCTTATCAGTAAATTGGTAGATTACAAGGAATATTTAATTGTACCCTAATGTGCTACTAGTGAAAGGACAAGACTGCCTTAAATAAAAGTTAGAGATCTCTTGCTGGATAGTGCGTTAATCATCATAGACACTAACATGCATTTCCTTATGTTGCACCCACAGAGAAGATGGATATACGTTGGACTCACTGGATCTTAATCGTTTGTTTGTTTAGTAGTAAATTATAAGAGAGTTACTCGTGTAAGACTAAATAAAATTCAGAGATTTCGAACTGGATATTTTGTTAAGCACCCCAGACACTAACAAATCGAGAAATGTACTTTGAATCAATCCTTAAATTTATCACTTCCTCGCTTCCCTGTTTTTTTTGAATTCCACCATAACTAGTGAGTTTTCTTCTCCATTCACGTAACCTCTTATCAACACAGTGCCTGAATATGGCTTACTAATCACAAGTTGATCAGTTAAATAGGGTTGCTTAATTTAAGAAGTTACCTCAGAAACGGAAGTAAAACTCCATTATTCGAACCACAAGTTGATAACTCTTGCCTGTGTCTATCATTTTAGTGGCCCTAAGCAATCAACTATACACTACCGCCGCAAGTGATAAAAAGCCTCTTACCTGCTTAATCTATTTACACGTTCACCAATACTTTGAAACATAACCAATCCTAGTGGTATACCAACCATTGCATACACCATTGTAAATAATTTACCACCAACAGTACTGGGAGTTGAATGGCCATAACCAATTGTCGTGAGTACAGTTGTTGCGTAATAAAAAGCACCAGTAAATTTCCACTGTTGACCTGCTTTATGAGGTTCAGTTTTTAGTACAATTGTTTCCATGATACGAAAATCTTCAGCGCTGATATTATATTTTCGAATTACTTTTTCTTCGATAGCTATAATTTGAAGAAAAAAAACATATTCATATTACAGTGATACTCTCAAGTATCTACGGGCCAAATCTAAGGCTAAGGGGTTCATTTACATAGATGCATAGATTCTTGAAAATCTACGTAATCTGCTCTGTTCAGGACTACTCCGTCCATAGGGTGCACTTAACTCTTTGCACAAACAAGCCTTATAACATACGGAAATTGTAAAAAAAAATTGCATATACCTGTCCAGTGTGGCACTTTGTGTCTCACCATTCAGTTTTCAAAAAAAGTCTTAGAATACAAGTTGTTCACTGTAAAAATACTAACAACTTTTATTCGAAACATTTTTTCGAAAAATGCTTTACTTGCCATTATACAAGCATAAAATTTAGATCTTAGTTCAGCCCTGAGTTAATTTTCCCACACACAAAAATTTAAATTACATATCCTGGTTTTATTAAAAATTTGGCAAATGGTCAAACAAAATAATATTTATTGTTTTCAATAACATTGATCAATTTTAATTCGGGCAAAATTTAATCAAGTGACTTCGGTTAATACGCGTCAAGTATTGATATACTTAGCGCGTCCGGAACGGTATAAACTTTGTATATGCTTCTGCGTTAATTAATTTGTTCCAGATTGTAGATGAAGTATTCTGGATCATAAATCCGTAGTATTTTGACTATAAAGTAACCGATAATAAAGCGAATCTGAGATCGATTGACATCAAGTAAGAGCTTCTGTCGAAAGACCGCTATATACATATCGGATACTGATGGTACCGAGAAATTAGACGCACCGGTTGCTTCCTAATCGCTAAATACGCTGTGCGAGGCAATTTAACAATCAGAAATGTTAAAAATTAAAATTATATTATGGAAGAATTTAACTAAATGAACCTTGTAAAGCTTCTCGATGTTTTTTCTCTGTATCACTTTCAAGTGCATCAAAAACAGCTGCTCCAATTAATAAATATGTGAATGTGCACACAATCAGGGATAGCGTGCGAACGTTTTGCTTCTTCATTCTTTAGCGGGCCTCATAATGGCGCCCGCTGTTGCGCGGTCCGCTACCTTTCGGCCTGAAGAATGCCTTTTGCATGTTCCATGTACATGGTACCTAGAAATCAAAATACATAAACATTCAATGTGTCAGATATTCAAAGGACTACTAATATTGTTAATCTTATATATCCGATTACATCAAATTTTTCTCTATAGTATATACAATAGCGTATAACAAGTTGCCTATATTACAAAAAAAATTAAATATAACTTTAATAAACAGAATTAATTTAAATGAACTTTTCCGTTAAAATTCCTTTGAATAACAAAGGGAATCATTAATATTTTTGAATATCAATTAATATAGAGGCTATAAATATATCCGCATTTATCGGTGATTTAAGACATTTACAATAGGTTATCTAAAAATATACTTCTACAAATATCCATTCCAATTTTCTTTATAAATGTTTTAATAATTGGAAAATCAATGAAAATATTAATTAATACAGAATTTTCAAAATTTTATTTCCAAATTATTATTTTACTTACTGTAGCCAATAGAAATTAAATTAAATAAAATTTACAAAATAAATACAATTTCAAAATAAATACAAAATAAAAATTTAGATCATTTCAATAATAATTTTTAATATCAAATTAATAAGATACTCATTAACAGAAAAATAATTATTAAGTACTTACTGCAGCAAAATTATAATGTGGTAAAGCACAGAGCTTTACCGCAAATCAAATTGATATAATAATTAAAAATATTAAATAAAATAATTTTGATGTCGTTTTTTATTTTTTTTTAATAAAAAAAATAAAATTTTTAAAATAAAATTTTGTTAAAAATTTTTTTTGTATAATTTCAATAAACTATGGATTATGGCACTCCGTACGGTTTATTAATATATTTCAGTACCATGATTATGAATAGTTAACATAAATTTTTAGTAAAATTTTTTTTCTTTTTGTTAGTATATACGGTTTTGCTCCAAAACTATTTCAAATTTCTCATATTATACATCTCTCTGCTGCAAGTTATTAACACGCTGTCTTATCGACGATCGATAACGACGTCGCAGTGACGTCATACTATATTTTATACGCTAACGTTGGTGAATTGTTAAGTAAGCAATCGTCAATGTACATTTTTTATTTGGTATTATTTTGTTAGATGGCGTTAATAAAAAAAATTTTATTATTAATTACCCCTAAAATTTATGCATTCATGAACATTTTTTATGATAGCTTAACGCTTCAAAAATTTTACTGTTTGGTGTATTAAACAGGGAGGGAGGGTGATTTACCAATAAAATACTCCAGAGTTTCTCTAAGAACTAATTATTCGTCTTGACTTCCTTCCTAAACTTTCGTCTAATCATTTGAAGGGTTATGAAAGAAGGGTAAAAGGAGATAGGAAATTTGGTTCGTTAACGAATCGAAAACCACAATTAAGGGCATTACGGGATGTATAAATTAGAGTAGTTATAACTGCTAGCAGGCAATCTCTCTGAGCGGGTTAAAATTCCATACACTTGCCTGTAAAAAAAATTCAATCAAACTGAATCTAAAAGTGAAAATAACAACTGAGTTAATTGCTTAAATATCCTGTATATACTGAATTTATGAAAAAAGTTTATAACAAAAGTTCTTTATTTAAAAAAAAAAAGAACTTTATTTTTCTGTGAATTTTTTTTCTATTTCTGACGGTTTCAAAGATAATTTTGCCCATTTTGCCTAAACAAACAAAAATTCAGTTCGTTATTCGTTTTTGAGTTATTGTGTTGACAGACGGACAACCGTTACAAAATCGGAAATAAACTTAATATACCCTGGTATATACAGGGTGAGTTATTTTAATTCATCCAGTTAAATATCTCGAAAACTATGCGAAATCGAGAAATATTTTTGAGACAAAAGTTGCACAGTGTAAAGGGGGAAACACAATGCAATAATTAAATTTTTGTGCCATGCATCTGTGCCGTGTGGTATAACATATCTTTTAAACGAAGTAAAATAGGAAAAATCTTTCAATACAAAAAGTTTTGATCTCATAAAAACAAAATTTGCTTGAAACTTTTTCTTATACATCTCATAGTTTTGGTGTAAATACTGAACTTAAATATAGCATAAATTTTTTATTTACAGCAGAAATATTATACACCAGATACACATAGATACAATAGAAAAATTGATGACACATTTACACCAAATTTACGCCAAAACTATGAGATGTATGAACAAAAATTTTAAATAAAAGTTGTCTTTATGAGATAAACATCTTTTGTATTTAAAGATATGGTAAATCTTGCACCGTTAAAAAAAAGTTATATCACGCGGCATGGATAGGACGCATGGAACAAAAATATAATTATGGCATGCAATATATATATATCTATATCTATATATATATATATATATATATATAGTCTAGAAAGTGTGACGCATTCATATTTTTTGAGTGTGACCCTTTGGGAGGTTACACCAATGTCTTCCTGATTTTATATTGTTTATATATATATATATATATTGTTTATATATATATATAATTTTATATATATATATAATTATATATATATATATATATATTAATATGTAATTAATATGTAATATGTAATTAAAAGTATATATATTTCCTTCCCCTAGTTGGAAGCATGCTTTAGAAAACATACATAATCTCAAACAAAAATATATATAAATATAATATATATATATATATATATATATATATATATATATATATATATATATATATATATATATATATATATTATATTTATATATATTTTTGTTTACGATCTTAAAAGTATATATATTTCCTTCCCCTAGTTGGAAGCATGCTTTAGAAAACATACATAATCTCAAACAAAAATATATATAAATATAATATATATATATATATATTATATTTATATATATTTTTGTATATATATATATATATATATATATATATATATATATATATATATATATATATATATATATATATATATATTATATTTATATAGATTGATCTTTTATGATGACGATCTTAAAAGTATATATATTTCCTTCCCCTAGTTGGAAGCATGCTTTAGAAAACATACATAATCTCAAACAAAAATATATATAAATATAATATATATATATATATATTATATTTATATATATTTTTGTATATATATATATATATATATATATATATATATTATATTTATATATATTTTTGTTTGAGATTATGTATGTTTTCTAAAGCATGCTTCCAACTAGGGGAAGGAAATATATATACTTTTAAGATCGTCATCATAAAAGATCAATCTTTTACAAAATTTATAAAATTTGATATGCCTACCTTCTAAGAGAAACAATATGAGTACCGATTAAACCACACACACCAACAACAAATGTGGAAAATTTTTTATACCCAGTATATACCGGGCGAGTCATTTCAATTCATCCTGCTAAATATCTCCAAAATTAAGCGGAATCGAGAAATATGCCTGCAACAAAAGTACGTAGCATTTTACCATTTTACTTGATACGACTTCAGTCATCGCAGAAAAACAAAACACTGCGCAGCACGCTATAAAATCAGTGGAGTGTTCGGGCCATGGTCTGTGATTTGTCCGCTTCAATTTCGAAATAATGCACCGGTTTTTTGAAAATAAGTGTATTTTTACCATGGTAAAAAACTACGTAGCTTAGACCTAGATCCCCCTCCCCACGTGGCGCAGCGTAGGTTTTCATTGCATCCCTACCTCCTCTTCGCGGACCTCATAATTTATGAACGGCCCAAATCACCTTTAGTGCATGAAAATGGGGTTAACGTGGGTATGAAAAGTTGTATTATTTGCGGATATCAATTTGAAACTTGGTATAAATAAATATTTTTCGAAAAAAAATAACGAAACCTATTTTAGTTTTTTTTCAAAACAATCTCTCATAATGGATATTGACATTCGTATGGGAAAACCTGGTGCCTTTCTTTTATCGATTTGAAATCTTGATAAGGCAAATATAAAACAAATAACAGCCAGTTTTAGAATTTTAAAAACGTCCCTAATAATGGGTGCAGCAGGGGTATAGAAGATTCGAATTCCTTGATTTTATCAATTGAAAACTTGGGGTGAATATATATTCTTCAAAACCAATAATGATGAATGTATTTTAGGATTTTTTGAAACAGCTCATAATTGAAGAGGTACAATAGGGTGTTGAAATTTGTATGGAAAAATAGGATTCCGTGTTTATCCACTTGCAGCTTATTCAAAACCGCTATTATTCAAAATCGCTCTTAAAATAAGGTTTCTTCCTGAGTCAATTCCTGCGGCATCATAAATTCCAGGAGGAAGAAGTCACGGACAATAACTAAACAACTTCATATATACAGTTCTGTAAAATTTACATTAAAAAGGAGTCACATGTTGACTTCCGTTGTACTTCAGAGAAATTAGAAAAGTCATAATTTATATTTGAAATCCACGCAGCGAAGTCGCGGACAAAAATTGATTTGTTATGATTTTATTTATTACATTTATCTATACGATGGTGTATTTCACCGAATATTCTGTAGTCAATTCACGCACTGAAACCGAGATACCTATAACATATGTTGTTAATCTTTGTAAAAGCAAAACTCAGTTTCGACCCTAGAGTATATATAGCATTTGACAGTCATAAATATAAATAAAATTTATTGTATACAAATTTATGATATAGTTTTTGGGAAAACACATATTGTTGAACGTGTCTACCAAATTTCATTGCTGGAATAAAAAAGATCCATTTGAATTTGTCGCTTAACCTCCGCATTATATGAAATTTTACTTGATGAGTTCTATAAAAATTTTTTATACTATTTTCTCGAAAGCCTTGTATATGTCGTGGTCTTTTTGTGAAATCTAACTTTTCACGAAGATCCTGCGCCTTTCATAAAACGTCGGAGTATTTTGTAGACATGAAAAGTTACATACAGTGCCTGGGCGCATCGTGAAAAGCCAAACTTATTTCGACAGATTGTGTCTAACATAATCTGCCGTAATTAATTTTTAAATTGTCTCCCAATAATTAGAACAATTATTTGTATTTTATAAACACGTATTTCGACTACAAAGTAGTCATCATCAGTATGAATTAGCTAATTGTAACTACCTCCGGGATATGGAGTCAAGGATATGTTACTCGTTGCTAATTTGGTGCGTGTTTCCACATGAGCGTCGAGTAACATATCTTCGATTCCATACGCCGGAGATAGTTACGATTTCTAAAAATTATTTCTAAACAATGGAAGTTATAATTACTGAGGAATTAAATAAAGTAACTATTCCAAACTAGTACTACAATCTTTCACTTTATCGGTCATACCTCGTGTTGGACGGTTTGCGTGTTTTTTGGCCGCAGCACTAAAAGGTGTTCTATATATTTCAGATATCTTAGGTAAAACTATTGAAATAATTAACGTTTGAAATTTGAAACTGAAAAAGATAGAATGCAACCTTTGAGGAGAATTGGGCAAATGAAAATAAGTTATTTTAGTCTGATAAATAAAAACGTGGGTTTCATCCGATTTATACCTTATAAATATCATTTTAATGAGCAATAAATAAGTCTTTATGGCTTCGGCTTCCATAGAAAGAAGGTGTAAGAAATGAAACTACGATATAAAGTACATACGCCAGATTATGTTAGACACTATCCGTCGAAGTATGGTGGAATCGAAGCATGATCATGCTGTTAGGTGCATTATTGGTATTAGGTTGCATATACACTCCCGTTCAAAAAAATGAACCGACCTGAACCGAATCAGTCTCTTACAATTTTGATTATTCTTGTGGTAAATATTTTTTACAGATACAACATATTATTTAATCTTTATACATAAGATATAACAC
Source organism: Nineta flava (assembly GCA_963920215.1). Lineage (NCBI taxonomy): Eukaryota > Metazoa > Arthropoda > Insecta > Neuroptera > Chrysopidae > Nineta > Nineta flava. The sequence goes on from OY986042.1 coordinate 36,784,392, forward strand.
TTTATATGTATTTACATTACATATATTTTTATAAGCTTATTCTGTTTAATACACACGAGTAAGTTTTAATTCCATTTCAATTTAAACACTTAAAAAATATATTACTTATATTTGTTATATTTATATACAAAAAATATAATAACTGATATTAATATTAAATACAATAACAAGTGTATAACACCGAAATTTTAAATAATATAAATCATATCATATTCATATTTTGAGATTTGTACAGAATGCTCATTTTAAATAAGGCACCTGAATATTTCTTCAAATGATCTGAATGAACTTTCAACTTAACACCAGGACCTTCAAAGTTATTTGAAAATCAACTTTTCAAAGGAAAGCCCTTTTTTGACAAAATCGGAAAGCTGACGAAAACAGAACATTAAAACTGAGTAATTAAGTCTATATTGGCTAAGATTGCTTTTTTGAAAAGCATAGTCTTTAGAAAAAATTTATCAAGAAAAAAAATAAGATCACTATAAAATATCCATCTAAGAACAAAACAACTTTTATTCGGGTAATTTCTAAAATCTATTCATCAAAAAGTTTAAAAAAATATGTTTCGTATCCTTAAAAGTAGTTCTTTAAATAAATCTCTACGCGTATCCTTGTAAAAAATTGAATAAATAAAAATTTAGAATCTTTAAATTTTGACGAAAACCGTCATTACAATATCGGATATATATATACCAATACAGTTTAAACATCAATTGAGTGACTCATAAAAACATGTTAATATTATTAATAATAATAATTATTATTATTATTATATATAAACAGACTTAAATAATATTATAGCATAGGCTAATACCGTATCATAATATTGATACGATTTTTATTATTGGATTTTTTTTTCTTTCATTGTACTGATTGTAAAAATGAAATTTTTTCACAGTGAAATTTGACCCCATTTTTAAAAGCAAAATTGTTTAAATACTCTCGAAAATAGGTGTTTTCGAACGGAAAAATTTCTTTTCATATTCTTTACAATAGAAATATTAGGGATTGTGGGTTTATCTTTATAATGTTGAATCTGAAAACCCTTCGTTTTAAAAACGCATTTTGGTGAATGTTTAATGGGTAGAAAATGGTCAAATTTGTAACTTTTTGATACTTAAAAACTTATACATTGTAAATATCAATTTTATTTTAAAAAGCCACAAAATCTTTTACGTTTGAATGTAGCCAAACAATATGAAAAAGTTTATTCCGTTCGAAAACAATAATGTTTTCAAATTATTTTAAAAAAATTTCTGTAAAAAATTGGGACCAAAGTTCTGCATGGAAAAAAGCGTATGTACAATCAGTGCAACATGTACAAAGGATTGATTTAAAAAAATTGCGACAGAACAGTTTTTGAAACTCATCTGCCAATTACACCTGTGCTAAATATTTGGTAAATATAATAATAAAATTATACATTATACAGAGAGATGCAGAAGTGAGGAGTTTTATCAAATATATGAAAATTAACATTACAGGTTGATTCATTTTTTTTAACGGCAGTGTACATGTACGATAGCTGTTATTTCATATTAATTATCATTTCAATTATTCAAGACCAATTTAAAAATTCATTCGTAACCAAAAATTTTTAATGGATCCTTTTTTTACTACAAATAAATTTGTTTGTCGTACTATGACCCACAAAAGTAGTGCTTATTTTTCAAAATTTTTTACTTGATTTGTAACTTATTAATTCGGTTTTTGGGAAAATGTTTCGAATAAAAGTTGTTATTATATTTATTATAAATAACGTTTATTCGATAATGATGTTGACCGAAGATAGGAAATAGAATGGAAAATGATTTTAGTGCAAAAATTTTTCGGGCTTCTAATTACAAAAGGGAATTCCATGAATTTTTAGAAAAGCAACAAAGGATAATTAAGAATATCGTCGAAAGGCATACGTAAATACCATTTTTTGTTTGATATTAGAATCGCTACTTCTGATTTATCGTTATATTCCGCATTGTTGTATCCGAACAATATCATCCAAATACAGTTTAATTGATTTAGGCCAAGAGTAAAAATACAATACAAATTATAACTCAAAACAAGTGAAAACAACACCTAACTGAGTTAATTGCTTAAATACCCGGTACGTACGATACTGAGTTTATGAAAAAAGTTTCAAACAAAAGTTGTTTATTTTAAAAAGAGAACCATTTTTTGTCTTAAAATTTTTTTTCTATCTCTTACGGATTCAAATATGGATATTTCCCCACCTCTGGTAGAGGAGGAGGGGAAGCACTGTTAGATTTTGCCCATTTCCGTACTTGACCTCACTTTTTATACCCAGTATATTTGTAAATATACAAGGTATATTAAGTTTAGTCCCGACTTTGTAACGCTTGAAAATATTAATCCTTGACAAAAATGCTTCACATAGGTATTCATAAAATGGCCTAATTCGGCCTTTTTCACATGTCCGTCCGTCCGTCTGTCCGTCTGTGAAGCCGATTACTCAAAAACGAAAAGAGATATCGAGTTGAAAATTTTTTTGTGTATTCTTGACCAAAAAAGTAAGGTCAAGTTCATTATTGGGCAAAATCGGAACGTGTTTCCCCCCGCTAGGGGGGAAAAATTATATCTTTGAAACCGTAGGAGATAGAAAAAAAATTTGTTAACAAAAAATCTTCTTCTCTTTGAAACAAACAACTTTTGTTTGAAAACTTTTTTCATAAACTCAATAGTTTTATCAAAATTAGTCCTCAAAGTTGAAAAAAATGAGAAATACAAATGACAGGCGAATGAAGGCATGGTCTCCAAGGACCCGTAGGTATACATAACAACTACACGTACTATTTTTATATCCTGTATATGTAAATATACAAGGTATATTATATTAAGTCCCGTCTTTGTAACGCTTGAAAATATTAATCCTTGATAAAAATGCTTCACAAAGGTATTCATAAAATGGCCTAATTCGGCCTTATTCGTCTGTCCGTCCGTCTGTGAACACGATAACTGAAGAACGAAAAGAGATAACGAGCTGAAAATTTTTGTGTGTGTTCTAGACCAAAAAAGTAAGGTCAAGTTCGTTAATGGGCAAAATCGGAACGTGTTTCCCCTGGCCAGGGGGGAAAAATTATGTGTTCGAAACTGTAGGAGATCGAAAAAAAATTTGTTAACAAAAAATCTTCTTCTCTTTAAAATAAACAACTTTTGTTTGAAAACTTTTTTCATAAAGTCAACCGTTTTCTCAAAATTTGTGCTTAAAGTTGAAAATGAGTCGATCGATGACGGGCACATGTGCAATCATAATATACATCAAATAGTATTGTTTTTATGTTTATTTTAGTTTTGTTAACCAGGTATATGTATAAGGTCAAGGTTTAAGTGATTTTCTTTTTCAAAAAAATAGTTGGTCTCAGGTAGTAGGTCAAAATAGTAGGTACAAATGTCAAAATTTTGCAAAAAGTTTATTCAAAGGTCCATCTGTCCTATCAAAAATCATCTATACAATTTTTATACATGTATATATATATACATATATATATATATATATATATATATATATATATATATATATATATATATATATATATATATATATATATATATATATACTAATGTATATATATATATATAAATATATATATATATATATATACATGTATATATACATATATATATATATATATATATATATATATATATATATATATATATATATATATATATATATATATATACATATATACATTAGTCAGGCACTGTGAAGGGTCCCTCAGAAGTAATGTTAACTCGGTTTCTGAGGGCCCTATTACCACACGAAGATGGAGAAAGGGGGGGGGGGTTTAGTCGGTATGAATCCGACACTCCCCGTGTCAACAGCTATTGGCCGGAAGTCTTTCAAAGATTTTCCCCTCCTCTAAAAAAAAAATATATATATACATATATATATATATATATATATATATATATATTTATATATATATATATATATATATATATATATATACATATATATATATATATATATATATATATATATATCTATATATATATATATATATATATATATATATATATATATATATACATATCGATATATATCGCTACTTACGCGACTTTCTAACGCAGCATCGGCTATTGATTCGCGTTGATGGCTTTACGCTTCACGTCGCCTTATTTTAACGCTTAGCGTTTAAAAACGATCGCGTTGAATAACTAACGCAGCCAAACCATCGCTTCAAGTTGAGTAATCACCACTTCGCGTGACTAACATCGCCTAACGCTTCCCATGCACTAACGTTTCACAATGACTAACGTTTCGCGTTTACTGACTTACGGTTCGCTTAAGCTTACGCTACGCTTTAAGTTTAACAACGCTAAGCATTGAGATGCTAACGTTCCGCGTTAACTTTCTCTTCGCGTTAACTAGTGCTTCGTGTTGATTGACGCTTCGAGTTGACCTAACGCTTCCTATTGACCAACGGTTCTCATTGACCTACGCTTCGCGGGAGACTTACGGTTTGGGACTAGGACTTACGCTTTGGGAGACTTACGGTTCGCTTTAGCTTGCGTGTCGCGTTGGTTAACGCCTTGCGTTTACCAACGCTATGCGTTGATTTACTAAAACTTTGCGTTGGCTGATACACGGTTCGCGTTAACTTACGTTTCGAGTTGATTCATGCTTTTCGTTGGGTAACGATTCGCGTGAAATCACGCTTCGCGAATCACTTTGCTTTGGATAGCTAACGCTTATCATTGGCCAACGCTTCGCGTTGGCTAACTAACGGTTCACTTTAGCGTACGTTTCGCGTTGGTAAACGCTTTGCGTTTACCTACCACTTCCTATTAACTAACGCTTCGCGTTGGCTAACTTACTTTAGCTTACTTTTCGCAATGGTTAACGCATTGCGTTGTTTAACGATTCTCGTGAAATTACGCTTCGCAAATTACCCACGCTTCGTTTTGAATAACTAACGCTTCTCACTAACCAACGTTTCCCGTTGGCTATCTTACGGTTCGCTTTGACTTTCGTTTCGCTTTGCGTTTACCAACGCTTCGCGTTGACCTAACACTTCCTATTGACTAACGCTTCACATTGACTAACGCTTCGCGTTGGCTGACTTACGGCTCGCTTAAGCTTACGATTCGCGTTGGTTAGCGCTTTGCGATGATTAACGATTCGTGTGAAATCACGCTTCGCGAATGATCGATGCTTCGCTTTGAATAACTAACGATTCTCATTAACCAACGCTTCGCGTTGGCTGACTTACGGTTCGCTTTAGCTTACGTTTCGCGTCGATTTACTAACGCTTCGCGTTGACCTGACACTTCCTATTGACTAACGCTTCTGATCGACCAACGCTTCGCGTTGGTTAACGCTTTGCGTTAATTAACCAACGTTTGAATCACCAACGTTTCGCTATGAATAACTTACGCTATGAATAACTCATTAAACAACGCTTCGCGTTGGCTGACTTACGGATCGCTTTAGCTTACGTTTCGCGTTGATTTAATAACGCTCCGCGTTGACTTAACACTTCCTATTGACTAACGATTCTCATTGACCAACGCTTCGCGTTGGCTGACTTACGGTTCGCTTTAGCTTACGTTTAGCGTTGGTAAATGCTTTGCGTTGATTAACGATTCGCTTGAAATCTCCCTTCGCTAAACTCTGGCGCTTCGCTTTGCATAACTCACGCTTCACTTTGACCAACGCTTCGCGTTGGGTGTTTTACGGTTCCCTTTAGCTTACGTTTCGCGTCGATTTACTTACGCTTCGCGTTTACCTGACACTTCCTTTTGACTAACACTTCTGATTGACCAACACTTAACGCTTAATTGACCAACGATTAACGCTTTGCGTTAGTTAACGATTCGCGTGAAATCACGCTTCGCGAATCACCAACGTTTCGTTTTGAATAACTTACGTTTCTCAGTAACCAACGCTTCGCGTTGGCTGACTTACGGTTCGCTTTAGTTAACGTTTCGCGTTGGCAAACGCTCTGCGTTTTCCAACGCTTCGCGTTGATTTAATAACGCTTCGCGTTGACTTAACACTTTCTATTGACTAACGATTTTTATTGACCAACGCTTCGCGTTGGCAGACTTACGGCTCGCTTAAGCTTACGGTTCGCGTTGGTTAACGCTTTGCATTTACCAACGCTATGCGTTGATTAACTAGCTCTTCGCGTTAACTTGCTTACGCTCAGCGTTATCTTGGTAACGCTCAGCGTTAACTTGCTTCCGCTCCGCGTTAACTTCCTCTCGTTATCTAGTGTATCGACAGACGCTTCGCGTCAGCTAACTCTTCGCGTAATATAGCTTACGCGTGCTTTCGCTTCGCGTTAACTATCGCTATGATTTAACTAACTTTTCACGTTACCTTAAGCTTACTACCTTATTGACTCACGCTTCTCATTGTCCAACGCTTCGCGTTGGCTGACTTACGGCTCGCTTGAACTTACGGTTCGCGTTGGTTAACGGTTTGCGTTAATTAACGATTCGCGTGAAATCACGCTGCACGAATCACCAACGTTTCGCTTTGAAAAACTAACGATTCTCATTAACCAACGCTTCGCGTTGGCTGATTTAAGGTTCGCTTTAGCTTACGTTTGGCGTTGGTTAACGCTTTGCGTTGGTTAACGGTTCGCTTAAATTCTCGCTTCGCGAATCACTGACGCTTCGCTTTGCATAACTAACGCTTCTCATTGACCGACGCTTCGCGTTGGCTGACTTACGGTCCGCTTTAGACTACGTTACGCGTTGACCTAACACTTCCTATTGACTAACGCTTCTGATAAACCAACGCTTCGCGTTGGCTGACTTACGGTTCGCTTTCGCTAACGTTTCGCAAAGTTGGTAAACACAAAGCGTTTACCAACACTTCGCGTTGACTTAACACTTCTAATTGACTAACGCTTCTCATTGACCAACGCTTCGCGTTGGCTAACTTGTGGTCCTCTTCAGCTTACGTTTCGCGTTGGTAAACTCAAAGTGTTGCTAAACGATTTACTATCGCTTCGCGTTGTATAACTTACGGTTGCTAACGCTTCGCGTTGTATAACTTACGCTTATTAACGCTTCGCGTTAACTAACCCTACGATTTGACTAACTTTTCACGCTTACTTTAAGCGCTAACGATTCGCGTGAAATCGAGCATCGCGTTGAATTACTGCCGATTCTCTTTGAATAACTAACGCTTCTCATTGACCAACTCTTCGCGTTGGCTGACTTACAGTTCGCTTTAGCTTACGTTTCGCGTTGGTTAACGCTTTGCGTTGGTTAACGGTTCGCTTAAATTCTCGCTTCGCGAATCACTGACGCTTCGCTTTGCATAACTAACGCTTCTCATTGACCAACGCTTCGCGTTGGCTGACTTACGGTCCGCTTTAGACTACGTTACGCGTTGACCTAACACTTCCTATTGACTAACGCTTCTCATAAACCAACGCTTCGCGTTGGCTGACTTACGGTTCGCTTTCGCTAACGTTTCGCAAAGTTGGTAAACACAAAGCGTTTACCAACACTTCGCGTTGACTTAACACTTCTAATTGACTAACGCTTCTCATTGACCAACGCTTCGCGTTGGCTAACTTGTGGTCCTCTTCAGCTTACGTTTCGCGTTGGTAAACTCAAAGCGTTGCTAAACGATTTACTATCGCTTCGCGTTGAATAACTTACGGTTGCTAACGCTTCGCGTTGTATAACTTACGCTTGTTAACGCTTCGCGTTAACTAACCCTACGATTTGACTAACTTTTCACGCTTACCTTAAGCGTTAACGATTCGCGTGAAATCGAGCATCGCGTGGAATCACTGCCGATTCTCTTTGAATAACTAACGCTTCTCATTAACCAACTCTTCGCGTTGGCTGACTTACGGTTCGCTTTAGCTTACGTTTCGCGTTGGTTAACGCTTTGCGTTTACCAAAGCTTTCCGTTGATTTTCTTAAGCTCCGCATTGACTAACTTTTCGCGTCGCCTAACGGCTCGCGTTGACCAACGCCTTGCGTTAACAGTCGCTTCGCGTTGATTTACTCAATTATATAACTCAATATTTAAATATATAAAAATCGCAAGAAAATTAATATAAATTTTTATAAATGCAAGAAAATTTTACTGTTTCCATATTAATTATTAACACAAAACAAACTTTTACAAATAATTCATATTTTATAAACATTGAATAGGCAGAAATATTAACAATTCAAATATTGATATACAACTCAGTATATACTGGGTATTCAAACAATTAACTCAGTTAGTTGTTACATTACTTGTTAGTACTAGAACAAATACGCAAAATTTCAACTCGTTATCTCTTTTCGATTTTGAGTTTTCGTGTCTACAGACAAACAGACGGACAGACATGCGGAAATGAACTAATTAGGTCATTTTATGAAAATATATGTCAGAAATTTTTAATAAGTATTTAAGATGACTTCCTAACACCCCTGCCTGTACTCCCAATACAAAAAAATGATCAGTACCGTTCGTCCTATTTTAAACTATGTTCTATAAATAGTTACACTACACTTGTATTTTTACCAAATGGTGTTTAATAATATCAATAAAATTTATTAAAAATAGAACATGGATATAGATAGAGATATAAACATAAACTCGACTACCAACCCTGTTGTAATACATTTTATATCAAATAATTATAATATTATAAAGCTCGTGACATCAATTCAAATAAAATTGTACGTCACATTTGAACACATCGCAATCGTGTTCACGAAATTACGTGTCGTCACAATAAACACTCTAAATTACGTCATACAAATAAAATCCCCAATCATTTGTAAAGTCCATGCAGTGTGTAGTAACTAGTAAGTACACTCCCGTTCGTATAAATTGAACCAGTATGTCACATTCTAAGCGTATATATTACTAAATATATGAATAATATTACATACAGTAAAACTTAGAATGTTTCAACTGGTACAATTCTTATGAATGGGAGTGTACCTATATCTATATAATATGGGTTTTCTAAACATCAATTATTTATTTAAATACGTTCTACTCACCTATTTAAACATTTAACAATAGGGATGACGTCATTTGAATAGTTAATAAGGGTAGTTTAGTTTGGTTTTTTTACCTCCATATATACAAAATACAACGTATTATGTATATAGAGGTTATGTAGTGGAAGCCAAAAATCGATATTGAATTGCCATAGAATCGTTATATTTTTGGTGTACAATCAGTATTAATATATGTTGAGTAAGATGGCGGCCAGAATTTTATTTTCATGATCATAAAAGACGTTAGTATAAATTCAAACTTAAAATTGTAATCGAATGAACATTTAATGGACACAGAGCCATAAACCAGTAAGATGTGGTCACATTTCGTGGTTTATAGCTCTGTGGTCATAACATGCTAATTCGATTATCATTTTTAGTTTGAATTTATACAAACGTCTTTGATGATCATGGACATAAAAATTATGGCTACCATCTTACTCACCATATATTAATACTGATTGTAACTTGATTCAAAACCTACCATTTTTGCTCATAGAACTGTCTGTGAATATGATTTCGACACTTTCCACATAGCTAAGTTTTATGCTACCAGAGCTTGCAATTATCTTTTGGATGAAATACAGACTACTTTACTCGATAGCTCTCGAAGGATTTTCTCAAAATTTAACGAAATAATTGTACTTGGATTCTTTATAGTCCCTTGGTATTTTTTTCGAACTTACAGCTTCGTTTTGTAAATATGGAGTCATAAATGTATAAGCAACACTTTCCAAGGATAATATTAATATAATATCGAACTCGAGCCCTCGGATTACGAGGTTTTGGAGAGTTTAGATTATTGTTCTTGGTGTTAAATTTTTAAATTTTAATCTGGATTCTGGATAGCTTTGGATGCTAGCTTCCACGTGGGGAATTCAGCACGTCGCATTTCTCACATATATAGTTTTTTATTTTTTTATTATTTCATTGAATTTCATTATATCTATACAAATAAATAAAATTCTTTGTATGTACGTTTGAACGGATTTAATTTAAAAATAATTTGACGGATTTGGATAAAACTTTTTTGTAAATGTTCCTTGTGATCCCAGAAATATCTAGTTTTTAATGAACATAACTGTACCGACCCAACGTCTTTAAATAAAACTATATAAAATAACTTAAGTTTTATAATTTTAAAAATTGTAATAACAGTAGAGAAAAACTTTGGTATAAACTGTTGAACAACCTCTATATACAAACTGTAGTCTGTACATAGAAGTTGAGAAATTTTTGCGTTCAAACTATATTTTTTATATCTAATGAGATGATAATACACAAACGTATCATTAATTATTATATTCAGAACTTTATATCTAGGGCTACGTAACAAAACGGATGCTTTTTATCCGACTGTTCCAGAAGGAGGGTAATGATTTCTAGTGTATCTATTTCTTTGGCATTCTTTGTAGCCTAAACTTGATGGATTTTACATGAGGTGTTAACATGAATCAAAAATAGAGGGGGAAGATTGTGTGTGTATTTTTCCGAATTGTTTGGCTTATAGGAGATAGCAAAATAATGATAAGAGAAGAAGTCCATAGATAAATTTTCCTTACAACTCCAGAAAAACTATCAAGTTCAAAATTTCAAACCTTTCCAAAGTTATAGCCGTTTTCTGACTGCTTCAATGTTATAGGCGGTCCAGATGTTTATATAGTTTAAGTTTCCATAGAAATATATAAAAAATCTATTAAAATATAAAAAAATTGACATTTCGAACTGTCAAAATTTAGAAAAAAAATAATTATTTTTTACGCAGTTGGGTTTTTTATTTTATATTACTTTTACTTGTTTATTAATTTATTATCTGACCATATTTTCTGTAACTCTAATATTTATAGAAATATTTTCAATTTTAATATACTAATACCTAATATATTTTTTACTAGGTAATAATCCAATCAAAAACATAAAATAAGTTTCTATTCAAAAAACATTTTTTAAAACAAGCTTTTTATACTAAAACTAATTTTCTCCAACTTTACTTATGTGTTTTTCGATTATTTCAATATTAAGAGAGATACTAAATTTTGTGTTTACCCCTCCTTCTAAATCTCCCTTTCCCCTTGTCGATTCTTGTCTTGCTTACCATAAAAATGCATTGCCATCGGAACTGAACCAACATGTAAAAATTCAACTCCGTAGGATAAGAGGAAGTGGTTCTAATTCAGCTTGAAGTTTTGACCCGAATAATAGTGTAAGAAAATAAATATAAATTAAGTATTTGTAAGTATTTTTAGTCTTACTTCTTTGTTCTTTGAAATACTGAAAGCCAATGAATTCCAAATCAAAGAGAATAGTATTTATAGATTTACGAAGTGTTAGCTGCCAATAGCAATTAAGTATCAGCCAATGAAAAAACAGCATACGTAACTATATGTTTACCATGATAAATTCATCAAACAAAACATGCTAAAATTTTCGATTTCGGGATAAAAATTTCGGGTTTGCATAATTTTTCTATCGGTGTGGGTACTATATCTAACTGTATGCCAAATATCAACTTTAATGGATATCGGGAAGTACCACCTGAGTTTTGATTGTTGGCCTACACGATTTAGAGGCGTTGTCCGTAATCTTTCTGTATTCGAAAGCTCAGCTCTGTAGCTTCTTTTATTCAAAAGTAACAAGGGGTCATTTTTGGAATTTAGGCCTTAAATTTCCTGTAGTAACAGTCACTGTGAGTAAGTGACAATTTATTGCATTCATAAATTTTTATTTTCGAAAAAGTTTACGGGCAGATTGTAAACACAATAATTTTTAATGTAAGTATCAATTAAAATTTTGTATACATAAATATATCCAAAATTTCAAAAAAAACATTATTTGTTGTCTTGTGGTTACGGAATTCGAAAATACGGAATAACAATGAAATACTTTGCTGTTTTAGTTCTTGTAGTATTAGCTGTTAGTCTTGTAAGTGATTCATTAAAAGATTGATTAAAGGGTGCGTTTAGCGAATCAAAGTGCTTGAAAGCAAAATGGCGAACCCTCAGAGCGCATTATTTAAACAAAGTAGATATTAAAAAAAACAATTAATTTTATAAACAAACTTCAAATTTAATCAGCAACGTGGTGGATGATCTGACGAAAACTCAGGGCTTGTAAACGCTTTTATCCTTTAAATGCACACAAAGTTAATTCATATTGGAATTTTGGGCATTTTGACTTAAAAGAAGTCTGCAAAAACCTTTTTTTTTAGATTGTAACTCTTGGAAATGCTGCACCAGTTGATTTGAAATGTAGGGGAAGGAAAATAGAAGGTAAAATAATAATAATTGTCAATTTTGGTTTTGTTTGATTAAACAAAAAAAAAACTTCATGATAGTCTCCTGAAAAGTATAATTTTGAGTCATTGGTCTTGTTTGTGAATTCGATGACAAAAACCGCTTGTACATTCAAATTCAAAATTCAATTGAAATCACCCCAGCGGGTATGAGGCTATACTCACGCCCGAATTTTTTTGGTGTCTTATTTTTAACATGCTTTTTTAAAGCCTTACTTATTAGAATAGTAATATAAATATATATTCTTATATAATAAAATTACACACTATTTGTAGGTAATGAGTGTCAAAAAATACCTGAAAATGGAAATAGAATTGAGACAGAAAGTCCGAATAATGGAATAAATTGCTCAAACTCTAACTGTCAAAAAAGAGATAATGAAAACATTGGTATTCTTGGAAGTGTTGAGAAAACAGTTTTAAATACTTTAACAAAAATGGGAAATGTTTGTAAAGGATTATTTTCCCAATCCATACCTATTCGATAATTTTCGACTGATTAAGGATAAATTCGATTTTAGAGATTAGTGAAGTATACCGGTAACTGTCAACGAAAATTTAAAATATTTGTTTTATTTAATAATTAGGATTTTTTGTCTATATACTGATTGTCTGCACAAAATCTGAAGTCGATAAGAGGTGTGTGACCTTTCGGAACATCAGAGTGCAGTTAATTTAATAATAGACAGTACAAGAATGCATGTTATACATGCAACCGGACCATCGGTGTGAGCTTTGCAGCAGTGGCATATCTTTGATAAGACAACACTGGGTAGAGGGTCTTATACGACAAATATTTATTAAAATTAATAGGTAATAATGTGGATTTTTTTGGAAAATGATGAATTCAATGAAAACAACGCATAAACAATGAGAGAAGGTCGATAAATTCAAGTTGGTACATTATTCTTAACAGCATATTCTACAATTTTGTCTGTTAATCCTTCTTTCTAAAACGTATATTTCTCTTACTTTTGAGCCTAAAAATGTTGTTGTATCCTGAAATTTAATAGAGCTTGTAGGATATTCGTTCCGTGCGCAACCGTACTCAGCGCCATGTGTGGTCAAAAAAACAACTTCAGTATAAAAAAGCATAGGCGTAACAAAAATAATTAATTTAATTAAATAAACAACATATGAAAGCTAAATTAACTCTAACTTGTTGTTAAACGCCTATGGTATTTATACACTGTTATTGGTCATGAAGATGTTTTTTAACCACACATGGAGTACGGTTGTGCTCGGAGCGAATATCGTGTTAAAAAATATCTCATGCCCACAAAATGTATCATTGGTTTTTCTTCCAAACCATCGATGGTCAAAATTATTAATAGTTCTACAACACTTCAATGACTTGAACATAGGTCGTATTCAGAATAACTTAGTAATAAACTAAGTCGGGAAGTCTAAAAAAAATTTACTTTTGAGCAAGTTTAGCGTGTTTCTAATATGACACACTTAATAGTTTGTCAGGACTCTGTTGATTTTCTCCTAATTTAAATAATTAAAATCCGCCAATCTGGCAGCGATTACTAAGCAAAATGGCTACACACTCAGTTGTTTACTTAGTTTACTAAGGACTTAGTTGTTCTGAACAGAATCATTAATGTGTACAGATCAGATAAAATCAAATGACAGCTAGTTCTGCTTACCTCATAATACGATGGTGCCAACTTTATGTTAAGTTTCCTATTGTAAATACGTTTTAACGACCATAATAATTCATTAAATTAAATAATTCCTGTTTGACTGTAATTAAAATTTATTGATCGTATATTAATTATACATAATTGATTGTACACACTAAAATGCAATACATATGAACCATTTAGCCACAGTCTTAGTTATTGTACTTGCGACTGTGTTTAACTGGTTCAATTTTATTGCTATTAATTGTTCATATTAATAAGTTGTTATTAGTTTCACATTATGGAAGAGTATTGTAAGTTTCCAGAAAGTATTAATACATATTATTGTGATTGGAAAATTATAAATCAGCAATAACTCTTTATAAAACTAAAATTTAAACATACAAATTTAAAAATGTATAATAAAAAAAATAAAATTGAATTTTATAAAATTAATACATTATCACAATGTTCAATATTTCATGAAACATCAACAATATTTACGAATAAATATTGATTATATATCAATTATATATAGGACAAAGTGCCACATAGTTCACAAAACACCGCCACAAAATATCAGTCATTTTAACGAACCTCCCCCCACCCCATTGTGAAATTCCCATACTCGATTATCCTCCCCCTAAATATTACGTGATACTTATTTATAAACCCGAAGGAAAGATATTTTATAGAAAATGTATTTTTAACGACGTACACGAATAATATTTTCATATACCGAATATATTTTTAAGTTTTCTATATGAGTTAGTCACGTGGCGCAAACTTTTACTTCACCCCTCTTAAGGTGGCATTTTTGGCGAACAACACCACCACCCCCCCCCCCCCCATAATAGCGTCTCGTATTTTGTGAACGACCTCAAACAAAGTAAGTATAAAAATTCATTTTCTTTCAAAATTTATCACAATTTCTTAAATTTCCTTTATGAAATTATTTTATAGTAAAAATCTTTTCCTTAACATTAAAAAAAAATCTGTTGTAATAATGAATTTCCTCAATTTTTTCAAACTTTAAAATTGACGTAAAATAGGTTATCCAACCACATAAAATAAAATAAAAAAATTTATTTCATTTAAAACATACCCAGTTTTTATAACAATATAATATTGTAATCTAAACACTGACCTCCATCCCATGTATGACTAAATATCTTTATGGCATAAGACATTTTTTTTAAATGGTCCAATTTATCATAGACTAGAGTTTTTTTTTACTGAATAGTTTAGTAATAGTAATAATTATGTATAAAATATTTTAGTTTTATTTATAAAAACTATTTTCACTTATAAATAAAATTTCAATTAAAAATTTTACTGAGGATAAATAAAACAAAATAATATTTTCACAAAATAAAAGTTTCAATTTTTATATTGAATGGGTCGTAACTTTAAAAAAATTAAAATTAATTAATTAAGGATGGTATGCAGAAAATTCAATTTAATGACAGGTTCTTCTAAATTTGACAGCTTATTATTTCAACAATAAAGGAAATCCGGTCAAAGTTTGAAGTAGATCTTGTTTTTAGTTACCGTTTTGAAGTAAGTTTATACATAGGCGTTAATAAGATAATTAGTCCATAGTAATGGAGGTCAGTGAATCTAAAGTAGAAATAGAACTCTAGAATGAATGGTGACATCTCACAGCCTTCATTAATAAAAGATCAATCTATACAAACAATATATGAAAGCCGATATTATCTATAATTAAAATAATATCGCTTTAGCATCTCTTTTAAAAAAATAATTATATGCAATTTCTTTATATAAATCCAAACCAATTGTGGAAATAAACATTTATACGAAAACAAATAAGAAAATAAATTTCTTTAGTGTCAGTAAATATTCGCTATTCATAAGACTTGGCAATTTCACGATGTTATTTTAATTAATATTTATATTTAAGTTAAAAAAATAGCCTTGCGTATTTTATGGTTTATTTGTTTTAAATTATAGACATGTTAAATTGTTAATAATTTTATATTAATTAATGTAAAATTTATTATTGAATTATACTACAGTTTAATTTTAATATTGTTGGCATTCTTGTTATACTAAACTAAAATAGCGTAAACTAGTGGGGAGGGGGGTCAGGCCTCGAAAAATTAACTTTTAATTTACACTGGACCTCCCTATACAACAACAATAAAATCGCAACCTTCTCAAAATGCAAGGTTTATACAGGGTCTCATTTTAAACAATGCACCTGAATATTTCTTCAAGCAATCGTTTTTGAAAAAAATGACCTGAATAAAATTTGTTTAGTTTGAAAGGGGGCATTATATAGCGATCATGATTTTCAACCTGTGCATGGCCTTCGAGGTTTCGAACTTGCGTTTTTCAAATGGGAATCCATTTTTTTGACAGAATCGAATAGCTGAGAAGAAAATTAAAACTGAGTCAATAGTATATTTTGGCTAATAATTAATCATTTTATAGCACTGCCAGTTTTAATGTTCTATTTTCCTCAGCTATCCGATTGTGGAAAAAATATGGGTTCCCAATTGAAAAACACAAGTTGATCCTTAAATAACCTTAAAGGTCATGCTTAAGGTGAAATTCAATATCGCCATAAGATGTCCTCCGAATAAAACTACTTTTAATCGGGTATTTTTTCCAAAAACGCTTGTCTTCAAAGAAATATTCAGGTTCAAAGAAACAAGAGGTGACGTGTTGTATCACATCGAATATAAAAATACCACCAATATAAAAATTAAACAACAAAACAGTCTTAAAAAAATTTAAACTTGAACTTTTTTGAAAAATATTATGACGACTAAATATTACCACACTTAAATAGAAAAATAGTTTCGAATATTCTAGAATCTACGTAAAAACAGAAAAATATTTAAAAGTTATTATTGGCTTGTGTACACACATTTATAGTTTTAAAATGATTCGTTTTTTATATAAGAATACGGCGATTGCAACCCATAAAAATGTTCCCCATAAATTCATGAAAACAAATTCACGATGAGTATAATATTTTGGTGACCATGCCCATGGAAACATATTTTTAGTTAATACATGTCCAATATAAATAAAAATGGAATTCATTCCTGGATAAAATAATGGACGACCACCCCAATGTTTTGTAACATCGACCAAAATGTAGATAATGGTTAAACCGCAAAAGGCTAATCCAGATGTAACCAGCACATATGAAAGAGACCATAAATTTTTGTTGATTGGAATTGGTCCATTATTTTCCGAAAAACTACATAAATATCCACCAAGAAGACCCTGTAAAATTAAATAAATTCATTGTAGGCTACTTAAAAGTTTTTTTTTTTAATAAACGAGCTTAAACTGAAATAAATTTTACTTTTAATAACATTTCTTTTAATGGGGCCTCCATAAACCTATAACAGTGCTACAGCCCTCAAAATCAATGAATGTATTATCAGTCAAATCAATCAAATACTGTTTCGGAATGGGCTGTCCTTCGATGCACTCAACCTGAACAGGATATAACTTCGAAAGGTTACCGGATTCATCACTGGATTTTATCACCTACGAAAGCACCTACACACAATAGGACTCCATCATGAATCCATTAAGTGTAGACTGTGGCGTGGAGGAAGAAACATTCAGCCACATCAACTTTGCTGCCAGTCTCTCTACAACAGATCTAGAGCACGGTAGTGCGCAAGGACGAGTTTAAGGGATATAATATACTAGCATTACCCCATTATAACCAAGTAACATAATATTTTCTCTAGTCAAGGACTGAGAAATTATACACCTATACGTCTGCATATGAACAATGGACTGTATTAATATATGATCCACTGTTACATATCAATCACTTTATGCAGACTGCTGTCTGTTGCATGCTTATATAAATAACAGTCAAAATAACCACATCCCCACTCCTGGCAGACAATGTATAACACACAGCACCTAGTAAGCAACAAACATCTGTTACTATGCACTGATAAATTATACACCTATGCATCAATAAATTATACAACTATACCTTTTTTTATAATATGTAAGGACCAATTTATACAAAAACTTGACAAATTATATACTAAAACCTTCCTCGAGAACTACTCTATCCAATGGTGAAAACAACATGAAAATCGGTACAGTAGTTTTTGAGTAAATCGCGAACAGACAGACAGGCGCGGCTAGGGGACTTTATTTTATACTATGTAAGGATTCGGTGCATCTTACCCCGAATATATGAACCTTCAGGAAAACCTGATAAGCAAGCTCCTGGCTATTACCAAGATATGGTAGAAGCGAACCTCGCCAGACTGTCAAAGTGACATAGTTTTCATACCCCAAGAATTATCTATCTATCAATTATTATCAGTGGCAAAATCATAAAATTCTAACAAAAGCAAGATATTTGGAGCAAAAAAAAATTTAAAAGAGACAAATGGAATAGTGAACAACCTGACAAGGAAAGATATATCAATGAGCCGCATTGGTTCAGAACTCTTCTCTACATTAGGACGCCATACCCAGAAAAAATAGAAACTCAAAGAAGTTTTATTTTATAGGATCTCCCTTAAAGTGTTATGCAAATGTCCACGAAGTAATATGCAAAATAAAGGATGACATCGGAAAGGTAGAATTGGAAAGTAATTATAATTACAGATTCTCTAGGAAGATGAAAGAATCTTGAAATGACTCTTCACTCTTAGTATTCTTAAATTAATTCCAGATCTTCCTAAAAGAAACGGAATAGGAAGGATTGCTCTATGAAACTGAAATGGTTGTGAGGCAGGACTTCAGCTCCCTAATTCATTCTGAACGAACAAAATAGATTCCCTTTTTTAAAAATCCCAATAAAAAAAATACAAGTTTGTTTTAGCTTGCTTGCTTACCGTAAAAATTCAACTTACCGTAAAAATTCCCCAAGCCAACAAGCGAGTTATACGAGATTTTGGTGTGTTGTAAGTTAACATAATTCGACCAGCTTGAACCCCCAAATATACACAAAGTATGGCTGTTAAGGTTCCCAATAAACCTAAAAAAACAATCCTTAAAAATCTGTAGATTTTATAAAATGTTTGTTTACCTACCTTCAGGATCATAAGGCACATCAGTCTCGTATATTTTTTTGAAACTAGGTCGTTCATACAAATGATTTGGTCCGAACACTAAACGATCAATATATCCAGCTGCACCACCCGTACAATTTGAATAATCACCATAATGATGTAAGCCACCTGGCCATAAATAACCCGTAGGACAGCCGGGTACTTTCATTAGAAATGTAATACATGTATGTGTAATTACTAAGGCAATTACAACGATCCATTGACGCCAACATTCAATAATATCCGAAAATATGTATAATCGAGAATTCTGAAAACAGAAACACTTTCGATTTAATTAATGAAAATTATCAGCGGCTAAAATAAATTATTATCAATCGTATTAGAAGATGTGGGATTAAAGAAGGCGCATGTACGGCAAGCAGAAATTTTTTTATTTTTGTAAAAATAGAACCAAATTAATGCAGAATTGTCTTGTAGCTTTACAGCGTTAAGGGTTGAAACCTCCATACATGTTATATGCACCTGCAGAAGTCTGCAAGGTGTCAGATATAGAATGTTTGGGTCCGAAACTCTGGATCCATCAATCCTGGGAGCAATCCCGGCGGAGAAGTTGTGGGCCTTTTGCGTGGCGTCTGGCCTTGACAGAATCCTATAGCTTCATCTGCTTTAAATAGCACCTCTTATCCGGAGGCGTCTCGCCTTCGGGTGACAGGTTGTTCTCAAGGAGGGCACAGAGGACCCCTTGGTCTAGGTGCTAGGGACCCGAATGCGGTACCCCTCTTTCTTATTATTATTATTATTACAGCGTTAAACTACAATTTATCGTTTTATTGTCCAACTACCTAATCGGGAAGTCGGATAACCAATAATCACTTCTTGCAAGAATCTAATCCGTTTTTCCAGTCTAGGAAAATTAAATAACTAATAATCATTTCTTATTAAAAGTTGTAAGTTGTAATAAAATAAATTTTTTAAATGAGCAAAGATATACTTTTTCAGTGAGCCCAAACTACGAGTTTTTCTTGGAAAAAAGTAAACTCGGAAGGAACCAATTGAGGATACTTACTGGCCTACATACTGGCCATTGTCGTCTCAATAAGCATATGCACAAAATCAATCTGACATGGAACGATCTCTGCAGATTTTGTTATGAAAAGATACTTTCATTTGGGGTAAATAAATCTCCAATCAGATAAAATTAATGAAGTGTCGCCAAGAGATATCATAACGTTTATTAAGACAATTGGACTCACGGAACCCCTTTGAAAGAAATAAGCACAATAGATTAAACTGGTCGCACTGCAAAAGCTCTTCAAAGACTTACTTCTATTCTAATCTAGCCCAAACTAAATTTTCTTGTCAAATTTTCAATATCTAATCACATAATCAGTTGTTAGTTGACCAGGCATTTACTTCCCATCCTCGTCGCCATTATTGTGTATTGAATGAATAGACGTTTTCATTTACAATCTTTATTTATCCGATCTATACTAGATACAATATTATTCTGTTGCAGATCGGAAACCCCGCGCAACACACCTTTGACACGGAGCTCGTAGGACGAACTCATGTACCAATATTTTATCAATATCAGTAAATAACAACTTTTACAGTGGAACTCAAATTATCCGGATTAATTGATACGTGTCAAACCCGTACAATCAAATATCTGAACTTGTGTATCCTAATGAAGCGTGAAGACCGTTTTTTTCGGCTAAAAGTATTGCTTTCTCAAGGTTTCCCAATAATCGATGCTGCAAAAACCACTTGCATACGGCTTTTTTTTCTCAAAGCAGTTTGGATAATTGGCGATCCGAATTATAAATAATGAGAAACATTTCTAAAAGTTGGCAACTGTCGCAATGAAAGCTAAATTTTGGTGAAAATTATCTCATTTCATTACTTCTGATAAGCGATTATTAAGCAAACGACATTTTTGAGGAATATTATCTTAATATATTATCAATATACTCAATATTGCTGCCATACAACACACAAAATACTGGCAATATTGCGGATATTTTGCCGTGTAATTGACTGTATTGGCGGGCTATTCGATTACATTACCAATCAATCCCGCCTGTACACTTATGTATTTATAATGCTTATTTACAGATCGCAAAAAATTCCATGTGCCTTCCTTAATAAAATTTGGGAGAAAATAATTACCTCAAGTGATACATGAAGTTGCATAAACATAATTTCTAATATTGATACAAAAAATCCAGATATTGCAAGACGTTGCAGTACACCGGGTATACGAAGATTTTCAACGCTATGTGGATCTCTAGAACTTTGTGCTGATTCTGTACCCCAATGATCCATCTTCAATGCACTGCTATGCTCAATTTGCCGATCACCACTCTGTTGCGAATACGACGATACGGTATTTAATGAGATTCCAATAATAATTAATGATATCGCTCGAATGAGTGCATGTCGCCATAATTTTCGTCTAGCTACACCAGCACGTAATGACGAACGTACAGATAATGCTATACTTACACCCATAATCCAAACGAACCTAATCGAAAAATTTATTTTCAATCCATAATCTACAGATAATAGTTCTAAAATTTTCTTCTAATTTTACAAACAGGTATGTTAATTTAAGGTACGTTTTCCTCGGTACGACTATCTGGATGATAGTTTAGGATAAGTGTGAATATAATTGTAAGTCGATAACGATATTTGTTGTGATAAAAGCACGTGCATCATGGCTCTTTTATTTTCTGACTCGGATGATAAAATTCTTCTCGAGGAAGTGGCGGATCATCCTTCAATGTGGCAACTGTCACATGCGTTCTAGCAGGATCAAATGGTCAAGGACAATATATGGGCTGAGATTGGCTGGGCTCTAGAACGATGTGACTACGAATGAAAATACTGGCCTAGTAAAAATCAGGCGCAAACAAATCGCAAACAAAATGGTAACAAACGATTATCGTTCATCGTTTAATAGTTCAAACAATAATCCAACCATCGCGATATTCGCACCAAGGAAAACGTACCTTTAAACAAAAAAAATGGCCAAGTGCAAGCTTTACTTGCATAATTCGAGTTCCGTGAGAAAAAACAAAATAGATATTTAAAAAAATTATTCATGGTTAGTTCATTTCGCGCTAAAATTTTGTAATCGTAACAATTTTGGTTCAATCCTATTTCTCAATGTTCATGATTTTTTTTCAGATTTTTTTGACAAGATTTTTTCAACATCTATAATTGGGCCATCATATTCTATCGCTAAATTAAAATTATTACGTCGAATAGTTTTAAATAAAATTGTCTACCACAGATGAGCACCGAAGTGATTCCATATGTGTTCGGTTTTGCCAAATTTGTAACGGAACACTAACAAAACCAAGAGGAAGGCATTTTCAAATTCACAGAAGTAATCTAAAACGTTTGATGTACATACCATGGAAATACTACATCTGCAACAGTTACACCATTCCAAACAGAATGTTTAAAGAACGAATACTGGCCACCACCATAATTTACAAAAATCATAAGTACAATAGTGAAACCTCTGAATACATCCAAAGATTTAATTCGACCAGAGCCAGGACGTTTTTTAAGTGGTGGCGGTGTGGATGACGTTGATGCCACCGGTAAAGGGCTACCTAAATCCTAAAACACAGAATACATTTAATTAATAAATGTGGATTCGTTTCGATTTTATTTTACGACAAATTGGAATAATTACATTTTCTAATTCCGAAAATTTCGCAATTCTATTACGCAAACTAGATGTACAACCAGATCGATAAATACATTTGATTCCATACCAAATTGTACCAAATAATAGGAAAACTATAAATGCTCCAATAATTGCTGAAAAAAATCAAAACTATTTTGAAAAGATTTGAAGATGTTTAGTTACAAAAACCAAAAACTAATTATCGGAGAAAACGAAGTCACACTGTTTGAATTTTTGTATGAATCACTCAGAATTTCCCGCGGCGGAACGTCTAATGTACTCTCTCTACATAAAATTTGCCTGAAACTACTTAGGTCCACACACGTATTGATAACTGAAATTAAAGTTGATATTGCAAAAATTCATATTAATTTTGAATCGTTCTCTCCGTGAATTATGTTTACAGGATACTCGTAATAGAGAGTGTAACATAAAAATTAAAAGAAAGCTTAATATTAAATTAGTATAAGCTCTAGATCAGGGTTTCCCAAGCAGTGTTCCCTGGGAAATTAATAAGCCCTTATTATCTTGAAAACTAATAATTTTTTTAGGTTCGTTGTCGGAGTATATTAAAACTAGTAAAACGACTTAAAAAAACTACGCAATAGAAAATATAAATATCAATAAAGAGATTGATCCAATAAAATTCCGGTATGACGGGCCTAAAAAAAATATATTTAAGAAAAAAACTGAGATTTCGGGTAAATTAAGTTACTGCCGACAGTAACTTAGTTCTTATGAATCTCGTCTTATTTTAAATCTCCTCTTATTTTATTCTAAGTGAAAATTATCAAAATATGTCGACGCTCATGGGTTTCTCAATAAGAGCAATGCATTAAAACTCGAACTTTAAGGTAGTTAAAAATAACGTTTTCTAATAAATCCCGAAGTTTCAGAATTTTTAACCGTTTAGAACGCGAGATAATTAATAACTTATTTTTGGCAGCCATTTGTTTACATGGAGTTCGGTCTCCTTGTCTAGTCTCCATGCTCTTAGTGCTCGTACATCCTTAAATATGGGCACACAATAAGTCTCTAACCAATGGCTTAAATTTGTCTAACAGACTCTATGCGTGTCCATAATGGGTTAAACCACTTGTTTTTATCCGAATTACTGTTACACTCTGTATAAATGTAAATTAAGCATGAATTAGTATCTTACGTAAATATGCATTATCGGGTGCTTCTTTAATATATATACTAGAACAACTTCGATTTGATACATTCCAACCATAAATACCATTTTCTTCAAACTTATAATACTCACTGAAAATAAAGACAAAAACAAATAAGTATCAAAATCGAATGGCGTCTTATCATCAAACTTACTTGCACCATTGAATGTGTTGGATATCCTCAAAATCTAATTTAAATTCATAAGTTGTATTTATCAAAATGGATGTATTACCAAAAGGTTCAACAACTGCTAATGGTTTCGTATCGCACTAAATAAAATGAAAATTTTAAATTAGAAATCAAGGAAAAAATTTTCCATATTTAATATTTAAAAAAAATTTTACCAGAAAACATTCGGCGGATTGACCACGTATAACAAGATTTTCCGAACTATTTGATATGATATCCAAACATGCTTCATCATATATTAATGGAATCGACTTATTTATACACTTTTGAGATGACATTTTGATATTTGATTTCAATTTAGAACATACTGCTTGAAATTTTCTTTGCTTTGATATAAAAATAAATAACAATGACACAATTTAATTATGCACAAACAACTTTGCTTTCGGATAACTAGAAATATTTTTTTTTGTCTACATAAAATACTGTCACTTTCTGTCATGCGAGTAAACAAAGTAAGAATTATAATTTATAAATGTTGGTTAATAATTAGACAGAGATAACAAATATATAAATAGATTTATAAAAACTGCAATACATGACTGCAATTGAACAAAGGTGTTAGGTGCGCATTTCAGGATTTGTAGTGGTGTTGGTTTATGTCCATGGTTTATCTTTATGTATTGGATTTTAAAAAATCATATGTATATTTCTTCGTGAATTCCCCTTTCTACGTTTAAAATTTGTCATTTGTCTCCACAGAAGCGTAATAAATACAGTGGCGTAACAACAAAAAGGGTACAGTACATCTATTATTCACCTTTGTCAGAATAAAACCAAAGAAATTTGCTAAAGGTGGAATTTGGGCGCTGTTTTTCAATTTTCAGAACAAAAGGTCAAGACATGCGACATTACGGTCGTGTGTATCAGTCTCTCCTTCCCAAATGGTCTTAATATCGTCTGTTTCGGCCAGTCCATTTTTACCATACTTTTCAGTGGAAGATAATAGCATACTTTAAATGTACGTTAAAATACATGAATTACGCCACAGTACGCCGTTTAAAGAAATATACGCATCTGAGATTTTGTACAAACGTTTTATTGTTATCTGACTGACAAAATAATTTTTGCTGACTATCGTCAATTTCCAAATGTCACATAAAATTAAAATATATACTATATTCCGATTTGTATAATTCAATTATGAATAGTACTTCTATGAAAAAAACTGGCAAAATGAAACAGAAAACCCGTTGAAAATCCAACGGTACTCTTTCTTTCGATCCAAATTTTCCGCACTTCTGTTGTGGAAAGAACAACTACGATTTTTTAAGGTGCTCTTGCATGTTGATGCTTGTTTTGGGGGTCATTTTTGGTCATGTGGTCAACTTGACTGCTTGCAGAAATGAACGTTAAAACACGTTCAGTTCAATATGTATATATTTTCAAATTCAATCATTGCAACGAATTTGACGCTAGATTTTTGTCACCTAGTGTAGAACTTTAAATCTAACTACGTAGCCAAATTGACGCTCAAACCGAGCGCCAAGCGTGAACATGGATTGCACCTTTAATGCGATATAATGATAAACCTTTTATTTTTAACAAAATATACTTAATGGGTTAAATTTTCACGAGTATACGTATAACGATCACAGATGACGAATAATTTAAATTTAACAATAACAACTGAGTTAATTGCTTAAATATCCTGAATTTATGTAAAAAAGTTTAAAAGAAAAGTTGTTTATTTTTAAACAAAGGAACATTTTTTGTCTTTACATTTTTGTTCTATCTCTTATTGTTTCCAAGATGGGCAATTTTGACCATTTATTAGCTCTAGAACACAGACACCAAATTTCAGCTCTTATCTCTTTTCGTTTTTGTTTTATCGTGTCCACAGACGGACTGACATACGGAAATGGTCAAATTAGGCCATTTTATGAACACCTATTTCAGACATTTATGCCTGCGATATTTTCAATATTTTCAAGCATTACAAAGTCGGGACTAAACTTTATATATCCTTACATATTTACATATACCGGGTATAAAAACTATTCTTTGCATTATTTAATTTAAACGGTCGCAAATAAACCGAATAATTTAAATTACCAAAATATTTTTTGCATTATTTCCAGTAATTATTCACTGTCCAAAACTTTTCTTTAAAATAAATATCTCATATGCTTTTGTTTTTTAACGTTGTTTATACCGTTATTTACGGATAACACGTAAACAATGAAAGATCTTAAATTTTAGAAATATTCTTCGCAACATATTCTACAAGGTCTCTCTATATGTTAATTTTCCTTATTCGATAGCTACGTTCGTGCAAACTTTTCTTCCTAGATATTCAAGAAAATTGTATAAAGGGATATTTGCCCATGGAATAAAATAGAAAGTTCAACATTTTTTTAGTTACGCCACTGATTAGAAAGAAATTAATACATACAAAATTGAATAAGAACTTTTCCACTACAAACTATGTACATTTTACCGGCTACATGAACTTAAGGGAGTGTATATGAAGTTTTCCACTTACTTTTTTGCTAGAGAACAAAAAGTCTTCAAATACTTTATTGCGCCACTAAACAATTCAATTTAAAACTTAGTCAACCGAATCTAAACATTTATCGTAATTTAACGATAAGTTGATTTTCTACAATTTGAAAAAATCAAATTTAATTAACATAAACTCAATAAGTTTAATAAGAGCCATACAAATACTTAAGTGTTTAATCAAATTATTTTATGATTGAAGATTTGTTAAAACAACTGATAATCTTTTAACATGAAATTAGTCAGATGACCCGACGAAACCTTGATATTGGTTTAATATTTTATTTCTTAACCAATATTTTTGTATTCTATATATTTAATTGTTTAACGACAAAAATATATCGACAGTTATTCGTTAAATACTTTTGAAAATTTTTTTAACAAATTAAAAACTGACTTACACACTAAACAGGAAAAAATAATTTTAAAATCAAACATTCCTATGAATAATTCCGTGGACTGACTTCTTTTGCTTACAGTGCCAAAAAGAGAGCCTTAAATTTCTTTCTATAAATCATGCCAACGCGTAAAGCTATCTGTTATAGGGAGAAATGTTGTCGGAAATTGGATTTTTATAAAGCTGTAATTTCGGTCTTGATTAATCAATCTAAAATGTTTATATTATCATGATTACAAATTGGGCAGACTGCAAGATCAAACTTTTCTTGGAAATTTCAGGTGTTTTTTCTAGTCCTAGCCTTTAAATATCAACTCCGAAAGTGGCATTTTATGTGAAAATTCTAAAAATTCAACAATTTATATTTGGCATAGTCTACTAATTCATGGTTTTTAACATCTAGGCGAACATGCATACCATGTTTCATCAAAATCGCAAATGGTTGTCATCAACAAGTTCTGCCAATTTCACAGGAAGTGACTCATAGATAAAATATAGTAGTCGGAAAGTGACTGTAACTCTAAAACGATACGCAAAAAGTTGTACCGAAGAATACAATATACACAGAAGCTATGGAGGTTAGAGTATAGAGGAGAACTATCTCAT
The DNA here is from genome assembly GCA_963920215.1 of Nineta flava. NCBI lineage: Eukaryota > Metazoa > Arthropoda > Insecta > Neuroptera > Chrysopidae > Nineta > Nineta flava. The sequence goes on from OY986042.1 coordinate 36,811,915, forward strand.
ATGGTTGTTAAACGAAAAAAGTGTCGCCCGAAAAACGTAAAATTAGGTTTCAGTGAATGGTCACAATGGCGCTTGTGAGAAGGTAGACTTGCTCTGAAGATAGATAGATAGATTGTAGAGGCTGCCCTGGACGGGCTACACTTCGATCATAAGGTCCATATGCTCTGAAGATAGTTAATGTAGAACGAAGTGAAGTTGCCAACCGGAAGTAGTTACATTGAATCCCATGTTGAATGAGATCATTTTTATTTATAAATAAAAAATAACATACATTAAAAATATATATATATATATATATAAAGTTTAATATAGAAATATTCAATTTATGCTTCATTAAATTTTTATCAAACAATTTTTTAATTTCTATCTTCGATAAGAATTTGATTATTCTACTTTTTGAACAAAATTTATTAATTGAAATATATATTACTTCAAGTTTCTTAATTATAATTTTGTTATAAAATACCTTTAACTTTTCAAATTTATTGTGACTTGAAAATTCATCACTAATTCATTGTTAATTATATTCATGGAATTTCTTAAATAAATAGTCTTACTACTTCTTTAACATATGAGCTTTCATATGATTTATGTAATAATTTAAAAATTCCGCTTCTACAAAGCGGATGTCTACTTTTAATATCTACTTTTAGTTTCTTTAAAATTGGTATTCCAGTACACCAGCGTCATCTTAATTTTCTTCTATTTAGGAGACACTTTTTATAACATGGAGATAGTTCTCCTCTATACTCTAACCTCCATAATAGAAACGTTTAAGTGCGATTTTTGTGTCACTGAAAATTTTTAGTACCTATCCTGACCGCTAGACGACAATAGCTGTTCGATTTAGTGCCATTACCAGTACCATAGACCATGAAGAATAGATATATTAGGAGATTGAACGACATAGGCAATTCGTCTGTTTTTGTGTCCTCAAAAACGTGTAGAGATCATAGTTATTATTTTCGCCACTAACGGCAGTGCGAATCTGCCCGTACGGAATTATTATTATTACATATTAAAATCAACGGTTATCACATCTTACAAATAAAAATTGTAAGTATAAAAATTGTTTAATTTTATAAATGTGAAAAAATGGTACGATGTTGTACAGGGAAAGCATAGATATACTGTTATATATCTATGAGTGGAAGGTTGTTTAAGGTTAGGAATGCGTGTCTGCATTTACGAAAGGAATATGGTCTGTAATTACCGGTTGTCATCTTCTTTCTTTATCTAATATATGTTAGTATTGTAAACATATATTTGTAATTATTAATTGCAATTATCACTATGATTCTTCATCTTTTAATTTATTGCAGATTATTAAGAATTCTCTATTATTAATATTTATTTAATTATTACTTGATAATCGAAAACAATTTTTTATTATCTATAAAACTAAGACTTCTTATTAACTGAATGAAAGTGATTTCTTGGCGCCTACATTTAAACATTTAAATTCCGTACGGCACTGAGACCAGTGACCCCTACTGATAAAAGATAGTTACACCAATTCTTGACCGTTTTTTTAACATTACGTTCGCTCTCCTAACATATCTATTCTTCATGACCATAGACACTAAACTTATATAGTCTCCATGACCAGTACAACCAACTGTATTCTTTGGCAGAACTACGGAGGTTAGAGTCAAGAAGTCTAGAAATGTTAGAGTATACTCAGTATAGCAGAACTTAGCACCAGTTGGCCGGATCACAGCGAAGCGGGGATGTACTTCAAATTTATATTAAAATTTATTTATATAGCTTGTAAAAAAAAATTAAATAATCAATTTTTCAGGATTAAAAATAAATAATTTTTTTTATGATTTAATCGTTTAACCGTATAATTGATCGTTTGGGGGGGGGGGGGGACCTTCAATGATATTGGCAGTATATATTGATCAATAATATTGAACGTCTGCGTATATTTATCAGCCAAGTAGCCGCGCTTGTTAAGGCGTTGTTTCTACTTGGAACTGGGAGATTATGGGTTCAAATCCCCACTCCGGCAGTTAGTCAATTTAAAAAAAAATTAATGGGGCGATTGATTGACTAAACTGTCTGCGTGTGGACAAGAACGAAGTAGCCGGCTATGCTTGTGAAGGTTTTCTGCAGTTTCCCTTCACGAACTTCAGATGAATATCGGCATAGTTCCTATCAAAGTCGGCTGCAGCCGCACACCTACCAATACCTAATCTGCGTACGAATTCCTGATCCTCCACTCACATCATAAAAATGTAATGTAAAAAAATTAATAAAAATAAAGGTTGAAAAATAATGATGTGGGTGGCCTCTGTTATAGACCGTCGTGTCTCAAAAACGGAGGTTAAACCCCATTATCATTATTATATTTATAATGGCTGTGTTCAACTGAAGTCCTTAGTAAGTAAATAATTTTGTGAGTAAATAAAAAATTTTTTGAATTTGCGTCATTTTTTTATAATAATAATTAATTTAAAACTCCCAGTCGTACAAATATAAAATCAGTAATTACACACCATATTCCATTCTTTGAAATAATGGAATATGGTTCTGTAATTACTGATTTTGTCATGAGCGTGTCGTACGTTTACAGACCAGTACATGTTAATAGTTTTATACTGTACCAAAGTTTTTTATGCATGTAAATAGTAAAATAATATACCTACCGTTTAGTTTACATCTTCACATAGTAGATCTCCCACGAGTATGAGAGAGTACATATGTATACATTAAGCAATGTGTATGAGAAGGAGGTCTTATAGGTTTGATAAACATATTTTTCAAAACAGTAAATAATATTCATAACTGTTCGAGTGGTTGGTGATTGTCTCATACAACACATAAGACCTTCTCATACACATTGCTTAATGTATACATATGTACTCTCATACTCGTGGGAGATCTACTATGCGAAGATGTAAACTAAACGTACGGTATATCTTATATATAAAATACAACTTTTTGAATCTACCGCTTTTTTTGGTGGATCTACCACTTTTTAAGAAATCGGGTCTGGCAACACTGTTTATTAGGAGTTCGTGAAGGGAACAGAACTGCAGAAAACTTTCACAAGCATAGCCGGTTACTTCGTACTTGCCCATACGCAGAGTTTAGTTAATCAACAGCCTCCATTAATATTTTTAATTGATTAACTGTCAATGTTGGGATTCGAACCCATAACCTCTCAGTTCCAAGTAGACAGAGCGCGTTAGACCACTCGGCTACTTGATGGAATAGAATAAAACAATTTAAAATATAATAATTTTAATATTTAATTTATTAAAAAGATTTAGATACATTTAAACCATTCGTCTTAATAATTCATTAATTTTATCTTCCCGGTTTCCAAAATCACCACCTTCAACGTAGTGATTTGTCTTTTTACGCCATCCACCTGTTGGTGTGTTCAACTGTAAACAAATGAAAACAATTCATTAAGACCTAGTGTCAATAATAAAAAATGAGTTATAGATCTTCAATTTTCCAAACTTACTTTGAATGGCCATAAAAAGTTTGATGCATATTTGAATTTATTTCCAACAGTGAAAAGTTCATGAACCAAATCTTCAGTACAAATAATACCAGCTTTGCCAAGTTTACTTTCAATGATTGTGTTGGATGTAATTGGAATACGTTGCCCCTTAATTTTGGCAAAACCACGTTTGTAGATTAATTCGCGGACTGATTTCAAATTTGGATATCCCCATGTTACATATGGTTCACAGATACGCAACATATTAATTGTAGCCTTGTTAAGTTTAACAAATACACCATTATTGATTTGTTTCAAACGGAATAATTGGAGTACTTTACGTACTTTTGGTGCTACTTGATTAATACTGAAAATAAAATTAAGGTTACTCCATTAGTACACACTAAATAAAATATTACAAAATAAATGTTTAATAGACACTTAAAACAGGTAAACAAGGTAACTAAGGTAGACAGATATTTCGTTTTATTTTGAGCGATGCTGTCAAACTTCGAGGTCTCACAACCTAATGCAATTTTAAATACGATATGGCTATTCAGAAACACGCGCGGGTGTCTTGCGAGTTTTCAACATTATATTATATTTTTCATCGGTCATATCCCGAGTTGGTCGGGTGTTTTTGGGCCCCCACACTAAAAGGCGTTCTATATATTTCACATATTGCGGCAAAAACTAAATTACTAGAATGGAATAGTTACCTTATTTAATTTCAATAGTTTTTGCCACAATATCTGATTTTAGTTTAATTTTAAAATAATCTTTTTAGTTTAATCTAAATTTTAACTCACGCCGGATACCCGCCTGAGTCCGAATAGCACGGCCCTTTTAAATATGATTGAAAATAGTTATTTTAATAAAATCAATATTTTCTCAAAATAACGAGCTTAATTCAAACTATATTTTTTTCAAATTTTTACAAAGTAGGAAAACCAGACTACAACGACGGATAAGGTTAATCGTCACTAATTTTTTTCTAATCATTTAATATTTTAAAAATCATAAATATTTTTACATGACTATAGTGAAGTTTAAAAATTTTCTTTACTTACCCACGAATACGAATAACAAAAGCTAATTTAGCTTCACCAGGAATATAAAAGTTTCCTCTGTTTTTAGCTTGACGAATTAATCTGATTTCGTCACGTTCTTTAATACGATATTCCTTAACATATTTCTCAGCACGTTTGAAGATTTGTTTACGTTTCTTAATGTAATTCGCACGTCGTTGTACAGTAAGTACTACTTTGGCTGCACGTAACGCATCCCTTCGTTTACGATGTTTGAGTACAGATTCTGGGACTGCAGGCAATTTTTTCTTTATGTCTACAGGTGATTTTTTTGGTTCTGCAGGCTTTGCTGCTGTTCTAAAACGAAACAAATTTTATGTTACACATCATCTACGGCACAATATTCCACATGTATCACTCATAACCAAACAAATCTTGTACGATATTGAAAATAAATTAAGACAAAAATATTTGTTTATACGGGATTAGAATATTGTTTAGAAAAAATAGAATTAAAAAATTATTGAATATTAAAACCGCCTATAAGTGATATTTTAAGATAAATTTTATAAACAGCACTTACTTGTCCGCCATTGTTACAGTTGAAAAGAAAAGAACAAATTTCTACTACTTCAGATACTACATTAACATGAACTGAGATATTGGTTGCTTGTTTACAGATTACCAACATAAATTTCGTACACAAAACACGCTTTATGTATGTTTGGTACTTCCGATATAATTTATTAGATAAATATGTCAATATATCATATATTTTCAATATATCATGTCATAACACAGGCAAAAACCCATTTAACTCGGTCTGTCTTACTTCCGTGTTCTAGATAAGCACGCAAGCCCCTTAAACTCGGCTTACGCACTTCCGTGCTATAGGTATTTTGGATAAACTTGAATTATGTAATATGTATGAACGTTTTAAAATACAATTTGAATAAATGAAAATAATAAATGATTTCTGTATATACTTAGTTCATTATCAGTGCATGAATTGTTTATTTTACATCTACGCATGTACATAGTTATATAAAAATATGACTTTTGTAGTGTGTATATAAAGATGCTATACACATTTATAATAACGTATACTTTTGTAATTTTAAGTAATTACAGATGATTGGACTGAAATTGTGGCAAAACGATTCAGTTTAAGAAAAAAAGTTGTTTGTTTAAAAAAATAAAAACATTTTCTTGTATTCAAACTTCTAGTTTATTTTTCAAGTTTTAAAGATAGTTATTCTCTCTGCCTATTGAGAAGATGCATGGACCGATCTGCCCATTGACGAACTTGAAGTAATTTTTTAGCTCTAAAAACAATCAAAATTTCATTTCGCCATTCGTTTTTGTTTTTATCATGTTGACAGGCGGGGAACTAATTATTTTCAACCGTTATAAACATGGGATTAAATTTATAATATCCTTAAATCCTATAATATATACAGCCCTTTGTGTAACTCACTAAATGACTGACTGACTAACGTATACAAATTCTAACCCACTTCTAGACATGCTAGAAGGATGCGGTTTTTTTGCATTCAACGTGGAATAAGTTTCCTAACACAGCCCCCCTCTCAAAAAAAGAGAAAACCCTTCAGAATTACCTTTTTACTTCTATTCATGCTAGAAGGGTGCGGTTTTTTGTAAAATGTCAAACACGTGAAGTTAAGGCCGAAGGCCACCAAGGTGGTCAAGGAGCTGGCGCTCCCTTTTGAGCAAATCGATTTTATTATATACATACAAACAAAATGTATAGAACGTTATTCCAAATTCGTGCTTACATTATATTATATCAGAAGTACTGGGACAGTGGCGCTTGACATTTAAACTGAGTAGCCAAAACCAGTCCAAGTAGCCGAGCGGTCGAAAGCGTTATGTCTGTGCAGTATGCAGTACTTGGAAACTGGGAGGGTATAGGTTCGAATTCCGACATCGGCAATTATAAAAATAAAAAACAAGGGCGGTTAATTGACTAAACTGTCGGCGTATGGACAAGAACGTAGTAACCGGCTATGCTTGAGAAGGTTTTCTGCAGTTTCCTTCACAAACTCCAGATGAATATCGGCATAGTTCCTATCAAAGTCGGCTGCAGCCGCATATCCTACCAATTCCTAGTCTACTCACAAATTCCTTCCAATCCACTCACATCCTCACATCCTAAGGCATCACAATGGACCTTAAGGTCGAAGTAGCCCGTCCAGGGCAGCCTTTACAATCTACCTCTACATTATATTATATCAGAAGTACTGGGATAGTGGCGCTTGACATTTAAACAGAGTAGCCAAAATTATAAAATAATATTTTAAATTTTCAAAACATTTTCAACATGGTAAATAATAATTTTTTAAGATACAATTTAAAATTGCAAATAAAAAATCAAAAAAATGGAAGTGATTTAGGAAGTAAACCAGAATTTATAAAGTTATTTGAATTATTAAGAAGAACAATTTTATATGGAGAATCAAATTCATTACTACTTATTGGCCCACCAGGAAGCGGGAAAACTTTTGTATGTATATTTTCTGTTCCAATTTTAATTTTTAGTTTATAAAGATTAGAAATATTGACATTAGAAAACAATTACTGATTGAATTTCCCATGTATGCCAGTATACCACACTAAAATTCAGAGGATTTGAAATCTTTTATGATTATTCCGGAATTAAAAAGTAATTTGGGTTCGTTAATGGGGTGAACCTATTTGATATTTTAAATAAAATCTATTTCCAAACTCATACCACAGACATGGAGACAAAACCTGAATATAAACCAATATCATGACTTAAGATTGGACCAAATTGGTGAAGGGGGCTAGGCACCCGTCACTGTGACCTAAAGAACCTATTGTGAGATACTATTTCTTTATTAAGATCCCCTGAACAGGTCCCGGTCTTTTACGAGATCTAGGATTTTACCTGAATTAAGTTGTCTCACTAAGAAGAGTAAGTCTCCACCTAGAAAATTCAGCCTTCTGTGGGCAATAACCTCCCAGCTGCATGGCAGGTGGCTTGCTATTTTACGACCTTACCGGTCTTCTTGAGGTGATATTTCAGTGGGTAGTTTTCAGACAGAGTAATCTTAATGTCTGGTCTCCTCAACAAGCGGTCAGAAATCATCGCCAGTAGCTAAACTTATGGTATAACACATTAAAGAAATAAACTTAAGCCTTGCGAAGAAAAATTCTTAAGCACACCAAGTCAAGAATAACTGACTATTCACTGACACAAGTTATTTAGTGGAAATAATTCCCAGTAAAAGTTCATCTGGTTTGTTTTTTCGCAAGACTTAATTCGATTTCTTTCATGTGTTATACGAGAATTTAGATACTGACGATGATTGCGTTGTAATCGAAATACAGGTATCTGAATGTAAGTCTTAGTATGCCTCAATTTGAAGTCAACGAAAATTCATTTTATTAATGCAGACTTTTAAATTTGTTAATCTAATTATTGTTTTAGATGGTCGAAAAAGTGTTAGATGAGTTATACGATACAAAAGAAACATTGCAATTATTTTCGATAGTACGATTAAACGGATTAATACATACGGATGATAAAATCGCGTTAAAAACAATCATAAAACAATTAATTTTAGAAAATGATATTGAAGATTGTAGTAATAAAAGTTTTGCCGAAAATCTAAATCTAATTTTAGAATGTTTTAAAAATAAGAATAGTAAAAATATTATTTTTATATTGGATGAATTTGAGCTGTTCTGTTCGCATCATAATCAGACTTTATTGTATAATCTGTTTGATGTTGCTCAAAGTGCTCAAAGTCCAATTTTTGTTCTAGGTAATACGATTTTTTTTTTAAGAAATACCGTAGCATAGTAATTTGAAAATTTTTTTATTTGTTTTAGGAATAACTTCTAACAATTCAGTCGTCGAATTATTGGAAAAACGTGTAAAATCTCGATTCTCGCATCGAAGAATTACACTATTTCCTACAATAAAAAACCGTTTAAATGATTTATTGTTACCAGAAAATTTATCTAGAGGCAATTTGGCTGATATTCAAGAATGGAATAAACATATTTCAGATATTTTAGAAGATAAAAATGTACAAAAATCATTTAAATTTTTCACTGATTTAACTAATAATCATAATGAAATTGGAAATATTCTTGTAAGCATAAAAATTGGATTTTTTTAAACTATTAGTAAAATAATTGTAAATTCAAATTACTATCGACTCTAAAAAAGTGACGTTCAAAATAATTTTCATGCGTGACATGCATTTTCTTATGGTTGATATTGTAAATTACAATTTGTAATAAATTCCAGATAGCTTTTAAAGTTGTAAAAACAGCATTATTAAATTTAAATAATTTCCTTTACAAATTCAATTACTCAAAATAATGGAACGGCCTCATAATTTTCGTGTAGCAAGAGAAATTTTATTGTTGGGACTGTTCAGTCACAGTCTCATTACTTATTTCATAACTATAAATATTAAAGAGAATTAAGGATGTTCATACATGAGGCTTAATAGTAGATACAAATTTTTGTTTAGTGAATTGAATAGCTCAATTATGTAGTTATCCTCCCTCAAAAATTTAACACCTGTTGACGATCATTTCAAAGAGTAACTATCGATTAAAAATCAAAATTTTTAACACAGCGTCTTATGAAGAACATAATTTTTTTGTACTTCAAATTATAATAACTATATTATTAAAGTAGACTCATAATAAATAATGTATATAAATATTCTTTGAAATATGCAGTTTATATAATTGCATTAAAAAAATGATGTTGACGGACGTTTGAATTAATTATTTAATAAAATTAAAACTGTTTTGTTAGGTTTGTTTTTGCCACCATATTTTGAAAACTGGCGACAGCGCACAGTAAAAAAATATAAACATACATATACACATATATACGTGAACGTCATTACAAAACATAGTTTATTGTCAGATTTGTCACATCAAGTCAAATCAATTTTTAATTTACATTGACTGATATTTTACAATAAATACTTTTAAAATATTTAGGACAAATATAAAAAGGTTATAAATTGTTGTAAGATTATTGATATACTTTAGATCTTTTTTAAAATCCTAAATAAATTTTATTAAAGATAGTACTCATTTGACTTTAGCGTAGCAAATGAACGTCTTTAAATAAATTTCAAATATCAAAACCATTATGCATTTTGAATATATATTTTTCAAACCATTTTAAATATTTATTTTCAATATTGCATTTTAAATACATTCCTATAAACCGTTTACATTTAACATTTTAAATGTATTTTCAAAAAGGCATTGTACCCATCCCTGCATTTATTATAATAAAATTTTTCAATTTTTTAGATACAATTTGTATCACAAATTCAAGACAACAATAAATGGCCCAGTACAACAAACTTAATCGATTTACTAAGCAAACATTACAATGAAGATTCCCAAGTGAATTTACTAACTAGTTTTTCAATTTTGGAAATATGTCTTTTAATCGCAATGAAACATCATTGTGAGATCTATGATGATCAACCATTTAATTTTAAAATGATTTATACACGTTATTTGAAATTTTGTAATAGTTCCATAGGTGTACAAGTTGAACCACAACGTGTTGCAATGAAAGCATTCCAACATATTGTACAATTAGAATGTATTGTACCAATTACCGGACAAATACAATATGAACATCAAATGTTTAAATTAACTGTTACATTTGATCAAATATCAACGGCCATTAAAAAATGTACAGATTTACCAACAAATATTTCACAATGGGCGATTAGTTCGATTGTATAAATTATATTTTTTTAATAATTTTTTTTTTTTGCTTATAATTTTGTGTTAAATAAATTATTTTTTATATACGAAAATGTGGTTTATATCATATGAAATAAAGTTTTATGCACCTTCGTTGTGAAAACGACAGTGAGGGAGCTTTATGCAAAAAAAGTGCGTTATCTCGGACAAGTCAAAACTACTCCGATTTTGAAGATTTTTTTTTAAATTTTAGTAATAAAAGACCGTACTGACTTCTGGTACCACTACTTTTATGTACGGCACTAGGTTTTTCGTCATTTTTTTTAATGATCTATCAACTAGAAGAAAGCCGTACAAAAATAATTAGTAATATCCTCATTTGCACCTGAAAAATTCAATTTTTATCATATACTCACCTGTGTCCTGTACCGCTCAAAAATGACGGCATAGTTCCGAGATAAAAGTGCATATAATAACATACTTAAGTCTCCGATAATTTTTTGTATCGGGGAGCCCAAGAACGTCGGAACGGCCTTGCATACAACATACCCAAAATCCAGAGCTACATGACCTTTTGTCAGGTAAAATGTACTTGATCATTGGCCTAGGAGTATTAATAGGAGTTTTTTGTCTAAAAAATAATAAACTAGACTTTTATGATAAAAATTATTATATTTAATAGCGGTATGTATATATATATGTAAATATTTGGTCACACAAGCCTTAATTTACTTAACTATATCAATATAATATTGTAAACAAATAAAAATAACACCATTATTTTCATATAATATATGGACGTTCTTCGCACTTTAGAATATCGAATAACATAAAATATAATTTTTGTTTGTCTGTTTCATATATCTTTTTTTTAAACATTATTTACACATTAAACACCTAAATATTAAGTTATATATATATATCTATATGTATGTACAAAATTTACACATTTATTATTTGTTTAAACATTAAATTACAACAATGGAATCCTTTCTAAAAAGTCCAATTCAACAGCTGATATCAATTCAGAATGTGTTACAGAACGATCATATTTGCGTGTAACCATTGCTTTGACTAAACAATGTAAATCATTGACAGTGATTGTACCTTCTAATGAACTAAATATGTATAGACCACTGGAGTGTGGTTGTAGTTTAATATCACAATTGCCATATTTTGCATCCAATAATTCTAAAATTCTATTTAAATGTGGTTCAAATATTGATTTAAATTCATTACTGTCAATTGATGTGTCATTCGTTCGTATAAAAGCCCATTTGTACCTAGAAATAAATATGAATTCATATTAAAAATAGTGGTATTACACAAATATCTTATAAAAACTGAAGTCCACGAAATTAAAATGAGGTGGAAGAGTGATACTTTGTAAGTCAGATAACTTAGTCAAAAAACTAAGTATATCTAACTTAGTTTTTTGCCAGGACATTTGACAGTAAGTGCTATCAGATTGGGAAATTCTTCATTTTGTTGATTTAATAAAGCCTAGTAGAAAATCTAGGTATTTTATTCTTGAGATTGTCGTATTTCTGAGAGAAACATGCTAAGCTTAGATGCTCAGAAGTAAATTTTTTTAGACTGATTTTTACTCAATTTACTATACTAAACTCAAGCTCCAGAGTTCATCGATGTCAACAAATACATGCATAGAAAACGTGAATATAGGTCAAAACAGACAGACTTCGTTATATCGTTTTTGTTTTTTTAAATTCACATTACAGTGAAACCTTAGTATAACGACCCTCAATATAACGATTTCCTCGATTTATCAAATTCTTAGAAATCCCCTTCTTTTCTTGTAAGAGTTAATGCAAAATACACCTTTACATTACTAATAACTTTTGTAAAAACCTCTTTATAACGATCGACAGGTCCATGTCGAGACATGAATTCTTGTTAGATGGATTAGTAGAATACTTTATGCAGAGGTTAATTATACTTTCTATTTATATTTTATAATGATTGAAAAATCGTTATAAAGAGGTTTTTATAAAAGTTATTTATAATGTAAAAGTATTTTTCTTGCTCCACCCGCCGAATGTACGCGCTTTCTGGCCGCATTTTACGCCAGAATGAACGATTTTCATGGCCTTCTCGAGCTGCAGTGCGCTTTTACTTTCTGGCCGTTACCATAGCAATTGTTTTTATAACATAGCAATTATTCGTAAAATGCGGCCAGAAAGCGCGTACATTCGGCGTACATGGAGCAAGAAAAATAGTATACGACCCACGGCCAAAAAGTTGGATGCCCTGACGTATGTGATATGATTGCCTCGGCTTCGCCTCGGCCATCACATCACATACGCCAGGAAATCCAACTTTCTGGCCTAGGGACGTAATATACTATTTTGCATTTTGATTATTTTGTGCCAATTTTTCATAATGTATTTTTAAATAATTATTAAAGTGTATTTATTACAATGTGTTTTACTTTTTTTTAAGTTTGCTTACCTTGCTAAAACAAATTTTAGACCAACCTAACCTCTATATAATAAACCTCATTGTAACAAATTACTTGGTATAACGAATATTCTCTAATCTCCTTCAGATTTATTATATCAAGGTTTCACTGTATTTTGTTATGAATATGAATATAACGAATGAAAACAATAAAAATAATAACAATAACAATAAATACTAAAAATAAATATTTAAAAAAAATCAAACAATCGAAATGATGGATTCCAAAAATGATAGCAGTAAACAACAATTTGCATGCGAATGAACTGATACTTGTATTAATTCAAATTTAAACGTCCAAATTATCAAAAGATGATTAACTATGATCTCGCGCTGTCGTCTTTTTATATGACTGGACTCTCTAGCTTGAGTCGATGATACTAATCATGAATCAGTCATAACTTTGAAGCTAATGAAACCATGAAAACACAAAATATCTCCTAATCTCTTTTAATATTAGTACAATTTACTAAAATTTATCATCTGATCATATTTTCTATAACTCTAATATAATTACAGAAATATTTGCAATTTTAATGTTCTAATACTTTGATATTACTCATGTTGCCATAGTAATTTGATTCGATATCCTATAACTATAATCGTGACGATTTATTTTTTTAGTTTGAGTATACTTACATTTGAAAATGAGGTAGTTCATGTGAGGGGATTAATAAGGCGAGATCTAATAATTGTACAGCTCCCATCGTACGTTTTAAACCTTCTGAACTTAATGCATCAACGTTCCATCCACCTTCATTGGTGCTACTAAAAGTTAAAAAAAGAAAAGCTTTTAGCTATTATTATAGCTTAGTATGTCTTTAGTAACAATATTCCCCCATAAAACAACATTGAATATACACAAGAATAAAAATTGAAAATTATAACTAATGAATCATTTAGTCATGGAGATTAGACAAGGAGTCCGACCTCCATGTAAACAAATAATTGACAAAAATAAGATGTCAGTAGTGTTCCTTCTGCACCGGAAACAGTGAAGAAAGTATAAGGCGCGAGTTTGAATTGAAAAACATGACGCATTTATGTAGTATTATAAAAATTATTTGCAGCCAATGTATTTTTCCAATAAAAAACTTTTTTTAATAAATGAAATAAAGTAATTAGTTGAAGTAAGTGATAGTTAAAAATTCACAAAATAATTACATAACAATAAAAAATAAAATAATTATAAAACATCGAATAATTAAATAGTAACCTGTAAAGTTGGAATTGTAAAAATGAAAATAAATTAAGTAGAAATAAATTATATTAAAATTATTAAAATCAATTGGAAGATTATTGAATCAGATATTAAATTAAACTTTTATTTTTTAATAATAAGTCTAACAAAATGACAAATACTCGTATATACTTCACTCCTATTTATTATTATACTATATTCACTTCGGTACGGATGGACAACTAGAGACGCTAGTGGCACAAAAAGTAAATATAACTTCTACCATTACGTTGACACATTTTGTCAATTCTCCCGTTTGAGTTCAGACTCCTTGTCTAGTCACCATGCATTTAGTTCTCAATTCAAACAAAAAAGTCTAAAATTTACCTCGATGAATAGAAATTAGACAAAAAATTCTAAAACCTGGATGATAAAACTTACCTATTTAAATCATTACTTCCAGATAATTGATTTTCAACTCGAATTAAAGTTTGTAAACATTCACTTAAAATCAGTGGCCATAACGATGTTATATGCAATGATGTAAGCCTTAAAATCAATGCACGACAACATAGGAAAACTGAACCAGCTACATTAGGTGCTCCCATTCGAAAACCACCAGCTAATTGTTCTGTGAAAAATGTATAATATATAAAGACAAATTTACTAACCAATTTTTTAAATTGTGATTAATAGAAAAGAAAATACCTTGCACTTCGGGCATATGTTTAGCATACTGATCTGTATCACCACAAATAATAACAAATGCTAGACGTTTAAGTAACATAGCTCGTTGTTCAGCTTCTTGATCACGTGATGAGAATAAACTTAAACCACCAGATTGACCTAATGATACTCTGTCTAAAAGATAATGAAAAAAAAAATTTAGTTAAACAAAAAAAAAAGTCGACAAACATTTAAAATTTTGGTTAGGTTAGATTGTAGCGGCTGTCCTGGATGGGATACACTTACGACCATAACGTCTATTGTGATATTGAAAGGGGCTGACCCATCCTTGCTAATACTCCTTAAACTATTTTGAGCTGTACAAGTACAGCAATAGGGCTTTGACGCCAGTAGAATTTAGTTCAGATAGATCGTCAAATAATGGTTCACTAAAATAGTGAATCTTTTCTTGATAAGAGCTGGACAGCTTTTTCTCACTGCAATAGTCGTGTTGCAGTGACTGTCCCAGACGTGTTGTCTATAGATGATCTACGTAGCAAGATCTTCGGAACACTCTGAGTTGTACTCTGGCCAAATCTGTCTGGTAGCCCCACAAATACGTCCCACCCGCTAAGTATTCTTAAGTTGGTCTTGACTAATATAATTGAATTATATACCAGACTACTTTGATGTATTATAGTGCGGAAAGTAAACTTTCCGCGCGCAAATAAAAATTTGCAATACATCTAAATAGTCTGGTAATAATTGAATAGCCAAACAGCCATTTAACGCCCGAAAGAACGGGCGCTAAAATAGAACTATCTCCACATTAGTAAAAAAAATAGTATCTGCTCGTGCAGTGTTGTTGATTACCCACTCGAGCGAATAAGTGGACAATATCGCTCTCGTGCGTAATCGACAACTTACCGCACTAGTTGCACAATATAGTATTATAATATTTTTCAAATTTTGGTACGGAATACTAAAAAAGTGATCAAAAAGATACTTACTCATTAACTCTCTAAAAGTCGTGTTATCGTGTGTCATTAAATGATCAACAATATTCCGCCAATGTGCAATACATTCCGCGGGCATTTTAAACAATGAAGGATCTAACAATACTTCTAATGCTTCACGTCGCCATGCACGTCGTGTAGCTGGATATCCACTAAGTGAAGCCAATAAATTCGAACACGCCGACCAACTACTTACATTTCTTGCACTATGTTTACGCAAATAAGGGACTACATTATTCATTAAAGATGATATGATTGAAATAACTTTAATATCTTTTTCAGTTCCAACAAAGCATACATCTAAAAGTGGGGCTAAAATTTCAGCTAAAATCTAAAAAAAATGGAGAGAACATTTTATTTTCAGAATTCAGTTTTTTTTTCCAATTATAGTATTACCATTTGTGCTTGAACGCTATAAGTTTGTACACTAGATATTTCGGGTGTTGTTGGTAAATTACTCATATCGCCTTCTCGAACAGCTAGATTTCTTCGAAGCCATGTAGTTTGCTCTAAACATGATCCTGATATTTGTGAAATAGATTCTATGATCTAAAAAAAATATATATTTTTAATATAGTTTTATTAATAATTTACGATTTTGAACGATTCACTTAATCGAACCAATACGTGTAACGATTTAATCGGTAAAAACACATACCTTTGTTGTAACATCTTGTAAATCTTTTTGATCCTTCTTTTCACTTAACGGTGGATTTGTTTTTTGTACAAATTCATATAAAATCGCTAATATTATAAATTGACATGATGGATTCAATGTAGGACCATCTTTCATTAGACCTAATAATGAACTCCACGATTCCATTAATTGTGTTTCATTTACATTTTTAATATAACTATAAAAAATATTGTAAAATATTTGTATTAAATTATTTCGATTTATGTAAAAGATATTCTATTGACAAACGGCATCAAAATATTAGATAACTATTGATAGGAATGTTTCATTTAAAAATTATTTTATATAATCGATTAAATTATTCACGATAAAACTCAAAATAGACTCACGTAATTCGAAATATTTATTTTGATGTCGTTTGGATATGTTTTGGCAGGCGAGTAAACAAAAACTTACCAATAAAATAATTCTAATACAGAGAGGTCTAAATTTACATCACTCTTTAATCCTTCTGTTACGGGCGGAGATTTCACAACCGAATGAATTGTTTGTACCAAATTATCAATAGGGATAACTCGTAAAGCGGACACTAAATTTACTAACGATTTTTGGCCTTCATTTGGTGATGGTAAGACCTGAAATAAAAACCATTCAAATATTTTTTATGCAAGAATGAGGTTCCAGGAGGTTTGGTATTGCAATTTAATTGATTTTATACATGTAAAATACTTATTCATTTGTTTTAAGTCAGGAAGAATTGATAAGTGCTTATTAACTATACTGAAAACGCTAAGATTAACTTTAAATTTAATATTTATGCGATTCTTATCTTTTAATCTGGCGATTATTTCCAAAAATTCGTGTAATTATGAAGCTTCATCGCCTAATATCAATTAATAAATTAATTGTAAGAAATATGTGTATTTATAAAATCCTTAGAAATCATCATAATCAAATTTACTGAACTATCATTTACGTAAATTACATTTTTGACAACGTAAATTACAAAAAAAAGAAGTTGTTAATAGGTTTTAATCAATGTACTTCATACAGTTTTAATAATTTCATTAAAAAATCGGTCAAGTGTCAAGCTATACATGCACAAATAGTGTTCCGTAACAAAATAGACACACAAAAAATGATATATGTTTAGTATAACATTATTTTTTAATTTTTTGTTGAAATAGGTAGATAGATATATCTTGGGATATAAATGTACTGCACTTCGACCTTATGACCCATTGTGCTCCCGCTTCTACTTCAGTCTGACGAGATTCGCTTCTCCCATATCTTGGCAATAGCCAGGAGCTTGCTGATCAGGTCTTCCTGTGGATCAGGGAGGATCAGGGGATAATGCCCGGTGATGAATCCGGAAATCTCCCGCAGTTTGAAATCGGTAACCCGCAAACAATAATGTTTTATGTATTCGTGTAAAAACTAAGAAATATGCAATAAAAAACAATTAAATTTAACATTCTTTGGCATCAACTGCTAGATATGAAGAATTATATAGATCTTAGCTGGGAATCGAATCCATGATACATATTATTTAAGCATCTGGTGGCTTAGAGGTAGAGCCACCAGAGATTTAAGCAACTGGTCTACCAGAGGTCGTGGGTTCGATTCCCACCCTAGATGTGTATGATTTTTCATATCAAGCATTTGATGTCAAAGAATGTTAGACAAGTTGATATTTGAGAATAGTTTTTTTCTCTTTCGTATATAAACAATTTTTATTGAGAACACTTTTCCATACGATGCATATTGAGATATTTAGACGTCTCAAAAAATGTCACTTGTTATTATCGTTTATTGTGTATTCGAAATGCGTATGTACAGTTCTATAAAAGGAAAAGTGATTTAAACTCTTCTTACGCGCAAAAGGTTATGAAGCCAGCATAAGAAATTTTGGAACTTTTAATATAAATCTCAGAGGATTCGAGTCCCATCCAAGGTGTGTATGTTTTTTCATATCAAGCATTTTGTGTCAAAGAATGTTACCTGTTCAGGCATGTTACTTAAATGTCACGCTAGTCACCTCCTTTTGTATAATAAAACCGAAAGACAACCATACTAACAATGGATGGATTGACACAAGTTTACAAAACCAATTAAAACAATTAAATTGTTTTCAATAATTATTCGCGTTATAATTCTTGAATCCTGATAATTTTGGTTCAGTCTACCTACACCTATTTTTTCCCGAATTATTAAAAAAATAATTTACATCATATATATTGTTTAATTTGTGCTTCGATAAACTTTCATTTGACATCCTACACGATGCCCATGAAATTTTTATTTCCATATCTCAATTTATTCGCTGAAATTAACCCCTAATACTGTGCTAAATTTCAAATTATTATGTCGATAAATCGCCTGTAACAGGCGAACGTCTGTTAAATGACACGATGATTAAATTTGCTAAACTGGTATTTATTTAGTTTACTTTTTTAACTACGTAAATTATAAAAAAAAAGTTGTATGTATTTCTTACCGTTTTAATAATATTCGGTTTCCGTTCATTCCATGCTACACCAATTGCAGCTATAAAATGTGTATTATGATGTAATGATATTGGACTTAAAAATTCTAATAATTGTTTGCGTAAAATATGTCGACTGCCGAGGATAGCACAACCGTTATTATCACATGATTCCATTGCAACATGTTGCCACAATAATGCAACACTTGTAACAATTCTTGGTAAATGACTTAATACTGCACGTTTTGATTCTTGATAATTTTCCGAAGTTTGCGACTTAGTATTATCTTCAATCAACGGATTTGATGTAAAAACATTTAATAAATTATTGATTATATGTGTAGGATTCGAGAAACCAAATTGATGTGATGTTGAGGCATTTGATTGAGTTAACGGATTCGAACATTGTGAATTTTCTAATAAACAGTAGTGTGTTAATGCTGTTAACGATTCTAATTGCATTATCGCATAATCAGAGATTACTTCGAAGTTTGAGGTGTCAGTTAACGGTTGTTCTTGACTTTCATTCGATCCAGATTTTTTAATTTTATTCGATTTAATGAATTGAAATGAACTATCCATATTGTCTACTGGAGTTAAATTAAAATCTGTCGATAGACTTTTCGATGAGATTAAAGCCATTATTTCTGGTTTGAATGTTTTACGATGTGCCTCACGAATCGATTTCACTGGATCTAAATTTTTATTTGTATTATATTCTTTTGATATGACTTCAATGTTACTACATAATTGATGTATAACGCTTAGAACAATTTGTGTTAAACTTGACCCTAAATATGGTAAACTAGCTGCGATCATACCAGTCCATGTACGATGTAACGGTCTTAATGCTGTACTTTGTAATGCAGATAGTAATGCGGCTCGGAATATCGCTTGTTGAGGCACTGTTGTGATTGGGCCACATTCACCACGTATTTCAACATAATATTCTAATGCAATTAACGATTGCACAAGCCTAAAAAATTAAAAGAAACATTATTTGAAAATGATAACTCCTGCAGTTCTGGTTCGTTTATAAATATTAAGACCAAATTGTAGGCCAGGCGTCGGCAACCTTTTTTTCGCTACGAATCAAAATCAACCAAAATGTGCGTATTAAGAAGACGTTTCGGGCCAGTCTTCTTAACACGTAAATTTATCTAAGTCTGGCTTATAGTTTTCGATAGTTAAGCTGCTCCTGTTCTAACTTAAAATAAATTTAATGAGTGAAAATATTTGCATTTGTGAATCGCGGGTCATAGGTTGCCAACCTCTACTATATGCTATAGTTATAGTTAATTAAATGCTATCCATAGTAAACCGAATATTATAAATTCAATTATTTTTTGGTTCCGTGTCAAAGTATTTTTTATTGTAAGTTTAAACTTTCTCTCATTTCTATCCTTCTCTAATAATGAAAACAGCAGAGTGGTGAAGATAAAGACAGCGTTTGTTTTATTCGTTTTCGTGGAGACGCTCTTTTTTCAAAATTTTATAGTTTATTAGTGCCTTATTCATTCGGTTTTTGGGAAAATGTTTCGAACAAAAGTTGTTAGTATATTTATAATGAACAACTTATATCCGAAGCATTTTTTCGAAAACTGAATAAGTAAGGCACAAATCAATTATAAAATTTTGAAAAAGAGCGCTACTTCTGTAGACCTGTGTAATCCACGTTTCTTATGCGAAGTCCAATACTTTGCAACCTTTATCTTAAAATATCATTATGATTTGCGCTCATCTAGTTCCGAAATTTAAATAAGCAAAAAAAAAATCAATTCAATTCAAAACGCGGCATCTTTTTCCTGCTTAGAATAAGAGAAATTTTAAAAATTTATATAACCCTTCCAATTTACCGTATTGGCCTAGATACTATGTTTAGAGGTAAATTAGCTTAAATAGCAGGCAGGCATTTATCTAGAAATTACAGGCATCGCCAAACATTGCAAATAACACTTATCGAAGAAGTTGTCAATTTTAAAACAATTATTTCTTGATAACGATAAAAGAACTTTCGAAATCGATGTTTTTAAACTCTCATTTCGGCGCTGTGATTTGACGCTTCAATTTTCAAATGGAGTTAAATTTAAAATTCCACCACGTCTTCAAAACGAGTGTTAAGCACATGGCACCATGAAATTGCACATTTAAACAAAAACAAACAAAAAAAACTTACCGTAAGAGTTGTACTTGAAACGATTCAACATTTTCCGAAATAATTTTATCACTTTTTTTAAAAACAATATTATTAAAAATTAATATTTCATCTGTAAAACTTTTTTTATCAATATCACATGATTTAACCGATGCAACTAAACTATGCAATAATACTTTTTGTAATTTACATTTTAATAATAAATCAGTTATGTACGAAGCAAACCCTTTACCACTTTCCTTAACGATCCCAACTAATTCTTTAACAATAATATTTAATAAATCTAAACATTCTAATTGAATTTTTAAATTGTTATCCACTTCATAGTTATTCAACTTTTTGGTTGTTAAATTTGGATAAAAACTACGTGCATAATTTAAACAAATGGAAATTAATACTTCTAAGTACATGTTGCCACGGTAAAAATTTATATACTCTGTACAATCACCATAAAAACCATATCCATACACAGATTTTCGATGTCGTGCAAGTAAATTAATTATATCCGAATTCATTTGAAGTGCAGTTGTTGATAACGACCCGATTAACATCTTCGAATTCGAATTAACAATCGCTTTAAGTGTACGTATCGCATACAATACAACATTCGAATCGTACACATCTCGATAGAGCAGTAAATGCGAGTGAACGGAATTGATTAAAATCGGTTCCGTATTATGAGTTTTATTTGTTATAATTTTATTTTTTAGAATACTTTTTCCAACCACGGATTTATCTTCCTCCCTTTTTTCATTCTTACAAATTTCATTAACAATTTCACTAACCACATCTTCAACCACAGCCTGAGTGGTGCCACCATTTTGAAAGAATTCCTCTGCAGGTGTTGATATTTCTAAATCTGCATCGACATGCTGTACGTTTTCCGTGACGTACGACCAACTATGCACTAAGTTACTTTCCGAAATACTATCATCGTCTTCATCTTTCTTGTTATTTTCATCGAGCGAATGTGATTTAATGAATTTTGCCCGTTTCCCTGAATGTGTAATACCGTCGGAAATATTTTCGATTTGTTCTAAGTACGCAGAAACTTTTTTACTTGGTGAAAAATTGATGATTTTTACTTGTGCGTCGTCGCTTTTATCGATTGGTTGACCTGCTACTTCATTAATTTTATTTTCTTTACGGAGCGAATTTGTTAACTCAAAATCATCGTTCGTCTCATTTAGAAAATCAGTTTCGTAGATTATACCCGAATCGCGATCATTAGCTGACATTGTACTTCTTTCATCATTTACTAAATTATCTACTTCAGGAATATTTTCACTGGTGCCATCTGATGTTGAATAACTATCGATAGATGATTTATCAGAGTTCGATGAATCCTTAAAACTTAAAGGATTCACAAATACTTTCATACCACCATTCTTCGTCGAATTATTGTATAAAAAACTTTCAGTTATTTTAAAATCGTGATTCTTTTGTGTCACAATATTTTTATCATCCACCAAACTTGTTGCCAAACTTACAGCTTCATTCGATTGATGGATACTTGTTTTGGAAAATGAAAAGGATTTTCCTTGATTCAATTTCTTTTTATCGTCAGCGATATGATACATCACATGACCATCGACTGAACTAATTGCGTAGATTTTCTTTAAGGATCTATCTTCAAATTTCTGTACGTCATCGTTTGTAATGTGATTCGATTTTTCAATGTTTGCATGTAATACTGAAATTCGAGCTGTATTCGGTGATAGTAACATTACAAACAACGGTGTTATTAAACGTGAAACATCGTTTCGGAGTAACGAGTGTAAGATAAAATTTTCGGCAAATAATTTTAATGAGATATTTTCGGTGTTTTGTAAATTATCTATGATTTTTAATAAACATCTGTAAAGTAAAAAAATTATAAATATAAATGATCCTTTCTATCCACTAAAGATATCATGGGGTTCAAGTAGAATTATTAAAAACTTTTATTGGGATCTCTGACAGGGGACGCAGCTTAATATTTCAACCTACTAGCAGTAGTTACTAAGTTGTTCACTAAAGTATGTTACGGAGTTATGTCATATCCAAGTGCTAGAGTTCCTAATACAAAAAAATTTTTGTTCAGGACCAAAAAGTTACTCTGATAAAAAATTGTAACAAACAGGGATGGGTAAAATGCCTTTTTGAACATATTTAAAATGGAAATGGCTTAGGTTATACGCGCACTAAATCGATAACGAATAAAGATAACGAGCTGAATTTTTTAATATGTTATTAATAAATAGTAAATACACATAAATTAATTTTTTGAGAGAGATCCGACGTTCAGTTTCTTAGGAATTAGTTTTCAAAAATTGGAATTTTACACGTAGTAGATAGGGAATATCTGTTTAATCGCACATTTATCATGAAATTGAATTATAACTGCTAAAGAACTTAGAAACTTGAAATTAAGTAGTTACAATAATGTACAACTATTGTACATTATGATAAAAATGTAAACAGTCTTCTGGCGTGTAGTTTTAAAGATATTTTGATATTCGCTCCGAGCGCAACCGTACTCAGCGCCATTCGTGGTCAAAAAAACAACTCCATGACCAATGACAGTGTATAAAAACCTAGGCGTTTAACAAAAATTTACAGTTAATTTAGCTTTTACATGTGTTTATTCAATTAAATTAATTATTTTTGTTAAAAGCCTATAGTTTTTTATTCACTGACATTGGTCATGAAGTTGTTTTTTTTTGACCACGCATGGCGCTAAGTACGGTTGTGCTCCGAGCGAATAAACAACGAAAAAAGTCTGTTTATCTCGATCTATCTCTCTATATGTAATAGATAGTTATCTAGGAATATATTTAAAATGGTTTTCTGGAAATTTTTGTATTTATAGACCAAATTTTTTTGATACTCGATACTCATTTAATTAACATCAAATAGTTTACACGAACACATCTTCAAGTAGCTATGTTGGTTTCGAAGTGCAAAAATGGAAATTTGCTATGAGAAGCAATTGTTTAAAAGTATCGTTTACATTGATGCACATTAATTAAGCATGTGAATTATATATTTCTTTATTTGACATAAATCAATAGTAACAAAGCACAAAAAATTGTACATAAATATTAAATAGAAACAAAAAATGTAGGTAAACAAAACAAATAAAATAAAAATAAACTATTCTAGTAAAAAAGTGGAAATATAGAATTCTCTTCTATTAAGTACGCATTGAAGATATGCAACGACTGGTTTTATATTTTGGAGCTCGGACACGTTAAGGATGTCTAACGCCGTATACAGTTGGAGCTTATTAAGCTCTTTTTTCAACCTTGTGTGCTTGTGTCTACCATTATCTTTCTCAAACACAATTTAACAAAAAATTTCCGTCCACAATAATAGGTATTTTAAAATTAAAATTCGCACTTATATCACCTTCAATTTTGTTGATCTAGTTTTCAGTTTTTTTCGGATATGTTTTCGCTTAAGATACTTTATAAAAGATTCACACGTGATCCTCACTTGAATTATAACATCAAACAAAAGAAAAGGCTAGGATGCAGCCACGCATAACAAAATTATGAACTATAAGTTTTCGTATTGCATCCACAACAAAAGCTTAATGGCAGTGCTTGTTGTAAACGTACGAATATTTGAACAACCTACAATTATCTAAACCATTGATTAATTTTAAAATGGCCAAATGTATCAATACATCTATTTTAAATGCCGATTAAAAACCATTTCAAATATTACCCATCCCTGGTAACTAATATATTATAATCCAAAATTTTAAATAGCATTAAAGAAAGCGGATGGGCTATATTGGAAATTCGATGGCAGTTGCATATTGAATGCGACAAAAAAGTTTTTATATAAGGTCTATGATTTACTGTAATATACATTCCTACCCTTCACTTCTCTAAATATTATATATATATATATATATATATATATATATATATATATATAGAAAAACAAATTATAAGACTTACTTTTCAAAATGCTGGATATTTTGTTTAAATAAAATAAATTTCGGTTCTAGATCACGTCCAACATGCCATAGCGTAACAAAACATTTTAATGCGTTTATTGAACAATTGTTTCCAACTAAATAACGTCCAATCACATTTTCGACTAAATTTGAGTTCTCAAATATATTGTGCAAATGATATAACAATGTAATACATGTTAATATTTGTGTATGATTTGTGATGGTTGTTAAAAATGTCCATAGTGTTTGTGCCATTACCTGTTTAAAAAAAATACAAA
Source organism: Nineta flava (assembly GCA_963920215.1). Taxonomy (NCBI): domain Eukaryota; kingdom Metazoa; phylum Arthropoda; class Insecta; order Neuroptera; family Chrysopidae; genus Nineta; species Nineta flava. Next base: position 36,836,986 of record OY986042.1, read on the forward strand.
TTGTACTTTCAATTAATAAAAATCCTGTTAAGGATGTACGAGCGCCGATGTATAGTCCATTAATTTATAAAATTCTTCAAAATCTTATATAGTACATTCATAAAAGTCTACAATAATGTTTATTATTTTTTGTCGTAAGTTAAAATTAAAATTTAATTTAGGCCCGTCATACCAGGCCGAACAAAAAAGATATTTAAGAAAAAAAACCTGAGATTTCGGGTAATTAAGCTACCGCCGACAGAAAGAAAATTTACCCGAAATCTCAGTTGTTTTCTTAAACATCTTTTTTTTAGGCCCGTCATATCACAATTTTATTGGATCAATCTTTTGATTAATATTTCTATTTTCTATTGCGTAGTTTTTTTGTTCGTCTTATTTTATTCCAAGTGAAAATTATCAAAATATGTGTAAAAATATGGGTTTCTCCATAAGAGCAATGCATTAAAACTCGAACTTTAACATTAAATAATTAATTCAAAAACCCCGTATTCCTCCTCCCCTCCGCTCCCAATGAAACTTTTATAATTGATTTATATGCACTTCAACTACATATAAACAAAAAATCAAGCCTTAATATTTTTGAAGCATGAGTGCTCGTACATCCTTAAGAACACAGGACTAGTGTATAGAGGTTTCTTCTTATTAAGTTAAATGTCATATATCTATATTTAATTAATTTTTGAATGAAGTATGGTATCAATTGTTTGTGTGAGAGGGTAAGGAGAACTATCTCATAAGGGACTTCAGTTGCAAAAGTGTCCATCTAAAAGCGTTGTATAGTAGTTTAATAAGAAACCAGAATGGCGCTAACAGACAACTAGGGTTAGTATAGTTTTACGCATGATTCATGAAGACGACCACAATTATAATGAAACAGTAACTAATGGAGCTGCTTATGGTTCTACGCGCGTCAAAGAAAAGTAAAGATAACGAGCTGAATTTTTAATATATTATTAATCAAAAGTAAATACATATAAATTAAATTAAAGTCTTATGACGTGTAGCTTTGAAGATATTTTTATGTAAACAACAAAAAAACTCTGCCTATCTCGATCTATCTCTTTAAATGTAATAAATAGTTATATTTTGTCCTTTTATCTTTCTTTTATGCGTTCTATCTTTCTCGTACAACCTTAAATACGAAAATTGTTCAAAAACTTTGGAGTCGAATAAAAATGATGGTAAACTGCTGGCTGACAATGATATTGTTAATGACATGGTTTTATACGGAGGACTTTTTTAAACAATTTGAAGAGTGTGTACTCAGAGCTGTATGGAAATCATCAGTTAATTTAGTAACAATAGTTGAAATAAGTGCTGAAATTCGTGAAAAAACATTTATACATATAAATGTTAAACTGATGGATGTACTGCCAGTGGGCGCGTGGTCTATGTGGTTAAGACAAGAGGGAGGGGTATTATGTGGGTTCGTATCCCAGACGAACTAATATAATTTTTAATAAATTTTATTATCTATCGACCCTCTGAATGCGTCCGTGGTTGTTGAGAAACTAATTTGTTCTAGAAGAATCTGTACAAAAATATGTTTTCAAAAACAATATTTTCTATTCGTGTCAACAAGCATGTTTCTAGAAAGATCTGTGATCGGTATATAAGCAGCGACATGCGCCAGTTCAAAATTAGTTTTTAATAAACTATTGTTCGATTAACATTAAGTTATAAATTGATATTGGATCAAGTAATATAAAAGTTTAAAATAAACATTGTTGGATTAACAGTCAGTTTAAAATTACCATTGTTCGAGTAACATCAGTTTAAGTAAAATTTGTTCAAGTTAAGTCAGTTGTACATTGTTGTATTAAAAAGAGAGCCAAGATACCGCGACAATTTAATATGATTAAAAAAATATAACTTACCTCAATCATGGACGTTGAATTTTCAATAAAACTTAAATATTCACTACGTAAAATACCCATTAAAACCGTTGTATTTTTCTCATTCGTATTATTCATTTGGTTCATACTTTTCGACAAGCTAATAATTTCCAAACACGTATTCATACACACCAGTTGCAAGTCAATACTATTATCATAATTTAAACACGTAGTGACTGTTAAATATTTTAGCCATAACGGTATATCTGTTTCAGTAATATCCACATCCAAGATATTCGGAAACGCCGAAAATTCCAAAAACATAATTGATGCAGCTTTTATAGCTTCTGCATAGTTACCAATTACAAATGTTATACGAAAATCATTGGTTAAATGAACAATATTGTACGATGATTGTGATCCCGAATTATTTCTTTCAGTTTCCGTTAAAAGTAACTCAAGTTGTTTCATACATGCATCTTCGATATTTTTCTTAATTAAAAATTTCTCGTAGTAGCTTAGTAAATTGATGGTTGTAAAAATTTTATTTTGTAATAAATTCGTAAAAAATGTTTTAAATAATACGAGACATTTTAAAATATACTTATTTTCAATTTCCGGTTTGGCAGTATTTTCATTGGTTGGATTTAAAACAATTGTTTTTTCATTCTCCTCCACTGTATGAACATCCTTTTTATAATCAAATAATTTCGAACTAGATTTCGATTTTTTATTTTTTGTTTTCTTATCAAATTTTGGACTACGAATTTGAAAACGTCGTAACATTTGATTACTATTTGAACGTTCCCGTTCATCTTTTTCATCATTTTCATTTAATTTTGAATCAGATTTACTTTTTTCTAAATTTAAATTCGCTTTTAAATGATTCTCATCAACATGATTATTTGGTAGACTAAAATTTTCTAATGGTGCCAGTTCTGGTGTTTCAACTATACCCGAACTTGTTAAATCCGTTGAACTTTTTGATTTTTCCATAGATTCATCTAGCCTTTTGGAATCGTTTAGAAAACTAGAATTTAAGCTTGTTTTTACCGCTACGGTAGTTGTTTTAATTGAGACCGGTTGAATTTTTGTTAAAATATTTGTACATAATTGCAACGCATATACAATATCTTCAGCTTCTAGAGTGCTTAAATTGTCATTAACGAGTGTAATAATTCGTGTAAATAAATTTGGTAAAATTTCGGAAGAACTATTCACGTAAGTTTCAATTGGAATGATTTCTAACAAAAGTTCCGTTACCGAACATAATTCTAAAACATTTGGTAATCCGGTGCCGACATCAGAAACATTTTTACATACATGTATCTTCGATGATGGTATACAAGCAGCTTTTGCAAATAAATCTCCAATATATTCCCAAATGTAATATGTCTCTAAAGTATTAAATAACAAATTTGCGTGTTTAATTAAATCTTCACATTTCTTTAAAATCATATTTTTACGATTTAATTTCTTATTCTGATTTTGTAATACATCCGTGAATTTGATATCAAATAATCCTGCATTTTCTTCTTTACAATCTTCATGGTTTAATTGATGTTTACATGTAAGATAAAGTGCACGAAATACTTCGAATAATATTCGATCTAATATATCGCTAGCGATTTCTGGTTTATCTAATAATGAGGTTAGTACACGATACGGCCGTATATCAATTTTTTTATGTTGATACGATTGTCCAAAAATTGTCACTAATGCTTTTAATACTAATTCATGGGAATATCGTTTGTAATAAGTGTTTGTTTCATCTAAAGTTGAATTATTTTTTATCCCTTCATTTTTTGTATCGTCTGCTGGAAGCAATACTTGTGCATTAGTTTCGGAACCTAATAACCATGAATACAATCTCCTATAACATAAAAAAAAAACCACTGTTAGTACAATATTAACAGGAACGTCTTAGGGGTCCTTGAACACACGGTGTTTAGAAGCCGATTTAACGTATACTTACTTAAATCTCAAAGTAAGTAAACGCTAGTCACTTTCGTTGGTATAATATAACCGAAAGGCAACTATACTGACCATGGATAAATAGATGCAAGTTTACAAAAAAAATCATCTGGTTTCAGAGAAGGACTTCATAATTTTATTTGCTCATAAACATTCTGTCAATATTGTCCATCGATTATTTGAACCCAGTAAAAAATTTAACAATTTTTGGACGAACTGGAAGTATGCTTTTACATTTACTGGGACTTTGCGCAGGGCCATTCAACTGTGCTCGATTGAAGCTCAATAGAATGCAGTTGAGAAGGGTGGTGGGGCTCTTGACAGGACACTGTCGATTGAATTACCACCTTCATAACTTGGGGATCTCTGATGATCCCATTTGTAGGACCTGTATGGAGGACGATGAAACCTCCATACATGTTATATGCACCTGCAAAACCTGCAGGGTGTCAGATATAGAATGTTTGGGTCCGAAACTTTGGATCCATCAATCCTGGGAGCAATCCCGGCGGAAAAGTTGTGAGCCTTCTGTGAGGCATCTGGCCTCGACAGAATCCTATAGCTTCATCTGCTTAAAATAACACCTTTTACCCGAAGGCGTCTCGCCTTCGGGTGGCAGGTTGTTTTGAAGGAGGGCACAGAGGACCCCTTGGTCTAGGTGCTAGGGACCCGTTTGGGGTACCCCTCTTTCTAATTATTGCTATTATTATTGTCTAAAATAAGTTTACTTTCCAGCTAAAATTGCTGCATTATCACAAGTCTGCCCGCCACGATCCTATATTGCAATATCAAGGTTTTCCATCTGCTATATAATGATGCTCCTCCAGGCAAAACGTGCAAAAATTTCTCAATACACTCTCCGTCTTTTACGTACCAAGCGACGAAAATCAGTTTCGCATCTGTTTTGTTAATTATGGGTTGAATTAAGAAATCAATGATTTTTCGAATTCATTAAAATTAATCGGATAAAAAATATATAGGTATGGCCTTAAAAATTTCGGATATCTCATCCCTGGGTTCGTGGCCCACGTTCCTTATGGTAATAAAGACGGCACTGACTATTAATACTTAAAATCCGTAATACATAGAAGCGCTTGAATACAAGGTAAACGTTAATTACTGAGTACTGAGACTATTTTTCAGATTTTAATATATATTCAATTATAAAATATATTTATATATATATATATATATTTATTTACATATATATATATATATATATATATATATATATATATATATATATATATATATATATATATATATTTAATTACATACATATATATATATATATATATATATATATATAATTGAAAGAATAATTTAATGGAAAGAATACCAAAGAAATTGCTCACTCAAGGAGAAAGTGGTAAGCGGAGAACGGGGCGGCCGAAGAAGCGGTGGTTAGACTCTACCTTAGAAGATCTCCGACAGATAGGAGTACAGAATATATATTAAAATATATATATATATATATATATATATATATATATATATATATATATATATACATAGTAGAACCTCGATAACGTAAAAACCTCTATAAATTAAAAATTTTTGTTATTCCCTTCTCCTCAGAACCCACTTTTACTTAAAATACGAAGCCTCTCTAACTTAAACGTATAATTTGAGTATTCGACCTCTGTAGCCAATAAACAAGCATGACTGCAGAACTTTTTAAAAAATGGCTTATAAAAACAGACAAACAAATGGCTTCTGCAAAAAACCTCAATAAGTAAAATTATGAACCTTTAAAACCTCTCTAACTCAAACCCTTAGTAAGTTAAAAACTCGATAACTCAAATTATTATTATTAAACATTTCCCCTGATCTTTAAGTTATCGAGATTCTACTTACACAGTAAAAAAAGAAAAACAATAAAATAAAAGTAAATAATATTCCACAGAATCAAAAATAAATCAATCAATTACAAGGTTGATAAAGACAAGTGTACGAAAAGTAATCAAGACAGATATTCACTTTGTCTAGAACGGTTTGCTTTACGGTAGAGAGAGATTGGCAGTCAGGCTCATTTAAAATATTTGGAGCAGTTAGTAATTGCACATTATTTAGTTGCGTTCTAAGATCTCCAGCTGTTCCTTCGCAGTTATCCATAGTTATCTAGAATCCAGATAAAACCACTTCTAGAGCCTGTAGCTCAAAAACTAAGGATTTCTGGGACATGTTTCCATGATAACTTTTAATCGTGAAGTTATCAGCATACTTAAATTTCACCCAATTAAATTTCAACGCCATTTCCAGAACATTTAGCTTAAAAACTAAATATTTCTGGGACGTGTGCTTATGAGAACTTTTGATCGGGAGGTCATGTACTAACAGCATATTTAAATTTCAGATAATGCCTAGATAGCGCCTATTCTAGAGCATGTCCTAAAAAACAAAAAATTTCTGGGACTTGTGTCCATGAGAATCATACACTACAACATACTTGAATTTAAACCAATTTGACCGAGACCTAATTCTCATAAAGATTCTGTGGGGTCCTTTCATCAATTCACTACTTGTTTTCATTACTTCTTTCATTGTCAATTTTTTACAAATTTCATATTTTAATCTCTTTAAAAAACAATTTTATTTAGCCGTCTTTTCATTAGGTCGTCTGCATGCCGCGCAATGAACGCTGGCTAGGTACGGCCTTGTGCAGAATTCCAAGTTTTGTTTATATCTATAAATAGAAATTGTTTTCACACCATGTTTTTACCTGTTAAGTGACATATCACGTCGTAAAACTGTATGCAATGCTGCTGATATTAATGAAATTGCAGGTGATGGAGTTCCATGTAAGGGTAAAACAATTATTAATAAATCCAAAGCGCTACGTTGTACTAATACACTAGTATCTTGTAATGCAGACTCCAAAGCTCCAATCTACGAAAGAAACGAGAAAAATATAATCATTTATGGTAGAGCTGAATTAATTTGTTTTGACTATTATATGGGCGTAAGGGGAACTTATTTAAAAGTAGAAGGGCAACTTATTTAAACCATATATATAATACTCAGTATTAAATATATGTTTCCTCCCATTCATTTTGAAAATAGACTGATCCACTCAAACTGTGACGATATTCGAGGCTTTTTTACAAATTAACATACTTCTACGGTACACTTTTATTTTAAATAAATGTGGTTTTCCCTACCATATTTTGAATTATGGTAGTGAGCTATGGTTATTCAACGGAAGTTGTGGACAATTTTATCTAAATTTATCATGAAATTAAAATTTAATAATGAATTTTTTAATATGAATTTTCATATCATAGAAAAGTAATATTGTTTTATATTTCAAAAGTAAAACAAACTTTCGAAAACTTTTTAAATTTTGGTATATCGAAAAGTTGGTTACTGAGCACCTGAAACGAAGCCTCTCCAAATACAAGGCTCTTAATATAATTAATAAGATCTTCCTGATACAGTTTTCCACTTTCACTTCAGTCACATGAGAAAAATTTTATATTGTTATATAAGCATATAGAAAACCCTAATACATATTTCCGCAATTAAAATCTTTACAAAAAAAGGTCTCCTACACTTTTTTCATTGATCCAACCATTCAAATAATACTGGAGATCAAAATTTGTAAGTATTTATTTTAAAAGAAATTTTTCTTCTAAATTTTATGCGAACCAGAACTTTTCTAATTCAATTACAAATATCTTTTTTATATGAATTACACACGAAGAAGTCGCAAGCAAAAGCTAATAAAAAATAATCATACAATAAAAGTTAAATTACCATTAAAACAGTATTTTCTTCTTGTAAATACGGTGGCGACGAATTCGGTACTGTTTTTTTATTAATATGTGTCAGTGCAAAAGCAACCGCCGGTGCTCTTGCGGGTGAATCACATTGTATACATTTCCATAACGCTGCATAAAATTCTTGAATTCCTACTGACTCACAAATCCGTTCTAATAACCCATTGGTACTAGAAAATCAATAAAATTGATTGTATTATCATATTTTATGAAGTATTTAGTAAGTTAAAACATACCTATCGTAATGATCGGATCCAGGTTCAAGACCTGGTAATACACCTGCTAAAAACCCTGATAATGCTGGAAGTAATCGTTCACCTAACGGAACAAAATGTGCTTCATATACAGCAAGTAATGCTGGTCTAACTGGAGTCGCTGCATATCCAAGTAATGGGAATAAACCTTTAAAAAAACGAGCCATAATTAATCAAAAAACGATTATTTAATTTTTGAGAGATATGACTTCCACGGTGCCTTGAAAAAGTAGGTCTCATTTTACTGAGACCTTATTTTTGTAAAAAGATGAAAATTTAAAAAAAAATGTCAGTCTGTTTTTCGAGAAACACCGAAAAATCATTATAGCAAAAAATCTGAATATTCTAATATTTTAACAGTCTGCGGAGTCTATATGTAGGTTATGTGGTTTTTATTGTTCATTTCTTCAAATTCGACAAGAATCAAATTATTTCTTGGCACTTTGTAAATCATATTCATGGCTATTTTCGATAAATACCTGCACTATAAATAAATAGCTCCTGAGCTAAACGATTTGTTCCCATACATTTGAATATCACATCGTAGGTTTCCAAAGCTTTTAAATGCACTCCAGCTGGAAGTGCTGGATGCATACATTGTGCTAATCGTTTACTTAATTTTATTCTTCTAGGTATCACTGGATATTTTGTATAACTTAATAGCACCTAGAAAATTTCACAAATTTATTTATGTAACAATAAATCTATTGCGATGTAATCTTTATAAAGTGAAAACAGACCTTATTTAATTTACCAAGCGCAGCAATTAAGTCAGCCCATTCTGTTGTATATTCAAAATTTTTAAGTGCTTTGTCAACAGCACTTACATAAATACGATACTTTGAATCTTTAATCAACAGCTCATTTTCCTCCAGAGTTTGAGTTGACATCATCGAAATATTTGGTGCACTATTTGGTTATAAATGAAATGTTTTGAAAAAGAATTTTCGAATTTCTAGTTAAATTATATTTTTATATATCATTTTCTAACATTTTTAAGCTTGAATTAATTAATTTTTTTCTAGTTGAAATCAAAACACAAAACACTTTTTAAAAATCATTAAAAACTAGTAAACTTTTGTCTGTAATAAGACATGACAGTTCCAGTAATGTTGACATTTTTTTGAATGCGCAAAACATTTATTTTGGTTTGAAATTTAAATAAAAAAAACCTAATTTCAAAATAGGATTTTTATATAAGTTGAAAAATAAATATTTTTGTTTGATAAAATGTAAATGAATAATTATCAAACTATTTAAGTGTTTAATGTGGGTATGATGCATACATAAATTGTTGAAGGTCAATAAAATTTATCGAATTTGAAAAAGTTCATTTCAATCAAAATTTTTATTGATTTGCAAAATATAATTTTTTATACACATTTTTTTTACCTTGCATAAAATATTGATCGTGATACTTCTTTTCGTCTTTTTTTTGATTTTTCTAACATATTCTTAGTATATTTTAAGAATTTTGCTATTTGAAATTTTTTTTAATAGTTGATGTTTAACATTTTTTACGTATTTTTTGACACAAACTAATATTTAATAAACCATAATTTCCTTGTGATTACACATGATAAGGATTGATAATATTTTATTGTTTGCCATTCAAGGGAGCGTAATTACTAATAAATTTACGTCATATTTAGTAATAATTTAGGTATTGAAATATAAAAAAAGAGGTAAAAAAGGTACACCTATTTGGAAAAACTATTAAGTGTGATTATTTCATACATAATTTGCATGTGAATGATAATTGTAAAGTAAATATTAAAATAAACAAGTAATGTAACAACTGAGTTAATTGTTTGAATACCCAGTATATACTGAGTTGTATATCAATGTTTGAATTGTTAATACCTTTACTGGGTATATCAACAGTATATGAGATGTTATGTATCTCATCTACATATGTCCGCCTTCATTCGACTATGAATAGTATGCCATTTGCTCTTTGAGCACAAATTATGAGAAAACTATGAATTTATAAAAAAAATTTCAAACAAAAATTGTTTATTTTAAAAATAAGAAGATTTTTTGTGATTAAATTTTTTTTCTATCTTACGGTTTCAAAGATATATATTTTCCCCTCTGGAACCCCCCTCACCGTTCCGATTTTGCCAATTAACGAACTTGACCTCACTTTTTTGCTATAGAACCATGTATTTAATACTACAAAATATATGTATAGGACACATATATAAAATTTCAGGTCGTTATCTCTTTTCGTTTTTGAGTTATCGTATCCACGGACGGACGAACATGCCTAAATGAGCGAATTAGACCATTTTATGAATACCCATTCCAAGCATTTATGTCAAGGATTAATATTTTCATGCGTTACAAAGTCAGGACTAAACTTAATATACCTTGTATATTTACATATACAGGGTATAAAAAGAATAGATACATATTCTTTTCTTCAATTGGAAAATTTTATTTTATGTGATTTTATTCTTGAAAAACTCGATATCATATATGTTAATACTCCATATATGCTCGATATATTAAAAAAGTACAAGGTTGTTATGTGTGGGTTTCAAATTAATTTCGTAAAGGTGCATTTCATACTGACGCTTGATGCTGGTTTCTAGCGTCAAATCGGTCACGTGATGGGAATTTAACATGCGCGCCATCTAGAAAAAATGTAGCGATAAAGCTAAATTTAGTTTAGCTTTTCTGTCGGGTTATATTAGCGTCAACGTAATAACTCGAACAATCGCATCGATAATAATCGATCTTTTCAAAACAATAATCAGTCGTTGCTTGGTGATTTTATAAATATAGCGAGTGCAAAAATAAATACTAATAAATATTAAAAAATATCAGATACAGTTTTGTTTTACTCACAATTACATACTTAACCTATAAAGTCTAGTGGTAACATCGATACATCAATTTTCGATACTGATGTAAACGCTGTAATTTTTCGCTACAATTATTTCTAGATGGCGCGCATGTTAAATTCTCAGCGTCAAGCGTCAGAATGAAAATGCACCTTAACTCGTTGCTCTTGTTTTTTATAAATCAATTATTATCTACAATTTTTCTTGAATAATTGAACTTTGGGAAGTTAATGTCATTTTTGAATAAGAAGTATAAAAAAGTACAAGAAGAAGGCAGTGACCAACGGATAAAATTTTCAATAAAACATAACAAATTTATCTACTTATCTTTAAGATAAGATTTCATTATAGCATAATCTACGGCAAACAGGGTAGGAAAACGCAAAAAAACTTCATACCAGCGATAGACTAAAAAATCCCAATATGACACGTTGCGTGCGAAAATATAAATAGACTATAAAAATATATAGGTTGAATTGAGTACCTCCTTTTTTCGTCGGTAAAAAGACCTTCATGGCATTGGATTACACAGCCAGAGAGATCTGGGTACCGGGCTACATTGGTGTTCAAAGAAATTAGTTGCAAATTCGTTAGCATGGGAGAGACCGTCTCAAACGTTCCTCATGCCAAAACCTGTCATTCACAAACCAAGATACTCGATGATGTGTCAAATCAAAGTGTTTACAACAAGCTTACTTCGATGGACAAGCGACAAGTGCACTGTGTACTACTACAGCGAACCATTCAAGTGTATTCAAATAGGCATAGCTGCTGGATAGCTATACCGGGAAATAGGATTTTTGACAAAGAACTGTCAACAACCACTTTCGTGGCTTAAGGTTTTCCAGTGATTCCATTTGCGTATCGTGCATGGTGTGGAGGTTGACAAAACTTTCATTCATGTTTCTGAAACTGGAACCCATCCATTTTGAAAAAAATCCTTGCAAAGAAGCATTAAAAAGCGTTTATGTTCTAGTGAACGGATTCCAGTTAATAAGGGTACAAAGGGTATACAGTTCTAGGTAATAGCCTCAAAAAGTCCGAGTATCATTGCCTCAATTGCTACTGTTCAAAATTTCCGCACTTGTAGGGTACGGTGATGTTCTGGTAGCTAGGATGCAGATATAGATAGGCTATCTTGTTTCACTTGCCGCACATGAAAACTAAAATTACCCAAATTAGATTTAAAATGGCAGCAAAATAGTTTTCTATTCGTAATGACTCACACACATGTAAATTTTTAAATATATTTTTTAGAAACTACGCAGTTGGAAAAATCAAATAAAAATCGTGTTTGTCGCGTGTTCCACGCAACACTTACCTAATCATGCTACCTTCCATTGTTTCAATACTTCTACATTAACTGCATTATTAATCTCACGTTATTAACTTAATTTTTTCAATAGCAGAATATATCGCACCAAATTTCCTTATCAAACCTATAAATTAATTTAAATTTTGCTTAGAACAAAACAAATTCAATTTCTATATGTAATGTTTTTGGTTCTTACTTTTCTCAAAAACCATAAAAGAATATTTTCTAATGAAATTTGTATTTTTTAACATTTAAAATCATTATGAGACCCGTATCAACACGAAGCGATTATTATAATGCGTGATGACCTTTAGAAAATGCATTTACAGATAAAATTTTTACACTTGTTAAGGTAAGTCTACACTAGTGAACAAAATCGCACAAGTTTCACCTGCATACATAGGTCGATTCCTGCTCACAGTAGGAACAGATAACATGTTCTTCAACTTTTCATAGGCAAAAATCTTATATCTAATATTTCGTAGTGTTTAACAAATTAGACTGAAACCCTTCGATGGAATGATCGAGTCCTACTTCAAAGCAAACGTCTTGGATGGATAATCGTATGGCCCAAATTTGGAACAAAACCACAAGGCCAAGATAGGCTAGGCTCTTCATAGACTAAGGTTAAGGTTAAGGTTAAGAGGTATCATTTCAAGAAATCGACAGGGGTGAGAATTATACTTGCTGCTTTTGTTGTGATGTGGTGAAAGCAGCGGGTCATTTACTATGCAGGAGCGAATAGAAAAATGGCTCGTCACAACATAAATTCTAAGTCGCAGTAAGGGGAAAGACCTAGCTTTGTACCCCCATTAATCTTATCTTATCTAGCAATGCCGTTAAGTCACCGTATATAAAATAAAATCCTCGCTTGGTGTACAAAAAATATATTAGTGAACCTTTGCTTATGCTACATAAATAATTGAATCATTTAAAAAGTAGAATTTCTTTAATTTATTAATAGAAAATTTTACATTTGTCAAAGCGTTTTAACATTAACACAAAATTAAAGACTTTTCATATTATTACTTGCGCTACCATCATCGTGTTGGTGGCGCTAGTATATGCATCGGATTGTTTCATTTCTAAACTATAGAATATAAAGTCCATATATGGAGGTCAGTGATAATAATCGTTCTTCCCATTTGAAACGGTCATAATAGTGTGAACCTACCTGAATAAAAACGTTTTAAGGTATGAACTTTTTATAAGAAAATCAATAAATACAAATTTTGTAACAATAATGTGATTTTATTTTTGTTTTTTTTTAATCGTCTATTCACATATACAGGGATTAGGACAAACAATTTATAGCGTGCTTTAGCAATAAGAATATAAATTACTTATAACAAAAACTTATTCATAAATATTCATCATTTTGTATGAATCTTTTTTAATAATCATCATCTTTATTTTTACTATTTAAATATTTGAGGATTTTGTTATTTTAATCACAGTTTAATAAATAAATTAGATAATAATAAAATTAAATTAACAATATTTATTCATTCTATTGTTTTGTTATTTATTTAAAAAATAATAATTATTGAAAATAAATATTTGAATGATAATAATTAGAAATGTTATAATAAATGATCTGTATAGGAATTCTTTTGAATTTATTTACAATTATCGTAAGAATACTTTTGAAATTCGTGATGGGCAATTACGAACAATTTCATATTATCTTATAGTTTAACGATCACCATTCAGTAGGGATTGAGGAAGACGATATTATTCCTATCTGGTGTAAAGTTGAAGTTGTAGCGGTAATAATAGGTGTCAATTGTTAAATATATGTTAAAGACTAACTGTCACATAATCGTGACATCATTATCTTGTTTCACACGATATTTACGCGTCTACTGTCACCGACCACCGTGAATACTTTCTTACTCGGGTGAGTTCTTTTTTTTTTTGCTTAGTAATATTATAAAACTAGTCACCACTAGTACGATAGTCTCTACGCAGTACCATCATCATGAAATCGAGACTTGAAAATTAAATTCTAAAATATTTCTTTTTTTATACGATTATCAAAACGAACCCCTTCATAATGCATCATCATTCCCAACGCAAACTATTAACCGTGCTGATTCTAAAATAGAATAGATTCATTATTTTATCAAGTTAAAGAACATACACATTGATCTGGGTTCGCACCGCTAGTCGTGTCAAGGACCAAGACTCTAATGGTAGCCGATATATTACTAGAATCTTGACAAGGCATCTAATCCGTAATCTAGCGAAGAAGAAAATAGTACGCCCAACCATGTGGCAACGCAATGTCCAAAATGAATAAATCCCATTAGAGGAAGAATGGGTTGAGATTGATGAAGAATAGAGAAATTCAGACGTTAGCTCAAAAGGCCTAGAAAGGCTTTCTTGCCAGGCTTCGAGCTCATCTCAACTACTGTTAATACATTTTACTTGACACATAAAACTTCATATTTAGAGCGCTTTCGGCGCTACTCTCGATATAAGTGCTCCCGCTTACAATATTTGAACACTCCCTAATGAATTTCCTTCATATATGATTTCCTTACTATCATTTTTATCTTGACAGTAAATCTAGGCAGTAAGTGTTTCTTTTGTAAATTTAAAAATTATTTTTACGATATGTATAGTATAAATAATTTTTTCGTAAATGACCTCTAAGCAAAACATTGAATATATTTAGACTTATTTTTTGAACACCAAAAACACAACAAAATGTATACTAAATACGTATTTCGTTTGCAATGCTTATATTTTCAGTATAAAAATTTATAATAGTTCACCACGATAGTTTGAAAGAAAAAAAACTCATAATCAGTGACAATTCGATGACGCGAGACCATGAATTAACTGAAAATTTGTTTACACATAATTTTGGTTTACATATTACGAGGGCGTTGAGTTTTTTCGTCTTGAATAAGCCTAAGAGAATACAATTACAATAAGCTAATATTGTTGTAAAATAATTCATTTGTGTTGCTTTGAGGATGTTTCTAACAATAGTAAGTTTTAAATTAGTTATCTAAAAGTATAATTTCTATATGAAATAGTAATAAATTTTTGTTTGCAAGCGATACTTTAGTCACGGTTTCTATATAAATCTTGAACATCGAAAAAGAAACCCAATATATTTGTCTCATTCTAGATCTCGGCCAATAAAACAAAAACTGACATAATTATCTGGTTATTACATGATTTATATTCTAGGAACTAGTTATATCCAATAGTGTGTTTTCAACGTGATTCTGGCATCTTGATTCGACATTGGTTTTAATTCGTTTGGGTTTAAGTTGCATGTTTGTTTGGTGACGAAAACCATAAATCAGAATTCGTAACATGAACCAATTATATTTTCACGCGATTCCGTTTCTCTACCAGTTCACCTCGTTCATCTCTTCCAGTCTTGTGGTCGTTATTGAACTAACCAATTCTCTTTATGAATGACAGGACATAGTTTCACCCCCGGTTCTTCTATTTCGGTCGAGCCGAAAGTTAGGTACCCCATTCTAGCTTTATAAGAGCATTGTAGCAGAAGATGAAAGTGCATGTCATCCGCCCCGTTAAAGTTCGGACAAGTCACCTTGTAGTCTAAACTCGCGAAAGATAGATACATTTTGAGTCTGCGGTGGGCGGGAAGCACCCCAACCGTAAGGTTGATGTCTTTCCGTTTCTTACCAATGACCCTGCAGGTTGACCTGAGGTCAACCTGAGGTATTATACCTTGCTATCAATCTATGACATCAAATGCTTCATATGAAAAATACATATACACATCTAGGATGGGAATGGAACCCACGACCCCTGACCCTTGCTATCACTTGATTAGCTTGTCTGACTAAGTTTTGATCCAATTAACACGAGTAAAAACATATCTTATCATGTAAGATATGTAATAACTGTTTACTACAATAGCTAGATTTTAAAACTCCGTTTTGGCGTTGTGATCTTATTTTCAATCACGTATTCATTTTATTGACCGAAATTTGTGTACCTGTAAAATATACATAAGTTTTGAGCAAATTTACATTTGAGATAACTCATTTAAATTGGTAGAAAACTATTGTTTATTACAATTATTTGATAGAAAAAACAGAGAAGAATTTTTTTGATATCACACATGTATAAGTGGCTGTTCACAATCTGGACCGCAGAATGTCAAAATGAATTGAAAAAAATGAAGAAAAAGAGATAATTAGATAAGAAAGTATAAAAATTATGTTATTTATTTTTTTATGTCTTAAAAACTAACTTTTTTTTATATTTTTATAGCATTTTACAACTATTATTTTTTTTAAATATTATTTTTTTTAAATTTTTTTTGTTTGCTTTCACACTATAATTTCATTTCGAAGGCAGAAGTTGTAATTATATTTATTTAAAAATTATATATATATATAGTCTAAAATCAATTTGTAAAATTTTAAATTGATTTGATTTTTAATAGCCATTTTATTAATGTTCGTGACGTGTTCGTGTGTGTGTGTGTGTTTTTATACAAAAATGACGATAAAATGTGAATCGATGTGCAAATAAGTTTCGCAAAAATCTATATTTAGCAAGATATGTATTTTTTTTTCATATAAATTTGATAAAATGAATTGATTGATTGATGAAAGGGTGGTAAATAATGGCTATTAAAAATGTGTTTTATACGAGGATACACGAGACTTTATAATAAATTGGAATGCCAATTTAAAATACAAAAGGTAGTCTCCGAACCTCTGAGGACTTTGCGATAAGCTACATGAAATTAAAAATGCTAAATGAAATCGGAAGCAGTCGGATATTTTCCTGTTTATTTGTCACAAATATTCTCTGTCGGATTTGAAATTTTGCTTTATTTCTGAACACAACGCGTTAGAACAATAATCTACTGTAAATATTAAGACGTTGCCTTTAGTTAAAGAATTGGCAAAACTTAGATTCCGAATTAAAACGAACTGTTTAAATTTACAGAATAAACAGTGACTCAAGCTGGGACATTCACCAAGACGATCATTTCATTAAAATCCAACTTTGGTCTAAGATCGTCGACCATCACCCTACCGTCCGCGTGTCAGATATTTTTAATTGTTCAAAACATAATTTTTTTTCCGCGCTTAGAATTTATTTAACATTACTGCCAGTCGCAGTGTCAGAAGGCAAGGTATCTTAAAATTGATAAAAAATTATCTCAAGTAGACATTGCCATAATAATGTAAGTAATTTATCTTTGAGCACGAAATCAGTCACATTTTGACAAAAAGTGTTCTTAAGTCTTACATTAAGGATCGATATGCTTGTCAATAAATTTTCTAATACCAAATAGACAATAAGGTGTCGGTTGCTAAGACTGGATAAATTCTCATTCATCCAAGTTCCAGTAGGCCACCTAACCCCATCAGTTGGGGGACATCAAGATGATGTTCGTACCCCGACGCCGGATAGGCTAAGTCGCTGCAACTTTGTCCTAAAAACAAAATAAATTATCAACATACATAATACTGCGTCGCTTTTGTTTGTTTGAATAAGCTTACTATGTAAATAAAACAGATTTCTACTAAATTAACTGAAAAAAATAAGAATTTAAAATTTTACAAATTCATTACATATTTCGTGCATTTTTCAACAAAGTTTATCTAATTTTATATTTTGTTAAATTGTTTTTGTTTACCTATTTGTCAACATTTTGTTGCTTATCATAAGACGTAAGTTATAATAAATCTCTAGTACAATAATGATCATCTTTATTGCAGCGCAAGCTTTTTTTAAGTAATTTTTCATTAGCAGTTCGATACTGTGATGTTTTTTTTATTTATTTTCACCGGTTGGCAGTGATTCACATTCGTTTTAAATGTTTTACTTTTTTTTGTCAATATTTCGTAAGAATATCTTTTTTTATAATTGTATTTGTGAATTTCGCTAATAGATGTCTCTCACTATATTTTAAGGGTTTTGAAGATAAGAGTAGACATATATATGTTGTCAACTATACACATAGGAGGCTTTTATAGCTTGAAATAGTGGATTAGTTATCAGTTCTCGAATCACAGAACATTTATTATTTAATAATTAAATAATTAATGTTCTGTGATTCGAGATAAATATAATTAATATTTATATTTAAACCGTTAAAATAAAGTAAGAAATTTTATACTATAATAATAAGATTGTTAAAAATTTTTATTAATTTTTACATACACCCTGATACCAAATTTGAATATTATAGTACCCTGGTGGAATATTTTCTGTTCATGACCCCGTCAAATGATATTTTAACCTCTTGAAAAATATAAGTAGAGATTTGTCACCGGAATTCTCTTCGTTTTGACACTATCCAAATATGGCAAAAAGTCCACAACGAAATCGCGCTTGTAACAAAGGTTATTGAAGATAGGTAGTGAAAATAAGTTTTTCTCAAATATTCTCTCCTTAGTTAATTCAACACAAAAAATGTCCTATACAAAATTCACGTAGGACCAATAGCTTTCGAGATAAGATACGTTTATTTAACAGTTTATTGTATCGTTTCGTACAACTTTTCTCAGCCGTATATCTCGAGAGATATTGGTCCTTCATGTATTTTGTGTAGAATTAGCTAAGAAATAAATTTAATAATGACTTCTGTTAACGCGCTATTTCGTTATAGACTTTTTACCAAACGAAGATAATTCCATTGGAAAATCTCCACTTGTATTTTTTAGGAGGCAAGCTCATACTTTTGTACAATTTCACTGGGCTCTTCCTGTTTTGGTCAAACTTCGTTTTCTACGAATGTATGTAATCTCTTCAATTCGTAACGACATTATATTTTAACTTTCATATAATACTCTAATAAATATTTTTACATAAGAAAATGAATCATTTGATATTCAATGAAAATGTTTTATCCGTAACCAAAGCTAATCGCACATCGTATTGTCTAAATTTTTAGAATTTTAACTAAATAATTAATCCCCACATTGTCATTGAATTTCAGATGAAAAATAAACATAAAATTGATTTTTGTACTTCTAATGAACTGAATTGCGAATTTAAAAACAATTATACACGATTGTTTTTAACCTATTTTCTATCATCTTGCATTTTCTTTGTACTAAGCGTTTCAATTTTCATTGAAAATTATAAAATAAAGATATTCCGTATATTTTTATATTTTTTATCAATTTTTCTTATTTTTAATTTTATATTTTTAGTAATAATAATAATCATATATAGCAATTATTTATAAAAAATAGAAAACTTTTCAAAAAAATTTGTGAAAATGTGAAAATAGTTTTTTTTTTGATGGACAAATTTTTTTTATACACATGTTCTCTTTTAGGCATGGGAGTATTTAGAGCTTTGTGACATTGCCAAACATTAATTTCAAAGAGGTTTTGAATTTCCTTAACAATTTTTCACTCCCACTTCTGAAATTTTTTTAAATATAAAAATAACATATTTTTATGATTTTGTTTGTTTATAGATAGAAAAATACTTTTTTGAAAAGTTTTATAAATATTTTTAAATTACAACTTATAAAACCTATTAATTTTTTGTTTTTTCGTAATTTTAAAAGCTCTGTGTAAATTATACCTAGATAATATTATACTTAAAAATTATTAGCAATTTAAAAATAAAATTGCGTACACAATGGAATGTCATACCATATCTGTGATGAATTCGTTTTGTTTTTTTTTTTGTGTAAATTAAAATGTCCAAAAAATAAATTGGAAAAAATTATTGCTAAATTAAAAAATTGTTTCGATCTCTTCGTGATAGACTAACAAAATGTTTAACTAGATGTTAAATATAATCTAGTAATATATTTTATGTCTATTGGTGTATTTACTTTTAAAGAATTTTTTTAATTTCCCACAAAATACTTGATTGTTTAACGTCCTATCTATTTTTTAGAGTAGTTTTCAATCTACAAAAATGTTTTCACTATTTCAATTTGTTGACTTCTCTTTTTAAAACTAATTTATATATTTTAAATATAGTAACTACATAGTTTTTTGATTTTTTTTTGTCTACATTTAATCAAATTTGCTACTAGAATTTCATTAGCCTTTTTAAATTGTGAAAATTATTTTGAATGCAAGCTGGCAGTACTGGAATTAAATCCTATACAATTATATGTTTCTACATTTCAAAAAAAATGGTTAACGAAAATAATTTACATATTCGACATTATTTTTGAAAAATAATCAGGAATAGTTTTTCAAATGAAAATGTAGCATTCTAACTACATAAATAGGAAATATTCATTTTTCGTTCTACATTTGTTTTTGTTTTTTTATACACTAAAAAACTCAATAAATATTTTAAATGCGTAAAATATTTATTTTGACGAACGTTGATTTCACGAAATAGGAGATACTAAATTTATAAAAAATTATAAAACATACTTTCAAACGAATTTGAGAGACCTTCACTTTTTTTTTAACGGCTTCAGGATATTATCATATATATAGATATTGGCCGTATTCGGCCGAACTAAGGCCGAACGGCCGAACTAAGTCCTTAGTAAGCTAAGTAAGTTAGTCAGAGTAAATAAAATTTAATTCTGAGCATCTGAGCGATGCGGGTTTTGGCTTGGACATACCTACTATCTTAGTTAACTCACAAATAACATTATCGTACTCATACTGGCCAATAAAAAAATTTGATTTATCCATTTTTTATACTTAATTTTCCATATATAAAATTCACTTAATATTTCGAATGTTCTGTTTTACTTCGTCGAAATTTCATGTTACAATGGCCGTGACATGCTAAGTAAAATGGCGTATAAGAAAAGTTTCTTAGTATCTATAAAGTGTCCCGGCCAGCAACTTAGCTCAGTACACTGACTAACTTACTTAGTTTACTAAGGACTTAGTTCGGCTGAACACGGCCATAACTTAACCATATTATCATAACTTGACACATAACATTGCCTTCAAATGTTTTCTAATTAGAAATATTAATCGACACGTCAGTATAGTATTCGCTAGAATAATTTGGCTAGTTAATAAAAGACGAAAGAATCTCTTTGGTGACGAGAATAAAATTGATGTGGTTCAAAGTCAGACGAATTGTGGATGGGCAATAAAAGATTGGAGAAAGGAAGAGTAATTCGAACGCAGGCTCTTTTTTATTATTCTGATATTTTAAAATTTTTATTGGTTTAAAAAGTTACGTAACACAAAATAGGCAGAACATAAGGGTGTGTGGGGTATTGAGCTAAATATGTACCTATATATAGTGCAATTAGGTAGGGGTTTAAAGGTACGGAAAATGTTTTACGTGGTTTATCGATAGGTTTTTTTGGCCACATCGAAATCAGAAAGCTACAAGGAAAACTATAAACGGAATATGATTGAGTACTGGGGAATTTTATCGGTTGGGATTAAAAGACCTTAGGGCTTATACAGGCTTAGGTTCCTACCTGGCTTTGTATTAAACCATCTAAAAGAGTCTTCGATTTTCACAAATTCGTTTCAATAGTTAGGATTAAATTATAAATTGATTATTTTACAGTATTAGGACAATTAATCAATAATTTTGCTTTATGTATATATTATCGTATTCAAAATTTACTACGTCTTCAATAATTTGTAAGATGATAAAATTATATTCAAAAAGTAAAAGAGATTAGATTATAATGAGTGTTTGAGCTGATTAGAAATACTAGAAATTTTTATTTACATGAAAAACAAAGTAACGCTTATTTTATAAGTGTGATAAGATATAAAATTTGATAATATACTCAAACGAGATGTTCAAGAATACCAATTCAATTCCAAAGAAATGATGTTATTTCACACCTTATAAGTAAACTGAATCGCTGTATATTATAATTAATTTTGTATATTTTACGATAAAACTAATCCTAAACTTTAATTATACGTGAATAGTTTATTTATCTTTCAGATATCCACAGTTGTATAAACAAGCTTAGACAGTGAGTTTTAGGCGTTGCATGATAATACAGAGCAAATTTTTTCCGATTACAGCAAATTGTCAGAGAAAACGTAGGTCAGTGCCTAGGCCTGTTAAAGTTATTGAATTATTCCGCATTCTCTAAGAAATTGGAAAGTAGGAAGGAATTGTTTTAGTGTAAACTTGTAAAGCAATGTTATGAAATATTGAGGTTGCACTGAATAAAGAATAAATTCAACCCTGATTATGTCGCATGTTTTTTAATCGAAGGGGGTGTTAAAGAACATGTTGAAACCATAGACATGTAAAATATAAGAGAAAGTTGCATAAGGGAATTGCTAGCTATCCTTGTCTTGAGCATGTACAACAGTGTACTTTAACATGCTACGTAAATACCATACACGTGTTTCAAGTTTATGTATATGTACGCTATATGCATCACACAACATAGAGAAAAATCCTATTGTGCAGCTCTCTTTTTTTATTACTCTATCACTTTTACGCCCAGTCCCGTGCTATTCTTATATGTCTATGGTTAAAAAATTTACAGAGATCGCAGCACAAGACAATATCGTGAAATGCAGAAAAATAGATTATGTTATTTTATCACTATTAAAAGTCCCAATACTGTAATTTTGAGGTCGGTTAATATCTAAAACATTTGCATCAAAACATTTTTCTGATAGATAAAAAACACAAAATAAAACATTTTTTTATAAATTTAGGTCACAATATCTTTGTTTTTTTTTTTATAAATAAATATCTTTCTTTAAAAATTTCTTATTGAATGATTTTTTAGTTAAAATATAATATTTATATATTTATATTTTGAAGAAGCATTGACATCATAAAAATAATTTATTTAGAAGTTATGTTCTTCATTTCTGTTTGGTAATCTCTTGTTTCTTTTTTTAAAATTAATGGACAATTGTTTTTTTTTTTTTGTTAATTTAATGTCAATTTTTATATTTTTACTACGAAATGATGATATTTTTATATGGTAAAAATTCATAGTAATATACATTGCAACTGCTTGGTGCTCGTATAATAGATTGTTAACAATATGCCAATTAATGAGATCATATTTAATTGTGATTGTAATACAGATGAGTGATTACATAGTGATCCAGTACATGAGCAATAGAATACTTGAACGTCATGAGTACCAGAACGCCTTGCACATTGTTTGTCGTCACGTTCGTCTGTTAAATATCCACAACCTCGAATTACACGTGTTTTTCCATATACTGTAAACAATATTTAGTATTAAATAATAATTGGTAATTAAAGTTACGATTCTTTTATCAAAAGATGGGATATCTAATTTTTATTTTCGTAAGACTGTTTATCCTAGAAACATCTAAAATATTAGACCAGATCAGAATACTCTGTGAGCTTTTACAAACCATGCTATACTTAGTTAATGACATATTTTCCGTTTGGTTGAAAATGGTTAAGTAGCTGAGTAGCTTTAACAATTGAATGAGTTAACTTTTTATATAAATATTAATTAATCAAATTCAATGACGTATACACAAATAATAATATGTTAGAATAATAAGTTAATGTTGACTACAAAGAAATACTGTCAGTGATACTGTCAAAAAATGGACTTAATACACAAACATGTTAGCTGAGATTAATTAATATTAATGTGGAAAAATTAGCTCATCCGCTGGTATCGATCCCTGAATCTATGGAGTATTATGACGTTTAAGTATACACAAATAATATGTTGGCTGAGATCGAATCAAACGAAGCTCTCAGAGTCTAAAAGAGGGTCTAATATCCGATGAATTTGCTAATTGAGTTGATCTATCATGCTAGGGACCGAAAAAATAGTTTGGAATAACCATGAAACAGATTTTACCCGTCCTATTAGAAATAGGTAACTGAGTTTAACATCCTAGACTAAGAACACACTGCAGCCATGCAATTTATTGCTGTAATATATATGTAGGGTAGGAATGAGATACGTTACTTTCGTATCAATCGAATTTGAAGAGTCGGAGCTTCCACATGTAAAGTTAGGGAGGGATCCTGCCGTTTGCTAAGAAAATTAGAAGATTTTCGATAGAGTGAAGCTACTTCCAGATTTATCGGATTTGAAAAACCGGAACTTGGACACATTGTAAGAGAGGAACCCTGCCTTTCGCTAAGAAAATTAGAAGATTTTGGAAAGACTGAAGCTACTTCCAGATTTATCAAATTTGAAGAACCGGAACATTCACATATAGAATAGTGTCGATGCTGTCGTTTTCTACGAAAAATTATTTCCGCTAGAGTGAAGTTACTACTTCGGATAGTAGTTTCGACACATAGAGTT
Source organism: Nineta flava (assembly GCA_963920215.1). Lineage (NCBI taxonomy): Eukaryota > Metazoa > Arthropoda > Insecta > Neuroptera > Chrysopidae > Nineta > Nineta flava. Next base: position 36,861,203 of record OY986042.1, read on the forward strand.
GGAAGGGATCCTATCGTTTACGAGAAAATATTTGCGATAGAGTGAAGAAATTGGGATAAGAAATAAAATTATTGATAAATGTAAAGCTGCGTTATCAAGAAATAAGAATGGAATGTGTAAATATTAAGCTATATATATCGTCCAAATTGTAGACCGAAGAAGACACTTAAAACAATATAACATTTGGGAACTAATTAGTTCCATAAAATAAATTAGATCATTACATTATGCGTGATGAAGTTATCAATTCAAAGTAGTGTTGCCAAGTACAATGTTATCATACAGTAACATATTGTTGATATCGATTTTTCTTGTATGTTTGTGTCTTAATATTTATTTCTCGAAATTGTTACGAATGTTAACCAAATCGTATGTATACAAATAAATATACATATGTATGTGTGTATAATATTTTTGATCAATATTTGAATTGACATAGTAACATTAATGTTTTTTTTAACATTTTAACAAAAATAGTAATTCAGAATTTTAAATATAACACTGACTTTTATTTTTATGTTTAAATGGTAATAATGATTTTTATTTTTGTGGAGGGTTGTGTGTCTCTAATTTTGAATTTAGTAACCTCAGTACATCTGTCTACCCGTCGTTACTATCATTATAAGCTTAAACTACAATTTTAGTAATAGGGAATATGCATGAAAATTTTTTTTCACTTGAATTGAAGAATGTTTACTTGACAAATATCAAGGTAAAATTACTTTTTAAATAACTTTAAAAATAAGCGAGATATGAATGATTGAAATTCCCGATTAGCCAAAGAGGGTGATAGCCCTCTTGATATGTTATGTGACGTCATAATACACTTTCACCATTTAAAATACACGTAAAACTCCGTTTTTAGTATTTTTGCAAGAAAGAGACAAATAATAATCTTTAAAAGCTTATAGCTTCCTTGATATTTGTCGGATTTTAATTTCGTTTTTAAATATTATTACAGTATTAACAGTATTTTCATATTCTAAAAATAAATGTGAAAAAAATTTTTCATGCATATTCCCTATTGAATAAAATTACTACCTTTTAGTATCAGTCATGTGGCCGCGTTATTAATGGCGCTCTGCTTGTAACTGGGAGATTGTGAAATCCCGAAGGTGGCAGTTTGAAAATTATAATTAATGGGGCGGATAATTGACTAAACTGTTGGCGTATGGGGATATTGTAAACTGAGATCTATGAATTCTAGAAAATGACAGAAGTTGTAGACTCTTAGGAATTCCCAGAACAAACCTGAAGCTATTGCTTTGATATATTAAAGGAAAAGATGTCTGAGAGCGTACTAGATATGCAAAGAAGAAATAGTATGTTTATACTCAATCCAAATGGTATACTTCCTGAGAAATGGTATCTTTAAAAGCTAAGTGAGCTCCAAATATAGTAGCAGAAGATAGTGGTTAAGTATCTAATGTAGGCTGGTAATATCTAACAAATAAGCTAAGGTAATTTTCATTCGGACAGAACTGCAAGAGAAGTATCTAAGAAATATATTTCGATTACATGCGGGGAAATCTCAAACAAATCGGATTTTAGGCATTGCAGTACGAAGGATTAAGAGTTTGTAGTGTGCTGTGCCCCAAATCATGGATTTCAATATCTAACCGCGTTGATACAATACCTACGTCTCCATAGGGTCTTCCATATGCATCAACAAAATTTTGTATCATAATTATATCAGGAAAATCTTAATAAACATTAATTATAGTTCCTAATTTTTTCTTTAATTTAATATTGTAGATTTCAGGATCAAATACCAGGATATTTTGGTATATTCCAACAAGTTCTTCTTGAAAGAGTTCGAATAATATCTAAGTCACGGTATTACCACAAAGAAATGCATCTGGAATAAATATTGATTGAATTCAATGTATCAAATTAATTTATATACCTTTTTGTACAGTTTTTCGGCATAATGTTGGTGGTATTTTTTGCAAATGTTCTGGGGGTGGGCGCATTGAACAATTAACAGTTCCTAATGTATATGGATCAAATGGATCACCACATCGTGGATCGAATGCACTATTACATTGATAACAAACAATTCCATTATTATGTAAACTATTACTGCTATGTTGTTGTAGGCCGCCAGAATGATGTTCGTGTCGTGCATGATGTCCTTGTTGCATTAAATTATCTCCATTATAACTATGATGATTTGCTTCACCTGTGTACAAAATATAATATGTAATTAATTTATATTATGTATATTTATGTATATTCATGCAATTATATAATCATCTATGTATGCTTTTTTTTAAATCAATACATTTATTGTAATTACTAATCAATCACCACTTTCTTTGTGATTTGATTAAATTAGAACACAACGATATATTGATTGACATCATTTAAATAATAATAGCATCCACGATTTATAAAGAAATTACTCATATTTATAATATGCAAAAGCATATTATTTTATTGAAAATCAGATTTTTATCATGTTATATGCAAAGGTTGTAATAATTATGTGAGACATATTGCCTATACAACACCACATTTAACGATTTTTAATGTTGAGCGACAAATATAAGAGTAAGAAAGAATACATATGAGGCTCATCTCAAAAACTCAAATAATTGACAATTTATTCTTTAGGAGATATTAACTATTATATCTGCACTTTTTCGAAACTCCTTAAGTATAAATACTTTTTAAGTTAACGGTTTTATTGTACTATGGGCCAAAAGTAGTGTTCCTTTGTAAGGCTGTTAGTATATTTATAATGCATAATTTTTATGCGAAGCATTTTTTCAAAAATCGTTAAATAAGAAACATATTAATTATAAAATTTTGAAAAAAGAACGCTATATATGTACAATCCAATCGGCTCACAATAAACGTTTTAACCATAAATATTAAGAATAAAGATGCATGGTTCGATTTTGCCCATTAACGAACTTTACACCACATCTAGAACTGACCAAGAAAACACACAGAAAATTTCAATTCGTTTTCGAGTTATCATGTTAACTAACGGACAAACATGCGTAAATGGGTTAATTAAAGCATTTTATGAATACCTATAAAAATAACAAAGTCGGGACTAAACTTAATATACCCTTATTTATATATATATATATAAATATAAGGGTATATATATATATATATATATATATATATATATATATATATATATATATATATATATATATATATCGGATATAAAATAAAAATCATATATTTAGTACCATATATGACAAAAATATGGTTTTGAGCAGCTAATAACTTCAGTACCTACTAAATCTACTTTCACGGAGGGGGGGGGGTGAATCCCCCACAGATTATATCATTTTAGATGTGTGCAGTAACGGCCATCCTGAAAAAGGAAATATAGAATAATTGGAACATAAATAATACCACGCCATCTACTACCTCCAGTTGATTGCTGTTTAATAAAAATTAGAATGCGTTAGACAACATGCCTCTATGTCTTATAGAGCACATTCCCCGATGTCCCCTAGTTAAAAGTTCATAAAAACCGACAATAATATTAACGTACACAAATTACCACAAATATATACTATGTGAACATATTAAAAAAAGTGAGTTACTATAACGTTATAAGCACTCGCAGGTAAAGAACATTGTCATAGGTTCAACTACTGCCCTAGTTAACATATTAAACGATTTATATATTTTACTGGGAGTAAGTAAATTATGTTTTTTTAAAATGCCACAAAAATAATGGAATGAGTCAACCTACCTCATGAGCTAAATAAAATTCTACAGAATATTATCTTTTTTTTTATGTCTATTTATTTCTGTGTTTGACCTTCTTGACAGATGTTATTTAAATTTAGTAAACGAACATTTTGTAAAAAATATATTATATATATTATACTCGTATTAAACAGGAGTGAAGAGGGGGTGAGAGAAATCATCCCTTTTTATATCAATAACTTTACAGGAATTTGATAGATAGGTTTATCTTAATTCATTTTTTCATCTTATGTTTCAATATTATATAATATTAATCAATCATAAAAAATATACCAAAATAGAATTATATCTTTAGTTTTTATAAAGCGCGACAAATAACTTACACAAGAATTTATTTTATAGGCTGCGTACCATTTGAATGCTTACACGCTTTCAGTGCTCCAAGCGTCACGCTCAAAATATTTAACGTCGCGTTATTTTAAGGCGTTTTATATGAATGTAAGCACATTTCAGATGTATTATAATTGATGACGTCACTATGACATATTAAATGTACTTGTGAATGGTTACAGACTCAAATAGATCGATGGAACGCAGCATGGAGACTACAGAACGCAGCCTTAAAACCTCAATACAAACTCCTCTCAACCCGATCCGATTATTTTAAGGGAGTACCCAATTTTTCTGTTTGTTTTGAATAATCTTTGATATATATTCTAATTATAATTAATCAGTCTTGAATATCAATTAAGCAAAGAGTCATTCCAAAGTGTTTATAGGCGACTTTAATTTAGTTCTCACTACTTGAATGGTAATGGTAACTCAATTTGGGACCCTTTTTTTCTTTAATGCCATAGGAAACCCCAGACGGAATGAGGGGGTTTCTCTCAACCCACCCATATCAATGGCGGGTTGAGAGTCAAAAAACCATTCATAATAATCCAAATTGAACAAAGCAGTATCTCTCTTGATACATAGTAAACAAATTAACCATTATTTCACGAAATAATTTGAAAAGTTTCAAGAACATGATGACTATACAAATTAATAATCTAACTAAAAAACTTTCTAACAAAACACAAATAGAAAGTTCATAATAGTTGCGAATAAAGTGTTTTTAAACAGGATATTTGAAGTTATAATTACTATAAAAGCACTTAAATGATAAAACACCTTTTTACACAAAGTCATTATATTATAATTAATGAGCTACTCGAAAGATTTTCAACATATTGTCGACTCTAATAAAGTTTCACAATTAGAATACATTATAGTTTCGACATAAAATAAATAATTAGTTAATTAAAGGTGTGTGCAAAATGTATCAATAATCATTTTTATTATTGACTGGGGCGTAGCTATTGCCGTATCAATTATACGGGGCCCCCGGGCCACGGGGTCTCCCGACGCGCGTAAGCAAAAATTGAGAGTGTATATTTAATTTGAATTGTTTGTAAAAATTTTGGAAAAAGTGACAGATAGATAATTATGATGAATAAATATTTCTTTTAATTTTATGCAAACATTTTTTTTTCTTTTGTGAGAAATCTTTACCCTTTATAAGAGCCCCAAACAAATTTTTATACGGGGCCCCGCCAAGGCACGCTACGCCACTGATTATTGATAAAAAGTGTGAATCAAACGAATACAGTAAGTGTTCGATATGTACGTTTTTTAATATTTTGTTTTGAAACTTTATTCTAGAAAATTTAATATGGAGATAAGTCTAATTAACCGGAATCTTCGAATCAAAACCGAAGAGGTGGTCTTCCTATGACTTATGGCTGTCTTTGCACGAAGATCCCGTGCATTTCATAAAACGTCGACGTTTTGTGTAAACATGGAAAGTTACATGTTATAGTGCCTGAACGAACGCTTTATGAAAAGTCTATCTTATTTCGACTGTGTTTCGATGTCATTTTGTGTAACGTGAAATGTCCAAGAAAAGACATATTAAAATAAATATTTCGCTTCATTTAAAAAAAAACTGTCACTCCAAAGAATAATCAAAAATTAAAATAAATATTAAACAAGTAAAATAACAACTAACTGCGTTAATTGCTTTAATACCCAGTATATACTGAATTTATGAAAAAAATTTCAAACAAAAGTTGTAGATTTATAAAAATGGAACATTTTTTGTTTTTAAATTTTTGTCCTATCTCTTACGGTTTCAGATATTGGTCCGAACGGTCCGATTTTGTCGGACGGACGGACAACTTTGCAGAAATGAACTAATTAGGTCATTTTATGAACACGTATACCATAATTTTTTCTGCCATAAATATTTTCAACCGTTAACCGTTATAAGTCGGAACTAAACTTAATATCCCCTGATATATATTATTTTCCGAGAATAAAAACCGGAGGAATAATGTATTTTTATTCGTTAAGTTATTTGCATAAGGAAAGGTTTGCCAACCTAAAATTCTTATATTAGGTTGTAATCTCCAAGTATTTCTAAATAATTATAAGGTTATAATTACTGACAAATTAAATAAGATAACTATTCCAAGCGATTACTACAATTTTTCACTTCATCGGTCATCCCGGAGTTAGTCGGGTTTGTGTGTTTTTGGGTCCCCGCACTGAAAGATATCGTGGCTAAAACTATTTTAATTAATCACTAGTAGTTGATACTTAAAAAGATACAATGTAAACTTTGAGGGTGAGTATAAACTGCATTTATACAAGATTGGACAAAAAAAGTTATTATGGTCGGGTAAATAAAAATATATTATTCATCTGATTACCGAAGGAATATAATTTGGCTTCGGTTTACACAGTAAGAACGTATAATTTTATACATGGAAACAATACGCCGACGTTTCATGAAATGCGTAGGATCTTTATGATAGAACAGATTTCACATTGAAACAATAGTCGATCTATCTAGGTTTTATCTCCGGTAAAAATCGTTTTTCACAAGCAATGAAATAGCATCAAACTTTTTAAATGTAAGCAACTTGTAAGACATTTATTTGATGATATTGTGTACACTCGACAAAAACATCAAATTATGGACCCTTTTGAGATCCAATGTATAAATTGTGGGTTTACAAATAGATCTAGCTGAACGTTTCTCATCTGTCCTGAGCAAAGATCAGTCACTGAAGTACTAATTAAAGTATGACAACATTTAAAAAAATGTATTGTTGTAATATTTACTTCATATTTTTACCGCAAGTTAGCGCTTCTTTTTGTCACATACCATTATGAATATTTAAAATTATTTGCATAATATAATTTGCTCATATTTATGTTATTAAGAAAAAGTAAAAAGAAAGAAAGAAAAAAAAACAATAAGTTATCGATTTTACAAAATATTAATAAGATATATAATAACCAGTAATATATATTAGAACAATATATAGGTTTATTATGTGGAGTGATATATATATATATATATATATATATATATATATATATATATCCATCCCACGTTAGGTATAGTAAATATATTCGATATATTCGAAGTTGAATGTATGGAATTATTGCGTGACCTAGTTCACCTGCGTGCAGTCAATAAAGTTAAAAAAAGGTAATATTCATTTTAAAATATATTTTTATTATAGATTTCATTTATGAATTAATTTGAATTATATAATAATTGTTATGTAATTTGTGGCAGTTTTATCAAAGTGCGAGTATTGTAGACTTCTTACATGACCTCAAAAAGTCATTGTCTTCATTGTCTATGCCAATATTTTTCTGGAGTTTGTGAAAGGAAACTACAGAAAACCTTCACAAGCATAGCCGGGTACTTTTGTTCTTGTCCATACACCGACAGTTTAGTCAATTAACCGCCCCATTAATTTTTTCTTAAATTAATATAATTGACAAACTGCCGCCGTTTGGAATCGAACCAGCAACCTTCCAGTTCCGAGCTGAGCGAGCGCCTTTAATAGCTCGACCACTCGGACTGTAAAGGTAATTTAAATTTCGACCCTCAATGACGAGAAATAAATTTCATTTAGAAATATTATTTTCTCACAAAGCTGCTTAGTAACTAAGATTTATGCCATTAAAATCGTTGCATTAGTACAATTTGAAAATTTGGGTCATTCAAATTTTCGTGGAAGTAATACAATTTGTTTTGTTTGTATCAATTCTTACATTACTCGCTCGAGTTACTAAAAAATATTTTACATTTCGGCTTTTCCCAGTAAATTAGCCTTAGACGTAAAAATCTTTAATCCAGCCCTGATTGTCTTGAAACAACGTTTTTATTGAAATCTGATAATTTTGACTAATTTTGGACCTCAATTTGTTTATACCTTAGTTAGAATAACTGACAAGTACACAAATACAGAAGAATTCCTATTACACGAACTCCAATTATCCGGATCGTTTTGAGAAAAAAAAGGCCGTATTCAAGGTGTTTTCTGAGAACACCACAGATTTTCTTCAAGTTAAGCTTTTTTTTAAGAAATTACCTTTTTTCATGAATTATTCAATTATCCGGATATTTGTTTGATATTTGGTTTAATTTCTCTTACGAAAACGGTAAGAGATAGAAGAAAAGTTTAAAGACGAAAATTGAGATCTTTCTGTGAAAACTAAGGGCTTGGGCTAGGTACACGGACGAATATATGGTAGGGGTTTAAGGTATATATGGGAGGAGTTTAGTTGTTAAAATAAAATATACAATTCTTAGATAGGAATACCGTTTGGATTATAGTTTTTGGTTAATTTTTAGCGTCTTTTTGGAAAATTCCCAACCTTATGAATATGATATGTTTTTAGTCTGACAGCTCTTAGAGTTAGACGATCAGTTGATCATAAAAAGGTGATGTTTAAGGGTTGGTTTATATTATAACACATAACTATAACATCAATTAATGGTGTGTATCAACTGGATAATTGTCTTTGTAGCCTTGAATGTAATTGCTCAGAATAATAATAGTACAATGTAATGACAATATCAATAATATAATAAAACATTGTAATTATTACATGAGGTGTTTTTGAAACAAGAAATTATAATAAATTTAATATTACAAATTTTGTCAAAAACAGTCTGACGGGCATTTCCAAATAAGAAAAAGTCGACAAAAACTATATCAAAATTTTGTTTAATTTTCCAACGGGTATCTTTTTTAAATCCTTCAAAAAATAGCTCCCAGAAGTAAAATAATTTCAGACTTTTATTTTAAAAATTATCGGGGTTATCCAGATTTTTTAATTAGCAAAAGCATAGTTAATGGAAAAATTAGGGTAAACATTTTTTGCCAACGGATTATTGTTTGTTTAAGTATCCAGTAAGTACCTGAATTTTTGAGTCAAATCACCCGTTTTCAAGCCCTATTTTCATCTCTCATTTAAAATTATAAATATTAGTGGTACAGTTTCGGAAGGTGAAACTTTTTTTTAGAAAATTCTTGCTCTTTAAGAATCTTTTTTTCGATTTCCGATATCTACCATAGTTTTTGAGATATTTGCAAAAAACAAAACCCCCTTTTTTTCCTAATTTGTTTATAACTATAACTTTCTAAATGCAATTACGAATCAAATGACACATTAGGCATAATATTCTCAGAAGGCGAAGTGGAATTCGAAAAAAAAGGCACATGTTAACTAGTCTAGAAACCTGGGTTTTACATTATGATAAAGGTAATATTGGTGTATTCTTTCGGTTTGACGTCCTAGGGCTATATTTTTTATCTAAATGGCAAAAAGAGGGGAATTTTTGAAGAATAATTCCGTTTTAAAAACTCAGACATCAATGGACAGACTATTATCTTAATTTTAAATTTGTATGCAAAAAAACAACAAGTGTTTAACATGAATTAAGCCATAATATGAATAATAATTAATGCAAGACAATAATATGTTTTTGTCTTTTAGAGGCTACTTTTTATGCACATCATAGAACAAAAACATTATATTATCAATGTCTTTCATAGTTGTATAACAAATAAAGTATCATATTTAAATGGATTAATTACCCCAAATGGCACCGCTATACTTTGATATTTTAAACGGAATTTATTTTATTTAAGCCGCTTTTATTGGGATTCATTAAAACATATCAATTTTCTTTGTAGTATATTTAAAAAAAGCTTAGCTAGAAAAATACACTATGTGTCAGTGAAAGCTAGTTTATTAAAATTATCCCATTATTCCCGTGTTTTCTCGAACTTTTTCAAATATTATATCCTTCTCATTAACTTTTGAATATTGGTTATCCAAAACCTGTAATATTTGATTATCTTGATATTCGATCAAAAGCAGAACACACTTTTTCAGATACTTCCAATGTTTATTGAAGAAATTCGTATATAGTTTCTTCATTTTCAAAGACACTTTCAAAATCCTATATTATTCCCTATATTTCTACCCTAATTTCTAAAAGCGGAATAATTAATCATGTCAAAATACGTTAAAGCGTCCCGGAAAGGGAACCGGACATATAAAACATGAAACGTGTCTGGTGTACCCTCTGCTGGGCTGTTTACGGTGAAATTGATTTATATAAGAGTCTGAAACGGGAGTAGTCCGATTAAGTGTACGTTGTACCGGGCCGCATAAAATGGATAAGATGCAATTCGGGCATTTCGTTGAAGTCCAAGTTTTACCCTCGAAACAGGTAATGTCTAAAAAATTTAGAGCGTGCTAGAAACGGGACGGGCGTATAAAAATCGAAAGATATCCGATTGAGTATTTATGCTCTATCGGGCTTCCTACTGCGAAGTCGATCTATGTTGGAACGGGATGGGGCGTGTATGAAACGGATTTTTTCCGGTTGAGTATTTTCGCTTTATGATGGATAAGCTTTAGTTCAGGCTTTCAGTTTCAGACCAGGATGTACTAATTTGATACATAAAAGGCAATTCTAACATCCAGAATAATTACCAAACAAGATCAATTGCAATCAATTTCCGACACAACAAAAAAACGAAAAAACTTCGATTAATTAGCAACCACTACACACTCACGGGAAGTATATAGACGACCCGGGCAAAAGCCGTAGAATCTCACGTTGTATTCCTATACTTTTTGACGAAGCATAGTGTCAATGTGACACCGCTTCCGGAAAAGTCAGAAGCCATGAGCTGTTGAATGACCAGTATGAAACCCTTCGTGTATAGTAGTTTAAACGTTTTTGTAGGGAACCCCTAAACGGGCCCTAATCTTAGTACCCTTAGTATAAAGATTGTTGCCTGGATCCCACATGGAACCCCGTTTCCGGTAAGCTCTAACATATTTAAACCTGTAATAAAAAAATTTGATAACTATATATAATAGATTTTATCGTAAACTGTCTGCATTGAAGAAAATGTTTCTAAAAAACAAATTTGAATAAACTATTTTGTATTGAAAATCGATTTTAGTATTCAAAACTGACTTTTGAAAATTTTTCCAATTTTCTTTATTGGTTATTACACATTATCTTAATACATACATGACCTACATATTGAACCTCATGCTACCGGAAGTAGATGAAAAATACTATATCGATATTCCTAGCCAAGTTCCGTTTTACAAATTTTTTGAAGATTATGCAACTTTTCCAACAAAATGGTGTATATTAATTGAACACGTGATTTTGATACAATCAAGTGTTTTATAATCGATATACAGAATGTTTGGAAGAATAGGCTAAATAAAATTACAGATGATAGGAATCACCAAAAAAAATCCGTTTTTTTGGAAATTAATCTGTATTAATCTTATAGGATCGTTAGTATTTGCCAGAATGTGAAAAAATTCATGTAAACTAAGATTTGTTTGGATGCTTTGCCTTCGAGTTACGGATTTTCGAAGTAATTTCTTTTTAATATCCAGTTTCTAACAAACAAACCATTTTCGGATTCATATTAATTTTTTTTCAAATATTTTAAAGAGTTTTATCGCATGTTAAATTGGTTGCATAATTTTTTTTTCGAACTCCCAGTATTAAAATAAATTGTCTCGAACTCCCAGTATTAAAAGAAAATAACTTATAGTATTTTTTGTCTTTATATTATTAAAATTAGATTTAAAAAAAAAGACCCATTAAAAAGAATCGTATCAAATATAATTCAAGGTTTTTATTCTTGTATTATAAACTAATAATTAAAAACCAATTTATATTATACGAAGTATGCGGTAAATAACTAAATTTAATTAATTAATAAGTTACGTAACAATTAATAAATCAATTTATTTGACCTTTCCCATTTGGAAAACAACAAAAAATCCAATATATTCTATCCCGAAGAGTAAAAAAAAACTGAAATAAAAAGAACTAAACTTTTATGTATTAATTTGTATAATTTGTTATGGAAAAAAAATTTATAAATAAAATATACAAATAAAAAAATTAAATCGAAATTGTGTATAGGTGTATAATTCGATATATGTTTATACTGCAGTCAAAAACAGTAATTGTATATACAAAACTACCCGTATTGATCGGTTAAATATAATATAACACACTATAAAGGCTTCTACAACATATACAGAAAAAAAAGTACGAACTTCTTACCTGGAATAATAAAAAGGGCTAATATATAAATAATAACACAAATACACAAATAAGCACTTTTTTCCATTTTCGATAAAAATTTGTTGAAAATAATTTTTTATATTTTTATTACTATAAATTTCTTTCGGTAATATTTCAATCTGCCAGAAACATTAACAATTACACAGCCTTTTTCACAAAATATAAGGCCACGACTGTTTCATTTATTTATTTACACTTATCTTTGAATACACATAAAAATTTGTTTAATCTTCCCCAAACAATTTTGAAATTATGTGAGAGTTTTTTTTTTATTATTGATAATTAAACATTATTGAAAAGAGGTTTTACTAGATAATTTAGAAACTTTGTCTAAACCGGCGTCGTTCTATTTTACCTCGTATTCGACCGACGTATTACATCATAGTTTACCCCCACTACGACGACTCGTGACTTTTACGTCAACCATAGTTTGTTGGATCAATGGTTGGAATAACGGTTATAATTATTTTAAATATCTATTTTTCTTTTTATTATCGTTTTTATGTTGGATAAAACTGTAACAATTTAGTTTAAATAGCACACTTTAGCCACTTCTGTAAGAAAACAAGAACTACCTTTAAAGAAACTTTTTTTATTAATTAAATTAATTAAAGACATAATTCAATTTTTAGTTTAATTAATAATTCAATAGTTTAATTAATAATTGATAAATTAATTAAAAGTAAAATAACAATGTATTCGCTCTAAACCAATTAAAACTAATATATGCAACCTCCTTTACATACAAGGAATGAAACTTACTACTGAACAATATTAGCTAATAATTAATCATCTAACAAACAAAATAATATTATTAGCTAATAATCAACTAAATTCAATGCTACGATAGTTTTTGTAGCTAAAATATTTTAGCTCACTAATTAGAAAATTGAAATTATCTAATTGGCCATTAGTTTAACACTTAAAAATTTTTAATTCATTTTATAATTCATCAAGGGATGATTACAATTGTATACCATATCAGCAAAAGAGAAAAACAAATTATCAAATCAAGCCGTCAAAGAACTCAAAATTTAATTAATAATAATTTATTTTATCTATTCCAAATTTTACTTTTTAAATTTATCTATTGATAAATATATAGACTTATTTTAGAGCGCCATTTTTGAAATTAAACTATAAATTAGATATAATTTGAATGGAACTTATAAATTGTACCTTTAAATAAAATTTTATTGTTATTTGTATAATAAATCATTGCTATTTCGGAATATTTTTTAATTCAATTCAGAATTCAATTTTTCAGAGATGAAAGTCAATGGTTTTTCTATTTGAAATTTAACATTATAGATACTATTCTAAAATCACCATAGATATAATATGTAATGACAAGAAAACGCTAGACAATAAAATTTATTTATTCATTTTCCAAAATACATTTGCCCATAAAGCATTATTAAAATTTGTGAAGTGGTCTTCGAAAATTTATAAAATGAGTGATAGTAAAGCGAAAATTGACTTAGGTTTATTGGAAGAAGATGACGAATTTGAAGAATTTCCAGTTGAAGGTAATATTTTTAGGTTTAAATTAACCAATTTTTAGCAAATCATTGACGCTTTTTTTTTGTAGACTGGACTGGTAAAGACAAAGATGAGGAAGATATAAGTGTTTGGGAGGATAATTGGGAAGATGATAATATTGAAGATGATTTTAATAAACAATTAAGGCTAGTTTAATTGTAAATTATTGTTATGGCAATTAGTAATAAGGTTTTATTTATTTTTTACAGGTCACAGCTAGAAAAACAAAAGCTCATAGCTGGTGGAAAATAAATCATTTTTGATAATTTTTTATACTAATTATTTATTCATGTCATTTCATTACAAAAAACAAGTATCATTCATTCATTTCAATAAAACAATTTCATAAGAAAATGGTTTTTTTTTTCAAGAACCTTTGTTTTTTTTATAAACTTAAGTTTCAGGTATTTTCATAGTCAAGTAAAATAGTCATTGACCTGTCTTCATACAATGAAGTTCATAGTCACTGACCTATCTTCGTAAGGTCGAATGGATACAAAATTAGACATTTTTGAATATTCAAATACTTTCGTTTCGAATCGATTGAAAAGAATTCTATTTGTATTTGTCACCTTTGTTTTGTAAGCATTAGAATGTTAAAAATAATTTTTGTTTTGAGTAAAAATTTTATGTAAAAACGTCATCGAAATTACAAAAAACTAATTCGGCTAACACTCGAAAATTTGAACTTTTCTTTCGATGAAATGAGAAAATAAACATTTTTTACGACAATACATAAATATAATTTGCAAAACACATAAATACACAGTTTTGAATCAATACTTTTACATAACTTAAAACATAATAATGGCAAAAATTTATATAAATTAATCAGAAATAGGACGAATAGTTATAAATCTAGATAAAATAAAAGCCATTACTAAAGTCCCTAAGACGAAACAAACAGCTGTCATATAAAATGTTTCTTCGGTGAATATATCCGTGAATGCTGGTAATTGCCCATACATTTGTTCAATCATTTTCAACTTATAATTTTTTGAATTCGGTGAATTTTTCGATAGCATTTTTGTAGTTTACTTTCGTTTTCCTTGTTTAAACGGTTTAGATGATTTTGTTCGAACTACGTTTTCTGTTTCCTCCTCTGGTTTCACTAATGAACTAACGTGTTTATTAAATAGTTGCAACAATTCTAACGATGTTAAATTAGCCGCTTTCAAGTTTATAATTCTGTGAATATAAATTTTGTTAATTAATGCGGATGTTTTTAATTAGAGAATTAATTAATACAAGATTTTTTAACTTACCCATTTGTGGTTAAATCAAGTTTTATAAATGGTTCACTTCGATCAGTAACTATGTTAGTCTTAATTCGACAATTTGGATTTGTTCTTATGACTTTTGGTCCAGAAATGTAAAATAATAAATCTCTAAAAGAAAGAGCAGTTTTCTAGTAAATGTGGACGATTCAATACTATAAATATAACATCTATAATTAAAAATACATTTAATACAAACCTTACTGCAGTCGCATTTGCATGAAAAGGATCAAAGCTTATATCTACTTTTTTCACTGGTTTTAAATTGATTAACTTAATTTGTTTCCCTAATGCACTAACGAGACCACCTGATCTTGTAAATGTTCCACTATAAGGAATCGCCATATTCGTTCAGTTTTTGCTTTTTATTTTCATGTGAAAATTAACTTGAATATTTCTGGATAGGATATAGGGATTACGTAAGCTAAACAAAACTACGGAAAATTTTTAGGTTATAATACATGCATGTTTTTGATAAACAAAAGACAACATAAATCGGAGAAATGTATTTTGATTTCAAATACAATAAATAAATAGTTTTATACTTATTTATTGATTTTATTTTTAACATACCCCAAAAAAGAATTTAATTAGTTGTTTATAATTAATACCGTTAACTTGGTTAATATTTTTGACTCGTTACATTTGCGATAACGAAAATATGTATTTGATTAATATTTTTCTATAATGATGGATTTTAACAGTATAAACATATACATACTATGCATGTATAATATATTAGATAATTGTTTCAAAATTCCACGGGAATTTTATTTACTATATTGTTTTTGTAAACTATACGGCTGAATACTAATATAATTTATAAATCTCGTCTATCGATTAAATAGAAATAAATTATGTTACAATTTTGTTTACCATATAGAGTTATCAAATTTATAATTCTACCAAAGAATACGTATTCTTTGATTCTACTTATCCGCATTAGCAAATTCATCCACACCTAAATGATATTCTGCAGACAACAGAACGAGCGAAAAATTTAAAAAATATAGCCAACTTGCGTATATCGCCTAATTACTTCTGGGTATAATAGGCGAGTTCGCTTGATATAATAATGGGTCACATATAATATGTGACACAGGTTTTGTCTATAATGTGACATATAAACATCTTTTCTGGCATAGCTAAGCTTAGCCTTTAGGGCACTGACCTCTATATAAACTATATAGAGGTCAGTGCTTTAGGGTACCGAAATTTTTATCAAGGATTATCTATGAATGTTTCGAGGAACTAAATGTTTTGTAATCGCACTGATCTTAACGTTTATATAGGGTGTGGTTTTGAAAAGTGTACCACGATTTATGGAATTTTACGGATGGCAAACAAAAAAACAAGCTGTGCATAATCACAGCTAGAGTATTAAAGTGTGCTCGCTATGCTTAGCCGGATATTCTTCATAACTTGGGGATTGTCGATGGATCCATTTGTATATCGTGCATTCATAATTATTCAAAAGTGTTCGACTATGCTTAGCCGGATGTATTCTCCATAACTTAGGGATTGTCGATGTTCCCATTTATAGATCGTGCATGGAGGATGACGAAACATCCATTCATATTTACCTCCATAAAATAATTGGAAGAGCAGGGTAATTGCTAAAGACTTACAAGTTAGCAACTTCACGACTTACTTGGCCAAACTATTGCATATCCTTTGCCATCTTCAGATACCTTGCTCGATTTTCATGAAGCTTTCACTAAATTAGGTACGTATGAGGTATACTTTAGTGCCAATTAGCAAAATATTCTGGTTTTTTATGTGAAAACATCTATAGCGAGATTATACAAGATTTTATATGGGGAGTGATATGAAATTTCGGATTATACAATGTTACGTTTTTCGTAACGATCGACTATGTGACAGTCGGCAATCATCGGCATTGCTAAGATAGAAGATACTCATTCGTGTTTGTCACCAATCACATTGCAACAGCAAATCATAGAGATAATATATAAGACTCAAAAGATTAAAAAAAACAATTTCTAAAAGAATATATGGGATTGATTATTAATTATTAACGTGTAGAAAGCTGTGGTTAAAGGAAAGAGTATGGTTCGTAATTTGACTTGACAAAGCTCCGTGGACACGTTGTAAATAAAATCAAAATTAAATTAATTTTTGATCATGTTTTTTATTTTAGATTTGTATATTACAAAATAATTGATGTTTATTTTTATTAATATCATAAGCACGACAAATTAAGCAACTGATTATTACTTATTACCGACTAAAATGAAGCTTATTTATGAAAATTAAATTTTTTTTTTTTACATATTACAAAAGTGCAGATTTATTTTAATATATTTTTTTTCATATAAATTAAATTGATCAAACATGTATTAATAAAATTTGTTACAAATTACTTGTGAAATTAATGAATATCTAAATTATAATTAATTTTAATAATCATATTATAAAATATTGAACAATACAAATGCAATAAACAAATAAAAAATTATAAAAACATTGATTGTACTTTGAAAACCCATTTTTGAATCACAGCTGTTTTATATTTAATTTTTAAAGTAAAAAAAATGTTTTAACAAAGCCTATAAACTAAGTCAAAATTATGCCCATTACAAAAGATGTACTAAAGGTTCGAAAATGTGCGAAAATCGTTTAATTTAATTTTAATATTTAAGTGTTTATTTATATTAAAATTAAAAGTTATACCACAATTACAACAAGAATAATCGGAGTGATTGTGTTCTTATACATTAAAATAATTAAATTAATTGGTGGTTAAATTCTAAAGTGCGAACTACTTGATATCGATTAAATATTAATTTTGATATTTTATTTATGATATACGAAACGTGATCAATTAATGATTGTCGGATTCAATCCCGGAATAATGGCAGTCTGATAAACATCTACACCTTACAGGAATAGTAATTCAATATGTCAGGGTTACGAGAAACAGGAGAACACATACTTTGAAATATGTAAATAGAGGAACAATTCTAATGATCACAAAAATAAAGAACAGTATCCCCATTTAGTAAAGGTTGAGAATCGTAAATCACACCAGAAGAACGGGTAGATTGAATGAGAAGTGGGAAAAATAGATTTAGGTATCAGGTTTCGATTTCCCTTCCGCTAGTATTAATACTAAACGATATCAATCTTGAATGTACTTTATATTTTTACCGAAAGTTACAAATCTTGAAAGAAACGAATTCGAGGAATGGCCTACGATTACTGATGGGGGTTTTAAAAAGAAAACACTTCAGAATGAAATAACTTAATATCAATTTTCCAAGAAGGGTGGAGACGCTCTGATAACAAAGCCAACCAGAATACTGCATTTTGTTAAGACGGAAAGTCTGGATAAAGTTTTTTTTAATATTACTCTACCATAGTTAAAATATCAAAATTAAAATTTTGTTCTAAGACACAAAAATTGTGAAAAACATTTAAGACTGTTGTCAATGGAAATTGGATTTTATACACTAAAAATTTGTGGAAAAAATATGGTTCTCGAGACACTCTTTTATAAATGTGAGAACATTTAAAAAAATAATTCTGCTACATTTTTGTTTTTTCATAAAAACTATTGCTGAAAAATTGTTTATAATTAAAGGAACAATACGTAAGGAACCATTAAATAAAAATTTTAGTTTTCCAATACCTCCATTATACAACAATACGCCATAAAGCGGAAGACAAATAAATATATATGTATATACATTCGAAGCAAGACAAACATTTAAAATATATTTAATTAGGTTATACTTTTAATTTTGAGTTTCTAAAAAATTATTTCATTAGCATAACATTGTTATTAGAGCACACAATCAAACTCGAAATATTTTAGGAATTTGAAAGACCATCAATTTGCATCCAATACATAAGGTAGGACATTTGATGCCTCACCCTAATAAATTAATTGGAACACACAATTAGAATTTAAAAAACTGCTTAGTTTGAGTGAGATAAATTATTGCCAGTTGATTATTTTTAAAAACAAAATGCAAAATATGGCACAATCAGTGCAGTGTTTTATCACAAAATAAATAAATTTAATACCTTATAATTTAAAATGTATGTTATTAATACATTTTTCTTATAATAATGTTTATCCGAATGATTTTTTATTTTCATTTAATTATATATTATTATATAAAATAAACTGTTATTATATCTATACGTTCCGTTTTAGACATTCTTGTTATCAAAAAATAGACATTTTGAAGAAAACATTTTAATGTAGGAAATTTACTCAGGCTTATAATGTATTCTCAAGAATACAAAGGTATGTTCCAAAACACGATGTGAGCATTGTTGCTTGTGAGTATACTGTAATAACGTGACGATTGGTTTCATTTAAAATAAAATAAGACCAGTGGCGCAGCTATCGGGAGTGTTACAGATAGAAATCCCGAGAGACCCTAACTCAAGGGCCCCCAATTTCCCGGGTCAACTATTGCAGCAGGTCGTGAGCTATGGTGAAGACATCAGTGACAAATTTCATGAACGATTGTTAGCTCTCCGTGCTTTGTCTCGAAAGAATGAAAAAATTTCATTCTGTGAAGCAGCTCGTACATTTGTTGTTAGTAGAACATTCTGTTTTGTCATCGAGTTTTCTGGATGTTTGCACTACCTTAATGTTTTATTAACAATTCCCGTAAAAATAATTAAAAATTACCTATGAGAAGGTAATTGTCCATGGAACACGAAAATGATAACCCTTTAAGGCATGATCTTGCAATCATAAAAATGTTTGCTGAAATAAAAGTCCGGCGAATGATATTTTGAAATCTATTTTCCGCGATCGTCATTTTGTGTACTAAATATAAACAAATTTATATTGATTTCACTTCTGATGTATTGTGAATTTTTGTAATAATAATTCTAATAAATTTTCTCGAAAGACTATATATTGTTCCTGTCTATATATTTCCACCTGGGCCCCGAAATTAGGTGAAGCTACACTACTGAATAAGACAAAAGTAAAGTATAATTAAACACACTCTTATTTCACTTTTTGAAAATGATAGCTAAGATTGAAACATGTCACAAGATAATTAAAAATATATGATTATTAAATAAAGTGGAGCTGCAAAATATATATAGTTTTTTTTCATACCCATCAAGTTACAAATGAGATCTACAAAGTAAAGCTCGAAACAATAAATACTCACTTATTTACACTCTAAATATTTAATCGTAATTGATTGCTGTGTATTCACACAGTATGCGAACAAAAACCTATCACAACAATCATTACCCAGTGCCCACAGCGTAAATCGGAACACGTTCCAAGATAATTTGAAGTTATCAACTTCATAATAATATTAGGAACTTTACAGTTTTCAAGATACGAATTTGTAATTCAAAAAAATACATTACAGTTACTTAAGTAAGCCAGTTGTACACTGCAAAGAGAATCTGGTTCGAGTTGGCTATTTTGAGACCGCTCTAATTACGAGTTTATTCTTAATTCAAATACATTCTACCCAGAGCAACTCTAAAGAGCCTTTCAAGCTATCTGGATCAATCTAGATTGGGAAAGTTACAGTGATTGTTCGTTTACTATTCAGACTAAAATAAAGAAGATCAGAGCAAAAAATGCTTGCGGCTCTGTGTTCATTAAACTTAAACTCTATTTTGGATACATTAGTAGTCAAGGTAGCCACAAAAAAATTATTTAAAAATTCCCTGATAATTCCCGGTTTTTCAGTAAAATTTGTTATACTTTTCCCTGATTATTCCCTGATTAAGAATTTTATTCGTATCATTAAGATATTTAAAGTTTTGATTATGCTTTAATTATCCATAATTAAATCCGTAATAAGTTTATTTCATTAATTTTTTAGTACATTGTCGATAATACGTTTCGAAATTTCCTGATATTTCCCAGTTGCATAAAACTTCCTGATAATTCCCGGTTTGTGGCCACTCTGGTAGTGTACTCGCTCCTAAATCTCAATTTACTTTCATATTTAGATACCTTTGCGTATAACTACATGTTCCCTGAGTTACCATGCAGGTTACTACTAAAAAACTGATATTCATTCATTATTTATCAGGCAAAATAAACGTTTGGTTTAGAATTCAAAATATTGTATAATAATTATTTCTAGAGTAGGTTTTAGGATTACTTATGGTAGCTTCTCACCTTTCACATTCTTACAGAACAACCGCGGATACCTATTGACGCTCTACACCAAACTAACTCTACAATGTACAACTACTTTTCTATTTCTTAGTTTTGTCAAAATTGTATCGAAATAATATTAATAAATCCATCAGTTTTCATATTGAATTTCTTATCAATGTCTTATCTCTCATTTAAAAAATAATAATAACAGTTATCTAGTAAGAAAAATTCTAAAAATCTTTGTCTCCAATTATTCTCCAAAGCACGTTTGCCTATTTTTATAATCTTTATAAAAAATAATCACATAAAATTCAACTTGTATTTTCTAAATATCATATTTTCCGATAATAATGAATATAAAAATGACTAAAAATGCAAGCTACATAACAACTTGTTTTTTTTATTTATTTTGTTATAATCTAAGTTCTCAGTTTTTAATCTCTGAGATCACAAATTTTTTCAGTAATTATCTCTGTTTTTTTATATTTAAATTAACTAATAAGCCAAAACTATAATCACTTATTAGCGCCCTGCATTTCTACATGATTTTCTTTTTTTTTTTAAGTTTTCTTTTGGAATTTTTATTTTATAATTTGAGCTCTATTAAAAATTTTTTATTATTTCTAAAACAATGAGCATGAATTTTTTTAGCAATTAAATATTGATATTTATTAAAAAATATAAATTTATGTTTCGGTAAATATTGTAATTTATAAAAAATATAAACTCTTGTCAAATTAGTTAATTGTACAAGTATTGCATTGATTGATATATGAATGCTTTTGCTTTAAGAAGGTAACCTACTACTTAAGCGAAATTGATCAGGGGCCCTATTTTTGAAATAATGACCCTAGTTATCGCATGCGATAATGTGTTCGATAGTAAAAATGCGATTCCTGAAACGTTTTCGAATGGTATACAATTATCGCATGCGTATACCCACTCGAGATGCCATAGTCGCATACGGTAATATAGTTACAAACGTGAGTTTTTCAATACTTGAGACAATATTGCTCAAGAGATATAAACTTCAGGCATTTTTTCTTTAAATTTATTTATTTATAATCATTATGTTTGCTATCCTTTCAATTAAATAAAGAACAAATATATATTTTAATTAAATATATTGGAAGTTTTTTTAAAATTAATTACAAAATACATAATAATAAATTTAAAATCTATTTATAAAATCAAAACGAATAACTGTAGATTGGCTTTCGCCTCGGATTATAAATCTTGCCGAGTCTAAGATCAAATTATTAAACGAAAATTTGGTTAATGTAGGATGAATTTTTTTAAAAACTATTATTTAACAATATTCAAACAATTTGAAAATATAAACAACCACATAAGAAAGTTAGTTATTTATGTGTATTCTCTATTATTCTAAGAGTATATTCTGTTTAATAGTCATTATTCTTGTAAACTTATTTACTTGGTTGGATGCATTCTGTGAAATGTGGCAATTCAGCGCTCGTAGCACATACGTGAATTGTGTCAGGAATACGCCGCTCTCATGCGATACGAACTACTCGATAATTATCGATTCGATAGGGCGAATTCGATTTCCACGCTCGACAATTATCATATGGTTTTAAGAATAGGGTCACAGAAGTCTTTAAAGCTTGGATTTATTGTTTATTATATCACATGCATGATCTCTGAAAATTTGAGCGAAATAAACTCTTTTTGAGATATTCAATTTTGTATAACGGATCATAGCCATGTTTTAAGAAATTTCCCTGTAAGTTTCAAAGATATTCACTCTACAATTTTCAAGAAATTTACAAAAAAATCAAAGTTATTCTTATTGGAAACTGGCAACGTTGTACAAGTTAGAATTATATTGTTGTATATCTAAGCTAGAACTAAATAATTAATGATCTTTTAACGCATGTTTAATAATTATGTTTTATTATTACATAAAAAATTTATTTAAAAAAAACATTGTAAACTAAAAACTCGTAAATACATATGATAGGTTAGAACCCAAAATATTATTAGTTTCTAATATGCCAGTTTACCGAATTCTTCATTTAACTTGCGCATTTTAGGTAGGTACCTCCTTAACTCTCTAAGTATAATGAATTAATATTTTCGACCAATTTCTTCCAAGATTCGAGGACATTGAGATGCCGATGGTGAACATTTGCTTGTGCTTGTCAACAATGGCATTACAGTTTTTAACGAAAAACATCAAATGGCTTAGGACAATTTGAGATGTGAAATTCTCCAAAGCCAATGAACACTTTAGGAAGTTAAAGGCAGTATTACACTTAATATTTCGCAATACGGACTCATTATAAGAATCCTTGTATATTGAGTTTAAACAAAGTTTTTGTAAAATGCATAAGAATATTTGTATCAAAGTTTAAAATATAAATAAATAACAATATTTAATTGCAAAATATCATACATTTTTGTTTAATATCTAACATTATTTGTTAAAAAACGTAAAATTTTCTATAAAAAAAATAATAAAAATTACAAGTTAAATGGGAATTACACAATTAAGATGGAACATCAGTCTATATGATTTCTTGTTTAATATCTAATGAAATGGTTGTGCTCAAAAATCTAATTTTTTTTCTTTAATGTATACTCAGGCACTGAATAACTTATGCTTTATTTTTATTTTTTTTAATATTTATAATTAGCAATTACATAACATTAGCTTTTAATTTTATTTGCATAATACAAAAAAAAATAATAGATTAATAAAAGTTGTTTAAAAAATTAATAAAAAAACTATACAACAAAAATTTTAAAATTCAAAAGTTAGTTAAATTAATTTCATCGAAATTAGAAAATTGTAAAAGAAATGAATATTAATAACACTTACAAAATAAGATCAAATCACATACAAATTAAAATCACAAATTGTAATGAATATAATTTAGTATAAAAATACTAACAATTATTATTAAAATTAATATGTTTAAATAATAGTCTACTGGTTTGAAGATCCAAAAAAATAGTTCTTCACACTTTTAATATAATATTTGTTACCTTTTTAAACGTTTTTAAATGGCAATGACAGAGCAGGTCTCCTTCATATTTTTTAGATTTTCATGTTTTCAAAGTTCGGCATTATTTATACGTTGAGCTTGAGACTATTCGTCCGATCCACGGGAAGCTTTCCAGTCACTGACCCATAGTAATCGTATATTTATTTATATGTACTAATACAGAGTGTGCCACAACTTAATGCCACCAACTACCGAAAACCTTATAACCTGCACAAGGCATGGGCTACCTCCACCAACTCGATCTGTAGAACTATGGATTTTAACGGTAATTTAATTTCATGTGGATCGGGCGAATGGCCACTTCATTATTTTAAAACGAAGCACAGACATTTTAAAAGTAATGATTTTGATGTTTTTTCGTCTTATCTTTGAATATAGCCTCAATTTTAACAGTTCTAAAAAGAGGTATCAAAACAACATTGACACCTCACACAAAGTCAGAGATGGGGACTCGGTAGACCACATTCACCAAGTGCTCAAGAAAGATGTAAGAGAAACAAAAAATATTTGCTGGATAATTTGCCAAGAATGGCGAAGTTTAATGATTTTGCGTGTGTCAGTCTAGAGTGGGAAATAGCAGTAAAATGTCTTTATCCCTTATGAGGTTGGAGTACGACCTGTGCGGACTGTAGCGGGTGGATGATACGCTCTTCCACTTTCTGGCAGAAGTACCTAACTAAAGTGGATCTCTGTCCTGTCATTCACAAAGAAGGCGGGTAAGTTCGATAACGAACACCTAGGGCAAGAGGAAACAGACCAGGTGTGGTAGAGGACAGAGGAGGTTGAGGGGATGGATTTCTGGAAGATTTTCGAAAGTATCATTATATTTTGTAACAAATATAAAACTCTTGCCATTTTCATCAATTTTTTAATGTGCGGCATACCTATGTTATAGCCTTGTCAGTAATTTTTAAAATTTACAAATATTATTTAAACCAAGAAAAAATGAATAAATGAGATCATGAATAATAATTTTGGAATAATACATCTTATGTATTATTTTATTAATATTATTTATTATATAATTAGGAGAGCAATATTATTTTTGAGAATGCATTTTGTATGCTTATTTCTCTTTCTTTAAAAATGACGATTGTTTTGTTCATATAATTTTGTGTTATTATATGAAACTGAACACAAATGTATTGATAAAAATTCATTGTTATTCTTATTTACTTACTATTTTTTTAATAATATTTTATTTTGTTTAAATATAATTTTTTATCATTTGAAAAAAAAAACAAAATTTTTTTGCAATATTGTACGGTATATGATACAATTAATTTTAAGACATATTTTGTGAATAAAAATTGTTTTTTTCTTTACAATATTCAAAATTTAATTATTATTCTTACATAACCTCTAAATTTTTATATCTCCATTAAAACTTTGTTCAAATGGAAGCGTTTACTTATTTCACAAACATTTAATCATTTACAATTATACTTATTTGTTATTTTTGTAATAAAAATAATTTTTAAAAAGCTTAAGAAATATTTTTACTATATTATTAATTTATATTTTAATCACTGTATAGAAGATGGTTATTTCATATGAAAATTTGGGTAGGATACCCATGATAAATATAGTATTGCATCATTATTGAGCGTTTTATTAGCGTAGATCAACGTACATTTTATCAAAATAAGGCGCGGAACATAAAAAAAAAACTATCTAAAAAAAAGTTGTATTCTAACCATTATAGTCAATTGCTTAAGGACTAACTACACAATTCGTATATTTTAGTCGAAATATTTAAATTTCCGACTATTTAAATTAAAGAAATGCCGATTGGAAATTACGGATTGGATAATCAATGATTCTTATCATGGAGACTACACATTTCTTATGTTAAAACTAGAGGCCGTAAAAGAAAGACTAGCTTTTTTTCTTTTCGATTGGTTCTCTATGGCTTCTCCACTGATCCCTATATAACAGGATAGAGTATCTTTATGAGCCTGAGCGTGAAACAACATACAAAATCAAAAGGGTAGACAGCACCGTCTCAACTAGCCAAGGTATTTAATTTTACTACAGCCACGCATACTGTTACGCATTTAGTACAAATACACGCAACATTTAGTACCTTGGCTAGCTGAAGCGACGCCAATTACTTCTTTCAATCAGGCTAATAGCATAACCTGCGATACTCTATCAAGTTATATAGAGATTAGTGAGTTTCTCGAGTGTTTATTATTATTGGTATAAGTAGGCAAAAAAGGATTTTTCATCAGTTTCTAAACAAACATGGTGGCTCATTCTCTAATTCGAATTTTCATATACCTCTATCCTTCCTAATTTCTTCCGCTTATCAGTAAATCACTTGATTCTAATAAAATGTAAGCTGATTTTGACAATTGATTAAGCTGATTGA
Source organism: Nineta flava (assembly GCA_963920215.1). Lineage (NCBI taxonomy): Eukaryota > Metazoa > Arthropoda > Insecta > Neuroptera > Chrysopidae > Nineta > Nineta flava. The sequence continues at coordinate 36,887,721 of OY986042.1, forward strand.
AGAATACTTTTTTATGTAAATAGTGCACAAGTATACGTACATTTTTTGTTCAATATGTCGCCTGATATATTATGTAAATATATTATTATATACTGATTAAAACTGTGAGATAAGGTAAAAAATGTGTATTTTAGTTTAACATAAATTTATTATGTGGAAAAATTCATTATCGAAATTAATTAATTTTTTATTTACTGTGAAGCAATTATTGCAATCATTATATGCGTAATAATTTTAGTTTAGATCAAACAGCTTAAGTTTTCAATCATGCATTTGAATATTTAGTGGCGATCATTCAATATTTATAACTTTCCAAACGATATGTGATACTTAATAAAATTTTATTGCTTCCTAATGATACCAACTCGTTAAATGGCTTTAACAGTGCAAGATCACAGCCACACATACAATCATTCTCAATCTAAACACAATTTGGATCCAATTTCCTGTATCTAAATATACTTGATGTGGAAAATTCCGACCCGAAAAGAGCCAATTCTTCCAAAGTGTATTTTACACTCTAGTGTCAAGCATAAACAACGATCATGTGTGTGGCTAATTTTACAGTGTTCGTAAACTTTCGAAGTATTCAAATGCATCGAAATTTGATAGGTAAAATGTTATCATTGTAGAAAATTCTCATCTTAAAAGATAAGTCGATAGCTTATGTCAATAAAAAACACTAGACTTTCATGAAATTATTATGCCTGAAAAGTACTGTAAGTTTTTTATCATATTTTTAATACTAGCTATCATGAAAATTGTTAACTATACTGTTTTTTAGAAAAATTATTACCATCGAATAATGGCGCGAAATCAGTGATTAAAAGTTACATAAGTGGCTCTTTAATAAATTGGCAGTCTTTATTTTCTTAGTGTTTTTTTTTATTAAAATATTAAATTTGTTTTAATTATTTAAAATTTGTATAAGAAAGTTATTGCAATGAAATAAATGGTTTTTATGAGCCATTTTTTTAAATAAATTATGTTCAAATAAAAAATAAAACGTTAATGGGATCCATTTCGATAACGAGTTTATAAAAAATTTGCATGTGTATTGGTTTTGTGTTTTTTATTTGTGAAATAATAAAATTTTTATTATATTATTTAGTTGTCATTTGGAAGCATCTATTTTTTTATCTTGAAGCACTAACAGCGTAAATATATCAAAATAAATATAGACATTTGCAAATATTTATACAATTATAACATCATAGCGGACTTTATAAGTTGATAGCTTTCCAAGACAGAATTCTGGTTATTCGATTTATCCAAATTCATCTCCTTTTTCTTAGTTTTTTTATCGAAAAATACAAAATTTTTGTTATATCGTAACTATGTACAAGAAGACACGAAAGAGTAAATTAATATTTTTGTAAAAACGTTATCAAATTTTAAAAATATGAATGTAAGCGTACTAAATAGATTGAATGTTATCAATATCTAGAGTGAACACTCAATGGATGTACTTAACCGCATATGATATTTATTCAAGATCACAAAATTTGACTTTCAAATGTCGATATTTGTTTTCATATTTATACGTTGGCATTAATCTCTCATGTGCAATGATTTGTGTGTTTAAAAAATTGATTCTCTCCTACAAACGTCGTGGTTGAATAACCGTGTTATTGTTGAGTCGAAGTGTAGTTTCGCTATTGCAATTTTCATCGGCACGAATTATTCCCAACGGCATGCGATCATCGTCAAAACCAGGATTGAGTATGATATTTGGTACCAATTCGATAATTTCTTGCTCGTCGTTGGAAACTAAACAATATGTTTAAAATTAGTATCTCTCAATTTATTTTTTACTGAAAAGCTCTTACTTAGGAGGGCTTATTTTCAATTGTTTTACGATCTGCAATTTACAGTAATTATGAGAGATTAAAAAATGTATGTGAGACTTACTCCAGTCAGCGTAAAAATAATGACACCATTTTTAGAAAAGAAAGGCTTGTTGATTGTTGGAATCTCTAGCACTCAGATATGCTTTCTGGTGAATAAATTAGAAACTACAAGTTTTATAAAATTTCAAATTCGCCCCCTTTACCTAGATCAGTTTTTTGTATTATAAATACGTATTTCGATTACAATGTAGTCATCATCAGTATAAATTATAATACAAAAAACTGATCTAGGTAAAGGGAGCGAATTTGAAATTTTATTTCAAAAACCTAGAGTTCTCACTAATTATCATTTGATAATATAATGTTACAAGTTTTATGTTTGAACTCTGGCGAACAACTTAGAAACTACTTGTAAATAGGTTAGCTCCACCTTTGCCAGAGATCCCAATTTTTTAAGAAATAGACCTTTTCATAGGGTTTATTACGCATACGATTTTTCGTACAGTCTACAATAAGATAAACAAAGGTGTTGAGGATTGCTTACTCATATTTCTCACATTGATTTTTGTCACATTCTGTCCGAAGTAATAACAAATATAAAATACAAAATCCTATTAGCAACCATATTATAATTATTTGAAAAATATTGCAGAAATGGTGTGTTTTCTCATCTTTTACTGAAAAAGTTCTAAAGATAATTGGAAGCCACCTATGTAGATTAGCTATAAGACTTCTCATTTTAGTAACTGACCATGTTGTCTCACCATATTTATTTATACCAAGATATTAGCAGAATTTATTAATTGCTTTTGTTGTAAAATATTAAAAGCGCGTAACCACCTTAAGACAACGATAATTCCAGGAACGATTACTATAATTACACAATAATATTTTAACGGAATAACCATACTTTTGAAAAAGTGTGTGCATTCTTGTAATTACCGTGTTGCCAACTTAACAGAGCAACCGAACGTATAAAGCGTCCATTACACAAAAGGCCATAATTTCGTAACGCAAAGAACCTATTACGCAACATAAGTTAATGTCTTATTATTAACGTTATGTTGCTCACGTTCAGAACAATTAATTCCATATGTCAACTGAGTCAGTCAGTCTAAAATAAATTTTCTTCTGAGCAAATGCAGCGTGTTTCTCTTAGGACACACATTACCAAGCCAGCAGTCTTGCCATATTTTCCCCTAATTTAGCGGATTTAAAATATGAAATAATGCATGCCAGTATGTATCGAATAAATATATAAATTTTGTATTCTGATTCGTTATATTCAACTTAAATACAAAAATCCCAAAAATAAATCACCTAGATTTTCGGCTAGGGTTTATTGAATCCAGTAAATTTAAGGGAAAATCCCCCAATTTGGCCACATTTACGAAGCAAAATGGCGTCACAAGTTGAGAATATAAGGAATTTTTAAAACTTAATTATTTTACTACTCTTGATAACTAAGTCCGATTCATTCAAACGCTGAACATGCTCTCATTAATGTGACTCTAACATCTTTAAAGTTTTAAAAGTAGCTACAAAATGCTATCGATTCTACTTATGCGTTGAATTCCTTATCCATGTATTAAAAGTTCTATGGTCTTAACGCCAATAAATTTATTAGATTTGATACTTATATACTTGGTGGAAGCGATAATATATCAAACTTCGTAGGAGATTATTGAAGGTATTTAGATTAAGGAATTAAAAAAAAATTGAATCTCAAAAATAATGAGTATACACTTATCTATACTAATATAATAAAGCTGAAGAGTTTTTTTGTTTGAACCCGCTAATCTCTGGAACTGCCAGTCCGATTTGAAATTTTTTTTTTTGCATTAGATAGCCCGTTTATTGATGAAGGTTATAGGCTATACACAAATTTAACGCGGATAAAACAGCGGGGGATAACTAGTATATAAATATTTAGCTTTCATATAAATGCGGACGAAGTCGCGGGGGCTTATTTATAAAATATAACTTAATAATTCAATATTTACACAATAGATGGGGGCAAGCTAGCATAATTTAAAATAAAAACATATACAGCTCACAAATATCTTCAATTAACAATGACTGAATTGTTTTTAGAAAAAAAGTGTTATACAAAACTACGTTACACAATAACAATAATATGCGAGACGCCCCACACACTGTATGTTTTGTTTACTAAACATATTAGTAACAAATTATCATCAAAAAAAAGTTTATGACAAGAGTTTACAGGCAAATGTGTCATTTTATAGATATTATTTTAAATAATATTATACTTGATAGAACATTTTTGTGTGTGATCAGTTTTTGTTTTAAAATTGTAAATATCTCTGCCCAATTAGTTAATGAAATTTGACATACTATTTTCCTTCCACCCTGTATACTGGCTTGAAGTACGTAAGAAATTAGCGATTATTTAATAAAATAATGAGAATACAGTATAAGGGAACAATAAAGTTAACAGTATATTGGGTGCTACACTCAAATTTCTGACTACATATTAAGGGGTATCAAAAATACTTTAATAGCATGGCATTCATCAAACGTTAGGAAAAAATTACATAGGTTATGTTTAATCAATAAAATATGGATGGTTATTACTGAAAATGTTACAAATTGGTTAAAAAAGTTACTATTAAAATACTGATGGTAAATTTGGGTTGATAAAAAACATAAAAAGCCATGCGACAGAGCAAAATTATTATTTTCAATAAAAATAATACATATATATATTATGGTTTACACACATATTTTATAAATAAATGCAAAAAAACATGCTTAATTTACACAAGAAAACAAAAAAAATAATACTAACATCAAATTCATGATTAATAATAATAAACAATTAAAATAATTATTTATTAGTTCATAATCTAAACACAACAAATAAAAACCATATATTGCACACTACGGCTGTGTTCCGAAATATAACCCAGCATACTGGCCAGTGCTGACGACATCATGAATCGATGCCATACTGTTGATTCATTCCTAAATTTACTAGCCAGTGCGTTGACGTAAGAATTTTTATTTGCTTCGTCCACCAAAAATAATTGATGACTTTGTTAGGATGTCATTAATTATTGCATATAACAAATAAAACAATAAAAAATTCCTCAGCCTGATGCACACACGCCCGTTTGATATACTACTACGTCACACTTGCTTCACCTGTATAATATGGTGGCACACCAGTACAATATGGCGTCGGATTCATGACGTCATGAGCACTGTCCAGTATACCGGGTTATATTTCGGAACACACTATATCTACCTAATATTTTTATCATAACATTAAAAACTCAATTCTATTTGATTTGCACTGGTAGTGATTGAGTACAAACAAATGACACCAACTAAATTATCACATAGGCATGGATACAATTACAAATTTTTAAAGTATTTGTAAATCTTATTCAATGAAAATTTTAAAGCTGACTTTACATACTAATGCTGGATTCACGCAGAGCGGCACGGTATTCGATTATGTATCAACGTACGTATAAAAACAAATCGTGACACTAACCGTTGAACTTATTTCATATAATCTTGAGTTTAGATTGTGTAGCAATATATTGTCCGATAGATGGCATGCGATATTGGATAATTAATTAAATATAAGTAGTCGTTACACAAAAATACATAAAAGAAATGTTAAAAAAATTTGAAAATAAATAAATAATATCAGACTTGTATAAAATAATTTAAATACAATTACTTACTAAACATTGATATTTAAATACCAATTCCTACCATCTATCGGTCAATGTATTGAAACACAATGTACTCTTTCTCAAGGTTATGTGAAATGACTTCAAAAATTATCGACAAGTGCCGCTTCTTTGTCTGAAATATATGTACTGCGCGGCAGATTGTTTTAATTGCGAAGCAAGTGATTCCAAATACCAACGTTAAGCTTAAATATTTAATTTTCTATTACAATAGTTGTAGCCAATGAACGACAACAAAATAGAAAACTTCAATTTTAAGTTAAACACAGTAGTGATCTCTAAATAAACCATAGAGATAATATATATAGAGTAGGCAAGTCACAGACGCGCGCGTAAATGGAAACGTCCCGTCAAATAGAAAGAGAGAGAACATCGATGAGGTATACTTATCTCTTTCATTAGACTATGAGATAGCGATACCTCATCGATTCTCTTTCTATCAGCAGGACAACTTTTGACTCGGCTTACCTACTCTCTGTATATATTATCTCTATGAAATAAACAAGAATGTTCTCTTCTTGCAAATTCACCGCCAAATGCTGACATGAACTGAATTTTCTCATTATACATCGTATGGAGGTTATTACGTCAGGTAATCACATAGTTGTGATTGGTTTATTGATCTACCACCCTGGGAATCCAATATTAGACAGTTTTGATTTTCTCTCGACTATTTAACAAGCATCGAACAATGTTTACTCTTGTATATTGTCATGATATAAACTCCTTTTAAATAACGTCGTGTATAATCACACGATAGACAGCTATTTTTTTCACACGAATAAGCCTTACTTTTTTTAACTGTGAAATGTTTCGACGGAGAAAGATGCTCCTTTTAGTTTCTTTTTCCATTTCTATCCATCATCATGTACATGATACATGGAATACAATACTTAAAAGTTATTTTTAATTAGTTCAAGAATCGAACTAGAATTTGCTAAAATGATAATTGAATGTGCTCTTCCTACTAGCACAATTTTTTTTTTGGATAAATTGAACTGCATTCACATGAAAGAAACTTAAAAGACTTTATTATCACGCTAACGTGAGTACACAACACGACGTTAAAAAAGTTTTTGTTGCTCAAATTGTGTAAAATTTTAATTTAGATCTTGAAGAAAATTTATATTACAAAGAATAATTTTAATTTCGTTAAACGAACAAACATATAAAGCTCTCTTTCAACCAAAACGAAATATAAAAAAAACGCAAGAAAGAATGAGAATTTTCGCAGGTGGGTGAATATCTATCGCATTGAAAGTCCCTCGTGTTAATACAATCTTATTCATATCTAGACACTTGAAAGCCGCCTGATCATTCGAGTCTCATAGGTGCTTAGATACCGAAGCATTCAGTTAGCCACTGTCTTTATGAAAAAATCTTAAAATATATCAGAACGATCAAATTATTAAATAATTTAGAAATTATATTCAAAACTCGTGCCCAGTTTATTTGCGATGATTAACTCAATTTTTTTTTAAATTTTGAAGAATATCGGCAAATTGTATTAAGAATACAAAATTTCACAAACATAGCGTGTATACTATGTACTCCTTTAATTTATATTACTTTATATCGTTTCCTCAACATCTCGTTTTGGTTTGAAAGGTTCTTATGCATTTTTCAACATCATATACAAAAAAAGAAACAAAAAATAATAAAATACATAAATTTTGAAAAAAAATCTGTCTAATACGTACTTTCATAATTTTTTTTTTCAAATTAATTAATTAAATTATTTATAATATATTTTTCGACTAAATATTAATCAAAATATTTTGTACAATACTTCTTTTAACTATATTCTACTAAAATATCCACCTTAACCCTCTTAATAAAATACGTTAATTTTTTTTTTTATCTGTTAGGAATGTACAAGGTATTCAAATTCTACAATATACTACACCTACATAGCTACGAAAAACTTCTCTTTTTTTGTCCCATAATCCAAAAGTACTAATATCACAAATAGGAATGGAAAATTTATTACTACTAAATATATATATTCATTGAAATTGACTTTAGTTTTATGAATAAAATATTTTCTAGCGATAGTTTTGTTTTTGATTATGTATATTGTTTTTCCTTTTAAATTTTTAAACATCAAACGAAAACCAAAAACTTTTATTTAAAAAAGACTATTAACATTGATATCAACCACGAAAATACCTCTCAATAATGGGTCTATCCACGAAAAATAAAATATTACCATCTGTGATGACGTAGAAAACATTAGTAATGCGCTGTCATCTTCAACGTACCTATACACACGAATGTATTTATACTATGGGCGACAAAGTCGCATTCTTTTTTCAACATTTTATAGTTGATTAGAGTCTAATTCATTCGGTTTTTGGGAAAATATTTCGAATAAAAGTATATTTATAATGACACTTTTTATACGAAGCATTTTTTCGAAAACTGAATGAATAATGGCACAAATCAATTATAAAATTTTGAAAAAAGAACGCTACTTTTGGGGCTATGTATACACAATAGCCTATAATATATACAGCCTTTTGTGTAAGTCACTGACTGACTGATCTATACAAAATCTAACCCACCTGTAGACATGTTAGAAGGATGCGGTTTTTTGCATTCGACGCGGAATAACTACAAACTTAAGGGAATAATCGAAAAACTTTAATTTTTCCAACGCAACACCCAGAAAATGGGAAAAACCCTAAATTTATACTACGTAGGATATATTTTCTTTCTAGGAGGCCCCTTGTGAGCCGAGCGAGTAAAATAAATATACAACGATAGCAGAATTATATTGAGCAGATAATTTTTCTCCCTTATTCTTAAAACTAAGTTTTTGTTAATTAAATTATCGTGAACGGACCCCATAAGCACTAGTTTAAGCTCCCCAGTTTACTTTCAAGTGCTCCTATAAGTAATGTAGACGTTATATTAATTTTTTTATTTATTTAAAAAAAATAATTTAAAGTGAGTTAAACCTAAAAATCGGTTAATATCAATGTTTAAAGTACGGTCGTATACACAAATCTGGAAACTCTAAAGATACGGCACTTATTGAAAATCAAGTCGTATTGGAGATAATAATTTTTTACGTCAATGGCTACGTTGTTACTTAGGAAGGTTATATCAGAGCCGTGATGTCTTCCAAACTTTACTGAGCAATTTCGTAAGTCTTATAAAATAGTTGTCATTTTTTCAAATTTCAAAGTTCATTTTTGGAAATTTAATCTACAAACTTGTTCTTAAAATGGTCCATGTTTCTAAGTTAGGGAACGATAACTGCAAAAAATGGTCTTTTACGTTATATATGAATTGCCCCTATGAAATTCTTTATGCAAACTAGAAACAAGTTTGCGTTTGCATCGTTTCGTCACAAAGATACACACAGAAAATGCAATAGTATCTGAGGAAATGATCGTACCGTAGAAATTGTCTATTTTTGGGTCTAGTTTGATTTATGGAGTTTCTAGAGTTATGTATATGATCGTGGTTTAGACTTTAGAGTCACCCGTTTATCTTACATATTAAATATGTATATGATTAGTATAAGAAAGTAAAAAAGCATTTTTTTAAATAGTTACTTTATATTGTAAATTTTTTAATATTTTAAATATTTAATAAAATAGCACTTTTTTTCAGCAATTTCTATCACAAATTATTTTTGTACCTAATTTTAAATGGTAATAGCTTTAATATATAGCAAATTCTTCTCTTTTAAAGAGCTATTAAGCATCATCAAATTTATAACATTTGAAAATTTCTTTTTTAAAAGCAATTAAGCTAGTTTGCTGATCCCATGGAATTTATATTTAAGATTTTATTTTTGGTTCCGTATCACCTTTTTATCTACAATTTGATTGGGTATTACTAAATTTCTCACTAATAATTGATTTATTCTATTGATATTTTTTATATATTGATAATACCCCTTAATACGATTGTACAGTATAGATTGTCTCTAATTTCAATTAGTTTTATTGCGTTTAAGTTTAATCACGATTGGTAATCTTAAATTTAATAAAACTAATTTGAAATAAATACGATTGATATTTCTTTAACTATGTTTGAGGTTAAGTGAAACGTAAGAAAACATAAACGTTGTAAGGATGGTTGCCTGCATTCAGCAGAAGTAATCAATTTATGGTGTCGACTCGCTGGCGGCTGCTATAAAAACAATTAATATCATTTGATTACACATTCGCCATTTATTGTTATATAACCTCAAATTTATCTCTAAAATGGCGACAAAGATCTGATTTATAATTTATGCGAAGTCAATCAGATATTATATATAACCTAAAATATATTTGCAACTTCTGTGGGTGTTGATTAATAATTGCAATGTTTGCTGAAAGCAGCCCCCATAAACTAATGGGAATATCGTTATAATTAAAAATTTCATGAATTGAATAAGGAATTTGTTTGAAAATGTCTACAAAAAAACATTGAATAAAAATTATGTACAAAATAAATAATAAAAAAACAAAAATCCAATTTTTTTAAATTGACTAACAATCTCATTCAAATGAGAGGGTAGGGAGTGAAATGAAATATAATGTGCTTTATTTTATACACAACAAACAAAACAGGTAGGTACATTCAAATTTAAAAAAATTTGTTTGATGATTTTGTTTTTGTTGTTTATCATTTGGCCAGAAAAAAACACTACACAATATACAACATCGATATACAACAACATCGAGCACATCCGGAGACATAAATCATATAACTTACCAACAGGGGAACGTGATTCAATATATAGTAGATAACATACACCAATTGTAAGTATAACTAAAGTACCCATTACAATTGCAACAGCTGCCACCCAAACTCGAGTATCAAAATTTTCAGCACCCGCTAATAAATGACGAGCTAGTTCTGTAATTCAAATTATCAAGCGATTATTTCATACGCAAAAAAGAGGAGTAAAAGAAAGAAGGAAAAAGAAATTATTTAATCAATAGGCTAGTTGACACTTTTTTGAAATAAAGTTTATATTGATTGTAATGTGCTTATAAATTGTCAACAATTGAATATCCATTTTATGAAGCCGTTTAAAGGACTAAAAAATTATTTTTATATTTAGGCTTTACGGACGCACGAAAACGCTATCTGGTCATGATGATTTAAGTCGTGATGTCAGAATAAACATACAATGTTATCGTTGTTTTGCATATAACTTACGTATAGAACACAATGACCTCTATATAACTGGACAGATTATCCCATATTACACCATTAACCCGAATTGAAGCGCTCCTCAAATAGCCAAGGTACTAATTTTTGCTTCAGCGCGGTATGTGTAAGCGATAAAAATGTGTGTTCATGTATTTGTAATTGTCACCAAACACAAAGATTTCCACCAAACACAAAGTTTCAGTACTTGGCTAGTTGAGGCGGTTACACAGCCGTTACACAAAACGTTATTTCACGTTTATACACGCAAGCACACTCTGTCCTGTTATGTAGAAGAGGTCAGTGATATAACTTGTGATTTCGTATGTTTATTATCACAGTGACGTCACGACTTAAAAAAATATGGCCGGATAACATTTTCAATGATTTGAATGACAGATTTAAAAACAATTATTTTTATAATTCAATTTCAATAACAATATTGTATTTTTATGAGTAAAAAAACGACATTTATAATTCATTTTTAAAATAAAATTTGTTAAGTGTCAACTAGCCTATGCAATTATTTTCAAGATTTATACAGTTACATCAGAATCATATAAATAGGACATATCTTGGAAACTAATCGTCAAACCAACGGGATTTTTGTCGTTTTTGGGTTCATTTTATAAGCTAATTTTCATTAAAATCGACGACTTTGTGATTTTTTCGATTTCATCTAAGGGGTGTACGTTTTGTACCTTGGTGATTTTTTCGATTTCATCTAAGGGGTGTACCTCTTGTTCTCGATTTGGATGAAATTCACTGTATAAAGTATTCATTTGACAGTTTGGTAAGCAGTTTACGAGATATCGCCTAAAATTTTATAAAAGGGGGGCTTATAATTATTCTAAAGAAAAAAGATATCAATTGAATTATTTAAGGAAATAGTTAAAATACAATTAAAAACACTTAGATTCTAGATGTATTTTTATCATTTTCTTTGACCGAGATTAAAATTCGCTGTCTTCTAGAATCTCAATATTCCCTGGCATTTCCAGGATTTTCTTTGTTTTTTTTTTCTTTGGGAAATCAAATAATTACAAGATTATTTCAAGAAATATTTACCAATTTCTTCCATATGATGCAATGTTTTTGCATGAACTTCTGTTGGTTCACCAGATCCTAATTGATTCGTTGCCCATACTCTAAATGAATAGGTAGTATTTGGCTCTAATCTATAGACATCAATTTGTCTCTAAAAAATTAAAAAAGATTATCATGTAATAGATCAAATAAAATAACTCAATGTTCATTTTGAGTCAATACCTACCAAATTAGGTGGAATATGATTTGGTGAAATCGGTGTCCATGAGTCATTTGAGTGTGCAAGTCGGAATTCGGCAGTAAAATCAATGATGGGATACCCACCATTCTCTTTTACTTCCCAAAGAATAACTGCTAGAATAGTACTGGGGGCTACAGTTACATTTGCTAAGGGGGGAGGTTGTGCTTTAAAAGAAAACAATTCAAGTTAATGAAAAAATCGTAAAAAATATTCGATTTAGAAAAAGAATAAAAGATAATTACTTCGAACAAAAAGATGGACTTTTTGACGGATATATTCACCATCAGGTCCATTAACATAGCACGAATAGATACCCGAATCATTACGATTCACTTCGGTCAATATTAATGTACCATTATTTGGTTGTATTGCAAGTCGGGGTATCTGTCGTTCATGGCGTCCTTCATGTAACCACATAAATTCTGGAGGGTTTCCATCGTCATCCTCGGGAAAAGGCACCAATTTTTCACCGCATGGAATGGTTATATTGTCACCTAAATCTATTGCATATTTTGTAATATCTGCGTTTGTGAAATCAGGACCTACAAATTCAAAACATACAATGAATTAAAATGGTGCTTTCATTATTTATAAATACATGAAATCATAAGTAAAGTGGGTACTTATGCTGAATCAAAGTTGTTTAAAATCACATTCGTCTACCTTCAGATAGCTTAAACTAAGTACTTATCAAGAAAGTGCATATGTCGCCGATTAACAATGAGGGACGATTTCACCCCTTAAATATGTTTTTACTCAGATAAAATTAAATTTGAGTATAGAATAACATATATAAAGAATAAAATCGGTGAGGGACATTTCTACACCTTTTTGTTAGTATAATTGCAAAGTTGCTGACATTTGGCGTTAAATTTGGGTACTAGATTCTGGATCACTCAGTATCCACTTATGGAGCTCTAAATGGATACATACATTCTCAATACATATTACCTTAGTTATTTAAGGTAGCCCATAGATACCACAAGAGTCAAATGTGTGCTCTGTGTGATTTGACTTCGGTAGTATTTATATTTGGCAACCCCGCGTAAAAGTAAGAGAGATAGAAATAAAACTTCTGCGCAAGCATCAATGAGTTACATGTGTGTTTACTAAAATGTCTGAATCAAAATTAGTAATATTTCATTGGAAAGGCTTTATGTGATAAATGTAACTGTATTAATCTAAATTACTTTATATGTTTTGTAATTAAAAAAATGTGTATAACATTGATATCCCCACATGCCGCACTCGAGGTATGTTTAAATTTTGCGCGCGTCATAACCTCTTTGATGGCGTTGCCACATGTAATTACCATAGTACATTGTTCGCAATTATTTGCTAATTACTCTTATTACACTCTCTGAACCTCGATTTGTAAATAACCAAAACATCACTTTCATTGTAATCTGAACGGTACTTTTTGTGAAATAAAATAAAATCTGTGATTTCTCATAAGGATCAATGGTAAAGACAAAAATTTGTTTATATTAATATCTTTTTTTCTGGTTCTCTGCAGCTCTTTAAAAATTTAACTGGTACATTATCTTATTATAATGTACTAGTATGCCAAGTTTCACTAAATTCTGAACATAGTTCTATAACCGAAGGTACTACCTTAATTACTAAATAACATGTATGTATCACATTTTGTGGGTAATTTATTGAAGGTCAAATGTAACAAAAATCAGTTTTTCACAAATACTTCTTAGCAGAGATCATTATTAAATTGATTCCTTAGCTTATTCTACACAAAAAAAGTCTTTTACAAAATTCACGTAGGACCAATCGTTCCGATATTTACGGCTGGGAAAACTTGAGCGTAGTCATATATTAAGCTGTTAACGTAAAAACAAAAGTTTTCGAGATATTTGAGAAAAACTGACATTCGCGACCTATGACCTTCAATAAATTTTTTTGCAAGTGCGATTTCGCTATGAACTTTTTGCTGTTTTGTGTTCATAGTACCAAAACAAAGATAATTCCGTTCCAAAATATTGAGTATTTTTTCAAAGGCAAGATATTTGTACTATTTCACTGGCCTATAATTAGATGAGGCTTTAACTAATAGTATATAGAGGTTGATCATATACTATGTTATAGGCCCTTTCTCGTAACTAAAAGCTTTCCGTAAGTAAATTTAGAGCGTTGATATTAACAAAACTGTTTTGAGTTTGTATATTTCTTTCAGTTATTCCTTACAAGTATTTTTTTATTAACCCTGAATACTTTTTGACTCTATAGTTAACCTAGAAATAACGTTCAGTTTACTGGTGAGAAATTTAAATAACGGACAATAGTTTCGCTCTTATCGGTTTTGTTTAGCGAATTTTTAAAAGAAGGCATTCTATCATGATAATTATTCTATTATGATAAAATTTAAGACATGGTTCAGTTTCCGGTTCATAATCTTGAATAAATTATTCCAATTTCTGGTTTAATGTTTCAAATTTGTGAAATAAAAGATGTCTTTCATATTTCGATACGGCGGCCTGATTGTACCATAAATTTGCTGTTATACCCAAAGATTGAGCACTATTCAGTTTTTCCTCAAAGGAATAACTGCATGAAGGCCTTAAGTAACTATAATTAGATGAAGCACGTTTGGTATGAAACTGCACGGAAATCAATTAAAACACCCGTCCTGAAATAAACAACAAATTTAAAGTAATTATTTATTAGATTTAATAAGACATCAACTTTTCAAACTTAAGCGTTCATTTTTATTTATTTAAATTAAATTTGTTTATTTTTCTTCGACTAGTTACTGTAGGTAATAACTAGGGAGTTGGTGTCAGAAAATTTGAAATGACCTGCTCGTACAGTAGACGCTATTATTCGAGAAGTTTTATTAATTAAGTATAGTAAAATTCGAGGGCGAACCGAATTAATCAGTTCTCTAAGTTACGTGACGTATTTGCCAAAACTACGCGGCGTAGTTAAAAAAATTATACTTACTAATTTTGACGCAAAATTTATAAATTTGTTGAAATTAAAAGAAAAATTATTGAATTTAAAAGAAAAAATTTCATTTGATGTATTAACTAACCATCGTTTTATTTCATGTAGTTTTGCATACCTTGTACCGAATTACGAACAAATTCTCTATTCACTTTGGGTTGCGACTTGAATTAGTCACACATCTCTATCCAATCTCTGTCTATAGAGTTCAGTTTAGTATTAACTCTGATTACATTATGTTCTCACTTACACTCACTATATATACTTACAATAAGATAATTAATACATTTTTTGGTTTAATAATATATACCTACCACAATGAATCATTCCACAAGCGAGAATTTAAAAATGTTTGGTACTATTTTATACCGATTACTAATAGTTTCATAATATTTTGAAACTTTTTATTTAAGTATAAATTTACACAATTTAGCAAAATTAGCAAACCATAAAAGTGCTAGTCATCGGCTTAAGTGCTAGTCATCGGCCACTATGTAGTTGGGCTCACTATTTTATTTTTTGTAGTGGTATCATAAACGTCGTATCAACTACATTTCTAGAATGTACGGTATGTTTCCAGCACCTCCAAGCAAAGACAGATGCGAGCATAAAATATTGGACTTTTGTTTGCAATTTTTAAAATCAATTTCGAAAAGATGGCGGGGATTCTGATAGAGATCCACTTCAACTACACTATGTATCATTATGAGCAACGTGCAAGTCATATACCTATTATGACCTCAGCTCCCTAACTACCATAACATATATGGATAAACATATTTTAAAGTAGGTCATACATAAACTGTTTTACGTGATGCACATAGGTTTGTGTTTTTTTGTATAGAAAAAAATGATAAAAGTCAATAATTTCCATTCAGGCATGTATATAGAATAATAAATATTAATTAAAACGTTTATCAATTCTTAATACGATAAATATTATATGTATATGTCATTTATGTTTACATATATGCAATTAATACAACTCAAATGATATATGCATTGCTCAAACTATCACACATCTTTTCTAATACATCAAAAATACCGTCAAAACATATATGATTGTTGATTTTAATTTAAAGTAAATGAGGAGAGGATAATAATCTAAGCAAGCATAACAGTCTCTCTTATCAAGGTTCCACACATCCACGATATGAATAAAGCACGAAAGCGTAGATTACTTGCTTGGCTAGAGATAAAGCATCAATATCTTTCGCAGAATCGGAGCTCTTGCAGACAATGGTCGTGTTCAAAAAACTAAGTCTTTAGTAAACTAAGTCAGTCAGCTCAGCGTGTTTCTCTCGAGACACACTTACTAACTTGTCAGGAGTGTTGCCAAATTGGAGAATTTTCCCCTAAATTTAGTGTATTTAATCCTGTATATACAACACTTTATGTAACTCACTCAATCACGTATACAAATTCTAACACACTTTTAGACATGCTAGAAGGTTGCGTTTTTTTCATTCGACGAGGAATAATTTCAAACTTACGAGAAAAGTCGGAAAACTTTAGTTTCCCCAACGCAACAACCCCCCCCCCCAAACTAAAATATTAAACAAATTAATTAAATCTAAGCTGTGTGATGAATCGTTTCGAATTTTTTCTAGAGTACGTGTATTTTCTAGAAACATCGCTCTATCTATTGAAAAATTTTTTTTTTTGAGGTCAAGTTTGGCGATTCTCAAACCATTAATTTCCGGTGTTATTGAACAAAGACATTCATAAGAGCTCATGTATTTTTGCATAACTTTAGTTAATTATATCTCTTAAACAATGTGGTAAAAAAATCTGATTTTTTTTCTACATTACAAGCTTTTGAATAAATATAGAAAAATGTGGGGTCAAGTGTAATAATAATAATAAGAAAGAGGGGTACCGCATACGGGTCCCTAGCACCTAGACCAAGGGGTCCTCTGTGCCCTCCTTGAGAACAACCTGTCACCCGAAGGCGAGACGCCTGCGGATAAGAGGTGCTATTTTAAGCAGATGAAGCTATAGGATTCTGTCAAGGCCAGACGCCACACAGAAGGCCCACAACTTCTCCGCCGAGATTGCTCCCAGGATTGATGGATCCAAAGTTTCGGACCCAAACATTCTATATCTGACACCTTGCAGGCTTCTGCAGGTGCATATAACATGTATGGAGGTTTCATCGTCCTCCATACAGGCCCTGCAAGTGGGATCATCAGAGATCCCCAAATTATGAAGATGGTAGTTCAATCGACAGTGTCCTGTCAAAAGTCCCACCACCCTTTTCAACTGCATTCTATTGAGTTTCAACCGAGCACAGTCGAATGGCCTAGCTATGTTTATGCACAACTTGGCCTGTCGCATGCCCTGCGCAAAGTCCCAGTAGTCAAGGTGAGCTTGTTTCAGCCACCCCTTGATTCGGTAAATTACGGAGCATCTTGCTATGGGAATGATAGGCTCAGGTGAAAGGGGCGCTTGAGATGACCCCTCTCGTGCCAACGAGTCCGCTACTTCATTCCCCTTAACGCCAGAGTGACCCGGTACCCAGATCAGCCTGACTGTGTTACTCAGTGCCAGGTGGTTCAGCTCCTCGAAGCATTCATAGACTATCCTCGATTGGAATCTTGACGCCTCAAGAGCCCGAAGTGCTGCCTGGCTATCTGAGAAGATGCTGATATGTGCCCTATTGTAACCTTTCGTGTTACAAATCTGGGCACCTCTCAGCATAGCGAAGATTTCCGATTGAAAAACTGTCGCATATTGACCCAGAGGAATCGATTCTTTTATCCTAGGTCCATAAACCCCCGCACAAGATAAATCTCCGGCCCTTGACCCATCCGTATAGCTCACCTTGACTACTGATATGGTCCGGGAGGGGGTGAGGGGTCAAGTGTAAGTGATGCGGCTACCAAACTACCATAAGAATCTTTTTAAAAAATTACTATAAATTATTGGATTTGTTCTGTGTATTAAAAAAAAACGATAATTATTGACCGTCTTATTGTTTAGTTATAACAACGCAAAGTGAAGCATTTTTTAAATAAATATACGTGTCGGCGGAATATAAGCGACGTTGCCGGATTGCAACTTATAAAAATGTTAGGTAGTATTTGTATATACGCATAGATAAGTATCGTATGTGTAACCAATCCAAGTGGCTAAGCGGTTTGAGATGTTATGCCTGCGCAGTATGCCTACTTGGAAACTGGGAGGTTATGGGTTCGAATCCTGACATCGTCAGTTTGCCAATTATTAAGAAAGAAAAAGGGAGCGGTCAATTGACTAAACTGTCGGCGTATGGACAAGACCGAAGTAACCGGCTATGCTTGAGAAGGTTTTCTGCAGTTTCCTTCACGAACTCCAGATGAATATCGGCATAGTTCGTATCATAGTCGGCTCAAATTCCTTGCACTCCACTCACATCCTCACGTCCTTAGGCATCACAATGGACCTTATGGACGAAGTGTAGCCCGTCCAGGGCAGGCTCTACAATCTATCGTATGTGTAACGTGTCTACCGGTACAGTCTTGGACTAAAATTGTGGCTTATTATGCCATACGTGCCTTCACTCTTACTATACGCATACGCTCCACAACTTTTTGACAATAGTGTATGACGACAAATACTTTAAGTAAATTTTTTTAGATTGACTGACTTAGTTTACTGAGGCTTAATTGTTCTGAACACGCTATCGTGTTTCACGTACGCTTAATATGTGACTTACTATTTGTTGTCGCTTTAAATTTAACATAAAGAGGATCGGATGAAACACTGTTTCAAATATATTGCATTTCAGTGTACATAAATAATGTAAAAAAGTATTACAAATATTGAATACCGCGAATTTGGAAAAAAATTTTTTTTCTAATTTGTGATTTCATGCGAAGGAGGATTTTTTAAAAAAAAAAGGGATTTAAAATTAATTCGACCTCAAGTCTTTAAATAATGACTGTAAATATCATGGTTTTATCTGAACAATAAACATGCAAAATACTATTTATATAATATGAAAACCCTTTTTAAATCAGTGATTCTCAAACTATGGTATTCTATACTAGGGGTTCCCAAACTTTTTCTCTGATAGAACACATAAAGAATCTTGAAGTTTTAACGGAACACCTTGAAAGTAATAACACTAAAAATTTGAGTTGTTCATAAAATGATATAATTAGTCCATTTCCGCATATTCGTCTGTCCGTTCGCCTGCCTGCCTGTCTGTCTGTAAACACGATAACTTAAAAACGAAAAGAGATAGCTAGTTGAAATTTAGTGTATTCTAGAGCTAAAAAAATAACGTCAAGTTCGTGAATGGGCAAAATCAGACCCTGCTTCCCCACGCCAGGGGGAAAAATAACCATCTTTGAAACCGTATGAGATAGAACAAAAATTAAAAGACAAAAAGTTTTTTAAATAAACAAATTTTGTTTGAAATATTTTTCATATTCAGTAAAAAACGGGTTGTTATTTTCACTTATTTATTTTGCTATTATTAGGGGAGATATGTGTTCCTCTTCCCTCAAATCCCTTTGATTGATTTTTCCATTAAAGACTTTGGTTTTTAAATACCAAAAGCACATCGGATATACCAAATTTCATTCGATCGGACTAAAACACACATATGTATACACATATGACATCTACTGTTTAGATTCGAAGAAATCTACCCAGAAATTTGGAGAAATTATTCTGAAATAGCTTAATCGGTACAAAACCTATAACTAAATTTTCTTATGAAAAATAATTCGCTAAAAAATATTTGCATTATAAATTTTAAAAAAAAAACGAAAGTAAACATCCAATTGTGGACCCTATCTATAGATCTATAGATAGAATACCATTAAACTTGTGTCCCCTAACATATGTGATTCACCTTTTGCTGTAACATAAACATTGATTGTACTACAGTCACAATTAAACAACGCTGAATTGAATCACATGAAACCTTCAATTAAAAATAAATTAACAAATAAATTACATTTGTTCAACAAACAACATCAAATATTAGTGTTCGTACACGGACGAATAAGTCTAACTTTTTATATAAAACTGTATCTCTTTGTATTTAATAGAAATGTATGTCCGATGCCACATAGCACCGACAGCTGTCGATAATATTCCCACTATTTAGGCCCAGTTTTTTTAAGGATAAGCCTAGTTAGTTAACTCGCGTGGTTTAAGTTAAGTTCCCCCACTTCGAGTCCCTTCCCCTGATGACATACTGTACACGTGTCAATAACGTTGCAATCTTCACAATTTTAGAGACAATCACACAAAAATCACTCTTTGTTAATAACTTGATATCACTGCATAAAATATTTAACACTTTGAATTGAAATATTTGAGGTTATGATAAATAATATATATGATAATATTATTCAGATCTTATAATAATATATATGATAATAATAAAATATAATATATATTATTATTATTCTGATCAACGCTACTATTTTCGGGATCTAGGTGAGGGAACTTAACTTAAACCACGCAAGTTAACTAACTAGGTTTATCCTTAAAAAAACTGGGCCTTAGTGAACATGTTAAAAGTTAATTTGGTGTATTTAAGAATTTGTACGCAAGGATTAATTTAATTTATTTAACGTGTTAAACGAGAATTTAGCTACTGACGATGAATGATTGCATTACAATCGAAATACCCCGGGCTCTTGCCCACGGGTATTTCTCTTGTCCCCGGGCTCTTCATCTGAATGAAGGGCTATTCATTTAAAGTGCTTTGGCATTTTAAAACCCTATATGTAACTTTTTTTTGAAACGTACGATTTTCTTCTATAACCGACAAAACAATTCCTTAAAAAGTTAAAACAAAGTAAAAGTTTTTTCCCAAATGGATAATGATTTTTATGCGAGCTAAATCCAAAAGTGGGCAAGAGGTGTCATGAGGCACCTCCATAAGACTCCATGTATTAGAAAAGGACAGCCCTACATTATAAGCAAACTTTGGGATTTTTTTTCTCCAATACTAAACGTAGAATCTCTTCAAAACTTCGGGAAATTGTGTGTTAATTTATAATTTATTGGTTATAAATTTTCAAAAAAATCTATAAAAGTTATTTTTATAATCTCAAAGAAACATCAATTCAATAAAAAAGTCCAATGATTTTAAATATACATGCACCGTTGATTTTTCAATAGGTTTCTATATATTATACAATATATTATTATAATAAATTGTATACATCGTTTTTCTATTAACATTATAATTGTTGGCTTGAAGGTCATCAAATGTTGTTGTAAACAATATGTATCAAAAAAAATTAAACTAATATTTCAATCTAATTATTATTGTTCCGTGTTTGTAAAATTTAATTTTTAATGGATAAAATAAATCAACTGTAGATATTTTAGTACAATCATAGATAATATTGCGTTGCATTGAATTACAGGAGTTTCTTTTTAAAATTAGTTTCAGTATTACATACTGTGGGTAAAGGAACAAAATCCTTACAAATTTCGACCCCGGAAGTGCCGCCATTTTGCGAAAAACTTTAGATATAGGCCAATATCTCCATCACCAAGCACTTTAGACCAAAAATGGTACTAACCTTTCTTGTAGATAATTGGATTTCCTATTTTTTTGTCTAGTAATTTTTTTGTATCACTTACCGTTTACGACTTATACGACTATTATTATTTATTTATTGACTTTTTGACCAATATCTTTTCTAATAATTATTTAAACAATAAAATGCTAATTACTTAACTTTTAAATCTACAAACTACCTACAACTTTTATTTAAAACTTTTTTGTCTAAAATTAATATTATTAAAGGTATAACGCGTTTAATGTTGCACTACCGGGTGCAAGGTTAATAAAAACGAGGTATGCATACTATAAGATGAAAAAGAGATATCGGTCAACAAGTCAATAAATAAATAGTAATTAAAAAGTCGTATTTTTGGGGTTTACCTGTAAAAATTTTTCTATTCGAGACATCTAGTTGATTAAGGTGGGCACTTTAAAGCTAAAAGATAGTAGTTTCTGGGAATAAAATAAAAATTCACATAACTGATATCCATAAAAAATTATATGGTATTGAAAATACGTATATTTTAATGATTTTTCGTGATTTTCAACTTACCATCTGTGCTATTGAATGTAAAGGACTAATTGTTCTCAGATATCAAGTGCACATATTTTACAAGAATAAAAAATTCACTTCAACTCGGTCCACTGGGCATGAAAAAATCTTAACTTGAAATTTTAAGAATTTGTATATTTCAGACGTGTGACAGGAAAAAAAAAGTTTGAAAATTGCAGGATACTTCGTTCTCACCTTCAACTTCAGAAAACTGTAAGAACTTTTTGGTTGTTTTCATCTCTCGCGTTAGTACAGACGTTTAAAAAGTAGCAAAACATACAGCGATTTGTTTGGCTACTTACAACTACCTATACTTGCAAGAAATACTTTTTGCATAACTATGTTGGAACCTTAATTATAAAATATGTCGTATGAAATTTAGAACAATTAAAACACTGAAAACAAATAAATTAATTTATAAATAAATTAATAATTAATTAATTTTAAATTTTTATTTTGTGAGCCAGAAGTAGCGCGTGCAAAAATTAAATCACCGTTGATTTTCCTCTTTGGGACGGACGTTAATACAAGTTTTAAATAGATAATTAATTTTAGTTTTTAACCCGACTTCAAAAAAGGAGGATGGTTCTCAATTCGTCTGTATTTTTTTAATTTTTTTTTTATGTGTGTTACCTCAGAACTCCGTCATTTATGAACCGATTTTGAATTTTTTTTTGTTTTAATGGGTTTGGTTTCTCATTGGTCCCATTGGCACCAAATCGCATTCTGATGAGGGAATCCCCGGGAAATCGAGGAAAACCCTCATTTTATATGTGATAACCGATTTCTGCCAATTTTTTTTTTTTTAAAGTTTATACTCATTCATAATGGGAAAATACGAAAAATTTTTTAAAAATCGACTTAAAAAAAATTTTTTACAAAAAAAAACCGACCCCAAAATAAAAAAAACCAAAATGTATGTAAAAAAAACTGAAAATCTGTTATAAAAAAATGCACTAAAAATTAAAAAAAAAAAAAAAAAAACGGGTAAAAAAAGAATGTGTTATAAAAAAATGCACTAAAAATTAGTAGGTCGTTTAGTAGGTCTACCCATATTTAGACAAATAAAATCAGTTATAGAACTTCAAAGTCACTAAAAAGCGAGAAATAAACCATATTTTGACAAAATGGAAACCCGACTTCAAAAATCAAATATTCTATAACAAAAAATGCACTTAAAAGTAAAAAAATAATTGCATATTCTTGTGCCAATTTTAGTTCACCTAAGCAAAAATTTTTAAATATATATGTACAATTATTGTTATTTTTGGAGGCGGTGTCCAATAGTTAGGTGAATTTCTCTATACTGACACCGCCACCAAAAATAACAATAATTGTACATATATATTTAAAATTTTTTGCTTAGGTGAACTAAAATTGGCACAAGAATATGCAATTATTTTTTTACTTTTTAGTGCATTTTTTGTTATAGAATATTTGATTTTTGAAGTCGGGTTTCCATTTTGTCAAAATATGGTTTATAATATTACTGTATTTATCCATCCGGATTAACCAGTTTTTCCAACAAGCAGTTTCCGGATTAAGATATGATATTATTTTCAGTGTAACTTTTAACGTAAAAATTACATGAAATACTATTTACACGCTAAAATTCATACGTAACCATGATTTGGTCTATCATTTCCACAAAGTTTAAGCAAAATCTAAAATATGGTAGCTTTGCCGATTTGATGATTTCATATGGAATGACTCTAATAATTTTCATTGTTGCTACTTATACGTTAACACGTCCCTTAAAAATGAAAGACCAAATCATGGTTATATATGAATTTTAGCGTGTAAATAGTATATCATGTAATTTCTACGTTAAACGTTACACTGAAAATGATATATCTTAATCCGGAAACTGCTTGTTGGAATAACCAGTAAATCCGGATTGGTTAAATACAGTAATATTAAAACTAAAATTAATTATCTATTTAAAACTTGTATTATCTGCATTTTAAGGCAAATTCGGTTTGATCTAGTTTAGTTTGATCTTGTACTAATAAATTACATGTAACATTATGTAAACGTTAACGTGTAAATTGACACTTTTTACAATTTCATAATTTGTAATGATATATTTCTCGTTAACGGCTCAATCTCTCTGGCTTTTTATACTCTTACTATCTCTACTATTATAAAATTGTAAATGTCTTTTTGTTATTTGTTTGTTGGACTCCAAGGTTGGAGCATTTGTTTGTTTAATAGCTTGTGATTAGATTAAAAAACTGGTATGTATTTCTATCACGCTAACTGGTATGTATTTCTAATCGCTGAAATAGGAATCTGGAAGTGTCGGTCAATATTTGAGGTAGTGGATGGCGGTGAATAATTACATAGAGGTTTTTAGTCTTAAAATAACGGGAGACGGAGGTATAGCAATAAAACGCGGGCGAAGCCGCGGATGTAAGCTAGTATTCTATAATAATATATAACCGGGTATAAAAACAATTTGGCTCAACAGGTTAGAAATATTTAAATAAATAAAGTTATTGATGACTTTTTTTCCTTATTTTACAAATAATTACTTTCAATGTCTATAGTAGTAATTATTAAAGGTATGCTAATGATTATTGATTAAAAAATGTTTTAATTATTCTGTGAAAAAAATTATTGATTGCTTTAAGAATAATATATTATAATTTAAAAAAAACAAATTTAAATAATATATGTTAATTTCATGTTCACAATATTGTTTTTGTAAATATTTGTACTAATAAATAATAAAATAAAATGTTTTATGATTTTTTATTAGTTTAAAAATCCTTACATATTATAAAATAATGTGCCCCCAACCCCGCCTGTCTGTCTGTACGCGGTAAACTCAAAAACTACCGAACGGATTTTCATACGGTTTTCAACAATGGACGGAGTGATTCATGAGGAAGGTTTTGTAGTCAAGTTATTACCGAATTATATAATTTAGTAGAGGTTCTGAGAAGTTAAATAACATTAGCGGAAGACTTTTCATTTTCTATGCTGGGGACGAAGAGTGGCTTCCCACGGACAACGCCAGGAAATTCAGCTTAGTCGATATATTAATGTAGGTAAGGGATGTCGGAAAATTGGATCCGTAACTTCGGGATAAGGATTGGCTCTGAGGACCGGGGCGTATCGGGCTTGATTGGGAAGAAGGTTATGGCCAACGCGCTGGGCCTGGGCGAGATGAAACCATGTAATAGTGTTACATGGACTGCTATCAATGCAACCAAACGCTGCTATCAATACGTGTAGCAGCGTTTCAAGATAATCAGTCCTTGACGGGAGAAAATATTATGTTACTTGTTTATTAGGGCTTTACAAAATTTTTGCGGGTGAACTAACATTGTGACCGCTAGAGAGTGATTTATATATTATAAGGAAATTCGCTAAATTGAAGCAGCTCCTGCGTAACGAATTTTCTTAGAATATATAAATCAATCTCTAGCGGTCACAATGTTAGTTTGTTCAAAATGAAATGTAGTATCTGATATCATTTTAGTATTTGCAAGGCCAATTGTATTAATAAATGGCATAGGTCAAGAGGAAAGGGAAACATAGAGAAAGAATAAAACACAAAATATAAAATATCTCTTATATATATGTAAATTTTACAGATGGTAATTTTCGACATCGACTAAGTAGGATCAATGGACATTTGCAGGCGAAATTCTGACTTTGGTACGAGACAATAGCTCAATTTCCTTTAGGACGAAATTCGCTAATATTTCCTTTGAGGAAGTTCGCTAAAACTTACTAACTAGTAAGTTTATTTTCATATTTAGATACCTTTGCATACACACTACATGTTCCCAGAGTTACCACGGTAACTTCTAACAGAACTGAGGGCAATATAAATACATTGAGGGGCACATTTGGCCTGAATACATTTGAGGACATTAAAGCGCTACTTTTGTAGCCATGTGTACAAGATTAGTGACATAATATATTTTTAACATGGGTCTAATCGTCTGATATAGATATTTCTCGTAGACGTAGACCGTTTGTGCTTTACCGATGTTGATCGGACAATTGCTAGGTCGACGTATCAGCTGTGGATCTCAGACGATAGCATTGATATGAAATTATTAGTCTGCTCTAAAAATTATTTCGGACATATTCGAAGTATCTAAAACTCGTGGAGTATTAGTTTTAAAAGACTTAAGGTGATTACCAACTTAAAATTTGCGAGCTAAAGGAGGAAGTAAAACGGCATATTACTAACTTCAAAAGGTTGGCAACCCTGTGAGTATTTACAACTGTCATATTTAGAAACTAATATTATTTTAGGTTATAACCTATCATATATGATTAGTATTTACGAGTATTTAGTTTAATTATGTTGATTTATTTCTTTAACTGTTTTAAGTAATAATAAAACATATTAAACATTCGTTAAGTGATCATTAATTATTTAGTTCTAACTCGATATACTTACAGTAATTTAGTTATAACTTGTGCAACGTTGACTAACTTAATTGACTTATGATCGGTAATAGGAATCTTCGAATGTTTTGCATATATTTTTTTAAATTTATCGAAAACTGTAAAGTGCATATTTTTAAACTTGCAAGAAATATTTTTTAAATATACTAAAGAAAATTTATAAGTTTTCTATTTACATGTGACCAAATTTTCAGTGGATAATCTGGATGTAGAAATCACGTTCAATATGATAAAGAACAGATTCTAAGCAAATATATTCTGACACTGGCTTCAAGTACTATCGATTAAAAAAGGAGCTCCCTTTTTCAAAATTTTACTGATTTATGGAAACCATTCAGTTTTTGAAAATATGTTTGAAACAAAAATAGTTTTTATATAACAAACAATTTGATTTAAAAAATTTTAGTCGATAGTTATAGGAAGGATTGCTATTAACAAAAGATTAAAAATATTTTGATCTCACAAAAATTGTTCTTTGATGATACTCTAATAATAACGTTTTCAATATATATTATTTATTTTCCGGGTACAAGAATAAAAATACAATATAACCACTTTTACCGAAATATTTTTTCAAATCAGTGACACGCGGCACTATGGTCTGCGACCCATAGTTCCATTTTTCATTGTGTCCATTTTTCAAAAATTTTATAATTGAAATTATGCCGAATAGAGTCAAATTAGCATTTTTCAGACAAGTTGCTTGGAACCGCAATTTTTTTTAAATCAAATCATCTTTACGTCCTGAATATGACCTAAATTTTTACGGTCTGACTCGTGACGGAACAGGGTCAAAATTGAATTTGTTTATAACAAAAAAGCGTTTTTTCTTAATATCTTTTTTAAAACTAAAAATTTGTAAAATGACATTGAATATTATTCAATTCTATATAAAAAAAGAATACAAATGAGCCAAAGAACATTAAAATCGGTTTATTAGAATTCGAGAAAAAAATTTCCAAAGTTCGAAAAACGCAAAAATTTTAAACTAAAATAAAAAATCTATAATATGCTTTTTATATGTTAAAAATAATGTGCCCAATTTTAGCCCTTAAAAAACATTAGGTCCCCGACAATTAACGTCCCCGGTGATAGCTATATGAAATGAACTTATATAGACTTCAGTTAAACAAACATCCTATCTCTTTTTGATGAGTTTAATGAAGCTGTCTAAAATTTATTATTTTCTAATTAAATATCCACGGATTATATCCTGCTTTTCTTTAAGAAATAAATCATATTTGTCGGAAAATTATTATGTTTTTACACAGATACTATCAATCACCCTATACTTTTTATTGGTATTATAAAAAAACATTCTTTCTTTGTTTTTTCATTTAACATATGTTTTCTAATATGAATTGAAAACCATTTTCAGATTTTCAAATATGGAATAACATATTAATTAGTATTCTCATTATAATTTCCGACAAACATTTAAATTAAAAATACATATTCATTTATTTTGAATATGTTGCACAATAATTACTGAATTAATTATTCACCGAAATCAAATTATTTGAAGAAAATAGGCATAGGATTGAAGGTACGAACGTAATAATGGCAACACTGCCAGCAAAGATTTGAAATATACATTAATCTGAGTAAAAAAAAACTGAAAATATCAACTAACTGAGTTAATTTCTTAAATACTCGGTATATACTGAATTTATGAAAAAAGTTGTTTATTTTTAAAAGAGGAACATTTTTTGTCTTTAAATTTTTGTACGATCTCTTACTGTTTCAAAGATAGGCAGTTTTCCCATTTTGCCCAAACAAGGTCCGATTTTTCCCATTCGCGAACTTGACCATACTTTTTAGCTCTGGACAACTCACGTACAAAATTTCAGCTGGCTATCTCTTTTTGTTTTTGAGTTATTGTGTTAACGGACAGACATATTTGCGGAAATGGACTAATTATTTTATGAACACCTATACCAAATTTTTTTTTCTGCGATCAATATTTTCAACCGGAACTAAACTTAATATACCTTGGTATATATTATATACCAGGTATAAAAACATCATCGTCTTTGGCATCCAATGCTTGATATGAAAAACCATACACAGTAAAAAATAAATGGGTCAATTGAATGTAACCGTAGTTACGAGTATAAATACGGCGAGCTGAATAAATCAGGTCTCTGAACTACGCGGCGTAGTTAAAAGAATTAAGTTAGGCGTAAATTTATAAATTTGTTGATTGAAACTGACTATCACTTGAATACAAAATATACATTATTGAAATTAAAAGAAAAAATTTCATTTGATGTATTATTAATCATCATTTTATTCCATAGTACCTTGAATAAAAGCATAACGTCTGTCGGTACTACCATTTAAAAAAAAAAGTTGTATCATACAGCGTGACGTCATAAAAACACAATATAGCGTTAGCAGTATCATTTAACGCATGTCAGTACTAAGCCTCCGAGTATTTTAGTAATTAATTCAGTTAGTTGTTATTTTCACTTGTCTTATTATTCGTTTTAAGGTGTGCTTAGAATTTTGAAAAATTGAATTTCAAAGATAATCTGTGAATAGATTTAAAGGTAATAATGGTGTTAATAGCGCATCAGCTATGAAATTCACATTAGATTCTGTAACGTAAAATAACAGGATGGAGGAATTACGAACTTTGAAAGTTATGGTGGTGTGTCATGCAATTTCTAACCTTGTGAAGTGTAAAAAGTGTGATGGAAATAAATAAAATTCCTGGCAGCAAGTAAGTAATTTAGTAAATTGTATTTGTAGTCATTATTTCAGTGGAATACTTTTAACACGTTTTCCTCAAAATTGCATTTTCAAAACAGTGACCACTGTATTTAGAAACTACCCGGCGGATTTTTTTGTAATTTAAAAATTCAACAACTAATGAGCGTTTTTTCTTCTCACAAAATCCAGAATTATATTCCGAAGGCCGCCATTTTGCTTAATTGCTAAATAAACTATTAAACTAGTAATTTTTTTGTTTTATTGAGTTTAGATATACAGTAGAGTCTCGCTAATCCGGCACTTCAATAGTTCGGCACGTTCAATAATATGGCACCCCTACTCCCGCTCTGAGCACGCGCTCCGACATCAGTGTGAACTAAAAACTTATCACATAGCACACATTCCAGTTTAATACCTGAATTATTATGAATTTTTCTATACAATCCAGTAATCCGAACATTCCAATAATCCGGCACCCTCTAGTTTTTAATAGTGCCTATTTGTAAAAAAGAGAAAAAGTTTTTTTTTTTTAAATTTTCATGAAAGTTACGAAATTCTATTTCGAAACAAGTGAACATCATTTAGTTAGTGACATTTTAAAGATACTTTAAGGACATTAAGGTAGTACCACAACAGATACCACAAGGATTAAATGTGTGATTTGACTTCAGTAGTATTTATATTTGGCAACGCCGCGTAAGAGTAAGAGAGATAGAAATAAAACTTCTGCGCAAGCATCAATGAGTTACATGTGTGTTTACTAAAATGTCTGAGTCAAAATTAGTAATATTTTATTGGGAAGACTCGTGATAAATGTAACTGTATTAATCAAAATTACTTTATATGTATTGTAATAAAAAAATGTGTATAACATTGATATCCTCACATGCCGCAATCGAGTTATGTTTGAATTTTGCGGGCGTCATAACCTTTTTAAGGTTAAAATGTACTATGTTAATTACTATGAAATACTTAAAATGTACTATGTTAAGTACATTAAAAAGGTTGAAAAATGTACTATGTTAATTACTATGGCATGTAATTAACATAGTATATTTTTCGTAATTATTTGCTAATTACTCTTATCACACTCTCTGAACCTCGATTTGTGAGTAACCAAAATGTTAGAAAATTTTTTTTTTCTTTTTGTTGATACCACGTTCATTGTAATCTGAACGGTACTTTTTTGTGAAATAAAATAAAATCTGTGATTTCTCATAAGGATCAATGGTAAAAGCAAAAATTTGTTTATATTAATATCTTTTTTCTGGTTCTCTGCAGCTCTTTAAAAATATAACTGGTTCATTATCTTATTATAATGTACTAGTATGCCAAGTTTCATTAAATTCTGAACAGTAATTCTATAACCGAGGGTACTGCCTTAAGGAAAATTTTCATATTTTTCTAAGGACATCTTGTAACATCCAACATCATCGACTATAATACAAAACATGTGGAAATAACTGAGTTAGTTTGAATACCCGGTATACCCTGAAGTTATATAAAAAAAAGTTTATAACAAAAGTTGTTTATTTTTAAAAAAGGGACATTTTTTCTCTTTACATTTTTGTTATATCTCTTACGGTTACAAAGATGGACATATTTTCCCATTTGCGAACTTGACCGTACTTTTTAGTTGCAAAACAAACACACAACATGGGGGTATGCGGAAATGGTCGAATTAGGCTATTTTATTAATACCTATTCAAAACATTTATGACTGCGATCAATATTTTCAAGCGTTACAAAGTCGGTACTAAACTTATTTTACCCTTGCATATTTACATATGCCGGGTATAAAAACAGCATTTGTGTATTAATATTGTAAGGATAAATGTCCAAAATCTACTAATTCCATATAAAAATTAGCAAAAAAAAGTGGGCCCCTTACAGCTATATATTTCTGTCGATTCACTTCACAACTTACTCATTTGTTTCAAAATCCCCAATAATAGATTGATGCAAAAAATATACATTTAGTAAAACTTTTCCATTAAAATTTTCAATCATACAAATACTAAAAATAATTTCCGGTCTTATTGTTTGATGAAAAATATTTATTTAGCTTTAAAATAATTGTGCAATATGAAAAGCCAACATGGCAGAAATTAATTGTAACACGCTTCGTCACACGATATATCTCCATGCGTGACCAAACCTATAATTAACTTGATGAAGTGTTTTTACAGCCAGGCTTAATATAGTCTATTTTTGCTCAAGCCAATGCAGGCTTTGAATCTTTTGTGGTTATAATTCCCGAGAAGATTCTTGGCCTACTTGAGCCTCGGAAGGTTCCTCCAGAGTGTGACTCTTTTGGTGTCTTTGTCCTTTTTGATCTCCTTTCGATAGAATGATCGCTCTGTAAGGGATGTCGATACTCCCTTCCTTGCCAGACCATCCGCTATCCCATTCCCCTCCCCTCCAATATTAACTTGACAATACAGGTAGTCAAGAATTTTATTAGTCATATGCAGTAATATGATATTAAATGAAAAAAAGAAATTGTGCAACGTTGTAATGAAATTTGTTGTGATTTACATAACACAATCTAATTTTTTATTTATTAACCTGACTTCAATAAGGAGGATGGTTCTTAATTCGTCTGTATTTTTTTTTTTTACCATCAATGTTAAATTAATTCTCACACTAATATTTCTTCTTGAAAAATCAAAAGCGTTAGACTAATTTTAACAAAAATTAAAATATTTGTTTACATTTTATTTTAGTTGATTTGATTCATTTTTTACATTATCGTAATGATTGTTTCCACGCCTCAAGAAAAAGTTCAGATCATTAAATGGTTTTACGGTGGGAATTCTCCAGCAGAATGTGTGGCAGTGTTTGGACTCAATTTCCGGAACCGACCTCCACGCTACACCTTGCCTTCAGACAATTCGCAACATCGTTGACACATTTGAGAATTACTGTTGTGTAAATGACTGTAGAAAATGCCACCCAGAAAAAGAAAAACCTACGGAGAAAATTGAGGAATTAGAAAGGTAGGATGTAGAGATCTGCAGTATATTGGAAATAAAAGATACCAATCAGTACGAGATGTGACTGAGATAGTGGATATTAGCCATGAAACTGTTCGCAAAGTTTGGCGGAAAAATGACCTTAAACCTTTAAAATATTCCAAAAGTCAGGAGGTATTTCCCACACATCATGCTCGTAGAATGGAATTTTGTGAAGTGGATGGATTCTCTATTGATGAGTCAACATTTCCATTGCATGGAAAACACAATCCTTCTATTGTACACTCCCGTTCAATAAAATTGAACCGACCTGAACCGAATCAGTCTCTCACAATTTTAATTATTCTTGTAGTAAATGTTTTTGACAGATACAACATTTTATTTTATTTTTATATGTAAAAGGGAGATATAACACTTAACATGTATTTACATTACATATTCTTACTCTATCACTGACTTGTTTACAAAAATAAAAAATATAAAACTTCCATTTCTTTTTTCACATTTAAAAATAAACTACTTATCTTTGTTTATAAATAAATAATATACAGAGAGTTGCAAAAGTGAGGAGTTTTATGAAATGTAAGAAAATGACCATTTCAAGTTGGTTCAATTTTATTGAACGGGAGTGTACGTTATTGAGCTCGGAAAAAACAACACCGATATTTTAATGTCCGTACTCAGTATCCTCAATAACTGAACGTTTGGGAGGGTATCTTAGGTTATCACTTAATAGGATAACATAATATTCATAAATAGCATAACAAATTGCATATTATTGTGTTTTGATATTTACTGTCTCTCTACAATGTTGTAATGTCTTATTTCCCATACCTAAATGAGAAATTGAAATAGCGTATATAATATTATTCTATTTTTAAACCAGAAATTTCACAAGGTCATTGAATCGATGAATTAATATTGTTATCAAGAAAATTTATCTCGATTGAGTATTTTTAAGTCTAGACTTACCCATATGAATAAGAAATCAAATAATTATACAATTTTATTTCTATTTAAAACAAAAGCACAACAAAATAAACCTTGAGGCTGTCATTTATTTATTTCCTTGGAAAGAAATACCTCCGTATATAAATAAATTCTTCGCACCTTTTTATATACCAATTGAAACTTTTCAATACATGGTCACAAAAGTAACGTTCTTTTTCGTTCTTTTTTCATAAATTTTTTAATTGATTTGTACCTTATTAATTCGATTTTTGAAAAAATGCTTTGAATAACAGTTGTGCATTTAAATTATGGTCACAACTTTTGTTCGAAACATTTTTCCAAAAATTGAAGGAATAAGATTCACAAGAGACACAAACAACTATAAAATTCTTAAAAATGAAACACTACTTCAGTTGCCCATAGTATTGTAAATGACATCACTAGTTGATGAAGTAGCTAATAAATAAAATTAGACATACTTCCGTGTGCCTAAACGATTGCAAGACATATAATATATTGATTTGTTAAAATTTATTTAAATAACTTCAAGGGTATACATTTTTTATTAAAATAATTATCTCCCATGGACACCAAAAGGATATTTTTGTATCAAAACCGGATTAAATATCATCATTTTTTTCCTTATTATTATAATTATTATTGCATGACATGAGCTAATTAATATTTCATGATTAGCACAATTTTTTAGTTTGTTACAACTAAAAAATTGCAAATAAACATATAGAAAAACAATTGGAAAATTCAACTTTGAATATTATTACCGTATTAAAAAAATAAATGAAGACCTTGTACTTAAGGTTGTTCTGGTACGACGACTGAATGAAGAAAAATTTGTATATACATTCTAATAGAGGTATAAAAACAAGAAATTTGGTCGCTAATAATCGAGAAAAAATTATCAAAGTTGAGTGAAAATGCATAGATTCTAAGGGAAACAAGTGCATTTGTTTTTTTCGAATAAAAATAACTCTAATAAAATAAATACCAGTCTTGATAAATACGCCTCGATTTTCCAGGCTGAATCGAGAACCTTCAACGAAACTACAAAGGTAGAATAATATATATATTATCTGATACAAGGGCCACGCTTAAAGCGATAGGTTCATCTGAAATAAACTCCAAAACTGTCCTAGAGTGTATCGACTCACTGAAAAATCTATGTAATCATCACTAGGTCACTATTGGCTGGGTGTCTGGGCTTTCAGGAATCCGTGGAAACGAAAAGGCTAATGAGTTAGCTAGAATGGGTGCTCCAATTTTCAAATAATCACAAAAATAATTAAAAATTTTTAAAAAGTAGTTTTTAGAAAATTTCCTCCAAAGGAAATGGCAGCTATTGTTTTAGTACCAATGATGGAATTTCGTAAACATTTCTTCAAATGTCCATCGATCCTACCTATCAAGAAACACTATCGGTAAAATTTATATATATATATATATCCGACCAAAAACATAAATGTAAGAAAGGGCTGAGTTTTCGGGAAAATCCTTAATGTAATAGTTCCTTCTTAAAAAGTGATGATATGAGAGTAATGACCGAGCTATTTACAAAGTAAATAGCTCTAGACTTCATATAATAGTTGCTTCTTAAAAAGTGATGATATGGAAGAAAGGACCGAGCTATTTACAAAGTAAATAGCTCTAGACTTTATATAATAGTTGCTTGTTAAAAAGTGATGATATGGAAGAAAGGACCGAGCTATTTACAAAGTAAATAGCTCTAGACTTCAGATAATAGTTGCTCTTTGAAAAGTGATGATATCCCATTAAAGAGCCGAGCTATTTACAAAGTAAATAGCTCGGTAAACTATTAACTAAAAAAAATAATGAGGGGTAAATTGATTAAATGTAAGAAAAAATTTGGTTTAAAATTATTTCATAAGTTTTCCCTTAGTATAATTTTAAAATTTTATAACGCGGCAAGTTTTAAAATATTGAAAATCAGAAAAAATAACTTGCCGCGCTATATAAAATTTTAAAATTATACTAAGGGAAAACTTATGAAATAATTTTAAACCAAATTTTTTCTTACATTTAATCAATTTACCCCTCATTATTTTTTTTAGTTAATAGTTTACCGAGCTATTTACTTTGTAAATAGCTCGGCTCTTTAATGGGATATCATCACTTTTCAAAGAGCAACTATTATCTGAAGTCTAGAGCTATTTACTTTGTAAATAGCTCGGTCCTTTCTTCCATATCATCACTTTTTAACAAGCAACTATTATATAAAGTCTAGAGCTATTTACTTTGTAAATAGCTCGGTCCTTTCTTCCATATCATCACTTTTTAAGAAGCAACTATTATATGAAGTCTAGAGCTATTTACTTTGTAAATAGCTCGGTCATTACTCTCATATCATCACTTTTTAAGAAGGAACTATTACATTAAGGATTTTCCCGAAAACTCGGCCCTTTCTTACATTTATGTTTTTGGTCGGATATCAATAATTTTTGAAAGGCTTAAATATACGAAGCCAAAGGCTTCGCACAAAACGCGTAGCGTTTTGTTACTCTTCGCATATGCTTCGCGTATGCTATGCGTTCCTTTCGCTTCGCGATACTTTACTCTTTTTAGATTCACATTTACAAAGGAGACCGCTTCGCGTTATATTACGTCAACTGGCTCTGGTCGCTTTTTGAAGGGCTAAAACATCAATATAGTATGGTTGTAGTATAATATTGGGGACAATGGGAAATCAAACCCTTTAAAACAAAAATATCAAAATCGATTCATAAATGACGGAGTTCTGAGGTAACACGCATTAAAAATTGTCCTGCAATTCTTGTGTTTTAGCGAATTTCCTGAAAGGAAATAGAGCTATTGGTCCCGTACCGAAGTCAAAATTTCGCAAAAATTTCTTCAAATGTCCATCGATCCTACCTAGTAGATGTCAAAATCACCATCTGAAAAATTTATATATATATATATATATCTATGGACATATATATATATATATATATATATATATATATATATATATATATATATATATGTGTCTGTCATCACTCTAGCGGTCACAGTTTTCATTTTATCGGGATGAGATTTGGTATTTGAGGCGCTTTTGATATTCAAAAGGTCAAGTTCGTTAATGGGTAAAATCGGACCAGGGGAAAGGGGGGTTTAGAGGGAGGGGGAAACATAAAATTTGAGATATCTCCCTTAAAATTTGAAAAATCGAAAAATTTTTTAAGAAGTAAAGTTGTAGGTACTAAGTTTTACTGTAATTTTGTTTCTTATCATTTTTTCTGTAACAATAATATTTACAGAAATATTGACGGTTTAATATTGAAAATTAAATTCCTTAATATCTCTGTACACATTAGAGTTTGAGCAAAAATGATAAGGTGATGAATTGTAGCAAATTTGATTTTATACAACTTTATTCCTTACGCATTTTTCGATTGTTCTAATATTAAGAGAGATATTTTATATTTTGTGTTTTCTTCTTTTTTGATACCTCCCCCCATTCGCCTCGACGTATGTCATTTATTGAGAAAATTGGACTTGCAAATGCTAAAATCATATATGACATTTCATTTTGATCAGACTAAAATTGTGATCACTAGAGAGTGATTTATTCTAAGGAAATTCGCTAAGTTGAAGCAGCTCCTGCGTAACGAATTTTTATTAATAAAACAATTAAATGTGTAACACTTGTATGTGTAACACTTGTATACCTTACATATATGAGATTCTGTACAATATTCTGTACAGTATGTTTTTATTAAAATTTTATAACGCGGCAAGTTAATTTTTCTGATGATTTCAAATATTTTTAAACATGCCGCGTTATAAAATTTTAAAAATTCGTTACGCAGGAGCTGCTTCAACTTAGCGAATTTCCTTGGAATAAATAAATTACTCTCTAGCGGTCACAATGTTAGTCTGATCAAAATGAAATGTCGTATCTGATTTTAGTATTTGCATGGGCAATTTTATTAATAAATGACATACGTCAATAGAAAAGGGGTGCATAAAGATAGAAGAAAACACAAAATCTAAAATATCTCTCTTAATATTTGAACAATCGAAAAATGCGTAAGAAACAAAGTTGTAGAAAATCATGTTTTCTACATTTCATCACCTTATCATTTTTGCTCAAACTCTAATGCGTACAGAGATATTGAGGAATTTAATTTTCAATCTTAAACCGTCAATATTTTTGTAAATATTAGGGTTACAGAAAAAATGATAAGAAACAAAATTACAGTAAAACTTAATACCTACAACTTTACTTCTTATAAAATTTTCGATTTTTCGAATATTAAGGGAGATATGTCAAATTTTGAGTTTCCCCCTACCTCTAAAACCCCCGTTCCCCTGGTCCGATTTTACCCATTAACGAACTTGACCTTTTGAATACCAAAAGCGCTTTAAATACCAAATCTCATTCCGATAAAATGAAAACTGTGACCGCTAGAGTGATTACAGACATATATATATATATATATATATATATATATATATATATGTATATATATATATATATATATATATATATATATATGTCCATAGATATATATATATATATATATATGTCCATAGATATATATATATAAATTTTACAGATGGTGATTTTTGACATCTACAAGGTAGGATCGATGGACATTTGAAGAAATTTTTGCGAAATTTTGACTTCGGTACGGGACCAATAGCTCTATTTCCTTTCAGGAAATTCGCTAATAAAAACATACTAAGGGAAAACTTACGACATAAATTTCAACCAAATTTTTTCTTACACTTAATTAATTTACCCCTCATTTATTTTTTTAATAAATAGTTTACCGAGCTGTTTAGCTTGTAAATAGCTCGAAACTTTATGGGATATCATCACTTTTTAAGGAACAGCTATTATTTGAAGTCTAGAGCTATTTACTTTGTTAATAGCTCGGTCCTTTCTCGTATATCATCACTTTTTAAGGAGCAACTATTATATGAAGTCTGGATCTATTTACTTTGTAAATAGCTCGGTCCTTTATCTCATATCATCACTTATTAAGAAGCAAATATTTTATTAAGATTTTCTCGAAAACTTACCTTTCTTACAAACGGAAAATTTAACAACTTTAATTGTAATTAAAATAACATATGAAGCATATATCGATCTGATTTGTTGACAAGGTTACCGCCTCCTTTTTGATTAGATAGACATTTAGTATTTAAATAAAAATTTTCTAGTTTAATATATCAGTATGTTTTAATACTCCAAATAGAAAACATTGATTGTTGTATTGTATTGTTACAATGTAACTTTTTTTAAGTAAACAAGTTTAAAAATAAACAAGTTTATTTTCAATTAGCAATTCGTAATGATGAAAAGAATTAAATAAATTGTTATAATTTGTAAGAATTGCTCAAGGCGGTATATTACCAAATATTCAAGCAGTGTTATTGCCAAAGAAAACTGAAAAGAAAGCATAAATTTTATACATTGGATTATTGATAATAATATTCATCGATCATATATCATAGGCCTTTTATTAAAACGCCACAAATTAATGTGAAATAAGAGTGATATATTTTTTATTAAAATAACTATATAAAATTTAGTATATATAAGATGTTACTTGATTTGTTTCGATTATGTCTTCTAAACTAATCGTTTATTACAGATAATTGATTATCAACGTTATAGTCTTTGAAGAAATGACTTGAACCGTTGGCTCCACTTCACAAAAAAAAATTCGTGACGCAGGAGCTGCGTCAACTTAGCGAATTTCCTTAGAATACATAAATCACTCTCTAGCGGTTATATTTTTAGTCTGATCAAAATGCCTTAAGGCAGTTTAAGGGGTGTTTTTCCCATTTTCGGAGGTTTGCGTTATAAGTAAGGAAAGTGTTCTGTTAACTTGACTTTATTTCGGGTCGATTGGTGAAAATTCCATCATTTCATCATATATAGAAATGAAAAACGTAACTTTGGGGGGTGTTTTTTCGATTTTTCGGGAGTTTGCAATAAAAAATATTAAGTTTTTCGAAATAACTTCCTAATTTGTAGCTATTAAGCGTCGATTGCAAAAAACTGCATCTTGTTGTATGTATAGAACAAAAAGGTTGGTTTTGGGGGTGTTTTTACCAAGTTCGAAGGGTTGTGATGGAAAAAAACCGATCTTTCTATCATGAATAGAAGTAAAGAGGTAAGTTTTAGGGATGTTTTTCCCATTTTCGGTGTGGTTACGATGAAGGTAATGAAATTTTTCAAAATATTCTGTTAATTTTGACGTTATTTTGGGTCGATTAGTGAAAATTCAAACTTTATAGCATTTATAGAACAGAAAAACATAATTTTGGAGGATGTTTTTCCAATTTTCCGAGGCTTCCGTTGCATAACTTTTAAAATCAACGCATACTGCTGTATTCAAATTGCAATGTCTATTTCTATATGGTATAAAAATTAATAGGTATATATGATATATCGTTCTCTACATGGTAGTTTGCGTTAAACTAGTCTTAAAAATAAAAAATGTTAAATTTTCCACTTTTCCGATACAAATTTCGAGTTTTCGCAATTTTCCCGTCGGTTTGGGTACTACAGCTATCTACATGCCCAATATCAACTTTACAGCATATCTGGAAGTAGCTCATAATTTTGATATCTAATACTTAAGTTTTTGAGGGCGTTCCCGCGAATTTTGCATTTTTGAAGTGAAATAACTTTTTAACGGTTAATTCGTTAACGTTGGTTGAAAACATTGGTTCTTATAATTCCGTAAAGTATCTATATTCGAAATATCAACCCTGTAGCTCTTTCCGTTCAAAAGATACAGCACCCAAAAAATGAGCCTAAATTAACGATAAGATATACACTGTAGTGAAAAGTCCGAAAGTCTCCCTTAAATCTCGGCCTTGCGCACTACCGTGCTCTAGATTGGTCATTCAAATACTAAAATCATATCAGATATGATATTTCATTTTGATCACACTAAAATTATGACCGCTAGACAGTGATTTATGTATTCTAAGGAAATTGTTGAAGCAGCTCCTGCGTAACGAATTTTTTAATGTTAGTTTAAGGACGTTCATTTGCTACGCTAAAGTCAAATGAGTACTATCTTTAATCAAATTTATTTAGGATTTTAAAAAAGGTGTAAAGTATGTCAATAATCTTACGACGATTTATAACCTTTTTTATTTGTCCTAAATATTTTAAAAGTATTTATTGGAAAATACCAGGAAATTGTAAATTAGAAATTAATTTGACTCAATGTGACAGATATGACAGTAAACTATGTTTTATATTTGTGTGTATATGTATATTATTTAAGTGTGTGTGGTCGCCAGTTTTCAAAATATGGTGGCAAAAACAAACCTAACAAAAAAGTTTTAATTTTATTAAATAATTCATTCAAATGTTCGGCAACACCATTTTTTTAATGCAATTATATAAACTGCATATTTTAAAGAATATTTATAAACATTATTTATTATCCTGTCTACTTTAATAATATAGTTATTATAATTTTAAGTTCAAAAAAATTCTGTTCTCCATAAGACGCTGTGTTAAAAGTTTGATTTTTAATCGATAATTACTCTTTGAAATGATCGTCAACAGGTGTTAAATTTTTGAGGGAGGATAACTACTGAATTGAGCTATTCAATTCACTAAAAAAAATTTTTTTTATCTACTATCAAGCTTCATGGATGAACGTCCTTAACGTATTGCGATGTTTTAATTATATTTGTATACTAGCTGAACTCCCCGGAGTTGCCCGTTTTGGAGTCCCCACTTTGGGGGCCAATTCCCGCCGCTTCCGCTATCAAAATTAAAATGTTTTTTTTTTTCAGAATCTCCACCAAATTATAGAATTTGTTAATAACTAGATTACGGCACCACCTATTGAATCCTAGCATAGCTATGAACATATCGTCTGGACAAAACAAATATATTATGTGAATATGACCTCAATCGGTCAAGTCGTTCTGAAATTACACGACCACAGATATTCAAAATTAATTAAATTTCATTGGATACAGTTATAAAACTAAAACTCATTTGTGGAAAACCTGAAGTGTCGAAACTATACCGCAGATGTTTGTTTACGAGAAAAGTTCTAAATATCAAATTAACAAGTACTCAAGTGTATACTATCCTGTTAAAAGCTTTTCCTAACATTGTGTAAAAATTATTTCACATCGCGCTTTCATATCCATGTATACTCGAATACAAAATATTTGAAACTTTACGCCACATTCTAAGTATTACTACTTAGAATGTTTCAACAGGTTCAAATTTTATGATTTTAAGTGTATTGATATACACATAGAAATTCTTAGAATTTTCATAGGAAACAAATTTTGTTCGAGACATTTTTTCGAAAACTTAATTGATTCGGCATAAATTAACTGTAAAAATCTAGATAGTTCATTATTTTTGTTTCTACTAATACATAGAAGCTAGTGAATGCTAAGTATAATTATTTCTTCCGTATGAAACCGAATTTCTCTTTTTTTGAGCTAAAAAGACTTTTTAATTTAAAATATATGTAAAGTTAACAGGCAAAGACGCCGTTCAAAATTTTATAATTGATTTGTGCCAAATATATTGGGTTTTCGAAAAAAAGTTTCAAATTAAACTACTAACGACTTTTGTCCTAAACATTTTTTTTCAAAAAAACCAAATGAATTCGGCATAAATCAAGCTGTTGGCTTTGCCTTTGCATACGCTTTTTTACAAGAAAATAGACTAATTTTTACATAATATAATATGTAGGTGCATTACAAAAATAAATAAAGTCCTTGTGCTTAAATAAACAGAATGTAGGTGCCTTATTGTAGGTTTTTTGTGACGAAAAAATGTCATTTTTTAATAAACGAATAATAAACTATTTCTAAATGCAACTATACCGAACTCAAAACGAACGAAGACTTAATACATAAATATAATATATAGTAGGTATATACAGTAGAACCTCTGTACATCGAACTTCAAGACCTTGTACCTAAATAAAATATAGGCTCCTCACAGTAGGTTTATTTATTACAAGAATAAAAAGGTAAATTTTCTAATAAACAAATGAAAACTATTAGAAAATTCAAATCTAATTGAACATAATTACCATATTAAAATAAATAACAAGCTTGTACTTAGATTCCTTACCAAAGGGTTAAATTTTCGAATAAACAAAAGAATAACTAACGATTCGAGAAAATTCAACTTTGATTGAACATAATGACCATTTTCAAAAAATAAATAAATGAAGACCTTGTACATAATTTAAAATGTAGTGTACCTATATTAAAATTGATCTAATAAAAATGATTCAACTTACCACATGCAAAAAGGATAAAAATGAAAAATACATATATGATATGTTTAATAAACATTCTCCCATTATAATCTTATTGTACTATTTTTAAAAAAAACTATCACATTTGTACAGTTTGAATTAGATTTATTAATAAATTTGTATTTTCAGTAGTCATTTGACAGATATTTGATGTTTTTTTATTTTAGTATACTATGATCCACCCATAACCATCACAGATAAAACCACCATATTTACAATATTCAAACACTTATTCCTTGTTTTTTTTTATGTTAGAAAATCTTTTTTCTTTGAAAACCAACAACTGACATGAACACACTCAAATTAACTACACACTGCACCTGCATACATGTTATGTTGTACACAACATACAAGTAAGCAAGTTAGTATATTGCCATATGAGATTTATATCGAATTGAATATATTGTAATCATGGTTGTTTGAGTGGTGGGATACTATTGTACGTAACACGATACAGGTGAATTATGTCGTATATTATTCACAATACTCGACTTGTATTCCCATCTGCAAGTGTACCTACAAATCAATTTGAACTTATTATTTTATTTGGAAGCCAATATTCAAATAAAAACTTTTATTCAATGAAAATATAAATATTTGACGAAAATTTTAAAGGTTCATTCATGTTGTAAAAATGTAATTATT
The DNA here is from genome assembly GCA_963920215.1 of Nineta flava. Classification (NCBI taxonomy): domain Eukaryota; kingdom Metazoa; phylum Arthropoda; class Insecta; order Neuroptera; family Chrysopidae; genus Nineta; species Nineta flava. Next base: position 36,930,803 of record OY986042.1, read on the forward strand.
CAAGATTATAACAAACGAATAGGACATATTATGCATGAATATTCAATAGTCCCAAATTATCATGCCTACTCTTTGATCAATGTCACCAGCACCATTTAATTACCTATTAGTTATTAATGTAGTATTGTTACTATGGAAACAAAATAACAAGAACTATAATATTGCACAACGCGCTACTCTGTTAAGCAGATAGGCTTTGTTCTATACTAGGGTATCTCAAAATCAGGGATAAGATCATGGATACTACACAAGGATACCGAACTCAAAAGGGAGAATTGACAAAATATGGCAACGATATGGTAATTGTAATATTTACTTTCTATGCCACTAGCGCCGCTAGTTGTTCATCCGTACTACAATCCGTACCGAAGTGAATATAGTGTAATAAATAGGAGTGAAGTAAGCAAGTAACCAGTTTTATTTCGTAGTGATTACTTTGAAGTATGCAATTTGTTTCAACTAATTCCTTCATGAAAAATTGAAATTACTTATAATTTATTAAAACAAGTATGGGAATATATAAATACACTTACTCATAGATTACACAGAGATACCGGTGAAAACGCATAAGGTCAGAAATAGACTTTCACACATATTTAGTTTGTATATATTGTCCCATAAATGGCAGCATTTGTATCTTTTATGATTTCTTTGGTAAAGATCTTTAACAAACAATTAGCCATAGTTTCTACTCGGATCCCGTATTTTTCCGTTGAGAGTTGAATTATAGAAAAACTTTGATAATCGTAGTTTTTTCACAAGACATTGATTGATGAAGTAATTGAGTTTTAGATAAATTTTTGATAGAATCTTTGTTGTGAAGAAAGTTATTGCGTTAAAAAGAAAAAATTTAGTGAATCATTTTTCTGGGATATTTTGATCAAAATGTTACATGACACATCAGTTTTTTAATATGACAATAGAAAGTTTCTTATTTTTAGAATATTTATCAAAATTCAAGACCTCTTGAATACGTTCATAGATGCTCAAACTTTTGTGTATTTTCTGGATCCTCAGCACGAAGTTTATATAAAGGAGTCCGAACGTAATGTAAAAATCTGGCTTCAATTTGAGGAACAGATCTGGAAGTATAGATTTTTGTCAATAGAGCGGGGCACTTCTCAAGAAGTACTAATAATGGTTGCTTTCCATTTAACACACAGCAACGGAGTGTGACACAGTGTGTGTTCCATTAACAACTTCGTTTTACAGCGTGCGCACACGGAGAGACACAAGAAAAAATTGTGTGCAGTGAAAAATGTTTATGAACACCATCTGTAAATCATGTGAAGAATTAAATTACGTTCCATTTATGCTGTGCTTGTGTGCACACACTCATTGGCTGTGTTTAAATGGAAAGCAACCAATAGTGGTTGCCCATTTAAGCATACAACAACGGAGTGTGTGACATACAACAAAGCATGCTGTGTGTACTCTGTATGGAAATGCGATAAATGGAACCTCCGTGGCTGTGTGATAAATGGAATGTAACCATTAACGGTATCTCCTGAACATGAGCATCACGAGTGACCAAAAAATAAACTATCATCTATTACCCATTTTTGTGTACCTAAATACCAGTAAATTCAGTCAAAAAGCGTATATATACCGTTCGGAGTCCTCTAATATCTGTACTTCATGATCATCAGGAAGAGAGTTCTTGTTCTGTAAAATTTTGGCAATAAATAAAACAAATTGTAACACTTTTGCAATTTTCATTTATTAAAAATAAATATCCTCTGCATATATAGATTATACATTTTACCATAAGCTTATAATAAATAGGTAATATTAAACTAATCACAACTAATATATGGAATTTTATTGGCATTTTAATGATAATCACCGTATTTAATAAAACTTTTTAAAGGAATACTAATTATCACACTGGATGATAAAATCAATATCATTATGGAGAAGAGAAACAACAATCAAAAATAAACAAATTCTTTAAATTTCCCACTAACAACAGGAAAAAAATGGCATTTAATTATTCTAATTTGATTAACTAGATTTTATTTCAAGTTAAAATAAATAAATTTCATTTCATAAATTAAAAATCATAAATAAAGTAAGTTTCTAAGTCGATTAGAAACAATTTATTTTTTAAGCTAATTTGACACCCTGAATAAATTGATATTAAACATTCGAAGCACTGAATGTCCAACCCATTTCTATCACGAGCCTTTTATGCTAAATGGAACGCAGAAAATTCGTTTAGAAAAACAAGAGCTATTAATATTATAGAATTTTATATCTAAAGGCGGGTGTCTTAATTGTAGCCAAATGGTATTGAACAAGTGTCCAAGTCTCAATTCTCAATATATTAGAGGATTAATCTTGGCGCATTTGGTCTGAAGTGAACACTCGCCTTAATATACGAAGCTACAGAGTGGCCTTGTTAAATTAAGTAAATCAGTCAGTCTAAAAAAATTTACTTCTGTGCATCTAAGTTCAGCGTGTTTCTCCCAGGACACTCTAACTTGTCAGCAGTACTGAAAAAATTGGGGGATTTTCACCTAAATTTAGTGGATTTTATAATATGAAATAATGTGTGCAAATCATGTATCAGATCTAAATAAATATTTTGTATTCTACTTAAATACAAAAATTTAAAAATACGACAATCCCAAGAATAAATCATCTAGATTTTCAACTAGACTTTATTAAATCTACTAAATTTAGAAAAAAATCCTCCAATCTGACAGCACTTACTAAGCAAAATGACGTCACAATCTAAGTTGCGTAGTATCTGTCAAGTGTCCTGGCAAAAAACTAAACTAGATATATGTGTAACTTATTTAGTTTAACTTCATTTAGTTGCCGAACACGACCATTATACTTTCTAGAAATTTACACAGATGGTATAAGTTATTATAAATTATAACACATTTTCTGCAAAATAAATTATATTAACTATTATTTCTTGAATAAAGGGAGGATCGCAATATTTCGGCTTAAACATTAACAGCTTTTTTGAGCCAAAACAATTACATATTAGTCCATTTAGATAAAAGGATGCTATTATGCATCGATGGATATACCTATAATACTCATTTAGAATACTTAAATAGAATTATCACAAATTAATAGCAACCAATATTTCAAACCTTCCGACTAAAAATAAATAAATAAAATAATTTGCAACCACCAACAATGATTAGCAAAATAAATTGCATTAGATATCTTGCAAACATCTGAATAAAATTAACAACATTTTGTTTTTAATTTCGATTGAATTGATTCTAAATTCGTTTTGATTTCATCAATTGTACTCTTCAAGTTTTCTATGTAATTATTATGGTGATTTAAAAATTCATTTATAACGTTTCCAAACATTTCGTCATCATTTAATTTTAATATTTCAATCATGTTTAAGTATAAGTAATTTTTATTTTCAAGATCTTGGAATACACGATCAACCAAAGTCTATAAAAAACATTTATAAATAACATAGCAGCATTAGGATTTACCCGTACACATTAATATATATATATATATATATATATATATATATATATATATATATATATATATATATATATATATATATATATTTATATTGTAATCAAGTGGGAAACACGTGTGTGAATCTTTTACACTGACTTCTATATAACTGGGCAAAGATGCTTATGGGTATAAACTTGAAATAACGGATCCTAAAATAATAAATAACAGCGCTGTCTAACCGACTCAACTACCCAAGGATCTAAAACTGTATGTGTGTAGCGTAAATACATGTGATGGCCACTCAAACACTAACACACATTCTTATTACACATGCATGCCGCGCAGGCGCGCTGAAGCAAAACTTAGTACTTGGCTAGTTGAGGAGCTCTTCAATTGGGGTTAATGGCGTAACATAAGATAATTTGTTTAGTTATTTAAATCAGTGATCTTTTATGAAGTATCTCAAGCAAAAACATGTCAGAATAAACTGAAAACTGAAACGATGAAATTGAAGGTGATTTAAGTGCGAATAATAATTCTAAAATACCTATTATTGAGAACGGAACATTTTTCAAAATTGTGAAATTCGAGAAAGAAAGGAAAGTTCAGTGCATTTCATTTAATGTAAACGATTCTTTTGAACAGTAATTGATTCTCAAATCAAACTATCAGTTTCGCACTTTGATTTCGAAGATTTCTTTCATTTTCACATTTACAAAGTAACTTGAAATCATGAAACTTTGGTTTCTAAATATTAAAATTCCCAGAAAACCATTTGAAATTTTGTAAACCATTTTAAATATATATTTCTCATTTTAAATACATTCCTATTGACCATTTACATTTAGCATTTTAAATGTATTTTAAAGATTAGGCTACCCTACATTTAGGCTATCCAAACCACACAACTGCAAGTACTTAGTAAGTTATCTTTAGTTTTAGAAAAAACTTACCCTATTATGCAGAAGAACATTTTTCAGAGCTGCTTCCAAATGTAAACCATATTGTTGATGCGAAATTTTATCCTCTCGAACTGAGTTAATTTCAATACGTAATATCTTAATATAATTTCGAAGATCAAAAATTTTCTGTAAAATATTTTGAAATAGACCTAATAATATATCTTCGAATTTCTAAAATAAGGGAAAAATCGATTAATGATTACAAGTATACATACAGAGAATAATTTTTACCGATTACTAACATTAAATATAATCTGATTCAAAATTTCAGATTGTGATTGATGTTTCCAATAATCAATTGAATCATTGATTTCATAACGTGTTTTTAATGTCATTATAAAATTAGCAATTTCGATGAATCGTCGTTCATATTTTAATTGTTCTTGCTCTATTGATTTGAATTTAAGGATCATTATTTTTTCATTGTCTCTTAAGGTCTTATTCGATTTTTGTAATAATTTAATTATTCGTTGATACATTATCTTCTTTTTGAGATATTTTCGCTTGAGTATTATTCGATGTTTGATATTTTTACTGCAAATATCAAACACAAATTAATGGAAAAGTTTTAAATTAAACAACGACAAGTATGATCGTAGAGAAATTTAAAAAATAGATTCTAAAGGTACGTTAAGCACTTTTTATTTGTATTTCCCTTTGGAGCTGTTTTGCACCGAGCGACTGGCGCTTGGTGTCATACAGAAGATTATGGAAAAAAGTTTCGAACAAAAGTTTATCTTGAAAAAAAAACATTTTTTGTCTTTACATCTCTTACAAATATTTTTTTCTTCCTGGCGGGGGGAAGCACGGTCTGATTTTTCACGATCTTTAATTACTTTTTAACTCTAGAATACACACACAAATTTTCAGGTGGTTATCACTTTTCGTTTTTGAGTTATCGTGTGCACGGTCGGACATGCCGAAATTAACTAATTAGGTCATTTTATGAACACCTATACCAAAGTTATTTTCTGCGATCAATTTTTAGCCGTTACAAAGTCGGGACTAAACTTAACGGGTATATAATATATTATATACACCGGGTATAAAAATACTACCAAGTGCCCTTAAAAAATTAATTGAAGTTTTTACTAATGATACAAATTTTGACCCACCTTAAACTCATCAAAGTCAATACTAGCCCACCCGAATAAGTAAGACTCGCTACGCCACTGGCGCAGAGATTGCCTATAAAGTTAGAAAACCATCTACCAATTTCCCAATTAAACTCTTTCTGTTAAACACACACAACCTTCCCCTAGAACGATATGACTGCGAACGAAAGCTTGCGACTAGTGAAAAATCAACAAATCGTAGACGCTCCGATCAAAATGGTAACCAACAATTATTGTTCAATGTTTAATAGTTTAACAATAATTGTTAAACGATCATCGTGTTAGCCGCGCCGAGGAAAATGAGCCATTAGATCATACATTATAGATCGTTTTATAAACGTCAAAGTTATTAACGAGTATGTGGATTCTAATTTGAAAAACATCTAAAGGCTCAATTTAGGTGCACAAAATCTGAACAGAATACACTTTGGAAGGCGGCTGGATTCAGCTGCAGGTAATTGCCAATGCACAAATATGTGAGAAGCAAACCTCGTTATAATGTAAGCATATTGCTACGGGACACTGCATAATTGAGGGCAAAAAATGGTCGATGAACTAGCCCGTATAGAAGCCACTCACTCGTGTCAGAGATCGGAACCAAAATGCTTTAATTTTCTCCACATCTTTAAGTTAAAGTCTGTACATACCATTTGCAAGTATTTTTGTGGCTATCGAATAAAAATTGTTTTTGTTGAAAATAAATTAATGTTTCTTCCAAATTTGATAGCTCATTCGTAAATAATTTATTTAGAAAGTTATTTGCTTTCTCAATATCAATTATAATTAGATGCATAAATTGATAAAAGAAATCAATTAATGCCAGTTGTTCATCGTTTAATCTTTTCTCATTAATTAATTTTGGTAAAAAATATGATAAATTATCATTTGAAATTTTCACTACATCATTTTCGGATTCAAATGAATTTGAAACGACTATATCTGATTGAGTTGATTTCGAAAGATTTGTCAAATTAATCTGAACTTGAGTTGATTTTGAACTGTTTGTTACTTCATATTGACTTGATTTCGAAATATTTGATAAACTGATTTCAGCTTGAGATGTTTTTGAACTATTTGATATTTCAGATTGAGTTGATTTCGAAATATTTGTTACTTCAGATTGAGTTGATTTCGAAATATTAGATAAACTTATTTCAGCTTGAGTTTGTTTTGAAACATTTGACACTTCAGATTGGGTTGATTTCGAAATATTTGATAAACTTATCTCAGCTTGAGTTATTTTCGAACTATTTGATATTTCATATTGAGTTGATTTCGAAATATTTAATAATTCAGATTGAGTTGATTTCGAAATGTTAGAAATAAAATTTTCAGTTTGAGATAATTTCGAAATATTTGATAAGAGTATTTCAGCTTGAATTGCTTTCGAACTATTTGATATTTCAGATTGGGTTGATTTCGAAATATTTGATAAACTTATTTCAGCTTGAGTTTGTTTCGAGTCATTTGAGATTTCAGATTGTGTTGATTTTGAAATATTTAATAATTCAGATTGAGTTGATTTAGTAATATTAGATAAATTTATTTCAGCTTGAGTTTGTTTTGAATCATTTGAGATTTCAGATTGAGTTGATTTTGAGATATTTGCTAAACTTATTTCAGCTTGACTTGATTTTGAAATATTAGAAATATTAACATTTCGAGTCGATAATCTACCAACAAGTTTACAAAAATTATTTTTTAGTATATTTACAGTTTCATTCACTTCATTCTTTTCGCGTTTCGAAGATTCTAATTTCAGTAACAATAATTGATTTTCATTTCGAATCTCGTTTAAAATACGCTCAGTAATCTTTACTTTATTAATTGCATCGATATATTGTTGATTGATTTGATTACGCGATAGCCTTAAGGTATTTAACGACAATTGTTGTTCTTTTGACAAACTTTTCCATGTTGAAAACTGAAACTGTAAATTTTTTACTTTTCTTTTATAGTTTTTCAAAACATTATTAGTTTGAAGTTTTCGAAGATTATTTATTTCATTTTTGTACAGTTTAAAATAGTTTCGTTTGATTTTTTTAATCGAAGATAGATCAAGTTTTTTTGGTGTATTTTTATGGTATTCAACTGTAATTATCTCCCGCTTAATACAAACGGGAGTTGTACTTGGAGTATTTTCAAGCTCAATTACTTTCTTTTCTAAAGAATGCTTAACATCGTGCAAGGAAATAATTTGTTTTAGATAAAATTCATTCGATTTTTTCTGTAAGTCAAGTTCCTTTTGAATCGATCCAATGTAACAATTCGAAATTAACTCTTTATGATTAATCGTTTCAAGTTTACAATTCTGTTGAATAATTTCCTCCTTTAAACTGGTAATTGCCGCATTTTTTAAATTTAATTCAACTTCATTAGTTTTTAAATCGATTTTATAATTTTTGTTCTCTTTTTCTAAATGATAATTACGATTTTTTAAGCATTCATTTTCTAACGAGAGTACTTGTAACTTTCGTTTCAAATCGACTATAGTTGTTTCAAAATTTCCTAATTTTTTACGTAAATAAATGATTTCTGTATGAGCATATGGTAATTCTGTAGGTAATCCGTAACAGTACAAATTTGTTGGCGAATCATCCTCCAAATCAAAAATACTGGAATTAATACTTTCAAATTGATCTCTAGTTGTGTCAGCTTCTGATTGAGTGAAGTTACGCAGTGAACTGTAACCAGTATCACTAGGTGATAACTCCGTCTCATCTAGGTAATATTTCGACATTACTTCTCATACTATATATATCTTACATAACAAATTAAATTAAACTTTATATATCGATTCATTTTATTTCATTCATATAATACTTTTCAATGTAAAAATATACTTTAATATAAACATTTTTTTTACTAATAATAAAAATCTGATACGTAACTTATCTCTGTATGTAAATATTAAGACAGATGACTATCAGATTTGACAGATACGTCAAGCATCTAATCGAAAAATTAACCTAATTTTGAGATTTTTTCAAATTTAAAAACAGAATCACATCTCACTTGATTGTTTACATGTGGTTTACATATTTAGCGTTTTTCATTTTCTTGACTAAGTAATTGAATTGACTTATTCTCAAAAAAAAAAAATTTTCTAATCATTGTAGAAAATCTCGTATTTGATTCACCATAGAGTTACGTGAAAAAACATGTTTACATGTTTGATATAAACATGTTTACATTTTGTATTATCGAAAATTTATCAGCATTATATTGTTGTATTATATTCATTTTATTTGAAAATTATGTAAAAATAATAATTTTTATTGACCATAGAACTACAAAAACGATGATTGTTAAAAAACTTGTTTACATTTTTGATATAAACATATTTCACGTTTTGTATATTGCAAATTTATCACAACAATGCATTAAGATGTACAGAGGCCGCCCAAGTCTTTCAGATATGGAGGGGCTCACACAAGAACTTATTAGTTTATTCGTACCTTTTGAAAAAAAACGTATGCAATTTAAAATTAATTTATAAAAGCAATATTGATTATTATTATTAATTATAAAATTACTTATTAGTATGGATATACATATTAATATTATACTCATTATCAGTTTTAATCGCCTCAATTGTTTTGCATGCAATCAATTAGCGGGCGTCCCCCAGTTTTTAGATGGGGGGCTTAAGCCCTTTCTACCCCCCGCCTGAAGATGTAGTATTTAATTCGTGTTATAAATAGGCCGTTCTACGGTTTCCATAGCGATCTGACGACGGATTCATATAGAACTAGCCAAAAGAAAAACAAAAAATACAATTTTTGGATATCTCCATCCTGAAAATAATTTTTATCATTTTTTGGTCGAAATATACTAAAAATTCAAACTTCAATTTCTCGAAAACTAAACGAGATATCGATTAATTTTATTCTTACTTTTTGTATTATTTTGACGAATTCTATATGAATCCAGCGACAGAAACCGTAGAATCCCCAGAAAATCTTCTAAAAACAATATTTTCTATTCACCCATTTTTGGTATGTTTACCGTTTCGAAATATTAATAATTTATCACAACTAGCCATTACATTGTTGTCATATTCTAATTGTTCTCTGTAATATATATATTTATTTGATAAAAGCAGTTTTTTTATTAAAAACAGAAAATTTTGTTGTTTTGGATGGTAATTTTAAGGACGAGACTAATGCTACCTAATCTTGTTTGCAGAGTGTAAATAATTTTGTGATAAATTGCCACAATTTAATGCTACCATCAAAAACCTGAGAACCTCTACAAGGCATGGCCAATCCCCAGCAACTTGACCCATAGATCACTTTTCAGATAATTGATCTCAATATTATTTAGGATAAGGCGCTTTAGCCTAACCCTAACTTTTACAAATACATAATATAAATGTAATTTGTAAATTTTTATGAAAAATTGATGTCAAAGCTTTTGATTTTATTTCTTCATACATATATATTTAGTTCGTTTCAAAGTAAACTCAAAAAAATTCCAAGGACTAGATTTCAAGGTAATTTACTGGCTGTTAATGTTTTTTGTCAGGAATAACAAGATAGTGAAGGTGAAAATGTCTCAAAAAGACATTTTTCGTTAAATAACAAGAATTGTTGCGTTCTACAATCATCGTAATTTTAATGCTTATATAATTTTAGATAAATTCGTGAAGATAAAATTGCATGCAACTTGCTAAGAAAAATTCAGGGATAAATGCATCGTGTTTAACGAATTTCGGTATTTTTATTTTTCCCTAAGTAGATGAAAACAAAAATTAAAAATTTTACAAATATTTCGAAAACTATGAGGCCTATCACAATAAATCGCCGTTTACATACATAAAGAACATTAAATTCTGAATAAATATGGCCTTGTTGGAATATACCAAGATATCCTAGTATATTTGATCTAAAAATTTGTGAACTTTAAACCAGTGTTTATTTTTAGCCTCAATATTTAATAATCAAATACAAGTTTATTAGTAGTTACGAGGTGTAACTTAGACTTATGTATTGCACTACGTCAAAATATTAAAGTCCCAGATGGCAGATCTAGGAGCGAGGACGCTACAACATTATACATTTTTCCCATTTATCCATTCTACTGAAATTTCAAAACAATCTCCTCCAATGAACTATTTTTAGAAATAAAAAAATCATGATTACGAAATATTAAAGAATAATTTATTACAATTACATAGACATTACATAAAACTAACATTTAATAATTGTAGATTTGTGTTTTAATAAATCGGTCGGTAATTATTAACAAAATTTGCATATAATTATAAAAACTTAAGTAATTTTTTTAAATGTAACAATTTAATCTTAATCATCATCATCATCTTCTTCTTCAGCATTCATCTCATCTTCCGAATCTTCGTCATCGGATTTTTGTAATTTTTCAAAGCCAACACCTTTGATCCATACACATTTTAAAATTAACTTGAACGCAGCCATTTTAATATCAAATAACTCTAAAATTTTGGCTTGTTCTGGTGTAAGAACAGAACCTTCCTTACAAACCTCGAAATCTTTTAACAATGTCACAACACCTTTATCTAGTGTAGTTGGCATACCCAATTGTCGTAAATACGGTTCAATTGAGTGCGAAAACTGTGTTAATGGACCTTCGGGAAAACTTACTTCATACTTTGCTTTAAAACCCGATCGAGCAAAATCCTCAACTTCAAAATTCTTAAACCAATCGACTACATACTCTTTCGGCTTATCAGTAAATAAAAGACCACACTGTCCGCGTAAGCATACTGCTAACTCATGTAATTTATCCTCAACTTCTGTTTCGGGTGTTCGACCCAAACCAAGAGCCATTATTTTATTTTTACCAAAAAAGAATCGACTGTTTGTCCATTCAATTCGTAAATCTTTGAGTTTATCGTTTCGCATGTTTTGTACGGAGAATGTATAAACACTCGAGAATTTTTCGATACATCGTCGAATATCATCAATTATCTGTTGTTTTAAAGCTAATCCTTTTTTGCTTGTCTTTGTGAGTGAAACTAAAAAAACAAAATCGAAAAATAAACGAACGCATTCATAAAAAAATTTTTTCATATTTTTCATGCATTCTTGAATAATAACAGCTCAAAATATCTTACTTTTCTTGTCCCTTTTTGATTTCGGCATTTTATTTGTTTTAATATGTTACTAAATCAGACTTTATTCACAATTATTATTAAAATTAATTATATGTGGAAACTCAACAATATTTAATCCGCCATGTGCTTTAAAAATATTTTATATTATAGAGAATGGAAAAAAGTATTATAACCAAAATATTTATGTTGACGTATAAGCAGAACGTACGACTAGGATTACACTCTAAAAATGATAGCATAAGCTCATATTATGCATACATTATGCTAAGAATTAAACCAGAATTGAACATACTTTTCTGTCGAATTCTCTGCCGTTTATGGTAGCTCTCAGAACAAAAACATGTCAAAAACCCACAAGGTTAGTAAATAGATTAGCTATTATTGGCTAATCTACAGTAAGTCAGTAATGTATTCAGTGAAGGATAATAGCATAGAATCATAGATAATTGAGCATTGCGCTTTAAAACTCTTGTATTTGAGATTAATTAGATTTTGGTTAAATTATCTGAATTTCGGGTAAATTGTAGTTAATGAACTTTTGATCAAAAGTTACTGTATTGGCATGATAAGGTCGTAGTTTTATGTATGTCATCAGCGATATGGAGAACTTTTATTAAAAGCGATTGTATTAATTAACCAAAATCTGCCTTAGTTGGATTCCAGGCCACGGTATATAGATTGGGTTGGGGACAAACATTAAAAAAACATATTAAGCATACGATCAGGAGGCTAATTATTATCAAATGACCAATGAAAATGGTTAAATAAAAATGGTTGTCAAATCAGTCAAATGTTTTTTTGGCATAGCAAAGCCCAAAGAGAAAATGGTCAGTTGTATCAAATATGAGAGTTTTTGGTTTCCATTATGGAGGATAGATGTACCTACCCCACATAATCTCCATATCAATGAGACTAAATAAATGATTCATACCTAAGGTTCGTGCTCATGGTAACTTTTGATCAGGAGAATCCGAAAGAATAAACAAAAATATTCCCTACTTTGTATCTCATGCCAAAGAATACAATATACTCTTTGTATTGAATATATACTCAATATATTCTTTGCTCATGTACAGAAAATAATAATAGATTAAGTACCTCATGAAGTCATTAAGCACTATTATATTTTTCATTCATTTTGAACTTGGAAGATTTTCGTTTCTTTATTGATTTTGTAGGTAGAAATTCGTTTCCATTCTCAAATTTTAAAATCACATAATTATCAAATTTTGAAATAAATAAATTATATTAGTTAACTACCCATATTTCAAAGTTTGTAAAGAATACATTGCTTAAATTTTGGAGGTTTTTATTGGTTGCAATTTTTGTGGAATCATTTTTGGTGTAAGCATGCGAATAAATCATTAGACATACTATATCATTTGATATGGGTTTTAGAAATATTTATGTCATTCTACACTAACGTTTATAAATAAAAATATGGAGTTTGTAAATTTAATGTCAGCATTATCATTGAATGATAACAACACAAATAATTCATTATCATTTGAAAAAGACAGTGAATGTATATTAAATCCAATTTCTGTAAAAATTGGTGATATCCATACAGAAATTATATTTGGTGAATACGCTGATCGAATTGTTCTAATTATCACACAATATGAAAAGATCGGTGGTAGTATGTATTTAGTGTCAAAAGATGAAACTGGAGTAAATGGTCCATTAACTGAACCCGTTTATACCACAAAAAGTTTATTTGGAACCGATGAATTATTACATCAAGTAGCTGCACGATTCTTTGCTGAAAAATTAAATATCACTAAACCGTTGCTAATATTTCTTTGTTTAAAGAATTACGGTCCTGAAATGTTAAAATCCATTGCATCTAGTTTAATACAAAAATAAAAACAAAATGAGTGCTGTAATACAACATATAAAATCCAAATTTGGACAATTAGTGATCGGACCACCAGGGTCTGGTAAAACTACATACTGTGCACATTTAAGTAAATTTTTAAATAATAAGTTAAATCGTAAAACTGTTGTGATTAATTTGGATCCAGCAAATGATAATATGGGTTACGAGCCGGCCGTTGATATTATGGAATTAGTTACAGTTGAAGATGTTATGAATAATTTGGAATTAGGTCCAAATGGTGCACTTATGTTTTGTATTGAATATATGGAGAAAAATTTGGATTGGTTATTAGATAAATTAAAAATGTATCCAGATACATATTTCATATTTGATTTACCTGGACAAGTTGAACTTTATACACACCACAATTCGATTAAGAATATTTTTGATACGTTAAATAAGCTAGATTTTAATTTGTGTACGATACATTTAATTGATTCGCATTATTGTTCGGAACCGACGAAGTTTATTTCGACTTTGTTGTTATCGCTTTCAACCATGTTACAAATTGGGCTACCTCATATCAATGTTTTGAGTAAAGTAAGAAACTCGCTGACGATTTTATATTTTAGGTCCCCTTTTAATAGTTTTTTAATTTGTTTAGGCAGATCAATTGGTGGCCCATTCAGATAAACTTCGTTTTGGATTAGAATACTACACAGAAGTTCTAAATTTAGAATATTTACTTGAATTCTTAGACACTGATGTATTTTCATCGAAATATAAAAAGCTTAATACGGCTTTAACTGGTTTAATCGAAGATTATGGTCTAGTTAGTTTTTCTCTATTGGATGTGAATAAAGAAAAGGATTTAATTAATATTAAAAATGCAGCAGATAAAGCCAATGGATTTGTATATGGTTCCAGAGAGGAGCGTAGCATTCAATCCCTATTATCATGTGCTGTTGGTGCAAGAACACAAACGGAAGAATATGATGCAGATATGTAATTAATTATAAAATTTAAGTTTTTTTCTTTTATATTAGAAATATTAAAAATTTGGTAATTTTTAATTTGTGTTTCATTTCATATTCCTACTCAATTTTCAGTTTGGGAACTGAACTTTCCGAGTTCAGTCGAAAATAATTGCTAACCAAAATTAATATATTTTGCAAAAACAATTCTACATATGAATCTAAAAAAATAAGAATAATATTGTTATTAATATTAATATGAAAAAATAACTCTAATCCGCCAGAAAACGAGCTCTGGACTTTAGTATATCGCGCCCAGTGCGCTAACCGTTACACCACGCTTGATTAGCTTATCAATTACTAACTTATTATTCCAACACATTATTAACGTCACAATACTATACCAATTTTTTCATATTGATATTAATTAATTCAATGACTTTTAGTCTATATTATATGCTTGTTCTTTCATACTTTATCCAGTGTCTTCGTAGTTCGTAATCGTACTGCAGATTGATATTGGTATAGTATTGAGACGTTAAAATATAGAAGAATATAATATGTTGGAATGATATTAAGAAAAAATAAGTACTGATCATTTAGATTTAATATGCCCAGATAATATTTGATCACCCAAGTAGCGGCATATTTAGTGTAAACGATCAAAATTTGTCCCCATAGACAGCTACCTACCTTGCCTCCCCAGTAAAAACTCCACTGTCCAGTTACTAAATAATATATGTATCTCCCGATCTCCAGACAAGATCGACATAATATACGTTGATCTCCCGACTTTTCATAATTTTCAGGTGAGGTCGGTTTTTCTCAAATATCTCGTAAAATATTAATTTTACGTTAACAGAGGCCATTATTAAATTTATTTCTTAGCTAATTCTAATAACCGATTTTCGCAAACTTTGTCCTTCATTAACTTCTTTTGCTATCGCGATTATGTTATAGACTTTTTGTTATGTTTTCATAGTGCTAGAATGAAGAGAATTCCGTTGGAAAGTCTCTTACTTGTATTTTTTAAGAGGTAAGCTCACTTTTATGTACTATTTCACTCGGCGATTTGTTCTGTTTGTCGAAGATAAAGAATCGTAGTAACGAATTGCGAGACTAGGTGGGACAAAGGGTGGGCCTTGACCCACTCGGCTCACCTTCTGCTTACGCCACTGTAAAGGCAGATACGCCGACGTTTCATGAAATGCCTAGAATCTTCGTAAAAAACAGATTTCAATAAGACCACTGCATATACATACATGCGTATATATATAAAATTATATACATACATATATAACTGACATCAACAACCAATAACTGGTCCCCCCCCCATGATAAATTTCGCAAGGAACTGATTCCTTATTCGTCTAAAAAGGAACTTTACCTTTCGTCCTTATATTTCTATGTCTATGGCATGAAGAATAGATATATTAGGAGAGCGAACGTAATGTTAAAAAAACGGTCAAGAATTGGTGTAACTATCTTTTATCAGTAGGGGTCACTGGTCTCAGTGCCGTACGGAATTTAAATGTTTAAATGTAGGCGCCAAGAAATCACTTTCATTCAGTTAATAAGAAGTCTTAGTTTTATAGATAATAAAAAATTATTTTCGATTATCAAGTAATAATTAAATAAATATTAATAATAGAGAATTCTTAATAATCTGCAATAAATTAAAAGATGAAGAATCATAGAGATAATTGCAATTAATAATTACAAATATATGTTTACAATACTAACATATATTAGATAAAGAAAGAAGATGACAACCGGTAATTACAGACCATATTCCTTTCGTAAATGCAGACACGCATTCCTAACCTTAAACAACCTTCCACTCATAGATATATAACAGTATATCTATGCTTTCCCTGTACAACATCGTCCCATTTTTTCACATTTATTAAATTAAACAATTTTTATACTTACAATTTTTATTTGTAGGATGTGATAACCGTTGATTTTAATATGTAATAATAATTCCGTACGGGTATATTCGCACTGCCGCTAGTGCCGAAAATAATAACTATGATCTCTACACGTTTTTGAGGACACTAAAACAGACGAATTGCCTATGTCGTTCAATCTCCTAATATATCTATTCTTCATGGTCTATGGTTTTGATCTTCTTGTCTTATTGTTGAGGTTAAGTTTTTCGTATCTGTCATCTGTTTATCGTTTTCAAAACAACGTGCTCTTTAAAAAACTTATTTAAAATGGCTCAAGGGAAGTTAAAAATTAAAACAAAAGTACCAATGAAAGCAAAAAACAAACAAAAAAATGCAGCTACGAAACCACGAAATAGTAAGTGATTCTTTTCCATACAATATATATACGATAATTTGTTTTCTGATTTTTAGATCGTCCAGTAGCTCCCAAAAAACAAAAATTACAAGAGGCTCATAAATTAAAAAAGATTGTAACTAAGACTGTAAACAAAGCAGTAGAACAAGAAATCCGTGCGTTAGCCAGTTCTGAAGGAAAACAAAAGTTATCGAAAGTTCAAACTAAAGTAGCTGAACTGAACAGAAAAGCTCAATAAATGAAAAATATGAGGTGTTCTTGAAATGTAATTTTGTTATTTTTCTGAAATAATTGTTTCAATATGTATATAAAACTTGTAAATAAATAAGTTAAAAAAAAACTGACCTAGTGCGATTTCAATTATATATTCGAAGATTCGCACCATATTCAAAACTCACTTTTATTAAGGATGTACGAACACTAGATATAGATGTAGCCCATTTATAAAATTCTTCAAAATCTTATATAGTACCAATAGTACATTCATAAAAATTCGCAATAAAGTTTATTATTTTTTGTCGTAAGTTAAATGGAGAAAATTCATTATTTTCGATACGACGGACCTAAAAAAGATATTTGAAAAAACTGAGATTTCGGGTAATTGCATAAGCTACCGCCGACAAATAAAATTTACCCGAAATCTATTTTTTCCTTAAATATCTTTTTTTTAGGCCCGTCATACCGGAATTTTATTGGATCAAGAATTTTTCTATTGCGTAGTTTTTTTTTATTTGTATAATTATTTTATCCCAAGTGAAAATTATCAAAATAAGTCGACGCTCACGGGTTTCTCCTTAAGAGCAATGCATTAAAACTCGAACTTTAACATTAAATATTTAATTCAAGACCCCCATACCAGCCCTGAAACTTTTATAATTGATTTATATGCACTTCAACTAGATGTGTAGAATATCAAGCCTTAATTTTTTTGAAGCACCAGTGCCCGTACATCCTTAAGCCTACAAAGTATTTATGATGGAATATTCTTGACATTTGTTGTTAAACTATTGAATATGTATACTAACATATGGATTCAAAAGTTGCTCTTTTGAATCCATTTTTTTAAATTTTATAATTTGCTAATTAATTCGGTTTTCGAAATAAATGCTTCGAATAAAATGAATAAGCTTGAAACTTTTTTCCTATTCACTAAATTGTAGTTAACAAATTCAATTTTGATAGAAAAACCTAGATGTCTCTTGGTTTGTCTATATTGTAGAAATTGAAAATAAATTCCAAAAATAGTGGGTTTGAAAAAAAATTTCATTAAAATCGGATAAAATTTAACTGTCATAGTAAAAAAATTGATTTTTTGAATCTGGAGACGTCATCAAAATCGAAAAAATGGAGTTTGGTATGCGAAAATCGGTTATTAGAATTAGCAAAGAAATATATTTAATAATTATGGTCTCTGGTAACGTAAAACCAATATTTTACGAGAAACACCGATTTTCGTGACCTTTGACCTTCAATAACTTTTTTGCAAGCATGATTTCATAATGAATTTTTTGCTGTTTTCATGGTACCAAAACACTGATAAATCCATTGGAAAATCTTCACTTGCATTTTTTAAGAGGTAAAAATACTACTTCACTGGGTCAAAATGTAACTTGGAGTTATTAAAATCAGAATTTAAAATACTCTCAATATAATATGCTCAAGCAAAGATAAATACCATCGATCATATACCCGGAGACGCCTCGCCTTCGGTTGACAGGTTTATCTCAAGGAAGGCACAGAGGACTCTTTAGTCTAGGTGCTAGGGACCCATTTGCGGTACCCCTCTTACGTATTATTATTGTTAGTATTAAGTGCGACAGAGTGACTAAGTGTGACAGAGAGTCGACGAGGAAACCAAATATTCTCCAAAAAGGTAGAAATTGTCAAATATTGTAAAGAAACATTTGTTCAGACATTACTTAAATGTCAAATTAAGTAAACGCTAGTCGCTTCCGTTGGTATAATATAACCGAAAGGCAACCATACTAACAATGGATATAAATAGACCCTAGTTTACAAAAAAACAATTAAAAAAAATGTTACTAGTGAATAAACAAAATTGATAATACAACGACATCAAAAATATAGTGAAAGATCATATGCATTGCACTACCATAATATCTGAGTTAGCTCAACTGGTAGAGCATTGGACTAGAATGCCAGAGGTCATGAGTTCGTTTCCCATCTCTAGATGTGTATGATTTTTCGTATCAAGCATTTGATGTCAATGAATGTAAAGAAACGATTCCAATTGATTAATTAAAAATATTTTATTTTAAAATGATAATAATAATATATATCTTTTTTTTATTCTTATAAAATACAAATGTACAATAAGTTTCTAAGTTAAATCGTTAACAATTATAAATAAATATGGCCAATGTGTGAACGAATATACGCCTAAATACAGTACTTTATTGTGTAGGAACGTATACCTTTCTTATTTTCTTGTACTTTACAATTTTTTTTAAAAATTATTACATCACGGTTTTGATACCTAAAACAAAAAATTTTATTTATATTTTGTTTTATATCTAGAAAATCTAATATCAGATTGAAAATATTTTGAGCTTAAACCTGCAAAATGAGTACAAACTCCTTTTGATCATTTGAATTATACTTACAATTAGAAGATGCCCATCTTTATTTTTATATACATCAGGATTATTTCCAACTGTAATATCGATAAAACCTTCTTTTCCGTTCATTAATTTATGTGTAATTCTACAAAATAATAAAACTGATTTAGATATAAATGAAACAATATCGCCTACTCAGAGTGGTTTATTTTTTCTATGCTTAATAGGAAATAAAAAATCAATGATAGTAACCTCGAAAAAATTCTCAAGAAAGGAATCGTCTGATGTACAGACGGATCCAAAACTGAAGAAGCGACCGGGGCGGAAATCTACGGTGAAAGACCCAAAGCAAACATAAGCCTCAACTTGGGGAAATATGCCACAGTCTTTCCAGCAGAAGTCTACGCCATACAGGCTTGCGTCCGTGAGAACCTACGTAGAGGCTACATAAACCAGAACGTATGTATTCTCTCGGACAGTTAGGATGCTCTTAAAGCCTTATCTGCAACTGAGGGCGCCTCAGGGGTAGCCAAGGATTGTCTGGAGGAACTGCTGGAGCTGGCAAAACGGAACAATGTTAAATTGATCTGGGTGCCGGGTCACAGTGGTTTCGAAGGAAACGAAAAAGCAGATACTTCAGCAAAGAAGGGAGTCGGAATACCTTTCATAGGCCCAGAGCCTATTTAAGAATTCCAAGGACTGCATGTAAACAGGTGATCAACGAGTGGGATAAATGCTAAACACCGTGATCACTGGGAAAATGTACCGCAGCAAAAGCTCGGGAAAATACTGCTTCGGAATGCAACCAAGACGCTATCTCGCGATGCACTGAAGCTGAATAGGATGCAACTACGGAAGGTTACCGGGTTCATTACCGGGCATTATCCCCTGTGGAAGCATCTACACACAATGGGACTTCATAACGGGTCCATTGTGTGCAGATTGAGTGGCGAGGATGAAGATCCTGCCATATTATCTTTGACTACGAACCTCTAGGTTACAGCAGATACAGGGTATTCGGTGCATCTCACCCCGAATATATGAACCTTCAAGAAGACCTGATAAGCAAGCTCTTGGACATTGCCAACATATGGAAGAAGCGAATCTCGTTAGACTGAAGTAGAAGGGGGAGCACAATGGACCATAAGGTCGAAGTGCAATAATTTTTAGACCCCAAGATATATCTATCTATCTATCTAACCTCAAAAAATTTTAGATAAGACAAATTTTCGTCATATTTGAACTCTGTGCTCTAGAAATTGCCTTAAAAAAACTACAAAGCGCTAAAATTTATATAATTTTCAACAGCCAAGTTATCTTGAAGATATTCAGTTCCAACTCTGGAACAAAACTCTAGGGCAAATACAAACTAAACTCTTCACCACGCGTGGAAGAGAGCTAAGATGAATTTGTCTCTTAGCAGACCAGACATTAAGATTATTATCGTATTTCTGTCTGGACATTGCCTCCTCCTGAGGTACTTCATCAGCAAGGTCGAGGTCGCAGTGGCGGGAGGCCTTGTCTCATAATCTCACCAATCGAATCTAATCTATCTAAACTTTATTAATTTTTGGGTATTTAAAAAAAATTTTAAATGAGTTTTTCTTGGAAATTTATCCACTATTAAAGATGTACGGTCGTCGTTAACGACTCTGATGGCAGTGGGTCGAAGAAAAACAGCTCCATATAGGTAGTAATACATAGAAATAGTGCTCAACGATTATCGTTATGTACGATCACCGTAATATTCGCACCGAGGAAAACGTACCTTTAATTTGAAAACTAGACTATGTAATAAAAATTTAATAAGTACTTACGATTTTGTGTTGACAATATTTACAATCTTCTTATTCTTCATCGTATTTACAACTATTGTAAGTGTTTCAATTAAACGTGGTATTTCTAATATTAAATCACCCTTAAAATTAAAAAAAAATCAAAGTTTAGACTTTTTAAAAACGAAAATTTCATTAAAAATTTGGATAGGTGCCTACCTTGTCATTTTTAAGTTCTTGAGGTATACGTATCAAACAAATATCATCTGATTCATTTGTAACAATAAATTCCAGATAGTTTAATGGTAAGCGATGTTTTGTTTTAAATGATTTTGGATCTAATATGTACAAATTCTTTTGTGTTAAAATAAATACACGATCTCTGGATTTGTAACCATGTCGATCATATTTCACAACCATGGTAGAATATTCAATCTTCTCTTGGGTAGATAGTAAAGTTGTTGATATAAATAATGTTCTTTGTGGTCCCAAGTCAGATGGTAAACGATTATCTTTAAACCAATCTGGGATACTTTCTGTATAACTTTTCTTTGTACCTGGAAATGGAATAATTTTATAATGGGAAGTTTGGAAGTTTGAAATTCCTATCCCGATGACAACTTTGCTATCGTCTGACAGATACTTGCAATCCTCAAAATAGGTTGTCATTTTTTGTAAATTACAACATATTAAGTTGATTAGTAGATTAAAAAAATTTTTTTTCCAAAAATTTAAGGGATGATGACGCAACCGCGAGATGCCTGCCAGAACGGTACTTTCTTAATTGACCGATAATAAAACATCATTTAAAAATTTTCTAGCTTTGTGGGAAACGGGTTAATCGGATGATTCGCTAGCTCTTAAACCATCTTTTATAGACAAAAATTGCAAAAATCTTTCAATATAGTCTTTTACATACCGAGTGGGTTGAATTCAGAAACCAGTTTTCTTTAATTGAATGAAAAATATATGTGCATGGGTTTTGAAATTACGTGGTATTCACCACGTCTTCACCACGGAGGGCTGGGCTCGTGTTTCTCGTACAGTGACGGATTTACCGGGTAGGCAAGGTAAGCAGCTGCCTAGTGCGGCAAATTTTGATCGTTTATACTAGATATAACGCTACTTGGGTGATCAAAAACATAATTATTAATTTAAAAGCGTACAAGCCTGATACATTCTTGAAATCCTGAAAATGAACTTCTTTTTTTTCTCTTATATTCTCTTTTTTTAGTATCAATATATCGAATAAAGATGATATAACATAACGATATAAATACAACTATGCACTATAAACAGTAGTACTTAGTTATATTATTATCGAGTAAAAGTGACCAGTTTCAGCGATGACCGGTCAAATTTTGATCGGTCAAATTCACGTGACCAGTTTCGACGGTGGCAGCGACATCGTCGCGCCTCAGCATGAAAATATACCTTAAACAAGGGCAATTATGCAGATGTCTAGAATGAAGTAACCAGTTTTGACAACGGCAGCGACATCGTCGACCGTTAGCATGAAAATGTAACTTAAAAGAAGAGGGGCGGTAAGTTTGCAGCTGCGGGTTCTTATGGTAAAGACGGAACTAAGAGTACTATGCATATGGAAACAATGAATTTTTGAAACAGATCCACATTCAAACTAGAAGTTAAAACTAGGAGTTTCGCTTTACTACTAGAAATTAAAATTTTATATATTAAAGATCATTCAAACCTTTAAATGTTTGCTCAGCAAGAACTTTTAACTCAAATCCATGTTTAGCTTCTGATGTTAAAGCCAAACGATACTTTCTTGCTAAATGATTACGATGGTATCGATGAAGATGTTTCGATGCTTCACGACATGCGTATGGACATGGTGGCCAAGATTTGTTTAAAACATTTTGTGGTAATGATTTTGCTAATTTCTTCAACCATTGAATTTTTGCCAATTCAATAAATGCCTTATTATCTTCGTTTGGTTCTCCATTTCGTGTGATAAAACCTTTTATGAACCTGGAATCAAATAAATTGTGTTATATATTTTAGGATAAAATAAAAGAATTGGAAATTCGAATATATACTTTCGAATAACAAGCACTGCATGTTTCCTTTGCTCAGCTTCTTTTTGTGCTAAAAATCGTCGGATCCATTTTTGCATTATGATCGCAGATGCTTTTTGTTTTAAGTATAATCGCCTTTGAACGTATCCTTTCCATACGGA
The DNA here is from genome assembly GCA_963920215.1 of Nineta flava. Taxonomy (NCBI): domain Eukaryota; kingdom Metazoa; phylum Arthropoda; class Insecta; order Neuroptera; family Chrysopidae; genus Nineta; species Nineta flava. Next base: position 36,954,081 of record OY986042.1, read on the forward strand.
TTGTATGATAGCTGCAATTACATGTTTCTTCTCTTGGAATGCATCTTCCGTATCGAACAAAGTTTTTGGGAAACGTATAAAAAGTTTAGTTCTAAAAAAAAAAAAAATAAATAAACTTCTGAATTATGATGTAAATCAAATCTAAAGATTTTGTTATCCTTCATCAAAGGCGAATTTATCGATAGACCGAGTAGGCCAAGGCCTAGAATGGTAGATTTCAGGAGCTGGTGACATTGAGAAATAATACCGGAAAATAAAAAAGATATGAAATTATGCTCCTGTAATAAGTGGCGGATTTAGACTTAGGATCTAGAGCGGCAAAGTTTTAAATGTGGCAAATATAAACACCGACAAAAATTTGATTTATCTAATTTTTGAACTATGAATTCTTTGAATGGACGCGGCGTATCCAAATAGGACTAGGGTGGAATCTAACATAAACTAATCACTGCCCTACATATATAATCTCCTTATCTATGAATTGTCCATTATGTATAAAAAAAAAAAAGGAGAAACTTAGCTCCAGAATATATACTAAAACAGGGATCCCCAACTATATGCCCACGGGGTTCATGGCGTTCGGCAACCATTTTATGTTTGCTAGCCGTTGTACGATCTCGATAAAAGAGTTAATGTTTTCAATAAAATACCGATAGTCTAGAATATGTGCTTTCGGGTACAAAAAGTTTGGGAACTCCTGTACTAAAATTATTAAGTTTTGAATGAATTCCCAACTATCTGAAGAAAAATACGGTAACGTTCGATATCGACCGCTATGCTACGATTTTCTCAGATGGGCTGAGATTCTTAAAATCATTTCTCCCGTCGCTACTACGAAATTCCTGCATACCTTCTCCCAGATCCGAGGTTTTTATGAACTTACTTTCCCATTCTATATTCATCCTGATTATAACCCAAAGAGCATACAATATGTTGAACACCTTCTTTAGCAGGTCCACGGAAATTTGGCCATGTCATTGTTGATAAACATTTGTATCGTTGTAAAAATGCTTCATATTTACGCCGATATGCGAAACCAGCACGGCGTACTCGTAAATTTTCCATTAAACCCAAATACTTAACTTGATGACTTACAATTTTATTATTGAATTGACCTGTATGCAAAAAATTTTTGTTTTACAAAAAAAATGTTTTAAACAAAAGTTGTTTTTCACTTAATATACCAACCTGACATTTTAAAATCGTTAGGTTTAATACAACGTATGTACGAAGGCTCTTTACCAAGTAATATATCCATTAATTTATTCAAAGAATTTTTGAATTGTGTTATAGCAGTTTCTGGTCGTTTTTTGCTATTTAAATCATCAACCAAAAAAATAGCTTTTGTTATACTATTTGTGGTCGTGGACATGACTTCGCGTAAATCACGGAACAGTAAATCGTTATTCTTTTCAATGAATCCATTCACTTTATATGTGACTTCACCTGCATAATGAACAAGTCGAAATTCCTAGAAGATAATAAATCAAAGCTTTAACAAAAATTGATTTTTCTCTAATTAATTTGTTACTTACATCTCGCCCCATTATTTTTTGTGTTTGGATATCAGATTTTTCATGGCTGATAAAATGATGATGATATGTTAAATTTTTTTTCAATTTTTCTAAAAAAGTCCTATCATTTGCATCGCCTGGCCGTAAACATTCTTCATTGAGTAAAGATATTATCCCTAAAAAAGAATAGTCACATTTTTAGGATATTTATATACCGTCTGTTTAGTTTATATCCTCGTATCATAGATCCCACGAATATGAGAGAGTACATATGTACATATACATTAAGCAATGTGTATGAGAAGGAGGTCTTATAGGTTTGATATACAAGCATATTTTTCAAAATAGTGAATAATATTCATAACGAGTATGAGAGAGTACATTGTATACATTAAGCAATGTGTATGAGAAGGAGGTCTTATAGGTTTGAGTGGTTGGTGACCACTCGAACAGTTATGAAAAATATGCTTGTATATCAAACCTATAAGACCTCCTTCTCATGCACATTGCTTAATGTAAAAATATGTACTCTCTCATACTCGTTATGAATATTATTCACTATTTTGAAAAATATGCTTGTATATCAAACCTATAAGAACTCCTTCTCATACACATTGCTTAATGTATATGTACTTATGTACTCTCTCATATTCGTGGGATCTATGATACGAAGATGTAAATTAAACATAGTGTATACAGAAGAGTATGGAAATTTAAATCGCAATGAAATTTGGCCCAAATGAGTGAACTACCAAGCAACTCTAGACAAATCCTCGGATTCGTTATGTTTTTCGATTTTGTTTGGCATTTTTTAACTATTTAATGCAAATTAAGAAAGGCCTCAGCTAGAGGGATAAAATTGCAAATAAAAAACTTTCAAAATGAACATATCTGGGATAAACTTGTCCGATGTGTAAGAATTGATGAATTAACCCTCCTAATAACTTATAGGAGCTCAGAAATAGCTTTAGCGCAGAAGTAAGTGGAAACCAGTCAAAGTGGTCAAGTTGTTAAAGGCGCTCTGCTCGGAACTGGGAGGTTGCTGGTTCAATTCCCAACGGTTCCAATTTACCAATTAAATTAATTTAATTGACTAAACTGTAGTTTTCTGCAGTTTCCTTTCACAAACTTCAGATAAATATCAACATAGTTTCTATCAAAGTTGTCTGCAGTCGCACAACCTACCAATTCCTAGTCTACATACAAATTGTCTTTGGCGGTCCTTGTTCTTTAACTGTTGGTAGAAAAGATCTAGAAAGGCCTACTTGCCAGGCTTCGACCTCCCCTCCGCTATTACTACTACTGCTGCTACTACTAAGCCTAGGTTACACGGTGCGAGCTAGCGTGCGAGCTGGCGAGGCGAGTTACTGCAGTGCAGCAACTTGCACCGTGTGACCGCATCATGCGAGTTACTGTCATGTGCGAGTCGGTCAGTAACTCGTATCCGAGTTACTACAACATTTTTTGTTTTTACTCACCACGCGCCTTCTCCCACCACGCCATTCGCATGCAACTCGGACGTCAACTGGCTCGTTTTTAACGAAATGACAGTAGCTCGTATGCTCAGGCACTCTTCGCTCATGCTCAGGCGAAGTATTTTTGTAACCGCTTTTATTGTGGTATGTATGAACTATAATCAGTCGTGTATTTTGCAACAACATTGCACGGGACATGATACGTCCGACGATCGAGCGAGACATGCGAGTACAGAGGAGCAGTAGCTGTCTACTGTCACGCCAGCAGCTCGCATTCGTGTGACTGGGTGAGACGAGTCGAGATACTGTCATGCCAGTACACAGTGGCAGTAGCTGTCTACTGTCAACGCTAGTAGTTCGCACCGTGTAACCAGGCCTTACTATACTAAGTGGAAATCGAGTAAAATGTCGCAGCGAACTTTATTAAAAGTATGCTTGAGGCAGTCATTGGAGCAAGAGGAGGTAATATCCGTCGTTAAAAGTTTATTTCTTTCTAAAAACCGAGATATAAAATGTTTTTTTCAAAATTATATAATTTAGGCAAATATGCTTCTTTTATTTCAAATAACTTTTTTCCGAAAATCCGAATTTACGAAAGTTTTTCTGTGCAATTTTACCCTCAAGATAACGAAAATTTATAAAAATGTAGTTAAAATTTTCAGAATTGTGGTTTTCGGGGACAAAAACTCGATCCAGCTAGGTTAAATCACTGAAAAAAATAGTTTTTTTCCGGTTTTCCACATGGAAAGAAATAGTGTAAAAATTTTTTTAAGAAGGCAACTTGTATGATATTGGTGTGATGATATTGTGTAAACTAGACAAAATTTTATTTAAAAACTAAGAGGATAAAAAAAACTTACCTTTATGTTTCTCTTCAATTAAATCACAAATCACTTTATTATTAAAATATTCAATAGTTTCCCATTCAATACCTTCTCGGAAATATTCTTCTTGTTCGGATTTCAATGTTAGCTCAATAAAAAGTTGTTGTAACTTTTCATTACAAAAATTTATACAAAATTGTTCAAAACTATTCTTTTGAAAGATTTCAAAACCATATATATCTAAGATACCCATTACGGTAGTCTTTCGGTCAAATTGTGGTTGTAATGAATTATTGATACGATCTACAAGCCATGTGAACAAACGATCATATACGGCTTTTGCTAATGCATCACGAGCAAATATTGCCATTTCACGACTTAGTGGCGATACAACCGTTTGGCCTTCAGCAATTATTGTACGATGTGTTAACGCTTCTGCCAAAACTTTTGCATCACATCCTAATAACTGAAACAAGAAATAATAATTAATTTTTATAACCTTCAAAAGTTACATCCTCAATTAGTTGCGTCTCATAAGCGTCAATGTCGACTTTTGGGCTTTTTGAACTTTGACTTCTGAATAGGGTTTAAACGATCAAAAGTACAAAGATAGTATCAGGTTGACATAAGTCTTGGGATTGGGTAATATTTGAAATGGTTCCATTAAAAAAAATATTGAAAATCTAATTTTCCATTTTATATTTTAAATGTATTTTGAAAAATCACTTTCATTTTACATTTAAGGATGTACGAGCACTGATTTGTAGTCCATTTATAAAATTATTCAAAATCTTATATAGTACATTCATAAAAGTCCACAATAATTTTTAAAATTTTTTGTCGTACCTAAGTTAAAATTAAAATTTAATTTAGGCCCGTCATACCGGGACTAACAAAAAAGATATTTAAGAAAAAAAACTGAGATTTCGGATAATTAAGCTACCGCCGACAGAAATAAAATTTACCCGAAATCTCAGTTGTTTTCTCAAATATCTTTTTTTTAGGCTATTTGCTAGCATAATCCATGCAGCAATCAATTGTAAACGGTACTTTTGCACAATGATTGCTTCACAAACAAATTCCAAGTTTCGCAACTCGAAATCAGCAGTTTCAATTTATTTACTGTAAATTATTTGATATTTATTAAATAAGTTTGAAATATCCAAAAAATGTGGCCTCTAAATATAAATCAAATCAATTCAGGTTTGAATATCATAAAGATTTTGTTTTATTTAATTTTTTTTCTAAAGTGCGTGTTGTCCAATTGACATAGATTTAGTAAACTTTTATTAATATTTGTGTTTCTTTTTTGTGTGTCGAGTATCGGAATCTGTTGTAGATTCTGCAGCGCTCCTTTTGAAAGCTAAAGAGAGCCAAGATACCGCGACACAATCTAGGAAACCATTTTGAATTTTGAAAACCTTAAACCTATTTTAAATATATGTTTTCTATATTATTATTTGTGTATGCATGTTGACTCATTTAGCTGTGTCATCCGTGGTGCATGTAACGGTTAGCACACTGGGCATGCAATTCAGAGGTCCAGAGTTTTAAATATGTTCAAAAAGGCATTTTACGTATTTCTGTCACAAAGGATTCAAAAAAACTTATGAAAAATATCTTTCTATTTAAATAAGAAAATTTCATAAAAAGCTGAAATCGTTAAATTTTTCGTTTGATTGCACCTTTGACAACGCTGATCTTAGTAACATTAAAGAAAGCTAACAGAGGAAAAAACTTATTCCATTTTGTTAATCTTTCCAAATTTGAAAACTTTTATGTTGTTCTTGCCCTGCAGTAATGTAAAGAAACAAATGCTTGATTATATCCTGTAAATGAAACTTATATATGAGACCTCGGGCACAGTAAATTAATTCTAAGTGTACCCAGGCGAAGACGGAGGCACCAACAATATTAACAAGTTTGTTCTATAATTAAATAAAAGATAATCCGTCTATTTACCTTTGCAATAATATCAACTGGTTCTTGTTTTATTATTTGAGCACAACCTTCATGCTCAGTGAATCCAATGTTACCCATGTGAAGAATACTAGCAACAATTTTAAAAATTTGTTTTTGCTCTTGATCATTTATTTCAATTGTCGACATAGCTCGTTTTATTTCATTAAAATGTTGCAAATCACTTGTACGCCCATTGTCCTTTTCCTAAAAATAAAATAAAATAAAAAAAGATGACAAACCTTTTCAGTTTAAACCACGATTGATGTTACTTATACAGTAGAACCTCAATAACTTAAACCCCAATAACGTAAAAACCTTTATAAATTAAAAATTTTTTAAATTCCCTTCCCCTCAGAACCCAAAACCTCTTTTACTTAAAATACGAAGCCTCTATAACTTAAACGAATAATTTGGGTATTGGACCACTGTAGCCAATAAAAAAGCATGGATGACTGCAGAATTACTTTTTGAAAAATGGCTTATAAAAACAGACAAACAAATGGCTTCTGCAAAAAAACCTCAATAAATAAAATTATACACCATTAAAACCTCTCTAACTCAAACCCTTAATAAGTTCAAAACTCGATATCTCAAATTATTTAACATTTCCCCTGGTCTTTAAGTTATCGAGGTTCTACTGTATATCTAAAATAATTCAGCATGAAAAATCGAAAGTTCATTTTCTCTTATAAATTAGGGTGGCGAGCAACCCGAGAAGCCTTGAAAATTAGAAAATGTGAGATCGTTTTGAGATTCTGCAAAAGTCAATCATGTAATTTATTTCTTGAAATTAATTGAATTGATTTGGCCATCTTTTTTTCTTTCAGGATTGTTATGAATTATTTTTGCCCCCTTTTATACGATCTCAGACGATGTATCGTAAACCGCTCACTAGATTGTCAAATTTTGTGCTTTTTATGTCTAATTTTCCTTAAGAAAATAGTGAAATAATCTTATGAACATCCCGAGAATAATCAAGGAAATAAATGAATTTCGATCGCCACCCTTTAAAATAAATCATTGGGTCGCAAAACGTCTTTAAAAGAAAATATTAGATCCCGCGTGAAAAAGGTTGAGAAGCACTGTTTTAGATGACTTTGTTAAAGTATTAATAATAATGGTCGTGTTCAGAACAACTAAGTTCTTAGTAAATGAAGTAAGTTACTATAAATATATCTAACTTAATTTTTGCCAGGACACGTAACATATACTAAGCAACTTAGATTGTGACGTCATTCTGCTTAGTAAGTGTTGCCATATTGCTGATTTTGCCCTAAGTTGAGTGAATGTAATAAATTCTAGTAGAAAATTTAGGTGGTTTATTCTTGGGATTGTATTTTTAAATTTTTGTATTCCACTTGAATATAGATTGCCCTGGATGGGCAATCTATATTGCGGTTGCCCTGGATGGGCTACACTTCGACCATAAGGTCCATTGTGATGCCTAAGGATGTGAGGATATGAGTGGAGTGGAACGAATTTTGTGTGTAGACTAGGAATTGGTAGATTGTGCGGATGAAGCCGAATCTGATAGGAACTATGCCGATATTCATCTGGACTTCGTGAAGGAAACTGTAGAAAATCTTCACAAGCATAGCCGGTTACTTCGTTCTTGTCCATACGCCGACAGTTTAGTCAATTAACCGGCCCTTTTTTTTTCTTAACAATTGACAAACTGCTGATGTCGGGATTCGAACCCAAAACCTCCCAGTTCCAAGTAGACATAACGCCTTAGACCGCTCGGCTACTTGAACGCTACTTGAATATAACGAATCATAATTTATAATCGATAGATGCTGGGGTGCATTATTTCATATTAATAAATAAAAAATTCCCTAAATTAGGAGAACATTCCCCAATTTGACGACACTACTGACAAGTCAGTAAGTGTACCCTGAGGGAAGCACGCTGAACTTAGATGCTCAGAAGTAAATTTTTTTTAGACTGACTGACTTACTTAGTATACTTGCGACTAAGTTGGTCTGAACACGAACAATATCGAAAATAGAATACTAACACCATTACTAAGATAAACATATGAACCCAAATCACGTTTCAAATGATAATCATTTAATTCATCTTGTGTTGCACCACTCAATAATTGATAGAATATATGGAAATTCCGTTCACCATTCGCTTGATGTATAACACGTGACTTTTCCAATAAATAGTTCAATATGTTACCACCCACCGGATCACCAATATAATTAAATTGAATGTCCATATATTTACCAAATCGACTGGAATTATCATTACGTATTGTTTTTGCATTACCAAATACTTCTAATACTGGATTCGATTGTAATAATTTATTTTTTACATTTTCAATATTATTCTGTTGACTGGTTACTGCGGCTATAAATTGTAAAACAATTTTTGATGCTTCTGTTTTACCGGAACCGGATTCACCTAAAATTTTGCAATAAAAATTTAGTAATATGTTTGTTTTTGAGCAAAGAATGAGATTTTTTCTTTGTTACCTGATATCAGAATACATTGTTCTCGATTTTCTTCGGTGAGTGATCTGTACGCTGTATCTGCAATCGCATAGCTAGGAGAAGGATAAGAAAAGAAATAGATTATTAGTAATTGTGTAGGATTTTATACAAAATTTTGACGGGACATTTTCGTTCGACTGAAGATGTGTAATTCCGGTATATTCAGAATCCTTTCCACTACAGGGTAGTTTATCTGATTTTTATACTTTGTATATGGGTAATATATACAGGGTGTCCCTTAAGTAATCGAGTTCCATAAGAGGCTAGGTAGAGGGTACGATTTTGGAACGAAAAGTCCGGAGACATTTTTTTATTAGACGCGTTAAATAATTATTAATTAAGGAAACTAGGTTGAAACCAGAGTTGCAAAAAGTGCATTTTTTTGATAATTCATTTTTGAGTTATCAATTTTTGGAAAAATGTATTGCTTAAATTTTTCAAATTATTAATTCCTTGAAAAGTGCATTCGTTAAATTTGTTTATTTTTTGAAAAATATAATAATTAAATTGTTTTAATAATAAATTTTTAAAAAAATGCGCAAATTAAATTCGTTAAATTATAAAGTTTCATCAGAGACTTACATATGAGGTGGTGTCTCATAGAGATGCTTATTTTTGTATTCTTTAATAAATTCCGGTGTATAAATTGGTAATTCTTTGTAAGGATTAATAGAGACCAATACTGGCCCAATATATGTCTAGAAAAAAAAAATTAATTAATATATAAAAAATGAATATTTATTCTATTGGCAAAAATGATTTAGATAGCCTTCGTCCCCTCACAAGTACTCCTATTAATACTGCATTGTGAATGCAATACTACTTTGTTTACTCTAAAGTTTTAGGATTTATCGCCGAGTCACAGCTATAGTACAAGGGCAGTGCAGGTCGCAAAAATGTTTTGCGACCTCGGTAGCGAAAAATTTGCTATCCTGAATATCACGAGTTCATATATCAGACAGAGAGATATGTACTAGGCCGGCTGCAAGTCTGGTAAGAGCCCGCGGTTGGGAGCGAGATGAACGACCGTATCTTAATTCTTTCTTATGACAGAACGGTCGGCCTGCATTCAGGTAGATGATCTATTTTTGTTTGACATTTTGGTTAAAAAGTGCAAAAGTAAGACTGCCAACTTTTAAATAGCTCGAATAATATGGTTGCAGGACTTTTCAGTTAATATTTTCTATAAAGCTTTTTGATAAGGCAAGCCAGGTTTTTGAGCTTATATGAAGGTTCTGCCACTGGGGCCCCTAGACCGGGGCCATGTTGGCCTGGGCGGAAATCCGGCGTTGGATCTATAAAAAATTGCGTTTCCCAACGCAACTCCCCGACAATGGAAAAAACCTCTCAAAAATATCTTCTATACATGCTAGAAGGGTGTGGTTTTTTGTATTATTTCTCAGAAGCGAAGCCAAGGCCGAAGGCCGCCCTGGGGGTCAAGAGCGAGTCAATAATACATACAGCCCTTTGTGTAATTGACTTCTAGACATGCTAGAAGGTTGTGGTTTTTTCGCATTCGACGAAGAATAACTTAAAAATTACGAGAAAAATAGAAAAACTTTAATTTTCTTAATGCAACCACCTCGAAAATAGAAAAAAATCCAAAAATTACCTTTTTTTATTTTACTCATGCTAGAAGGGTGCGGTTGTTTGAATTATATCAAGGACGCAGAGCCAAAGCTCAAGGCAGTCCCGGGGGTCGGTATATATATACAGTCCTTTGTGTAACTGACTCACTCACTACAAATTCTAACCCACTTCTAGACTTGCTAGAAGGATGTAAGTTTTTTGCATCCGACGGACTTCAATCTTACGGGGACAATTTTTTTAATTTTACCAACACCCCCTCCCCCAATGGGAAAACCCCCCAAATAACTTCTTTACTTCTATATATCTTAGAAGAATGCGGTTTTGCATTATGTCAAGGACGCGAAGCCAAAGCCGGGGTCAGATCGAATATTCATATACAATGTTAAATTCCCATTGAAAACGCGAATGCCGATGATTGCCAACTATAGATGTTTTCACACCAAAAAATCTGTTTTACGAAGTTAAAACAGAGGAGAAGGGCGCACAAAAAATAATTCTAGTAAATAGGTTTTAAAAACGCACGAAAACGCTGTCTGGTCATAATAAATATCAAATGTCAGAGTAAGTTTACATAATTTTAAATATATATGCATCTATGGTTATGGTATGCAAAACAACGTTAACATTTAATTTTTATTATAATAAGGACTGCAGGAAAATATTATAACCGGACAGTATTTTGAACGATTTGAATGCCAGATAAAAATAAGTGTCAATTATGCCTATTTTCAGTATTAATATTTAATAGAAACAACTTACATAAATTAAATTTTCATTAAAACGTTTACGTAAATTATCCACAAATGCTTCTTCACTTTCGAAATTTTCTAACAAGACAAAATCTTGTACACCCACACGATCACGTTTATGTAATTCACGTTCCATGACGCTCAGCTTATTGTTGTCGTCTGTAACACATCAGAGAAAATTTTCTAGAATAACTATTTTCAATAAATAATATTAATAAACAAATTTTATCTTCAGTTAAGTTATTTCATATTTTCATATAAATCGGTGCAAAATTTTTCTATTTAATATTACCTCTATATACAGAAAACATTAGAAAAACCTGAGAAAAGCTTATAAGACCATTTTAAATTTGACAATTTTAGTCAAAAACCTGTTTTATATTCTTTGATATAAAAGCTCGTTGTGCATCTCTTTATTACTTATCTATACATTTAAAATTATATATCGTAACTGATTCATCATCGCCAAGCCAAAGCTATTGAAGTTAGAAACATGGAATTTGGAAGATATGTTCCTTAGTCAGCGAAACTACATATCTTATGTTTTGAATTTTATTATGAAATAAGGGAACATACCCATACTACGTGACCTGTTTAGGGGGGGGGGGGGTAGATCTTTAAAATACTACGCTCGGTCACGGGAATGGGGGTGGGGGTGGCTTTGATTTTTGTCACGTAGTCGATCGATTTCGCCGAGAGAAATCTCGCGCTTTTTCGAACTATATTTGACTATGACGCATATGAGCCAAATTATTTTTATTTGTTTCACTTTCTGCTTGCAAAATGATTAATAATCATAATTGTCAATACTACGTAACAACTTTAGGGGGAGGGGGGGGGTCTTGGCATATACCACAAATGGTTACCGAGGGGAGGGGGGGGTCGAAAAATCTTAAAAAATAGGTCACGTAGTATGGGTACGTTCCCTAATGATTTGTAGGCTCTAATAATGCACTAAATTTCGACTCGGGAGTGCTCTAAGAAATGTATTGACAAATAATTTATTTTCAAAATTTTGTTAATGCAGGCATTTCTATAGAAACTATAAACTATATTACAATATAAGTCGTTACATAACATGACTTCTATACATTGCGACTGAACTTTATCTTCGATAAGTTAGAGACACGAAAGTCTACGTGTTTTTCGAAAATCAACTCTTAGAGTGTGAAATCCACGGTGAAAGTTTCTATTGAGGTCCCGTTTTTACTTAAACAAAGAGATATGGAAGTTGGTATTTATAAAAAAACAAATAAATACATATAATAACGTTTTAAGAAAATCAGACCTTGGCGAGAGATATGTTATGTTATTCAGTTATAAGGTCTTTATACAATTTTCGCAGGCGAAACCGCAACGGGCAATGCACTATTATATGTAACAGAATCTAGGCATTGTAAAATGATGTGTATATTAGTGACGCAATGCTGACGTTCAGATCATGGAGACTACAAAGGAGACCGAACTCAAACGGGAGAATTGACAAAATATGGCAACATAATGATAGAAGTTATATTTACTTTTTGCGCCACTAGTGTCGCTAGTTATCCGTCCGTACCGAAGTGATTATAGTATAATAAATAGAAGTGAAGTATATATTTGTCATTTTGTTAGACTTATTATTAATAAATAAAAGTTTAATTTAATATCTGATTCAATAATCTTTAAATTGATTTTAATAATTTTAATATAATTTATTTTTACTCAATTTATTTTCATTTTATAACTATTTTGCGAATTTATAACTATCACTTACTTCAACTAATTACTTTATTTCATTTATTAAAAAAAAGTATTTTATTGGAAAAATACTTTGGCTGCAAATAATTTTTATAATACTACATAAATGCGTCATGTTTTTCAATTCAAGCTCGCGCCTTATTATCTCTCCACTGTTTCCCCGGTGTAGAAGGAACACTACTGACAACTTATTTTTGTCAATTATTTGTTTACATGGAGTTCGGTCTCCTTGTGTAGTCTCCATGGTTCAGATATGCATATTTAATGGTCTAGTACCTCTATATAGAGGTACTGTGAGTATTTAATATCATTTTTGTGTGTTATCTTATTTTAATTGATTCTTTTGTAAATATAAATTTATGAGTAATTATTGATAACAATATTCAATAATTATTGGACTGTTTATAAATTTCAATAAATATTTGTACTACTAGCTCCAAAAATACTATTCTTTTTTCAAATTTTTTAATTGATTTGTGCTGAATCCAATTGTTTTTTTTTTAAATGTTTCGAATAAAAGTTGTTTAATATAAAAATACTAACAACTTTTGTTCTCAACATATTTTCAAAAACCGAATAGATGAGGTATAAATCAACTGTAAAATTTTGAAAAAGGACCGCCACGTATGAAGTTGATAGTAGATATTGATTTTTTTTTTATATCAAGAGTTGTTTAATTTAATGGATCGATGATTTTTTTAAAATGTGTTGAATATTTTCAATAATGATAATAAAAATAATAGAGATCAAAGGATAATGTAAATTTTCCGTTTTTATGAAACAAATTAAAATATTTTCGAAAATATTTCCATATTAAACAATCAATCTATTGATACAATTGGAAAGATAGGAGATTAAAGCTGTATAAGTAAGTTCTAAAATTATCCACTTTTGCTCTCTCACTTATCCCCTATTTTTAACCCGACTTCAAAAAAGAGGATGGTTCTCAATTCGTCTGTAGTTTTTTTTTTAATGTGTGTCACCTCAGAATTTCATCATTTATGGACCGATTTTGAATTTTTTTTTGTTTTAAAGGGTTTGGTTTCCCATTGGTCCCATTGTCACCAAATCGCATTCTGAAGAGGGGATCCTCGGGAAATCTAGGAAAATCCTCATATCAAAATTTTTTAAATATATATGTACAATTATTGTTATTTTTGGAGGCGGTGTCCAAAAGTTATGTGAATTTCTCTATGCTGACACCGACTCCAAAAATAACAATAATTGTACATATATATTTAAAAATTTTTGCTTAGGTGAACTAAAATTGGCACATGAATATGCAATTATATTTTTACTTTTTAGTGCATTTTTTGTTATTGAATATTTAATTTTTGAAGTCGGGTTTCCATTTTGTCAAAATAAGTTTTATTAAATAATTAATTCAAACGTTCGTCAACACCATTATTTTAATGAAATTATATAAACTACATATTTCAAAGAATCTTTACAAATATAATTTATTATGGTGTCTACTTTAATAATATATTTATTATAATTTTAATTACAAAAAAATTATGTTATCCTTAAAACGCTGTGTTAAAAGTTTGATTTTTAATCGACAATTAATCTTTGAAATGATCGTCAACAGGTTTTTAATTTTTGATGGAGGATAACTACATAATTGAGCTATTCAATTCACTAAAAAAAATTTTTATCTACTATCAAGCCTCATGCAAGAACGTCCTTAATTATATAGTTTTGTCACAATTTAAGCGATTTAATTACTGCAGATTACAGGTGTCATATTTTGATATATGACAGGTGTCATATTTGTGCGTGGATATGTAAATAAACAGTACACTCACTGGTAAAAATTCCTTATATACAGGATATTTAAACAATTAACTCAATTAGCTCTAATCTTTTTTGTTATTATTTGAATTTAACTTTCTATTGAACTAAATATTAAGTCAGTAATGTAATAAATGAAATATTTATGAGAAAAATGAAATTGAAAGTTTTTTTTTACATTAAACATGTAATAAAAAATTCTTAATAAATTATTAAATGTATTACATAAAAATTGACGATGATTCTATTATGATTTATTAATTAAATAAATATTTAAAACAAAAAAACATAATAATAATTATAAAAAAATAATTATTTATATTTGGACTGCTGTAAGATAAATTATCATTTCAGTTGAAACACGAATAACGGATGTTTAATTTGTTTTTAAATAAACAATAATGATTTACGAAGAACTTCAATTTTTTCCTGTAATCTGTTTGAATTTTGCTACTTAGAATTTTGCCAACTTCACATTGGCAAATTCTTTAATGATTGAAAAATTTGTTGGTTGGAATTATAAATTTGGAAGTATATAATTTGAAATGTAAACACAGTGAATTAAATTTTACTTACATGACGTAAGATTATTTGGTCATCATTTAACGGTTATCATATTAAAATATTTAAAAATATGAGTCATTCAAAAAATGAAATAATATTTTTAAAGGTTTTTTTGCACGTCCATTCTTATGATAGTTTGAAGGATTCTGTTAAAAGACCCTTGCAATGAAAAAATAATAATGAAAAATCGTAATTCAGTCTTCTCGTCATGAAATAAGTAAAAAAAACTAATTTTTAGTTCAAGGGGTCCTAGAGGTCATGACACGAGCTCTCCCAAGAATTAATGAATGACACTAGATTTTGTGAGAAATCCTGAAACTTGGTTATTTAAAGTAGAAACATGAAATTACAGCTAAAAAGTCAATTCAAGATTGTGCAGTGGCAACATTGGATCCACATGCTAAGGATGAAAACATCTATCTTTAAAACCGTAAGAGCTAGAAAAGCTTGAATAAGAAAAAAAATTTCCTGTTTTAAAACCAAACCACTTTTGTTTTAAAAAATTTTTGCATAAACTTGTTGTATTGAAAATTAGTGAAATATAAATGCCTCAGCATACAATTCTAATTACAAAAAGTAAAAATATTTAAATATACAAAACAAAGTTCTAAATATAAAAAGAAAATTAAGATGAAATATTTTTCTCCTTAAGAAAGCAGTTTTTTTATAAAGTTGCAAAAAGAAAATAATAAGATCTTGTTTGATATATTTTTTTTTATCTTTGAACAATAAGCAAAGTTTTTTTTTGTAAATTAAATAATTACAAAATACTTGCATATTGATTAAATATTTTAAAAGAAAAGTATTTTTAATAAAATCAATCTAAAATTATTTTATTGAAAAAAAAGTTATTTTAAAATCCAAAATTGAAAAAAATCAAATATAATTTATTTTATTAAAAAAGAGCAAAAGTATGATTTTGTCACAAAAAAAAACATGTTAAGTTTGGAAATAAGTATTTTGGTAAATAATTTTTATATAAACCAAATCACACAAGCAAGTTTCAAACAGAATATCATATTGTACTATGAATTGTATATACAGATGTTGAATTGGTAAGCTGTAATAATTATTTGTTAATAATTTCTAACACAAAATATGTTTTGAAAAAAACAGTGTTTTTTTGATTCGTTTGAACACGATTTAGCCTTGGCAGTATTTAAAGGCACAGCTTTACCAATTCAACATTCTAAAGGAACAGTTATACAGTTTAAATTTGACGTTGTTCAGTTTAAAATTACCATTATTGGATTAAAATAATCAGAGTCTAAAATTAGTTTTTTTAAAAAAATCAAATAAACGTCAGATTTGATTTTCATAAAGTTTTTTTCTTTTATTTAATTTTTTTTCTTCAAAAGTGCATGTTATCCAATTGACAGATATTTAGTAAACTTTTACTAATATTTTTTTTTTTAATCTGTTGTAGGTTCGACAGTGCTCCTTTAAACGCTAAATAGAGACAAGATACCGCGACATACTGTATAGTTTGATTACAATTTGTGCTCCAACATATTTTATTACTGCAGATTTCTGTACAAACCCGAATATATATTTGTTCAACGAAATCGTTGGAAAATTGATCCGAATAAAAGTTGTTGTTCGGAAGATGACATCTTATGGGTACCTTGATTTTGACCTTAGCTTTGCCGCTGATAGTTCAAGGCACGCATCCAAACTGCGCCCATTTTCCTTTGTAAATTATTTTAAAAACAGATGCCTACACATTTTTTCACGCGGTTCACGGACATCAATTGGATTTCAATTGTTTGGTAGAGGTATGTTTTTAAGCCCGACTAATATTACTTACAAAATTAGTGGTATAAAGTTTAGTTTCACAAAACTAATTAGGATCAAAACTTCACGCGTAAATATTAAGTTTTACAAATTTTTCTAATTTTGTAATGTAATGTATGTATGTAATGTACTATACATATCATCCGCAGTCTGTTCTGAAGAAATGTACAATAAGAATTAAATGATCCTCAAAAGACTTTTATTTCGCCATGTTTGCGAATATGGATTGTATATTTTTAAATAGGTAGTCAGTAAATTTTGATTTTGCGACCCCCCCCCCCCGCCTTGATTGCGCCCAGGTCACGTGCCATGCCTGCTCCACCCTAATTACGCCCCTGTCTGAAGCCCCACAAGCGGTCACGGATCGCCATGAACATAAAAGTTAATTAAGATCTATTTAGAAAAGAGAAGCGATGTATTTATTCTGAGAAAATTCGCTAAGTTGGCGCAGTCCTGTGTAACGAATTATTTTTCTTGAAATAGTATCTTAATTTTTAAGTGACGTTTTTCGGAATTGAGTTCTGGGTTCACTCCCTCTCGCGACGCCCCTGCGTCTGTGCATATATTTTATAGATATGTATTTCCAAAAATTTAGATTTATTAAATCAGCAATGTATTTTTAGCGTACAATATTTTATAATTGATAATATTTATATAAAACAATCATTTTATTTGTACAATTATATTTTTAAAAGTTGAAAATAAAACAGACATAACAAATTAATATTTTAAATTTTTGTTATTACAAGAGCACTATTTTAATAAGTAATAGACTACAAAAGTTGATATCAGTTTCCAAATTTTATAATTGATTTGTTTCTTATTGATTCGGTTTCCGAAAAAAGGCATCGGATAAAAGTTATTCATTATAAATATAGTAACAATTTTTATCTGAAATTTTTTTTCGAAAACCGAATAAATAATGCACAAATCAATTATAAAATTTAAAAAAATTACATTAACTTTTGTAACCACGTGTACGTATATTATTTCATATTATCAATTTCTATTGTATTCCATTTTTTATCAATATAATAATTATTTCCATTATTTAAAAAAAAAAGTTTTATTTAATCAATTCAGGTAGTTGCGATAAATAAGTTTTATTTAATTAAAATTGAATTTATACAGGGTGAATCGAACCTGCCGCATACGCCTCCACTTTCTTTCACGGTCCTCGCATTCTTCACCAACATCCAATAAAAATGGATAAATTGAAACAAAACGGCGACCACGCACACTCAAAGCACTCAAAACAATGTGCGCATAAATAATCAAATCCGGGAACCAGAGCATCGTTGGACAACAAATATACGGTGTGAAGTACTATATATAATTCATTCGTTTAAAAAAAATTATAAATATACCAACAACTTTTATTCAAAACATTCTCCCAAAAACCGAATGTGTAAGGCACAAATCAATTCAATTTTGAAAAATGAGTGTTACTCTTGTGACCCATACTACATACATACTGTACATTCTCAAGGACAAATATTGTTTCCCATTTATTGTTAAAAAAAAAGAACTTAACACTAATCTTAAGTATAGATAAAATTAAATTAGTACATTCTTATAAATTCTATTAAATTCAATCAATAATTGTAATTTATTGATTTTAATTGATTACTTACTGATAATTAATATTATATACCTATCTAATATTATAAATTTGTAATTTGTCGTATAGAAAATTAGGACAACTTTTACAACTTATAACACTTAATTAGAAATTAAACAATATTATAACTATTAATAATTGTTTAAAACAACTTAATTTACTTGACTTTCACCCACACAGTTTTAAGAAGTACATCATAGTTTTCTTTTTAAATGGAAAATTGTAGTTTGAGAATCTTTTAAAGAATCAGTCAAGGACAAGCTACATATGCATCCATAATAAAAAGGTATAAAACAATTTATTAAGGATGGTCCAGCACTGTGTACATATACTTACACATATTATCGGCACACAGATACTTACACATACTATCAAATATTTCCGGTACGGTGATCTGGCACCGTTGCTCTGTGCATATACTTATATATTATTATTGCTTATGTCAACAGTAACAATTCCCACTCTTTACTTGATGCATCTTGAGAGAGATTGGCGCACAACGTTGTCAGACCACTATTTACCATAAACGAAATGCGTTATAATTGGACAAAAATAATATTTTTAATTATTATATTTCGAAAATAAAACGGTAACACACTTTTTTTTAAATTTATATAAGAAAGATTAAGAAATACTATCCTAGTTTTTTTTTTTTAAATTCTGTCGAGTATTTTTTCTAATACAACAGATACTAGTTGGGTGGTTCATGCCCACCCAAGATGCATGTTTTACATGCTTCTAATGAGAGAGAATGAGAGAGAATGATAACTTTGATATTAATAATCTCGCGTTCTAAACGGTCAAAAAATCTAAAACTTCGGGATTTATTAGAAAACGTTACTTTTAGCATGTGAAAAAAGTGAGCAAAAAGGTATTTGAAATATCATGTTCGTTAATGGGTAAAATCGGACAAGGGGAAGAGGGGGAGGGTGGTTTAAAAAGAGGGAAGGAAACACAAAACTTGGCATATCTCCCTTAATATTGGAAAAATCGAAAAATATGTAAGAAGTAAAGTTGTGGAAAATTAATTTTACTATAATTTTGTTTCTTACCACTTTTTCTGTTACACTAATATTTACAATTTATGATTGAAAATTAAAATCCAAAATATCTCTGTACCCATTAGAGTTTGAGGAAAATGATTAGCTAATGAATTGCAGCCAAAATTATTTTCTACAAATTTACTCCTCATACATTTTTCGATTGTTCTAATGTTAAGAGAGATATTTTATATTTTGTGTTTTCTTCTGTCTCTATGCCTCCCTTTCCCCTTAACCTATGCCATTTATTAATAATAAACTTGGCCTAGCAAACACCAAAATCATATCAGACACTACATTTCATTTTAATCAGACTAAAATTGTGACCGCTAGAGAGTGATTTATGTATTCTAAGGAAATTTGCTAAGTTGACGTAGCTCCTGTGTAATGAATTTTTTATCCTTTTGTTCAAACAGACAATCTGAACTAAAACAATTAAATTGTTTGTAACAATTTTTCACCCTAGAATTTTTCAATTCTGATTATTTTTCTTCTATTCAATCTATACACCTTATTATCTTGATTCGCGATTTTATTCAATTTTTCAGCTATATTTTAGGAGATACGTTGGGGGCAGAAATTTTGAAGCTTTTAATTATCACCTCACACAATAATCTTCAGAAAAATTTATCCCGTTCCAACACCTTAAACAAACTTCTCAACTAAAAAATTCGAATTTTAACCCTCAGGTCCCTATTTGGGTTGTAAGGTATATGTTTGTTATATTAAATAATTATTATTTAAATAAATAATAAATATATGTAAAAGATATAATTGATCTTTATTAATTAAAATTGATCTTTTTAATTTGATTTATGAAATGTTATTAATTTTATATGTAAATTACCAAGGTTGTTAACATTCACAGCAACCGTGATAATAGAGGGAAGTTATAGTTGAAATGTAACAGATAAAAAATGAAGAACAAAATTATAATAATAATTTAATGATGAAGCGACACCGCTACAGGGTAACTGTATATTACAACTATGCCAAATTTTAATGCAGTTACGTGATAAAAACATCTGTGGCAGACAGATAGATAAACAGACACTGTGATGATTCCATAACATAAGTGTTCCGTTTTTTGAATTACGGAAAACTAAAATGTATCTACAACACAAATGATTTGTTGAAGAAAATGTGTGCCTTTCGTTTTCGGGCTTAAGCAATTCATATTTAATAGTTATTTCAAAATCTCTAGAAATTTTCGACTATGGTTTGGCAGTTTTTGCGAGACCGAGTCCATGTCAAACTTAGTGAATTTTTGAAAACTTAGTGAAGTTTTAGTGAATTTTTTTTGACTATAGTAATATATTTGCAAGTTATGTAGGTTTAGTAAAGATAACTTCATGAAAATGTTCATAACTAAACCAATTACAGTAAAATTTTCTAGATATCGAATAATATTTTCCTTTTGTTTTCCAGAACTGTCATGTAAGTATAGAACGGTAGCGCTGAAAGAACAGACCACGCCTGGTATACATACGGGTAGAACATTCGAAGTAGCGATTCTATCTATTCTTTAATAAACCAGAACGTTTGTATTCTTTCGGACAGTCAAGCTGCTTTAAAAGCCTTGTCTGGAACTAAGGTCACCTCAAGGATCGCCAAGGAATGTCTGGAGGTACTTCTGAAATTGGCAAAACGGAACAATGTTAAATTGATCTGGGTGCCGGGTCACAGTGGTTTCGAAGGAAACGAAAAAGCAGATACCTTAGCAAAGAAGGGAGTCGGAATACCCTTCACTGGCTCAGAGCTTATTTTAGGAATTCCAAGGACTGCATGTAAACAGGTGATCAACGAGTGGTCAAATGCTTAACACCGTGATCACTGGGAAAAAGTACCGCGGCAAGAGCGCGGGAAGGTACTGCTTCAGAATGCAACAAAGAGGCTATCTCTCGATGCACTGAAAGATAGCGATTGCGGATGCGGATGCGAAAATCCGCAACATCCCGGCAATGTTTGGAACAAAATTTGCTCATATTTTTGTATGGTAACAATTTTTGTTCGAAAACTAAATGGACACGGCACAAATAAATAATTTAAAAAAATGTAATCAATTTATAGGATGCCATCGAATTATCACCCAAAAATAATTTGATTTTCACTTTTAGAATCTAGACTTCTTACAGGTTGATTTTTAGAAGTGTTTTTATTATAATAGGTATTATTAGGTCGCACTGAAGTACCAACTTATAACACTTAACTAGAAATTGAAATCATATACCGTGTGATCATTTGAAAAGTTAAGTTTAATAAACAGTTACTGGGCAACCCTAAGGACAAAATTATTAATGAAAAACAATCGGGCATCTATAGTGTTAGTTTATTTATTTTGGTCAAAGTCGTCGCCAAATCGAAACTCGAATCAAAGAACATCTGGCTCATGTGAAATTTGGGACAACCGAAAAATCGTGTATAGCTGCGCACGTTATTGAGAACAACCACAAAATTGACAAATCGAATTTAAAACTTCTGAAATCGGTACAAAAACTCACAGAATTAGATGCATAAGAAAGTACCTATATACATACACAAATTAAAAAAACAGATAATAAATTTAGACAATGGCCTAATTCCAAATTATGATTTAATAAAATTAAACCATATTCAAAATTTAATACCTGAAAATCAAGGTTAGCTTCGATCAACACCCTCACCTTATTAACAATAACAACAGATGGTCAGAAAAGGATACCGTCAATAAATGGGTTGGTCTTAATGAGTTTAATTGGTCAGTCAACTCAAATAACCCTTCAGGAACTACCTCTGTCAGATAATATAAAAAACAAAACTTTTATAATATCATTGTGAGACACGCACCAAATTAGCAACGAGCAACATATCTCTGACCTCCAGAGATAGTTACGATTAGCTAATCCATACTGATGATGACTACCTTGCAGTCGAAATACGTATTTATAAAATACAAATAATTGTTCTAGGAATTGGGGCAAAATTTAAAATTTAATTTCAAAAAACCTAGAGTTCTCTTTGATTATTTTAATAATCTTTATAATAATGCTATAATTAAATTTTTGTTCAATGCACCCGTGGCGTGCGTGGTATAACTTATCTGTTAAGCGGTGCCAGCTTTTCAAATAAGTGGTAATTTTTCAAATGATCACACGGTATATAATATATTTATTTTATAAATTTAATAAAGTTCTCACTTTTATTTGTACAAGCGCATAGGCTAAGAAGTACAAACGTAACATTTTTTTTTTTGTGAAATCAGTTTTATTTTTGCTTTGCGACATTCAATACAAATACAGAATATTAAAATATACCTATAAAGTGTCTACACATGTGATTCATTGAAGATTAAATGCATATCAAACAAAAAAAAATATTATGTTTATTTTAATTATGAAAGACCGAGGTATTTTTACACCTGACATTTCTATCATTCTCTTGTTTTCTCAAGGTGGTACTATCAATATTTAAATGACGCTCTTTTCATATGAAATTTGCAGTAGTTTGTTGAGGTTACCTTCAATTTGCGAAAAAATACTTCAAACAATAGTTACTAGGATTTTTATGCCTAATAGAAAATCTAGGTGATTTATTCTTGGGATTGCCGTATTTTTCCAAAATGTTTATTGTTTGTTTGTAATGTTTATTTCATATTTTCATATTGTTTACATAAATAAAAAATATAAAACTTCCATTTCTTTTTTCACATTTAAAAAATATACTACTTATCTTTGTTTATAAATAAATAATATACAGAAAGTTACAAAAGTGAGGAGTTTTATGAAATGTAAGAAAATTAACATTTCATGTCTGTTCTTTTTTTTTTTGAACGAGAGTGTACGTCAATAAATATCTCTGGACTGATGAAATCAATCTCCGGACTTTCTGAAATTTTGATTTGTAACCCTAAATTTAATTACTTATTGTTAGTTTACTAAGAACTTAGTTGTTCTAATTACGAGCATTATGTTTATCTGAGAGAAATGAATATTGAAATCGGTATGTATACAAATTAAATATTAGCTTGTATTGTAAAAGATTGTTTAGGGCAGGGATGTCAAAGATACGGCCCGCGGCCGTAACAATACCGCCCGCGATCGCAATGTGTGACAGGCAGAAGAATCATGACTTCACTCGATTCCTCTACGGAAGTTTTAAAATGCGCACACTACAACATTTATAAGTAATTTAAAGGGCAGCGCGTGCCTAGACAAGCGAGAGAGGTAGACAGTAACGCCATCTCTTAGCAACAGGAAATACCACGAAGGCTAGAATCTTCCACGCGCTTCGAGTCTAGTATTTCAAGAGTTTGGATAAATACCCGCAATTAAAAAAGCATGCAGCACGCATTCTGTGTATGTTTGGTAGCACCTATTTATGTGAGCAGATGTTTTCCGTCATGAAAATAAATAAGAACAAACATCGCACAAGACTTACGAATGAACATCTCCAATCAATTCTTAAAATAATTACAACGAATATGATACCTGACATCAATGAGCTTGTCAAAAACAAAAGAAGTCAGGTATCTGGATCCTCGAGCTCAAAATAATTACCCTCTTTTATAACTTTGATATGATTTTTAACAACCGTATATTATATACTATATAATTAAGTAAATAAAATGTTATAATAATTCAGTACATTTTTTTTAAATTTGAATCTGGCCCGCCTACACATTCTAAATTTAATATATGACCCTCTGCAAAATTGAGTTTGACACCCCTGGTTTAGAGGACTTATTGACTTATTTCACTTTATATATAAACATAAATATCCAATACAATTGCAACAAGCAACGACGCCCACATAGATTAAAATAAACAAACATTACCTTTTTTAAATCTAAATAAAAGAAAAAAAAAACACTTTTATTTATGTATGAAATGACTCACAGAGTGTAGTTTCATTTTGTTGTTAGTTCATAAGATGATGATTGATATTATTTTTATTTATTCAATGACCTCTATTATAATTATATTATATATTATTTATATACATATTTATGAATAATTTTTAATGAATTTTATAATAAATAATTTTATTCATATTATAAAATCAGTGACTTTATTGTATTTACCTTCATACATCATACAATTTTTATTTTATACTATTTTAAATTTTATATCCGCTGAAATTTTATAAGAAAAATAAACTTTTATACTCACAATATGTATTTGAGTTAACGCTGGGCTATTTTCCTACTAAAGAAAATTAACTCTTTTTAGATTCTTCCAAATAAAAAGATATAATTCGGTACAGGCACTAATGAGATTTTATCACGTTAGAATAAAAAATATGTCTTTATGAATTCTCGTAACAAATAGAGACTCTTTTCATAGATACGCATATCGACTATATATCGAGTAACGCTAATGAAGATGGCAATCTCTATCTTTTTAACCCGACTTCAAAAAGGAGGATGGTTCTCAATTCATCTGTATTTTTTTTTTTTTTGCTTTTTTTTTTTTTTTATCTTTCCATAAAGTCAATGTCATCACCGAAGTTAAAATGTTTCTTGCGGGGCTAAAAGGTGTTTCAATTGCTAATTTTGAAGTTGAATTTCGAATAACCTTCAAGGTGAGGGTCATGATTACGTTTAACGAACTGTTGGAATGCCGTTCAAAACTTTGTATCCTTAGCAGAGGTGATATAAATAAGTGACATTGGCGGAGATTCATTTTCATATTAAGATTGGCGTGGAGTCCTTTTATTTGTTACATAGTAATTATTAATTCACGATTCTAATAAAATTTAAAGGATTAATTAATTAACTATTAATTATTAACTATTAATTAATTAATAGTTAAAGTTTGATATATCCGATTATCATAACAGTTTACAAGATACACTGAATTAACGTCATAACTCTAGTGAGTATATACACGAAGTAACTGGGTACTATGACCATCACAAGTTGATGTCAGTTTTTAACACGCTTATATTAACTTGGTATTTATTTATGTATGTAACGGAATCTTTGAAGTCAATTTTAACCTACTTCTAATTGTCGTATCGAAATGAAACATTGTACGTATTTGTAGATTGGATGTCAATGCATTTTTATGGTAAGCATGACAGGAATCGGCAAGGGGAAAGGGGGTTTAGAGGAAGGGGGAACACAAAATTTGGTATATCTCTCTTAATATTGAAAAAAATCGAAAAACACATAAGTAAAGTTGTAGAAAATTATAGTAAAACTAATTTTCTACAACTTTACTTCTTATGTGTTTTCGATTTTTTCAATATGAAGAGAGATATTCTAAATTTTGTGTTTTCCCCTCCCTCTAAACCCCCCTTTCTCCTTGTCGATTCTTGTAACTTCAAAACCAATGACTATATAGCAAAAAATTTTAGAAACCTTTCCAAAATTTGATTTACTGTAATTTTCGCAATGAAAATGTCTGTGATAAATCTTACAGTTTTTTAATATTTGGAGTAACTCAGAAATCCCTTACCACATCCTATTTTGATGAGAAGGGTTCTACCTATGAACTATCTGCTAATTTTCATTGCTTGAACCAAAAAAAGCAACGATCTATTTGAGTTTGTCAGTTAGTCGCCGTACTATTAATTCTCTGTTCGATGACTTGAAAAAAGTGTGGTATTTACATACGTCCGATTATTTATATTACAATTTTATCATATATAAATAAATATTCGTACAGAACACATATTGAAAATTACAGATATTATTTTAATCTACTTAAGTCATTTCTGTTTTAGATTTATCGATTTTTTTTAAAAATTTATATAAACTAAAGAAAATGAGATGAATCATCATTTTAATAATATATTAAAGTGATGACATTTCCATTCAATTATTTATTTAGTTTTTGAACAGCATAGCTGTTGTACTAAAGTAATTGTCCAGAAAATTAAATGTTACATTTAATATAAACAAAATTTAAAAAAAGCCAATTTAAAATTAATTACCTCAAATGGAGATATAAACGAAGACGTTGGTTGCATTCTTATGTTTACTAATTATGGCACGAGTCATGGAGACTATATAAAGGAGATCTAACTCAAACGGGAAAATTGACAAAATGTGGCAACGAAATGGTAGAAGTTATATTTACTTTTTATGCCGCTAGGGTCGCTAGTTTTTGATAGGAACTCATCCGTACCGAAGTGAAATACCGTACGTTTAGTTTATATCTTTGCATAGCAGATCTCCCACGAGTATGCGAGAGTACATATGTATACATTAAGCAATGTGTATGAGAAGGAGGTCTTAATGTATAGATATGTACTCTCTCATACTCGTGGGAGATCTGCTATGCGAAGATGTAAACTAAACGTACGGTATAGTATAATAAATAGAAATGAAGTAGCCAGTAATTAGTTTTATTTCGAAGTGATTATTTTGAAGTATGAAATTTGTTTAAAAAACTTTATTAAATAAAAAACTGTTTAAAAAACATTTAAAATGGGAAGAGTATGGGCAGTAGACAATTGTAAAAGTGGTAGTGCTTGTGTTTAAAAATTGGGTTTAAAAAACCAGGACTTTTTAAAGTACCAAAAGCGAGTATAATATTCCAAAATTAATTAAATTGTATGACATTATATTAAATATTAATTTTCAGAATTATTATTAATAAATAAAAGTTTAATTTAATATTTGATTCAATAATTTATTTTCATTTTTACTATCACTTCAACTTCAACTAATTCCATATTGAAAAATTGAAATTACTTATCATTTATTTAAAAAAAATATTTTATTGGAAAAATACTTTGGCTGGAAATAATTTTTATAATACTATAAATGCGTAATGTTTTTCAATTAAAACTCGCTCCTTATACTCTCTGTTCTGTTTCCGGTGCCGAAGGAACACTACTGACATCTTATTTTTGGAAATTATTTGTTTACATGGAGTTATGTATCCTTGTTTAGTGTCTATGGCACGAGTAAACATATTAATTCATTTTGTTTTACAGTTTATAATGAAGTTGTTGTCAGGTCAACAGGAAGAATAATATTTTAATATTTTTCTTTCAATAATATTTATTGTCATGAATGTAATTATGTTTGAATAATTATATTTTAAACATTTTACTTGTGTCTCGTTGAGAGTGACAACCGTATTGTATGGGGATCAGTTGGAGTTTTTGTTTAAGAACGTTCATACATGAGGCTTGATAGTAGATAAAAATTATTTTTTTGAGTGAATTGAATACCTCAATTATGTAGTTATCCTCCCTTAAAAATTTAAAACCTGTTGTTAAAAATAAAACTTTTAACACAGTGTCTTATGGAGAACATAATTTTTTTGTACTTAAAATTTAAATAATAACTATATTATTAAACTAGACACCAGAATAAATAATGTTTATAATTTATATATTTGCATTAAAAAAATGGTGTTGACGAACGTTTGAATTAATTATTTAATAAAATTAAAACTGTTTTGTTAGGTTTGTTTTTGCCACCATATTTTGAAAACTAGTGACTGCCCCCAGTAAAAAATATATACACATATACACTGAAAACGCCATAACAAAACATAGTTTATTGTAAGATTTGTCAAATCAAGTCATATTTCTAATTTATATTTACTGATATTTCACAATAAATAAATTTGTTTGCTAAAATACCCATATTAAGTTGTTTTATGGTACTTTTATGCTTATGTTGTTTTATGTCAGTAGCAGATAAGTAGAGCAATAGATAGATAGATTATATTACATGTGTAGCGAAAGGGTGCGTGTGACAAAGAAAATATTTGAAATGTATATTTTTGTAACGTTTATTTCACTAGTTCTTGGATAACAATTACAACTTTTAGATTACAACGAATGTTAAATTGTTACTGTACAATAGGGAATATGCATGAAAATTTTTTTTCACATTTATTTTCAGAATATGAAAATACTGTTAATACTGTAATAATATGTAAAAACGAAATTAAAATCCGACAAATATCAAGAAAGCTATAAGCTTTTAAAGATTGTTATCTGTCTCTTTCTTGCAAAAATACTAAAAACGGAGTTTTACGTGTATTTTAAATGGTGAAAGTGTAATATGACGTCACATAACATATCAAGAGGGCTATCACCCTCTTTGTCTAATCGGGAATTTCAATCATTCATATCTCGCTTATTTTTAAAGTTATTTAAAAAGTAATTTTACCTTGAT
This sequence comes from Nineta flava, assembly GCA_963920215.1. NCBI lineage: Eukaryota > Metazoa > Arthropoda > Insecta > Neuroptera > Chrysopidae > Nineta > Nineta flava. The sequence continues at coordinate 36,982,367 of OY986042.1, forward strand.
ATTTGTCAAGTAAACATGCTTCAATTCAAGTGAAAAAAAATTTTCATGCATATTCCCTATTATAAAATTTTGAAATGATAGCTCGACTTTTGATGTCAAGTGTACACCTTCCGTCGTGTCTATGTAACTACAGCAAATATTGAAAGACATCCTCTTGCTATTAAAGTGAAAATATAATTATATTCTTGTTTTTTGTGCCTCTGAGCCTTTGTATAATTAATAATTGTGATGCGTGTGTTTATTATATTAAATAAATTATTACCGACACCGATTATTATTAAAAGTTGTGCATGATTTTAATAAGATAAGACATAACGCAAAGTAAATATATAAAACCATACATGGTTAAGTGGAAGTAATGACAATATACATATATTATATCCGTGTTAATATGCATAAAGATCCGTTTAATTTAGAATTTATTGAATAAATTATTATAAATTAGAATATTTATAACTTAAGGTAGTTTCAGCACTGTCTCCAATAATCAGGACAAAAAATCGGTTTGCTTTTATTATAGGACAAATACATATATAAACATACACAACACATACATATTTTATTGTACTAGTTTTGTACTATTTTATTAACCCGACTTCAAAAAGGAGGATGGTTTTCAATTCGTCTGTATTTTTTTTCTTTTTTATGTGTGTCACCTCAGAACTCCGTCATTTTTAAAGGGTTTGAAAAAAAAACGGGTAAAAAAAATGTGTTATAAAGAAATGCACTAAAAGTTAGTAGGTCGTTTAGTTGGTCTACCTATATTTAGACAAATAAAATAAGTTATAGAACTTCAAAGTCACTAAAACGCGAGAAATAAACCTATTTTGACAAAATGGAAACCCGACTTCAAAAATCAAATATTCTATAACAAAAAATGCACTAAAAAGTAAAAACATAATTGCATATTCTTGTGCCAATTTTAGTTCACCTAAGCAAAAATTTTTTATTTATATATTTTTAACTATTATATTTCGAAAATAAAACGGTAAAACGCGATTTAAAAAAAAAATTTATTTAATAAATATTTATTTTTACTATCCTAGTTTTTTTTTTTAAATTCTGTCGAGTGTTTTTTTTAATACAACAGATAATAGTTGGGTGGGCATGAAGTTTTACATGCTTCTAATGAGAGAAGATGATTACTTTGTTATTAATTATCTCGCGTTCTAAACGGTCAAAAATTCTGAAACTTCGGAAGTTATTAGAAAACGTTATTTATAGCCTGTGAAAAAAATGAGCAAAATCTGTCGAAAAGTGATTTCATGCTGCACTCCCTTAATCAATACATACATTTTTTTTTAATTGAAGAAAGATTTATTAGACATAGATTCAATGTGATCTTTTAATTTGTTGTGATAAATCCAATGGTTCTGGAAAAGTTTTACAATTTTCGCAAAAATTTGAAACAAAATAAGATAGTGTATTTCTTGATTAATGTAATATTTATGGACTTCATGGCTAAAATTGCGAACCGTCTCGATTTATACGGGATGTCCCAAAAATGCTCTGATTTATTTTCTCTTTTTGTATAATAAATAAAAAGAATACAACCTCGACGCCAATAATAACACAATAAAGTCAACAAACATATTGATATATCAAATAAAGAAGGGGCATTTCTTGCCGGCATTCCCCACTCCTACATCTACTGCATAGAGTTAGGAGTGGGGGATAAACTACAAATGCATTTACTTGTCCTTGAAGAAATTCTTTCTTCAAGGCTTGCAGTATATCACATTGTTTGCTTTCGCAATGTAAAAGAATTAAGCTGTGATATGTGATTCCAATATTACATTATATCATAAGTTCAATTATTCAGTTCCCATTTAAAAAATAAAATTTTGAATACATTCTGGGTAAAGACAAATTTAACTCACTGTATTATTGACTCCGTAAGTGTGCGTTCGTTTTACAAAATGTTTACAGTTGATTTGTGCCGAATGTATTAGGAAAACCGAATAGTTTCGGCATAAATCGACTGCAAGAATTTAAATCAGAACGACACATTTACCAGTGTTCGGTGAATAGATATAAAATATTTGAAAAATATGTAACGGCAAAAGTTTTGCACTGAAACCAATAGTTCGGCAGAAAGGAATAAACAATTGAATTTGAATCCTGATAATTTTAGTTCAATCTACTACTATTTTTCAATGTTCATTATTTTTTTCAGATTTTTCTGAACGATTCTTTAGGCGATCAGAATTTTGAACAGTTTTTCCCGAAAAATGTTAAAATACATTATAATTATATTATTGAATTCGTTGATTCAATAAGCTTTAATTTAACCAGTGGCGTAGCGTAGTGGGGGCGGCATCTATAGGGGGCGACAAAATTTCACAATAAATAATAATAGTATCTTGTAAATATTTGAATCATTTCATATTTTGATAGTGCCATTAAATATTTTGCTCTTAAAAAAAGTAGACGATTAAAGTTTGAGTTAAAGACAGAAGTTTTGTTTTAAATTCTAACAAGTATAATATTTTTTTAATAAAAAAATAAATATTAACAGTATCATTCTAGTTCTAATTGGAAGTCGATTTGCGTTTTATATTCAATTCGCTAAAAACTTAATCTTGTTGATCGTCAAGGTATAATCATAAGTGTTCTATACCTGTTATATCAATGTAAGTAGTATACGTGTAAGAATTTTTGTAATAAATGTGATTATTATATTGTAAAACTTATATTGTCAATTTAAATTATATTTTATATATATATATATATATATATATATATATATATATATATATATATATATATATATATATATATATATATATATATATAATACACAACAATGATGACTGTTCTTGCCGAAAAGTTCTTTAGAATTACTGTTATAGTCTTTTAAATTGAAATGCCTTAATAAGAGGGTGGCAAAATTATCTTCCGCCCCGGGCGGCTGCCAACCATCTACGCCACTGAATTTAACACTCTTCACGATGAACTTTTGTTCAATATCCCAATTTACTCCATGAAATTGACACCCTAAATCAAAATTCAACTAATAACTTACTGTATATTTTACGTCTATAATTTGACCAGCACACCCTATCCTGTCCTAAATTTCAAATTATTACGTCGAATAGGTGTAAAGAAAATTGCCTGTGACAAACAGATGGATGGATACTGAAGTGATTCCATAAGTGTTCCGTTTTGCCAATTTTGACACGGATCACTAAAACTGAGGCTAGATGTGAATGAAGATAAGACTAAATACATGATAAACACCAGGAACAAAACTAGATTTCAGACATGTCCACCAGCTCAAGATGTAAAAGCATAAATTTCATTGAGTGGGCCAGATTAAATACCTTGGACTGCTGGTCCAAACATATTACTTAGATGTGAAATAAAGTAAACGCCAGTCGCTTCCGTTGGTATAATATAACAGAAAGGCAACCATACTAACAATGGAAATAAATAGACGCTAGTTTACAAACAATTTAAAAATATGGTAAGAGATACTTTGGTCCCATATAAATATGTTCAAGTCGTCTACTGTCTCAAAAACAACCAATAAGGAAATATATAAAACTATAATGAGGCCTGTAGTAATGTATGGCTCAAGTTGATATCTGACGGCTAGGGATATGAAAAGCCTAGAAGTATGGGAAAGAGTCTTAAGAAAAATCTATGTACCCATGTAACCGATCACGTGGCTCATCTCGGCACCCGACGTCAGCACCTAGACGGGGCCCCAGCACCTAGACCAAGGGGTTCTCTGTGCCCTCCTTGAGAACAACCTGTCACCCGAAGGCGTGACGTCTCCGGGTAACAGCTATAGGATTCTGCCGAGACCAGGTGCCACATAAAAGGCCCACAACTTCTCCACCGGGATTGTTCCAAGGATTGATGGATCCAAAGTTTCGGACCCAAACATTCTATGTACTCATGTGTGACAATGGAAGGTAAGAACAAACCTCGAATTTCAGGGCCAGTTCGGGGACCTGAAGGAAAAGGCGACTAAGGTGCTTGGGACACTTGGAAAGAATGCCAAATGAAAGAGTTGCAAAGAAGATCTACAACAATAATTCAGAAGGCTTGAGACAAGTAGGACGATCAAGACTACGATGGTTGGACGATGTTGTACTGGATCTACACCGAATTGAATACGGGAACTGGAAAGCCAAAGCCCAGGACAGAAAGGCCTGGAAGACCCTTTTAAGTGAAACCAAGATACTTTATGGATCGTAGAGCCAAGGACCTATCTACTAAAACTGTATATCAGTTTTGGTAGACCAGTCTGTATAAATTCAAATATAATTCAAACAGATAAGCTTATAAATTATAAATGAATATCTACATATGTTCTGTGTATGGTTTAAATATTATATTTGTAATGCATACGTTTGAGAAATCTTGAAAAACAAGAAGTGAAATTTAGCTACATACATTATACTACATGAGCCTGACTACTGCAGTTTTAAGGTAGTTCACTCGTAAACTTATTTTTCTTTTCATTCTTTTCAAAAAATATGATGATCGTGCCAGTGGCGGATTTACCGAGTATCCAAGGCAACTGCCTAGCTAGGGCTGCAAACGTTTCGGGCGGAAATTTTTGGTAATTTACATTAGATAAAACGCTACTTGGGTGATCAAACTGTTGAGGAACTGATGAGGAATCCCCCACCAGGTGACGTTCTCAGCAGTTGGTGATGTCTAGGCGGTCTTTGCAAAGAATTTTACATACGTTACACTTATTCCCATATATGATTCAATTGGTTTACGAGTTAAAACCAAATGATGCACAAATACGCATTCATTAAATAAATCATAACGTTACTTATGCGCCACCTTATATATCCCTAATATACACATTACTTATACGTTCAAATAACTAGATAAGTAAAGTTGTAATTTCTTGGAAGCGTAGCCGACGTCCGCATCGAGAGTCGATGGTCAATGCTCTTGTATCATTGCTTGTTTTGGACGTCGAACTAATTTGACCGTGAAATTATATCATTTTTCTTAATTAAATAATCTAACAAAGCACAGTTTTTATGTCGATGACAAACTTGGAGGACGAAAATAGCGAATTTACAATAAATCAGATCTAATTAAGAATGATTGGCGTCAAGCGAAGAACTTGATTCCAATACCACTTTTAGCGTTATCTATAATGCTGTCAAAATTGGTCACATAACCGATCACATGGCCCATCTCGGCGCCCGACTTGATTTATACTTTTTGCATTGACTGTCGACGAGTGAACTACCTTAAATAATTATCAATACTCTATGTAATACAACATATTATAATTAAAACAATATAAATGATGGCTGTAATCGAAATTAGAACTTCTATACATTGTAAAATAATACAACACAAATAAATTATCATATACATATAACTTTCTTTCGTAAATAAAACTATCAATACGGGTATTCACACATTATCATTTCCTTTCAGATTATTTGATCATTGACGTAAAAATAAAGATATTCGCCAATAAAGATAGAAAAGGAATCACCATAAATATCAAGTTCAGTTACTATGGCAACATTAGTAATATTAATTAATATAAGTATTATAACATTAAAACTGGAAATATTACTGTATACATTAGATTTTATGGTCAGATAAAAAATTTCCCGATTTTGCCTATTCACGAACTTGTGCTTTTAAATACCAAAAGCACGTAGCACGATTTCATTCCGATGGGACTAAAAATGTGGTCTTAAGAATACGTGGACACATATAATCGTCAAGCCTAGCCATTGAGATATCGAAACTGTCAGAACATATAAATAAGTTTAACAAAGACTTATTTGAGATTTCTTGTAAAAATGGGGTTTCCCAATTCTTGATATAAATTAAAAGGTGTGTGCTATTATCCACCTGGTTCGACTCACCCTGTGATTGAACATGATTTTCTACAACTTTACTTTTTATACATTTTTCGATTGTTCTAATATTAGGAGAGATATTTTATATTTTGTGTTTTTTTCTTTCTCTTTGCCCCCCTTGACTTATACCATTTACTAATAAAATTGGCCATGCAAATACTAAAAACATATCAGAACGACATCATCATTTTGATCAAACTAAAATTATGACCGCTAGAGAGAATTTATGTATTCTAAGGAAATCCGCTAAGTTGACGCAGATCCTGGGTAACGAATTTTTATGTAAGTTGTCGATCTTACCAGACAGGCAACTTAATTTAGTGGGTGCTGATGACGTTCAAGAACAGCTGGATTCACACATTCAGGAGATGGATAGAACTGAGTCAACCTTCTGATTTACCCAGTTCAATCAGAAAATCAAATGACCGTAGCAAACTTGAGAGAAGGTCGCAATGAAAAGCGCATTTCTGTTACAAAATAGGGAATACACAAATTTTATTTGGGTGCTTTGAAGAAATTTTGCGTGAGAAAATCTTTCATCCGTCGGACGACTTTATTAGATTTCATGAAGCCTTTGTACGTCAAAATAACTCTGGTTAACGTTTTTGCAATGTATAATAATATAATTTGTTGAATAGGGAATATGCATGAAAACTTTTTTCACATTTATTTTCAGAATATGAAAATACTGTTAATATTGTAATAATACGTGTATTATTACAATATTTACGTGTATTTTAAATGGTGAAAGTGTAATATGACGTCACATAACATATCAAGAGGGCTATCACCCTCTTTGTCTAATCGGGAATTTCAATCATTCATATGTCGCTTATTTTTAAAGTTATTTAAAAAGTAATTTTACCTTGATATTTGTCAAGTAAACATGCTTCAATTCAAGCGAAAAAAAATTTTCATGCATATTCCCTATTATCTAAGATTTTAATACACATTTTTCTTCTAAATTATCGTTTTCTTTTATCTCTGGTTCTAATTGAACATAATTTGTATGTATATTTATATACAAAATTGAACCCCGAATTACGCGAATTTGACTTAAACGGTTATCGCTCAGTCCCACCTATCGCGTTTGGGGTATTAGTGTATTGTAATTTTTAGTCGAACTAATACTAATAGAAATATTTTTTGTACTTACTTAAAAATTCAAACTTCAAAGTCACTTCTAATTTATTTAACTTTTGTGTTGATGAAGATTTTATTTTAAAATCAAGTACAAATTTTTTTGTATGCATAATGATTTTCGTGTATAGTTTCCGGCGCGTGTTTAGAAAAATGCTATGTTTGGACTTTACTCTATAAACTAATTAAACAAACAAATACCCTTTGTCTTCCCCTATGAAATCGCAAGTTAATACCATGATTTCATTAAATACGAGTCCTCAACGACAACAAGATCAAATCACAAGACCAGCACTAATTGATGGTTTCAAACTTTATAACTTTATAACGGGGATATACACGAAATGTTTATTATACAGTGGTTCGTAAAATGTTGAAGGAAATGGTGAAATGTTGATGATTACTTTTAATTTTATGAGACGTATACCAGTTCATATTTTTATCTTCACGTATATGTCGTGGTCTCATTGTGAAATCTGTTGTTTCACGAAGATCGTAAGCTTTTCATGAAACGTCGGCGTATTATGTAAACATGAAAAGTTACATGTAATGTCTAGACACTTTGTGTAAAACTTTATATCGTAGCCTCATAGATAGATAGATAGAGGCTGCCGTGACGGGCTACACTTCGGCCATAAGGTCCATTGTGATGCCTAAGGATGTGAGGCTGTGAGTGAAGTGGATGGAAATTTTGTGTGTACGCTAGGAATTGGTAGGATATGCGGCTGCAGCCGACTATGATAGGAACTAGGCCGATATTCATCTGGATTTCGTGAAGGAAACTGCAAAAAACCTTCTCAAGCATAGCCGGTTACTTCGTTCTTGTCCATACGCCGACAGTTTAGTCAATTAACCGCCTCTTTTTTTTTTCTTTAATAATTGACAAACTGCCGATGTCGGGATTCGAACCCATAACCTCCGAGTTTCTAAGTAGGCATACTGCGCAGACATTACGCCTTAGACCGCTCGGCCACTTGGACTGGTAGCCTTATTTTGAAATTCTTTTTTGACGAAAATCCTAGACACTTCATGAAAATCCCATCATACCCGTACTAGACGTTTCATGAACAGTGTCCATCTTACCCAATTTTTTAATTCATTTATAGGCCAAAAAATGTGCCTTCGGTAACCGGATGAATAACATATTTTTCTTAATCTGGCTAAAACAAATTGTCAAATTCTCAAAAACACGCATACCCGACCAACTCGGGGTATGACGGATGAAGTGAGTGATTGTAGTACTCGGTCGAATTAGTTACCTAATCTATACATATAAAATGCTTTGTCCTGAATGACTGACTGACGGATCAACGCACAGCCTAAACCGCTGATCGTAGAGACCTGAAACTTGGAGGGTGTGTTCTTTGTATGACGTAGGCATCCGATAAGACAGGATTTTCCGAAATTCTACCCCTAAGGGGATGAAAAACAAGGGCAAAGTTTGTATGGGACAACGTGATTCCTTGGTCCAATCCACTTCAAATTTTGCATAAACATTCAGTATATTTACTTAAATACTAAGTAATATAAGGTATGTAAAATTACAATTTTCGTGGACGAAGCTGCGACGTGCAATGCTAGTTTAATTATAATACGCTGACGTGTTATGAAATGGATTCCGGGAGATTCCACAATGAGACCACGATATATACACTATACAAAGTTGTATACGGCTATAAAAGTATTAATTTCTATTCTTTGTGGGGATCGAACCAACGATTCGGGAACTTTATTGTTCTCAAAAGATACTATCATACCTTTGAAAATTAATTTTTTTAAACGGCTATAAAACGGTTAATTATTAACCAAAATAGACTTTATTAGTCAGTTTTTGCTATTTATTTCCTTAGTTATCCTATTCTGTCAAAAAAAAAATGGATTCCCATTTGTAAAACACTTGGAGGGTGTGTTCTTTGTATGACGTAGGCATCCGATAAGACAGGATTTTCCGAAATTCTACCCCTAAGGGGATGAAAAACAAGGGCAAAGTTTGTATGGGACAACGTGATTCCTTGGTCCAACCCACTTCAAATTTTGCATAAACATTCAGTATATTTACTTAAATACTAAGTAATATAAGGTCTGTAAAATTACAATTTTCGTGGGCGAAGCTGCGACGGGCAGTGCTAGTTTAATTATAATACGCTGACGTGTTATGAAATGGATTTCGGGAGATTCCACAATGAGACCACGATATATACACTATACAAAGTTGTATACGGCTATAAAAGTATTAATTTCTATTCTTTGTGAGGATCGAACCAACGATTCGGGAACTTTATTGTTCTCAAAAGATACGATCATACCTTTGAAAATTAATTTTTTTTAAACGGCTATAAAATGATTAATTATTAACCAAAATAGACTTTATTAGTCAGTTTTTGTTATTTATTTCCTTAGTTATCTTATTCTGTCAAAAAAAAAATGGATTCCCATTTGTAAAACACTAGTTGGCCTTCAAATAAACTTAAGGCTAAGGTCCTTCCAAAAATGTTACGGTTAATTATTACTTGATTTTGAAGATTTATCGGGTCGTTACTCAAAACAATGACAAAATAGAGAAAATTTCATTGTTAGAATTTTCTAAACTCTCGTTACGTTGAATCGATTCTAGTATAATCGATTGCTATTGGAGGAGTTTATGTGTTTGGCGCTGTCTCCTCCAGATACATCATATAGTTTTACCTTGAAAATGTTAAAAAATTCTAAATTTTTTATTATAAAAAAAACGCTTAAAATGATTACACGAAAGTTTTATTGAACAAGGTGAACATTGGAGTTTACTTTTAAAACATAAATTGTACTTAAAAGTAGAAACAAATTTTTTTCCAGTGAATATTTAATAGTAACATACAGGATTGCTAAAAAATTCGACCGACAACCTCCGCGTTATTTCTACCAGGTTTCTATTTTGGTTTCTTATGTAATTTTTTCCGGAGAATCGAATGAATTAATCAGATTTTGGGTGCTATTGAGGTGAATCAAAGTCTGAAATCTTAAATCGAATTTCTCAATTTTTATGAGGAAATATTATAGGAGAAATTATTCTATGAAGCCCCCTTAGTATTTTTTCAAATATCGCTTAGATTTTTATTCTTAGAGATAATAACATGGAAATTTGTACATATAATAAGCAAATAATCGAATATAATATATAGCCCTAAGCAGCCCCGGATCTAGGGGGGGGGCAAACCGGGGCACCTGCCCCTGGCGGTACTTTCAGGGGGCGCCAAAATCATAATATAATGTTTGAAAAAAAAACTTGTTTCACAAAGAGACTAGCGTTTTTTTAATTATTCATTTGGTTTTAAATCTTTAATTATTCATAAAATTAATAAATTATCAAATTCCCGCGATTAGATGGCGCCAACAATATGCAGTGCTGCATCTGCTCGCAGCGCATTTCGGAGTGTGTCTTAAGTTGATTTATGAACGTATCCTAAGTCGTTTTTTGAACGCGTGCATAGTGTGCTTGATGTTATGGTCAGAGGAAACCCAGCTCCGGATCTACGTTTTTTAGATTATTTCCCAGAAAAGAAAGCACGCCGTGTAACAAGATTCGCAAGCATTTGTAGCAAGATTAGAGAGAAAAGAATGCTGAGACCTAAGGATTGAAGAAATGTCTTGATTGTCTGTCGTCTTTCCTGGTTATATGTAAATATGTTTCCTATATTTAATTTTATGTTACACAAATGAAAAAGTTATTAGTTAATAGATAATAAAGAGTGCAAATTTATATAAAGAGTATAAAGAGTTCTTATTATCCCGGTCACAAAAAATCGTAGATCCGGGGCTGGCCTTAGGTCAAGCTGACTGACTAATTCACTCACTGACTGACTCATATATACAAATTCTAAGGCACTTCTAGACATGCTAGAAAGATGCGGTTTTTTGCAATCGACTTGATATTGCTTGAAACCGACGGAAAAAAACGGAAAAATTCAATTTTTTAATTGCAACCCCCCGGAAAATAGGGAAAACACCCCCCAAAATTACGTTTTTCAGTTCTATACATGCTAGAAAGATGCGGTTTTTTGCGTTCGACGCTAAACAGCTACAAATTAAGAAGGTAATTCGAAGAGATTAAAATTTTTCATCGTTAACTCCTAAAAAATGGGAAAAGCACCCCATAAGCTACCCTTTTAACTTCTATTCATGCTAGAAAGATGGGATTTTCACCAAACGACCCGAAATAATGTCAAATTAACAGAATACGTTGAAAACAGAGCGAAAAGAACCCCCTTGCGAACAGAGCGAGTTAGAATTATTGTTGCCGAAGACAAGATGCATTCCAAGATAAAATTACAAAAGCAACCAATATAAGATTTTACGTTTGCTTTGCCTGGTAGGAATAAATTTGGGAATGTCGAACTTATGAACAGCCCTTCACTCGTGACAGTCCAAGCAAAAAGTATAAAATACAGCATAATAAACTAACTTAGTTAATACAGTTATACCATTTAATTACCACTACGGAAAAACATTGCCACAAGATCAACCTGGCTTATTGGCAAAAACCGGAAAGAGATAAACATTCAGGTTGGGGTACTTACCGGGCATTGCAGGCTTAAAAGGTTGGAGGACAGTGCGGTATGTCTGGACTGTAACGGGGCGGTTGATACGCCCTTCCACCTCCTGGCAGAATGTCCCTATGGAGCTAGAATGAGGTACCTAACCTTCGGCTCGACCGAAATGGAGGTAAAATAACTAAAGTGGATATGTGCCATGTCATTCGTATACAATAGCCGTCTTCTTCGACAACGAAAACAGGGCTAGAGGAAACGAACCAGATGTGGAAGAGGATAAAACAGGTTGTGGTGATTGGTTTTGTTAGGGGTCGGTAAAAAAAGGCTTAGAAAGGCCTACTTGCCAGGCTTCGGCATCCCCTCTACTACTAATACAACTATACCATTTAATTAGCACCACAGAATGAAATTTTACAACATAATATTTTAATGATTAGGTAAGTACTTCATGTAATTCTTTTGTATAAAGCCATTAATAAATCGTAGACATAGCGATTAGTTAGAACCAAAGTACCAACTGTTATTCTTGTTTACATAATTATGAGAAAAAGAATATAATATTTTTAACCCGACTTCAAAAAGGAGGATGGTTCTCAATTCGTCTGTTTTTTTTTTTATGTTTGTTACCTCAGAACTCCGTCATTTATTAACTCCGATTTTGAATTTTTTCTGTTTTAAAGAGTTTGATTTCCGATTGGTCCCATTGTCACCAAATCGCATTCTGATGAAGGGATCCCCTGGAAATCGAGGAAAACCCTCATTTTATATGTGATAACCGATTTCTGCGAATTTTTTTTTTTGAAAGCATATAAAATTTTTTTAAAAACCGATTTTTTACAAAAAAAACCGACCCCCAAAAAAAAACAAAATGCTTGTAAAAAAAATTGAAAATCTGCTATAATAAAATGCACTAAAAAGAAAAAAAAAAAAAAAAGCCGACTTCAAAAATAACAATAATTGTACATATATATTTGGACACCGACTTCAAAAATAACAATAATTGTACATATATAATTAAAAATTTTTGCTTAAGTGAACTAAAATTGGCACAAGAATATGCAATTATTTTTTTACTTTTTAGTGAATTTTTTGTTATAGAATATTTGATTTTTGAAGTCGGGTTTCCATTTTGTCAAAATAGGTTTTATGTAGAAATTGTATTAAAACAACTGTATCCAAAAATTGATTATTCACAAAGATTGTATGGATGCCAAAAATATTCATTCAAAGTAATTAACGTACATTTAATGGTTTTATATATATATATATATATATATATATATATATATATATATATATATATATATATATACATATATACATATATATATATATATATATATATACATAATTTTATTTAAAATTTATTCAAAGAAAGTTTTGTGTTTATAGAAAGTATATAAATAATAATTTTTGGTGTAATTTAGATATTACTAGAACTAACTATAATAACTGTCCAATATTGACCACATTTGATTTAGATAAATAACAGTAAACAATTCAAATAAATAACCCATTATCCGATGTAGATGTCAAATTCAGCAATTTATTATCTTATTGTAAATAATAAACCATTATATTCAAAACAAAGGGTTTAAATGTTTAAAACATTAAAACTTTCCTTTTTTAAAATTTGGAATTTTCTATTCCCAAATATTATCGAAAATGGAGGCATTTCAGTTTATAAAAATAAGTTTATATTAAAATTTCAAATTCGCCCCAATACCTAGATCAGTTTTTGTAGTTTATAAATACGTATTTCGACTACAAAGTAGTTATCATCAGTATAAATTAGCTAATCGTAATTTACTCTTTGACGATTAGAAATAGATAGAAAATCGAAATCAATAGAGAAAAATAAAAATAAATAAAAAATTAAACAAAATAAATTAAAATATAATAAATTTTTATTTTTTTATTATATTTAAATTTATTTTGTTTAATTTTTTATTTATTTTTATTTTTGTCTATTGATTTCGATTTTCTATCTATTTCTAATTGTCAAAGAGTAAATTACGACTAGCTAATTTATACTGATGATGACTACTTTGTAGTCGAAATATGTATTTAAACTTTGTAGTCGAAATATGTATAATAAATACATAATATATTTTATAAACATTAAAAATATATTTATATTTTCTTAAGAGAAAATTTTTGTATTTGTTATTTTCCATTCAAACAAAACATTTTGAGTTTTAATTAAATACTGATATGAAAAAATTAACTCGTCAACCAGGAATCGAACCTCGGGTCTCTGGATTTCTAGTCCAGTATGCTTCCACTACACCAAAGACGATTGTGACGCAACAGCCATCTTTTTCATATCATTCTTATTTTTTATTTGACAGTATTACTTCTGTCGAAGTTATTATTCATATATATTTATTTGTGTATACTTAAGCATCAACAATACGATGTTTGTCCAAATTCCATTTCGGTTACGTAGGACAAACTGTAGATACTAGTGTATACTTTTACAGACAAATGTCATTGTCATTGAATTTTAATTAAATACTGATATGAAAAAATTAACTCGTCAACCAGGAATCGAACCTCGGGCCTCTGGATATCTAGTCCAGTATGCTTCCGCTACACCATTTTGAGTTTTGTAAACTTTTGTAAAAATTTTGAAAACGCGAACAATGAAATTATAAATAAATAAAAGAAATTTAAACTATTTCATAAAAATTGTTACTTTGATATGCATGCATACCATAATTTTATCAAATAATTATTAATTTTTAATTATATTCAACTTAAAACAATTATTTGAATTTTTGTATACACTTTGTTAAATAAATGTAAATACTTTTATTAAATTTTTAATCCACAAGTGTTTCAATAATTACAATTTTTCTTTCGTTGTAAATTTTAATAATAAGTATATTCGATGTCTACCGAATTCAATCGGTTTTTGAAAAAAATGTTCCGAACCAAAGTTGTGAATTTATTTATGAACAACAATTGCTTAAAGAGCTCTGTCTCTTATCCAATTGCGAAATAAAATTTAAGATTGGGGTTTTACTACGAACTACGTGCTCTATTGGTAATATGATGTTTTCCTTGTTGATTATATTTTTATCTTTTTTAACACGCTTTTATTAACTTGGTATGTATCTATGTATGTAATGGAATCTTTGAAGTCAATTTTAACTTACTTCTAATTGTCGTATCGAAATGAAACTTTGTATATATATATAGTTCGGATGACAATGCATTTTTATGGTAAGCATGGCCAGAATCGGCACGGGGAAAGGGGGCTTTAGAGTAAGGGGAAACACAAAATTTGGTATATCTCTCTTAATATTGAAAAAATCGAAAAACACATAAGAAGTAAAGTTGTAGAAAATTAGTTTTACTATAATTAAATTCTGTATCATTTTTTCTGTTTCTCTAATATTTACAGAGATATTTTGTTGATAAAAATTATTTTCTACTTTTTAAGTTCCACTATAAAAGCGTGTTTTTTAGTTTTTTAAAACTATTATTTATTATTTTCTCTCCACTGCTTGTGTGACGATTCTCTCCTTCGGTAAAGAAGTTTGTTATTAACCGAAATTAAAGAATATATTTTTAAAGTGTTATAACATGGTATTCAGCTATATTATATTCGGTTTTTAACCTCATTAAAGTTGGGGAATGATTGAGGAAAAAAATAGAAAAAGGCATTACGAAAAAGGCTCTTATGGCTTGTCAGCCATAAGATTCTGTGAAAAATGTCATATTGAAAAGCAATTCATTTTCAAACTTTGAGAATATTTTTATCAATAAAATACTTATTTATATTTAATAAATGATTTTCAGATCTAAAAATTCCGGAAAAATTCATTTTCCGTAGAACTATATCGTTAAAATCAATAATTTTTAGCTTTTTAGTGCGTTACATACTAATAAATGCGTGTAGTATTTGAGACTTTTTAAAAAAAATATAAATTTCTTCTTTTTAGACTAACTAATTCTTAACAAAATTATTACAAAACAATTTTAGAATTTTTTGCAATCACCTTAAAAATATAAAGATTTTACAGAATTGTTTCGTTGATTTTAAATGAATTGTGTGAAATAAATTTTAATAATGCAAAGATTTTTTTCACAATTTTAGTACTACAGGGTTGGATCTTTGAAAGATAATTTTTTAAATTAATATATTAATAAAATATATTAATTTTAAAATGAATTTTATTCTTCTTACATAGTATAAAATAAAGTCTCCCAGCCGCGCCTGTCTATCTGTTCGCGATTTATTCAAAAACTACTGTAACTACTGGAAGGTTTTAAGTATATAATTTGTCAAGTTTTGGTATAAATTCGTCCTTACATGTTATAAAAAAAGGTATAGTTGTATTATTTATTGATGTATAGGTGTATAATTTATCAGTGCATAGTAACAGATGTTCGTTGCTTAGGTGCTGTGTGTAATACATTGTCTGTCAGGAGTGGGGATGTAGACATTTTGACTGTTATTTATATAAGCATGCAACAGACAGCAGTCTGCATAAAGGATTGATATGTAACAGTGGATCATATATTAATACAGTCCATTGTTCATATGCACACGTACAGGTGTATAATTTATCAGTCCTTAATGGGAGAAAATATTATGTTACTTGGTTATATGGGCGTTACAAAATTTTTGCGGGCGAAGCCGCGACGGGTAATGCTAGTTTTAAATAAAGTTTCATTAGAAATACTTTGTAACATAATATATTAGATACTATAATAGATCAATAGGTAATTAGATAATAGATAATTAGATCGTAAATAAAATTGATTTTTGCCGACATTAAAACAAAATATAAACTATAGCCCGCCCAATCAATCTGTCACAAAAAAGACCGAAATCTACATGAGATAGCATAATTTTCGTAGTAGTCTGATTTGTTAAAGTGGTGTATTCTGAGCATAATGGCGGATTTGACGGGTCGCCCGAGTGTCTCTATCGCGAAAAACGTGTTTCATTCAATAACTCGAGAACGGTTCACTTTACGCAAAAAACTATAGAGACCGTTTCTCTTATAAATTAAATTTCCTAACTTTTTTATTCGAAACTTTTCTTTCTAGCATCAAGGTTTTCCGAGTTATTTTATTCGAAACGCACAAACTTCCCTATTTTCATCTGTTTTTTGCCTTTATCTCACTAACCGTTCACTTTTATGGAATTTTACCTATTATCAAACTTATACATCATTTAATTATCTACAACTTGTGTAAAATACTTTTTTCTCTACTGACAATACTTTTATAGTTATTGCTTAGTTTATTTTGACTTTTGAAAAAAAATTTTTTTCCCTAAAAAAAATCGGCATTATTTTTGCAAAAAAAATTTGATGGAACGAGATTAGCTTCAATTAAGCTAGAGATATTTTGGTTTTAAATAACTGATTTAAACGATCGGTTCAGACACCTCTGAGAAAAGATATCCACAGGATACAAAAACATGGTTTCGAGAATTTTTTTGTCTTGGTGTCTGAACTCAAACTTCTCTCTAAGCACCTGAGCCCCAAAATTACTTACAAGAATTAACAATAGATTGCTTTTGTAAAGGCCAACAAGCCCTCGTTGCTCGTATACCTGCTCGTATACGTCCAGAACGCTCGTGACTGCTTCACTAAATGTCGTATATTTCAATCAATATAAATCGGATTGGTCTGAAATTTTCCAATAAAATAAAATTTTCAAATAAAATAAACTCAAAATCGATTTTTTTCAAAATTTCGAATGCGTATGCTTCCTTAAAGTAATAAAAAATTCGTTACGCAGGAACTGCTTCAACTTAGCGAATTACCTTAAAATACATAAATCACTTTCTAGCGGTCACAATTTTAGTCTGATCAAAATGAAATTTCGTATATGATTTTAGTATTTGCAAGGCCAATTTTATTAATAAATGTCATACGTGAAGGGGAAATGGGGACATAGAGAAAGAAGAAAACACAAAATACAAAATATCTCTCTTAATATTAGAACAATCAAAAAACGCGTATAAAAATGTAGAAAATCATGTTTGCTACAATTCATCACCTTATCATTTTTGCTCTAACTCTAATGTGTACAGAGATAGTGAGGAATTTAATTTTCAATCTTAAACCGTCAATATTTCTGTAAATATTAGGGTAACAGAAAAAATTATAAGAAACAAAATTACAGTAAAACTTAGTACCTATAACTTTACTTCTTATAAATTTTTCGATTTTTCGAATATTAAAGGAGATATGTCAAATTTTGTGTTTCGCCCTCCGTCTAAACCCCCCTTTCTCCTTGTTCGATTTTACCCATTAACGAACTTGACCTTTTGAATACGAAAAGCGCATCAAATACCAAATTTCATTTCGATAAAATGAAAACTGTGACCGCTAGAGTGATTACAGACACATATATATATATGTATATATATATATATATGTCCATATATATATATATATTTATATATATATATATATTTATATATATATATATATAAATTTTACAGATGGTGATTTTTGACATCTACTAGATAGGATCGATGGACATTTGAAGAAATTCGCTAAAATTAGTCACAATTGTCCTTAAACAAATATAGGGGGTGCTATAAACGAACTTCACAGCAGAGTGGTGACCACCCTAGGGGCGGTCACGTAGCTAATATCTATCGTAGCTAGTGACTAGTATCACTATGTCACCCTAGGGGCGGGGACATATTGATCCTCTCTGACAGCCAAGCTGCCATCAAAGCACTAAGTGCATGGAGCATCAACTCTAAGATGGTGTGGGAATGCCTAGACCTGCTAAACAGGCTAGGCAAGGAGAATGACGTTTCTCTGAAATGGGTGCCAGGCCATGCAGGCATTGACGGGAATGAGACTGCTGATGAACTGGCAAGGAAAGGGTCGTCAGACCCTTTCATAGGACCTGAGCCGTCCTGTGGAATAGGTGAGGCCTACCTCAACACAGCCCTCTGGAAGGCAGAGGAAGCAGAAAGAAACAAACTTTGGGAAGATTCCCCAGGGTTACGGCAGGCCAAGATCCTTCTCGGGCAGTATAACCGAAAGAGATTCGAAACCTGCATTAAGCTCACAAAAAATGAGCTACGAATTCTAACGGGCTTTCTCCCGGGCATTGCCGGCTGAATGGGCACCTCCGAAAGATGGGAATCATCAATGACGGCTCATGCAGGTTCTGTGAGCTGGAGGAAGAAACTGCAATTCATCTCCTACTTGAATGTGAAGCCGTGGCACGAAGACGGGCTGCTTGTTTCGACCAGTACCTACTCCAAGAGGATGACTTACCATCCCTGCACCCCACCCAGATCCTCAAATTCCTCCGAGAATTGAGACTGGTTGAGGAGCTCTGAGGCAAGCCTTAACAGAGCAGTAGTAGGGGGTCACAATAGATCATATTGGTCGCAGTGATTAATAACCTCCAAGTAATAATAATAATAATAACCCTAGGGGCGGCCCTGCTAGTATAACAAATTAAATTAGTTTAATTATAACACATCTTCGCTAAATAATGATTACCAAACCAATGTTATAAGATTTAAATACATATGCATATTTTTATATTACAACATGCTCAGTGTAATTAAGTGTAATTTACTTAATACTAAATAAGTACATAATATGGATTAACTGTAGTAAAAGTTAAGAAATGTATAATTCCGAAGATAACTGTATTCATTGTTGCATTATAATTTTAAAAGTAAAATTCAATTATTTTATTCAACTCATGTGTACAGTCCAATATAAAATTTGTTTGAAACAGTTCGTCACATATATTAAACGGGTGGAAGCGAAATAATATGACAAAGATCGTAGCGTGATTATTAAAGGTATATAGATTAAGGAATAATACCAAAAAAAGTAATTGAGTCTCATAAATAGAAAATTTCAAATTCGCCCCCTTTACCTAAATCAGTTTTTTGTATTATAAATACGTATTTCGACTAAAATGTATTCATCATCAGTATAAATTAGCTAGTCGTAATTTACTCTTTGACAATTAGAAATAGATAGAAAGTCGATATCAATAGACAAAAATAAAAAAGAATAGAAAATTATCTCAATTAAAATATACTAGATTTAAAATATAATAAATTTTAAATTATGATGAAATTACTCTTGTTAAAATTTTTTCTTCACATTTATTCCTGTTAACTTTACTCTTATTAAAATTACTCTTATATTGTCTCAGGATATGTTACTTGTTGCTAATTTGGTGACCATTTCACAGAAAAAATTTTAACAAGAGTAATTTCAACATAATTTAAAATTTATTATATTTTAAATCTAGTATATTTTAATTGAGTTAATTTTCTATTCATTTTTATTTTTGTCTATTGATATCGACTTTCTATCTATTTCTAATTGTCAAAGAGTAAATTACGACTAGCTAATTTATACTGATGATGACTACATTGTAGTCGAAATACGTATTTATAATACAAAAAACTGATCTAGGTAAAGGGGGCGAATTTGAAATTTTATTTCAAAAACCTAGAGTTCAAGCACGGATCCACTGTTGTGGGCACGATGGGCATCATGCCCATAACCCTAATAAACTTGTGTCGTCACACTTTCACGGTCTATTGAGGTCGATAGGCTGATGATATTATATCCAATGCCATAATAAAATTTATAAAAACAATGAATCGTGCATGATTCGGAACGCAGGGAAGTACTTAGTCATCATAGACGGTATGCTGACACGTTATGTCACATTTTTGACAACATATTATCTGTTTCTTTAGCACATGAATACTTATATTGGAAAAAAGAGATGACTATTCGCTGGGTGCGCATAGTCATCTACTAATTTAAAAGTACATAGTCGTCTACTAATTTAAAAGTAAGAGTGTGTTGTATGCACATATACATTGCCGCCAAAACTTTCGAGCCGCCTTCCATTTTGGTTACGTGGCGTGCGACCAAGATTTGTACCCTAACATAAAAATTATCTTACAAATACTGGCAACTCTCCCGGTCAGCGTGGCTACCGCAGAGAGATCGTTTTCTACTCGTCGCAGAGTAAAATCTTGGTTGCGTGTCTCAATGACACAGGAAAGATTATCGGGGCTAGCTCTCCCAAATATACACAAAGAAGAGAAATTATCAACGTTTTCGCGAAAAAAGAAACGTAAGCTTGAATTTGTAATTTAAGTAAGCACCTAAATAAAATTATTGAATGTAAAATGTATACTAGCGTTTAATTTAATTCGATATCCTTTGAAGTTTTAAAAATTTCATCAAAATCGGTTCAGTAGTTTAGAGTCTAAAAAATGAATTAAGGACGGTCGAAGGAGAAAAAAAGGCAGAGAAGTTCTTGTATATTAAATATGTTATAAAAAAAAGTCAATACGAATTCATTGGTATGCTTCAAAATGTTAGTTCAAATGCATTTTTTCGTTTTTTTCAATATTAAAAATCTTACTTTTAACATTGGGTCTTATGGAGAAACTACAAATTTAATCTTTATAATCGAATAAAACATAGTTTAAAATGCAGAGAAGTTTTTATAAAACTATGTAAATTGTTGTTAAATAAACAAGGGTTTATTTGAGCCAAAGATGAAGGTATGTTCAAATGCATTTTAAAAAGTAATAATAGATTATATAAGTAATTTTATCATTTTAGAGAATCAAAACACAAGACTTTACTTTTTTATTTAAAATAAAAGAAACATTACGAGTCACGACTCACGAGTATTATTATTTACCAAATAACCATAGAATATTTAAATCTAGCTTCAACGTATACATTAAACCTGTAACGCTGCGGGCATGCGTAGTCGCTTAATACCCCCTTATGTCTTTCCCCGCAAAATGACTCTTTCGAACGTCCTTAAGGCCGTTCCAGCACTGTGGTATATAATCAGGCAAGAAAACCGGTTTGATTTTATTATAGAACAAATACATAAACACACATACGCAACACATAGACAAATTCCACTGTTCACATATACAAAATAATGTTATTTTGAAAAAAAAAATTTTTAAACTTTTATATTTCGAAAACAAAACGGTAAAATGTTTTTTTAAATTCTGTCGAGTATTTTTTTTAATACAACAGATAATAGTTGGGAGAATGATAATTTTGCTATTAATTATCTCTAGTCAAAAATTCTGAAACTTCGGGATTTTTTAGACAACGTTATTTTTAGTCTGTGAAAAAAAATGAGCAAAATCTGTCGAAAATTGGTGGTATGCTGGAACATGCTTAAATCTGTTTCAATTCTTCCAATATTTAAACCATTAACCTATATACAACTGGACAGATTATCCCATGTTACGCCATTAACCCGAATTGAAGCGCTTTTGTAATAGCACGCCGGCGCAGCATGGATGAGTGCACTGGGTCTTTTATTTGGCGGTTATACCCATAAGCATTCTCTGTCCAGTTATATATAGGTCAGTGATTTAAAGCGATCATCCTTTGTCGATTTGAAATGTATTGGTCCCGTTATGAACAACCGCTTGGCAACTAAAGTAAAATGCAATAATGTAATAATCTAATTGTAATATTTGTAAAAAATGTTTATAAATTGTGAAGTATTCCAATAATTCTATTTATCCTAACCAACAATATTAATTTTTTTTTTGCTACAAATTTAGATAAGATATAAGGATAAAAGCGTAATAAAAAAAAAATGTCTATTGAATATGTTTTTAGATAATTCATAATAATATATTGATAAGTGTTCAACACTTAAGTGTTATATATATTAATTTTTTCATTTTAAAAAACAATTAAAATTTATTATTGACAAATATTAAGATATGATTATAACAAGTTGAAAATTTTTTTTATATTGATTTTGTAATCACTACATACTTTTATTGGTATTCCGTACCTAGTACCAATCATTAAGCCTCAAAAAAACAATTCCTGCATTTGGAAAGTTTACTACATTTGAAATTTGTAATTAAATTAAATACTGATATGAAAAAATTAACTCGTCAACCAGGAATCGAACCTCGGGCCTCTGGATATCTAGTCCAGTATGCTTCCGCTACACCAAAGACGACTGTGACGTAATAGCCAACTTTTTCATATCATTATTTTTATTTACTTAGACAGTATTACTTCTGTCGAAGTTATTTAACAAATAAACAAATAAACAAATATTAAATAACTTCGACAGAATTAATACTGTCTAAATAAATAAAAATAAGAATGATATGAAAAACTTGGCTATTACGTCACAGTCGTCTTTGGTGTAGCGGAAGCATACTGGACTAGATATCCAGAGGCCCGAGGTTCGATTCCTGGTTGACGAGTTTTTTTTTCATATCAGTATTTAATTTAATTAAAAATTCAATGACAATGAAATTTGTCGGAGTATACGCTAAAACAGTTTGTCATACGTAACCGAAAGGAATTTGGACAACCATCGTTATGTTGACGCTTAAGTATACACAAATAAACAAATACATTTGAAATGTTAAGTTCGTTAATGATTAAGGATGTACGAGTGCTGACGTATAGTCCATTTATAAAATTCTTCAAAATCTTATATATAGTACATTCATAAAAGTCCACAATAATGTTTATTATTTTTTTTCATAAGTTAAAATTAAAAATTAATTTAGGCCCATCATACCAGGCCTAACGAAAAAGATATTTAAGAAAAAACCCTGAGATTTTTGGTAATTAAGCTACAGCCGACAGAAATAAAATTTACCCGAAATCTTAGTTGTTTACTTGAAATATATTTTTTTAGGTCCGTCATTCCGGAATTTTACTGGATCAATCTCTTTATTAATATTTCAATTTTCTATTGCGTAGTTTTTTTTTATTCGTCTTATTTTATGCCAAGTGAAAATTATCAAAATATGTCAAAATATTTGTATATATATAAATATTCAAGACCCCCGTAAACCCTCCCCCATGCCATAATTTGGTGAAATTGTCACCAAATTAGCGACGAGTAACATATCCTGAGACAATATAAGAGTAATTTTAATAAGAGTAAAGTTAACAGGAATAAATGTGAATGAAGGAAATTTTAACAAGAGTAATTTCAATATAATTTAAAATTTATTATATTTTAAATCTAGTATATGTTAATTTAGTTAATTTTCTATTTATTTTTATTTTTGTCTATTGATCTCGACTTTATATCTATTTCTAATTGTCAAAGAGTAAATTACGACTAGCAGGGTCGGACTGGGATGAAAGGGCCCGGGTGGCTCCCCACAAGCCCGGGGCCCGAAACGGGATTATGGTAGATGGGATACTATCGGAAAATAATGAAATATACAAATTATTAACTATCAACTATATATATTATTAGATAAATATAGTTCCAATTACTTATAATATAACAAATCGGAAGCTAGCTAATCAACATTTTTTTTAAAAAGAGGTGAAGTTTCAGCTAAGCTGTCAATAACTCGATCGTAAAAGCTGCTATTCTCGTCATCCTTGATAAGATCCGATTTTGTGTTTAATATAATCACCGAATCCAACAGTTCTTGCCCCAATAGAGAGCGAAGCCTCGTTTTAATACGCTTCAGCGCTGAAAATCGTCTCTCACAAGTCACTCGAAACAAGTCTCTCACAAGTCAAACGAAATTATGAGAATATACACCTTATATTGTGTTGAAATTTTACATGCACATGGTAAGCAACTTTGGCTTCCCGCTTCGGGAAAAGCACATGGCGTCCTTTGCAGTTTGGTCAAAGACATCTTCGTCGTCTTTTTCCTCACTCTGAGAATCTGATTCATTCATGTCTTGCCTAGGTGGAACGTGCTCATCCCAAAGAGTTTTAGACAGTTCAAAGCATAAATAATTTTATGAATAGATTAGATTTATTAATAGATTAGATTCGATTACGATATAATGCATCTCTTAAACAATGTCAAATGTCGTGTATTATGATACACGTTAAAACCGGTTGATTCGTTCAAAATTATCACCGTTCAGAAATTTCCAAAATAAAGTTTAACTTTTCTGTTTCATTTCTAAGTATGTATGAACTATGTACTTTACATGTAGGTCGCAAGAGCCGGGCCCTAGGCTGCGCGGGCACCCTACCGTACCTACCGCTTGGCTTGTAGCAATCTCCGATAGCTAAGCCCGTGTGGGGGCCCGCGCAGGCTAGGGCCCGGCTGGCAAACGCCACCTCGACTATATGGCCAGTCCGACGCTGACGACTAGCTAATTTATACTGATGATGACTACATTGTAGTCGAAATTCGTATTTATAATACAAAAAACTGATCTAGGCAAAGGGGGCGAATTTGAAATTTTAAATAAATGAGATGTAATTTGCTAATGTAATTATCCAATCACAGGTAATATTAAACCATATATTACATTAAAACTACCATGTAGAAAACACTTTCGATAATATTAACATTGTAATTTTAATTGTAAAAATTCTCATTTTCCAGGTATAAATATCCGCTTTTCTGGGTGGTTTCAGTCTACGAACTATCTTCCTTCCAAATATCAACTTTCCAGACCAACCCTTTCTAGGGTTAAAAATCTTAGAAACGATTAAAGCTGGAATTTTGAAACTAAACGGAATACGGTATAAAATTAAACGGAGTACACCATCTGACGGTACCGTGTACCGTGTGGGTCTTACGCCATGTTTTAAATTTGAATTTTATAGCTTTTTTGGTTCCTGAGATACGCGGAGACTTAAAAACCGTCTCTAATCCTTCGTGTAAAACATACTACGGCAGGCGTCTATGCTTAAACTTGATTTGAAGCACTATGGTGCTATGCCATTTAAGATTGAAAATTAAATTCCTATATATTCGAGTTTTAGAAAAAATTAACAGGTTATGAATTGTAGTAAAGTTGATTAGGTACGGAAGATTTAATTTTATGATGTCTGTTCACACTTGAAACATTTTTTTTATTAGCAAAAAAAACATAATATTTTGTTTAACTGATATCGATTGCACACATACGTGTCATAAATTACAAATTAAGTACCTGTTATCACAAAAAAGTCTTTTTAATGTCCGGTCCAAAATTTACAAAACGGAACACTTTGCCCGGGAACATACGAGCGTAAAAAAGTCCACCACGACGCACATTTGGTCAAGATAGACTTGTTTACATTACGTCGATTTGCAATGGGAATGCTAGAACCCACGTTGAACGTACGTCAGATAAGTTAACGCACGTTCAGCTCCGTCATTTTTAAACCTGGCATGTCCCAAGCTTTACGGAATTATTTCGGTGCGATAAATTATTATATACCATCTAATTGTTTATTTCCTCATAATATTTAGTCAAAAAAAAACGTTTTTCGTCAAAAAATATTTCTAACGATATAAGAAAAAAAAAAAAAATATATATATATATATGTATATATATATATATATATATATATATATATATATATATATATATATCTATATATATATATACCGTAACGTAAAGGTTCAAAAGATTTATATTTTATATTTATATATTATATATTTATTTATAAATAACATTTTTATTTTATTCATACACAGATAAATTAAAAAGGTACATTTTATGCCCCAAATTACCAGCCCAAAATTCCAGAGTATGTATTCAATGTATTGTATGTATTATTTACTTTGTATAATAGTGACCATAAAAAAGAGTTGGTAGTATTATATTTTTTTCAGCAAATGTTTTAATTAAAAAAAGAAAATATTAATAATTGGTAGGTACCCTGTATTTACTCTATCTCTCTTCCTACCTCTCACTCAGAGCTGAGCCGAGTCAACCCTATATATATATATATATATATATATATATATATATATATATATATATATATATATATATATATATATATATATATATAAAGGTAATGTATTTGAAAATCTATGTTGAGTTTTCACCAGATCGTTACGTTTAAAGGATTCTGATCATAGCTACCACGAATAGGTTACTTGAAAAATTGTCTAGCTTCAGATGTAAACCTCATCAAACCCAATTTACATCTATTTTTAACCCGACTTCAAAAAGGAGGATGGTTCTCAATTCGTCTGTATTTTTTATTTTTTATATGTAAAATACTAATGAGCGTATTCTACTTCAATTCAAGAATTGAAGAATCAGAATCCAATTCCTTTTTATCCTAGCCATAATTATACCAGAACTATTGACTGTCTCAAACAATGTTTCAAACGAAAGTTGTTTAGTTTTATAAAATAAATAATTTTTGTATTATAAAATGTTCATTATCTCGCATCGATTAAAAGATAACTTTTACACATACAAGCAGATGCCTTGGCACAGAAAGGAGTCGTAATACCCTTCATTGTATGCAGGTTGTGTGGCGAAGAGGAGGAAACGTCCAGCCACATTATCTTTGACTGCGAACCTCTGGGTTACAGCAAATACAGGATATTTGGTGTATCTCACCCCGAATATATGAACTTTAGGAAGACCTAATAAGCAAGCTCCTTCTGACTATTGCCAACATATGGAAGAAGCAAATCTCGTCGGACTGAAGTAGAAGGGTGAGCAGCACAGTATACAAAATTAACTCAGTTTTATTAAAATTATAGACAAGTTTAGTTGAGACGCTATGTACTTTGTGCATAGAGGTTTGTGGCGTATACAGGTTTTTCAAATGGCGTATATATAAAAGGAAATTGACGTCAATAATTTGATAATCTAGAAAAATATTTGAATTGATAAAGAAATTTTTTAAAAGTAAGAAAAATAAAAAACTAAAAAGCTTGATCAAGAAAAACTCGAATAAGTACAGTAGAACTCTAATTATCCGGGATTAATTGGGACTGGACCTGATTCGGATAATCAATTATACGGATAATTGAATAAATTATAGAAAAAGGACATTTCTGTCAAAAAATGGTAAATTTGTGTATACTGATGAAGAATAAAGATGGCGACTTCGCTAAAAGTTTTGTGTTTTCGAAAATTCGGCTTTGAAAATGCTCTCAATGTTCGCTACTGCCAAAACCACTTAAATACGGCCTTTTTAACACGCTTTATTAACTTGGTTATGTATGTAACGGAATCTTTGAACGTGATTTTCATCTACATCAAAACGTCGGATTAAATTGAAACTTTGTATGGTATGACAAGGGGAAAAGGGGGTTTAGAGAGAGAGGAAAACACAAAATTTGATTTTAGTCTTTATCAAGACTAAAAAAGCAAAAATAAATAATAGTTTAAAAAAACTAAAAAACACGCTTTTATAGTTTAGCCGAACTAAAAAGTAGAAAATAATTTTTAAATATGGATATAATTAATTTGATAGTAAAAAAAGCGTGAGGTGCTTTGCCGCATTTTTAAAGTATCAACCCCACGCTTTTTTACAATCAAATTAATTATATCCATATTTAAAAATTATTTTCCACTATTTAGTTCGTCTAAGACTCTAAGCTAGAAAAGCTTGTTTTTTAGTTTATTTAAACTATTATTTATTTTTTATATAACTTGGTGAAAAATCCTACGGTTGAAAATATTGATCGATAAAAAAAATTTTTGGTATAGATGTTCATAAGATGACCTAATTAGTCCATTTCCGCGTGTCCAGTCTGTTTGCAGTAAACGCAATAACGTCAAAAACAAAAATAAATCACGATCTGAAATTTTGTGTGAATATTCTAAAGCTAAAAAGTGAGTTAAACTTAGTGAATGGGCAAAATCTGACCGCGCATTCCCCCTTCAGTGGGAAAAATATCCATCTTTAGAACCGTTAGAAATAGAAGAAAAGTTTAAATACAAAAAATTTCCTTTTTTAAAAATAAACAACTTTTGTTTAAAACTTTTTTTCATAAACTGAATAGTTTTGCCTCAAAAACTAAAATAAACAGTTCATGCATTGGTAATGGAATCAGTATATACCGGATATTTAAGCAATTAACTCAGTTATTCGTTATTTTCACTTGTTAATTGCAGTTAAACTGTATTTATAAATTTACACTAATATTATATTTATTTTTGTTCACTTAATCATCCCGACCGGAAATTTAGAACATTAAACTAGACACATTACTTATATATTGAACAGAATAAAGACATTTTTATATTTTCCGATCGGAAATTGAAACATTTAAGTTAAGTGATCAATTTATTTTATTGAGATATACGTTTTTCTTTTTTTCTTTTACCCGTGCCAGTAATTGGTAAATAGTTACGATTGTTCATTCTGAGAATTTTAATTATGTCTATTGATAAATAACCTAATCATTTTTGTATTTTCCGATTGAAAATTGAAAGCTTGATCGCAATGATCAAAATGTTCGAATGAGGCGCTTTCAACGAAATTTTAAAGAAAATTCGGATATTGCGTTTTTATTGATGAAACGATTCTTACAAAAATTTCTTCAAATGTTCATCCATCATAATGAAATTTAGTAAACGTGCTGTGTGTGGTAGGCGTGCTTAGGGCAAGTACGTTAATGGGCAAATCCGGTAAAGGGAAACGGTTTTAATGTACAAAAACTTATAATCATGATTAGACATTATAACGACGTAGTTTCGTCAGAAAATTTTATAATATTTTTAAATATATATTATTCTTTTATATTTTAAACCAGACCATTTAGTTTATGCTCAGGCAAAAATTGTTATTATCAAAAAACAACAATCACCAAATGAGTAATAAACAACATTAGATAATTGATCGTTAAAAGTTAACTTAACGTTTAAGATATTTTTTACACATCAATTATAAACAATTTAGTGTATTTCTAGCCAAAAAATGAAAAACATTAAAAAATATGCCGGCAAAAAAACTAGTAAAATTATGAATTGAAATATAAATTTTATTATTAGTTGATCATTAAAGTCAGACAATTTAATTTATAAAAGAACATTTAAAAACAATTCAGGGAAAACGAATATTTAAAAAAACAAGTGAAAATAACAACTAACTGAGTTATTTGCTTAAATACCCGGTATATACTGAACTTATGAAAAAAATTTCATACAAAAGTTGTTTATTTTTAAAAAAGAAACATTTTTTATTTGTAAGTTTTTGTTCTATCTCATACGCTTTAAAAGATAAACCATTCTGAACAATTTGCCCGGTCCGATTTTGCTCATTCACAATTTTGACCTTACTTTTTAGCTCTTGAACACTATTACGAAATTTCAGCCCGTTATCTCTTTTCGTTTTTGGGTTATCGTGTTTACAGACGGGCGGATAACTTTGCGGAAATGGACTAATTAGATCATTTTATGAACATCTATACCAAAATTTTTTTTCTGTGATCAATATTTTCGACCTTAAGTCGGGACAAAACTTAATATATCCTGGTATATATTATACATCGGGTATAAAAACGTTAATAGTTAAAAATAAATTAAAAATTTTAACGTTTAAAATTGTACAATGACAACAATTAATCATATCAAGTTATTTGATTTATTACTAGCGAAAAAATGAAAAACCAAGAAAAAAAGGAATTCAACCCTATTTATGTAAAAATAATAACAATTAACCAAAGATTAAAAAAATTTATCGTCAAAAGCATGAAAAAATGATAAAATTAAAAATTGTTAACACAACATTCGTAAACGTTTAGTTCAGTTAAATGTTAAATTCCATATTTAAAAAACAATACTATACACCGGAGTAACAAAAAAATATTCTAACTCATCAAAATGTAAAAATTAGCGCATATTAATTTAATTTTAACTACAAAATTTTTTACAATCACGTACAACAAAAAAGTCGTTAAATTATCTCAAGGTTACACAATAAAATACATATAATCAAAAAGCGAGTACTCACATTTTTATAATAAAATAAATTCACTCATATAAATGTTGATTTAACACTTCGAAAGAAAATTAATTGAATAATTATAAAATATAATTAATAATCACAACAATAATTTTAAAAAAAAATGCACATTTATTTTTAGAATAAAAGAAAAAAGTTAATGCCATAAATGTTAATAATATTTGTATTCTATTATTAAAATGAAAAGTTAGTGAACTAATCGCGAACAAGTCCCTTAAATGAGTAGAATATGTTGCAATAACCAGCTTACTTACTGCTAAACTTTAGCAGCTAAAGTGACTTAAGTCAAGTCAAATGTGTTGTGTTAATAATAATAAAAACGCGTGGTTTTCTGAAATGTATTCACCTTTATATTTTAAATACACAACCGTTGTTGATACTTTCTTTATACAAAGACTATGACGGACTAAAGTCACTAAAAAAAACAGCAGATGATATTCTGAAGAGGTAGTTGTTATATATGATCGTTGGAATTATAATCAAATATAAATAATATTATATATTACAAATGTGGGTAGTTCCTTCTTTAATTATGTCGTGTGTTTGTAGACTATTTTATATCGAATTTAAACACATGCACACACAAAAATTGTACCGGTAATATTATAATTAACACATAACCAATGCACAAAATATTAATAAAAAAACAACAATATTATTGTTTTAAAAATAACTTATATGAATACTGTTCAAATATTATAATGAGGAAAATCATTTTATATCACAATGATTGATCGATGTACAAAAAGTATGGGCCACAAAGCACTATAAAGTAGTGATCATTTTTCAAAGTTTTATAGTTGATTTGTGTCTTATACATTTGGTTTTTGGGAAAATGATTTCCATTAAAAGTTGTAAGTATATTTATAATCCGATCAAAATATAATATAATATTTTCACCTTAAGAAGTAGTGGTATGTAAGATAGGGGAAGAGTTATTTACCAAGTGTAAGAAATTGAATATAATTTTATTGTGTAAGTTTCTTAGGTGCAGGGTATTTCATATTTTACTTAAAAAGTTGTCATATTTTATTACATTACACTTAATATACAAAGAAAAAACTTGCCAAGTGAAATATGAAATACCAATGCACCAGAGAAACTTACACAATAAATTTATATACACTTTCTTACATTTAGTAAATAACTTGTATTTATCTTTCATATCACTACTTTCTAAGGTGAAAATATTATATTAAGGATTAGCCCGAAAACAAGACTTGTATTTACATGCATGTTTTTAATCGGATATCATTTCTTTTTGTAAAGATAAAGATTATAGTAGTAAATAATAATTTCTTTTTGTTTTTTTTAATTTTGGGAAGTCATGAATCTCAGTACATGTGTTCCTTGGTCGATTAACCGGAGTTACAGGGGAATTTATTTTTGCTTATTTTTTCGATAAAACGCACCGTTTTCACTTTATAGGTTCGAAAATTTAAAATTAAGCGTTAACTAGCCAGGCTCACATAGTTTGTAAGGCCTTACCAATTTTTATGAGATATGGTACATGGATTCTATGGTCTATTTTGTATTATAACGACCTAAAACTCAGCTCTGTAGCTCTTTGTTTTTTATATTCGAAAACTCTTTTGGTTCAAAAGTTACGGGGAGTCATTTTTTTGACGTAATATTTGCTGTAGTACATAGCTCAACTGTACGTATGGCCACGCCCCCTTTAAACTTTTGCATACGCACTTCCGTGCTCGACGATGAATAACTTTTATTCGAATAATTTTTTTGAAAACCGAAAGAACAAAGCCATAGTACTAATATCTTATATTCCATCAAAAACATAATTGCAAAAAATTCTTCATGCAGGATCAACGTAGTCTAAGCGAATATTTTCTGAGAAAGTATAATAAATAGGTATTAAGTTAAGGTACATTGGGGGCAATTTTAATATTTTACAACTTAACTAATTAGAGCGGGCGCCAGAAGAAATTGTGTATGCAAAATGGGAGGATCGGCAAATATTTTTCTACGGATATTGGAGCCCTATAATTGGATATGCGGATTCTTATAGAACTTGACGAGACAAATCGAAAGAATAGAATAAAATTTTTCGATATCTCGCTTGATTTCGAGATTTTTTTATATAAAAATAGAATAAAGTGTTTTTGCAGCAGCGAGCATTGGGAAATGTTCTTTCAAGAAAAACGACAACTTGTCGTTTCTTCATCAGTATATACAAATTTCATTTTTTGGAAGAAATGACCTTTGTGCTCAGTTTCATAAAGCCCATAAATGAAGTTATCTGTACTAAGGCCCACAAAAATAGTGCTCCTTTTAACTTTTTAGTTTATCTGACCTCATAGATTGATTCCGTTTTTGGGAAAAAGTATCGAATGAATGTTGCTATATAGTATATTTATAACGAACAATTATTATCCGAAGAATTTTTTCGAAAATCGAATGAGTAAAGCATAAATCTAATATAAAATTTTGAAAAATAAGCACTACGTCCATGCGTACTTACTTATAACCACGTTATAATCTTTGAACGGTAATTGTTTTTGTGTTGTTATCATATTTTTATTATCATATTTTTTTTAGCTCTTTTTAAAGTAAAAATGTATGTTCGAATTGTGAATTTGATGTGATAACATGATTCATACTTTGTTTGTAAACAGGGGGTAATTGGGTTTAAACAATGACTACAATTTTTATCAAAATTTATTGTTTGTTTTTTGTTGGTAAAATCTAATGTCGCTAAATTGACATGCTACGACGGACGTCTTGGGTGATTACCTCCTATTCTTGCATTAAAGCTATTAAGCTTTTATAAGCTCCTGTATCTCACTGAGCTATCAGGAGGTTTAATTCTTGACACAGGTGTTAAACGTCGGACAAGTTCATCCCAGAGGTGTTCTATTAGATTCTTCTTTGGGATACGTGGTGGCCTTTTCAAGATCTGTTTTTCGATCTTTGCCCAGAAAACTTCAGAAAACCTATCAGAAGTTCAAAATTCTAAACCGTTCCAAAGTTATAGTAGATCAAGATCTCAAATATAGTTTATAGTTTGTATAGAAATATCTGCATTAACAAAATTTTGGAAATCAATAATTTGTCAATAAAAATATAAAAAAATGACGTTTGCAACAGTCAAAATATAAACAAATATGCAGTAGGTAGCTGCTGCTTATTGTCGAGTTTACACAACCTCCTAGCACCAATGTTTCACAAGTTGCTTACTTTTCAAAAGGTTTCACGTTATTTCTTTGCTTGTAAAAAACGATTTTTTTTTCAGTTTAAACTCATAGCTCTTCATGAAGCAAAAGAAAAAAGAAAAATGGAAAATGAAACAAAACAATTAAATACCACATAACCTAAAACAAATAACAAAATATGCAAAGGTATACCATTCTTTTAAAATCTTTTTGCTAAATTTCTTAGAAACAATAATCTAAACTAATACATGTTGTTCTATTTAGAGATTTCTGCAGTGGATGCCTTCAGGGCGAAAAAGTAATTTATTAAATTTAAAAAAAAAATGGCTGACCTGTGTCAACCACGAATTTTGTTCAATTAGTAATGATTTATTTTAATCTAATTAATATCTGCTTGGCACCCAACACGCAAAAAATACAATAAAAAGATCAAAAATCAGATTTTGAGAAGTGCACCACGTAGCCCAAAGAGAAATCTAATAGAACATCTCTGGGATGAACTTTTCCGACGTTTAACACCTGTGTCAAGAATTAACCTTCCTGGCAGGAGCTCATAATTGCTTTAATGCAGGAGGTAATCACCCAAGACGTACGTCGTAGCAAACTTAATTAAAAGTATGCCTAGCTAGAAGGCTTGAGACAGTCATTAGAGCAGGAGAAGGTAATATCCACTGTTAACAGTTTATTTTCCTCTAAAAACCTCGAAATAAAATGGTTTTTTTTTAAATTATAAAATTTATGAAGTTTTGTTTTTAATAAATATTTTTTTGTAATTTATAAGGTTTTTTTGTTACAATTTTATCCCATTATCAACAAAAACATATACACACAATTATAAAAATGTAGTTCCAAAAAAAAATTCAAAAAAAAAAAAATTTTAATGCATTTTTTCAAGTTCGCCACTTTTTTTCCTATGCATTATATGTTTTTCAGGCTGATATTAAAAAGATGGGTGTTAAATAATATATCTATTCTTCATGGTTAAAAGTTTGAAGCGTCTGTGTGTGGGTCTGCCAAATGCATCGTAGCTTTCAAACGTGTGGACCGATTTGAATGCGGTTTTATTAGACAGCTGTATGTTTGATAAAAATCGGCTCAGTCGTTTGAAAATTATCAGCTCTTTTCGTTGGGTTTTTTTAAATTTTAATTGGTTTATGTATATTTGTGAATTCACTGCTTATATTAATTATTTATGAAATTTAATATAGTCTGCCATCTATCGGTCAACGTTTTGAAACACATTCTATACACTCTGAAGGCTACGTCCATAGACACTAAACAAGGATACATAACTCCATGTAAACAAATAATTGACAAAAATAAGATGTCAGTAGTGTTCCTTCGGCGCCGGAAACACAATAGAGTATAAGGCGCCAGTTTTAATAGAAAAACATTACGCATTTATAGCATTATAAAAATTATTTCCAGCCAAAGTATTTTTCCAATAAAATATTTTTTTTAAATAAATGGTAAGTAATTTCAATTTTTCAATAAGGAATTAGTTGAAGTTGAAGTTGAAGTGATCGTTAAAATTCGCAAAATAACTACATAAAAATATAAAAAAAACATCAAATAATTAAATAGTAACCTGTAATGTTCGAATTGTAAAAATGAAAATAAATTATTGAATCAGATTTTAATTTAACTTTTATTTATTAATAATAATGCTGAAAATTAATATTTAATATAATGTCATGCAATTTAATTAATTTTGGAATAGGTATTTATACTCGCTTTTGGTACTTTAAAAAGTCCTGGTTTTTTAAACCCAATTGATCCCGTTGCTTATTGTCACAAGCACTACCACTTTTACAATTGTCTACTGCACATACTCTTCCCATTTTAAATGTTTTTTAAGCAGTTTTTTATTTAATCAAGTTTTTTAAACAAATTTCATACTTCAAAATAATTTTGGCTACTTCATTTCTATTTATTATACTATACCGTACGTTTAGTTTACATCTTCGCATAGCAGATCTCCCACGAGTATGAGAGAGTACATATGTATACATTAAGACCTCCTTCTCATACACATCGCTTAATGTATTCATATGTACTCTCTCATACTCGTGGGAGGTCTGCTATGCGAAGATGTAAACTAAACGTTCGGTATTTCACTTCGGTACCGATGAGTTCCTATCAACAACTAACGACCCTAGCGGCATAAAAAGTAAATATAACTTCTACCATTTCGTTGCCATATTTTGTCAATTTTCCCGTTTGAGTTACATCTCCTTTATATAGTCTCCATGGCTACGTCTAAAAACTTAAACCAAAGAATACATATATACACCTAAACCAAAGAATACAATTATTCTTTGCCTAAACAAATCAACTACTTGTTTATATAATATATTTAAACGGATATTTTGAATTCTTCTGAATTTGAGTAGTTTGTATCCAAGATTAATTATTTTGGGAGATATATAGCTTCCCATCCCGTCGGAATGGGGTACCGGGTCAATAATGACACATTGAAAAATTAATTTATGGGAAAAAAGATACATGGGAAATTCGATATTGTATAGCATTAATGAATGCAAAATGCAGATATTGATTGAAATCTATAAACCGGGAGTAGCTTTTCTGTTGGCGTTTTTTTGGTTTTTGTAAATTTTCTCAAAAAATTTAACAAAAATTTAAAATTATAACATTATTCTAGAGAAAAAACTTTTGTATCAAACATTTTTCCGTAAACGAAATGAATTAAACTGAATCATTTACAAACGTTCTAACCGTCCAAGTAGACGAGCGGTCTAAGGCGTTATGTCTACATGGAAGTAAGGTTATGGGTTCGTATCCCGACATCGGCAGTTTGTCAATAGGGAATATGCATGAAAATTTTTGTTCACATTTATTTTCAGAATATGAAAATACTGTTAATACTGTAATAATATTTAAAAACGAAATTAAAATCCGACAAATATCAAGGAAGCTATCAGCTTTTAAAGATTATTATCTGTCTCTTTTTTGCAAAAATACTAAAAACGGAGTTTTACGTGTATTTTAAATGGTGAAAGTGTAATATGACGTCACATAACATATCAAGAGGGCTATCACTCTCTTTGTCTAATCGGCAATTTCAATCATTCATATCTCGCTTATTTTTAAAGTTATTTAAAAAGTAATTTTACCTTGATATTTGTCAAGTAAACATGCTTCAATTCAAGCGAAAAAAAATTTTCATGCATATTCCCTATTATCTAAGATTTTAATACACATTTTTCTTCTAAATTATCGTTTTCTTTTATCTCTGGTTCTAATTGAACATAATTTGTATGTATATTTATATACAAAATTGAACCCCGAATTACGCGAATTTGACTTAAACGGTTATCGCTCAGTCCCACCTATCGCGTTTGGGGTATTAGTGTATTGTAATTTTTAGTCGAACTAATACTAATAGAAATATTTTTTGTACTTACTTAAAAATTCAAACTTCAAAGTCACTTCTAATTTATTTAACTTTTGTGTTGATGAAGATTTTATTTTAAAATCAAGTACAAATTTTTTTGTATGCATAATGATTTTCGTGTATAGTTTCCGGCGCGTGTTTAGAAAAATGCTATGTTTGGACTTTACTCTATAAACTAATTAAACAAACAAATACCCTTTGTCTTCCCCTATGAAATCGCAAGTTAATACCATGATTTCATTAAATACGAGTCCTCAACGACAACAAGATCAAATCACAAGACCAGCACTAATTGATGGTTTCAAACTTTATAACTTTATAACGGGGATATACACGAAATGTTTATTATACAGTGGTTCGTAAAATGTTGATATTTGTCAAGTAAACATGCTTCAATTCAAGTGAAAAAAAATTTTCATGCATATTCCCTATTATTAAGAAAAAAAACAAAAAGGGGTGGTTAATTGTCTAAACTGTCTGCGTATGGACAAGAACGAAGTAACCGGCTATGCTTGTGAAGGTTTTCTGCAGTTTCCTTCACGAATTCCAGATGAATATCGGCATGGTTCCTATCAGATTCGGCTGCAGCCACACATCCTACCAATTCGTGTGTATATTTTACTTCATTGTTTTGAAGTCAATGATATATGTTAAAGCCATTTATTAAATTCTGTATATAGAGGTCTAGTGAGTGTTTCATACAATATTTTTACTGTTGGAAAAATACTTTTGAAAAAATATATTAGGACATATTAATAAAATATGAATATGTTCTAAATGAAACGAAATTATCGGCTACATTTAGTCTTAAGATTTAGTTATGTAAGTATTAATATTTCCATCCATTTGATTACAATCAAATGTTCAAACGGATATTGCGGCAAACCGACATATGTGTATTCCCATAACGACAGAGACGTATTTATACGATACACTTGACAAATAGTCAAATTTGTACAATAGGGAATATGTATGAAAATTTTCACTTGAATTGAAGCATGTTTACTTGACAAATATCAAGGTAAAATTACTTTTTAAATAACTTTAAAAATAAGCGAGATATGAATAATTGAAATTCTCGATTAGACAAAGAGGGTGATAGCGCTCTTGATATATTATGTGACGTCATATTACACTTTCACCATTTAAAATACACGTAAAACTCCGTTTTTAGTATTTTTGCAAGAAAGAGACAGATAATAATCTTTAAAAGCTTATAGCTTCCTTGATATTTTTCGGATTTTAATTTCGTTTTTAAATATTATTACAGTATTAACAGTATTTTCATATTCTGAAAATAAATGTGAAAAAAAATTTTCATGCATATTCCGTATTTTTAATTAAAACTAGCCATGCTCCACGATATTGCTATATATTATAAAATTGCACTACAATAGACGACATTAATAATAATTAGAAAGAGGGATCCGCAAACGGGTTCCTAGCACTCAGACCAAAGGGTCCTCTGTGCCGTCCTTGAGGTGCTATTTTAAGCAGTGAAGCTATAGGATTCCGTCGAGGCCAGACGCCGCACAGAAAGCCCACAGCTTCTCCGCCGGTATTGCTCCCAGGATTGGTGGATCTAGGATTTCGGACCCAAACATTCTATATCTGATACCCTGCAGGCTTCTGCAGGTGCATACAACATATGTGGAGGTTCCATCGTCGTCCATACAGGCCCTGCAAGTGGGATCATTCTATTGAGTTTCAATCGAGCACAGTCGAATGGCCTAGCTGTGCTTATGCACAACTTGGCCTGTCGCATACCCTGCGCAAAGTCCCAGTAATCGAGATGAGCTTGTCGCAGCCACCCCTTGTTTCGGTAAATTACGAAGCATCTCGCTATGGGAATAATAGGCTCAAGTGAAAGCGAGTCCGCTTTAACGAGTAACGAGTCCACTACTTCGTTCCCCTTAACGCCAGAGTGACCCGGTATCCAGATCAGTCTGACTGATAGACGACATTAGCGCAATTCGTATGTCGCCAGGTTACACTTTGTAATCATTAAAAAACTGTTTATTCATAACATTCTTTGACATCAAATGCTTGATGTGAAGAATCATACACATCTAGAATGGGAATCGAACCCACAACCTCTGACATTCTAGACCAACCTCTGCCAGACGTCGTGGGTTCGATTACCATCCTTCATGTTTATAATTTTTCATATCAAGAAGTATTTGATGTGAAAGAATGCTTCAGTTCTCACATACATTATTTAAATGTCAAATTAGGTAAACGCTAGTCACTTCCGTTGGTATAATATAACCGAAAGGCAACCATACTAACAATAGATAAATAGACGCTAGTTTACAAAAAAAAAAATCATATATTCATTATTTAATAGCCAAAATAAAGATTGGTTTAAAGTCCATAAATTGTCTTTTTAATAAATATTTATTATCTGAGGTTTCAGATAGTGAGGTTTTAGTATTAGTAATGTAGTGGAGAAGAGGCAAAGAGACAAGAGGCCTGGCAATTAGGCATTTCTAGGTCCTTTTATCGATCCCTAAAGGACAAGGAGTTTGTATGTACATTAGCAATTGGTAGGTTGTGTGACTGCAGCCGTTTTTGATAGGAACTATGTCGATATTCTGGAGTTTGTGAATGGAAACTGCAGAAAACCTTCACAAGCACAGCCGGTTACTTTCGTTCTTGTCCATAGAGCCCCGTTACATGCTCGACCACTAGGATCAAATTGAATATACCTGGGTATCTGGTTATATTCCTACACCATCATTAAATTACTTTGTTTATTGTTACTATTACTTACGTTTTCTGATTGCTTGTTTTTTTTGGAAAAGGACATCGCCAATTATCTGGATCACTTTGTGGAAAATCGAAGTCATTATTAAGAGGTGTTTTCAACAGCAAGTATTGTGGAATCCACTCTTTCAAGGTCGGTTATTAACGAAAAAGTAAAACTTTTAACCAAGAAATTCGACAGTTTTTTATTGCAAATTTTTTTATTGGAATCGGTCAATGGGTTATTTAAGAAGAAAAATCCGCGGAGTGCTATTAAATTAAAACGTGGAAATTGGAGATAGGGGTGAAAATGCTCCCTTTTCAGTTTTATCAATATATCTCGCAAACGAAGCAAAATTTCGATATATTTTATATGAAACTATTTGTAGAAAATTAAATTTCCCATCGAAATGGTATATTTAAAACATTTTTTTATGTTGAAACAAAAAGAAAAAAAAAGTGAATATTTTGATTTTTTTTTACTTTAGCTTTTTTGCCTATAACTTTTTTGGCGTCAGAGATAGGTATAGGCATTGCTTTGTAGAGAAATAAGTAGACAAAATTTCCTTTAAAATATTGAGTTGCAAAATTTTTTTGGTTAAAAATTGACCACTCAAATATGGCCATTCGAACGTAGCTTTTCTTTATATTTTTATCCCCCTTATACAGATA
Organism: Nineta flava; assembly: GCA_963920215.1. Taxonomy (NCBI): domain Eukaryota; kingdom Metazoa; phylum Arthropoda; class Insecta; order Neuroptera; family Chrysopidae; genus Nineta; species Nineta flava. The sequence continues at coordinate 37,022,594 of OY986042.1, forward strand.
TTGTTTTCATTCTCATTTTGTTGAAATAATCAGACTTATATGAATTTTTTACACCCGTTAAAGATACTTCTATCAGTAATATTCATCATGTTATTGATGGTGGATACGTGTTGCCTAAAATCGTATTGATCACTAACGAGATATTTGTAGAAATAAGTACGAAATTTACTAAACATTTGCAAACTTTTTACAAAGATTGTACTGTAATTTTTGACGGTTATCCTAGTGGCTCAAATATTTGTTCGAAAAGTGAAGAAAAACTGCGTCGAACTAATCAAATTGGTCCAGGAGTTCAAAACCCGATAACATTCTATCAAATGAAAGCAATAAAACGAACTTGGATATTTGATTCAAAATATCAAGGAAGTTAATATTGACACAGTCCTATCTCCAATTTCCACCTTCTAATTTAATAGCACTCCGCGGTTTTTTCTTCTTAAATGACCCATTGACCGATTCCTGCAATAAAAACCCGTGAACGCTTTAGTTCCTTTCATATGACATCATCAATAGCCTACTAATTCTTCATCAGTATACACAAATTTAACTTTTTTTTTAAAGAAATAATCTTTCATGATCTATCTATAATTCGGATGTTTGATTGTTAGAATCGGGTCCGCTTCCAATTAATCTCAAATTTTATTATGATCTAATTTTAGTGAACTTTTAAATTACAGCACCCTTGTACTATGTATAGTTATTTAGTGCCTAATAAAATTTGTTAGTAGATATATTTATAATGAACATCTTTTATTCGAAAAAATTTCCCATAAATCGAAAGACTAATATAAGGCGCAAAATGACTACACAATTTTGAAAAAAGGGATCGACTCTTGTGACCCAAAAGTACAAAAGGATCCTGGCTACGCCTCTGTAATTGAGTTAAATGATCTATAAATAAATAAAATATGATAATTATTTGAATAGTTTTCAATTTCGATGAATATGCGAAAGTAGAGATTATTGTCTCGTATATATTAATTTTATACCATTACAGCCAAAAAAATGTTTAAATTAAGTTTTTATATTATTGTAATTACAATTAAGAGCTACCAATTAAGTGCGTATAATGTGAATGTTCATAATATTATAATTTATAACAATTCAGAGATAACAACAGCAAATGATTCGAATTATTTTGGTTATTCAGTTGTATTTATAAAAGATCCTCCCAGGTAAATAGAAAAATATCATTCTTTACTTTATATTATAGGACTAAGCGTTTATAACAATTGCAAAGAATTTAAAAGAATGTATGTAGGTATTGCTGATTTTCTAATGCTTACCAATCAACGCGTTATAAGATTTAGAAGCAAAAAAAATTATATTTTAATTCAACAAAGTTTGACCTTCAATATCATTTGAATGGTTCGATTAATCAAAAAGACATCAAAGAATTTTTTTGTAGAGCGTTTAATTTCCTACAAAAAATCTAGACGTGTCTTGGGATTAGCTATATATTTATTATTAGCGCGATTTTTCCCATGTGACTGAAGTGAAAATGCAAAACTGCGATGAGGAGGATCTTAATATTAATATTAAGGATTCATATTTGGAGAGGCCCCGTTTGAGGTGCCCGCAATCAATTCTACGATTTACCAAATTTAAAATAAAATAAAATTTTTGGATCCACCCAAATATATATATTATAAATATAAATATATATATATACCAAATATATATATATAAATATATATATGTGTATACAGTGTGTTCTGTCTTAATTTCCCCAAGTCAATATCTCGAGAACTAAGTAAGATAGTGAATAATGCTTCAGGCAAAAATTTTAAGGTTTCTAGGGGGTTGAATAGTTCAAGGTCGAACAGAATTACAAAACAGTGTTTTAAATGAAAAATTATTTTCTAGGACTTTTTCTAGTGTTACCCAATGAGCAACACGAATAAGTTGGCGATCTATTTTTCACACTATAGCACTGGAAAGAGCTGTTTGAAACAAATTTGTTCATCAGAGTCGATTTCAAATGATTGAAAAATGCGACCATTAACTGTGGTCGCCAAGACCGAAACATGTCACGTTATATATATAATAAACAGTGAAATAGCAAAAAAAATTAATTGTTTGAAATTATTTTCAAATCCTCCAAGTTTATAACGGAATTTCACAAGTCATAATAATGTTAACAAAATTGTTCGTTTTTGAAATAAAATTCCTAAAACTGCCCAAATTTCTAAATGTATTATATAAATACACTTTAGAATAAATACACTTAATAATACACTTTATTAACCCGACTTCAAAAAGGAGGATGGATCTCAATTCGTCTATATTTTTTTTATAAATGTTTGTCACCTCAGAACTCCGTCATTTATGAACCGATTTTGAATTTTTTGTTTTTTTTGTTTTAAAGGGTTTGATTTCAGATTGGTCCCATTATCACCAAATCGCATTCTGGTGAGGGGATCCCCTGGAAATCGAGGAAAATCCTCATTTTGTATGTGATAACCGATTTTTGCGAATTTTGTTTTTTTTTTAAAGGGTATACTCATTCATAATGGGAAAATAAGAATTTTTTTTTAAAAACCGACTTTTTAAAAAATTTTTTAAAAATTTTTTACAAAAAAAACCAACCCCAAAAAAAAGAAAACAAAATGCATGTAAAAAAAACTGAAAATCTGTTATGAAAAAAGGCACTAAAAATAAAAAACAATAAAAAATATTTTGACAAAATGGAAACCCGACTTCAAAAATAAATATTCTATAACAAAAAATGCACTAAAAAGTAAAAAAATAATTGCATATTCTTGTGCCAATTTTAGTTCATCTAAGCAAAAATTTTTAAATATATATGTACAATTATTGTTATTTTTGGAGGCGATGTCCAAAAGTTATGTGAATTTCTCTATGCTGACACCGCCTCCAAAAATAACAATAATTGTACATATATATTTAAAAATTTTTGCTTAGGTGAACTAAAATTGCACAAGAATATGCAATTATTTAAAATGCAAGAATATGCAATTAGTGCATTTTTTGTTATAGAATATTTGATTTTTGAAGTCGGGTTTCCATTTTGTCAAAATATTTTTTATTTGTATTATATAAATACGTATTTCGATTACAAAGTAGTCATCAGTATGAATTAGTAGCTAGTCGTAATTATTTTCCGGGGAGATATGTTCCTCGTTTCTAATTTGTTACCTGTCTCATAATATTTTTTTTTTTTATTCTAGACTACAAATAGGTGCACCAAAAGCTTCAACAAAGTCAAACAATAAAAGCGGTGCTGTATATCGTTGTGAATTTAAAAAACAATGCCAAGAATTCCATTTAATAACACCAAGTATATATTTCAAAATAAATTGAAATAAGGCGAAATAAAATTTCAATTGTTTTATTTTTTATAGATAACAATAATAAATTAGAAAATTTGAACGACAGGGTTAATTTGAACGACAAGTCATTTCACGATGCTTGGATTGGAAGTGCTATGGATGTTGATTTAAATACATCGCGTACGGTGGTACGTTTAAAATTTATCGTCTAGTTCTCTTTTTGAAATACTTAGATCTTACTTTTATCTTAAGGTACTATCGCCTAACAAGGCCCGGCTCCTAATAAATCCCAGTCATGAAAAATAACTTAGTCGAAACTGATTTCGTTTGAACTACACACTGATGTTTATTAGTGAGGTGTCAATGAGACCCACTTTTTACCGACGAAAAGAAGCAGGTACTCAATTCAACCTGTATATATATATATTTTTTTAAAGTATGATCACGCATTACTTTTTACAGAGTAGTCCGATTTTGAAAATTCTTTTTTTGTTGGATAGGGTATTTTTTAAATTTGGTACCATAAAATTTCAATAAAAAAAATTCCAAATTTTAGCCACAAAAAAAAATAAATAAAAGACTTCCCAGCGCTTCCACTAAAGAACAAATATCATAATCGCAAAACTTTTCGATTTCGGGTTTTCATAGTTTTCCAGTTTTATATATATATATATATATATATATATATATATATATATATATATATAAATATATATATATATATATATATATATATATATATATATATATATATATATATATATATATATATATATATATAAAAATATATATATATATATATATATATAAAAGAATTATCGAAATCGGACTACTCTATAAAAAGTTATGCGTGGTCATAACTTATATATATATATATATATATATATATATATATATATATATATATATATATATATAAGTTATGACCACGCATAACTTTTTATAGAGTAGTCCGATTTCGATAATTCTTTTTTTATTGGAGGGTATACTTTGAAGCTGGTACCATATAAATTTGAAAAAAAAATCGCCCCTAAGGGTACAAAAATAGGGCGCTAATCTGATTGTCGGTTAAAAGAAAATATTACAAAATATTACATTTTGTAATATTTTGTTTGTTTGGCGCCGACTCAAAATTATTTAGGTATTTACATTAGTGTAAGACTTAGACTAAAAAGGTTCTTTTTTATTTTTTGCTTTTCAGTTTCTTTCTTTTTTCGAAGGTTTAATTTTTTGTTTAAAAGTTTTTATTTTTTGCTTTTCAGTTAATTTCTTCTTTCGTCGGTTCTATTTTTTGTTAAAAAGTCTCTATTATAATATTGAATAATCACTTCTTTGAAATTTTTAGTGAATAAAGTAGTGATTTTTTTGTTTTTACTATAGGCTGTTGCTTTCTATCATTGGAACCAATGGGAATCTTATTTGTTTCTTTATTTATTTGTTTTTATCAGTAGTTTTGTTGTCATGTGGTACTGCCCGTAATAAGGCCTACTTGATGTTATCCAAAAAAGGTCCGGGCCTTATTAATAGTCTTAAATTTAAACTTTTTACAAGCTTTTATTTAACTTGCAATGTACACTCTCGTTCAAAAAAAATTAACAGACCTGAACCGAATCAGTCTCTCACAATTTTGATTATTCTTGTAGTAAATGTTTTTTATAGATACAACATTTTATTTTATTTTTATACGTAAGAGGAAGATTTAACACTTAACATATATTAACATTACATATATTTTTTAAATGCTTACTCTGTCACTGACACCGCATATATAAATGAAAAATATAAATTCAGTTTATACTTCCATTTCTTTTTTACACACTTTTTAAAAAAATATACTACTTATCTTTGTTTATAAATAAATAAAATTATACACTATGCAGAGAGTTACAAAAGTGAGAAGTTTTATGAAACGTAAGAAAATTAACATTTCAGGTCTGTTCATTTATTTTGAACGGGAGTGTATGTTTGTATGCATGCATTTAAAATAAAATTGACATTGGGGTCTAGTGGACATGTGTCCTTAGTGAGCCTATCGACTATGATTCTTTTATGGAAGTTTAAAAAATATTTTTTACATTAAAAAATCGTTGTCTTGTATTTTGTAGATTTGTGGCCATCGTTGGAAGCTAATTATGAAGAGAAAGTATTATAACTTGAATGGCATTTGTTATGTTACCGTAAAGGATCAAGTTTTACCAATAGTACCACTGAATCAGATGAGTAGGCATTCCTTAATTTACTACCGCTTTTAAAATTGAATTTAAATTTTACATATAATTTTATATATATATATATATATATATATAAATGTAAAAAAAATGCGCAAATTAAATTTGTTAAATTATAAAGTTTTATCAAAAGTGCATTCATTAAATTATTTTATTGATTAATTTTTTTAATAATGCAATAAAATAATTTAATTAATGCACTTTTGAGAAAACTTTATAATTTAACGAATTTAGTTTGAGCATTTTTTTTTAAATTTATTATTAAAACAATTTATTTATTACATTTTTCAAAAAATAAAAAAAATTTAATTAATGCACTTGTCAAGGAATTAATAATTTGAAACATTTAAGCAATACATTTTTCCAAAAATTGATAATTAAATCAAAAATGAATTATCAAAAAAATGCAACTCTGGTTTCAACCTAGTTTCCTTCATTAATAAATAATTAATTAACGGTGCGTCTAATAAAAAAATGTCTCAGAACTTTTCGTTCCAAAATCGTACCCTCTACTTGCCCTCTTATGGAACTCGACTACTTACGGGACACCTGTATACAGTGTGGCTACTTAAGTTGGCTCCATATGGAAAACATTTTTATTATAAGGTTTACGAAAAAAAGTTATTCTTTATAAAAATCTCTGCAATCGAAAATATTAACATTCAGCTATTTACTTTTGACATCGAATGTATAGGGTGTCTAAAAATTGAAAAAGTTCGATAGGAATGTTTTGACCACTTCAATTTTAAATTAAATTTTGCAAATCGAACTTACGTAGACGTACTGTATATATATATATATATTATATATAAAAGACGTACTGTATATATATATATACCCCACGGGGGGTACCCACTTACGAGCAGAGCGAGTACAAATTATATATATATATATATATATATATATATATATATATATATATATATATATATATATATATATATATATATATATATAATTTGTACTCGCTCTGCAAGTATTTTTTTCAACTTTTTTTACAATTCATGTAATTTTCTGTGCGCAGAGCCACGGGGGGTACCCACTTACGAGCAGAGCGAGTACAAATTATATATATATATATATATATATATATATATATAATACGTACTGTATATATATATATACCCCACGGGGGGTACCCACTTACGAGCAGAGCGAGTACAAATTATATATATATATATATATATATATATATATATATATATATATATATATATATATATAATTTGTACTCGCTCTGTTCGTAAGTGGGTACCCCCCGTGGCTCTGCGCACAGAAAATTACATGAATTGTAAAAAAAGTTGAAAAAAATATAATATATATATATATATATATATATATATATATATATATATATATATATATATATAATTTGTACTCGCTCTGCTCGTAAGTGGGTACCCCCCGTGGCTCTGCGCACAGAAAATTACATGAATTGTAAAAAAAGTTGAAAAAAATACTTACCATTAGAGAAATAATGGAGGGGGGGGGGGATTTTTTGGGGTGCGAAATTTTTTGGGAAGAATTTTTAGGGTCTTTTTCGAGGGGAGAATTTTTTGGGGAAGTGGGTTTAGAATGGGGGGGTTTGGGGGGACTGCGCATAGATAGGTCTCACATTATCATTTTCAAGAGGTAGCGACAAAAAAAATTACGTTTTTCGAATCAACCGATTAATTTGCAGTTATTCTGCGTTGAACGCAAAAAACTTTACTTTGGGGAATATTTTAATTTATAAATTTAATTAAAAAAATTAAAAAACAATACTTTGCAAATTCCTTATTTTTTTTAATTAACAATAAAAATAAAACAAGTGTGACATATGTTTCGTTCGTTTATGGTCATTAATCAAAACACATCTTATTTGTGCTCTGATGGCGATTGATATACTCCTCTCGTCAAACCCCCCGCAGAACTCTCTGGGAAGGTAGAATGTGTGGAGTAGACCAATCGCCATTAGAGCACTCTATTTGATTTTAAGCTTAACGTGGGTTCATAGACGGAGATTAGCATATAAACTCTTATACCATAAAACTCTCTCTTCAAATTTTTGTTTCAGGTGAACAAATGACTAAGTTAAATTCTATAGATATATCGATGCAAGCAAATGGTCTCGCAGGATTTTCTGCTCATTTTCCACAAAAGTCTAAAGTAATTAATAAAATAGAATTGAAAATTGAAAAATTTGTTAAGTTTTTACGTTTCTTTAGGTTGCAGAATTATTATTAGGTGCACCTGGAGTATTTGGTCGAACTGGAACCACTGTTTTATATAAACCAGATATTAACAAATTTAGACATTCATACAATGGTGAATTAGCAACTGATGAACTTTTTAAAAATAAAATTATTAATTATTATAAGGGAGAGTTAAGCCATGAGGATCAATATACAGGTAATATATATCGATTTATATATGCGAAAGTTCTTACGCATATTTTAAAACAAAATGTCAAACAGAAAGCACTTCAGATGTTCGTGTTTTACTCTGCCAGTAGGTTGGCGTCTCAAAAGTGGCGTTCTTTAAACAAAATCGCATAGTGGATTTGTGTCCAATTTATTCAAAATGTCTCGAATAATATTTATATATATATACATATAAAAAACGCCACATTTGAGATGTATTTTCAAATTTAATGCTTCCCTTTTCCACTTGACCGATGTTTCCCATTAACAAACCTCGCCTTTCAAACACCAAAAGCACGCCACCACAATCCATTGTGGCGTGCTACCACAATCCATTAAAATTTCAGTCTGCAAAGCGTATTAGGGTTAATCGAACCAGGTACATAATAGCACACGCCTCCATTTCTTTCTATGATGCTCACATTCCCCAATAACATCCAATAGAAATCGATAAACTGATCACCGCCCCGAAACAAACGAAGACCATTCGTGATTGGCTCAAAGATATTATAAGCACCAAAGCACTCAAAGACGAGTGCTAGGAGAACATGTGGTAAGTGGTAGGAATATTATTATTTTTTCATCTAAAATTATAATTTAACATAAATTTTATTTTATTAATGAAAAAATAATAATATTCTTACCACATGCTCTCGTAGCACTCCACTGTGCGTGCTTTACTGTTTATCATATCTTTGAACCAATCACGAGTGGTCTTCGTTTCTTTCCAAGAGATGTTCAATTTATCGATTTCTATTGGATGTTTTGGGGAATGGGAGCGTCATAGAAAGAAATGGAGGCGTGTGTTATTATGCACCTGGTTCGATTCACCCTGCATTTATATATATGTATGCAGGCCGGAAATTTTTGTCCTTTGGGAATGTAATTTGATATGTGACGTGCTTTTGGTTGAAAGGTCAAGATTGTTAATGGGAAAAATCGGTCAAGAGGAAAGTGTGAAAACTGGGCTTAGAAGGAAGGGGAAACATAAAATTTGACATCTTCCTAGTATTGGTTAAATTGAAAAATTTATCAAAAGTATAGTTAACAGAAATATTTTCAACTTTAAAGTTTTAATAATTAATATTAGAAGAACCGTCATGGTTACTTAATTTCATTAGGATACTTTCCTCTGAAAAAATTCACTTCTTCTACGTAGCTCCTACGTGACGAATTTTTGTCATTCTTTTTAACTCCTAACGAAAAAAGAAAGTTTCTATAAGTTCCATCAGGATTCATCTTTAGAACCGTAAAAGATAGATGCTAAGATTAAAGCTAAAAACATTCCCTTATTTAAAATAAACAACTTTTGTTAGAAACTTTCTACATAAACATAGATTCGATACAATTTCTGCTAAAAAAATTCACGCATTGTTAATGGACTCGGAGTTTTTACCGGATATTTAAGCAATTAACACAGTTAGTTATTTTCCCTCTTTTTAAAAAAATCTAATGTGACTTAATTATAAATTAGGATATCAAGTTTCTGCCGGAAATTTTGATTCGACATCAGAATTACTGTACGTAACAAGTGCTCCCCGGGAATCCAATTGTAAAGGTCAGGTAAGTAATTGTCCTTTCCACAAAAAAAAGTCTAATTTAAATATAAATAAAGTTTCTTCAACTATTCAGGTAATTATAATGCAATTCCCAGAGACAACACCAAAAAACCTAGAATATTTTACTAGAGAAAAAATATTCAAATATTCAATTGATGGAGAAAATGTTGGTGATTATTTTGGTGCTAGTCTTGCAGTTGTAGATCTTAATAACGATCAATTAGATGATTTAATTGTTGGCGCTCCATTGTTTACCGAAAATATGGAGGAGGGTAAAATTTATATATATTTAGGAGATCAGGTATCTATAATTTAAAATTCCATTTAAGTTGTGATTTCTAATTGAGAAAGTTTTTCTAGAATGAATTTGGTAAAAAACATTTTCGAATTCCCCTTGTTGGTCAAGTTCCTCGTGGTCGATTTGGTAGCGCAATAGCCTCGCTTGGTGATATTGATGGCGATGGATTTTCAGGTAAATCTAGTTATATAGTTATACTAATGGTGAGGTTTATCAAATTTTTTTATCCTGTGGATCCCGTGCCGTTTTATTTCTGATTTCCATTGACCCACTTCATTCCTAAATTTAAATTTTTTTAAATTCATTAAAACGTGTTTTTTCAGCTGACACGGAGTAAGTTACTTCGGTAGGGTTTACGATAGGGTGGAAAATTTTAACACAAAAAACATTTTAAGTTTTTACTCATACCTTTATTAATTAAAATGGCACCAAGTTTACTTTTATTTATCCAACAAGTCCGAACAAGCACAAGTCGTACAAGTCTGTACCATCATGCAGAGTTCTGATGTAAGTCTAGACAAGCGTTCCTATTGCGGGTATGCGTTCCTTATTTCAAATGTGCAAGTTTTTACAAATTACATGTACTTTACCCACAAAATGAATAGGTACTATGACCATCACAAGTTGATATCTGGGCGGTCCAAAAAAAAATTTGTGGTCCATGATATGTAAATTGGGTCAATGTATGTATTTACATAATTTATACTACTCGTATATAGCGAGACATGAGACTGACTCACTCACTCACTCATCTATACAAATTCTAAGGCACTTCTAGACATGTTAGAAAGATGCGGTTTTCTGCATTCGATGCGAAATTGCTTGAAATCGACGGGAAAAACCGGAAAACTTCAATTTTTTATTGCAACCCCCCAGAAAATCGGAAAAACATCCCCAAAATTACGTTTTTAAGTTATAACATGTTAGAAAGATGGAGTTTTCACCAATCCACCCGAAATAAAATCAAATTAACAGAAAACTTTGAAAAATATCATTACCAACATCGCAACCCCACCGAAAATGGGAATAACACCCCTAAAACTGTTTCACTTCTATTCATGTTAGAAAGATCGGGTTTTTTCCATTCGACGTGGAACAAGGTCAAAATAACAGAATTATTTAAAAAAGTAAATTGTTCCATAACAACCCTTCGCAATTGGGAAAAATACCCCTAAAACAACCCCTTTTCTTCCATACATGCTAGAAAGATGCAGTTTTTTGCATTCGACGCTAACTTCAATTTTTTGATTGCAACCCTCCGAAAATCGGAAAAACACCCCCAAGAATTACATTTTTCGGTTCTATACAAGCTAGAAAGATAGGATTTTGACCAACCGACCTGAAATAAAGTCAAATTAATAGAATTGCAAAATTTCACAGCTTACATCGCAATCTCCCGAAAAGGGAAAACACCTTTAAAACTGCCCTTTTCACTTCTATTTATGCTAGAAAAATGAGATTTTCACCAATCGACTAGAAATAAAGTCAAATTAACAGAAAAAATTAAAAAAATGGATTTCCTACATCGCAACACCCCTCGAAAAAGGGAATAACACCCCTAAAACTGCCCTTTTCACTTCTATTCATTTTAAAAAGGTCGGGTTTTTTCGACGTCGAACAGGTTTAAAATAACAGAATTATTTGAAAAACGTAAATTTTCAATAACAACCCTTCGAAAATGGGAAAAACACTTTTAATGCGGTTTTTTGCATTCGACGCTAAATTGCCACATATTAACAAAAATATTCGAAAAACTTCAATTTTTTCATTGCAACTCGCCAGAAAATTGGAAAAACTCCCCCCAAAATTACATTTTTCAGTTCTATACATGCTAGAAAGATAAGATTTTCACCAATCAACCCAAAATAAAGTCCAAATAATAGAATGTAGGTAATAAAAGAATAGATTTATTACCTACATCGCAACCTCCCCAAAATGGGAAAAACACCCCTAAAACTTTCCATTTCACTTCTATTCATGTTAAAAAGATTGAGTTTTAACCATTCGGCATGGAACAGATTTAAAATAACAGGATTATTTGAAAAATTATTTGAAATTTTTTCATAGCAACCCTTAGAGAATGGGATAAACACCCCTAAAACCACCCCTTTTCTTCTATACATGCTAGAAAGATGAGTTTTTTTTGCATTCGAAACTTAATAGCGACACATTAAGAAGATAATTTGAATAGCTTAAAATTTTTCATCGTTACCCCCTAAAAAATGAGAAAAGCACCCTCTCGCTTGAAAATGGAAAAAACGCCCCCAAAAACCATCCGCTTACTACTTTACATGCTAGAAAGATGCGGTTTTTTGCATTCAACGCAGAATAACTTAATTTTTTTCATCGCTACTCCTCGAAAATTCTAAGGCGAGACCTACCTATGCGTAGCCCCCCCCCCAAACCCTCCAAAAAAAATTCCACGCCTAAAAAAATAACCCGCCCCCTTAAATTCTCTAATGGCAAGTACTTTTTGGTAAGTATTTTTTTCAACTTTTTTTACAATTCATTTAATGCTATTTTCTGTAACGCGGAGCCAAGGAGTCAAGGAGCAAAGCAAGTACTTATAATAGACATAGAAATACTATGAAATTGTATATAAAATTGGAAGTAGGTACACTTGGCGTCAAAAGTTAGTTTTTAAAATTTTATAATTGATTTGTGCCTTATTCATTCGGTTTTCGAACAAAAGTTATCCATAAGGCACGAATCAATTATAAAATTTTAAAAACTAACTTTTGACGCCAAGTGTACCTACTTCCAATTTTATATACAATTTCATAGGTAGGTCTCGCCTTAGAATTTTCGAGGAGTAGCGATGAAAAAAATTAAGTTATTCTGCGTTGAATGCAAAAAACCGCATCTTTCTAGCATGTAAAGTAGTAAGCGGATGGTTTTTGGGGGCGTTTTTTCCATTTTCAAGCGAGAGGGTGCTTTTCTCATTTTTTAGGGGGTAACGATGAAAAATTTTAAGCTATTCAAATTATCTTCTTAATGTGTCGCTATTAAGTTTCGAATGCAAAAAAAACTCATCTTTCTAGCATGTATAGAAGAAAAGGGGTGGTTTTAGGGGTGTTTATCCCATTCTCTAAGGGTTGCTATGAAAATTTTTCAAATAATTTTTCAAATAATCCTGTTATTTTAAATCTGTTCCATGCCGAATGGTTAAAACTCAATCTTTTTAACATGAATAGAAGTGAAATGGAAAGTTTTAGGGGTGTTTTTCCCATTTTGGGGAGGTTGCGATGTAGGTAATAAATCTATTCTTTTATTACCTACATTCTATTATTTGGACTTTATTTTGGGTTGATTGGTGAAAATCTTATCTTTCTAGCATGTATAGAACTGAAAAATGTAATTTTGGGGGGAGTTTTTCCAATTTTCTGGCGAGTTGCAATGAAAAAATTGAAGTTTTTCGAATATTTTTGTTAATATGTGGCAATTTAGCGTCGAATGCAAAAAACCGCATTAAAAGTGTTTTTCCCATTTTCGAAGGGTTGTTATTGAAAATTTACGTTTTTCAAATAATTCTGTTATTTTAAACCTGTTCGACGTCGAAAAAACCCGACCTTTTTAAAATGAATAGAAGTGAAAAGGGCAGTTTTAGGGGTGTTATTCCCTTTTTCGAGGGGTGTTGCGATGTAGGAAATCCATTTTTTTAATTTTTTCTGTTAATTTGACTTTATTTCTAGTCGATTGGTGAAAATCTCATTTTTCTAGCATAAATAGAAGTGAAAAGGGCAGTTTTAAAGGTGTTTTCCCTTTTCGGGAGATTGCGATGTAAGCTGTGAAATTTTGCAATTCTATTAATTTGACTTTATTTCAGGTCGGTTGGTCAAAATCCTATCTTTCTAGCTTGTATAGAACCGAAAAATGTAATTCTTGGGGGTGTTTTTCCGATTTTCGGAGGGTTGCAATCAAAAAATTGAAGTTAGCGTCGAATGCAAAAAACTGCATCTTTCTAGCATGTATGGAAGAAAAGGGGTTGTTTTAGGGGTATTTTTCCCAATTGCGAAGGGTTGTTATGGAACAATTTACTTTTTTAAATAATTCTGTTATTTTGACCTTGTTCCACGTCGAATGGAAAAAACCCGATCTTTCTAACATGAATAGAAGTGAAACAGTTTTAGGGGTGTTATTCCCATTTTCGGTGGGGTTGCGATGTTGGTAATGATATTTTTCAAAGTTTTCTGTTAATTTGATTTTATTTCGGGTGGATTGGTGAAAACTCCATCTTTCTAACATGTTATAACTTAAAAACGTAATTTTGGGGATGTTTTTCCGATTTTCTGGGGGGTTGCAATAAAAAATTGAAGTTTTCCGGTTTTTCCCGTCGATTTCAAGCAATTTCGCATCGAATGCAGAAAACCGCATCTTTCTAACATGTCTAGAAGTGCCTTAGAATTTGTATAGATGAGTGAGTGAGTGAGTCAGTCTCATGTCTCGCTATATACGAGTAGTATAAATTATGTAAATACATACATTGACCCAATTTACATATCATGGACCACAAATTTTTTTTTGGACCGCCCAGGATCAATATGGAACACTTTGGATATCATTGCATTAAAAAGTGAGTGTCCTCTTGAGACCAAATAATCGTAAGACAAATTCAAGGGGCTCAACTTACATATAGACATGTCATATGAGAACAGTATCCAAGACTTATTATATCTCTGATAATTTTTTGGCCTAAAGTGTACGTTCGCCCAAAACTTTTATCTAATAAGAAAACTTTTTATGCAGACTTCGTGGTTGGTGCACCATACGAGGATGAAAACCGTGGAGCAATTTATATTTACAATGGAAATCAAAATGGTTTGTCCAATCGAACACCGCAACGAATTCGTGCTAGTGACATAGACCCTATCCTTAAAGGGTTTGGTATTTCGATGGCCCGTCCAATGAATTTTGAAAATAGCGCAAATGCAGGTAACAATTACATAGGAATAATCTTTGCCAATACCTTCTTCAAGTCGGTAAGCAAGCATAGCGGTAGTACACTTAATTGGAAGGAGTGTATTTTTAGGTGTCTTGATATTTCGATATCATTAGTCAAACGCATAATCAAGACCGGCTAAACACACAGGGTAGTCGGCGCTATGTTGTGATAGTCTTTCATAGTCACCCCATATTTTTTAAAGGAAATTGTGGCTAATTATCGAATAATATAAATAATAAAAATATACTATGATTATTTATAATTTAATAACATTTTTTTAACCCGACTTCAAACAGGAAGATGGTTCTCAATTCGTCTGTATTTTTTTTTTATTTTTTTATGTGTGTTACCTCAGACCTCCGTGATTTATGAACCGATTTTGAATTTTTGTTTTCTTGTTTTAAAGGGTTCGGTTTCCCATTGGTCCCATTGGCATCAAATCGTATTCTGATGAGGAAATCCCCGGGAAATCGAGGAAAATCCTCATTTTATATGTGATAACCGATTTCTGTGAATTTTTTTTTTTTGAAATGGTATACTCATTCATAATGGGAAAATAAGAAAATTTTTTTAAAAACCGACTTCAAAAAAATTTTTTACAAAAAAAAACCGACCCCAAAAAAAAAATTTTTACAAAAAAAAAAAACAAAATGTATGTAAAAAAAAACTGAAAATCTGTTATAAAAAAATGCACTAAAAATAAAAAAAAAATAAAACGGGTAAAAAAAAATGTGTTATAAAAAAATGCACTAAAAATTAGTAGGTCGTTTAGTGGTCTACCCATATTTAGACAAATAAAATCAGTTATAGAACTTCAAAGTCACTAAAAAGCGAGAAATACAATTATTGTTGTTTTTGGAGGCGGTGTCCAAAAGTTATGTGAATTTCTCTATGCTGACACCGACTCCAAACATAACAATAATTTTACATATATATTTAAGAATTTTTGCTTAGGTGAACTAAAATTGGACATAGGACATGGACATTCTAGTTGTCATTGAAACATCTTTGATTCACAAATGGGTATATGAGTATAAGACAGACATACTGGTCTAAGATCCGGCATTAGTGAAAACCTTCCCTCATCTGTTAATTGAACGAAATAATTTTTAAAAGGCAGATAACAATATTATAAATGTAGGAGTGTAATGTCTGCCGCCGTAGTCCTGCTGGCTATATCATATTAATTAATTAATTAATATGATATAGTGTCTTTGTTTGTTGCTCGAACAAATATATTTGTCTCTCTCTCTGCGTAGAACACATTTTTTGAAAATTTTATTACTTAAAAATTTTTTTATATAGGCTGCAAATAATTTAATTATATATTTATTATATAAAATATATTTTATAATATCAGTCATAAAATTTTCAAAAAATGTGTTCTACGCAGAGAGAGAGACAATTATATTTGTTCGAGCAACAAACAAAGACACTATATCATATTAATTAATTAATTAATATGATATCATATTAATTAATTAATTAATATGATATAGCCAGCAGGACTACGGCGGCAGACATTACACTCCTACATTTATAATATTGTTATCTGCCTTTTAAAAATTATTTCATTCAATTAACGGATGAGGGAAGGTTTTCACTAATGCCGGATCTTAGACCAGTATGTCTGTCATATACACATTTGTGAATCAAAGATGTTTCAATGACAACTAGAAATGAAATCTAGAGCACGATAGTGCGACAGGCCGAGTTTAAGGAGCATTACATGTTATGCAAAATATATTTCTTCTCATTCAAATTATTCCTAAAAATCATTTCAAATCAAATAAGTTTATCAAATAATTTCATCACATAAAATCTCCCTCCAAACCAGTTTATATTTTGGGATCTAAATCGTTTTACGCCCCTGCTCCAGTAAAAATGGTTTAAAATGGATAGAAATGTTTGGGAATGACCAAAGGAAGTGATTCCAAGGAGGGCGTCCTTGAAATCCTTTACCCAACTCAACCAAACCCAACTCGACCGAACACAACCCAACCCATTTTCAATCATTTTCACTGGGGAGGGGGGGTTTAAACGAATAAGATCCATATTTTGTTTTATTGTCGGCAAAAATCAATTAGTGAATACACTTTATTTAAAACAAAAATAATTTAAAGTTAAAAAAGCCGCGTATATTTTAATTTAAACAAATACGTTTGTAAGGTGCCTCATTACGGTGGTGCCCTGATGCTGAGCATCACAGCACTTAATATCAGATGAATATAAAAGTTGTATATATTTTTCTAGATTTAGCTATTGGTTCGTATTTATCTGGACATGTGGTTGTATTAAGAACTTATCCAATAGCCACTTTTCAGGCAAAGCTTAAAACAGATTCAACAACAATAAAAGGGAACGAAACAAAATTGCACGTAAATGCATGTATCAAATACACTGGCAATAATATTCCAGATAATATTTGTAAGTATTTTACTTTCGACTTCGTGTTTCCAAAACTTTGATCAAATTTTATTTTAGCAATACGACGTTCTTTTTCAACGGATACAAGAAAAATAAATCGTACGCAGGATATACGATCCAGAGATATTACATTAAGAAGTGGTAGCGATAACTGTGAGGAATTTAAGTTTTTAATTAATGTAAGTGGAGTATCACATATTATTACAGCCCGTTAAAATATGTTTTCTAATTGAAGTTTAATCTTTTAGGAAAATATAAATTATACCACTCCAATTTCTATAGAAATGAAAATCGAATATACACCTCCAGAAAAACAAAAAAGTATCATGTGGATTGGTAATAAAATAAATGAAGGTATATTTTTTAATAAAAATTGGTTACGCAGGAGCTGCTTCAAATTAGCGAATTTCCTTTGAATACATAATACACTTTCTAGCAGTCACAATTTTAGTCTGATCAAAATGAATGTCGTATATGATTTTAGTATTTGCATGGCCTATTTTATTAATAAATGACATACGTCAAGGGGAAAGGGGGACACAAAGAAAGAAGAAAATACAAAATACAAAATATCTCTCTTAATATTAGAACAATCGAAAAATACGTAAGGAATAAAGTTGTAGAAAATCATGTTTGCTACAATTAATCACTTTATTCATCATCTTGCTCAAAGTCTGATGTGTACAGAGATATTAAGGAATTTAATTTTCAATCTTAAACCGTCAATATTTCTGTAAATATTAGTGTAACAGAAAAAATTACAAGGAACAAAATTACAGTAAAACTTAATACCTACAACTTTAATTCTTATAAATTTTTCGATTTTTCGAATATTAAGGGAAATATGTCAAACTTTGTGTTTCCCACCTCCCTCTAAACCCCCTTTTCCCCTTGTCCGATTTTACCCATTAACGACCTTGACCTTTGAATACCAAAAGAGCTTCAAATATCAAATTTCATTCCAATCAGATTAAAATTGTGATCGCTAGAACGATTACAGACACATATATATGCATATATATATATATATATATATATATATGTATGTCCATAGATGTATATATATATATATATAAATTTTACCGACGGTGATTTTCGACATCTACTAGGTAGGATCGATGGGCATTTGCAAAATTTTGAAGTCGGTACGGGACCAATAGCTCTATTTCCTTTCAGGAAATTCGGTAAAAATCAACAAGGTCTCCTCTGAAACGTCATAAAAACGACTCTCAATTTAATATAAGTTTATAGTCTCTTGATAGAAAGCTCTCATAAGCACAATCTCAGTTATTAGTAGTTTCACAATTACAGAACCCTAATGACATTAACAAGAATGTCGGTATTCGAGGTACTCTTTCAACTTTGACTGATTATCCACATATCCGGTCACCCTCTCAAGATACCTTACATATATCATCGAGCTTGTAGATATTCGACCGCTAATTCATCTCACCAGATGAATTCAGCATAGTAATACGTATACTGAGCATTCGAATATAATGAGCAGACTAAAAACTGTAACATCGCGGTAAGAGATAATGTAGAACACTGCATATCCATCTCGCGAAGATTGGAATTAATACATGCCACGGCTATACGCAGATGGCCAAGGACTAGCTATAAATTTAAAACGGGAGTATACTTGACTTAAAGCAGTCAAAGTCCAAGCGAAAATATATTTAAGATGTGCCCTTATCTGTATTATGAAGGAATATATATTTTGCCCACCTTAATTCAATTTCACCGAAGAGTGAAGGCACAGCTAGCGTTCAACTAAGAAGAGTGGGGGTGGGACCTTAAACCGAGGATTATCGTGTAAATTACCACTTTGTCGATTGTGCATGGAGGATAATGAAACATTTATTCATGGTCTTTGTACAAACCTACTAGGAACCAAAATTTAAATTTAAACAAAGATTTTTTACAGGTTCAGATTTATTCAGTAATAATGATTTAATAATAAATAATACAGCGTCAAAATTCAACGATAAAATCGATATGTCTTTTGAAATTCAATGCAACGACACCAACACTACATGCAAGTGTGATCTAAATCTAAACGCTACTTTTTTAACTAACGGGTAAAAACAGTCGAATAAAATGGAAAACTTTTTTTAAAATTATAATTGAATTTTTTTACAGTAAAGTAATATATAATTATACGATCGGCTCAAAGTTGCCATTGACACTAAAAATAACGATTACAAATAAAGGCCACACAGCATACTATTCGAAATTATATATCAAATTACCAAATCAAATTAATTTGTTGCAAGCACCAACGGAATGCCAACGGAATGACCCACATGTTGCGTGTAAACTAAGGAGTCGATTGGATACATATCAAACGGTAATTATTTGAAATAATTAATTGGGTGTACGTATTACTAAAAATTTACAAGTATATTTATTTATCGAATAAAATTTTAAGAAATAGCACATTATCTAACTTAGAGTTGTCACCTCAAAATTCCGTAAGGTCTGGAGATCAATATATATTATGTCCATCTCGTCTGGGGATATCTAGAGGTCAATTCATTTATTTATTAATATGGTCTATATAGTCCAGTTAAGATCTACATCCGTGCTTGCAAAAGGTCAGGTCGTTCTGAATTTTTTATATGTTGTTAGGACCTAAACCAATATTAAAAAACCAGATTTGCAATTTCCAAAGTGCTGTGCGAGCGGCGGTGTACCCAAAAAACCATGAAATTTTCGGACTTTTTTCAGTTTTTGCTCAATATCTCAGTGAAGGAAGGGTCTGACCGGTATAATCATTCAATACACTTTTAAAGTACACTAAATTTTCAACAATTTGAGATCAAAACAAGCTCTATACAGCTATTGGTTCCCAAAATACAGTTCTTAGAAAATAGTATTCACCTCCAAAAACGTTTTGTCGATGACATAGTCATAGTGGAGATGGGCTCCAACAAAGGGACACTCAGTACAGCTATTTCTTGAGACTGTTGTTCTCAAAAACAAGCGAGGCCCCTTGAAGTATGGAAGAGAAGTGTGTGTCATTTTCTCATTTCTGATAACTGCTGTACGACCTCGATCTTTTGTTTCCTTCCTTCTGATTGGAATTGGTACCTACTTTTACCGAAAATATGGATACAAACATCTGGTAAATATGTGCGCTGCGATGGTTATCTGCGCTGGTTAACTTATGACTGTTTTTGGTTATCTGCCGTTTTTGAGAGAACCGCTGGGCATACAGGTACCAGTCTAATCTCAAATGAAAGCTAATTAAATTTACTACAAGTTTATTACATATAATATTTGACGTGGGATGCGTATTTTAGAAGATATTTTACGAAATAAGTGACCATTTCGAAAAAATTTCACTTTTTGGAAAAAATGGCCTATTTTCTAAGAACTGTATCTTGAGAATGAATAGCTGTATAGAGCTTGTTTTGATCTCAAATTGTTGAAAATTTAGTCTACTTTAAAAGTGTATCAAATGACTATACCGGTCAGACCCTTCCTTCACTGAGATATTGAGCAAAAACTGAAAAAAGTCCAAAAATTTCATGGTTTTTTGGGTACACTGCCGCTCGCACAGCACTTTGGAAATTGCAAATCTGGTTTTTTAATATTGGTTTAGGTCCTAACAACATATAAAAAATTCAGAACGACCGGACCTTTTGCAAGCACGACCGCCTATTCATGTTTAACTTTACTGAACTAATATAGTTTAATTAAATAAATACTCAAATATTAACAATATTGTATTGTTGATCAATTATTACTTTATTTTAGTTCCAATTCCAAAAATGGAGTCACTGATTTTGTCACAGAATATAATTTAGGTATATATATACTATACTCGCTGTGCTCGTAAAGGAGTTCCCCCCTCTTGATCCCCGGGGCGGCTTTCGGCCTTGGCTCCGCGTCCTTCACATAATGCAAAAAACCGCTTCCTTCTAGCATGAATAGAAGTAAAAAAGTTATTTTTGAAGGGTTTTTTCCATTTTCGGGGAGGGAAGTTGCGTTGGGATAATTAAAGTTTCCTGATTTTTCCCGTAAGTTCAAAGTTATGAATGCAAAAAACCGCATCCTTCTAGCATTTCTAGAAGTGGGTTAGAAGATGTATAAGTAGTAAAGTTGTGGAAAATCAACTGTATTACAATTCATTATTTGATAATTTTATAATCTCACATATACAGAGATATTTAGGATTTTAATATTCAATCTTAAATCGTAAATATTTCTGTAATATTTCTGAAAAAATTATACGGAACAAAATTATAGTAAAATTAATTTTCAATAACTATAATTCTTAAACATTTTTCGATTTTTCCAATATTAAGCGAGATGTAACAAATTTTGTGTTTCCCCCTCGCTCTAACCCCCTCTCTTTCCCCCTTAACCGGTTATGTCCATTAACGAACTTGGCCTTTCAAATACCTACAACACAATAGAAACTGTGGCCGCTAGCATAGATTAACAGACACATATATACATTATTTACACATAATATTGCTTAACGTGATTAATAAATTTTGTTTCAGATTGATGATTTATTTTTCGATATAGATATCGGTTATTTCGATCTATTAAGATATTCGGATATAAATTTACCATTTGAAATATCGATAACAACTAAAACTAATGAAACATATTCGAATAATCTTGTTAGTGAGTTGGAATTAATATCAGAATTAGGAATTCAAATCGCCGGGTAAGATAATTATGAATTTACCAAACCATGACAAAAATAGATCTAGGGACAAGTGAAAAAGAATATTGTTAAATACTTTAAGTAATCGATTTATTCAAATTAGATGAAAATATTAACAGTTATTTTTTCACAGAAAAGCCGAACAAGAAACATATTCGTATACTGATAAACAAAAGATTAATGATAGCATTATTTTCGAACATTCCTATGAGGTATAAACAATATTTAAAAGTTTCTGGCTAATAGTAATTAATAATATAATTTTTTTAGGTACAAAGATTTGGACCCAGTCCAGTAGAAAATATTTCATTAAATTTATTTATACCAACCAAATACATAACAAAAGATGGTAATATCTATACCATTGCCGATGTTGATTTACCTGGTAAACCATTTCCTTGCAATGTTATCGATGCAGCAGTTCAAAATGGATCCTTATTTAACAATAGTACAGGTTCATTTAATGAATCAAAAATGATTATGAATTCAGTTTCAGAAGATCGAACATTCGTGTTAAATTGTTTTAATCAATTTGTTGAATGTTCTCAAATAGTATGTTCGATGAAATCTTTAATTTATTCAGATCAAGTTGCAAAATTTACTGTAAAAATGAATTTATCAATGTCACTGATTCAAGGTTTGTTAAATCAATCAAATAATAAATTAATAGAAATATAAAGCATTATAGTTCAGAAAGTTCACAAAAATATTCAATGACGTAGATACTTGTGCATTTATAACGATTACACACGGGAGCAATATTCGTTAGGCAGAAGCTGCGTCAACTTAGCAAATTTCCTTAGAATAAGAAGCGATAAAAGCATAACAACTATAACTTCCCTCTATTATCACGGTTGCTTTGAATGTTAACAACCATGGTAATTTACATATTAAAATAATAACATTTCATAAATCAAATCAATAAAGATCAATTATATCTTTATTGATTTGATTTATGAAATGTTATTATTTTAATATGTAAATTACCATGGTTGTTAACATTCAAAGCAACCGTGATAATAGAGGGAAGTTATAGTTGTTATGCAACAGATAAAAATGATGAACAAAATTATAATAATAATTTATTGAAGAAGCGATACCGCTACAAATACATAAATCGCTCTCTAGCGGTTACAATTTTATTTTGATCGAAATGAAATGTCGTATCTGATTGCATTTTGATTTTTGCAAGGCCAATTTTATTAATAAATGGCATAGATCAAGAGGAAAGGGAAATATAATATACAGAATGAAGAAAACACTAAATATAAAATATCTCTCTTAATATTAGAACAATAGGAAAATGTATAACGAGTAAAGTTGTAGAAAATCATGTTTGCTACAATTCATTACCTGGTCATTTTTTCTAAAACTCGAATGTGTACACAGATATTTACGATTTTGACGTTCAATCTTAAATAGTAAATATTTCTGTAAAAATGAGCAAAATCTGTCAATAAATAGTTTCATGCTGGGCTGGACATCCTTAATTACGTTTAGCTAATTCATACGTATGATAGCTATGAATGAATTGATAATGAACTCAGTATATGGAGGGTATTTAGGCAATTAACACAGTAAGATGTTATTTTCACTTGTTTAAATAAACTGTTTTTTTTCTTTTAGCAAAATTAATGGGAAATAAAAAGTTTATTGAATATTCTACACATATTTATACGCAGATACCGAATTCAAAAAAAATAAAATTGTTATCTACTGAAAGGTTCGTTGAATATATTCTGATATTGTAAATTTTTTTAGAAAGTTATCCCATTTTTTATCGATTTTTTCCTCCATATATTTTAGAATGCATTTTGTAACAGTAACAACAATATTTAGCCTCGGATTGACAGATAAAATATCACTTTGGATTTTATTAACAGCTGCAGGAATTGGAATAGTTGCTTTGTTATTAGTAATTTTCATACTATCAAAGGTAAAACAATTAACTTGTCGATTTAATAAAAGATGAATCAATGTTTTTTTTTATATGTAGCTTGGATTTTTCCGACGCGAGAAGAAAAAAAAATTAGAGAATTTAATTCAAGAAGAAAAAAGGGTTTGTATTTTTGAAAATCAGTTATAAGTATTTAATTTCATATGAATTGTTGAATATTTCAGAGAACAATGATGGAAATTGAAAGTTTTAATTATGAAGAAACTGTTGAAGAAACACCCCAATAAATTTAATTTTTTTCAAAAATCACCTATACTCTGATTCAAAACCAATTATGCCAATCTTCAATTAGTTCGCATTCAGTTTTTTTTTTTATATATTCATCATATTGCGATTTTATGACGGAAATATGATTTGCAATGTTCAAACCTAATGGTTGCTTTCCATGTAACATACAGCCACAGAGTCAGTAGTCTTTTCAGAGGGTTTTACCGTTTTGATCGACACCGAGCCGTAAAATTATTGGTTTTTCACAAAAATTATCGTACGCTGAAAAAATTTCTTCTGAATTTGAAAAATTAATAATTTTTTTATAATTAAGAAAACTCGGCCTTGCGCACTACCGTGTTCTAGATAAATTAACTGTTAGAAATTAAATATATGATTTATGATATATATCTATGGTTTAAATGGAAAGCAACCAGTGTTACATCAATGTCAATGTACTATCGACTTCAAAAATGAATAGATCAAAAGTTGTAAGTTTTTTTATAACAAACAACTTGTATTAGAAACATTTTTCAAAAATCAAATGGATTTGTTCCAAGTCAACTGTAAACATTTGAAAAACGAGCGCCACTTTTGGAGTCGATAGTACCAGCAAAGAATACATGTATACAAAAGTGCCATCGTGAGAACAAGACTATTTTGAATTAGCATTTTTCATCGGAAGGTTTAAAAGAAATTCAATAATAATAATAATAATAATGGGGTTTAACCTCCGTTTTTGAGACACGACAGTCTATAACAGAGGCCACCCATATCATTATTTTTCAACCTTTATTAATTTTTACATTTGTATGATGTGAGCGGAGGATTAGGAATTCGTATACAGAATAGGAAATGGTAGGTGTGCGGCTGCAGCCGACTTTAATAGGAACTAGGCCGATATTCATCTGGAGTTCGTGAAGGGAAACTGCAGAAAACCTTCACAAGCATAGCCGGTTACTTCGTTCTTGTCCATACACCGACAGTTTAGTCAATCAACCACACCATTAATTTTTAATTGACAAACTGTCGATATCGGGATTCGAACCCTTAACCTCCGAATTCCAAGTAGACACAACGCCTTAACAAGCGCGGCTACTTGGCTGGTCGGTTTTAAAGAAATTCAACAGACATCAGCAGAAAGGATAGGGGTAAATTTTTATGTTGCCATTAAAGTAATGTAAAATGTAGGATTTTATTATTATTAATATAAATACAACTTCTAAATAATAAAATTAATTCAAATTGCCAATTCTTTGAAATATGCTGGGCATTGACATTGAGCGTTCAGAATCTTGCTACTACTATAATCGATAATTATGCTTATTTTCTACGTTACATTTGCTATAAAAGAAGATTTAAAGTCAGCTCTTAAATTATATTATAAATCATTGAAATTTGCTTAAAAACTCAAAACAAAATCACTCAATAGCCTTTCACTTTTAAGTGGTTTTCTAGTTTTCACTGTTAAGAAACTGTTTCAGGTTGGAAATCATTTAAAATTATTCCGCTAACAGGACATTATGCAATAACAAAAAGTACAAAGGATAACCCGGATTTCAAAATTAACAAAATTAGTAAACAAAATGTGCGGGTCAATTGTGTAATTTCAGATCTTTTTCGGGATATCCCCTCCCCCTAGCAAATCCCTCCCCTTTTCATCGTAAATAATCCATTGGGAAGAGAAATGGTGTTTAAAATTATTTTCAGCGCGTCGTAGAGGATACGTGCGCGTCGACGCGGTTTAAAGCGCATCGTGTCGTGTTCGGTAAACACAATCATTATGGATGACTGATCCATTATTAAAACACTTTTATTGCCGGGTACAGGTAAGCCACGACTGTAAGCCAAAATACTTTAATTAGCAATTTCAAAATGTTTGTATCCCTATCCGTACTGCTTGTTGTTTGGTTTATAAATCTTCCGAGGAAAGAGGCTATTTGAAATAAAATATCTAAATATTAATTTAATAATCCAGCAAAGTAATTTATTTTAATATATTTTATATATACAAAGTTTTTTAATTGAATTAGCATTTACATTTATACCTTGGCAAGTTAATAATAATTTTTATGTATTATAAAAAAATTATAAAAATAAAATATAAAGACAAACAAATGTCAAATATGGAAACTAATATCTTACATATAAATAATAATTATTTAATATATTTAAAATTTTGTTTTGTTCTAGAACAATTATAGCAATGTTATCTAATTTGATAGAATTAATTAAATCATGAAATAATTAATAAATATACACATTTTTTCTTTTAAATTATGTTTCATTTTATTATTATTTATAGAAAAATATTATTATGAACTTTATTTCTTTTATTGTAGCAAAAATTCTGGTTTATGTTTGTTTTTATAAAACTTATTTGCAAACAATAACATAAATGGCACATTTTCTTTAAAAATTAATAACAAAAATTTATTTTGAGCAATTTTTTTTTCTTCAGAATAAGGGGGTATCTAGTCTAGAAATTAAACAAAAATCTTTTTTTTCGCATATTCTTAAAAGTTTAGACCATTTAGGTATTTTAGTCTACAGAGCGATAACTCCCGCTTTTTAGGGCTAAATTAAAAAAACTATTAATATTTTTACTATCCATGTTTTAACCATTTATTTATTGATATTTTAAAAACATACAAAAAAAAAAGAAAATTCAAGGACTTATTGCGATTTAAACATGGCTGTGGATTTTGAAGTTTATGTTCGTCAGAAACAACAACAAACAAATCTTGTTTAGAAAGGTTGTCATTGTGGCAGGAACTACAATGATGAAAAAAAAAACATTTTTTAAAGGATTTTATTTGAAAAAAATGAAAATTTCGGAATGTCCGTAGTTCCTACCATAAAGCAACATGTATTGAAAGTACATGCCTAATTTTATTCCTACCATCAATGGCAGATAATTACTAATTCGCATTCACCAGCTTGATGTATCAGCACTTACTTGAGCATTCCTATGTTTCAGGTATCATGAGAGTCACTTTTCAAGTACAAGAAAGCGTACAAATAGATTTCTTGATAATTCTTGACGTCTTTTTGGCATCTCTCTCGACATTTAAATAAAAAAATGTAAGAAATTTGCAGCGTCCATAAATTTGTTGATACCTTTGTTCGATGATTCTTTTTTTTATTTGATACTATAAAACTAACTTGACTTATGACAATGCTAAGACTACGAAATATTATTTATCTTAAAAACATTGGTTTTCATCAACTTTTTAGGTTTACGAACCCAAAGAGCACTAACAGAGATCTATTCCTGTGACAGCCATGTTTGTTCTTTCAGAGCTTATAATTTCTAAATCGAAGACGATAGGAATTCGAAATGTACATAGAGTATGTGGTTCCTGGCCCCAAAAAAGAAAAATAGCATAAACTATTCTATCGACATAACATTTGTGTAATCTTTAAACTTTTTATTTCGGCGCAAAAGAAATCTTGAATATTTTAAAGAATTACAAACAAGCAAAGAGTAACATGAAGTAAAATATTTCTGTATCAAGCTTTTTACAATTAAAAATGCTTTTTCCTGTATGTATACATAAAGTTATGACGATATGCCTGTGGGCAAAATCTTTTCTGTTAAGAATAAATTGATTGAAACAAAAATTTTTAGGTGGTTGCTGCTTATCTAAGTGATTGAGCATTTTGAGCGTAATTTTTACTAAGAGTATTTAATTTTAAATGTCCAAAAAACGGTCTAGACACGAACATAACACGGACTATCTCATATTGAAGCCGTTAGACAGTTTGAGAAAGCATTAGAAGTGTATAAATAGATAAATAATTTATTTGTCTAACTTCCACACTTCTCAAAAGTTAATTAGCTTCAATATCAGATCTACATCCACAAATATTAAGCGGTGTAACCGTGTCCAGACCTGTTGTTTTCTAAAGCTTAATCTAAAATAAAGGCAAATCTGAATACTTGACATTATTCTAGTAAAACAAACAGAAATAAAATTCCGATTATTTATTTAATTATATTTGTTTTAAATACCACTATTTCTATTTTTAGATATAAAATATTTATTTATTTTTACAAAAATTGTATATTATTATTTAAAAAAATTTATACATTGGTATTGTTTTTTACTTTTACAAAAAGTAATATTAAAACAAAATCATTTTTAAATTAGACACTGCGCGAACCCTATGTGAAAACATTTTCGGTAAATTCGAATCTAACCCTGGTAAATCGATAGTTTATTAGATGGTCATCAAATGATCACAAACAAGGGTCGAAGAAGTTCAAAAATAAAAAATATATACTTGAACATTTCAAATATTGACCTCCTCTAGCCCGCTTATATGTTTGTATTTACGATTTTACGTGCTGTTAGGGTGACCCCGAATAATACTGTAACAAAAACGTCATTTGACCGTCACATTACTGAGGCTAATAAAGTTCATATCCGTCTGTTGACTGTAATGGAAACGGAACCCAGCATGTTAACCCAATAACCCAAGATACTGAATATAAAGTGATTCACACACACACACCCAAACATAGATTTTTCTACCCCTATCCTACCATAAAGAATAAGACCCAGCGCTCATGCCGTACATTATCCATCACTTAAAATGTTGATAAGCGTCCAAGATGCTACAATGAACATTGATCAAATGTTTGAAATAATAGACCTTCTTGGTGAACGATAATTAAAAATGTTATGAGCGTATGAAAAAAAGTTCAGTTTTTTTCATACGCTCATTTGCGAAGACAAGCACATTTTATTCCATGGGTTATTATTACGCAACGGGTCACAGAACACTGACATATCCACGTAAAACGAGCATATAAGCAGGCCAGAAAGAAAACATTGGATAAAATGTCTATATAGACATATATATATATATATATATATATATATATATATATATATATATATATATATATATATATATATATCTATATAGATATATCTATATAGATATATATATATATATATATATATATAGAATGACTTTTATTTTCCAAATTGCCTTTACGTACATTGCCTAGTTTTGAACTTTGACCCCCCCGTTTTGTGAACAAAAAACGAGTTTCCGGGATTGGTGGCCATTGAGGCATTTGATCACCATCTTATAAACGATATTTACCAGGGTTAGATCCGAATCCATCGAAACTGTTTTGCCATAAAGTTGCTGAGGGATCCTTTCTGTTTCAAACTCATCTATATAACTTAAAATTATTTATTTTACTGTAAAATTAAGACGAACTTTAATACAAAATTTTTACATACCCAATACGTCTGCTTCTCTTAAATAGTTTGTGCTTTTTCTTAAAAAATATTACATTTGTAAAGAAAAAAAAGTTAAGGTTGTTAAAATTGTTTCCAGGATTGTCTAAATATCTAGACCAGTGATTTTTACCCACTGTGCCGCGGCACTTTTGTGTGCCGCCAAATTTTAGAAATGTATATAGTAAAGTATTAACCAACATAAAAACGAAAAAAAGATCGAGACTGTTAAATCAATATTTTATCTATGTGTTAAATATAAATGAAATTATCAAAAAAAAATCAAGCTCAAATTTCTCATTAAAAGTATTCTTATTATTAACTTGTAATTAATCTCTTAATAAACGTACTGTTGTTTTTGTAGTACATATTATTTTATTTTACATTCAAAATTATTATCATAAACTATTTTACACAGTGTATTATAGGTAAGTAAACAACTTTTAAACTTATCTTTTTCTTTGTGTGCCGTCAAATTTTGAAATCGTTAAAAGTGTGCCGCGACAAAAAAAAAGTATAGAATCACTGATCTAGACATTGGTCCAATTTTGACGATTAAACAAAAAATAAATTTATGGTGTAGTTATTTAAAGCATGGACGGTTAAATGGTATGTTCGCGAAAATATGATTTTCTTAGGCAAATAGTAAAAACCCTATTGATATTATTATGAATCATAAATTAAGTCTATATTTACAAAAACATGTAGTAAAATATTCAACTTAGAAGTATTTTATACGTAAGAGCTGTCGTTTTATAAATATTGTCACCTACAGTAAGCTCAAACTGATAGTTCATCTATAGAAACAGAAGAGACGCTTGATCAGAGCACATGGTGCAATATGATTGGTTCGTTTGATAACTCGGCCCTTTAAATCTAAATTAAAGCTTTAAATCTATTTATTCGTATGCGAATTGTTGTTTAGTGATTCATCATTTCGATTGTTTGTTTGATTACTTTTAATTTCTTTTTAGTTCATATTTATAACAAAATCATATGATTAGAAAACGAAAACAATAGAACGAAGTCGCGGTGTGTTTTGACACATGTTCACGTGTTTAGTAAATGTATTTGTTATTATCGATAGACTGTGAAGTTTGAGTTTATTTTATTATTGGTTAAAATTATTAGACTTCCAAGAAAAAAATATAATCCATCGTTTAGATCAGCGGTCATCAAACTTTTTGTGAAACGGGTCGAATTCAAATTTTTAAAAACATGGATGGCCTGATGGAAAATATTCTTATTTAAACCATATTTATCTACTAAAATGTATGCGTAACACCGATTAATATTTTCCATAGTAGTTGTTTAGATTAAAATATTTGGACTGGTTGCTTTAAACAATACATTAAAAGTCCCTTCATTTCTTAATTTATATCCAATTCCAAAAATAGACGAATCGTTGTCATGAAACTCACGACCAAATCATAAAATTTTATGAAATTAATATTTCTTATCTATACAATCTTTATGTTTAGAATTCGGGACCCGGATAAAAATGTTCGGAGAATCGGATACAGCCTGCGAGCCGTATTTGGTGACAGTTGGTTTAGACGTTGAAAACAATATGCAATTTGTTAGGTTAGATTTTAGTGTCGAACTCTGAAGAGTTCGAAAAGCTATGGAAACTTCTGTGGCACTAATTAGGCGTAGAAAATGCTGATCTTAGCTTTGTAATACTTTTAGAACATAACGGTAATTGTAGAAACGTATACCATATTTAATAATATTAATATTACAACTCGACAATTTGGGAAGAAATTTGAACCGTTGGGAACTCTAGCACTTGGATATGCTCTCTGGTGGGTAAATTATATCCTACAGCTTGTATATCGATGTTTGCTGCCCCAACACCCCTGACATTTCTCTACGGCCTACAAGTTTTATGGTCGCACTGTGGTGAAAAACTTAGTAACTACTGCTAGTAGGTTGAAATATTAATCTCCGTCCCGCGCCAGAGATTCAAATTTTCCAATAAACTATACATGAAAATTTGCGACTTATAATTATACCTAACCAAAATAGTAAAGGGTATACTATAATTCAAATATTAAATATGGCATGCGTTTGTGTGATTGCCGATCGGGATTTGTATAGACAATTTTGTACCAAGTCCGATCTGTACAGGTAATTTAAAAAAAAAAAAAACGAAATATGGTTTCAAAATATGAAATTTTATGCACATTTTATCATACGCGTAACGCATTTTTACATCGGAATTGTTGCAAAATTGTCTGTACAAATCCCCATCTGTAGAATATCGGGCTTGGTACGTAACATATATACATAAATAATGGCTAAAATACTTTTCAATGATCGTGTAATGTAAATCTTGGTAATATGGATGTTTAATTCATAATTCGGTGTCGAATGATTGATTTTTTACTTTTTCAAAAATATATATCGGACAAATGATATAATTATTTCAATGGTCATTTTCAGTCAAATGAAGATCATAACCTGTTGACCTATCTTTTGTAGGATAATCTTATGATGTATTCAAAATTAATTTATTCCGAATATTTAAGGGAACACAGCTATTCAGAATTAATTGAAATCTTTAAGGATCACGTTAATTATTCAAATTTTCTTTTTATAATAAATTTGTCTTTTGATATTTTAAAAAATTACTTTGAAATAAACATTTTTTTTGGGGCCATTCACAAATTACGAACACGTTAAAAGTGGCAAAGAAGTTCACAAACTGTGACAGTAAAAATAAGGCCTCATGATGTCGCTCGTCCTTTTCAAGCAACATGAGAAAGTGTAGGGACAAGTCGCAATGTCGTCATGGCAGGAATGTTTGTCAAAAGAAATATAAATATCGAAAGTTGATTTTACCGATAAATAGACCGCTTGGCCCTAACCTCATTTAGTAAGAATAAAATTGTCTCAAAAAATAATATTGAAGGGGGTGGACATAAAAAAACAGTACATACAGTCGAACATAGTATCTCCTTCTTTTTTTGGAGTCGGTTAAAATTTTTGTTGATTTTGTCGTTTCCACAGAAACTATACTTCTAAAAAAATAACTAAAAAATTATTTTATAAAAATTTTGTTTCAATTTTAAAATGTCAACTTCGATTGCCGTTTCCATAGTAACTATAAACTATAATAGCACACTATAAATCGTTATATATCGTTGTATATTGTATACATATATCATATAGTGTGATTATTTTTACTTTCAATACATATATATTTTGCTTTCATATAAATGTGGACGAAGTCGCGGGAAACAGCTAGTAATTTATAAATAAACTTCTTCCCAAATACGTATCAGATAAAAACAATCGTAATAAAACAAATTTAGTATACTGTAATTTTTGATTCCGTGATTCTTATATAATTGATGAGGCGATGTCCACAAATTATTTACCGATTGAAATTAGAAAAATTAGGCGAAAAAAAGTATTATCAGAAGTCTAAACACAGTTTAGTTTTGTTGCTACATTACGTTTTAAAAGTTAGTTATTTTCACACCCTCTGGTGGGTATGGGTGGTAAAGGGTGCAGTGTGGGGCTTAGCAAGTTGTTCGTTATTGAGAAAAGAAAATTTTTTGTCTTTGAATTTTTCTTTCTATTATGGTTTTAAACTTAGATATTTGCAAACCCCCTGATAGATGTGGGAGTGTAAGGAACAATTAGGGAAAGTTAGTTATTTATTTTTATCCGAATGTTGTATATTTTACCCGAATTTTACGCGAGCGAAGCACGGAATTTTACACGAAGCGAAGTCACTTGAAATTTAAAATTGTACCACGTAACTTAATTTGTCGCTGAAAAGGAGTGATAAGCGACATCCTGAGGCCTTATTTACCATACCATAAAAGTAACGAGTTATACCTTTTTTAACGTGAGGCTTAAAATGTGATGTTTAAACAGCACATGTGACTGTTAGATTCAAGAGAGCCGCGATGCGCATTTTTTGTTTGTTAAGGAAATAGATTTTGAAGTTTTGCAAAACACGTCTAAAGGTCGGAATTAAATACATTTGCATAATTTACCTAACGCTATGCAGATATAGATATAAATATCTATATTGCATTTAAGTGGATAATTTTTTGAGATTTTTTGACAGATGAAGTGTGAGTCGTGTTAACCTATCATGGTATTTTTGTTCAGTATAGTTTGATTCAGTACATTTCATCATGGAAAGACTCCGACACAGCGTCAGTCTTTGGGCTCTTGAAAAGCTTGAAGAAAATCCACTGTTTTCAACAAAAATTTTGTTTAGTGATGAGGCACATTTCTGGCTTAACGGATATGTCAACAAACAAAATTGCCGTATTTGGTCTGAAGAGATTCTAGAGCTGCCATTACATCCAGACAAAACAACGGTTTGGAGTGGTTTATGGGCCGGTGGAAGAAAAAAAACGTAACTGTCAAAGGCAACCGTTACCGTGCCATGATAACGGACAATTTGTTTCCTGAAATTGAAGCCCATTATCTCCAGGACATTTAGTACCAATAGCGCCACTTGCCACCAGCACGTGAAACTATGGCTTTATTGCGAGAACAATTTGGTGAACAGTTAATTTCGCGCTTCGGACAGGTGAGTTGGACGCCTAGATCCTGTGACATAACACCCCTAGACTTTTTCCTTTGGAGCTATGTAAAGTCCAAAGTCTATATGGATAAGCCGCTTACAATTGAGCTACTAGAAGCCAACATTACTTGCGTTATACGCTAAATACCACTCGAAATACTCGGACGGTCATCGAAAATTGGAACAACATAATGGACCATATTGACCGCAGTTACGGACAACATTTGAAAGAAATAATCTTTAAAAAATAAATGTAAAGAATGGTTCTTTTGTGTGATAATTAAGATAACCCGATAAATTTTTTTTTTTAAATATTTTTTTTGGTTTTGAAAAAAGTACCTCCAAATGAATCACCCATTATATATAATGCACGTATGCACGGTTTTTTGCTGAATATAATTCGACCTCTAATGATGTCACAACAAGCAGGAAGGACACAAATATATCAATCGTAATTACAAAACGACCCCTTAGTATCAGAGTTTTGTATGTACCTATCAAAGTACATCATCATTTATTTAAATACGTAAATTAAATTTTTTTAAATGAATAACTTAAAAATTAATATTTTATTTTACAGAAAATTTTTTGAATTTTCAAAATACGTGTAGGTACTCTAATAATAATCTTAAAGTACAATAAATGTCTTTGGTACAAAATTCTCTCTCGTAATTACCAATATTTAAATTTAAGGACGTTAGGGAGATACAATTGGAGGCAAAACTACTTTAAATAAGAGATAACAAATATGAAAATTTTTTGGCAGTGAATGAACCTTTAATTTAAATCAACAAAAACATATATTCCTTTTCTTTATATACCATATACGTATAAATGACAAAGACATTTTTTTTATATTTTTATTTATAATTTTTTTTCTCAACAACCGTTTAGTGAATGTTTATAAAATTCTGCAAAATTGTTTCTATAAAATTCCAAGTTACATAATTTGAAAATTTGGGATGCTTCGTAGCTATTTAATGGTAATTGAAATGAATTTAATCTATTGAGTGAACAAATCTCCATAAGAACACTCTCCATGTAAAATTACAGTTTTTTTTTAATTGCAATAATTTTTTAACAGCTTAGTGAATTGTTTTGAATTTTCACAGTAGGTTTAGCATTAAGTGAGGAACATTCGACTAAACTTTCGATCGTTTGATAGCATTTTCGATATACCTCCCTAACATCCTTAAAAAAATTATAATTTCATATAAAAAGTAAAATATTAATAAAACAAAAATTATGCCAAATATTAGGAATCACAACATTCTAACCTTAAAGAAAAAAATGTGTGCTTATACTAGAAACATCACACCAGAAGTGAAACTTCTTAAATTCTCATATTTTTAAGAGAATTCGAAGATCTACGAAGTAATTTATAGCATATTCGAAGCTTTAATAGAATTATGGACTACGGCAAATTTATCGGAAAAAACATATTTTTTTCGAATTTAGCCTCGATTGTAAAAAGTGTCACTTAAAACAAAATTTTAATAAGTCGCTGAGAAAAGTTTTTGCTGGATCATTAATGTTGCAAAAATCAATGCTAATCTAGGCCTTCAATAAATGCTTCGAAATAAATTTGTTTACGATTTTTTTTTTTTTACAAAATATGACTTTTGTTTTATATGAAATTTATGAATCTTTATTATATAGAATTTTGAAAGTAATTTTTTTTTTCAAAAGTTACACGCTATTTTACATTTTTCGAAATCGGAATATTTTTAAATATATGTAAAACAATTCAAAGAGTAATTTCTTCGATTATATCATCACAATTAGATTCTATAACCATTGTATTGAATATCGATGTTACGTTCCATTAAACTACACTCCCTTGAAATAAAATTGAACCAAACTATATAAAAAAAGTTCCCATTATTTTTTTATTGGTGCCGTCTATGGTTATAATAACGAAAAATATTAAATATGTATAAATTTTTATTTTGAAGAGTTGGATAAAAATAAACGATAGTTTTTTGTAGACTAACTCTGCTTATCATTTATAATAATATATGACTTATATATGTGTGTAATTAGTTATTATGATTGTACAAAAATTCTTAGAAATATGATGTTCAAATTAAAAAAAGGTATGCATATATTGGTTTGTATAAGTGGAAGCTGTCCCAATATTACGGTGCCGATTATATTTTAGAGATTTTCCCGGCATGCGCAGCATAGACGAGGTTTCTCGGAGGAGAGAGAGAATAAATATAATAGGCACCGTAATGTTGGGACATTCTTTCCTATACCAACTGTCCATATAGGAGAATTACATATATGGTTTGTATATTATAATAGAAAGAGTAAGCCATCTTAACAAATATATTTAGTGTATTAAATAAATATATTAAACTTTTAACAAACACTATCAAATTCAAATAAGTTAAATTTTTTTGCAGGGGAGTGTACATTAAAGAAAATCATGTATGTAAACAAACAAAAAATCCCGGAAATATTTTTTTTTTAATAGGATGTTTATGATAACTCTCAGACACTTTTACAACCCTTTATATCCTAAATAAAGTGCTTCTTCAAAAAATATTAATGGAACAAATTGATATGAAATTATCCAAGGAATCGATCCTTGAAATTTTGCATATATTTTTAAAACACTCTAAATTTAACATTTATAAAGCACAAATAAAGTTTGATGATATACTCGTTGATTTTATTCACATACAACTAAATTATATGAATACCACACTGCGCAATTACATAACGTAAACCACTTAATTTTTGTTATATAATTTTTAACACTTTTACGGGTCATATATATATATATATATATATATATATATATATATATATAAAATATATATATATATTATATATATATATATATATATATTATATATATATATATATTATATATATGTGTATATATATATATATTATATATATGTATATATATATATAATTATATAAACTTATATTTATATATTTATGGTACACATAATTGTTTTTGTTGTAAAAACAAAATAGTTTATAATAGTTTTACACACAATTGTAGGAAAATTTGTTTTTTAAATTTAAAATAGTCCTTTTTTCTTCTTATCCTTTTTCTCTTTTCCATCTACAGTCCTGCAACAAATATTTTGATAAATCAAACAAAAATTGTGCAAAACTATTAAATTGTTTGTAATTATAAATTGTATTCACACCTAAATAAATTTTTATATTTCTTTATTTAAAAAGGTCTTTTAACCCTCTCATGTGCGCAATCTTCGTATGCGGTCTGAAATTCAATAGAAAATTTTTTTTTTTAATTTTGATATTAATTTATTATTTGTGATGTTTTTCTCTAATTATTTTATCACATGCCGATTGGTGTAAATTTTTTATGGTGGTTGGGTGTTCAACAAGCTCTTTGGTCAAAAATTAAAAAGAACAGTAACTTTTAGAAAATTGTTTTAGAAAAAACAATTATACAGTGCAATTCGTTTATAATGAAGTTCTTTGAATTCAGATTGAATATCTACTAGCACTTTAGATTTTAGAATGTCGTACCTATAATGTTTCATGCGTTTTGGTCCCCGGGCAATATATCCCCGGGACAAAATATCTCCAGACTAAATATCCCCGACGAAATATCCCAAGGACAAAATATCCCCGACAAAATATCTCGAAAATTTTGAAATCACAGAATATCAATAATATTTTGGTGTGAGACCCAAAAACACGCAAACCTAACCAGCTCGGGGTATGACCAATGAAGTGAAAGATTGTAGTACTCGGTTGTAACAGTTACCTTATTTAATTTCAATAATTTTTGACACTAAATCTCAAATATATAGAACGCCTTTTAGTGCGGAGGCTCAAAAACACGCAACCCGACCAACTCGGGTATGACCGATGAAGTGAAAGATTGTAGTACTCGGTTGTAATAGTTACCTTATTTAAATTTAATAATTTTTGAAACTATATCTCAAATATATAGAACGTCTTTTAGTGTGGAGGCTCAAAAACTTTGAGGATCAAAACGCCTACTACAAATGTTTCCATACAAACTTTAGTAAATAGCTAAGGATACCTTGGACGATCAGACTCATAAATACGTCTAGAATACCTGGAGGAAATCTGGCATTACTGGACATGAACGAATTTTCCCGATTATTTCGATTACATCTAATGTGCCCTCTTTTCTAATGATTTCAAATAAGTAAAAAAATTTGCCACTTATTGGGAACTCTTGCTTGCGGTTGGATATGCTCTCTAGTGGATAAATTAGAAACTAGAGCTAGTAGGCCTGTATTTCCTGCCCAAGCCCCCGTGACATACTTTCGGGCGACAGGTTTCGTGTTGGCACTCTGGTGAATAATATAAAAACTAATGCCAGAGATTTCAATATGAATATAATGAAGGATCCTATGCATTGTGCATAGAGTATAATTTCTTAGTTCCGAGAATTCCAAAATCTATTCTATCTTCATAGCACGTACTGACCTGTTTTGGTCACATAATACGCAGATAATAGGAGTAGCGACCGTAAAAAAAGATACCCCTATTGATAGATACCCTGCGAGAACTTGATCCGACAGCAGGGCAACGGTCCCTGTTTGGGCTAGGAGTAAATGCTAGGTTTTCACAAGCAAATATCACCAGTCTGCCCGTACAAATAATCCCTGAGATCAGTATTTTCAGTATTGAGAAGCCCTTTAAAAATAGAGAATTTAACAGATGTCGTTTTTATTATCATAATTTTAGGCGAATATCATCTGTTACTATGGCGAAAAGTTCTCACAGCCGTAAGTCACTGATTTCATGTCTATTAGTCTTGATTTATCTGATTATGGATCAGTATATTAGAACGATGCGACAATAGGAAGTAGAACAATAACAGCAATATTGAATGGAGCCAATTTGATTTGCAGTACACCTGCTAGTGGTCCTCTTTTCACCAGAGTCCAAAGAGTTGCCAAAGTTTAGTATTCCCGAGAACATTGAACCTGTAGAAGATTATAAACGTGCCACAGGTGAATTAAGATCACTTCTCCAATATTTCAAAAATACTTTTTGACCAATCATAATAAAAATTTTACCGATTTCGATAAAGATCTTTTTCAACTGAACTAGAATTGATCCAAGGTATGTGTTTAATTTCCTTTATAAAAGGTCCATCTCCTATGAAGATATCTCCAACCATTTATATTTTCAAAAAATATTTTTAACATAAAAAGGTTAATTAGTAAATATTATTAAACAACTTTATTTATTTTATCGGCCGACGTGCGTCAAGGGGCCCGCGGGCCTAGAGTTAAGAACCACTGCACTAAGTGAATGTTCTGTAACATAATACGGCCCGTACATTTTCCTTCAATTATAAACGAACTTCTGTGCAATTGTTAATTACAACGTGAAACACATTAACGATACACAAAAAAAACATTAAGTATTATTTTATCTTATATCGTGCAAAAAATAGAGTATTTTACTCTACGACTTTCTATAAATTTATTTTCTATACAATAGGAACCTCGTTGCAGGTTTTCTAACTGCTTTTGAAGTCCTCGTCTTTTAAAAGATCTATTTACATTGCTAAAGTTGAAACAGGACAAAATTATTCCAAATTATGTTACTATCTCTAATTTTTGAATCGATAAGTTATATGTGCTCTTTGTCAAATTGCACAACTTAGAAAAATTAATAGAATATTTCGAGTTAAAAAAAGAATTATAAAGAGAAATTTGTGCGAGCTTTAGAAAGAAGTAAATCCCATTATTAGCATTGAATATCTTATTATTAGCGAATTTCTTCTTCATGGAAATAGGGCAAATCATCGATCCTACCTAGTAGATATCGAAAATCATCACCTTTAAAATTTTTATATATATATGAGCCAATCACGAGTGCTCTTCCTTTGTTTCGAGGAGATGATCAATTTATCGATTTCTTTTGGATCTTATTGGGGAATGGGAGCATCATAGAAAGAAATGGAGGCGTATTCTATCTATTATGCACCTGGTTCGATTTACCCTATATATATATATAAATATATATATATATATATATATATATATATATATATATATATATATATATATATATATATATATATATAAATATATATATATATAAATATATATATACATAAATGTGTTTGTAGCCACTCAGCGGTTACATTTTCAACCAGATTGGACTGAAATTTGATATGTGAGGTGCCTTTGGTTTTGAAAGACTAAGTTCGTAAATGGGCAAAATCAAACTAGGTTAAAGGGAGGTTTAGAGAAAGGAGAAAATACAAAATTTGGTATATCTGTCTAATATTGGAGAAATCAAAAAATGCATAAGAAGTAAAATTATATAAAATTAAGTTTACTACAATTTAGTTTCTTATTATTTTTTCTGTTACACTAATATTTACAGAAATATTTACGATTTCAAATTGAAATCTCAAATATCTCTGTACACATTAAGAGTTTTAGAAAAATTAATCAGGTAATTATAGAAATAATAGAAAACAAGACCAGATAATGAATTATAGTAGAGTTGATTCTCTACAACTTTACTACTTATACAGGTTTCGATTTTTCTAATATTAAGAGAGATATTCTGCCCATTAACTGGCGACTCAAACACCAAAAGTATAGGAGATATTGAAAAAAGTCGCCATGAATAATAATTAATAAGATCTGATTTCTGAGGAAATTCGCAAAGTTGACGCAGCTCTCGCATAAACAATTTGTTTAATATTCATAATAACGAATAACTTGAATGAAAATGAATTAGCTTAAAGATCAAATTCAGAGCGAACATGAACAGGCAACATATACAGAATTGTTACAAACACACTCCATCCATTTGTGTTGTGAAAATTATAAAAAATAAAAATTAATCTACAAAATTGGAAAAAAAAATCTGCCAATTATGCATATAAAAAATAAAAGTGAACATGAAATTTGAAGAAAACCTTTCAAATAAAGAAATTTTTGATTACCTTTGTACCAAATAAATACAACAAAGCATTATTTTGTTACGCTGATTATGCAAATTATAAATAAGAGCATTCCATTTAAAAAAAATAGCAAAAAATAAAAAATAAAATAAAAAGTTAGTAAAATTAATTTTATTAAAAAATTAATAGAAAAAAAATCATTTTAAAAAAGCAGAAAATAAAAAATCACAAAAAATATTGTCAACGTCTATATTTCACCCACTCTTTACTGTTGGCTTCTAATGATTTTCGACGTAATTCCTCCAACGATACATTATTTTCACGTTCCCAAGACGATTTTTCAATTTCAAATTGCCTTCGTTTCTCTTCTAAATCTTTTGCTTGCTGTTCCAATTGTTTTTTGGTTTGTTCATTTCTTCTAGTTAATTCATTTTCGGAATCTTTTAATTTTTGTTTTTTCTCTTTAACCTTTTATGAAAAAAATTCGTTTTTAAAAAGAATAGCACACACAAAAGTTAAATAAATAATATTTTTACCTTCATTTCGAATACTTGTTCCATTTCTAATTCCATTTTCTTCATTTTAAGATCATGTTCTTTCTTTTCTTCTTCCATTTGTGCTAGTGGATTCCTATTGAAAATTAATTACTTTGTTAACTGACATAATTTCATTTTGAATTAATTTAAAAGTACAACATCCCCCAACAAAATTAATCACTAAATTTGTGTCAAATAAAGATGTGATTTCTAGAGATTATTTCAAGAATAAAAATTGTGTAGGATTCATTATCTATAATAAGCATGGATTCTAACCGAACGGAAATTGAAACCAAAATTCGGTTAAAACTGTTTAATTTGAGGTAATCGTAACCGAAACAGTCGTCGTTTTAAATAAAAAATAAAAACCGACACCGTTACCGATTACTTTACAAAAGAAAACCCGGTTTATAACGGTTATATTTTTGTGTTTGACATAAAAGGTAAATTTGAATTTTTTGCACGCATACTACTAATTATTAATTCCACAACGTCGTTTGACGTCCACTTTGAGTGAGTCAATGTGAAGAAAAATCGTCTCTTTTAAATTGCATGGCTAGTAATGATCACGCTGTTGTTTTCTTAGTAAATAATGTTTATACATTATCATTGACATGCATATGGGACTGCGGGACCTTGTGTCGTAAAACAAAAATCCAAATTGAAGGGTCCAAATTAATGAACACACTAGAGCCATCTATAGGGACATGGTTAGTAGCCAGAACTAAGATTAACATAAAAAACATTCTGTTCTTTTTTATTTAATGTAATTCAAAAATTTTAATTATTCAATGAGTTTTATTTCTAGTATAACATTTTAAGGACGTTCGAAAGAGAAAAAAAAAATGCAGAGAAATTCTGGTGAATTAAATATGTTATAAAAAAAGTCAATACGAATTCATTGGTATGCTTCAAAATGTTAGTTCAAATGCATTTTTTTTTCGATATTGAAAATCATACTTTTAATATAACATTGGGTTTTATGGATAAACTACAAATTTAATCTTTATAATCGAATAAAACTTGGTTTAAAATGCAGAGAAGTTTTTATAAAACTATGTAAATTGTTATTAAATAAACATGGATATATTTGAGCCAAAGATGAAGGTATGTTCAAATGTATTTTAGAAGAAATAATGAATTATATAAGTAATTTTATCATTTTAGAGAAGCAAAACACAAGATTTTACTTTTTTATTTAAAATAAAAGAAACATTACAAGTCACGACTCACGAGTATTATTATTTACCAAATAACCATAGAATATTTAAATCTAATTTCAACGTATACATTAAATCTGTAACGCTGTGGACATGCGCAGAGGCTTGATACCCCCCCCCCCTTAAGTCTTTCCTCGCAAAATGGCTCTTTCGAACGTCATTAACCTGACACAAGCGAGCAAAGTTTTTAAACGTTTATATTTTAACTTGTATTATAGTTGGAGCTTGGAATGGCTTTATTTTATATAATTTTACTATTAAATATTAATAAATAACCGTAACCGAAACTGTTTTATTTTAGAATTTTAAAACTGAAACAGATACCGAAAACGGTTAGCTTTCCAAAGTGCTCCAAATATTATACTCAAGTTTGGTTTTTTATTAAAAGATTGTCATTCAGCACGAACGGGTACTAGATCGTTTCTGCATAACTAGATTTAATATCCGATTACGCCATAGACATAATCTAATATTGGCACATAATACCCGCTCATAATCTTTATAATGCCATATTTAGCATTATTCCATGTAAAATTTACGAATCTTCAAACTCTGCCATAATACAAAAAAAAAAACTTAATTCCGTCGAGATTACAGTATAGGTATTAGGTGGGCTCAGTTACTATAACTCGAATCAAATTGGAAATGAATAAAATGTTTTAAAAATAAGAAATAAACAAAGAAAATTTCGTAAAATCCAAAGAATAAATAGAGAAAATAGTTAAATCCACTACTTAAGAAATCAATAAACTTAAAATTCATTATGATTTTTAGTTTTGAGTATAATAATATTCGATCACTATACGTCATAAAAAGGGTGAAATTACTTTTTCAAATAAATACGTCTCAATACCTATAAAATTACTAATTAATCTTAATATGAAAAAATTAATTCATCCGGCAGAAATCGAATCCTGGACCTCAAGATTTCAGGTTCTGTGTGCTAACTATTACACCGCGAATGTGTGAGGTGGGTTGTTTGGTTGGGTTTGTTTTTGGCTTGATGAGTCGATTTTTTCATATTATTGACAATTTTACTTTGAAATCAACTACTAACTCATTATTCTAACATATTATTTTGTGTATACTTAAACGTCACAATGCTATACCAATGTCAATTTCCAATACGGTTACGAAGACACAAATATGAAAGGCCAAGCGTATACTATATAGACTAATATGTCATTGAATTTTTTAATATTAAGATGTTCAATGATGTGTTAGTCTATATAATATACCCTTGTCCTTTCATACTTGTGTCTTCTTAACCATACTGGAGATTATCATTGACATAGTATTGTGTCGTTTAAGTATACACAAGAGTTAACTATAAGAAATGTATATATTGGCAATTTAAATTATAGAAATAGAAAGGAAACGTAAATTACTCAATTTCATACATCTAAAATACTTGGTAATATACTCTTTAATTTTTTAAATGTGTTTTATAATCAAAATGTATTATACTGTAATTCACGTATTTTATCTTTTTTGGGGTTTAAATAGGTTGTTTCACGTAACTAACCAAATCTAGACACCAGTAACTGAGAAAACTACAGT
This sequence comes from Nineta flava, assembly GCA_963920215.1. Lineage (NCBI taxonomy): Eukaryota > Metazoa > Arthropoda > Insecta > Neuroptera > Chrysopidae > Nineta > Nineta flava. Next base: position 37,066,618 of record OY986042.1, read on the forward strand.
ATAGCTCCAATTATCCGGATTAATTGGGACCGGGCCCAATCCGGTTAATCAAATATCTGAGTAATTGGATAAATCATGATGAAGAGTGAAGATAAACTGCTGATTTTCTCGGTTAAAATTTTGTTGTTTTTTTCCTGAAAATAATCAACCCAAAAAAAGGTTTCCCAATGTTAGTAGCTGAAGCAAAAACCAATTGGATACAGGATTTTTTTCCTCAAAACATTGGTGGTATTATACATACAGATAATTTGAGTTCTACTGTAATTAGGATGAGCTAATTAGGGCATGTCACTATCGACACAGATAGTCACGCAGCACTCAAGGCTGTAACAACGAAAACGACCAGAGCAAAGGCACTGATGAGTCTTAAGCAAACTGTCTATGATTTTATACGCAAAATTCCCCCCTCCTATATACGCAAAATAAGAAAATTGCTAACTCCCCCCTCCCCCGAATGATAAGACGTAAGAATTCAAAACTTTTATTAAATGTTAAAGTTAAAATTCAAAAGACTCAATTATTGTAATAATTAAAGTATTAGTGTTTTAATAAAATTAGAAAATTAAGAATCATTTATTGTCCACTGGCTCCGTGTATCCGTATCCGTAAAAATAAAACAGTCGATAGACAATGTCATAACAGAGAACAATGAACGTTATATTTCCGTTGATGAATGAACGTTATTTTAATTGAACATCGGTATATTTAAAAAAACTCTATACTTAGTATTGTAAAGTCAATTCTCGGAAAACTCATTTATTTATTTTTAGTAAGAAATATGAAAAGAAATTCGGTATACCATAATAAAATAATAAAAATAGTATTATTAATTTAGATTATAAATATTGTTAAAAATATTTGTATTGTTTTTAATTTTTTTATCTTACGTAAGATTTATTTTATCCCCCTCTCCTTTTGTCAGCAAAAGTAAGAAATAATTGGACCCCCCGCCCCCTAAACCTGCCTACGTAATACTTAAACGCCCCCTAACCTGACGAGCTAAATAATTTTCTTTCAATTGCCAATATATGAATTGTTTTTTATAAGAAAATAAATTTAATAAATCAAATTTAAAAACACTACCAAAAAAACAAAGTACAAAAACAGCGAAAAATCAAAACGATGTGATATAACACGAAGCCATACTGAAGAAAAAATAACGTAATATAAATGAAATTTCCAAACGAAAAAGTAAATAAACATGTACAACATACCTTAGTAGAACGTTATTTATTTCTGCATATGGCTTACGTTTGTTAAAAACAATTACAACAATAAATTACCAAATAACTTACCAAAAACTCATAAAACTGCTGATTACTCCTTGAGAGCATAAACTAAGAATGAATATTCATTTACTAAAACGTTCTACTAAGGTCACAAACGTTTACAAATTACAGATTACGTTATGTGAATTATATTTATTGTTTATATTAAAATTATTCTCCAATCAGATATCAAATAATTGGATGTAATATTATATTATTCTTATAAAATTGATGTTTCTTGAGATTTACAAAAATAAATCAAATACATTGAATTAAAGAAAATTACTTACTTATTCGATAAATGAATTGGTTTTCCATCAGCACCAAGACCAGCCAATTTTCTACATCGATAATTTTCATAATGCACATTATTGGTAACATCTTTTAAATCTTGTAAATGTGTTCGTATTACCATATTACGTAATGCAATAAAATCACAATGTTCTAAATTTTCGACTAAAATAAAAACAAATAAAAAATTTTAACAGATTTGAATTCTGTACTGAGTAAAAAATTTATGAATAAACGGAAGATCAAACTTAAAATTAAATTAAATTCTTTAAAAGAGTTGGAATATCGTAATACGCATCATCCCATGTTAAATGTATATAGCTTGCCTTTTATTATCTACGTGATAAAATCAAAATCGAAGTAATGCATGGGTATGGGGAGGGGGAGGTTGTATATTAGCGTCATAATTTATTAGGAGGAGTTCCAAAGTTTCCTCCTTTTCTTTACAAAACTACCTAGCCTCCTAAGGTACCCCTAATTCTACAATTCTTCGTAAGAAGCCCCGTTAGTAGCCACTCTCTACTTTAAAGAAGTGAGATAGCGGATGGCCTGGTGAGTAAGGTTGTATTAACACCAGGCACATGCAGGTGCTGTATGTCTTATGGTTAAAATTCCCCAGAAGGTTCTTGGCCTGCCTGAGCATCAAAGTGTGACTTTTTTAGTATTATTCTCCTTTCTGATTTTTTCACGATACAAGTGACGAATCACTTTCGAAGTGATTACCCAGTCCACAGAAAGGCTCCGGCTTTGTAAGGGATGTCGATGCAACTATCCATGCCAGGCCATCCGCTATCTCATTCCCTTCTATTCCCACATGTCTTGGGGTCCGGGGTGGATAAAAAACTGAAGTAGTTTAAATTTTCTATAATTTTGATTTTATTTTATTTAATTTTACTGAAGATATTTTCCTGATATGAAATTTGAGCGTTGAGCAGTTGAAACCAGACCATTAATATTTTAAAAATTTTTTGTTCGATTGGGTAATAAATACTGAGGGTAATTTCTTGAAAAAGAGTCACAACTCAATAAATATATTAAGAAAATTAATTAAGATATTTACCTTCTGCAATACCCCATGGATATTTACGTCCACGTACTTTTTTCCCATCTACTTCAATTACTGCATTCGAACCTACAACGGCGAATGGCACTTTACTACGCAACAAACGATTCATTTTACCTTCTTCTTCTTGATCGTCCAATACTTCAGGAAAATCGTATATTTTTATTTTATGTTGTGATATTTCGTTTAGTATCTAAAAAAAATATTTCATATGAATGTGGAAATTACACAGGAATAAGCTTCTGAAACTTTTTACAAATATTTAAATTTTAATAAATAGAAAATTATACATTTTGTACAGTAGTTTAATGTATCTAGATACAAATTTAATTTCATGTGTCTATATATCTAAATACAATTTTGATCCGAGCACATTTGTAGAGAATCCAATGTTTAATTTTAGTTAGAGGATATAATATACTTCGTACATGCCGAAAGGGAGTCTTGAGAACTAAGCACCCGTTTCAATTTTGAGAAAATTATGCTTAATTTGCGCTTCCAAAATTTTCTTGTAACGTATTTGTAACTCTTTATGTTTTTTATAATAGGGAATATGCATGAAAATTTTTTTTCACATTTATTTTTAGAATATGAAAATACTGTTAATACTGTAATAATATTTAAAAACGAAATTAAAATCCGACAAATATGAAGGATGTTATAAGCTTTTAAAGATTATTATCAGTCTCTTTCTTGCAAAAATACTAAAAACGGAGTTTTACGTGTATTTTAAATGGTGAAAGTGTAATATGACGTCACATTACATATCAAGAGGGCTATCACCCTCTTTGTCTAATCGGGAATTTCAATCATTCATATCTCGCTTATTTTTAAAGTTATTTGAAAAGTAATTTTACCTTGATATTTGTCAAGTAAACATGCTTCAATTCAAGTGAACAAAAATTTTCATGCATATTCCCTATTATATACGCAAGTCCAGGTGCTGGAATTTTTTTATTTAGAATTTTAAAAACGAAAATAATGATTTTATGTATTTTAATGTATTCAACTACTCAATAAAATTATAAACAACACCAGTTTGTCTAATTTCAAAAACTATTTTTTAAAGATTTCACGCATAAAAACCGTAATTTCTATTTAACAAATTGCTAAATCGCAAGCACAAATGAAGTGCAATTGAATAATATATTTTAACGTACATAAAATAATAATAATTTTCATAGTTAAAAATCGAAATGAAAAAATTGCAGTACACGGATTTGATTATTTAATTATGAAAAAACCAAAAAGCGCACAATTACGTTTCAAGAAGATTTTGGTAGATGTGTAAATCAAGCAGAATTTGTTGACTTTTTTCCCTTTAAGCAAATGATTCAGGTGCCCAGCTCACGCAGCTTCGAAAGTACCATATTAAGCAATTGGATTACAAAATACTCACTCATATTCGAATTTATTTAGCCAGTAAACTCTAACCGAAAAAAGTTGAAAGTTAGTTCAGTTTTTCAGGGGTATAGTGGGTAACCGCTATTAGATGAGAACAAAAAACTTACTTGTTTTTTAAATAGTTGACATTCATCGGTGGTCATTGTATCCGCTTTGGCAATAACTGGCACAATATTCACTTTATCACATAAACGTTGCATAAATTCTATATCTAATGGTTTAAGACCGTGACCAGATGGTTGTATAAAATATAAACAACAATGTACACGTGTATCCTTGATTTGTTTACGTGTCACACGCGATTCACAATTTAAATATTCTTCATATTTGTTTTCAATAAATTCAATAATCGGAACCCAACAATTACTATTATCGACGGCATCACCAAATCCTGGTGTATCCACAACAGTTAATGTTAAATTTACACCATTCTCTTTTAATAATACACGACTAGTTTCAACATTTACTGTTTTTTTTATTCGTTGTGATGGGCCGGGAAATTCTGCCCCTGGTTCTGATTGATAAATATCCGTTAAAAACATTGAATTAATCAATGTTGATTTTCCCAAGCCGGATTCACCTGATAATTCAAAACAATCAATAATTATTAGTAATACGAAATAAATATCATAAATTAAAATGGTACGAAAAAATATATACACCTGCCGAGACTCATGGTCCGCGAGACCAAAGGGTTTTTTCAGGATGATGAACAACAAGCTTATACTTTGTAAGTAGCTTCGTTTTAACAAGAATCCCAACTTTTTTAATTATATAATTTTGGGAAAACGGTAACGAAATTTTCTGGATGCCGTTGAACATTGAGGATGGAAGACTCGGAGTCAATTCCATTGAATTTGTAGGACGAAAATTTTTCCTCGTTCTTCACTTGATTATCTTACAATTAAACTTAAAAATAACTTGATGCTCGTAAAGTGAAGAACGAGGAAAAATTTTCGTCCTACAAATTCAATGGAATGGACTTCGAGTCTCCCATCCTCAATGTTCAACGGCTTCCAGAAAATTTCGATACCGTTTTCCAAAATTTTATAATTAAAAAAGTTGGGCGTCTTGTCAAAACGAAGCTACTTACAAAGTACCAGCTTGATGCTCATCATCCTGAAAAAATCCCGGTCTCCCAGACTATCAGTCGCTGAAGAGCTCAGCTTTCAATATAACTTGATGTTTATTTATTTCTATCAAAGTTTTACGATTAAACAGATATAAATTACGAGACAATTACGATGCAAGTAATATTAATATTATACATGTGAATCTTTGTAAAGATGTTTGTTTTCGCATCATTAAAACGGTTTAATCGATTTTGATGCTGTTTTTACCAAACGGTTTATAATTCTACACAATAACATATTAGGGATATATCAATTTTTTGTTCCATATTCGTTTTTTGTGCGAAATTTTTCATACATCGAATAGTTTTGGCATAAATACGATGCAGAAGAAACAAATACATCTAATTACAAAAGTGTAGAAAAGTCTGTACATTGAAAATATTTAGTTCTAACTTGACATGGAGCAATCTAATTCTAATTTGTGCAACGTTGCCAAACATTTTTGACAGTAGGAATAACATTTAATTTTGTATATATTTTTGTAAATTTTTCGAAGACTGTAGAGTGAATATTTTTGAAAATTATGCACGGTTTAAGTCTATATAAGATTGTACTTACCCACGACCATTAATGTAAATTCAAATCCTCGTTTTACAGCTTTCCTGTACACCTGATTTGGTAAATTCGCAAAACCAACATAGCCATCAATTTCTTTTTGTTTAGGTCGTTCTTTAGTACCTTCTTGGGCAAGTTTTATTTGTTCTTGAGGGGGTTTTGCTGGTGGTTCTGGAGGTGTTTCGTTCTTTATCGCTACTCGTGATAATTTATTTGTATCCTATAAACACAAATTATTAATATTGAGAAATGTTTAGACAAATCCATATCGCGTAGAAATGAGATAAGTTTTTTCTGAAAACATTGAAATTTAAAGAGTCAGAATTTCGATACAAGTGAGAAAGAAGTAGCTCGCTAAAAGGTCGAGTGAATTTCTCAACGTATATTATGCAAAGATATCTCAATTGCAAGGGGCGACAGTTCGAAAACTTATTTATCCAATACAGGATTAATTTTGTTTCTTCGTCCTATAAGCTCAAGAAGTTTTGAAACCATTTTCAAAACATGCAACTAACAATTAATATCTCCCTAAACGAAATGGTTGAATTATTTGATTTCTCGAGGAGATAAACGTAATGTGTTGAAAATTTGGTTGTGTTAATTTTAAAAATTCAAAAAACTTGAAAGAAAACACGCCACTTTACATGATTTGCCCGAGTCACATGATTTTGATGTTACTTGGGGTTTAATTAGTGGTTACGACTAGGGTTTATTCGACAGTCCTTCATAAGTATCAACAAGTTATGTCAGTGTGATATTAAATAAAGTTTTTAATTGTTATAAAGTTTAATATTAATTTTAAAGTGATGATAAAAATATTCTGTAAAAGTTGAGTATTCTTTCGGGTAGTTTGACATTTGAAAGATTTTTAATTACTTGTTCAGAAACATTAACATTCTAATAAATTAACCTCTTCACTCCTGGCGTCCTTGTTCACATACTGGACAAATAATTTTTACTACATTCAGTTCAAACTTTGAAATAAACAAAATGAAAATTATAAACTTTTAAACAAAAAAAAAAACTTTTCATAGAACACGATAACATAAAAACTCACATCTGTTTCAACAATCAAGTTTGAACCCGTATTTTTATAACTGTATTCAACATTAATATAGTTTGACCGATTTGTTGGTAAATACGGCAGTAAAGTGCGAAAAAGACTTGTGTCCAGTATACTGGACATTGTTAAGCATGAGTTGTAAAAATTTCAAATAAATCAGAACTGAAGATTATAAAGAGTTTTAAAACCATTATATGTCGGAATTTCGACTAGACATAACTTGTTTTTAGAAGTAAATTTGTTATTTAAATGGATTGTGTTATGCAAAAAGCGTTCAACCCACAAAACATGAAAATTAGAGTTATCCCACCCAAGTGGGAGAAAACTTTGTTTGTTCCCTACAATGTTCAAAAATGATTCAAGTCCAATCTAGCTGTTCAAAACCTAATAAAATAAAAATTCTAAGGTAGTATTACATTTATCAGCTATCATATTACTGATTTTGAAGCCAATTATCTCAAAAACAGCCCTCTGTGTGTTAACTCTTTTTTGCATAACACCACACAAATATGTAATACTATGGTAGCCAGGTAGCCACTGTTTTTTAAAAGAAATAATAAATATATATTGCATTAATACTATCTTCCGTTTCATAACATTATTGAACATTTGAATATCTCGCTTAGTGGATAAACCAACGATAACATTTCTTAAATATTTTTATGAGTGTTTTCAGGCTACAAGATGTTAGCACCTCATCCATGGAATTTCGAAAAAAAAATTATACCATCTAATTCATAGGTGGGCAAACTTTGACTTCACTCAGCTCTGAGTGAGAGGTAGGAAGAGAGATAGAGTAAATACAGAGTATCAACCAATTATTATTATTTTCTTTTTTTAATTAAAACATTTTCTGAAAAAAATATAATAATACCAACTTTTTTTTATGTTCACTATTATACAAAGTATACAATACATACAATTCATTGAATACATACTCTGATATTTTGGGCTGGTAATTTGGGGCATAAAATGTACCTTTTTAATATATGTAATAAATTATAAATGCTATAAATATAAATAAAATATAAATGCTATATAAATTATAAAATATAAATCTGTTGATCTTTTACGTATAAATATAAATGCTATATAAATTATAAAATATAAATCTGTTGATCTTTTACGTTTACCGCTTGACAATTGTAAACCGCTTGTAAATTTTTTTTATGATTTAGATTTAGATTTTTGGAAATTAGTATAGTATCATTGGAATTTGATGACACTGGATACAATAAACATGTCAACGATAAGGCTGGGAGTGGGGGATAATTTGTTACTGATTTCTTAATGGTTAAATTGTTTAATTACATAAAGTGGGAATTTTATGTTAGCTTACTCAACCTGACTGAGTTTCTTCGAGTTAGTCTACTTTGAATTAAAAAAGTGAAGAGTACTAGTCGTTATAGTGAAAATTATTTTTCTCATAATTTCTTTAAAAAAAATAAAATAAAAGTAGTGGTTTTAGTGAAACGGTAATTTCACAATTTAATAATCGATTTAAAGATTTCGAAAATATAAATGTAATGAGTAATTTTTTCGTGACCTTTTTAATAGAAAATTTAAAATTCCCGCTTAAAAAAAAAATTTTATAAAATTTTTTCCGGATTCCAATGATTGCGCGTTATTAAACGAAATGATTACCCTTCCAACAAATTATAATTTATTAGGAGCCATGAACACGAGCACAAAAAATATTTGGGAAACCGTCGCAGAACACTCATCTTCGTTTGAATATCCGGAATTATTAGAAATAAATAAATAAAAAACTTATTGTGCTGCTACTACAGTAAGTACATACTATTGCCCTCTGGTTATTAAAAGTTCCAACTAACATATTATGGGGACAGAAAAAGTGGACTAATAAGCTTCTATGTATATATGTATTCTTTGCTTCTATTCTCGTACATCCTTAATAGTTGTTTTTCTAAAGTTCAAAAAAATCCCAAAATTATCGTTCTTTAGATTAGAATACCACCTTCAATAAATTTCCCATAAAATTTTGTACTCTACACCGCAAAATTTCACTATCAAGTATAAAAATAAAATTGTGGTTAATTAAAAATGCACTTGATGATGAATTTGATAAATAATATTCTTATAAAATATTGATATTAAAATATTTCAAATAAATCAACTTACAACATTATCAATGGTTGTGGTTTTTTTCATAATGGCATTTTTAACATCGGTTGTTGTATTCGTGGTTGGTGCTGATGTTGTATTTGTAAAATTATTTGATGGTGATGTTTCTGATTTGAAGAATAATTCTCGTTTACTTTGAATCTATAATTTGGGAAAAACATTACTTAAAATCAAAAATAAAAACAAGTGAAAATAATAAACAACTGAGTTAATTGCTTAAATACCCAGTATATACTGCCTTTATGATAAAAAGTTTCAAACAAAAGTTGTTTTTTTTTTAAAAAAAAAGGAACATTTTTTGTCTTTAAAATTTTTTACTATTTCTTACGGTTTCAAGGATGAATAATTCCCTCCTAGCGGGAGGAAGCACGATCCAATTTTGTGCCCCTTTTAACGAACACTTTTTAGCACTAGCAGACACGCACAAACTTTTAGCTCATTATCAGACAGATAGACAGAGGGGCGAATATGCGGAAATGGACTAATTAGGCCAATTTATGAACACATATATATATATATATATATATATATATATATATATATATATAAATTAATATATTTTCCATGTATTTGTATAGTTATGATCATTTTCGAAATCTACTAAATATGTTCGATGTAATCTTTCCAAAATACCTTTATCGGTACAAAACCAAATGCTACATTTTCGTCGAAAGATTTGGATAAGATTCTACTTACCGAAGAATTTGTTGAATTTGTTGTAGAATTAATAACTGAATCATTTCCATTTGTTTGATTTCCATTCGACATGTTTTGATTGGGTGGTGTTCCTGTACTATTTTGATCAATTAATCTCTGTCGGAGAGCCAATCGATCTAAACTTGCCAGCCTAAAAATAAAAAATATATATATATTTAGTAAAATTTTTCACTCTTGAAAAAATGAACAAAAATTTACAATTAGAACATACAAAATTGATTTGTAACAATGAACTTTTAAGAAGAGCATACACACACAATACGACTGTGATTGATATCGTTCTAAAACAACTACCGATACTCGAATAGTTGTAATCGGTATCGAACATTTTGGCTTCAATCACACACAACAATCTTTATAAAAACATCTGTAACAGACATTCTTTTACACTTTTAAACAAAATAAAATTTAAAAAAAAAAATGGTATTCTCATGATACGAATAGTTAAGTTTACAGTTCAATCCATTTAATATGAATATCAATAGCATCCAATTAAAATCAATTCTTAATTGATTTATTTTATCAATTAAAAACATACTTTATATTATTTTATTTTAAACTAGCAGTACCCATCGCAGCTTCGTCCGCGACAATTGCAATTGTAAAGACCTTGTATTACTCTGAAGCTAAAAACGGTAAGCACGTGTTTTAGCAAATTTCCTCCTAAGGAAATGCAGTTAATGTTTTTGTACCGATGGTAGAATTTTTTGTAAAAATTTCTTCAAAAGTAGATAGATTTATAGATTTATATATATATATATATATATATATATATATATATATATATATATATATATGTATGTATACAGACCCTTTTCAAAAGCATTTTTAATAGAAAATCAATGTTTAATAAATAAAAAATAAAATATTAACTATAAAACTATACAGTACACCTATACAATACACATACATACAAATATCTGGATAGTGTATAGGTATACTGTATGCGTATGGTTGTGTGTCATTTAAGAGTGGGGATTTTGTGATGCACATACTAAAGTTAAGTATTCAATGAACATATTTAACCCACTCTCATTAAATGTGTACTGACCGACTTCACATAGTAACCACATGGCCAGTCAGTAATAAATAATATTTAACATTGATTCTCTATTGGAAAAGCTTTCCAACACACACGGTATATAAATCTATTAAGTAGGATCGATGAACATTTGAAGAAATTTTTACAAAAAATTCTAGAGTTCTCATTAATGATCATTTGATAATCTAATATTTGTAGACTTTCTCTTGATTAGAATTGATCTAGTTATGAATTTTGAAATTTTCATAAAATCATGACTTACGTGATTCAATGAAAAAAAACTATTGAAATGGCTAAATTCTGGACTGTTAAGTCCACGTAAATCGGAAAGGAATTCATAATAAGCCATGTTCGTATTGAGACTTTAGTTCACAAGGTTTTAAACAATATATTACCGGTCTGATCGAAACTCCATTCCCAAAAGATTAGGTTGAGAGCTAATTGTTTCAAAATACTCGTATAACTTATATATTTTTCTGATTTTGCAGCCGACACTGACTTGTTATGGTCAATTGCACAATGTTTTATAAAATAGTCCATTGTTTTTATTGAAATTCTACTGAAGTGGAAATCTATAGTGTAATTAAAATACTTGTTTATCAAATTTTCATTACTTAGATAACATCTTTCAAATACTAAAAAAAAAAATTTCCAAATCATAGCTTCCAATTGCATGTTCTAGCATAAAAATGGTAATGAAATTTGAATATTGTTTTTAAAATTATTATAAAACTTCATTCAATGAATTAAAATTATTTCAAGGTATTACGTCTCCTCCTTCATAAATCATTTAATTACGATGAATCCTTTACAAAGGAATATTATTTCACCATTATTATGTTTATCTCTATATACAGACTATAATAAAATAGTAATAGAGAGGTTATGTGTTAATGGTCCAAAATCGATTATGAGTTTTCATCAGCTTTTTGTTTTGCGACCCCTTCAGGCTAAAAAAAATTTGTTGGCTTTGGTCTGTAGGACTAATAGTTGTGTTTGACTGTATCTGTCTGTATCTTGACTCTTTAGCTTTCAAGGGAGCGCTGTAGAACCTACAACAGATTCGGGTACTCGACACATACAAAAAAAAAACACAAAATATTAGTAATAGTTTACTAAATTGATGTCAAATAAAACACGCACTTTGAAAAAATAAATAAATAAAAAAACAAAAACTTTTAGATTTTATTCAAACCTGACTTTTATTTGATGTGAAAAAAAATTTGAATTTACAATTATTGAGTCTATTTCTCTTTATAATACAATACAACAACGTACAAATGTTAATTTATAACTGACTTTACTTAAACCAATGTTTATAACTCTGATCTCAGAACTGACTTGAAATTAATTGAGCCCAATTATCTTATTTTGTTTTAGAAATATATCAACTTGAAATTTGTGAATAAAAGACTTCTAAAGTTGCTAAATTTTGTATTTTCAAAGCCTGCATAAATTGAAAAAAGAAATAAATTCTACCTTGTGCCTATAGAAAGTTTTGTTGAAAGATATTTTCTCCTTTTGTTGTAGAAATTGTCACGAAGTCATTTTTCATATAAAAACTGCGGAGTTCACCCAAAGGTTTCGTTAATGACTTAAATATTAAGATCACAGACACACAGTGGCAAAATTAGTACCATGTTTGCGACCAATTACGACGATGTTTGACTTTTGAATTAAAGTTTTAATCATTTTTTGTTTAATATTTAACATAAGTTTCAATATTATGTTAAAATATTGAGGTCTTCCGATACTTTGTTTAAACTTAAACCACCAGCTTAGATAAAGCCTCTCTAAGCTGGAAAGTCGCTGAAGAAACTGAAAGTTCGTTATATCTGTTGGTAAAGTTAAGCATTACCTTATATTACAAGATGGCGACTTTAGTCAGGCTACATTTCAACAATCAGTTATACTTATAATACTCTAGATACACATTTTGAGTAGTAAAAAGTGACATTGAAATTTTTAAGTTTGGCTGAAATGTTTCATTCGTGGATTTGACATTATGTTCTTGTAATTCCACGGTATGTAAAAAATTATTAAATTCAAATCATGATATTTCTGTTGGTAAATTTGCAGAAAATGTAGAAGAGTTATTTTATGGTTATGTATATTTTATATTTCAAGATAAGAATATAAAAAAATGATACTTGGTGTAATAAATAACCTTCTACTTGAAAATGCAGTGAACACATTACTGATTTTTTGGTTATTCGATCACATGGCATTTTTTAAATATACTTCAAAAATTTTCCACGATCTGTTCTTTCAATTTTTTCATAAGCATTTATTTTTGTTTATTTTAATAACATAACCCTATTAACGTATATGTAACTATCACAGCTGAGTCTAACTACTCTGTATCTAATTCTTGCCACAAGATGTCATATTCCTAAGGAACAAAACCCAATAGTATATATAGAGGTCGTATGAGTGTTCTTTAAATCGTATTTTTTATATTTCAAAAGAAATAAATATTCTAGTTATCATCATAATAATTATATTATATTATACGTCATCTATGCAGTTAATTAATCAATTGTAATAAGTCTTTTAATAATAAATTTAATATTAAATTAAAAAAAACCTTGAAACATTTATATATAAAAAATTTAATATAAAAATTGGTTCATATTATTATTAATACTACTTTCAAATAGCGCGCCGGTACTCAGGATGCCAACTGAACCATAAAAAATAACCTTTTGCTGTCTATCTGACATGAAAAAAATGCACTTTTTTACGCATATTTTATCAAAAAAACTTAACAAACCGATGGGCATTCTCCCAAAATATTCAGGAAAAATATTTCTAAGGAATTTCAGAATAACCGTGACTACAATGAAAGAGTTCGAAGTAAAAACAATCGGAATCGTGCATTTTATTTCACCATGTTTATAAAGATGCATGTTAAATTTCCCCAACATACATAACAATTTTCTCAAAAACGCTATGGGGATAAATTCTCAAAAAAATTAAGTTGATTTCTGAGGATTCATTTGACTAATATTGTGAATTTCGTGAAGTTCTTGACAATCTAATAATAGTTTGGAAATACCTTAAGACGTTCTAGATTATAACGAAAACTATTTTCGAGATTTTCTACAATTTAATGGAAATGGTAGATTTTTAATTCGCCAATTTGAATTACGAACGTTGGTTTCAAAAATTATGATGTTTATCGTAAATAATACCATTTACAAAAATTTAATGCGTTTGTCAAAAGTAAAATAAACAGTGAACTTAGTATATACAGATTATTTAAACAATTAATTCCGTTTTCAGTTAGTTCTTATAGATCACTTGTTAACATAAGTATACACAAAAAATTTGTGTCATTTTTTATATAATATTTAAATAGGAAAGATTTGATTGTTTGCATTGAATAGGCTTCGAAACTACTGGACCAATTAAAAAAATTTCTTTCACCGTTGGGAAGCTACACTATCCCCGGGTAACATAGGCTGTATTATATTTTCAAAAAAATTAGGGAAACTCCAATAATGTAACCCGAGGTGTAAAAAAGTGGAAGTTCTGGGAAGCCAAATAACATTTTAATTCTGATAGCAGAAGTGCCGGTAAAAATTAATAAAGTTGAATAATTCAATAGTACGCTATCGACACCAAAAGTGCCGGATCAAATCTTGGAGTTCCACGGGCAACGCCGGGGAATTCAGCTAGTTTTTTATATTATCAGCTGCCGGTCTAGCTGAAGATATTTCCTATATTTTTCAAACAATTTGGCAACGTTGGCAAAAATATGTTAGTAATATTTTACATTTTATATTGGTGATAATTTAATATAATTGAAAAATATTATTTCACTAAATTTAACTGATTTTTCAAAAAACTCATTCTGTTGCTTTATATCAGGGGTCTCCAATATTATATCCTCGGGAACCATGGCGCCCAGCGACTGTATTAATAGATAATGTTTTTTTTTGTCCAAAAGTTATGTGAGTTTCTCTATGCTGACACCAACTCCAAAAATAACAATAATTGTACATATATATTTAAAAATTTTTGCTTAGGTGAACTAAAATTGGCACAAGAATATGCAATTATTTTTTTACTTTTTAGTGCATTTTTTGTTATAGGATATTTGATTTTTGAAGTCGGGTTTCCATTTTGTCAAAATAGGTTTTATGTTTTTTAGTTATTATGTATGCAGAAATGAACTAATTAAAACTTCTTATGGACACCTGTATCTAAAAATTTTTTCCCCGATCAATAATTCTAATCGTTACACACATAGGACTAAACTTACAATACCGTTATATTTCCATATACTGGGTGGCTCATTTTAAACAATGCATCATAATATTTCTTCAAAAAAGTTTTTTTGAAGAAAATAACTTGAATAAAAGTTGAAACATTCCCTTGAAGAAATAAATATTCAGGTGTGAGCTGTTGTTTTTTCTACGGGTTTTTCGTTTCGATTTAATAAATTGTAATAATTACGATCTACTTTAGTTTCATTAAATTAGAAAATAATTCGATATTAATTAATATAACTGTTATTACACAACGGGAATTTCATAACTGATATTATTTTACTGATAAAATCATTTGCAATATGTGAAAATAATAAATATGTACGATTAATTGTTTTTTACTGTTGACTGCAAAAGTCGATGTAATTTTTTTAAATTTTATAATTGATTTATGATTTTTGGTTCGGTTTTCGAAAAAATGCTTCGAATAAAATTTGTTTATTATAAAGGTAGTAACAATTTTTATTCGAATTTTTTTTAAAAAAACTGAATGAGTAAGGCTATGAAATTTGACATAATCAACTATAAAATTTTAAAAAATAACATCAACTTTTGCAGACAATTGTACTATCAAATAAAAGAGGTGTTGTTTTTTAAAAATTTTATGATTGATTAATGGCTTATTTATTCGGTTTTCGAATAAATGCTTCGGGTAAGAGTTGTTTGTCATAAAAATCCAAAAAACAATTCCTCAAAACAATTTTTTCGAAAACAGAATAATAGATCCGGTATAAATCGATTGCAAAATATTTAAAAAAGAACGCCACTTGTGATATTATATGTGCACTATAAATAAATACAAAGATAATTTGAAAATAATCAGTGCTTCACGCGTGTACTCAACAGTATACAAATATTTTTAAATAATGTACAAGAAATATTTGATAATGCAACGACCTTACTGAAATAAATACGACTATAAAAATAATAATAAGTCTACAAGGTCTTTTCCAACTTAAAAATGTGTAATATGTTCAAAAGTATGTGAGACGTTTATAACTGAATAACATGATATTTCTACCCGTCCAGGACTGATTTTCTTCTTACTATACGCAATATCAATATTCATGTTTCTAATGTTGTGTTGAAAATTATTGAAATAATTTTTAGGGCCTCAACACATAATTCAAGTACTGAGTTTTTTTTTTTTATAAAGAAAAGTATAATTAGAATTGAACGAAAAATAAGATCTTGATTAAACTTTTTTTTTTCTTTAAGAAAAGTTAAAAAAATAAATAAAATCAATCATAATTTATTTAAAAAAAAAGAATAATTCGAACATGTTTGCACAAATTAAATGTTGTCAAATAGCATTTGTACAAACAAGTCGAAACAGTAAGATTACTAAAGTACACAAGCTATTATGTTATATTAGATTATAAATTAAGAATCGATTTCCATATAGCTTCATGAGCGTGAGCATAGAGGCATCAGGACCAGACACTGGTATAGTTGCAAGATCCATGGCTCAAATCTCAGAAGGATAAATTAACTTTTTATTTATTAAATAATTTTTAATAACCCCTCTGAATGCGGCCGTGGCTGACCAGAAAAAAGTTATTCAAGAAGAATCTACAAAAAAATATGTTTTTGAAAAACATTATTTGCTATTTGTTTAAAAGAAGTATTCTTCCGGAAGAGGCTACGGGGCTATAAAAGCAGCACGAGAAACCGATTTTAAATCAGTTAAAAATTGACATTTGATCAATTAATAGAGAGTTACAAATGTACCATTGACGAGTAAAGATCAGTAAGCATCAGTTGTAAATTTGAGTGTTAAAGTCAAAATCGAAAAGTGTTGTATTGAATGTAAAATGGTTTTCTATAGAGAAATAGACTCGTAATTGTGGAATTAAATTAAATTTTTTTTATTTAATGTTATCAAACTGAATAAAGTCAGGTTTGAGTAGAATCATAAAATTTTCGTTTTAATTTTTTTCTTTCTTTAAATCAAGTGTGTTTCGATGGGGATAAAATTAGTAAATTTTTGTGTGTTTCGAGTATCGGGGTATGTTTTAGGTTCCACAGCGCTCCTTTAGAAGTTAAAGAAAGCCAAGAACCCGCAACACTAACTTGAAAAAAAAACTGAATTTTCATACAAATTCTCACTCCGTATTTCACTCCCTTGAGGGTCCATTTTCCAAAAATTCGGAAGCACGTATACTATAGTGTATAATTTAAATAACAATTTTCATGTCTTAAAAAAATGGAAACTCTGATTTTACCCCTCTGATTTTAAGAGTTGATTTGCTAAAACGCTTAAATACATAGTATTACATTGTTTATTATTAATAGCCTACGTACCATGTTTCTTACTTAAAAATAAACAAGTGAAAACAACTTAAATAAGGTTTTTAATTGCTGAAATACCCGGTATGTACTGAATTTATGAAAAAAAAGTTGCTTATTCTTAATTTGCGTGTCTTTATTAAATCTTGAACTTGTTCAAATCTACGAAAGACTTGGAGGTTTTTTTTTGTAAAACTGTTCAAAATATGAAAAAAAATTTCAAACAGAAATTGTTTGTTTTTTAAAAAAGGGACATCTTCTGTATTTAAACTTTTCTTCCACCGCTTACGGTTTTAAATGTATATTTTCCCACCTGACGACGATCTACATTGACTTATCCTTACACATTCTGTATTTAGATAACGAAGAACATTAGACTGCTATATATATATACATATATCTAAAATAGCTTTTTCCATAAGATTAATTCAGGGACACACTAATAAATTTATTGTTTTGACTTAGGAAATAAATTTTATAAAAATTTTAGAATTTGTAAATACTAATTAGCTCTTATCTTGAATGAGTCATTCGTCAATAATTTGTGTTAGGTCGATATTACACTGTAATAGGTCTTTGTCAAAGATCTTTTATAAAAATTTTATCATATTTTTATACGCGGTGTATAATATATATATCAGGGCATATTAAGTTTAGTTCCGTTTTTGTAACGATTGAAAATAATGATCGCAGAAAAAAAATTTGGTAAAAGTGTTCATAAAATGGCCTTATTAATATATTTCCGAAAATGTATCTATCCATCCGTCCGTCAACACGATAAATCAAAAACGAAAAAAGATAGCGTGGTGGAATTTTGAATGTGTGTTCTAGAGCTAAAAATTAAGGCCAAGTTCATGAATGGGCAAAATCAGACCATGTTTGGGTAAAATGGGCAACATTGCCTATCTTTGAAACCGTAAGAGATAGAACAAAAATTTAAACACAATAACTGCTCATTTTTTTTAAATAAACAACTTTTGTAAGGAACTTTTTTCATAAATTCAGTGTATAATGGTTATTTTAGCAATTAACCCAGCTAGTTGATTTTTTTCAATTGTTTTAATACAAGTTTGTATATAATATTTAATAAAGATTTACTTGTATACAACGTAAAATTTTGTCTGGTTTTTCACAGTTATTTGGTTTTAGAACCCATAGCAAAAAGTAAACAAGCAGAAATAGAGTCGGCGAAAGCATTAGACACACAAACACACATCAAATATTCATAAAAATTAATACCAAGCTATAAAAATTTAATCAAAAAAAAATCTCTATTGATAACTGATCATTTTGGTCACGGCGCTTTTTCAGCTAGTTTTTTATAAAAGTTGTCCCACTTTTGATAAAAAATATTTTACAGTGTAATACCGGCTTTAGACGTACGCAAATATACAGCAGTTAATATTTTTTTATCAGAAAATTTAAATTTTATAATGTTCAAAACATACTTAAAATAAGCAATTACTAAAATATTTATTATTGCTTTAAAAAAAATCAATAACAATTATTAGTGATTGCTATTCACGCATATCCTTCAAACATAATTAAATAATTATGGATCCAAGTATCATATTGTCAGTAATCATTTGTTCACCAAGTTTTCAAAATCATTTACAAAGTACTATTTAATGACAAAATTAATCACTTTACAAAATAATAATGATTTTAAGTTTAAAGATAAAACGTCTATATGTAGTCTAAAAGTTGTCAGCCCTGTATTTATTTGTGTATACTTAAGCGTCAACAATACAATGTTTGTCCAAATTCCATTAGGTTACGTAAGACAAATTCTAGAAGACTAGCATATACTTTATAGACAAATGTCATTTAATTTTAATTAAATACTGATATGAAAAAATTAACTCGTCAACCAGGAATCGAACCTCGGGCCTCTGGATATCTAGTTCAGCGTGCTTACCATGCTTACACCAAAGACGACTCTGACGTAAGAGCCAACCCTTTCATATCATTCTTATTTTTATTTTGACAGTATTATTTCTGTCGAAGTTATTATTCCTGTATTTATTTGTGTATACTTAAGGATGTCCCAGCATACCACCACTTTTCGACAGATTTTGCTCATTTTTGGGATAGTAAAGATAAATATTTAATATATAAATTTTTTTTTAATAATTCGCGTTTTACCGTTTTGTTTTCGAAATATAAAAGTTTAAAATTATTTTTTATTTAAAAATTACATTAATTTGTTTAAAATTATTTGTGTATGTGTGTATATGTATTTGTTCTATAATAAAAGCAACCCGGTTTTTTGTCATGATTATATAAGACAGTGTTGGAATTACCTAAAGTAAATTTTTGTAGAATTTGAAAAATATTTGATCAAAATCGGATAAAATATGCCCGAGATTGGCCAAAAACCATTTTTTGGATTTTGATGACGTCGCCAAATTCATCAATTATTTTATTAGCACGGCTAAATTTTGCCCATATATGTCTTTTGCCCATTGGTGTCTGGCAAACGCATTATATATATATATATATATATATATATATATATATATATATATATATATAAACTTTTCTTGAGTTCAAACAATCGAAAAGATAAAACGGTAGCACATATATATTTTCATATAAATTTTCCATTATAAAGTAAAATTATTGCTCTAATAGACACTCCATCAGACACTCCATGTTTTTAAAATTATAGTTTCTAAAAACATGGCGTGTCTAAAAACGAGCCCGAAATGAGTCCAGTGTCTAATAATTGTCAGTTTTAAACTCAATCGTAGAAACGTTCTAATGTTTCTAACGGTTTTCAGTTACGGAATTCAGGTCGCACTTTCTTTCGGAAAAATGATATGGAACCCTAAAAAAAACAAATGTGTTCAATGGATGAATGATTCATTCATCTATTAACAAAAATCAACAAACGTTTAAAAATTGTATACAATGAAAGTTCTATTCAGCTGTAAATAGTTATTGCAATAGAAATGATTGTATACATCAACTCCGTACCAAAAAGTTGCGCAAATTAATTTTTGAATAAGGTCAATTTTCAAAATAAAGAGAAGGAAACATATGAATGTTTCCCCCACTTGTATGCCCATTTGTAATTATATTTAGAGGTATATAATATATTACATGGTTTATAAAATTTGGTTTATGTATTATGAATTACTTAATATTAATAAATAAAGATGAATATATGATACATGAATATTATTTTAGTTTTTTTTAATTGCCAAGAAAATAGTTTTGTTTTAAGTTTATATTGTTATATATCTAACTTTTTCTATTGATCTTAAAATATAAGGGTTGGTCTTAAAATATAAGGGTTGGTTTTCTGTAGTTCTCATTCATAAACTCTAGATTGATATCGTAGTTCAAATTCGGCTGCAGTCGCACAAACCACCAATCCTAGTCTACATACAAATTCCTTGTCCTTTAAAGGTCACTAAAAAAAGGCCTAGAAAGGCTTATTTTCCAGGCTTCGTCTCTCCCCTTGGCTACTAAACACATACATTATACATATAAACCTGTCAGAAGAAATTCTCTAAAAGATGGTGAAAATCGCATCAAAAGCCATTGTGTAGTTTAGAAGAAGTAAGCGGAAAAACAGACCGACGCGGTTAACGACTTTGTTTTATTTAAAGATATATTCTATATTATCGAACGTTGTGTGAAAAACATAACGAAATATTTTGATGAATACAACGACAGTCGCTTATTGTAAGTATAGTGAGTGTAAGTGAGAACATCTTGTATTATATAGTGAGTTAATACTTAAAATGAGCTCAGCTGACAGAGATAGTATATAGAGGAGGTGTGACTAATTCAAGTCGCTACCCATAGGGATTGTTGCACGTGCTTTCAAACGATTTCTTACTAGGTAAGTTTATATTTCAATCAGTTTATTATGTATACCTTTTACTTAGAAGCACGATCTTGATCGTATGCAAATTCACGCTTGATCGATTTTTTTAAGTATTAATTATGGATTTAATATTATATTCTTGGAGTATACTTAATTAAAAGTTTCTCGGAAATCGAGAATAATCTCCAATGAATTGAATTACTCATCATAAAACAATATTAATATTAATGAATTGAAAATCAATTGAAATTAATAATTAACAAAATATTTCATGTTCGTTAGTGGGTAAAATCGGAAAAAGGGAAGGGGGTTTAGAGGGAGGGGATAACACAAAATTTGGCATATGTCCCTTATTATTGGAAAAATCGTAAAATACATAAGAAATAAAGTTGTAGAAAATTGCTTTAACTATGATTTTGTTTATGATGATTTTTTCTGTTAAACCAATTTACAATTTAAGATTGAAAGTTAAAATCCTAAATATCTCTGTACACATTAAAGTTTGAGAAAAATGATCAGGTAATGAATTGTAGCCAACATGATTTTCTACAACTTTACTCCTTATGCATTTTTCGATTGTTCTAATATTAAGAGAGATATTTTATATTTTGTGTTTTCTTATTTCTCTATGCCCCCTTTCCCCTTGACCTATGCCATTTATTAATAAAATTGGCCTTGCAAAAACCAAAATCATTTTGGTCAAACTAAAATTGTGACCGCTAGAGAGTGATTTATGTATTCTAAGGAAATTCGCTAAATTGACGCGGCTCCTGCGTAACGAATTTTAATTCATATAAAGTGCATATTTTTCTAATTTATTTTTTAATTAAAACAAAGGACTAAAAAAAATTTAATCATTACCACACAAAATTAAATGCTATTTTGTGATTAGGACATTTTTCAGATTAAATATCTATAGAGAAAGAAAGATCAAAGTACTATCGTCTGTCTCTTGTCTCAATTAAAATTCTATTTTTCGTCTCGTCTATCGCTGACTTATTTTCGTCTTGTCTCATTTCTCTCGTCCCTCGCGGCATCACTAAACACACGCAGGAATAATGCCAAAACAGGGAAAGTCGTTGTGTATGAAAGTACCCTTAGGCTCTCAAGTTATTCATAGTGTTTAAACAATAATTTAGTTAGTTCTTACAATTCTTATCAAATCAGAATTGCTTAATCGAACACTAATTTAAAATACATTCTTTTAGCTTTCTGTCATGGCACTCATGGGACGCCAATGATACATAAAATCCATACTTTATTTTTAGTGTAAGAAACATTATTATGAATTAAACATTTGAGAGGAATTTCCGGTGATAACAACACATGTTATGTTCAAAGTTGATTTGAACTTATCTCTTCTCAATGGTTTTGTGTATTAACATAATCATATGTATATATGTAAACTCCGTGAACTGGGTACCCGTTTCAACATTTCGAAAAAACAAAATGGTCTAAGATCCGGCATTAGAAAAACCTGCCCTCATCTGTTAATTGATTGAAATATTATTGAAAACGCTTATTGCACTATCAACAATTTGGCAATGTAATGTCTGCCAGAGTAGTTCTGCTGCAATTAACATTAATTAATTAATTAAAAATTCATTTTTTTATAATTAAATCCCTTACGTGTTAATTGAATTTGGCTTGTTAAATAACATAGTATACGATACGACAAATCTTGTAATAGCAGGCAGCGCTGCTTATTACTGCTCCGGTTACCTGCAGCCAGGTGTTCAAACTGAAAGTAAACTTAGCTTACTTCCTCATATGCTAATTGAAAAATATTTAGCTAAATTAAAAGTTTAGAATAATTAGAATACATCCATAACTGGCAGCTATCTTAAAATCCATTAAATTCAATTGCAGTCTGTATAAGAAAAAATAATAGAATTTGAAAAAAAATACCTTGTAGAGAGAGTATATGAATCATGCTTATGTAGAGTATATAAGTGTATTTATACTAATAGTGGTATTGTATAGAGAATGCTGAGTTCAAGATAAATGGAGTACACTCTACATATGCATGATCATATACTTTCCTTGTTTGTTACGTGGAATAATGCAATAGTCTCTCTCTCTACAAGGTATTTTTTTTTAAATTAATTAATTAATGTTAATTGCAACAGAACTACCCTGGCAGACATTACATTGCCAAATTGTTTATATTGCAATAAGCGTTTTCAATAATATTTCAATCAATTAACAGATGAGGGAAGGTTTTTCTAATGCCGAATCTTAGACCAAAATAGCTATTTAATGAAAGCTATTTTGTTTAAATAAATTTTAAAGGCATTAAATGAACTTTATTGCTTTATTAACTTTATTAAATGAAATTTAATTATTGATTTGTGTCTTATTAATTCGGTTTTTGGGTTTCGAATAAAAGTTGTTAGTATATTTATAATGAACAACTCTTATCCGGGACGTTTTTTTTATTGAAAACTGAATGAAAGAGGCACAAATAAATTATAAAATTTTAAAAAAAGAATTCTACTTTTTGACACAATCGATAGGTAATTGGATGGCATACTTTAAAGTACATAATTATTTGCATTTTGAAAGATCTAGTCGGAAATATTCCCACAACCTGGTTTATTTATTTTATTATAAAAACAAAACACGTACAAATAAATTTTAAGAAAATCTTTAAAGCGCAAATTAAGCACTATTTGATGGATATTTTCCCATTTCGCAAATATTGAAACGGGTGCCCAGTTCACGGATATGTATATATATGTATACACTTTTTCTAAACAACTTCTGTTTAATATTATTATTAGGATTTTTATAAATAAAACAAAAATATAAATTTATAAAAAATGTTTAACCAAACAAACTTTGTAATCTTTAAACGAATGTTTTAAACTTTACAATCTTTTTATGTATCATCCATAGGGAATCAGTGTTTGTTTATTTGTTAATTGTTACAAAAATAATGGTGCTAATGAAATTTAACGTCGTTGTGCAGTTAAATAATGTCTTTGAACTCATACAAATAGTTAATTAGTTTTGACTGAAGATTGGATATTTATTCCTGGAAAAAATCATATAGACTGCCGGTAAACACCTGAAAAAGTTCGTGAATGTATAAATATTTTCGTGCTTTAATTTGTGGTAATCCATATTCATTAATAAAACAATTAGTCCACAGTACAGCACTGTTTTAATGATTAGTAACAGCAGGCTAAATTTTTGTCAGTAGCTTCCTTTCGACAGGATGCCCGCCCAACTTTTCTCTCGCGAAAATTCGCGATGATAGTGACTAACGAAGCGCGTAAGAGAGTAACTTTTGTTTGTTTGATGATAGCAAAAAATTTATCAGTAACAGTTAATTTGTTAGTTAAATTGAGAGATAATGTAATAAAGACTTTAATACAGGCGTGTCAAACTCAATTTTGCAGAGGGCCATATATTAAATTTAGAATGTGTAGGCGGGCCAGATTCAAATAAAAAAAAATGTACTGAATTATTATAACATTTTATTTACTTAATTATATAGTATATAATATACGGTTGTTAACAATCATATCAAAGTTATAAAAGAGGGTAATTATTTTGAGCTCAAGGATCCAGATACCTGACTTCTCTTGTTTTTGACAAGCTCATTGATGTCAGGTATCATATTCGTTGTAATTATTTTAAGAATTGATTGGAGATGTTCATTCGTAAGTCTTGTGCGATGTTTGTTCTTATTTATTTTCATGACGGAAAACATCTGCTCACATAAATAGGTGCTACCAAACATACACAGAATGCGTGCTGCATGCTTTATTAATTGCGGGTAGTTATCCAAACTCTTGAAATATTGTGTATAAAATGTAAGACCGTTAACCTCTTTAAATTTTTCTTTCAAAATACTGTCTGATTGAAGATCTATCAACTCCATTTGCAAATGAACTGGTGCCTGTGAAGCTTCAAAATTGAATGGATTGTTGAAAATTGGGAATTCCATTTCATTCATTTTGTGGAAGTCTTGATAATCGAGTGAAGTCATGATTCTTCTGTCTGTCACACATTGCGATCGCGGGCCGTATCTTTGACATCCCTGCTTTAATAAAACTTGTGTCCTACAAAATGGTTTGACAGGCAGGTCCCCCACCTTCAACATGTTCAAATAACGGGATATACATAGTTATTAGTAACAAGCTGATTTTTATGCTGTTAATTAATAATGGTATGTATAATTTGATGGCCACCTGGTCCTATAAATTCCGTGGCTCAATTTCCCAGTCCTACGCTTTGAACAAATAAAATAATTAGAATACATCCAATGTAAAATTCTAAATACATCCAATAATTAGAATACATGTCAATGTAAAATTTTCATTTATAAATTAGAAAAATGTTTTCTTATTTCAATGACACACAACGTTTATACATATTGTAGGTCTCATTTCTTTAACCTTTAGTTTGTAGCGGTGTCGCTTCATCATTAAATTATTATTATAATTTTGTTATTCATTTTTTATCTGTTGCATTTCAACTATAACTTCCTTCTATTATCACGGTTGCTGTGAATGTTAACAACCTTGGTAATTTACATATAAAAATAATAACATTTCATAAATCAATGATCTATAAAAGACTACTAATATTGTTTTTATCGTGAATACACTCAATCACGCCAAGTAAAGGTTATTTAAGTAGCGCCAAGTAACAACTATGTATACCCCGTTATTTGAACATGTTGGGGTGGGGGCACTGGCTGTCAGAACGTCCATTTTGTAGAACTAAAGTTTTTTTGAAGTCTTTATTACATTATCTCTCAATTTAACTAACAAATTAACTGTTACTGATAAAATATTTGCTATCGTCAAACAAACAAATTACTCTCTTACACGCTTCGTTAGTCACTATCATCGAATTTGGACGTCTAGTCGAAAGGAAGCTACTGACAAAAATTTAGCCTGTTACTAATCATTAAAAAAAACCGTGCTGTACTGTGGACTAAACGTATTTTGCAGCTTAAACACTATTTATTAAAATTTAATTTTTAATATAATTTAATTTTGAATATTTTGGAATCTTTGGAAATATACAAAAGCCAAAAAAGTTCTAATGTTTTGAATGACAGTTGATAAAGCTCTTGTACAATATTTTATGTTAGATAACTGATGCGTGATTAATTGATAGTAACGTATTTCGTATACATTATAATATAGGGAATATGCATGAAAATTTTTTTTCACATTTATTTTAAGAATATGAAAATACTGTTCATGCTGTAATAATATTTAAAAACTAAATTAAAATCCGACAAATATGAAGGATGCTATAAGCTTTTAAAGATTATTATCAGTCTCTTTCTTGCAAAAATACTAAAAACGGAGTTTTACGTGTATTTTAAATGGTGAAAGTGTAATATGACGTCACATAACATATCAAGAGGGCTATCACCCTCTTTGTCTAATCGGGAATTTCAATCATTCATATCTCGCTTATTTTTAAAGTTATTTAAAAAATAATTTTACCTTGATATTTGTCAAGTAAACATGCTTCAATTCAAGTGAAAAAAAATTTTCATGCATATTCCCTATTAATGCCCTATGTGTATATTTTATAATCATTTATCACAATGCATTGAATATAATCAGCTTCATTATGGTATAATCATCAAGGTAGTTGTAGGTACGTAAGTAAGTATATGTAGATACTATAGGCATTAAAATAATAATAAAATTAAGACGATATTGAATACAGTTTAGTAATTAATTTTATTACATTAGCACATGTTAAATATCGTTGAATAATGACTATAAAATTAAATTTAACTTTTTATCACAATTTTAATAAAAAACAAGTGAAAATAACAACTGAGTTAATTGCTTAAATACCCGGTAAACACTGATTTTATGAAAAAAAGATTCAAACAAAAGTTGTTTATTAAAAAAAAAAGGAACATTTTTTGTCATTAAATTTTTGATCTATTTTCAAAGATATGCAGTTTTGCCAACTTGAGATAATATAACGCTAAAAACAATCCAAAAACCAGCGCTGACATTAGAAGGTAGACTCCAAAAAAAGGCTTCGACTACCGGGTGTTAAATCGGACCACGTGACTACATCGACTCTCGACGCTGGTGTCAAAAACACTCCATGAAATCACAACTTTACTCACCTAGTTTTTTGAACATAAAGGCAATGTATAAATTAGGGGTAAGTAAGATTATTAGGAGTTATATCTAGTGTAAACAATCAAAATTTGCCGCTCCTGAACATTTGCCGCCCTAGGCAGTTGCCTACCATTCCTAATCCGCCACTAAGAGTTCTGTTAATGTTTTGACAATCTTTGAACACAGAAAAAGGTAATTTTATGATTACCTTCATACAAGTTTTGCGTAGAGTGAATAAAACTACACACACTAGGTATCTATGTTATGAAATGTGATATATCAATATAAGTTTTTTGTTTTCTTTTGTATACTAGGTGTACCTAATACGAATCACTATTCCATATATCGTGAAATTTTTAGTGTTACACAAAATTAGAGTTAATTTAACTTTCTTCACGATTTGAAGATTTTGCAATAAACAAGTGAAAATAACAACTGAGTTAATTGCTTAAATACTCTGTTAATACTGAGTTTATAAAAAAAAAGTTTCAAACAAAAGTTGTTTAATAAAGAAGGGGAAAATTGTTTTCTACGTCTTACTATTTTGAAAGATACCTCACCCCCCTGGTGGGGGTAACACGATTCAATTTTATCAATTCACAAAAATGAAGTTACTTTTTAGCTCTAGAAGAACACACGCGCACACAAAATTTCAGATCGGTATCTCATTTTATTTTTAAGATATCGTATCCGGGACAGACATACAGGAATAGACTAATAAGTACATTTTATGAACACCAAATCTATCTATACCAAATATTTTCAACCGTAACAAAATCAAAACTAACCGTAAATACCCTTGTGTATATTATATTTACTAGGTATAAAAAATGGGAAAAATATTGATAATTTTTTATTAAATTACCTTCGAGAAATTTTGAACAATTTTCTTTTATAATACTTTAAAAACACAATTATTTTTAAATACTTTATAAGAAAAATTTAAAAAACTAATTTTAACAATACATTAAAGTATTAATTGAAATTAATCACTAATTACTTATTATATTAATTACTTAACAACAATATTATTAAGATAGTTGGTGTTTTACTATTATTAAACTCTGGAAAATATAACTACAATTACATCATAAGGAAGTTACTATACATAATAGACTCTTTCTTCATTTATGAAATAGTTAATAGTTTATAAACTATGAAATTATTATTATTATTAGTGAAGCAGAAATTTATGAGTAAAAAAATTACATTTTAGTGTAAGGTAATCACGTATTACTTCCATGGTATAATGCAGGGATAGTGTGGACATTCGCATTTTGGTTGTTTTTTATAGCATTTCTGATTGTAATAATAATACATAAGAGGGGTACCACAAATGGGTCCCTAGCACCTAGACCAAAGGGTCTTCTATGCCCTCCTTGGGAACAACCTATCACCTGAAAGCGAGATGTCTCCGATAAGAGGTGCTATTTTAAGCAGTGAAGCTTTAGATTTCTGTCGAGGCCAGACGCCACACAGAAAGCCCACAGCTTCTCCGCCGGGATTGCTTCCAGGATTGATGGATCCAAGGTTTCGGACCCAAACATTCTATACCCGACACCCTGCAGGTGTAAATGACATGTATGAAGGTTTCATCGTCCTCCATACAGGCCCTACCAGTGGGATCATCAGAGATCCCCAAGTTATGAAGGTAATAGTTCAATCGACAGTGTCCTGTCAAGAGCCCCACCATCCTTCTCAACTGCATTCTATTGAGTTTCAACCGAGCACAGTCGAATGGCCTAGCTGTGGTTATGCATGGCTTGGCCCGTCGCATGTCCTGCGCAAAGTCTCAGTAATCGAGATGGATTTCTGATTGTAAATAAATCACAACGTGTTTACACGTGTTATGATATGGATGTGTTTTTTTTAAATATTAATTTCAACATTTTACATTATTTTTTGAGGATAGAACCTCCTGAAAAGGTAGCGACATTGCTCTTTACTAAATATAATGCACCAAAAATAATTGTTACCGTCTATTTTTCTTTATTCATAAAAAAAAAACACAAAAAAAACTTGACATATAAATCCGCATCCACATCCGCGGATATAACCCTTTAAAAATCCCCATTCGCATTCGCGGATGTCAAAAATCTCGCATACGCAACATTCCTAGTATTAAGCTCTAAATGAGTCGAAATTTATCGCTTCAATAGCGCATCCGAGTCATAATTTCTTTTGTTATTGCTTGAATGTAACCCTTATTTTAATCTCTCTATCACTTTAGTTTGCGACTTGAAATATTCACATCTCTCTATACTAAGCCCCCCCCCTCCCCTGTTTACAGAGATCAGTTTCAGTATTAACTCTGAATACATAATGTTCACAAGGACTCACTACATATACTTATAATAAGACCATAACTAACGGCTTTGGTTTCATAACTATATAAGCCTATCACAATAGAACATGTCACAAGCAGTACATTTTTGGTGTTATTTTATACCCGAGTACTAATAGTTTCATAATCTTTTGAAACTATTTATTTAATATTTATTTGAAACTATTTATTAACTATTTAGATTTAATATTTAGATGAAAAGTCATTTAAAATCATCAACGTCAAAATGACATTTCTTATATAAAGATCACTTGCGCGTCGATGCGCTTTTGTTCGTTAAACACCCCAATTTTAACACACTCAATCAGTTCACCAAAATCAGTTTTATTACTTCAATGTTTAGATATTTATCTTAAGGATGTCAGGGAAACAATCGGTAGTGAATGTATCTTTAATTTAAATCAACAAAAACATATTTCCTTTTTCTTTCTTTACCATATACGAATAAGTGATTAATTATAATGTTTTTCTCAACAACCTTTTAGTGAATGTTAATCAAATTGTGCAAAATAGTTTAGTTGAAGTTCTATACTTGTAGTTAGAAAATTTGGATACTTCGTAGCTTTTTTAATGGTAGTTGAAATGAATTTAATCTATTGAGTGAACAAAATCTCCATGCGATAACACTTGTAAAATAAGTTTTTTTTAATTGCAATAACTTTTAAATGGTTTAGTAAATCGTTTTGAAATTTTGACAGTAGCTTAAGTATTAAGTGAGGGACATTTTACTAAATTTCGTTCGTTTCGTAGCATTTTCGATATACCCTACCCCATACACCTAACATCCTTAAGTGCTATTCGCTTGTAAGTACTATGGACCGCAAAATTTGATACAATTTTTTTAAATTTTATTATAGTTGATTTATGCTTTATTGATTCGGTTTTCGAAAAAATGTTTCGGATAAAAGTTGTTCATTATAAATATAGTAACAACATTTATGAGAAAATTTTTTACGGTATCAAAGATGGGAAGTACTGCCCATTTTGCCGAAACATGGTCCGATTTTGCCCATTTGACCAAACTTGACCTTACTTTTTAGTTAACTCTAGAACACACACAGAAAATTTCAGTACGTTTTCTTTTTTTGTTTTTGAGTTAACGTATGCACAGACGGACAGACAGACAGACGGACGGACATGCGGAAATGAAGTAATTAGGTAATTTTATGAACACCTGTAACAAAATTTTTTTTCTACGATCAATATTTTTAACCGTTACAAAGTCGGAACTAAACTTAATATACACTGGTATATATTATACAGACTGTGTTGGAATGCTTTTCCAATAGAGAATCAATGTTAAATATTCTTAAATGACAAACTACCATACGCATATAAGATGACTCTCATTACATGTGTACTGACTGACTCCGTACAGAAACCACACGGCCTGCCAGTAATAAATAATATTTAACATTGATTCTCTATTTGAAAAGCATTCAAACACAGTCTCTATACTGGGTATAAAAATGGACACTACATTTGTGGCCATGTGAACTATCGGCCAACTACCTGGCATACTTGAGTCCACTATTTTACTTTTTACTGTGTTCCGCATTATGCCTACTTGTTAATTAGGTTACGTAAGCTAAATCTATCTCAATCGATAATAAAACACATGACATACATAATACTACACAAATTTTTCAAAATTTTCATTCCAAAATCACTGATTTACTACACAATTCACACAATTGCACATCACTTAACGATGGAAGTAAAATAAAAAATAAATAAAATATGCATTCACGCAGTTCAGAGCATCAGCGTGGTTGGTTTGTTCAATTAATGGCAGACACATACGATATATTAATTTATTAATTAAATTTTATTTAGCACACATTCATACACAGGGCAAGAAAGAGATACTAAGATATATGATGTGGTTTAAACACTGACCTCTATATAAACTGGACAGATTATACTAATGGGTCTAAACGTAAAATAACGGCTCCAACTTAATGATAGTCAGCGCCGCCAAAACTAGCCAGAGTACTAAAACCTTATGTGTACAGTGGAATAACATGTGACAGCCATACATACATTAACACATATTCTTATCACATATAAACTCCCGTTCAATAAAATTGACCCGACCTGAACCGAATCAGTCTCTCACAATTTTGATTATTCTTGTAGTAAATGTTTTTGACAGATATAACATTTTATTTTATTTTTATACGTAAGAGTAAGATATAACACTTAACATGTATCAACATTTTAAATTCTCACTCTGTCACTGACACCGTATGTACAAATAAAAAATATAAATTCAGTTTATACTTCCATTTCTTTTTTACACACTTAAAGAATATACTACTTATCTTTGTTTATATATAAATAAAATTATACATTATACAGAGAGTTACAAAAGTGAGGAGTTTTATGAAATGTAAGAAAATTAACATTTCAGGTCTGTTCATTTTTTTTGAACGCGAGTGTACATCATACACCAAAACTAGCCAGGGTACTAACACCATGTGTGCAGTGGAAATACATGTGACAGTCGTACATACTTTAACACATATTCTTATCACACATACACTCCCGTTCAAAAAAAATGAATAGACCTGAATTTAATAAGTCTCTCACAATTTTGATTATTCTTGTAGTAAATGTTTTTTTACAGATATAACATTTTATTTTTATACGTAAGAGTAAGATATAACACTTCACATGTATTAACATTACATATATTTTTTAAATTCTCACTCTGTCACTGACACCGTATATACAAATAAAAAATATAAATTCAGTTTATACTTCCATTTCTTTTTTATACACTTAAAAAATATACTACTTATCTTTGTTTATATATAAATAAAATTATACATTATACAGAGAGTTACAAAAGTGAGGAGTTTTATGAAATGTAAGAAAATTAACATTTCAGGTCTGTTCATTTTTTTTGAACGCGAGTGTACATCATACGCCTCAAATACGCAAGGTACTAAATTCTGAATTCTTATTTAAAAAAAAAAAAATACAGACGAATTGAGAACCATCCTCCTTTTTGAAGTCGGGTTAAAAAATAAATATTAGTTTTTTTTTTGTTTTGTTACAATTTACGAGTAATAACAGTAATTTTATGATATTCGCGTTGTTCGCGTTGTTGATATAAATTTTTTAAATTTAAAATATATTGATAATAGAAAATTTTGTTTAGTACTAAATTATGAAATCTTATTTCAGGTAGTTGTCGCGATGCTATATTGTAAAAAGTTGTGGATGTAACTAAACGGACTGTATAGTATAGATAGTGCAACGAATAGTACAACGTATAGTGATGCACAGTGTTGTCAAGTTGTATCTGTTCAGTAGTATGCCGACATGTATATTTATTTATAAAATACTTCACTTTGTGTTGTTAAAACTAAACAATGAGACGGTCAATAATAATTCTAATTTTTTTTTTTAAATACACAGAACAAATCCAATAATTTTAGCTATTTTTTTAAATGATTCTTAAGGTATTTCCAAACTATATCAGCTGATCGAGTACCCGCGCGAAAAGAACTATATTAAAAATTATATGCATAAAAAAACTATGTTGGTACTCCTGCGCAGCAGCTGTCCGTTGTCGTCAGTGTTCCCATTCGTCATATCATACATATACTAGTATATAATTTCAAACGACTTTTAAACAGCGCGCTGTATTCTTCCAAAGTTTTAAGGAAAAATATTTCTAAGGAATTGAGGAAAGTATGTGTCGAATTTCAGAACAACCGTGACTATATTGAGAGAGTTTGAAATAAAAACATTCGGAATCGTGCATTTTATTTCACCATGGTTATGAAGATGCATGTTAAATTTCTCCAACATTAAATTCTCAAAAAAATTCAGCTGATTTCTAGGCAACCTAATAATAGTTTGAAAATACCTTAAATAAGGAATATGCATGAAAATTTTTTTTCACTTGAATTGAAGCATGTTTACTTGACAAATATCAAGGTAAAATTACTTTTTAAATAACTTTAAAAATAAGCGAGATATGAATGATTGAAATTCCCGATTAGACAAAGAGGGTCATAGCCCTCTTGATATGTTATGTGATGTCATATTACACTTTCACCATTTAAAATACACGTAAAACTCCGTTTTTAGTATCCGTTTAGTAAGAAAGAGAGATAATAATCTTTAAAAGCTTATAGATTCCTTGATATTTGTCGAATTTGAATTTCGTTTTTAAATATTATTACAGTATTAACAGTATTTCCATATTCTGAAAATAAAAGTGAAAAAAAATTTTCATGCATATTCCCTATTGTTAATATATCGATAATGAAAAATTTTGATTAGTACTAAATTTTGAGATCTTATTTAAAAATAATTGACCGTTTTTTTTTTTGAAATGCGATGCAGGCGCTGAAGCTGTTAGTACAAAGCAAAAGTTAGTTCCTTGGCTAGTTGAGTAGATCTTCATTTGGGATTAATGACGTAACATAGAATAATCTGTCCAGTTTATATAGAGGTCAGTGGGTTTAAATAATGTTTATAATAATAAATAATACAATAATACTTCATGCTTGATGTTCAGGTGAAACTAACCTAACAATACCGAGAACTTGATTACTTTACTATTATGGTTTTATAAATAAATAAATCAAATATTTTACTATAACTAGTTCTGTTCGTAACTCCATTGATATAATTTATGGATGTTTTACTTTCTCATATCTATTTATAATTGTGAAGAAAGTACTCAGAATAACAATTACCTTTCGATGCAATTTTTGTACATACAAATTCAATGGTGTTCAACCAGTTATTTTAATGTATTAAAAAAAATTATTACATGCAAAAATCTACGTATAATCACACACAATCTTTAAAGTTATTTAAGGTTGTTCTGTTCGTTATCTACTAACAAAAACGTGTGCTTTAATAATAAAATGAACTTTTGTTGTCTTCGAGTTGAGACATAGTTATTTATATCAATAAACTTACACCACAATTCTCGAAAGAAAATTGTATATTAGAAAATTTATTTAAAAAATATAATTAACAAGTGTAAATAACTGAGTTAACAAGTAATTGAGTTAATTGCTTAAATATCCGGTATATACTGAATTTATATAAAAAAGTTTACAACAAAAATTGTTTATTTTTAAACAAAGAAAATATATTGTTTTTAAATTTTTGTCCTATCTTTTACGGTTTCAAAGATACGCAGTTTTGCTCATTTGACCCAGA
Source organism: Nineta flava (assembly GCA_963920215.1). Lineage (NCBI taxonomy): Eukaryota > Metazoa > Arthropoda > Insecta > Neuroptera > Chrysopidae > Nineta > Nineta flava. The sequence goes on from OY986042.1 coordinate 37,101,353, forward strand.
CATTGTTCGATTTTGTCCATTCACGAACTTGACCTTACTTTTTTTAGCTCTAGAACACACATACAAAATTTCAGCTTGCCATCTCTCTATATTTTGGAGTTATCGTGTTGACGGACAGACGGGAATGCGGAAATGGACTAATTAGGCCATTTTTATGAACACCTAAACCAAAATTTTTTTCTGCGATCAATTCCACCATAGAATGTGGCGAATATATTTAATATACCCTTGTATATATTATATATGTACCGGGTATAAAAATACAATTTTCGAAATCAAATTTTTTTTAATCAGATAATTTTCACTTCAGTCACAGATTTATAAATTCTTCAGATATAAAACTATGTTCTTGTGGTAAAATTTTGTAACAGGGTGAGAGTCTTAGGGTATATCATTTTTGTCGGTATGCAAAATTTTTGTATCTTTTTTGTAAATGTTTTGTAGAATCAGTAGATTTTGACCAAAAATGATTACACAAATTATTTTCAGAATGGAAAAAGGACATCACACTTTGCGCGGGTGGTGGCATTGGATTCATTTGTCAAATAGATTATTCAAAGCGTAACAATCAAACAATAATGTTAAAGTGTTGAAATAAATAAAAAAACATCCATACGTCAAACACGTTGTATCTAGAGCACGGTAGTGCGCAAGGCCGAGTTTTAAGGGACACTTTGGACTTTCACTACAGTGCTATATCTTATCGTTAATTTAGGCTCATTTTTTGGGTGCTGTATCTTTTGAACGGAAAGAGCTACAGGGTTGATATTTCGAATATAGATACTTTACGGAATTATAAGAACCAATGTTTTCAATCAACGTTAACGAATTAACCGTTAAAAAGTTATTTCACTTCAAAAATGCAAAATTCGCGGGAACGCCCTCAAAAACTTAAGTATTAGATATCAAAATTATGAGCTACTTCCAGATATGCTGTAAAGTTGATATTGGGCATGTAGATAGCTGTAGTACCCAAACCGACGGGAAAATTGCGAAAACTCGAAATTTGTATCGGAAAAGTGGAAAATTTAACATTTTTTTGTTTTAAGACTAGTTTAACGCAAACTACCATGTAGAGAACGATATATCATATATACCTATTAATTTTTATACCATATAGAAATAGACATTGCAATTTGAATACAGCAGTATGCGTTGATTTTAAAAGTTATGCAACGTAAGCCTCGGAAAATTGGAAAAACATCCTCCAAAATTATGTTTTTCTGTTCTATAAATGCTATAAAGTTTGAATTTTCACTAATCGACCCGAAATAACGTCAAAATTAACAGAATATTTTGAAAAATTTCATTACCTTCATCGCAACCACACCGAAAATGGGAAAAACATCCCTAAAACTTACCTCTTTACTTCTATTCATGATAGAAAGATCGGTTTTTTTCCATCACAACCCTTCGAACTTGGTAAAAACACCCCCAAAACCAACCTTTTTGTTCTATACATACAACAAGATGCAGTTTTTTGCAATCGACGCTTAATAGCTACAAATTAGGAAGTTATTTCGAAAAACTTAATATTTTTTATTGCAAACTCCCGAAAAATCGAAAAAACACCCCCCAAAGTTACGTTTTTCATTTCTATATATGATGAAATGATGGAATTTTCACCAATCGACCCGAAATAAAGTCAAGTTAACAGAACACTTTCCTTACTTATAACGCAAACCTCCGAAAATGGGAAAAACACCCCTTAAACTGCCTTAAGGCATTTTGATCAGACTAAAAATATAACCGCTAGAGAGTGATTTATGTATTCTAAGGAAATTCGCTAAGTTGACGCAGCTCCTGCGTAACGAATTTTTTTTTGTGAAGTGGAGCCAACGGGTCAAGTCATTTCTTCAAAGACTATAACGTTGATAATCAATTATCTGTAATAAACGATTAGTTTAGAAGTCATAATCGAAACAAATCAAGTAACATCTTATATATACTAAATTTTATATAGTTATTTTAATAAAAAATATATCACTCTTATTTCATATTAATTTGTGGCGTTTTAATAAAAGGCCTATGATATATGATCGATGAATATTATTATCAATAATCCAATGTATAAAATTTATGCTTTCTTTTCAGTTTTCTTTGGCAATAACACTGCTTGAATATTTGGTAATATACCGCCTTGAGAAATTGTTATGACAGATAACAATTTATTTAATTCATCATTACGAATTGCTAATTGAAAATAAGCTTGTTTATTTTTAAACAACTTGTTTACTTAAAAAAAGTTACATTGTAACAATACAATAAAACAATCAATGTTTTCTATTTGGAGTATTAAAACATACTGATATATTAAACTAGAAAATTTTTATTTAAATACTAAATGTCTATCTAATCAAAAAGGAGGCGGTAACCTTGTCAACAAATCAGATCGATATATGCTTCATATGTTATTTTAATTACAATTAAAGTTGTTAAATTTTCCGTTTGTAAGAAAGGTAAGTTTTCGAGAAAATCTTAATAAAATAGTTGCTTCTTAATAAGTGATGATATGGGTTAAAGGACCGAGCTATTTACAAAGTAAATAGATCCAGACTTCATATAATAGTTGCTCCTTAAAAAGTGATGATATACGAGAAAGGACCGAGCTATTAACAAAGTAAATAGCTCTAGACTTCAAACAATAGCTGTTCCTTAAAAAGTGATGATATCCCATAAAGTTTCGAGCTATTTACAAGCTAAACAGCTCGGTAAACTATTTATTAAAAAAATAAATGAGGGGTAAATTAATTAAGTATAAGAAAAAATTTGGTTGAAATTTATGTCGTAAGTTTTCCCTTAGTATGTTTTAGCGAATTTCCTGAAAGGAAATAGAGCTATTGGTCCCGTACCGAAGTCAAAATTTCGCAAAAATTTCTTCAAATGTCCATCGATCCTACCTAGTAGATGTCAAAAATCACCATCTGTAAAATTTATATATATATATCTATGGACATATATATATATATATATATATATATATATATATATATATACATATATATATATATATATATATATGTGTCTGTAATCACTCTAGCGGTCACAGTTTTCATTTTATCGGAATGAAATTTGGTATTTGAGGCGCTTTTGGTCTTCAAAAGGTCAAGTTCGTTAATGGGTAAAATCGAACGAGGGGAAAGGGGGGTTTAAAGCGAGGAGGAAATACAAAATTTGACATATCTCCCTTAATATTCGAAAAATCGAAAAATTTATAAGAAGTAAAGTTTTAGGTATTAAATTTTACTGTAGTTTTGTGTCTTATCATTTTTTCTGTTACACTAATATTTACAGAAATATTGACGGTTTAAGATTGAAAACTAAATTCCTCACTATCTCTGTACACATTAGAGTTTGAGCAAAAATGATAAGGTGATGAATTGTAGCAAACATGATTTTCTACAACTTTATTTCTTACGCTTTTTTTGATTGTTCTAATATTAAAAGAGATATTTTGTATTTTGTGTTTTCTTCTTTCATTATGCAACCATTTCCCCTTCACATATGACATTTATTAATAAAATTGGCCTTGCAAATACTAAAATCATATACATTTCATTTTGATCAGACTAAAATTGTGACCGCTAGAAATTGATTTATGTATTTTAAGGAAATTCGCTAAGTTGAAGCAGCTCCTGCGTAACGAATTTTTTTAAAATTTTATAACGCGGCAAGTTTTAAAATATTTGAAATCATCAGAAAAATTAACTTGCCGCGTCATAAAATTTTAATAAAAACATACTTTACAAAATATTGTACAGAATATCATATATGTTAGGTATACAAGTGTTACACATTTAATTGTTAGCGAATTTCCTGAAAGGAAATCGAGCTATTGGTCCCGTACCGAAGTCAAAATTTCGCAAAAATTTCTTCAAATGTCCATCGATCCTACCTAGTAGATGTCAAAAATCACCATCTGAAAAATTTATATATATATATCTATGGACATATATATATATATATATATATATACATATATATATATATACATATATATATATATATATATATATATATATATATATATATATATATATATATATATATATATATATATATATATATATATATGTGTCTGTCATCACTCTAGCGGTCACAGTTTTCATTTTATCGGGATGAGATTTGGTATTTGAGGCGCTTTTGATATTCAAAAGGTCAAGTTCGTTAATAGGTAAAATCGGACCAGGGGAAAAGGGGGTTTAGAGGGAGGGGGAAACATAAAATTTGAGATATCTCCCTTAAAATTTGAAAAATCGAAAAATTTATAAGAAGTAAAGTTGTAGGTACTAAGTTTTACTGTAATTTTGTTTCTTATCATTTTTTCTGTCACAATAATATTTACAGAAATATTGACGGTTTAATATTGAAAATTAAATTCCTTAATATCTCTGTACACATTAGAGTTTGAGCAAAAATGATAAGGTGATGAATTGTAGCAAATTTGATTTTATACAACTTTATTCCTTACGCATTTTTCGATTGTTCTAATATTAAGAGAGATATTTTATATTTTGTGTTTTCTTCTTTTTTGATACCTCCCCCCATTCGCCTCCACGTATGTCATTTATTGAGAAAATTGGACTTGCAAATGCTAAAATCATATATGACATTTCATTTTGATCAGACAAAAATTGTGATCACTAGAGAGTGATTTATTCTAAGGAAATTCGCTAAGTTGAAGCAGTTCCTGCGTAACGAATTTTTTTTTATTAATAAAAACACAAAAATTGCAGGACAATTTTTAATGCGTGTTACCTCAGCACTCCGTCATTTATGAATCGATTTTGAATTTTTTGTTTTAAAGGGTTTGATTTCCCATTGTCCCCAATATTATACTAAAACCATACTATATTGATGTCTTAGCCCTTCAGAAAGCGAGCAGAGCCAGTTGACGTAATATAACGCGAAGCGGTCTCCTTTGTAAATGTGAATCTAAAATGAGTAAAGTATCGCGAAGCGAAAGAAACGCGTAGCATATGCGAAGAGAAACAAAACGCTACGCATTTTGTGCGATGCCTTCGGCTTCGTATATTTAAGCCTTTCAAAAATGATTGATATCCGACCAAAAACATAAATGTAAGAAAGGGCCGAGTTTTCGGGAAAATACTTAATGTAATAGTTCCTTCTTAAAAAGTGATGATATGAGAGTAAGGACCGAGCTATTTACAAAGTAAATAGCTCTAGACTTCATATAATAGTTGCTTCTTAAAAAGTGATGATATGGAAGAAAGGACCGAGCTATTTACAAAGTAAATAGCTCTAGACTTCAGATAATAGTTGCTCTTTGAAAAGTGATGATATCCCATTAAAGAGCCGAGCTATTTACAAAGTAAATAGCTCGGTAAACTATTAACTAAAAAAAAATAATGAGGGGTAAATTGATTAAATGTAAGAAAAAATTTGGTTGAAATTTATTTCATAAGTTTTCCCTTAGTATGTTTTTAAAATTTTATAACGCGGCAAGTTTAAAAATATTTGAAATCATCAGAAAAAATAACTTGCCGCGTATTATAAAATTTTAAAAACATACTAAGGGAAAACTTATGAAATAAATTTCAACCAAATTTTTTCTTACATTTAATCAATTTACCCCTCATTATTTTTTTTTAGTTAATAGTTTACCGAGCTATTTACTTTGTAAATAGCTCGGCTCTTTAATGGGATATCATCACTTTTCAAAGAGCAACTATTATCTGAAGTCTAGAGCTATTTACTTTGTAAATAGCTCGGTCCTTTCTTCCATATCATCACTTTTTAAGAAGCAACTATTATATGAAGTCTAGAGCTATTTACTTTGTAAATAGCTCGGTCCTTACTCTCATATCATCACTTTTTAAGAAGGAACTATTACATTAAGGATTTTCCCGAAAACTCGGCCCTTTCTTACATTTATGTTTTTGGTCGGATATTAATTTATTTATATTTATAGTAGATTTATTTATAATCAGAAATGCTAAAAATGCAACATTCGCATCCACAAAAAGCATTGATTAATGCGGATGCTAAAATTAATGCGGAATCTCTGCGATTGCAGAGATGAGGATACGAATATCCGCAACATCCCTGGTCTAGAGGTCTGTATATAGATTGTTTTTCAATGTAAAAAAACCCCCTTAATAAATATAAGGGGAATAACCTTCGAGAGTTCTGTACTTAAGAGGAAAAACTATGAAAATACAGTCTACACAAACATTGATTCAACAAAGTGGGTATGAAATGCACTTGAGTTTACTATGAACGTGCAATGAGGAAGGGCTTCATACCTGAACGATTTTATTGTTGTTTTTTTTATCGGATAATTTTCACTTCAGTCATAGATTTATAAATTCATCAGTTATAAAACTATATTCTTGTAGTAAAATTTTGTAACTTTTTTGTAAAATATTTTTTTTTGTGGTGGGTTTTTTTTTGTAAAAAATTTTTTTGAAGTCGGTTTTTAAAAAAATCTTATTTTCCCATTATGAATGAGTATGACCTTTCAAAAAAAAGAAAAATTTCGCAGAAATCGGTTATCACATATAAAATAAGGATTTTCCTCGATTTCCCGGGGATTCTCTCATCAGAATGCGATTTGGTGCCAATGGGACCAATGGGAAACCAAACCCTTTAAAACAAAAATTCAAAATCGGTTCATAAATGACGGAGTTCTGAGGTAACACACATAAAAAAGCAAAAAAAAAAAAAATACAGACGAATTGAGAACCATCCTCCTTTTTGAAGTCGGGTTAAAAATTAATCTATACTTTCAAAACATGTTCAAATTAATAATTTTTTTTTTTTTTTAAATAAATTATATTTGATTATAAGTTTTTTTTTATTCGTTCGATTTAAAAAAAAACATTGTTAAAGATTTAAAAAAATAAATCGAAACTATATCATATTATATCGTTTTCTTTTTGTAATTATAAAAAAAACTCCTTTCTTGAGGAAAAAAATATTTTCATCTTAAATATTTTCCTTTTATACTTAGAACTTTTCTTTGAACTTAGAAAAATGTGTTAGGTCCAAAAAAATTACACTTAACTTAAAATACTGCCCACCTCTAGAATGAACTATATAAGTCTATGATTTTAATTTATCTGCTATTATTATTATTTATCATTCGTATGTAAATTGTTCACGCATTAAAGCATGCTGTTAAATATAAGGCACGCTTGTTGAATATTCAATTTAGTGTATAAATTATTTATTTTATGGAAAATATGAATACTGAAGAAAAAAAACATTATTTAATACCATTAGACAAAGATGTGCGCATTGTTGCCCTTTGTTTAAGAAGGGTATATTGTTTACATTACAGACGTGTTTAGTGTAGGGGATATAGCACACACAATGTTGTTAATTAGTCGAATAGATTTGTATACACACCTTTTTTAAGGTACCCAAACTTTCTGGTATCATTTAATTTAGCAAATTAGATTTGAATGACTGAAAGTTTGTTTCGTAAATAAAATACTCAACATTTTTAAAGTTTGTTGTTGTGTTGAAAATTATTGAGAATACTTTTTTAAGAACTCAATACATATTTATAGTACAATCAATAGAGAAGCCCTTTACCCTTATCAGCATTGCACTAAATTACAGGAGTTATTTTTTTAAATTAGGTTCAGTATCACGTATCAGTATAATGTATAGGTCATGCATCAGTATCATGTACTGAATGTAAATAAACAAAATCCTTACAAATTTCGATCCCGGAAATGTCGCCATTTTGAGAAAAACTATATCGGCCAATATCTCAATTACCGTGCACTTTAGGCCAAAAATGTTAATAACTTTTCTTGTACATAATTGGATTTCCTTTTTTTTCGTTTATTATTTTTTTTTTCTATCACTTACCATTTACGACTTATACGAGTATTTCTATTTAGAAAGAAAATTATGTATTGTTAATTAAGTCATCTATCCTTCATATTTTATGTAATATACACTCCCGTTTATAAAAATTGAACCATTTGTGAAACATTCTAAGTGTTGCTGTATATATTTAGTGATATATATATACGCTTAGAATGTGACTTACTGGTTCATTTTATATGAACGGGAGTGTACATATATTTAGTAATATATAGGCTTAGAATGTAACTTACTGGTGGTTCAATTTTTATGAACAGGAGTGTACCATTAACAGTGGTTCAAATAGTCCACAATTCAATTTCTTTTCGTGTTAATTTCAAGATTTCTTAAAAGGTGTTTTGTGATATTCATTCAAATTGGACACAAATAACTCTTGTTATTTTTCTGGAAGAATGAATAAGTTTTAAAAACATCGAAAATGGAATATTTGAACAGTTTTTTCTTATTCGAAATCCTTTTGTCATATTGAATCTTAGTTTAAAACCGTGTTTTTGTAAATGGATTATTCGCCCCTCAAATCCTCTAGTTAAAAAATATCGTTCTTGAATGAGAATTTAAAAAAAAAACCATATCGAATTTATTCGCGCCGGTACTGTTTAAACTGCCAAAAACAACTTTTTAAATAACTTCTATAGTATATATAATTAATAAAGTTTAATTAAATGAAAATAATTTGCAATCATAATCATTGAACCGTATAACAAAATTACATGATCTACCCCGCCGCCTTTGATGTATTAAATATCTCGTATAGCCGCTGCATCCAAACATAAATGATTATACGAAAGAAGACAACTAAATATGAGTTTAAAATTTTATGTAAATATAATAATGGAATATTCTATTTTTAGGAGATACAATCATCATTAACCGAAGAACAATATTCTAGAGTCTCCAATCCAATTCAATATTCATTCATATACTAATAATGTTGTTTTTATAGCACGGAGGATAAGTAACATATTCAAATTGATTTTTGCATTTTAAGTTCCAGCAATGAAAATTGATGTATCATTCATTGAACTCTATTGTTATTAAAGGTTGTTCTGGTATGAAGGACTGAATGAAGAAACAAATTGTAAATAAATTATATATCTTTGTATTTTTAAGAAGTTTTACTTCTATCACATGTACGCTGCTGCACGCGGATTTAATTTAATTACTATTTTTTTTAATACATAAAAATTTTTTTCGAATGTTATATTTTTTGGTCATTTAGCCTCACTTTTAACCTCTGAAAATTTATGAAAAGTCTAATTGTATCGTAAACTTGCAGTAAACAAATTTCCAGAACTATATCTTATGAGTTCAATTTCAACTCAAAGTTAACTACTTTTCCGTTTCTGGGAGCGGTTGGGCCTCAACCAACACTTCTGGGAACATTTTCTTTTAATTTATATTTTCACACCAATTATCAGAACTATATTTGATCGTTTTTTTTTTTGGTGTGTAAAGCTCTACACGGTTTAACCCCCCCCCCCACTACCCACAATCTCTACCTCCAATGATACTTCTGCAAAATGCGCCTCTTGCTTTATATTATTTGTAAAGAAGCCTCGAATATCGTCACAGTTTGAGTGGATCAGTATATTTTCAAAATGACGGGGAGGAAACATATATTTAATACTAAGTATTAAATATATGATTAAATTGTGGTTTTAATAAGTTGCCCTTCTACTTTTAAATAAGTTCCCCTTATGCGCATATAATAGTCAAAACAAATTAATTCAGCTCTATCATTGGAAACTTATGAGAGAAAAATCACGACTATGTTTTATCAGTTCACTTTTATGTAGCCAGCTCTTAGACCAATACACATAAATTAATGTCCAATCTTAGGAATTAGTTTAAAAAAATTGGGAATTTAACACGTAGATAGGAAATATCTGGTTATTCGCTGGTTATTTTCTGCTTATTTATCGTGAAATTACAACATTTTCTTTGAAAATTATCTAAAAATGCAAAAATTTATTGTAATTTGTCCCTTAGCCTCCGTACTATTACGTATTATTCTATCTCTTTGTCTCTGTGAATTTAGAGTTTATATTTTTAATAAATTGTACACAATTGTTTATTTGTAAAATTGAATTTGTTTAGTCTGCGTACGATGGCTGCTAGTGTGCATATGTTAAAATCAATTGTATATATATGTATTAGTTTTAATTGAATAATAAGTGCATTTTATAATTAAATTTTCAATTGAAAATCTGTATTTATAAAACTGGAACGTCACAAAAACAGAAATTCGCTCAATTATAACAATTCGATAAACGCAGAATTATTATTTATTTTAAAATTTACATAAAAATACATTTTTCGATTTTTCTAATACCAAGAGAGATGTTCTATATTTTGTGTTTCATTCTTTCTCTAAGCGGCCTTTTCGCTTGACCGATTTTACTCATTTTACTCTTTCAAATACCAAAATAAAATTTCAAAATTTTATATATTCATTTTTACGAAAAAGTACGTTTATTATGTTGTTTACTTAAAAAAAGTGATTTATTCTGGGGAAATTTGCTAAGTTGACGCAACGCTTGCGTCAAGAATTTTTTTATCTTTTGCAGATGATATTTCAACTGCAATTAAATTTGCCTGATTATCACTGTTATTCCTTCGATTTTCCTGATAATTAAGGATTTTCCTTAAGGACAGTCAAGGATTGTCTGGAGGAACTGCTGGAGCTGGCAAAACGGAACCATGTTAAATTTATCTGGGTGCCGGGTCACAGTGATTACGAAGGAAACGAAAAAGCAGATACCTTAGCAAAAAAGAAGGGAGTGGGAATACCCTTCATTGGCTCAGAGCCTATTTTATTTCAAGGACAGCATGTAAACAGGTGATCAACGAGTGGTCAAATGCTAAACACCGTGATCACTGAGAAAAAGTACCGCGGCAGAAGCTCGGGAAAGTACTGCTTCAGAGTGCAACCAAGAGGCTATCTCTCGAAGCACTGAGGCTGAACAGAATGCAACTGCGGAGGGTTACCGGATTCATTACCGAGCATTATCCCCTGCGGAAGCATCTGCACACAGTGGGACTCCATAACGGGTCCATTATGTGCAGATTGTGTGGCAAGGAGGAAGAAACATGTATCCACATTATCTTTGACTGCGAACCTCTAGGTTACAGCAGATACAGGATATTCGGCATCTCACCCCGAATATATAAACTCAAATGAAGCATTCTAAGTGTTATTGTATGTAATATACATATATTTAGTAATATATACGCTTAGAATGTGATTTACTAGTGGTTCAATTTTTATGAACGGTAGTGTACACATCACATACTATAGACCAGAGGTGGGCACAGACAGCTCGCCGGAGTCGAACGAATCTTCATAAGCTGGGTGAGAGTAAGTAAAAATGGTATGTTTTGAAGTAAGACGGAACGATGTTTCAATACACGTTGGCCTACCGATTATTGCCCAATAATTTATTCAATCAATTTACAAATAGTTTTATAAAATATTTATTGTTTAAATAATATCTTTTACAATATGGAGAGATACACCAAAAAACATAATAATAATAATAACAATAATGCGATGTATTCTCCATTATTAAATTCACTACTTTTATTTTTTTTTTTGAAAAAACAAATTATGCGAAAAATAATTTCCACTACTACGAATAGTACGTTACACTTTTTCATTTTAAAGTAGACTAACTCGAAGAAACTCAAATTCCCACTTTATGTAAAATTTAACTTAATTCATCAAATTACCATGACACTATACTCCATACGAAGAAAAAATAATCAAATCAGGTAAATAATTGTTTATTAGTTCTCGCATATGAATAGTAAAAAGTTTAGGCAAATTATTTGGAATTTCCAAAACTATAATTCTATCTAAACTAGTTTTCAATTCTATTCAAATCTTTTGCAAAAATTTCCCTCTTTTATTACAACGGTCCAGCGGTAAACGTAAATGTTCATAAGATTTATATTTTATATTTATATATTATATATTTATTTATAAATAACATTTTTATTTTATTCATACACAAATATATTAAAAAGGTACATTTTATGCCCCAAATTACCAGCCCAAAATTCCAGAGTATGTATTCAATGTATTGTATGTATTATTTACTTTGTATAACAGTGACCATAACAAAAGGTTGGTATTATTATATTGTTTTCAAAAAATGTTTAATTAAAAAAAGAAAATATTAATAATTGGTAGGTACCCTGTATTTACTCTATCTCTCTTCCTACCTCTCACTCAGAGCTTAATCGAGTCAACTCCTGCCCACCTATGCTATAGACCACAAAAGTAGCGCTCCTTTTTCATAATTTCACAGTTTATTTGTCCCTTATTCATTCAATTTTTGGGAAAATATTTCGAATAAAAGTTATTAGCATATTTATAATGAACAACTTTTATCGGAATCATTTTTTTGAAAACCAAATAAATAAAGCACAAATCATTTATGCAATTTTGAAAAATGCGCGCTATTTTTGTGGCCATGTGTATCAGCCAACTACTGAAACTGCATACTTGGCTGGTACTCGAACTAATAACATACTGCATGGAGCGTAAAAAAAGCATTATTTCACACGAAACGATCATTAATTATATTATCAAGAAAATTTTGTTTGACTTTTCCGTGACGTTAATAATAATGTTAAATCTGATTTGAAGAAACAAAATATGTATGTAGTAAGTAATATATGGAAGTAATTTGAATATTTTTTTATCTGCACTAATTCACTCACATAAAATATGTAAATTTTTCTTAATTAAATACGATAATGGATAAGGTGGGCATTCATAACAATATGCGCAGAGCATTAACTGTGCATATTATTATCTATTTGTCATAAATCTGTACATCTTACATATAAATAAAAAAATTTTTGTCAAAATAGAAACCCGACTTCAAAAATCAAATATTCTAAAACAAAAAATGCACTAAAAAGTAAAAAAATAATTGCATATTCTTGTGCCAATTTTAGTTCACCTAAGCAACAATTTTTAAATATATATGTGCAATTATTGTTATTTTTGGAGTCGGTGTCAGCATGGAGAAATTCACATGAAATTTGGACAACGCCTCCAAATTAACAAAAATTGTACATATATATTTAAAAATTTTTGCTTAGGTGAACTAAAATTGGAACAAGAATATTCAATTATTTTTTTACTTTGTAGTGCATTTTTTGTTTTAGAATATTTGATTTTTGAAGTCGGGTTTCCATTTTGTCAAAATTTTTTTTATTTCTTGCTTTTTAATGACTTTGAAGTTCTATAACTGATTTTATTTGTATAAATATGGGTCGACCTACTAAACGACCAACTAATTTTTAGTGCATTTTTTTATAACAAATTTTTTTTTATCCGTTTTTTTTTTTTTTAATTTTTAGTGCATTTTTTCATAACAGATTTTCAGTTTTTTTTACAAGCATTTTGTTTTTTTTTTTGTAAAAATTTTTTTTTTGTAAAAAATTTCGGTTTTAATAAAGCCGGTTTTAAAAAAAATTTTTCTTATTTTCCCATTATGAATGAGTATATCCTTTCAAAAAAAAAAAAAATTTTGCAGAAATCGGTTATCACCTACCAATTATTATTTTCTTTTTTTAATTAAAACATTTTCTGAAAAAAATATAATAATACCAACTTTTTTTTATGGTCACTATTATACAAGTATACAATACATTGAATACATACTCTGGAATTTTGGGGCTGGTGATTTACCGCTTGTAAATTTCGTAAAAACTGATCGACAAAAATGAACTATAATCTGTGTGTTAACAAACATTTCCATACTTTTGATACCCGTTAAACAAATAATTAAATGTATAACACAAATTTGCAATGGTTTAATGAATTCCTTTGAATTTCTTTTAAATAAATTATTTGCAAAGCTGATTCTTTGATGTAATTTTTATTTTAATAATAAATAAATAATGACTTTTTCATACATAAAACACATATATCGTGTGTGTTGGAAAGCTTTTCCAATAGAAAATCAATGTTAAATATTATTTATTACTGGCTGTCCGTGTGGTTACTGTATGAAGTCAGTCAGTACAAATGTAATGAGAATATGTTCATTAAATTCTTAACTTTATATGTGCATCACAAAATCCCCACTCTTAAATGACAAACAAACAACCATACGCATACAGTATACTTATAGACTATCCAGATGTTTGTATGGAAGAGCTAGTAAATTTTTCGCTACAGTCTGTATATGTCTAGCTCGTATTTGAGATAGTTCTCACTACTCTCTTTACGTGTTCGCTGATGTGCTGTTTTGAATTGTAGCTAAATATACAAACTTAGACTCACCTACAAGTATCATATTTTGTTTAATTAATTCATTGATTGATTGATGGCTCTCATTACATGTGTACTAACTGACTTCATACAGTAACCACGCGGCCAGCCAGTAATAAATAATATTTAAAATTGATTCTCTATTGGAAAAGCTGTCCAACACACACGGTATAGGATGTTCTGACTTGGAGAGTATTCGAACATAAAACATATATAGGATGTCCCTGAACTGGAGAGCAATCAGTATGTAGAGAAAAGATTTCTATGAATAAATAATAAATCATCATTTCATCTAAATGGTAGAGTCAGTAGCTTGAAAAACCGGGTTTCAGACAGGTTGCTCGGAACCGTAATTTTTGAAATGACGATATATAGAATTTGGTTAAACAATCATGCCGAATCAATTAACAATCATTCTTTAAGAAAAAAACCTGCTAGATTAATGTTAAGCTAGCAGAGCAATATTTAAAAAATTAATTAATTATATTGTATTTAATATCAAACTATTAAGCTAATTAAATGCTCTAATTAAAAATTAAATGCTCTTTGTTGCACTGTGTAACCGCATGCTCTGCTAGCTTAACTAGCAGAGCAATAATTAAAAAATCAATTAATTATATTGTATTTAATATCAAATTTTTAAGCTAATTAAATGCTAACTAAAAGCCCTAATTAAAAATTAACTGCTCTTTGTTGTATCGTGTAACTGCATGCTCTGCTAGCTTATGTTAAGCATTTAATTTTTAATTAGAGCATTTAATTAGGTTTTAATATTGCTTAATAGCTTAATATTAAGCTAGCAGAGCATGCGGTTACACGATACAACAAAGAGCAGTTAACTTTTAATTAGGGCATTTAATTAGCTTAATCATTTGATATTAAATACAATATAATTAATTGATTTTTAGCGCATTTCCTGAAAGGAAATAGAGCTATTGGTCCCGTACGGACTTCAAAATTTTGCAAAAATTTCTTCAAATGTCCATCGATCCTACCTAGTAGATGTCGAAAATCACCGCCTGTAAAATTTATATATGTATATCTATGGACATATATATATATATATATATATATATATATATATATATATATATATATATATATATATATATATATATATATGTGTGTGTGTGTGTCTGTAATCGCTCTAGCGGTCACAGTTTTAATCTGATTGGAATGAAGTTTGGTATTTGAGGCGCTTTTGGTATTCAAAAGGTCAAGTTCGTTAATGGGTAAAAATGGACAAGGGGGAATGGGGGTTTAGAGAGAGGGGGAAACACAAAATTTGACATACCGCCCTTAATATTTGAAAAATCGAAAAATTTATAAGAAGTAAAGTTGTAAGTATTAAGTTTTACTATAATTTTGTTTATCATTTTTTCTGTAACACTAATATTTACAGAAATATTGACGGCTTAAGATTGAAAATTAAATTCCTTAATATCTCTGTACACATCAGACTTTGAGCAAGGTGATGAATAAAGTGATGAATTGTAGCAAACATGATTCTCTACAACTTTATTCCTTACGTATTTTTCGATTGTTCTAATATTAAGAGAGATATTTTGTATTTTCTTCTTTCTTTTTGTCCCCTTCCCCCTTGATGTATGTGATTTATTAATAAAATTGGCCATGCAAATACTAAAATCATACGAAATTTCAATACGAAATTTCATTTTGATCAGACTAAAATTGTGACCGCCTTAAAGTGATTTATGTATTCTAACGAAATTCGCTAAGTTGAAGCAGCTCCTGCGTAACGAATTTTTTAAATATTGCTCTGCTGGTTAAGCTAGCGTTTTAAACAATATTTAACTAGCGTCTAACTATGAGACAATTATAATTGTGTTCTGCTCAGGTTGCTCTGCTAGATTAATGGATATTAATTCTTAGACATCCAATACATTTTATAATGGCATGTTGCAATCACAAAGGAATTATGTATGTATAATAAAAATTGTGTAAATATTGATAAACATAAGACTCTATACATAATATTAGATAAACAATATGGAGCAGTGAGCGTGAACAATATTGTTGTTAAACAATTTATAATTTATTGTTTTGTTAACAAAAGTTGTACACAATCATTACATTTATAAATATTGACTTTAAGAAAGTGCAAAAATAACTTTATTGTACACATAACCACAAAAGTAGCGGTCATTTCTCAAAATTTTATAATTGGTTTGTGCCTTATTCATTTGTTTTTCGAAAAAATGTTTCGGATAAAACTTGTTCATGTAGTTGTTGTAGTGTCAATAGTAGCGAAAGTGATGGACAATTAGGCCTTTTTAGGTCTTTTTTACCGACCTCTAAAGGTTAAGACATTTGTATGTAGACTAGGATTTGGTAAGTTGTACGACTTCAGCCGACTTTGATAGGAACTATACCGATATTCATCTGCAGTTTCTGAAAGGAAAACTGCAGAAAAAAATCACAAGCATAGCCGGATACTATCGTTCTTCTTCATATGTTGACAGTTTAATCAATTAACCGCCCCATTAGTTTTAAAAAAAAATTAATTTAATCGAATCAGCAACCTACAGTTCCGCGCGGTCTAAAGCGGCTTTAATATAGCTCGATCACTCGGACGGGTAAAAATTTATAAATTTACTAACAACTTTTATACCAGTCCAAGTGACCGGGCGGTCTAAAGCGTTATGTCTGCGCAGTATGCCTACTTGGAAACTGGGAGGTTATGGGTTCGAATCCCGACATCGGCAGTTTGTCAATTATTAAGAAAAAAAAAAGGGGCGGTTAATTGACTAAACTGTCGGCGTATGGACAAGAACGAAGAAACCGGCTATGCTTGAGAAGGTTTTCTGCAATTTCCTTCACGAACTCCATATGAATATCGGCATAGTTCCTATCATAGTGGGCTGCAGCCGCATATCCTACCAGTTCCTAGTCTATACACAAAAATTCCTTCTACTCCACTCACATCCTTCGGCATCACAATGGACCTTATGGTAGAAGTGTACCCCGTCCAGGGCAGCCTTTACAATCTATCTATCTATCTAACAACATATATTCGAAATATTTTCTCAAGAATAGAATGTATAAGACACAAATCAACTATAAAATCATGAAAAATGAGGGCTACTTTTGCGGCCCATTTCAAATTTCTTTTTTCAAAAATTTACAGTTTATTTGTGCCAAATACATGTAATTTCGAGAAAATGTTTCGAATAAAACTTGTTCATTGTAAAAATACTAACAACTTTTGTTCGAAACATTTTTTTCTTAAAATGAATGAATTCAGCACATTATAACAGTAAAATTTTAAAAAGCATTCATGGTGTTGATAGTATCAAATAAAAAAATTTTACAAGGAAATACTTGAGACGCTTGGCTCACCGTAGTTTGAGTCTATACTCAAACTATTTGGATTTCGTACTAATGTCTCAAATAAACGTTATTTGTCATAAAAATATTAACAAATTTTGTGTGAAAATTTTATTCAAAACTGAATGAATTCCTTACAAATCAACTACGTAATTTTGAAAAATGAACGCCACTCTGACCATGTTATGAAAAGATAAACAATGCGGTTTAGTTCATATATATTTATTTGTGTATACTTAAGCGTCAACAATACGATGTTTGTCCAAATTCCTTTCGGTTACGTAGGGCAAACTGTAGAAGACTTTAGCGTATACTATTTAGATAAATGTCATTGTCATTGAAATTTTTAATTAAATACTGATATGAAAAAATTAACTCGTCAACCAGGAATCGAACCTCGGGCCTCTGGATATCTAGTCCATTATGCTTCCGCTACACCAAAGACGACTGTGACGTAACAGCCAACTTTTTCAGATCATTCTTATTTTAATTTATTTAGACAGTATTACTTCTGTCGAAGTTATAATTCATATATATTTATTTGTGTATACTTAATATATAATGCGGTTTAGCATTATAACACATTGGGGAATGATCAACAGTGCAGGATTCCAGCCCCGGATCTAGAGGGGGGGGGGGCGGTATACTTTCAGGGGGCGCCAAAATCATAATATAATGTTTGAAAAAAAACTTGTTTCACAAAGAGACTAGCATCAAGCGCACGTTGTTTTATCAATTATTCATTTGATTTTAAAACTTTAATTATTAATAAAATTAATAAATTATTTAAATTCAAATTCCCGTGCATTCGACATGTTACAACATCTGTGCAAGCATGACTTGCAAGAAGCGTTTCCTAATGTAAGTATAGCTTTAAGAATATACTGCACATTACCTATGACATCTGCAAGCTGTGAGCGAAGCTTCAGCAAACTGAAAATAATTAAAAGTTATCTGCGTTCAAAAATGAGTCAGGAACGTGTATCTGGCCTCGCGATCCTAGGCATTGAAACTAAAACTGCCTTTGAGGCGGACTTTGATGAGATAATAGATTCTTTCGCAGAAAAGAAAGCACGCCATGTAAAGCTGTAGCAAGATTAGAGAGAAAAGAATGGTGAGACCTAAAGGTTGAATAAATGTGTTGATTGTCTATCGTCTTTCCTGGTTATATGTAAATATGTTTCCTATATTTAATTTTATTTTACACAAATGAAAAAGTTATTAGTTAATAGATAATAAAGAGTGCAAATATAAAGTACAAAGGGTTCGTATTCGCCCTGTCACAAAAAATGCCACCCATTATATATTTGTGTTTTTACAAATATGCTGCATTATATATTTTGAGTTTTTTTTTAAACAATTTATCTCAAACGCTGGAGAGCCACTATCAAGTTTCTGCCCCGGGGCGCAAAAATCGTAGATCCGGGAATGCAGGATTCAGAAAAAACTTTAACCGATTTGAATGAAATTCCCTTGAAATATTGTCTATATTCGTCGTATAAAATTAATAATTCTGAAGGAAAAATAAGAGTTTATCAATTCAATAATTTAAAAAAAATAATTCATATAGAAACATTTAGATACTGAATATATTTCCATCGTTTTCCTCGACCGAAAATAAAATTATCCTAGAAATAAGTATTCCCTAACTTCTTCAGAGTTTTCCAGGCCTCTCTCCAGCTTTGTAAACAGGATTTAACTTGTTTACAAAGTTAGTGTCTACTTGGAACTAGGAGGATATGGGTTCAAATCCTGACACCGGCAGTTTATCAATTAAAAATTAATGGGGTGATTGATTGACTAAACTGTCGGCGTATGGACAAGAAAGAAGTAACCGGCTATGCTTGTGAAGGTTTTCTGCAGTTTTCCTTCACGAACTCCAGATGTATATCGACATAATTCCTATCTAAGTCGGCTGCAGCCGCACACCTACCAATTCCTAGTCTGCATACGAATTCCTGATCCTCCACTCACATCATTAAAATGTAAAGTAAAAATTAATAAATAAAATAATGATACGGATGGCCTCTATTATAGATCGTCGTATCTCGAAAACGGAAGTTTAACTCCATTATTATTATTATTAGTATACAGAATTTAATAAAAGATCATTACGTCGATTTAAATGTGATTATTAACTTTAGCTCAATTTTTTCATAAAAATAAATAAATGATGGAATTTTTGCGTGAATGGAAATCTTATAAAAACAGATCTAATATAAATTTTATATTTTGTACAAATATTTAATCTAGAAAAAAAGTCGGTTAAATGGTAGAAAACTAATTATTTGATAGTGAATTTGATATTATAGCGCATTTACCATAATAAAACATATTTGAAACTGTAAAGTATGGGGATGTTGAAGTTTCAGGTAGGGCAGATAAAAATAAAAACTAATAAAAAACGAAACAAAAATATATCAAGACATCATCATTCATAATCAGTATTGCCAGATCTACCGTTTTTTAATTATTTCTACCGTTCTACCTTTTTTTTTTCTTAATCTATTGTTTTTTAGAAATTTTTTCTGTAAATAAAAAAACTTTTGAAATTGTGTCGGTGGATTAAGAAAAAAAAAACGGTAGAAATAATATAAAAAAACGGTAGATCTGGCAACACTGGCGATTGATAGTTTTAAGGTGAATTTCATCGTGTAAACAGCTATGTAATTTTTGGTATATCAACTGTTTTTCATGCGATTAAAAACTTTCATGTGTAAAAAAGGGGCAAATGTTGCATTTAAACTATTCAAATAGAGAAAAGGACTTTATTTATTCATAATATTCATTAAAGAAATTATATGATTTACAACTTTTGCCTGTTACTATTTTATGTACACTCCCGTTCATAAAAATGGAACCACCAGTAAATCACATTCTAAGCGTATATATTACTAAATATATGTATATTACATACAATAACACTTAGAATGTTTCAACTCGTTCATTTTTTATGAACAGGAGTGTACTACCTTGTGTTATTTTATAATTATGAGTGAAAAACGTATTTTTTATATATTTTTAATCTCCCTTTTTCGACCAATCCACACCACCACCACCCCTCCCCCCAATGCTTTATATTATAACTAGCACAGATCGGACTTTGTGGGATCGTAAAAGGGGTTTATCCTCAACTGCGAAAACCACTCTGGGACAACGCATTTTTTACAGGTGTAAGAGTCTTTGTTTCCTTTATATCTGCCCAATCGTTCAGTTTATTGGAAAAGTTGTTGAGCAATTAAGAAATAAAAGAAATAAAAATCCTCACTTTTGTGATTGCACAATTTTGTTTGTAGCGTCAATAGTTTAGCCATAAATAGCGAAAAATAAAATGAATGAGGCATCACAAAATCAATTTATTTCTGGCAAAATTATTGACGCAACGAAAAAACTGTTCTAACAAGTGAAAATAACAACTAAGTTAATTGCTTAAATACACGGTATATGCTGAATTTATGCAAAAAAGTTGTTTATTTTAAAAACTTTTTTGTCTTTGCATATTTGTTCTATCTCTTCCGGTTTCAAAGTTGGGCAGTTTCGCACATTAATCCTAAAGATGGTTCGACTTTGCCCATTCACGAATTTGACCTTATCTAGAACTTTTGATTTAACGTGTTCACGGATAGACGGGCAGACGAATGGGTGAATATGGGGAAATGATCGAATTATGAACACCTATGCCAAATATTTATGTCTGCGATCAATATTCTGAAGCGTTACAAAGTCGGGACTCAACTTAATATACCTTGTATATATTTTCTTATAAAGTGAACGGTTGGGGAGATGTCAAGGAAACAAAGATTCTTACGCCTGTAAACAAAGGCGGTTTATCCAAAAAGGTGTGTGCAGTTGAAGACCCACTCAGTCAGACCCACGCAGTTAAAATTATTTTAAGGACGTTCGAAAGAGAAAAAAATGCAGAGAAGTTTCTGTAAATTAAATATCTTATAAAAAAGTCAATACGAATTCATTGGTATGCTTCAAAATGTTAGTTCAAATGCATTTTTTCGTTTTTTTCGATATTAAAAATTATACTTTTAACATTAGAGAAATGGAGGTCTTATGGAGAAAATACAAATTTAATCTTTATAATTGAATGAAACACAGTTTAAAATGCAGAGAAGTTTTTATAAAACTATGTAAATTGTTGTTAAATAAACAACGATTTATTTGAGCCAAAGATGAAGGTATGTTCAAATGCATTTTGGTAAGTAATAATGAATAGGGAATATGCATGAAAATTTTTTTTCACATTTATTTTCAGAATATAAAAATACTGTTAATTACTGTAATAATATTTAAAAACGAAATTAAAATCCGACAAATATCAAGGAAGCTATAAGCTTTTAAAGATTATTATCTGTTTCTTTCTTGCTAAAATACTAAAAACGGAGTTTTACGTGTATTTTAAATGGTGAAAGTGTAATATGACGTCACATAACATATCAAGAAGGCTATCACCCTCTTTGTCTAATCGGGAATTTCAATCATTCATATCTCGCTTATTTTTAAAGTTATTTAAAAAGTAATTTTACCTTGATATTTGTCAAGTAAACATGCTTCAATTCAAGTGAAAAAAATTTTTGATGCATATTCCCTATTATATAAGTAATTTTATCATTTTAGAGAAGCAAAACACAAGCTTTTACTTTTTATTTAAAATAAAAGAAAAACATTACGAGTGACGACTCACAAGTATTATTATTTACCAAATAACCATTGAAAATTTAAATCTAGTTTCAACGTATACATTCAATCTGTAACGCTTCGAGCATGCGCAGTCGCTTAATCCCCCCCCCCTTCCCGCAAAATGACTCTTTCGAACGTCCTTAAAGTTAAACGCTAACTGCAGTATACCATATTTTAATCGACTTCTTTCCTCCACTATAATAAATCACAATATAGTTAGCTTTAATAAAAATATATAATTAGTGTTAGTCAAACAAGGTGGATAAAGTAAGATAAATATATATATAAGACAAAAATGAAAATGAAAAAATAATGATATGTTTTTTTTTTTGTTTACCTATATGATCCACCAATGCCCTCTTTTTCTCTGTCACGCAATGTTAAATTACTTCCTGCGTTGAAACTTGATGTATACTTCGGCAATGTAGGAGGAGGTACTGGTCTATGAAATTAATGGAAAAACAAAAAATTCATTCCTGATGGATTGTGATATTGTTTTTATTAGAGATTATGTTATGATATTAAAAATAATTCTTTTAAGTCCAATATATTATTTATTATAGTATTTTATTGCATTTGTTTATGAAACACAATTTTATTTTTGATTACAGTAGTTTAAGGATGGTCCAGCATGAAACTTTTCGACAGATTTTGTTCAATTTTTTTTTCATAGGCTAAAAATAACGTTTTCTAATAAATCCCGCAGTTTCAGAATTTTTGACCGTTTAATCATTCTCTCTCATTAGAAGCATGTAAAACTTCATGCCCGCCCAACTATAATCCGTTGTATTAAAAATAATAATCGACAGAATTTAAAAAAAACTAGGATAGTAAAGATAAATATTTATTAAATAAAATTTTTTTTAAATCGCGTTTGTTTTGGAAATAGAAAAGTTAAAAATTATTTTTTATTTCAAAATTACATTATTTTGTATATATGAATAGTGAATATAACTATGTGTTGTGTATATGTGTATATGTATTTGTTCTATAATAAAATAAAACCGGCTTTTTGTCTTGATTATATAAGACAGTGCTGGAACTACCTTAACTACAATTTTCCGGATTAATTGGGGCTGGACCCAATCCGAGAAGTTTGATAAATCAGGAAAAAGGTAATTTCATTTAAAAAAAAAGCTAAATTTGTTTAACATGTGAATATTTGTGTATACTTTAAGCGTCACAAGACAATATTAATGTCAATTTCCATTAAGATTACAAAGACATAGTATAAAAGAACTGGCGTATATTATATAGACAAATATTATACTTTATAATTATGATAACCTAATAATCTAACCTTAATAGAAATTGACATTAGTATAGTATTGTGATGCTTGAATACGGCTTTTTTTTCTCAAAGCGAACCTGATAGTTCAAATTCGGATAATTCAAGTCTTACCGTAGTTTATATGAAAACATTGAACTATTCAAAAATTTTATTTTAAATTAAGTTCTTCATAAAATTTTAATTACATTATCAATTAAAATTAAACCACCTCTTTCAAATTTTGTATCCATTCGAGCACTATAATTTATAGAAACCTTGTAGAAAGCCTAAAAACTTAAGTATCCAAAATATATTTATAATAAATTGGTTACATGGCTTATCGTGACGAATACTGTCTGAGCTCAATCATATCAACAAAAAACCCGAAAAATATCGGTCATCATAGTCGATATGTATATATTTTAAATCATTTTATACAGGAATTATTAACATTGTAAAATAAAAACCCAACTATTTATACAAAGTGGCAAAAATATGTGAAAGTGATACAAGAAGCATTAGCAGAAGCATTTTATGTACAAAACTGACAAATTTCAGTCAGCCGCAAAAACTTATTTATGATATATGTTTAATACATACTATACAGCAATTTCTATATAAAATGATTTAAAAAATAATCGATAGAACTCTTGTAAATTGGTATGAGAGTTTTAAAAAATCGTTGAACAATCTATTGAATCCTGAATTCGTTTCTAAAATTGATTTTTGTGCCAATTTTTCGTGAAAAAATTGAAATCAAATTTTCTGAATAAAAGCTTTCTCCTGCTTAAATATCTCAAAAAATAAAGAGACGTATTGTGTTTGTATTGAGTCAAAGACTATGGAATTTTTACCCATCAAAAACCCCATTTGTTTGCAATCGGTTCAAAAGTAGAAAATATAGAATATCTCTCTTAATATTGAAAAATGAATAAGGAGTAAAGTTTAAGTAGAAATCAAATTTACTACAATTCATTATCTGATCTTTTATTTCTAAAAATAAATATAAAACTAAAACTGAATATATACATGGTATAGTCATATTAGCTTTAAAAACAGGATTTCAGGCAGGTTGCTCAGACTCAGGTTACATTCATCTTAACGTCCTGAATATGACCCAAAATTTTTACGGACGGCTCGAGACAGACAAGGGTCAAAATTGAACTTGTTTGTAACAAAAAAGCGCTTTTTCTTAATATCTTCTTAAGGCACAAATCAATTATTACTAAATTTTGAAAAGATAGTTGTTATTTAACAAGTATTCTGTGTCCCTAAACTTTCAAACTGCTTTATTTTTGTGCGCAATTTGATTTGAGTGTTTTGGTTGTGGTTTATATCATGCCTTTGGGTGGTCTTCGTTTTGTTATAATGTGTTGTAACTAAAAATTTTTAAAATAACATAGAATATTCAATTCTATATAAAAAAAAAAGAAAACAAATGAGCCCATGAACATTAAAATCGGTTTATTAGAATTTGAGAAAAAAATTCCCAAAGTTCGAAAAACGCAAAAATTTTAAATAAAAATAAAAAATCTAAAAATTACTTAATTTTTTTAAAACTATGGCAAGTATGCCTTTTATATGTTAAAAATAATGACCCATATTTTAGCCCTTAAAAAAAATTAGACCCCCGACAATTAATAAGAAGCCCAAACTGTGGTAAAATTGATTTTCTATAACTTAACTTCTTCTACATTTTCCAATTTTTCCAATACCAAGAGCGATATTTCAAACTTTGAGTGGTATGATTGAATTGACTATACTTGGATATACACATATTTGAGTGAATAAATCACGTATGAACTGGGTAGCCATGATATCAAAAGTAAATACACAATATTATATTATGAATGATAATTAAATATTATTATTATATGATTATTATAAATATTTTTTTGTACAAAAGACTATTGTTGTAATTGGATGTTTTTATGTGAGGTTATTGATTTTATATTCTGCTGAATCAACAACTCAACTTTATTATGATACTCTAAAAGTGATGACTTTATCGTCTTTGTTATTTCAATAATTTTGCAAATAGTTGCAGTTAATTTAGATATTTAAGATAAATTTTTATACTCTGTGTATGTATAAATGGCGTCAAAAGTCGAACTATCATTTCAAAATTTAATAATTGATTTGTGTCTTATTTATTTGGATTTCAGAAAAATGCTTCGGATAAAATTTGTTCATTATAACTATACTAACAACTTTTATTCGAAACATTTTTCCGAAATCCGAATAAATAAGGCACAAATCAATTATAAAATTACTAAACTTTGAAAAGATAGCTCGCTGGAATTTTGACGCGATTTATATATATATATATATATATATATATATATATATATATATATATATATATAGGGTGCAACATCCAATAGAATACAACACATTATAACAAAACGAAGACCACCCAAAGACATAATATAATTAAGCTACAACCGTATATGATATATCATGTTTGTATATATCATATACGAACATATATCATATGCGCCCCCGTGTAAAATTTCTAGATTCGCCCCTGGATAATAAAAATCTTTTATTGTTTTTTCTAAGTATAATGTTAGTACTTGTTATTTAACAAGTATTCTGTGTCCCTAATCTTTCAAACTGCTTTATTTTTGTGCACAATTTGATTTGAGTGTTTTGGTTGTGGCTTATATCATGCCTTTGGGTGGTCTTCGTTTTGTTATAATGTGTTGTATTCTATTGGATGTTGTAGAAAAATGAGAGAATCGTGGAAGGAAGTCGAGGTGTGTGCTATTATATACTTGGTTCGACTCACTATGATTTAATTAGTGCTTTAATTACTTGCGTTTAAATGGCATCGAATTATGGATTTTTCTCCCCGACTTCCTAAACGTTATAAAAATCAAACTGAATGCTTTAAATTTCAATATCACACTGACCTGCTACATTTTATAGGCATGGAGGTCAGTACAATATAAACAATATTTCTGACCAAGTGATTCCCAACGATCTTGATACTATTCGTAATTCAAAATTAGACAATCATTTAATGCAATATCTTCGATAATTTCAATGTCCAAAGTATTGGTCTAAGATCCAGCATTAGAAAAATCTTCCCTAATCTGTAAAGTGAATGAAATAATATTTAAAAGGCAGATAACAATATTATAAATGTATGAGTGCAATGTCTGCCACCGTACTCCTGCTGGCTATTAACATTAATTAATTAATTAATATGATATAGTGTCTTTGTTTGTTGCTCGAACAAATATAATTATCTCTTTCTCTGCGTAGAACACATTTTTTGAAAATTTTATTACTGTGATATTATAAAATATATTTTATATAATAAATATATAATTAAATTATTTGCAGCCTATATAAAAAATTTTTTAAGTAATAAAATTTTCAAAAAATGTGTTCTATGCAGAGAGACAATTATATTTGTTCGAGCAACAAACAAAAACACTATATCATATTAATTAATTAATCTTAATAGCCAGCAGGGACTACGGTGGCAGACATTGCACTCATACATTTATAATATTGTTATCTACCTTTTAAACATTATTTCATTCAATTAACAGATGAGGGAAGATTTTTCTAATGCCGGATCTTATACCATATGTTTTTGATACAGAACCCTAAATATTGAGTAACCAATAAGCATAAAGTATATTAATAAACATATAAATCATCTTTAATCATGATAACATATTCATTTGTTCAATAAATTTCAGTTAAATGAACTTACGTATGTATTTATAATAGCTTGGCAGGAAATGGCACATTTTGCAAATTGTTAACTATTTGACTAGAACAAATTTTCAACAAAAAATTTCTTATGGATTGTCCAAAGTTGTTAAATGTCAATTGATATTTTGGACTGCTTAGTAACAAAACAAAAATTAGTTTCTTTAAATTATTAAGTACTATACTTCGAAATATGCTCAAATGCAAATAAAAATTCTATTGGAAGCTTTCAACAGTCAGTTACAGAGAGTATTTATATAAAATTTAAGCTCGATTATTTAAGGCATTTTAGTACATTCGTAAAAAGATGATATCGGTGGGTAAAAGGCACTGCAATCCTAGCCAGAGTGGCGATCGAAATGATTTTATAAATTTCCCTGATTATTTTCTAATAGAGTAAAATCTGTTTAAGGTAGTATGTCCGCATACCTACTTTTCTGCAGAATGTAATAAAATTTAGAGTAGATGTTAAGAATAACGGCACCCCTTGAGACTTGCTAAATTTTTTACCCATCTAATATTCACTATCAAAGTTGGAACTTTTTGCATGGGTTTAAAAGTACCAGTTGACTGAAAGTGACCCATTTTACTTATTAATATATTTCATATATTAAAAACTCTTCCGTAGGTTTTTTCAAAAACATCTTATTGATACATTAATTTATGGCGAATTTTTTGAAACCAAGAAAACGGTTTTTGCTTTATTTGTTGAAAAGATAATCTATACTAATATTATAAAGAGGAAAGATTTGATTGTTTGTTTGCATTGAATAGGCTCCGAAACTGCTGGACCGATTAAAAAAATTCTTTCACCGTTGGGAAGCTACACTATCCCCGGGTGACATAGGCTATATTATATTTTCCAAAAAATTAGGGAAACTCCAATAATGTAACCCGAGGTGTAAAAAGGTGGAGGTTCTGGGAAGCCAAATAACATTTTAATTCTAATAGCGGAAGTGCCGGATTCCCCCTTCGCCCATTTCGATGGAGATTTTTTGGTGCCGAATCAAAATTATTTAGGTATCTACATTAGTGTAGGACTCAAAAGGTTCTATTTTACTTTTTGCTTTTCAGTTCCTTTCTTTTTTCGTCGGTTTAATTTTTTGTTAAAAAGTTTTTATTTTTTGTGGCTAAAATTTCTTCCGTCTCCGTTATCAGATCAACTTAAAGTCTCCGTCATGTTATAATGTCATTAGAACTAGATATTTCTGCCAAGTTTCAACAGAATCGGTTCACAGACGAAAATTCAGTGGGTGAAATAGCAATCATTCCCTATTTTTTTACCCTTATATTTTCAAAAAAATTAGGGATTCTTACTAAAACTCCAATAATGTAACCCAAGGTGTTAAAAAAAGGTGGAGGTTCTGGGAAGCCAAATAACATTTTAATTCTGATAGCGGAAGTGCCGGTTAAAATTAAAAAAGTTGAATAATTCAGTAGTACGCTATCGACACCAAAAGTACCGGAGCAAATCTTGGAGTTCCACGGGCAACGCCGGGGAATTCAGCTAGTCATTAAAAAAATATGGAATTTTTAGCTATTCTCGGCAAATGGTATATGTATGCATGCAATGATGTCACACACATTTTACATATATATATATATATATATATATATATATATATATATATATATATATTAGACTGGAATGTCACGGACAAACTGCCTTAATGTAAACAAGAGATAAAATAATTTTTT
The DNA here is from genome assembly GCA_963920215.1 of Nineta flava. Taxonomy (NCBI): domain Eukaryota; kingdom Metazoa; phylum Arthropoda; class Insecta; order Neuroptera; family Chrysopidae; genus Nineta; species Nineta flava. The sequence continues at coordinate 37,130,236 of OY986042.1, forward strand.
TATACTACAAAAATTTTTCCAAACCCAAAATCTCAAATTTAAAAAAGAAAGAACTTAACAAACGCTCCCTACAAGCGCGCCATGTAGCGTGACGTTATTAACCAGTGTACTGTCATTCAATGCTAACATAAGTGTCAAAGATACAGAAAATGCACTAAACTTAATAAAATATAAACATTGTTTCTTGTCAGATTTTCCAGGATGCTCACCACCTTGCTAACCGGCAACATACAATTTCGTATACTTCAGAAACTTCTTCAAACAATCCATTAAGAATGTGCCATTCTCTCCTGGACTATAATTATGTTTACTTTATGAACAACGAAACAAGTAGAGACATTCAAATAAAAACTGTAAATTAAATTGTAGAAACATGCACTGACTAATTCGTATTTACACAGTTGTGTCATGCGTTGCCTGCTCATCATCAATTACAAAGCAAAATTTATTTGGATTCACAATGGGCGTGTTTGGCCTTAGTAAACTTAATAAATTACTCAACATAAATAAAATTTAGTTCTGAGCGTGTGTATTTCGGCCCGGACACACTATTATCTTATGTTAGTCATATCATGCCATAACTGTATATCCAGTATTAATAATAATAATAATTAGAACCTAGACCAAAGGGTTCTCTGTGCCCTCCTTGAGAACAATCTGTCACTCGAAGGCGAGACGCTCCGGGTAAGAGGTGCTATTTTAAGCAGATCTGGCTCTTTTGAGGCCAGACGCCACACAGAAGGCCCACAACTTCTCCACCGGGATTACTCCCAGGATTGATGGATCCAAGGTTTCGGACCCAAACATTCTATACCTGACACTCGATACTAGTGGGTTCATCAGAGATCCCCAAGTTATGAAGGTAGTAGTTCAATCGACAGTGTCCTGTCAAGAGTCCCACCAACCTTCTCAACTATATTCAACCGAGCACAGTCGAATGGCCTAGCTGTATTACTCCAGTATTACTCTGTATACCCAGTATAAATCGTGTTCTGGGTTTCAAGAGTAAGAAAGAGATAATTGAAGAAAATGGGAAAATTCTCTACAAACAGTAATAAAAATTATGTATTAGGAACTGATAATCTGTTTCTACATATTTGAAAATGATGTTCTTCTGGTTATTAATCCTACATCAAAATTTATAATATATAAATTTCATATGTTACCTACAAGAGCTGCGAGATACTAAATCAAATGGCGCCATAACAAAAGTTTCTCAGTATCTAAAAAGTGTCCCGGCCGAAAACTTAGATCAGTATTCTTAGTAACTTACTAAGTTTACTCGGGAGTTAGTTAGATCAAACACGCCCAATTATTCAACAAATCTTATTCACAATTGAAAACAAGACTGAATAGGACAATGCCAGAATGAAAAAATAGAACACGTTTCGATTGTAAATAAACCGCTTTGAGTCATCGATTTTAGAGAATTCTTAATGTTTAATAGCCCTAGATATTTCTCATGTACTGGACCACTGAATAGTACAGTGAACTTAATTAAAAATAAACAAGACAAGAAAATCGCATTTGAAACCATAAAACCGTGAGACGCTTTGTATTGAAATTAAACCATCATAGTCTTCTCTAAAGGTAGGTGTCCATCTGAGACAAAACAGTCTCGAGAGTAGTCACGAGACTCGACTCACGAATGGATAGGGCGCTGAGAGCAGTATCGGAGATAATTCTGAACAGTCTCCGAGAGAGCACCGATCACAGGTGGACATGCATATTAATGCTCTCGAGACTCAGTCTCCAGTCTGCCGTCCGTGTTGGAAGAGTTTGCGAGCTCTCGGAGACTGTTGTTCACCCACTACTATATTTTATCCTAGGTTCATATCCATAGAGAAATACAGCTTGTTTATGTTATAATATTTATACCCAGTATATATAAATATACAAGGTATATTAAGTTTAGTCCCGACTTTGTAACGCTTGAAAATATTAATCCTTGACAAAAGTGCTTCACAAAGGTATTTATAAAATGGCCTATTTATAATTCTGTCATTTCCGCAACTCAAGAACGAAAAGACCTGAAATTTGTTTGTGTGTTCTAGAGCAAAAAATTAAGGCCAAGTTCGTAAATGGGCAAAATCAGAACGTGTTTCCCCCCTTTATATCTTTGAAACCGTAAGTCAAAAAATCTATCTCTTTAAAATAAACAACTTTTGTTTGAAAATTTTTTTCATAAACTTAATAGTTTTCTCATAATTTGTGCTCAAAGTTCCTCGGAAAGCAAAAAATGTGCCCATTTTTAAGGTCATGAGATATATTTTTAAAATTGTGACACAACAAACATTTACAAATAATTCATATTTTATAAACATTGAATAGGCAGAAATATTAACAATTCAAACATTGATATACAATTCAGTATATACTGGGTATTCAAACAGTTTACTCAGTTAGTTGCTACATTACTTATTATTATTATTGTCTTGTCACAGCTGTGAGTAGACTCTCAAGTGGAAACGAAATATCCTTGTCTCGAGACTGGAATGATTATCGAGTCTCAGAGAGTTGTCACGAGAGAAAAAGTGATCTCAAATGGACAGTACCCTGAGACTAGTCTCGAGACTTTTCGAGACTTTGTCTCAGGTGTACACTTAGCTTAAGAAGTTTTTAAGAAAAAGCGTCCCTAACGTTTACAATTTTTATTATACCCGGAGTATATATAGGGCGGCGCATAAGTAACGTTAAGATTTAATTAGTGAATAAATTTTTTGTTTACGTTTTTTTTTTCAGAATTAATTTTGAAAAACTTGGGAAATTTATGATGTAAAGACTCAGCACAGAACAAAGAACCGAAGTTGTTCAATATTATTTTGAAAATCAGCATTCGATTATTCAGACACAAAGATCATATCGAAATTTCTTTCATGTTCCCACAATTTACCGATTAATTCAGCGTTTTCAGCAACATGGGGCTGTCTGTGATCTTCCGCGTGCTGGAAGACCTCGTGCAGTTCGAAATGATGTGAACATTGCTCGGGTGCAAGCAAGTGTTGAGGAAAACCCCGAAACTTCCACCACTGCGACGTTCTCAGCAGTTGGTGATGTCTAGGCGGTCTATGCAAAGAATTTTACATACATTACACCTTTTCCCATATAACATTCAATAGGGAATATGCATGAAAATTTTTTTTCACGTGAATTGAAGCATGTTTACTTGACAAATATCAAGGTAAAATTACTTTTTAAATTACTTTAAAAATAAGCGAGATATGAAGAATTGAAATTCCCGATTAGACAAAGAGGGTGATAGCCCTCTTGATATGTTATGTGACGTCATATTACACTTTCACCATTTAAAATACACGAAAAAATCCGTTTTTAGTATTTTTGCAAGAAAGAGACAGATAATAATCTTTAAAAGCTTATAGCTTTCTTGATATTTGTCGGATTTTAATTTCGTTTTTAAATATTATTACAGTATTAACAGTATTTTCATATTCTGAAAATAAATGTGAAAAAAAATTTTCATGCATATTCCCTATTGGTTTACTAGTTAAAACCAAATAATGCACAAATACGCATTCATGAAATAAATCATAACGTTACTTATGCGCCACCCTATACAAGGATATATTAAGTTTAGTTCCGACTTAGTAACGGCTGTCTATCCGCAACACCATAACTCAAAAACGAAAAGAGATAGCTAGCTGAAATTTTGTTTGCGTGTTCTTGTTATAAAAAGTCAAGTCAAGTTCGTGAATGGTCAAAACAGTATTTGGGCAAAATGGACAAAACTGTCTATCTTTGAAAACGCATCTGCATCCGCAATAATCGATGCTTTTTGCGGATGCGAATTTGCTTGTTTTGTTTGCATTTCTGATTGTAAATGAATCACGACATGTTTAGACGTGTTATTTTATGCATGTTTTTTTAATTTATTTCAGCAATAGGGAATATGCATGAAAATTTTTTTTCACATTTATTTTCAGAATATGAAAATACTGTTAATATTGTAATAATATTTAAAAACGAAATTAAAATCCGACAAATATCAAGGAAGCTATAAGCTTTTAAAGATTATTATCTGTCTCTTTCTTGCAAAAATACTAAAAACGGAGTTTTGCGTGTATTTTAAATGGTGAAAGTGTAATATGACGTCACATAACATACCAAGAAGGCTATCACCCTCTTTGTCTAATCGGGAATTTCAATCATTCATATCTCGCTTATTTTTAAAGTTATTTAAAAAGTAATTTTACCTTCATATTTTTCAAGTAAACATGCTTCAATTCAAGCGAAAAAAAATTTTCATGCATATTCTCTATTAAGATTATTGTTTGAATGTTTCGCCTTGAATAATCTATTTGACAAGTGAAGTGAATCAACAATACCACCATCGACGCAAAGTGTGATTTAGTCTTATCTAGATGAACATTTCTAAGATAAATCTCAGTGTAAAATATGTAATAAAACAGACTCTCTCGAAGGGGCAGTACAACCACGTCTTTGAGGAATCATCTAAAATCAATGCACCCGGAGCAGTTTAGTTTGTTTAGCGCGGGATTGATCTATATGAACCTCTGCGAAACAAGATGAAACCTGAAAAGACAGCGACATACTTAAAATTTGATTATAATATAAATTAAGTATTTCTTTTAAAAAAACTTGATACATAAATCCGCTTCTATGGATGATTTTTGACACCCATATCCGCGGATGTCAAAATTTCGCATCCACAACATCCCTGCTACTGACATCAATTAAAACATTGAGCACTTTTTGGATACAGATTTGTTCAATTTTATTGCAATGGAGTGTACAATAATAAAAAAATCTAAACGTATTACTTATCGTTTCGAATAAAATCTTTTTAACTTTGAGCCGAACTAAACGGAAGTAGTGTATTTCTTCTATGATGGTTGTGTCTTGATTAGATAGAATAAATCAAGTAATATTACAAACACGTGACTGTATTATGAAATAAACAAACAGTGCGGTTTTATTATGTTGGTCATGATAACTTACAAATTGTTAACCTGATTGTTGTTTATTTAATAGCTATTGTATTAATATTAGTGTTAATGTATATGTAATCGGATGTATTAATTGTCGAAGATACTAAACCGTTAGATTTTACTATTTCATATTGTAAAAAAAAATTCATTATGCAGGAGCTGCGTCAACTTATCGAATTTCCTTAGAATATATAAATCATTCTCTAGCGGTCATAATTTTCATCTGATCAAAATGAAATGTCGTATCTGATACGATTTTGGTATTTGTTAGGTCAATTTTATTAATTATTAAAGTTGTAGAAAATCAAGTTTACTACAATGCACTATCTCCTGACCGTTTAATTTTTCAAAAAGCGGCCAAATCCAAAAATAAATTTTGCAAATTCATGCATACATTTGCAATGGCAAACCTCAGGTAACCCCATGCAAATATATGAACAAATGTGAAAAGTTTTCCGAAAAAAAATGGATTTGGTCACTTTTTGAACAATCAAAAAATGTCTCAAAAAACTTTGACGTTTTTATTGATGAATTTTAAGCATTTTTTGTTTTATAAAATTTTTTCGTGGAATGCTTTATTTTTGAGTAAAAAATTGCTGAACTTCAAATACTGATTTGAACTAAAGAAGGTTAACTTTTTCGAAAAAATCACAAGAGACCAAATATTTCAATTTTTCGACAAGGAACATGACGCCGTTATGCCCATTCAAAAAAACCCAAATCCACGAATTTTATTCAAGTTATGGACAAGCCCCCCAAAATAATAACAATTTTCTCACTCGGCTTTCGATTCTACATTTAAGAAAACCTACAATTTGAGCCCTTACACATTAACAGTGGTGAATGAATGAACGGATATCCATAGATAATTAAATCCATCAAAAATAAATTATTTAATTATCAAAAACACACCTGGATTTAGGCAGTATTTACAATTGCATATAAAGAAACTTTAATGCATAAAAATCGGTGAAGTTTGAAACGAACTGTATTCAAAATGGTTTGGTACACAAAATTTCACATTTTATGAGAATCATCAAGTTTATGTTTACAGAATAAGTGTTTTTATTAATGTTCAGTATAGCATGATATTCAAACAGGCAACCCGCAATACACAAGACTAACAAATTATTTATAACAGTTTTTCAAAGTATAATTTTTCAATTTTGATATTTTTCCTTCAAATATATCTTATTATCATTAATTGTGTCATCACCTTTTTTTTCTCAGCGATACTTTTGGAAATACGCTGGGCAAGTAGAAATTTCGAAGCATTTTTTCAGTAACATTAACATACAAAAATTAGTTATAAATTTTTAAAACGGTGCTTCAAAATGTTTTAAATAGACACCCCAGACAATCATCTTTAAAAAAATTGTTTTTTATTTCCTGTTTCAACGCCCAGCCCAAAATCACTTATGTCGTCTGTATTTGGGTACTACAACTATGTCCAACATGGACGTGAACTATTCCTAAGAAAAATGTTTGTGACAGACAGATGTCACAAACATTATGGTTCTGTTTTTCGAAGTAAGGGAGAGTGGGTACCATCGGGCTTTACTTTTTCACAAAAATGAAGTGAAAATAACAGCTAACTGAATTAATTGCTTAAATACCCGGTATATACTGAATTTATGATATAAAGTTTCTTACGAAAGATGTGTATTTTTAAAAAAGGACCATTTTTTGTCTTAAAATTTTGAATTCTCTTTAAATTCTCTTTACGTTTTTGAGTAATTGTGTTGACGTACAGGCGGACGGACAAACACATTTGCGGAAATGAACTAATTCGGCCATTTTATGAACACATATATCAAAAATGTTTTTCTGTTATCAACATTTTCAACCGTTAAAAAGTCGGGACTAAAGTTAATATACCTCGGATTATATTATATACCGGGTATAAAAACTTGTATTTTTCTTGAATATCCACCGACACTAAAAACGAAATGATCGAGGGAAATGGGGGAGGGGGGTATAAAGAAATAAGAAGACAAAATTTAAAATATCTCTCTTAATATTAGAACAATCGAAAAATGCGTAAGGAAGTTGTAGAAAATCAAGTTTGCTACAATTCATCACCTTATCATTTTTGCTCAAACTCTAATGTGTACACAGATATTAAGGAATTTAATTTTCAATCTTAAACCGTCAATATGTCTGTAAATATTAGTGTAACAGAAAAAATACTAAGAAACAAAATTACAGAAAAACTTAGTATCTACAACTTTACTTCTAAATTTTTCGATTTTTCGAATATTAAGGGAGATATGTCAAATTTTGTGTTTCCCCCTCCCTTTAAACCTCCCTTTCCTCTTTTCCGATTTTACCCATTAACGAACTTAACCTTTTGCATACCAAAAGCGCCTCAAATACCAAATACCATTCCAATCAGATTAAAATTGTGACCGCTAGAGTGATTACAAACACACACACACACACATATATATATATATATATGTATATGTATATGTATATGTATATGTATATGTATATGTATATGTATATGTATATGTATATGTATATGTATATATATATATATATATATATATATATATATATATATATAAATTTTACAGATGGTGATATTTTTGACATCTACTAGGTAGGATCGATGGACATTTGAAGAAATTTTTCCGAAAATTTGACTTCGGTACGGGACCAATAGCTCTATTTCCTTTCGGGAAATTCGCTAATAAAGTATAATAAAAATAATAAAGTATATAATGTAAATTGTAACCAATCTAGGTGATAATACATAAAAAAATATTAGGAAAACATAAAATTTTAGATAATATGTTGCAAATTTCGCTACAGACGACCAATTTGTACAGGAACATTAAACTCCTCCTACAAAATATCAAATAATTTTGATTTTTAGTGCAACCAGTTCAAGGACATGTTTTTAGTTCTGCAACAGCTATATAGACTTGCAACCTAGTATCGAACATTCGTAATGTTCCTGTACAGATTGCACGTCTGTAGGCCCTAGAATGACAATCAACAGAAAATGACATTGGTAGTGCAAGCTCAACTTATTTCACAATAGTGCAACTTACAGTTAATCGATCAACTTCAAGAAGTACGGAATCCTTTGAATAAAACAAAAAAACAAGTTTGACAAGGATTGTTGTTTGATGTTTGGTTGTATTGGGGTGACTTGATTCACTGGTATAAAAGCAAGCGCCCACATACGTACGCTGACTGCTTAAATGCACATATTACATGAATGGTAGACATGTGCCCATGTAGTATGTGGCGAACGAAGCAGAAGGCTAGAGCAGAGGTGGGCACAGACAGCTCGTCTGAGCCTTACGGGCTCTCCATAAGCTGGGTGAGAGTAAGTAAAGAAGGTATGATTTGAAGCAAGACGGAACGATGTTTCAATACAGGTTGTCCTATCGATTATTGCCCAATAATTATATAGTATAGTCTATAGTATAGTCAATATTTTATTTTTTTTGAAAAACAAATTATGCGAAAAATAATTTCCACTACTACAAAAAGTACTTTTCACTTTTTCAATTCAAAGTAGACTAACTCGAAGAACTCAAATTCCCACTTTATGTAAAATTTAACTTAATTCATCAAATTCCCATGACACTATACTGAGCATACTCCATACGAAGAAAAAATAATTAAATAAGGTAAATAATTCTTTATTAGTTCTCGGATATGAATAGTAAAATATTTAGACAAATTTTTTGGAATTTCCAAAACTATATTTCTATTTAAATTATCCTTTGCAAAAATTTCCCTCTTTTATTACAATGGTCCAGCGGTAAACTTAAAGGTTCAAAAGATTTATATATATTTTTATTTTATTCATACACAAATATGATATATACTAAAAAGGTACATTTTATGACACAAATTACCAGCCCAAAATTCCAGAGTTTGTATTGAATGATTGTATGTATTATTTACTTATATATATATATGTATATATGTATATATATGTATAATAGTGACCATAAAAAAGATTTGGTATTATTATATTTTTTTCAGAAAATGTTTTAATAAAAAAAGAAAATATTAATAATTGGTAGGTTACCCTGTATTAACTCTATCTCTCTTCCCTACCTCTCACTCAGAGCTTGGCCGAGTCAACTCTTGCCCACCACTGGGCTAGAGGTGAGACTAAAGACCTTTATTGTGGGTGGATTATTGTAACAAACATATATATAATAATATTTATTCATCACATACATGGGTGGAATTGTACAGTACATTACAAAATATATTTTGGAGACATGCCAGTCATATTTGTACAGAGTATATGTAACTGATCAATGTTTTTTATTTAAATGGTTATCATCGTCTCCAAATGGTCTTCTCACTGTTCTATTTATCTGAATTGAACACTGTTCCAAATCATAAATTTCTAACTGTTCTATATGTCGCCCTCTAGATATTCAAACTACAGACACGTATCGATCTAAATAAAATAATTTAGTTCTAGAAAATGTGTATATCCGGTTTATACAAGTAAGGTGGCGCAAAAGTACCTTCACGATATTAAATCGAAAAAAAGTATATGAGAAATTAAGAAAATTTATATTTTGTAACTCATAATATAAAGTGTGTTTCTTCAAGTTTTTTCTCAATTATTTACGAAAAATAAACCATATTTTGACAAAATGGAAACCCGACTTCAAAAATCAAATATTTTATAACAAAAAATGCACTAAAAAGTCGGTTTTTAAAAAAATTTTCTTATTTTCCCATTATGAATGAGTATAACCTTTCAAAAAAAAAAAAAATTTCGCAGATATCGGTTATTACATATAAAATGAGGTTTTTCCTCGATTTCCCGGGGATACCCTCATCCGAATGCGATTTGCTTTAAAACAAAGCAAAAAAATTCAAATCGATTCATAAATGACGGAGTTCTGAGGTAACACAGGGTCGGGTTAATGATGTTTAACAAATGATATTCCCTTTCGCGTTGAAATCTATGAGCTCTTTTCAGCACATCTGACCTTTCGTAAAGTTGCTTGCAATATCCCCTTGTTTACATAAACCCTATCTTTCAGATAACCCCAAAGAAAATAATCAGCAATATCGTATGGTTAGAAGTATTTACAATAATCTTAAAAAATTCGTTACGCAGGAGCTGCGTCAACATAGCGAATTTCCTTAGAATACATAAATCACTCTCTAGCGGTCATAATTTTAGTGTATTTGCAAAAATTAAATTTATTAATAATAGCCCAAAAAAAAACGGTATAACGATGATAGTTTATAGTTACTATGGAAACGATAATCAAAATTTTTTCCAATAAAATATATTTTATGTATTCGTATCAAACAAACACAAAATAATAAATATCTCTCTTAATATTAGAATAATCGAAAATGTATAAGGAGTAAAGTTGTAGAAAATCAAGTTTGCTACAATTCATTACTTGATCATTTTTCTCAAACTCTAATATGAACAGAGATATTTAGAATTTTAACTTTCAATCTTTAATTGTAAATATTTCTGCAAATATTAGTGTAACAGAAAAATGATAAGAAACAAAATTACAGTAAAACTTAGTACCTACAGCTAAAACTTAGTTCTAGAGCTAACATGTACGGTCAAATTTGTGAACGAGCAAAATCGGACCGTGTGTGTTCCACCGTTAGGAAGGAAAATATTTATCTTTGAATTGGTAAGATATAGAACAATACTTTAAAGACAAAAAAAGTTAGTTTTTTTCTAAATAAACAACTTTTGTTTGAAATTTTTTCATAAACTCAGTATATTATACAGGGTATTTAAGAAATTAACTCAGTAATTTCTATTTGTTCATTATAATTTTTATAAATAATAATATATTATTAAAAATATCTTTTGTAAGTTACACCTGCTTGCTTTTTAATGCAAATTATTTCAAAAAAACACGTGCTCATTTTATGTTTAATAAAATTAAAAAATAAAATTAAAAATGTATTTTGTTGAAATTTATTTATTTTTAATTTAAATTCGTAGCCGTGAAATATTGACGTATTTCGATTTCTGAAACGACACCATACCAACAAAGCGCTTCAAATATCATTTTACTTTTAGCGAATTTCCTGAAAGGAAATAGAGCTATTGGTCCCGTACCGAAGTCAAAATTTCGCAAAAATTTCTTCAAATGTCCATCGATCCTACCTAATAGATGTCAAAAATCACCATCTGTAAAATTTATATATATATATATATATATATCTATGGACATGTAATCACTCTAGCGGTCACAGTTTTCATTTTATCGGAATGAGATTTGGTATTTGAGGCGCTTTTGATATTCAAAAGGTCAAGTTCTTTAATGGGTAAAATCGGACAAGGGGGGTTTAGAGGGAGGGGGAAACACAAAATTTGACATATCTCCGTTAATATTTGAAAAATCGAAAAATTTATAAGAAGTAAAGTTGTAGGTACTAAGTTTTACTGTAATTTTGTTTCTTATCATTTTTTCTGTTACACTAATATTTACAGAAATATTGACGGTTTAAGATTGAAAACTAAATTCCTTAATATCACTGTACACATTAGAGAAAAAATGATAAGGTGATGAATTGTAGCAAATTTGATTTTCTACAACTTTATTTCTTACGCGTTTTTCGATTGTTCTAATATTAAGAGAGATATTTTATATTTTGTGTTTTCTTCTTTCTTTATACACCCCCTCCCCCATTCCCCTCGACGTATGTCATTTATAATAAAATTGGACTTGGAAATACTAAAATCATATACGACATTTTATTTTGATCAGACTAAAAATGTGACCGCTAGAGAGTTATTTATATATTCTAAGGAAATTCGCTAAGTTGAAGCCGCTCCTGCGTAACGAATTTTTTAAGGATGTTTAAAGGAACTTTTTAAAGGAGGTATATGAAAATGCTACGAAATGAACGAAAATTTAGTAGAATGTTCCTCACTTAATGCTAAAATCCACTGTTACTCACTTAATCCTAAAACGATTTACCAAGCCGTTTAAACGTTATTGCAATTTGAAAATTTTGTTAGCAATCGACGCGTATTGATGTCCTGAATATGACCCTAAGTTTTTACGTTCCGACTCGATATGAAAAATCGGCTGGTCTTTGTTGCCAGCAAATCATACGAATTAAACTATGTATTTGTAAAGTTGTATGCATATAAAATATGAGAATAAAGGTACAACTTATGTAATGTTTAGTTACATTATGGTTCTGTCTTTGTTTTGTTCAGCACAAAATTTTGTTCAGTAATAAAAACAAAGAGGATTTAATTTAACGGTAAGCTGAGAAGCACGGATTTTACACGACTTTTCTTTAAGAAATAAACTATATTGTTTGGAAAATTTTTTTGAGTTTAGAGTCAGATAGGTAAGTGTTTAAGCTTTTGATTAAGCTTTATAAAACTTAAAAATATTTGTTTAAGTAAATTAAAAAAAGGTAACACTAATGACAACTCTCTTAAAAGTTGACGTATTGGAATATTATTTTTTTTAATTAAAGAAAAATATAAATAATTTTTTGGATGTTTTTTAAAATTATTAGATCTTTTATTTCAATTTAAAATTTTTGCGTTTTTTAAGCTTTGGGATTTTTTTCGACTTCTAATAAACTGATTTTGATGTTTATGGGCTCATTTCTTTTCTTTGTTTTTTAGCGTATTTCCTGAAAGGAAATAGAGAAATTGGTCCCGTACCGACTTCAAAATTTTGCAAAAATTTCTTCAAATGTCCATCGATTCTACCTAGTAAATGTCGAAAATCACCGTCTGTAAAATATATATATATATCTATATATATATATATATATATATATGTATATATACATATATGTGTCTGTAATCGCTCTAGCGGTCACAATTTTAATCTGATTGGAATAAAATTTGGTATTTGAAGCGTCTTTCATATTCAAAAGGTTAAGTTCGTTAATGGGTAAAATCGGACAAGGGGAAAGGGGGGTTTAGAGGGAGTGGGAAACACAAAATTTGACATATCTCCCTTAATATTCGAAAAATAGAAAAATTTATAAGTAAAGTTGTATGTACTAAGTTTTACTGTAACTTTGTTTTTTATCATTTGTTCTGTTACCCTAATATTTACAGAAATATTGACGGTTTAAGATTTAAAATTAAATTACTCAATATCATCTCTTTACACATAGGAGTTTGAGCAAAAATGATAAGGTGATGAATTGTAGCAAACATGATTTTCTACAACTTTATTCCTTACGTATTTTTCGATTGTTCTAATATTAAGAGAGATATTTTATATTTTGTTTTTTCTTCTTTCTTTATGTCCCAATTTCCCCTTGACGTGTGTCATTTATTAATAAACTTGGCCATGCAAATACTAAAATCATATACGACATTTCATTTTGATCAGACTAAAATTGTGACCGCTAGAAAGTGATTTTTGTATTCAAAGAAAATTCGCTATGTTGAAGCAGCGCCTGCGTAATAAATTTTTTGTATATAGAATTTAATAATATTTTTTCCAAAACTAAAATTTTTAATTTAAAAATAAATATTAAGAAAAAACGCTTTTTTGTTATAAACAAATTCAATTTTGAGCCTGTTCCATATCGAGTCGGAACGTAAAAACTTACAGTCATATTAAGACCGACAAACTGCGTCGATTGAAAAAAAAATCGCGGTTCCCAACAACCTACTTGGAAACCCGTTTTTTAAGCTAATTTGACTCTAGTAGCATGAAATAGAACAACATCCAATAGAACACAATACATTATAACAAAACGAAGGCCACCCAAAGACATGATATAAGCCACAACAAAAAAACTCAAAATAATGTGCGCAAAAGAAATAAAGCAGGCGTGCTCCTTTCTAAATTCAAAATAATCAATTCCGGGAACGTAAGCAACGGATGGGCAAAAATTTTTTATTTTGAATGATTAGGAATACATAATACTTGTTAAATACAGGTTAACTTAATACTTGTTAAAAACAATAACAGATTTTTATTATCCAGGGGCGAATCTAGAAATTTTACACGGGGACACATACAAATATGGTATATTATATATGGTAAGTTGTAGCTTAAGGAACTCACCCTGTATATTTAACACAGATGTTTGAAATTTCACTAGCGATTTTCACTTATTTTATTGAAATTTTTTTATCGTCATTGGTTGTGAACTACGTTCTGTTTACAAACAATTGATATTATTTAGAAATAATAAATAAATAATTAAAATAATTTCTCTTTTACTTCTATATGGGATTGTTTTAAATACTAACTACTTAACTGTTTATTGTAATTGAAATGATAACAAATTATATTCACAAAAAATATGTTTGTGTGATTGTTGAACAAACAAAAAATTCTACTCTCAAACACACTCACACTATCTCTGTACAAATGGCGCCAAAAGTTGAGCTATCATTTTAAAATTATATAATTGATATATGCTTTATTTACTTTTATCCGAAGCATTTTTGCGAAAACCAAATAAATAAGGCACAAATCAATTATAAATTTTGTAATAAAAGCTAGACTTTTGCCGCCATTTGTACAATCATTTAAAATTAATAGTTCTCCTTTTACGAGCCTTTTCAGTCGTTTTGAGTCCTTAGAAACAAATTTTTGTACTTTCGACTTCTAATCCGAAGTTTCCCAGCATTAAAATTACTGGTACATTAATACTATTTAATGTGCTGTTCCAGAAAAAATTAAGAAAGTTTATCGAACCTTCTGAAATAAGGAATCATAATTTGTTTAAGGATGTTCCAGCATACCACCACTTTTCGACAGATTTTGCTCATTTTTTTCACAGGCTAAAAATAACGTTTTCTAAAAAATCCCGAAGATTCAGAATTTTTGACCGTCTAGACCGCAACATAATTAATATCAAAGTTATCATTCTCTTTCATTAGAAGCATGTAAAACTTCATGCCCACCCAACTATTATCTGTTGCATTAGAAAAAATACTCGACAGAATTTTTTTTAAAAAAACTAGGAGAGTAACGATAAATATTTATGATACAAATTTAAAAAAAAAATCGTGTTACCGTTTTGTTTTCGAAATAAGTTTAAAATTTTCTTTTTCAAAATTACATTATTTTGTATGAACAGTGAATTTGTTCTATGTGTTATATATGTGTGTTTATGCATTTGTTCTATAATTAAATCAAACCGATTTTTTGTCCTGATTATATAACACAGTGTTGGAACGTCCTTAACATATTTCTCATTGTAGCTGGTTGAAAAAAAACATTACGAGAAAAAAAAAACCCAAAAACGAAATGGATTCACGAGTTTCATATACCCCAGGCAAAAAAAATTGTTTTGCGGAGCAGAATCAGAGAGCAACTGACGCGGCGTAGGTCTCGGCAATGATTCTCACGTATAGTTGGTACACTTGGCCACAAAAGTTGAAGTCATTATTTTAAATTTTATAGTTGATTTTTGTGGCCAATTGACCTATACTAACAACTTTTATTCGAAATATTTTTTCGAAATCCGAATAAATTAGGCACAAATCATGTATAAAATTTTGAAATGATAGCTTGACTTTTGACGCCATTTTTACATATACAGGTAAAAACACTGTTAAACTTCCTTCATTAATCATTATTCGATACAATAAATAAATAATACCTTATGTAAATAAGTCATTACACACTTTGATATTTTAATTAACAATAAAACAATAGACCTAAGGATGCCACGGTGTTATTGGGAAGCCTATCTGTAGGTGAACAAAATTAATGATGTATCAATCGTTGAATAACAAAGTAAGCTTCTCATTTTCAGTTGTATAACAATATTTTGTATGCCTATGAGTTGCGTGGCCATTTTATTTTTTTGATCCATCAGATGGTAATTTTATTATTCTTATTAACAAATTAACTTGGAAAATTAATAATTGTTGAATAACAAACTTAATTTCTCATTTTTAATTTTATATCAATATTTTCCATGTCTATGAGTCGTGTGGCCATTTTGGATTTTCGATCGATCCCAGAAATTATATGTCCGGATGGTCATTTAATTGTTATTAACAAATAAACTTGGAAAATTACCAATCGACTAATCGTTGAATAACAAACTAAATCATTTAATTTTTAATCAATATTTTGCATGTCTATGAGTAGCGTAGCCATTTTAGTATTTCCATTCATCCCAGAAGTTGTAAATCCAGAGGAGCACTTTATTGTTATTAACTAATTAACTTGGAAAATTATGAATCCTTGAATAACTAAGTCACCTCATTTTCAATTGCATATCAAAATTTAAAACTTAAGCAAAATAGGTATTGGTAGAAAATTCCACCACTTTTCGACAGATTTTGCTCATTTCATTTTCACAGGCTAAAAATAACGTTTTCTAATAAATCCCGAAGTTTCAAAATTTTTAACCGTTTAGAACGCGAGATAATTAATATCAAAGTTATCATTCTCTCTCACTCTCTCTCATTAGAAGCATGTAAAATTTCATACCCGCCCAACTATTATCTGTTGTTGACATATTTTTATCCATACAGTTAACGTTTTCTCTCCTGAAATTTGCAATAAAAATTCTGTGAAATATATACTCAGTGAGAAAAAAAATCCGATTTAATTTTGGTAGCCATATAAACTGTAGAAAAAAAAAACACTAAATACATTTTTTAGAAGATTGCCTGAATAATTAAATTTGGCCATTTTAGTCTACTGACCATTTCACCCTAAATTTCAATTCAATTAGGGAGAAAATATTTTTTTAATGATCCCTTTTAACGAAGCACGTGTTTATTTGAAATGGCATAACTCTCTTACGAGTGAATATAGATAAATAAAAATGGGGCAATATTTGTATGACTTTATCTGAAATAAGTAAGGATTTCATAATCTTACCGAGATATTGTGAATATAAAATATTGATAATATTTTGCACATTTAAAATACCTAATTGCATACAACTATTTGTAATATTACTAAAAATACATAATAATGCAGGCCCCTTTTTACACGTGTCTGTTTTGATGAAAGTTAATTGCATTAAAAACAGTTGATGCATCAAAAATTTCATAGCTGTTCAGACGCTGGAATTCACATGGCAGTTATCGAAAGTTAATTGTATTCAAAACAGTTGATGCATCAAAAATTCCATAGCTGTTTAGACACTGAAATTCACATGGAAGTTATCAATTGCATGTTTTTTGAAAGTTATAATCCCCATCTTGTTAAATATTTCTTTCTTTAAAATTTCAAATTGGCCCCCTTTATCTAGATCAGTTTTTTTGTATTATAAATACGTATTTCGACTACAATGTAGTCATCATCAGTATAAATTAGCTAGTCGTACTTTACTCTTTGATAGTTATAAAGTTGAGATCAATAGACAAAAGTAAAAATAAATAGAAAATTAACTAAATTAAAATATACTAGATTTAAAATATAATAAATTTTAAATTATATTGAAATTACTCTTGTTAAAATTTCCTTCATTCACATTTATTCCTGTTAATTTTACTCTTATTAAAATTACTCTTATATTGTCGCAGGATATGTTACTTGTTACTAATTTGGTGACAATTTCACCAAAGTAATTTCAATATAATTTAAAATTTATTATATTTTAAATCCAGTATATTTTAATTTAGTTAATTTTCTATTTATTTTTATTTTTGTCTATTGATCTCGACTTTATATCTATTTCTAATTGTCAAAGAGTAAAGTACGACTAGCTAATTTATACTGATGATGACTACATTGTAGTCGAAATACGTATTTATAATACAAAAAACTAATCTAGGTAAAGGGAGAGAATTTGAAATTTTATTTCAAAAACCTAGAGTTCTCACTAATTATCATTCGATAATATAATATTTCTTTCTTTGCCAGTCTAATGTCAAATTTTGCACAAATAATAATTAAAAATGTGTTCTCAATTTCACATGGTCAAATTTTCAAACGTCCGCAAATAGTGCACTAAGTTATATGTAAAATTAACTGATTTCTATTCACTGATTGATTTCCTGGATAGATTATCCCATGTCCATTAGCCAGAATAGAAGTGCTCCTCAACTAGCAAGGTACTCAATTTTGCTTCAGTGCGTAAAGTTTTTAGTTATATATCTGGTTCATATATATTTATTTGTGTATACTTAAGCGTCAACAATACGATGTTTGTCCAAATTCCTTTCGGTTACGTAAGACAAACTGTAGAAGGCTTTAGCGTATACTATTTAGACAAATGTCATTATCATTGAATTTTTAATTAAATACTGATATGAAAAAATTAACTCGTCAGCCAGGAATCGAACCTCGGGCCTCTGGATATCTAGTCCAGTATGCTTCCGCTACACCAAAGACGACTGTGACGTAACAGCCAACTTTTTCATACCATTCTTATTTTTATTTATTTAGACAGTATTACTTCTTTCGAAGTTATTATTCATATATATGTCGGAATCGTACGTTTATCAAAGGGATAAATGTGTTTTTTTATTTATGGATACGCCTGTTCGAACATTTCTCTACATTTATAATAAGTTTACAGTTTTACACTTTTATTTATAAGTACAAAGAAACTATTTTTTAAGAAAAGGTTTATTTTATTACAGTATGTCTGACATAAAGAATCCTCCAGACATAGAGGTCCGGAAATTAGATATTATCAATACTTATATATTCTTAGAATAAAATAAATTGTCTAAAAGTGCAATAAAGAATAATTGCTTTAAGATTTATCAATTAACATAGTAAGTGTTCAGCTGAAGGGGGCATGTTTGACCTCTACTTAGACGCAAATTGTACGGTACGGATGTAATAAACCAATTTTTGTGATATACCTTAGATGGTAAATAAATATGATGTAGTAATAGGATGACCCCTTTCCAATATATTTTTACAAACATCAAGGAAGGGAGATGAGTTTCAAAAAGGAAGCAGGACAGTCAGTTCTGAGAGGACAGCACCCGAGTACAGACCGTATCGTGCAGTTGCGTATTAGTATCAACTGAACTCTGCTGAAAGTTACATGAAAATAGCATCACATGGAAATAGTGTTTGGATTGTTGGTAGCCCTTTTGGACTAGTATAATTAATTATGTTTATTGATGAGATAACCGTGGTATGGCATTTGTTAGTATTATTCGTGTTGTATCTGTATTGTTAACTGGAGCTAACTTACTGTGTCGTAGGTTGAACTAATTGTAATTACTGATTGTGAAAGTGCGGGACACCGGGTATTATTGTAGACTAGTGCGTGTTTGTGAAAATGCATTTTTCAGTGTGCTATTGGAAAATTGGTAAGTGTTTGTATTTTATAAAAACAACAATGCCTGACAACATATATACTGGTTCAAACGACCATGCTCCCAATTATGCAACTCCGACATCAGAAGTGGGATCAGTGCCTGGTATATCATTGCAAGATAAACATGAGAAAATACGCCAAAAGTAATATCTGTTCTAACAAAAGAACTCGTATCAATTATCTTTGATTCTAATTACCCTATTAAGTTCCATACTGACGCTAGCTATAATGGGTTTAGGGCTATGTTAAGGCAAAAGATCGAAGTAAAGATCATTCTTATGAACTATAAACTTTAGCTGTAGTAAACTCATTAAAACATTTTCGACATTATTTACACGAGCGGAAATTTGTGGTCATTACAGATTGTAACTCATTAAAAGTATCTCAAAATATAGCAAATTTAAATGATCAAGTCCACAGATAATGGGCTTTCTTGTAGTCCTTTACTTTTGAAATTATATATCGTGCGGGTAAACGAATGACTCTTGTAGATTTCCTTTGACGAAATCCAATAGATGTTAATAATAAAATAGTAAATAAAAGAAAAGAAAAGGAAATTAATCTAGCTGAGAGTCGGAAGATTCGTTATTAACCGAACAACGTCGCGATCGTCAAATCTAGAAAATTGTTACCGGGTTACAGAACGATGTGATTGCGAAAGACATCGCGAAAAACATACGAGTTGCGATCTTGTATCCTTTTCCGCAAAACTCGGAGAAATGTAAAAAGCTTATTGTTTGCCATCGCTTCAAGGGGTTTCGTTGGTCCGTTATTAGGGTGTGCATCAGTCAATTATGCACTTGGACTGGGATAAAGCGCTTGAGGGGCTTTATGAGTAATTTTGATTTGAAAGAATGGCGAAATATCTGTATAAACCATTGCACGGTCGTAGAGAGACGCGATAGGAGAAACACAATTGGGTTTTAATAGTACTATCAATCGTGTAACTAAATCCAGTCCTTTAGAGTTATAAATTCGTAATGTAGCGAGACCTCACGATATCTCCAAGGTGACACAGCAGGCCGTAGATAATATAAAAGCTAATGCTAGATACGATAAAAAAATAAAAATAAAAAAAATAAAATAAAAAAAAAAGATTCGATAAAACTAAAGCAAAAATAATTAAATTCAATATTGGTGATTTTGTATTGTTAAAAAGAGAAGAAAGAAACCAAACTAAATTAGAACCGAAATTTGGGGGCCCATTTGTAGTGGCAGAGGTTTTAGAAGGAGATAGATACACTTAAAAAAAAAACAGTAAAAGGTAGAAGGACTTACAAATACAGTCATGATAAATTGAGATGCATGCCGGAGGGTTACATTCCTAGAGAGTTAGATGTCTGTGATTCTGATAACGATGTTGAAAACGATTCAGTAGAGAGCTCTGATGAGCACTGACAATCATTTTGTAAAATGAATTAAGCCTTACACGGTTACCATGATTTTCCCACACACCATACATATGGTAACGGGGTCTAAAGAAATTTAGATGTGATTATGTGTAAGCGTTTTGTAAAATGAATTAAGCCTTACACGATGTATTCAGTAATGGGGTTCCCATGATTTTCCCACACACCATACATATGGTAACGGGGTCTAAAGAAATTTAGATGTGATTATGTGTAAGCATTTTGAAAAATGAATTAAGCCTTACACGACGTATTCAGTAATGGGGTTACCATGATTTTCCCACACACCATACATATGGTAACGGGGTCTAAAGAAATTTAGATGTGATTATGTGTAAGCATTTTGTAAAATGAATTAAGCCTTACACGAAGTATTCAGTAACGGGGTCTAAAGAAATTAAGATGTGATTATGTGTAAGCATTTTGTAAAATGAATTAAGCCTTACACGAAGTATTCAGTAACGGGGTCTAAAGAAATTTAGATGTGATTATGTGTAAGCATGAGAGTAACAGTTTCATTACATTAGATTGATAGCTCATAGGATGTAACTGGCACTCGAGACAATAAAATTTAATTTCATTAAACAAACTCTATCATCCTCTGCCGCTGGACTGGACTACTAAGTTTATGGATTATGATTTAAGTGAAATGTAGTATCTATAATATCAAATCTAACGCCAAGCAAAACTAAAATTTTAGATACACCCGGGGACGTGTGATCGTCAGAATGGCCGTGTCGGAATCGTACGTTTATCAAAGGGATAAATGTGTTTTTTTATTTATGGATACGCCTGTTCGAACATTTCTCTACATTTATAATATGTTTACAGTTTTACACTTTTATTTATAAGTACAAAGAAACTATTTTTTAAGAAAAGGTTTATTTTATTACAGTATGTCTGACATAAAGAATCCTCCAGACATAGAGGTCCGGAAATTAGATATTATCAATACTTATATATTCTTAGAATAAAATAAATTGTCTAAAAGTGCAATAAAGAATAATTGCTTTAAGATTTATCAATTAACATAGTAAGTGTTCAGCTGAAGGGGGCATGTTTGACCTCTACTTAGACGCAAATTGTACGGTACGGATGTAATAAACCAATTTTTGTGATATACCTTAGATCAGGGGTGGGCAAATACTTTAAAGCGCGGGCCAAAATGAAATTTTCAAAATGTCTCCCGGGCCGGAGGACTATACCGCATATGCTTTGCACAAGCGGATGTTTTGGATGGAGTTTTTTCCCTGCCAATTTTTTCCTGTTAAACTAGGACAACCATCCGTAGTGACGCTTACTATTTTATTCCAAGTTAAACTTACTTTAACTAAACACTCTTCAAGAGCGAGAAAAAAGTCTTCACCAGTAGTTGTATCTTTCATTGGATGCACACTAAGAAGTTCCTCGCTAATTTCGCATTTCTTGTTAATGCCGCGAATAAATATTAATAATTGACTTGTATCAGTAATATCGCAGGACTCATCTAAAGCCAGAGAACAATAGGTAAAATCAGCAATTTTTGTTTTTAGCTGGTCAAGTAAGTTTCCTGAAATATTTTCAATCCGTCGTACTATTGTTCTTCTTGAAAGGCTTACATTTTCAAAAATATGTCTCTTTTCAGGACAACATATCTCCGACACTTGTACCATGCATTGTTTAACAAATTCTGCTTCAGAAAACGGCTTACATAACTTAGCAATTTTGTGTGCGACAACATAACTTGCTTTTGTTGTAGATTTCTCTATATTACTTTGTTTGGTAAATATATTTTGTTGCTTATTCAAGTTTTTTGCTAAGTTTTCTGCTACAGTTTGAAGTTCTTTTAATGAATGTGATGCATATTTTGGATGTTTTGTTGTAAAGTGCCTGTTTAAATTGTATTCTTTAAAAACAGCAATTGTTTCCTGACAAACTAAACAAATTGCTTTCTTATTTATGTTTGTAAAAAGATATTTTACCGTCCAAGCTTCATTGAAGTTTCTGCATTCCAAATCAACTTTTCTTTTTTTAGATTGACTCATTTTACAAAGGTCTACAAACCTATAATTTAATTAATACAATAAAATAAAACCAATGTTTTAAAATTTTACTTACAAAAAGTCCACTTTTTCAATTTTATATTTGCAAACTAATATTAGACTCGAACAAAAAAGAGTATGCGATCAGTACTAAATCAAAATTAACAATACACGTGGTGCGACCTGTCGTCCCTCGAAAAGTGAGAGGAGTGCAGCATATGCCGTACTCACAGGCATCGTCGCGAGCGACCCGTGTGAAACACACGAGGATTGTTTCAAGCTCACGACATCGTCCACACTAGTGTAGTTAGCCGACCGCCCATTTTATTAAGACTATTATATATACAGTACGCACACTAATAATGCTGATGTCAACAAAATCTCATAAAAGAGTTTAAAAAAATTTATGTGCGGAATTTTTCAACGGGCCGGATAAAATTAGCAAAAGGGCCGGATCCGGCCCGCGGGCCGGCTTTTGCCCACCCCTGCCTTAGATGGTACATAAATATGATGTAGTAATAGGATGACCCCTTTCCAATATATTTTTACAAACATCAAGGAAGGGAGATGAGTTTCAAAAAGGAAGCAGGACAGCCAGTTCTGAGAGGACAGCACCCGAGTACAGACCGTATCGTGCAGTTGCGTATTAGTATCAACTGAACTCTGCTGAAAGTTACATGAAAATAGCATCACATGGAAATAGTGTTTGGATTGTTGGTAGCCCTTTTGGACTAGTATAATTAATTATGTTTATTGATGAGATAACCGTGGTATGGCATTTGTTAGTATTATTCGTGTTGTATCTGTATTGTTAACTGGAGCTAACTTACTGTGTCGTAGGTTGAACTAATTGTAATTACTGATTGTGAAAGTGCGGGACACCGGGTATTATTGTAGACTAGTGCGTGTTTGTGAAAATGCATTTTTCAGTGTGCTATTGGAAAATTGGTAAGTGTTTGTATTTTATAAAAACAACAATGCCTGACAACATATATACTGGTTCAAACGACCATGCTCCCAATTATGCAACTCCGACATATATTTATTTGTGTATACTTATAATAAGAATGATATGAAAAAGTTGGCTGTTACGTCACAGTCGTCTTTGGTGTAGCGGAAGCATACTGGACTAGATATCCAGAGGCCCGAGGTTCGATTCCTGGTTGACGAGTTAATTTTTTCATATCAGTATTTAATTAAAAACATATCTGGTTTCTAGTACCTTGGTTGAGGCGATGCTGTCTACCCCTAAATTATTTCGTTATTTCACGTTTAGGTCCATATGCATCATAATTGCATCAAAATTGACGCCGTAAATAACACTGTGCTTGCTTAGTAAAACAATCGATTGAGAACTTTCATACAAACTTATACGTCTAAAAAGGGGCAACTTCAATTCGATATTAAGTAGAATTTGAAATATCATCACTTGTTTTGAGAATTTATCCTTTCTAATCTTTTCTGTCTACGAATCAATAGTAACCATTTTTCTCAAGAGTATTCATTTCTTCCAAGTACCAAAAATGAGGCTTTGCTTTGCAGAAAAAATGGTAGGTTATATTTTGTGAGGCGTAAAAGTTTAGCATCATTTGTTGGAAATTAGTTTTGTGGAAAAGATCTCATTTAACAATTAGATACTTTAGTGCCCAGGTACACACACACACGTTTAGATTTTAAATAAAATCAATAGAATGCTATGAACGAGAGGTTTTTAATGAAGTTGTATTTTTGCTCGCATAGATTTCAATAATTGTAAATCGTGAATGTCTATTCAAATATACTTCAGACTTACACCAGTCAATAGAGGTATTGTATGCTGAAAAAGGTGGTGTAGTACTTTTAATTTTTTAACTTGTATATCTGGGTACAAACATACAAAAACAAAAATACTTACACGGGCCACCTCGAGACAACTTTTAGCAGTCAAAAAACTTTGAAATTTTTAGCTTTTTTTTGTTTATATCCTTTTCAAACATACAATAAACCATATTTTGACAAAATGGAAACCCGACTTCAAATATTCTATAACAAACAATGCACTAAAAAGTAAAAAAATAATTGCATATTCTTGTGCCAATTTTAGTTCACCTAAGCAAAAATTTTTAAATATATATGTACAATTATTGTTATTTTTGGAGGCGGTGTCAGCATAGAGAAATTCACATAACTTTTGGAGTGATTACAGACACATACATATATATGTATATAAGTATATATATATATATATATATATATATATATATATATATATATATATACATATATATGTATGTATGTGTCTGTAATCACTCTAGCGGTCAGTTTTCATTTTATCGGAATGAAATTTGGTATTTGAGGCGCTTTTGGTATTCAAAAGGTCAAGTTCGTTAATGGGTAAAATCGGACGAGGAGAAAGGGGGCATAGAGGGAGGGGGAAACACAAAATTTGACATATCTCCCTTAATATTCGAAAAATCGAAAAATTTATAAGAAGTAAAGTTTTAGGTATTAAATTTTACTGTAGTTTTGTTTCTTATCATTTTTTCTGTTACACTAATATTTACAGAAATATTGACGGTTTAAGATTGAAAACTAATGAATTGTAGCAAACATGATTTTCTACAACTTTATTCCTTACGCATTTTTTGATTGTTCTAATATTAAAAGAGATATTTTGTATTTTGTGTTTTCTTCTTTCTTTATGCTCCCATTTCCCCTTCACGTATGTATGACATTTATTAATAAAATTGGCCTTGCAAATACTAAAATTATATACGACATTTCATTTTGATCAGACTAAAATTGTGACCGCTAAAAAGTGATTTATGTATTTTAAGGAAATTCGCTATGTTGAAGCAGCTCCTGCGTAACGAATTTTTATTTTATTTTGCGGTATTATTTCTCAAAACTACACTCTTAGGCCTTGGTCTACTCGGTGTTTCAGAAAATGCGCCTCTGGATTATGTTTTATTGAAATTGATAATTCAATGTTTTCCATTCTTCGTAGCAAGCATTCTCTATGTATTAAAACAAATAAAAAATGATAAAAGAAAATGAAAAACGATCGATAGTCCTCGTATTGTAGAACATGGTACAATAATTGTATGTATCTTGTATATTATTTAAATAAATAACCCACATATAATATCAATTTTTAATATATATTTAAATTGAAAAAGTTACATTATGCGCCAGAGTTTTTCAAAATGTACTTGAATGCTCTCAGGATTATTTCAGCTATCATGCAGGCCGTATGTAGATTTAAAAAAATTCGTTACGCAGGAGTAGCGTTAACTTAGCGAATTTCCTTAGAATACATAAATTACTCTCTAGCGGCCACAATAATAGTCTAAACAAAAGGAAATATCGTATCTGATATGATTTTAGTATTTGCAAGACCAAATTTATTAATAAATGGCATAAGTTAAGGGGAAAGGGGGCATAGAGAAAGAAGAAAACACAAAATATAAAATATCTCTCCTAATATTAGAACAATCGAAAAATGTATAAAGAGTTAAATTGAAATATTTCTGTAAATATTAGAGTAACAGAAAAAACTATCCCTCGATACACTGAACCTGAACAGGATACAACTGCGGAAGGTTACCGGATTCATCACCGGGCATTATCACCTGTGGAAGCATCTGCACACAAGGGATTCCATAACGGATCCATTATATGCAAACTGTGCAATAACAACATGGTAATGGAAAGAATGAAAGACATTAAACTCGATGGATAGGTCAAGTTGATTAAGATGAGCAAATTTTTAGAATTAGAAACTGGCGTACACCTGTGCCACAACAGAAAGCAATGGGTGAAGATTTTAGGACAAGTTCAGGCTCAGTATGATCTGTAATCACTGATGATAAACAATGGTGATGTCAATTTAGGAAACGTTAAAATTGCTTTTGTTGCAATTGATTCAGTTAGTGGCTTATTAACCACTATTAGTATTTTTTTTTTTTTTGTGTGTCACCTCTGAACTCCGTCATTTATGAACCAATTTTGAATTTGTTTTTTTGTGTTTTAAAGGGTTTGGTTCCCCATTGGTCCCATTGGCCCCAAATCGCATTCTGATGAGGGGATCCCAGGGAAATCGAGGAAAATCCTCATTTTATATGTGATAACCGATTTCTGCGAAATTTTTTTTTTTGTTTGAAAGAGTATACTCATTCAAAATGGAAATTAAAAAACTTTTTTTAAAAACCGACTTCAAAAAAATTTTTTACAAAAAAAAAACCTACCCCAAAAACAAAATGTATGTAAAAAAAACTGAAAATCTGTTACGAAAAAATGCACTAAAAATAAAAACGGATAAAAAAATTGTGTTCTAAAAAAATGCATTAAAAATTAGTAGGTCTATCCATATTCAGACAAATAAAATCAGTTATAGAACTGATTAAAAAACTAGACTAAAAAACGAGAAATAAAAAAAATTTTGACAAAATGGAAACCCGACTTCAAGAATCAAATATTCTAAAACAAAAAATGCACTAAAAAGTAAAAAAATAATTGCATATTCTTGTGCCAATTTTAGTTCACCTAAGCAAAAATTTTTAAATATATGTATATGTACAATTATTGTTATTTTTGGAGGCGGTGTCCAAATTTTATGTGAATTTCTCTATGCTGACACCAACTCCAAAATAACAATAATTGTTCATACATATTTAAAAATTTTTTGCTTAGGTGAACTAAAATTGACACAAGAATATGCAATTATTTTTTTATTTTTTAGTGCATTTTTTGTTTTAGAATATTTGATTTTTGAAGTCGGATCTCCATTATGTCAAAATTTATTATACCTACTACTTTTATTATACCATGAACCTAAAAGTTTTATAGCCTCTGATATAAAATAAAGTTTTTTATGTAAAATTGATTGAAATACAAAATTTTCATAAAACATCGAACTCAATTTTCATGTAATGATCACATTAAAAGTATACTACACAAAGTATACAAAAACACAACATGGGAGTTTAAACAGTATTCAAAACTATTTTAGGGTTGTAAATCGATAATGGTATACATACAACACAATATACAACATTAATATCAACTATAAACAACAAAGTGAACTAATTTGTTGCAACAAGCAGCACACAAAGCACTTGAAACACTTGAAAAACATACACACATCAAATTTTATACTTTATTTACAGAGGTGATGGAAATACGAGGCAAATACTCCAGTCACTGCATCCTAAAAGTTGCCTTGGCCAGGATTTTACCTGTATTAAGTTGCCTCGATTTTTATGGTAGAGAGTTTTCTCTCTACCATATTGAGCATATTTTTTTTTATGTTTGCTCTGCCAAAAATATTGAACAAGTTCCGGAAGACGGGCCTAATAGCTTCATAGTAAATCACCTCCTGGTTTCGCTGCATCATTACAGAAGCGACAATTATCACTTTCGGCCTTGCCGATTGATCTTCCTGAAATGATAGCTCAGTGCAGAGTGGCCATGCAGAAGTTCGATAATAATCTTAATGTTTGGTCTTATATGTGACAGGATCATCTTAGCCTTCCTAAGAATTTTGTTCCATACAAGACGCTAGTGCGTTCTTGAAGTGTGGCTAGGACCCAACCAATGAAGGGTTCCGATTTCGTTCCCCTCAATACTTTCATGACCCGCCACCAAAACAATTATGACACTGTTATTGAAAGTCAGGTTTTTTAAAACGTTGCAACAGTCCCACCAATCCTATACGCTTTTGACGCCTGACTCTGTTTAGATTTTGGCGCCTAGTTTTTTAAGGCAATATAAAATCATATTATTTTAATGAATGATAAATTTTAGAAAATAAAATTAGCTATCTATATCTTTTATATCAACACAATTCAAGTACGGTGCTCAATCAGCTTATCGTGCTGATTATTTTGGCCATGTACAGGATGACGATTAGAAATTAAAGTTCTTCCTGCTTCCAAACAAAACTCAGGCTAACTATTTTGGAAGTCTCGAATTTATGACAAAAACAAAACTCTGATTCAGTTAAAAATGATTGATTCCTCTGAAGGAAAAAGTATAACATAGAAGAGTCCAATTTACTTTATAAACTAATTTGCATTCAAATTTATGAGTAAAAATTTGTTGTATTTTAAAAAAATCGCAGAAAATACAAAAAATAATTTATTTGAAATCACGAAAATTATGTTTATTTGACGGTATACGAGATATTGTCTTAAACCGCCTAAAAGGGAGTAAAAATAATTATGATGAAAAAACGAATTATTTAATTCAATTATTTTCAGGAAATGGAGCACTACATCATATTTAAAACATTTACACAGTAAAAAAATGGGCATTCGACGCGGAATATCTTCAAACTTACGGAAAAATCGTTTAACTTTAATTTTAACGATTTCCGTTGGGAACCTCCCCGAAAATGGGAAAAACTGCCTAAAATTACCTTTTTTACTTCTATTCATGCTAGAAGGGTGCAGTTTTTGGCATTATGTCAAGGGCGAGGAGCCAAGGACGAAGATCGCCCCGGGGGTTAAGAGTAATAATAAAATACAATTTAAACTACGTCGCGTAGTTCAACAAAATTAGTTTCATTATTTCAATGTTTAGGTATTTAGTTTAATTACTATTCATTTTCCTGTAGGTAGTATCGGTCAGGCGTATCGACCTGGCATAGTTGCGTCCACTATTTTATTGTTTACCGTGTAGAACGGAATATACCCTGAGTTTTCCAAGTTTACCAGATTGCTCGACACTCGATAGGTGGTCTGTGTATATACAATAATTACATTTTCTCTTTTCATATATACGGTACTTGACCTACAGAAAATTGATAAAACTAACATTTTTCAACAAGTAGTTATTATTCCCCCTTAATATACAAAAAAATATAATCAATATATAATTATCTCATATCTACATGTTACAATATGCAAGAAAATGACTCGATAAAATAATACTTTCTAAACTCAATGAAAATAGGAAGAAAAAACAATATTTAAGGGGGAATAATATTAATAATAATAATAAGAACGAGGGGTACCGCATACAGGTCCCAAGGGTCCCTAGCAGACGCCACACAGAAGGCCCATTAACTTCTCCGCCGGAATTGCTCCCAGGATTGATGGATCCAAAGTTTCGGACTCAAACATTCTATATCTGACACCCTTCAGGCTTCTGCAAGTGCATATAACATATATGGAGGTTTCATCGTCCTCCATACAGGTCTACAACGAGTCCGCTACTTCATTCCTTTAAGGGGGAAAGAAAATTATATAAACACAATTAATGAAGATTGTGTATGGGGTTATAAAGGGTAGCTTGTTCAATATATGTAATCCGACCAAAAACAAAAATGTGCGAGGGTTCAAGTTTTCGCATACAAAAAGGATTGAAATCCTAACAAAAATAAAAATCTTCGCCTACAGTAGTGAAAACTACATAAAGGCGAAGTTTTTTAACAAAAGTGAGAAAATGATTGGTATGTATATCTATTTTTTGTGTAAATTTCTCAGGTACAGGGTATTTCATATCTCAGATTATTGTTTTTAGTCGGATAGCATTACATTTTGCAAAGTTTTTTTACTCAAGACACAAAAGTTTAATAAAATGAAATAAATAAAATTTTTTTTTCATTTTTTGAAAAGCCTAAAAATAATGTATGTATGAACGAAAATTTTATTTAGTTTGGTTGAATAACGTTAATAAATGAGATGTGATTTGCTAATGTAAGTATTCAATCACAGATTATAGAATCGCTCATTGTATATTAAATTAAAACTACCATGTAGAAAACATTTCTCATAAGACTAACATTGTAATTTTAAAATACTTAAATATTAGGTTAAATATCTCGAAAACTATGTAATATTGAAATTTGGTACGTACCCGTCAGATGGAGGGTCTTACGCTACATTTTAAATTTGAGCTTCACAGCTTTTTGATTCCTGAGATACAGAGGCCTAAAAATCGTCTATAATCCTTCCTGTAAAACATAGTGTGATAGGCGTCTATGCTTAAACTTGGTCTGACGCACTACTATGCTATGTGATAAAGGTACACATGACCACAAAAGTAGCATTCCAATATGCTATAATTCATTTGTGCCTTACTCTTTGGGTTTTAGGGAAAATGTTTCGAATAAAAAGTTGTTTGTATATTTATAATGAACAACCTTTATCCGAAGCATTTTTCGAAAACCGAATGAATAAGGCAAAAAATAATTATAAAATTTTGAACAATGAACGCTTCTTTTGTGGGCATAAGTACGAACGCCTGTGGTGAACGATTCATCGACGTTAACAACGATCATTTTGTAAAGAAAATAATTACGTTATTTTATTTAACATTGAAAAGATAATAAAACAAGGGGTAGTTTGATGTTTCTCACCCTAACTTGTCAGCTAACCTATCATACCTATTGTACACTACATTAAAATTGAGTTAATTTATAAGAAAATATGTTTATAATTAACTTTTATACAAAAAAAAAATGTTAGGGTATTCTTTCATAGCAAACTTATTTATAAAACATATGAATAAGATTTTCCTTAGTTAAGAACCCCTTTAAAACTCTGTGGAAATTGTACGTCTCTAATTTAAAGAGGTTAAGGGAGTCTTGAATTAATTATTTATTATTAAATTTCGAGTTTTAATGCATTCTTCTTATGGAGAAACCCGTATTTTTACACATATTTTGAAAATTTTCCCTTGACATTACTGTGGACTTTTATGAATGTACTATATAAGATTTTGATGAATTTTATAAATTGACTAAACATCAGCGCTGGTACATCCTTAAATACTTTTAAATATTTTACTTTTTACACACATACAAATGTATAAAAATTGAAAGCATAGGTATAAACGTGCTATATTATATATTTTTATAGTCTAGTAAATAATGAAATATGTTTGAGTCGAAATTGTTGCAACACCCTTCAGTTAATAAAAATAATTTCAAACAAAAAGTTGATTATTTTTGTCTTTGATTTTTTTCTATCTCCTACAGGCAGAAATGAATTAATTAGATTATTTTATGATTGCCTATAAAAAAAAAATTGTCTGCTGTCAATATTTTCAACCCTTACAAAGTCGGAACTAAACTTATACTTTTCTGGTATTTATTATACAAGATGTTCCGTAAGTAGTTGAGTTCCATAAGAGGGTAGGTAGAAGGTACAATTTTGGAACGAAAAGTCCTGAGACATTTTTTTATTAGACGCACCGTTAATAATTAATTAATTAATGAAACTAGGTTGAAAACAGAGTTGCAAAAAGTGCATTTTTTTGATAATTCATTTTTGATTTAATTATCAATTTTTGGAAAAATATTGCTTAAATTTTTCAAATTATTAATTCCTTGAAAAGTGTATTAATTAAATTTTTTTATTTTTTGAAAAATGTTATAAATAAGTTGTTTTAATAATAAATTTAAAAAAAAAATGCGCAAATTAAATTCGTTAAATTATAAAGTTTTCTCAAAAGTGCATTAATAAAATTATTTTATTGATTAATTTTTTTTATAATGCAATAGTTAAATTTTTGGAATTATCAATTTTTAGAAAATTGCAAGACATGCATCCCCATAAAACAAAGATCCCACCCCTTAAGTTTTACTTTCCTGTTTCTGTGGATACGAGCGACAAATAAAATTCATAGTAGCTTTGAGACACTAGCTTTACATAGATACTAGCTATTCTTTGGTTTCAACCTAGTTTATTTAATAACTAATTAACGGTGCGTCTAATAAAAAATCTCAGGATTTTTCGTTCCAAAATCGTACCCTCTACCTATCCTCTTATGGAACTCGACTACTTACGGGGGGACACCCTGTTTATATACCGGGTATAAAATACACATAAAACTTACGCTTAGATACCGGTATTTCGATTCAACGAAATCATCGTCAATAAGAAAATTCCATTTAACACATTATAAAAATAAAATTAAGCCTTGAGAAATTTTAAACATGTATACGGAATTTTCTTACTGACGATGATTTTGTAGCGGTATCGCATTTTCATTAAATTATTATTATAATTTTATTTATCATTTTTATCTGTTGCTTAACAACTATAACTTCTCTCTATTATCACGGTTGCTTTGAATGTTAACAACTTTGATAATTTACATATAAATATATATAATATGTCATAATTCAATTTAATAAAGATCAATTATATCTGTCATTCATATTTATTATTTATTTAAATAATAATTATTCATTTTATCAATCAATTATCTCTACAATTTGGCGCCCCGAGCTCAAATAAGCGAAGAGGGTGGTAAATTAACATATTTTTAAAGAAAAAATTTCCAAAATCTTCCAACAGATGCCTATTGGATGATTGGTTTGGATGAATTATAATTGAATATTGTAATTCTTACAAAATATAACATACCACCCACCAAATTTAACAGATAAGTCTTTCATTTCTGTTATAATACTTATTTTTGCTTTACGCTTATAACTATTTCGATTTCTAAAAAAATATTTTTATTATTATTTTTGACATTTCATTTTTAATATGCCTAGAAATCGAAATGAGTTACCGAATTTAGATGCACCTACAATACATCTTCCAAATTTACAAAAACTTCCACAATTTAATGTAACAGACATTGAATTATGGATAATTCAAGTTTCTCGTTTCTTCATTATTCAAAATATTATTGACGATGAAACTAAGTTCACGCTAGCTTCTTTAGCTATACCTGAGGATTACACTTCTCATGTTAGAGATATTATTGTAAATCCACCACAAGAAAATAAGTTTGATACACTCAAAAATATTCTAAAGGAAACTTTTGGACTTTCTCGTAAAGATCGTCTAAATAAATTATTAAATTTATCTCAAAAAGATTTCGATACTCCTCAATTATTATATAATACAATGATATCCCTATCAAGTGGTCTAAATCTTGATTCACATTTCATTCGTGAATTATTCATTGGTAAATTAGACACACAAATTCAAATTCAACTTGTCACCGTTGACAATAATGTTGATCTGAAAACTATTGTTAATTTCCCTAATGATATTTATAAATTGAATTCTGTATCTAATATCAGTTCTTTTCCCATTTCAGAAATTCATAAAACAGATTATTTTTTGTTAAATAAAGAATTAAATATTCTTAAAAATAAAGTCACTGAACTGGAAAATTCAAAAAAATCACCTTCAAGGATCCAATATACTCCAAAAACCAATTTACACAAAGTTCAGGTGAAGTCTGTGTGTTGGTATCATAATAAATATGGTACCAAAGCACGTAAGTGTGTTTTTCCTTGTTCTTTTTGTAAATTAAATACTCGATGTATAAATTCAAATAAAACTTCAAAAAAATTCTAAGAGCTCCTGTTGAGTTGGTCAGTAGCTCTGTCAATAAAAAAACCCAATTCAATAACACAACATCATCATCGTATAACTTAATCTTCATGTACGATCTCTTACATGAAGGTACTCGATATTTAGTTGACACTGGAAGTTCACTATCTGTGATTCCAAAGTCGTATTGTAAATCATGTAAATTTACAAATTTACCTTTTTCAATTATTGCAGCAAACAATACTAAAATTAATACTTTTGGTACTTCTGAAATTTTTCTCAATTTTGGAAATGATTTGGTTTTTCGTCATGAATTCATTGTTGGCGATGTAATTCATGGCATTCTAGGTTTAGATTTTCTAAAGAAATTCAATTTGAATATCGATTTTAATAATCTAACATTATTAAAACCTATTAATTCATGCGTTGAAGTGATCTCACTTCAAAATCAATTTACGAAAATCTTAAATTCTTTTCCAAATTTAACCAAATCAGAAAAATTCAATCTTAATGCTAAACATAATACTCGACATCGCATTGTGACAAACTCTTATCCGATATTTTCTAAATATCGCAGGCTATGCCCTGAAGAGTTGTCAGCTGCTAAAAAACATTTTCAGGAACTTGTAGATTTGGGTATTTGTAGACCTTCGGATTCTGAATGGTCATCACCTCTTCATGAAAAAGAAACCTGACGGTTCTTTTCGTGCATGTGGTGATTATCGTCGACTGAATTCGATCACGGTACCTGACAGATATCCAATTCCTCATTTATATGATTTCAATGTGAAATTAAATGATAAAAAGATCTTTTCTAAAGTTGATTTAAAAAGAGCTTATTATCAAATTCCTGTGCACGATTATGATGTCGCGAAAACTGCCATTATCACTCCTTTTGGTCTATTTGAATTTTTGAGAATGCCTTTTGGTTTACGCAATGCAGCTCAAACCTTTTCTAGATTTATGGCAGATTTATTCAGAAATGTAGATTTTGTTTTTACTTATCTTGATGATCTTTTAATCGCAAGTGAAAACGAAGAAAAATTTTGCGTTAATCATTCTATTTTTCAACTCTCGAGTAGATTGTTGAACAGAATGATATGTATCAACTTTTTCTGAAAAGAAATCATATGGTAATCGAAGAGGAATTCCATATAAAATTTCTGCAGAAGAAAGGTTAATATCCTCCTTGACCGAGGAGCGCAAATTTAGAAGTACCCAAGGTAAAATTTTATACCAGTTATTATTTTTTTGACAGCAATTTAAAGAAATTTTGAGTGACCGGTTAAACCGTTCAATAATACCGTTGCTGTTAGGGTGATAAGCAGTAGTGGAAATATGCTTAATCCCTAGAGAAGACAATCGAAAAACCGGTATCTAGGCGTAAATGTATTTTTAAATATATTTTTTAAATACATTTTCTAATATAGAATTTTGTTTCGAGTATTGTAGTGTAAGTTTTACTATTTGAATAACCTATGTCTCAGCTCAAATTCAACAAAAATTTATTTTATTACCTTAAGGACGTCCCAACACTGTGTTATATAATCAGGAAAAAACCGGTTTGGTTCTATTATAGAACAAATACATATATACACACATACGTAACACATAGACAAATGTTATTTTGAAAAAAATAATAATTTTAAACGTTTATACATATTTCGAAAATAAAACGGTAAAATTAGATTATTTAAAAAAAATTTATTTAATAAATATTTATCTTTACTATTCTAGTTTTTTTTTTTTAATCTGTCGAGTATTTTTTTAAATACAATAGATAATAGTTGGGCAGGCATTAAGTTTTACTGGCTTCGAATGCGAGAGAGTGAGAGAGAATGATAACTTTGCTATTAATTATCTCATGTTCTAAATGGTCAACAATTCTGAAACTTTTTGGGATTTATTACAAAACTTTATTTTTAGCCCTGGAAGAAAAAAGCAAAATCTGTCGAAAAGTGGTTCATGCTGGAACATCCTTAATATTAATACTGAGACATTGCATGTATATTTAAACCACTTGCCGAGAATAGCTAAAAATTTCGTATGTTATTAATGTTTATCTTTTCAACAAATAGGGAAAAAACCGTTTTCTTGGTTTTAAAAATTCGTCATAAATTAATGTATCAATAAGTTGTTTTTGAAAAAATCTACAGAAAAGCTTTCAATTTATGATGAAAAATGTGTCACTTTCAGTCAACTGATACCTTTAACCCATGCAAAAAGTTCCAACTTTGATAGTGAATATCTCTTTTATTAGCTGAGCAAAAAATTTAAAATATAGAGATTCTCTCATAGGGACGGTTATTCTTAACATCTACTACTCAAAATTTCATTACATTCTGCAGAAAAGTGGGTTTACGGACCTACTAGCTTAACCTAATTTCTAAAATACCGTAACTTATTATACGAAATATATTTTTTATTTGCGGAAGAAAAAACCTTTTTGTGTCCACCAAACAATAACACAAATTAACTGTAATATTTCTTTGTTTTTGATGTCTTTTGTTAACGCTGAATTAAAAACACAAAGTATACACATTTATATTTTTTTTTAAAAAAGTTATCAGCACAAAAAACAAAGTTGCATTTCTTCACAAAAAAATACCTGCTTGAACATACTACAAAGTAATACCACCATGTACCATAAGCCACAAAAGTAGCGTTCATTTTTTTTAAATTAATTTGTGCTTTATTCATTGGATTTTTGAGAAAATGTTTCGAAAGTTTTTAGTATAAAACTGTGTTCATTTATATTGAACCCACGAATATTGTAACAGTTTGAGTGTATCAGTCAATTTTCAAAATTAAAGGAAGGAAACATTAATGTTTCCCCCTATTTGTAATTTTATTTAGAGATGTGAAATAAAATCAGTGATAATCAACAAGTGTATCGTGGTGTTATATACAGTACGACAACTAGAATTAGTAAATAGTTGCCTAATGCCACAGATCTCAATTTACTGTTGTTAATATATTGTATGGTTTATAAAATTTGGTTTATGTATTATGAATTACTTAATATTATAATAAATAAAGATGAATATATGATATTACTCTATATCTAAATATTATTTCAGCTTTTCTTATTTGCCAAATAGTTTTGTTATAAGTTTATATTGTTACATATTTATCTCTCTCTATTGATCTTAAAATATAAGTGTTGGTCTTTATTAATTATTTTTATTATAGTAAGCGTAGCAATATTATACAAATTCTAAATAGAAAATAAGAAAGGGCATTGTAATTACATGTTAAAAAAACATTTTTCCTTTTAATACAGATAAAATGCCGAAATAAATTTATTTTTAATAATAAATATTTTGTCTTTTTACCCGACGGCGGCGAAGCCAAAAGGAAGGGTTATATTATTTAATGACCATGTTATGTTATTTGTAAGAGAAATATTTTACATTCTTTTTTAGCTTATAAGAATTATGAGATGAAAATTCTATAAAAATTTTTCTCCAATAGTCATTTTTTTTAAAATCAGTTAAATAGTTTGCCCATCTACTTTGAAATGTGTTCCCCTTACGCGCATATAAGGTTCATTACATTTGAATTTGATTGTATTTATAATGAACAACTGGTATTCGAATCGTTTTTTCGTAAACCGAATGAATCGAGACACAAAACAAATATAAAATTTTTAATAAAAAAGACGATACTTTTATGGCCATGTGTACGTACATAGGCTCATTATTATTAGTATTACAGTCTGTGGTATCGTATGCTTCTTCAGGCTACATTGAAAATACATTAGCTTACTCTTTATGTACTGCATATGATAGCATCTTTTTGTAAGTACAACCATTCAGTAAATGAGGAGTCCCAACCTTCTGTATGTTAGTCATAAATAATACAGGTTGAGTAAATAAATTTACGACGAACAAATGAAACAAAAACTTCATTTTGGGCGCGTACAGACTTTCAGTGCTTACGCTTATTAAACGCATTTTATTGGCGTTTGTGTTGGCTTATGAACGCTTTTAGTAGTAGTAGCTGAGAGGAGGTCGAAGCCTGGCAAGTAATAAACGACAAGGAGTTTGAAAAATTGGCTGCAAAAGTTGATGTTATTTTTTTAAATTTTATGGTTGATTTGTGCCTTATTCATTCAGTTTTCGAAAACGCAATTTATTGGCGTTTGTGTTGGCTTATGAACGCCAATAAACGCCGTTGGAACTTTTGAAGCCATTTGTACTTTTATCATTTTTTCTGACCGGGACTAAAATTCCCTGACATTTTTTAAGTTTTTAAGGTTTTTCAGTAGTTTACTTTCCTGCGATAAGTGACATTAATTGTTTTTTTTTTTTAATTTAATTAATTAACTAAATGGACAAGCTGCCGCCGTTGGGCATCGAACCAGCTACCAGCTATAGTGCCATAACCAACTGGACCCCTCGGGTTGATTATGAACGCTTACTCTACTCTTGAAAATGACGTTCGTTTTGGAATTATAAGTACGTGTAAGCATTAGTTGTCATCTATATTCAATATGGCAGTTTAGCTGTTTTTCAAGGAATAGAATGTTTGTTTGAGTGACTTCAAAAGCCTCTAAAATCAAACCAAAACCCCTTAAACTGACAATTTGATAAAGCATGTCGGTAATGTAGTTTTTTTTCTAATTAGATTTTGTATGTTATGTGGGTTTTTTATTTATTCAGAAATCAAAATGATTTTAAACGTTCAAAAAAAAAAAAAAACAATAGAATACACGAAAAACACCCCGATGGTATTTATATTCACTGTTGCAAATTTCATATCTCAATGGTTAATCTTGACTATGTAACAGCCTGTATACAGGGTGTATCAAATTAAATAACAAATCATTCCTTCAGTGTATAAATTTATAATGACATTACATCCTTATGACGTCATGGATTTGTAATACTTTCTATATGAAAACAATATAAAAGAATTTGATAAAATTGAAAAATAAATGATCCATGCAAAATTAATGGAAAATATCACCCCTCCTGTTTATAAATTGATAATGACAAACAATTTTATGACGTCATAGCTACTAGTACTAAGAACATCTGTATAAAAAAAAAATGTTTTTCGATTTTTGATCAAGAAAATTTATATGACATTATTTTTAATTAAGACCGGTTTCATGGTTGAATTGCTTAAATGAGGTGAGTTTTGTTTTCTGATAACAACTGATTAGTCATTACTCATTCACAAGAGAAATTACTTTTGTGAGATAAATCTGTATTATTATTTATTTGAAGAAAAAAACAACCTTAGTCACTCATCTAGCTTTCTCTCTTTTTCTTGTACTATTAGAAGATGACAAGCAACAAACCGTGATTATTCAAATAAAGCCCCTCCTCACTTTCTTTATCAAGACAATCACGTTTGATTTTATGAAACCATTATTTTCATTCATAAAAAAAAATATTAAATTTAAAGTAATCAATAAACAAAAATTGAAAAACCGGTCAAGTGCGCCTTGGGCCATAGGCACAACCTGGGGTTCCGTAGTCAGTATTCTAATATACATTTCGTATAGATATACATAGATATGCATATAACTAGACGTAAATATACATGTATGCACTTTTTACAGGCCCAATAAAGTGAATAAAAATCATCCCCACTTTTCGAGTAGGGAAGGTAGCCAAAAAAATAATTTTGTAAAGCTAGATGCCAGAGTCATAATACTACTAATAGCATACGAGTAAATCGGCTGTGGCAATAAACGAACACGGAGAAACTACAAGGGTTTCTGGTTTGACTACGGAACCCTAAGATGGCGATCAATCTCGACTCTAGACACTTTCTAAGAAACTATTCACCACAAATTATTAAATCAACTGAATTTTCGTGTTTTTTGGGTTCTATTTATGATAGGTTTAAAGGGTTGGTACGCTAAACGCTGCTCTCCTTTAACTCGGGGACTTAAATTTTATACACTAATTTTCATTCAAATTTATGATTAAAAAAGTGAAAATAATAAATAAATGAGTCAATTGTTTAGACTCCCGGTATATATTGAGTTCATTATTTTGAGCTGAATTTGTGGCAAAACTATTTAGTTTACGTAAAAAAGTTTCAAACAAAAGTTGTTTATTTTTAAAAAAAAATTTTCCTTTAAACTTTTCTTCCATCTCTTCTCACGGTTTCAGAGATGGATATTTCCCCTCCCCCTGACGGGTGAAATGGGACCGTCCGATATTGTCCATTCACGAATTTTAACCCACTTTTTAGATCTAGAACATATACAAAGCTCGTTATCTCTTTTCATATTTGAGTTACAGTGTCTGCAGGCAAACGGGCAGATAACATGCGGAACTAAAATTATATACTACCTTGGTATATATTATATATTATACCGGGTATAAAACTTGCAGTCAATTTTCGATTTCTTAAGGGGTGACTACTCAAATGGAATATATTTGAAACAGTCTATTTAAATATATTTATATATGAATAATATTATATTATATACATTAACACTTAGAATGTTTAGCTGGTTCAAATTTTTTGCAGGAGAGTGTATCTGGAAAAAAATCGCAAGATGACAAAAATATCTAAAGGGAAGATATTAATATATTCAAGGTAGAGAGTTGCATAAAATTAAAAACATTTAGGTTTTGGAGGTACTTCATTTTCCCTGGCAGGGACTAAAATTTCCTGATTTTTCCAGAATCTCAAAATTTTTAAGTTTCTCCAGTAGTTAACCTCCCTGCGAATAGTGACGCCATCAAACTTAACATTCATTAACTGAGTTTATTAATTAAAAGTTTTAATATAAATTAAAATCACACTTATTTAATAGGTTGGTGCCCAGCTTACATAATAAAATCATCTCAACAAGAAAATCATTTCGAGAATTTGTCGAGTAAGAATATTCCTAACCAACAATTCAGCATTTAAACTAGTTTATAGGAGAGTTTATTGTACTATGGGCTATAAAATTAGCGTTCTTTTTTCAAAACTTTTTAGTTGACTTGTGCCATATTCATTCGGTTTTTGGGAAAATGTTCCGAATAACTGTTATTGTTATATTTATAATGAACAAATTTTATACGAAGAATTTTTTCGAAAAATGAATGAATAAGACACACAAATCAATAATAAAATTTTGAAGAAAAAAACACCACTTTTGTGGCCATGTGTACCAAACAACGTACGTGACAATTACTTACCATTGTCACGTACGTTCTAAATAAATTCATTGCTCAATTAGACCCGCTTCAAACTGTAAAATCTTGAACAACTTCAATCGAAACTAAATGAAACCCGTTAAAAAACAAGCAATTTATGTTGTTCATCAAAGGAGTTTACATATAAAACAAGTGAAAACAATTAACTAAATTAATTGCTTAAATACTCGGTATCTGCTGAGTTTATGAAATAATTTTCAAATAAATGTTGTTTTAATTATAATATTATAATATTAATATTATAAATGTTAAAACACTATATATGTTATACTAGACTTTGCGTTCATATTAAATTTAATTTCATGCAAAATTTCGACTCCCAAAATTTATTATTATTTTCTGAAATACATATTAGACTTTTCCCTAAAATAAATACGTCCTGCGATTTTGTCCTATAAAACTTTTTGAAGCCCGGATTAACTCGTAAACTTTGATAGGAGAAAATTTTAAATAGGTATTTTTCCATATTATTTTCTATAATTTTGTTCCTGGTATGTATGAATCGAGTAAAAACTTAGCTCTATTCGACCACTGTTATGCGTCACATAAAGTAGTTTTTTCTTATAACCATTTTTGATGACGGCCAAACGCAAACGAAAAAAATTTAAACACCTCTGAGAACATTGCATCTCCTGTAATCGGCCACCGTGTTATAAAAAATATCCCATACACCTAAAGACGTTCCGGTTTGTTAAATTTTCTAACGCTTATACTAGAAAATTATACATTACTTGAAACGCGTTAAAGAATCACGCTCTTTGAATTGTACACTCCCCTGCTAAAGAAATTTGAACCAGTTGAAACATTCAAGTGTTATTGTATGCAATGTTATATATAAATTCAGTAATATTTAAGCTTAAAATGTGACTTACTGTTTCAAATATATTGCACTTGAGTGTAGAGGCACTAAATATAGTTTTTAAACCAATGTATGACTTTGTTATTATTAATAAAATGTCAAAAAAAATTTTTAATTATTCACGGACAAAAATACTACTTTTATAATAATAATTTGTATTTGAACCCACTTTTGTATCTTAAGCGTTGATTTATGCTAAAATTTAATAGAATAAAAATAATAAATGATGTATTCCTGTAGGATAAACCTGGTTGAATCCTACAGTGCTTTGAGGTGTGATCTACCAACTTGCAAACTTTCAGAATTTTACGTCTTCTAGATTTTGAAATATTCAACAACATCGAGCTTATTATTGAGTATTCAACAAAAACTATGTATACGTTTTTTTTATTAAAATATTATACATTCTAAACCCGGCTTAATTTTACTCCAAAACAAAATACAATTAAATTTTTCAAACACTCATTAGAAACCGTTGTTCATTTACCTTAAAAATAAACAAAGGCTACACAATATGTAAATAAAATTTCGAAAACGTTTATTTATCATGAATTTTATGAATCATAAATTAAATATAATCAATAATTTTATTTTTATAAACATAGATTATGATTAAGTATCCTTTTTTAACAAAATATATTGGACTTAAAAATTATTTTTAAATGAAAAATATTACAGTGAAACAACGGAAAATGAATTTACAAAGTAATAAAACAAGTTTACAAAATGTTTTCAGGTTAATATAAAAATGAATCGAAAAAAAAAAAAACTTAAAAGCGAAACACAAATAAAAAGCAAAGAAAGGACAGAATTAAAATAAAGTAGAAATGTCTATATAAGGCAAAAATAATATCAAAATAAGAAAACATGTTTAACTTTATTCAACTGTGAATCAGTTGTTTCAAGACCGTTTTGTTTCGGTAAATAAAAATAAATCAGAAAATACAACATTACCTTGACACTGGCTTTTCGGTATTTCTATTCAGTAATGTCGAACTAGAAGTATATAAATAACTATTCGGCGATGTCTTCGAATTGGGTTGTTCGCTTCCACTCATATTTTTTTATTCAAAAATTTTTCAGTTAAACAAAATTGATTATTTTTTGCACAAAAAAAAAATAAAACGACACTAATTTTTTATAACAAGAACTGTCACTAAAAAGATGCTGGGAATATATCACACGAAACTGTGTAGTATATGAGTCAATTTTTACATTTGTTTAGAGCACATTGGAGTAACGTAATGTGAGTCAAATCATTAAACTCACTACTGTCTGTAATAATTATGGCGTCCGCGCCATAGGGTTTTAAGTACAAATCCCTATATTGCACTAGTGTTATATACTTGTACGCATGCGTACTATCATTTATATTATTTTATTTTTCAAATATCAATTAATTTTTTAACGTTCTTAAAATAAAATTCAAATGTAATTTATTAATCTTTAAATAAATACATTAATTGTATTGGATTCAGTGATATTTTCCATTCAATATTCAAATATTTTGTATTTGAAATACGTACTTGCGCAAAGCTTTTTTTGAATTTTGTATACTTCAATCTGATATAGCAATACGTCCATGGATAAAATACGGATAATAAAACGTTTGAAAGCCACACCTACTAGCCATATGTTAATTTTGTATCGTAAAAATATATATTCTCATCTTCTGTAAATGTTTACAACTTTACATTTGTTTGAAATAAATTTAACTTAATTTATAACTAGTTGCGGCCTTTGCATTCAATTCAAAAAGATTTTGTCCCTTTCTAACTAAGCTTTATAATGTCTCAATATTTGAAAATCCCGCTTGTTGGAAACTAGAAATCTAATTTTGTACACTTTAAAAAAATTGAATAAGTCATGAAAATGGTATGATTATGTTGTATTACATATATGGATTTTATGATTTTATTTTATTTTTCAGGTCCATAACCTCGATTATTATTAAGAGGTTCTAAAAAAAACTTTCGTACAATAAAGTACAAATTTAAAAAA
Organism: Nineta flava; assembly: GCA_963920215.1. Taxonomy (NCBI): domain Eukaryota; kingdom Metazoa; phylum Arthropoda; class Insecta; order Neuroptera; family Chrysopidae; genus Nineta; species Nineta flava. The sequence goes on from OY986042.1 coordinate 37,174,176, forward strand.
AAATTTGAACTAACAAAAATATAAAAAAGTAAATTGAATAATTATGATACGTAAATTTGGGAATTAAAAAGAATGAATATTTCGTGGGGACTTTTGAAACTTTCACAGATTACGAATACAATTATACCTCTATATACAGACTACAATGTAGTATATTTTAATGTTGTGACTATGGCATATATTTAATACTACAATATGGATTATGGATTCGTTGTCCAAAATCGATGTTTGCATTGAAATTTTACTATTAACGGTCCTCCGAAAATAGTAATTTTTCCTATTCATACGTCTGTGGACAGGATTACTAAAAGAACTAAATCGGATGAAAAATTGTCGTTGTTTCGAAGAACTGTTGAAAATGGGTACCATTTTGTTATAGCTCTTTTCGTTCTTAACGACATTTGGTTCAAACAATCGGAGATGTCAGTCAACAAGAAGGTTGTGGGTTCAATTTCTGCTATATTTTTACACAATTTTCTTAATATTTTGAAATTTTTAGAATTTCCTATAAAAAATAAATAAAGCAACACAACCTATATATAAACTTAAGTTTGTATATAGAGGTTGTGTAACGTTCACACCAGATTTTTAGTTACAGAAATTAGTACTTCACAAAGTAAAAATATACTTCTTAATAAAGTAATTTTTGTGATTTGTTAATATTTTATAATTAATCAATTATTCATTTGTTTATTCAATAAAATAAAAAAATTTACAAAGATAAAATTTGTTTTGTAAACGTTTCGTGTTTAAAGTTGAAAGTTACTATTAAGTACAAGGTTTTAATTAAAAAGCATGGTGATTTAAGTATTCAATACTTTTCTAATTAAAAATACTTCATATTTTTTGTAAAAATTTATAGTGTTTAATGAAATAAATTAATTGCATTATATATTTTGTTAATTAATTCCATGTTTTTATCAAGGTTGGTATACTATTTTTCTATTATGCAACTCATAATATTTTGGCATGCTAAAAACAAAATACGTTTCTAAATTGTTTTCGATCATGCAAAACAAGTAGTAAACATTTGTGTATTCATATGCTAATAATTTTATAATTAAAAATATTCAAAATTTATTTTTACTGTCATGTGTCATTTTAAGAGAATAACTAAACCAAATTAAAATAGAAAGTCATATTTGTAGTTTGTATATTTTTCACTAGATGTCTCACCATATCGTATTTTTTTTTCTGAATATCAATGGTATCAAGGCTTAAAGTTGTCATACCACGCTGACCGATTGCAGAAAAATTTATAAAAATGTGTATACAAACCATGAAGAATAGATATATTCTTCTATTATATAATAGATATATTATATAATATATCTATTCTTCATGATACAAACTCTCAAAGAGATTTTTCACCATTATATGTTAAAAAAGAAATCTAGTCTCTAAGAATCGAGAAAAAAATTAACAAAGTTGAGTTCCAATTGGTTCCAACAAAAAGTAAAAAACTATTATGATGTAGTTTAAGATGGACTTCTCAAAATTGAATGAATTCTCAAAATTCAAAATCGACCCTGTTGACTGAATGCGAGATTGTTTTAACCGATAAGTGAAAAAATCGGAATGTAGTTTGATTCAAGTAAGATACATGCTACAAAAGCGGTGATACAGACAATGATAAAATCCTGACTGTAGATTTGCGACGCGTCTGATACAATTTACTCACTATTCAAATAATTGTATAAATAAATAATTTTTTATCAAAATTGTTGATAAAAGTAGTTTATGACATTTTAATATATTGTGATGTTCAAATTATATTTGAATATATTATTCAATATTGATAAATTTTTACTTTGAAATTTCATTGGCTATTTCATTATCAATATTTTCAAAAAACAATGCTTCTCTATGGTTTTCAATATTATTCAGTTTTACAATTATAAAACTAAATCTCAAGCAAGGACAACAGCCTTAAAATCTGTGTTATTGTAAGTTTGTAAGTACTATAGGCCACAAAAGCAACCCATAAAAAATAAGTTTTTTTTGTTGATTTGTACCTTATTTATTCGGTTTTTGGGAAAATATATCTGTTTTGAACAACTTTTAACTGATTTTTTTCAAATGAATAAGACATTAATCATTTATAATATTTTGAAAAATGAGCATTAGCTATGTGGTCATGTACATTCAGACAAAGAAACCTATGGACTGATAATTCGTGTTTTTGTAGATTGGCCTGTTACATAGATAATAGATTTAGTGATCTGTTCGCAGGATTTAGCGCAGAAGACAACGTATTCACCCAAGCAGGGATCCAAGCGGTGCCCATTTAATTAGGGGATGGAACTTCCAGATAGGATAGTACATATAGTGTGTATTCGTTTTTGGCTTATGAACGATTTCACTGTGCACATGACAGATAAAAAACAAACGCTTATACATTATTCATTTTGTGAGTTAGTAAGATATGGCGCTCACGCTTTTGCGGCTCTACCTCGATGGATATAGCATCTATGAGCATGGTTTCTATCGTTGAACTCAACCATTAGCACGCTTTGTGCGCATACTAGCGTGTTAGCTCCTAAAACGAATACACACCCATAGCGACTACAATCACATTTCTAGGCAATCCTGCGATAACCTAATCCGACAGTGGGGCAAACAACTCCAAATCTTTTATCACACATAACTTTTTTTTGTAATAATTACGAAAAAAACGTAAATACTTTTTTTCATAAAATTTCGAACAACTTTTGTATGGAACTTTCTTTCATATCTAACTCGACCCGCAGGAACGCCGCAAGGCCGACTTGGAGGGGAAGGTGAAGTTTCACCGAGGAACCTAGGGTTCACATTAGTGGACCCAGGTTCCCAAACAGACACCGAGATCTCGGTAAATCTAAAAACTGCTGAAACGGTAACTCGACCCGCAGGGACGCCGCAAGGCCGACTTGGAGGGGAAGGTGAAGTTTCACCGAGGAACCTAGGGTTCACATTAGTGGACCCAGGTTCCCAAACAGACACCGAGATCTCGGTGAATCTGCAAGCGCTACAGCTGAAAGCTAAACGTCCTGGAGGCGCAAAGCGAAAGCGGGTAGCCCAGCAGAGAGCCACGGCTCAACAAGCAGCTGCAGGAAGGGATGAAGTTCAAAGCTCACCCCAAACTGCAGCTGGCAAGACTATGGTGGAGTCGACCCCTGTCCGTCCGCAGAAACGTGGTAGGATAGTAGGGGACACACCACCATCTGTTACACAGGCACAGAAACGGAGCAGGACGGCTGATCATGCCTTCGCTTCGGTTGCGAGGAACCTACCTCGTGCCGTCATTCGGGACGAGGCCTCGACGACCGAGTGGACGACAGAACAGGTCGGAATGCTCCGCGGTGTCCTTGAGCGGGCGATAGACGAGTCTCTAGACAGGGACATGACCATCGTTCCCCGCTTTGAAAGCTTCACCTCAGGTCCAAATGGGCTCGAAGTGATAGCCACGGACGCTGTTTCCAGGGACTGGCTTATAAAGACAGTACCGGAAATAGTCGCTTGGGAGGGTGCGAGGTTGAGTGCATCCATCCCTCCTCCTCGCATCGTCCTTAAGAAGATGTTCCTCTGGATCCCAGGGGTGCCGACATCCAGGGTGGAGGACGGAATTATCCTGAAGAGGATAACCCGCCAAAACCAGGGTATTGACACCCGGGATTGGAAAGTGTACGATCGGACTGAACACCCAAAGGGCACCAGACTGGTACTCGGGGTGCCAGCCCGATCGCATGCGGAACTAGCCGGAAGAGGGTTTCTCCACTTTGGTCTGGTTCGTGCCTCCCTGTCTCAAACAGGGAAGGCGCCCAGCAAGAGTGAGGTGGCACCTAAACCGGAAGCACGGTGCCCGGCAAAGCCAAAGACTTTTGGCAATGCCAAAGGTGCCGTTGCAACACAGGTTCTAGAGGGGGTGAGACCGATAGCAGCCGCAACACTTGGGGCGGTTGCCAGAGTCACCTTCTCAGATCTCAAGGAGAAGAAAGCTGTGGCTGGTGAGGCGGTGGCTGGTGCTCAGGAATCTGAAGCATCTGCCACTAATCCTTCTGCCACACTTTCCGTAGTGGCGGACTCACTGCCATCAGAGTCCGCACGTAAAGATGGATGGAGGTCCGCGAAGAAAAGGAGAAAGAAGAAAAGCGGGCCCAAACCACCATCAACTTAATATTAAAGGTAAACTAATTATGGTGAGTTTCATCCAAATTAATTTACACCACAGCGGAGCAGCCGCAGCAATTTTGAGCAAAAGGCTAGCTTCCGACAATATCAACATTGCTCTGGTGCAAGAACCATATATATATGCGAACGGCATCAGAGGCCTAAATGGGTCGGGGATTAAAGTTATTTCCGCGACTAATAATCCCAGAGCTTGCCTGGTGTACAGGGGTCTTGACGCAGTACCTATACCGCACCTGTGTGGTAGAGATATTGCAGTGGCCTCGGTGCAGGTTAATCTCTGGGGACAAGAGAGGGAGGTGATTCTGTGCTCAGCGTATTTTCCGTACGACTCAGAATCACCTCCTCCTCCAATAGAGGTGGAAACTGTGGTCGAATATTGTGAATCTCGGGGTTTGCTATTGGTCCTTGGCTGTGACGCGAACTCGCACCACACGCAATGGGGCAGTTCCGACATAAATGCTAGGGGTCGGGCTCTCCTGGAATTCATTTCGGCCAACGGTCTGGAGATTGTCAATAGAGGCATGTCTCCAACCTTTATAAACAGAATTAGGTCAGAGGTCATTGACATTACTCTCTGCTCCCCGAGACTGCTACAGTTTCTGTCGGGGTGGAAAGTTTCAAATGAACCTTCCCTATCTGATCATAGACACATTGTGTTTGATATGCTCACCAAACCGTGTACCGTAACCTCGTATCGCAATCCCAGACGCACTGACTGGGAGGCTTACAGGCGGGAGCTCTCTGGGCTACTTGCCGGCGGTGCGAATAGGTTGCACACGAAGGAAGATGTAGAATCTGCGGTTAGTGAACTTCAGGATGCCATGATTTCATCGTATGAAAACAACTGTCCTGCAAGTGTTACTACCGGCTCTAGGGATGTTCCGTGGTGGAATAGAAATCTTGATAGACTACGCCATGACACTAGAACATCCTTCAACAAAGCGAAAATGACCGGTCTGGACTCGGACTGGCTAATCTTTAGGGAGAAGCAGCGAGAGTATAGAAGGTCAGTGAAAAATTCGAAAAAAGACTCCTGGAGAGAGCTTTGTGGCAACATTAACATGATGCCCGCTCTCTTTAGAGTGCAAAAGGTAATATCCAAGGATAATACTGCAAAGTTGGGTTGCCTCGAACTAGCAGGTCAATCACTTACAGTGTCTGAGACCATGACGCATTTACTGTCCACGCATTTCCCTGGCTTTACCATGGAAGAACCGGACGATCAGAGGCGTGATGGTGGAAGGGCAAACAGGGAGGATTGGGCGACAGCAAAACTCATCGTAAGCATTACAAAAGTGAGATGGGCTGTGGCTAGATTTGCTCCTTACAAGTCTCCGGGTACCGACGGCATCTTCCCGGCACTGCTACAACAGGGCTTGGATATAATTGTTGGAAGGCTCAAGGAGATCTTTAAAACATGCATAGCTTTAGGCTACATACCCAGGAAATGGGAAGAATCCCGCGCGGTATTCATTCCTAAACCTGGACGCCCAAGCTATGGCGACGCAAAAGACTTCAGGCCGATAAGCCTGATGTCATTTTTGCTCAAAACTCTTGAGCGGCTAATAGACAGGCATATTCGTGATACGAGTCTTGTAGAGAGACCGCTATCAGAGTGCCAGTTTGCTTACCAAGCCGGCCTTTCTGTGGATGCTGCACTCCACCGACTAGTAGGGTCGATAGAAGGTGCGCTCTCAGAAAAGGCAATGGCCTTAGGGGTTTTCCTCGATATCGAGGGAGCCTTCAGCAATACAACGGTTGGGGCGATTCGCACTGCACTAATTGAGCGCGGGGTGGAAGACATCTTGGTAAGATGGATCTGCAACATGCTCGAAGTGAGGTGTATTACCACAACTTTAGGGGGACAATCGGTTAGAGGCTTTGTAGGTAGAGGATGTCCGCAGGGTGGAGTTCTTTCGCCATTACTGTGGTGCCTCGTCGTGGATAGCTTACTAACCGGTCTCAAGGAATTAGGGATATTTGCTCAAGGCTACGCTGATGACATATCCATACTTGTCAAAGGCCGAGACGAGGGCACTATCTATGATCTGATGCAACAAGCGCTCTCGTACGTGGAGCACTGGTGCATTGACAAAGAACTCTCTGTCAAACCGGAAAAAACGGGCTGTGTACTGTTTACTAGGAGACGAAGAGTTGCTCAACGGATGATCAGCATATCTGGCATTCAAATTACACAAACTGGAACGGTTAAGCACCCAAGGGAGTCATCCTGGATGCAAAACTGAACTGGAGTGATCATTTGGATTGGAGACTAACCAAGGCAAATAGTGTCTTCTGGATGTGCAGGAGAGCATTTGGACAGTCTTGGGGACTCCAACCTCACATGGTGCACTGGTTATTCACAATGATTGTAAAGCCAATGCTCACATTTGGCTGTGTAGTATGGTGGACAAGAACCTCTCTGGCTGTAGCCAGGAAAAAATTGGATCACCTGCTCAGAGTCGTATGCCTTAGTGTCACTGGAGCCATGCGAACGACCCCTACTGCTGCGCTGGGCGCGCTTCTAGGTATTCCGCCGATTCATTTAATGATTGAGGCGGAGGCCATGACAGCGGCCTATCGACTTAGGAGTTGCAGACAGTGGCACTGTAGGACAAACACAGGTCACGCGAGTATAATGAACAGGTTGGAGACGGTGACTCCACTTGTGGAAATGGCACAGGATTCCACTGTTCCGACTCATCGTTTTGACCGCAAATTTCGGGTAATCGTTCCCTCCCGTGAGGAATGGGATCGAGATGTACCTAACTTTTCACCCCCTCCCGGACCATATCTTTATACGGATGGGTCAAGGGCCGGAGATTTATCTGGTGCGGGGGTTTATGGACCTAGGATAAAGGAATCGATTCCTCTGGGTCAATATGCGACAGTTTTTCAATCGGAAATCTTCGCTATGCTGAGAGGTGCCCAGATTTGTAACACGAAAGGTTACAATGGGGCACATATCAGCATCTTCTCAGATAGCCAGGCAGCACTTCGGGCTCTTGAGGCGTCAAGATTCCAATCGAGGATAGTCTATGAATGCTTCGAGGAGCTGAACCACCTGGCACTGAGTAACACAGTCAGGCTGATCTGGGTACCGGGTCACTCTGGCGTTAAGGGGAATGAAGTAGCGGACTCGTTGGCACGAGAGGGGTCATCTCAAGCGCCCCTTTCACCTGAGCCTATCATTCCCATAGCAAGATGCTCCGTAATTTACCAAATCAAGGGGTGGCTTAAACAAGCTCACCTCGACTACTGGGACTTTGCGCAGGGCATGCGACAGGCCAAGTTGTGCATAAACACAGCTAGGCCATTCGACTGTGCTCGATTGAAACTCAATAGAATGCAGTTGAGAAGGGTGGTGGGGCTTTTGACAGGACACTGTCGATTGAATTACCACCTTCATAACTTGGGGATCTCTGATGATCCCACTTGCAGGGCCTGTATGGAGGACGATGAAACCTCCATACATGTTATATGCACCTGCAGAAGTCTGCAAGGTGTCAGATATAGAATGTTTGGGTCCGAAACTCTGGATCCATCAATCCTGGGAGCAATCCCGGCGGAGAAGTTGTGGGCCTTTTGCGTGGCGTCTGGCCTTGACAGAATCCTATAGCTTCATCTGCTTTAAATAGCACCTCTTATCCGGAGGCGTCTCGCCTTCGGGTGACAGGTTGTTCTCAAGGAGGGCACAGAGGACCCCTTGGTCTAGGTGCTAGGGACCCGAATGCGGTACCCCTCTTTCTTATTATTATTATTCTTTCATATCTATAACATGAGGAGCGACGACCGTAAAAAATGTGCCCATTTTATTAGGGGATGAACTGTAATAGATATGAAAAAACGTTTTTGAAAATAAAATTTTATGAAAAAAAAAATTGATATGTTTTTCTCGTAATTATTATAGAAAAAAAGTTATGCGAGATAAAAAATTTGGGGGTAAGACAATATATATATCCTGAATATACCAGGATATATTAAGTTTAGTTCAGTTTTTGTAACGGTTAACCGTCTCATTGTTTAGATATAACAACGCATAGTGAAGCATTTATAAATGAATATACGTGTCGGCATGATGAACAGATACAACTCATAAACTATTGAGTTTATAAAAAAATTTTTCAAACAAAAGTTTTTATTTTAAAAAGAAGAAGATTTTTTGTTAACAATTTTTTTTCTATCTCTTACGGTTTCAAAAATGTATATTTTTCCCCCTGACGAGAGGAAACACGTTCCGGTGTTGGCCATTAAATCTCGACCTTACTTTTTTGCTTCAGACCACACATACCAAATTTCAACTCATTATTTCTTTTCGTTTTTGAGTTATTCACAGACAGACGGATTAGCCTAAATGGCCGAATTAGGCCATTTTATGAACACCCACCCATTCTAAGCATTTATGTCAAGGATTAATATTTTCAAGCGTTACAAAGTCGGGACTAAACTTAATTACCTTGTATATTTACATATACTGGGTATAAAAATTTTCTTTAAACAATTTGGATCAAAGTTCTGCATGGTAAATTGCATATCTACAATCAGTGTACTATGTAGAAAGGATTGATTAAAAAATTAAAGTATATATTTGGTGAATATAATAATAAAATTATACATTATACAGATAGTAACAAAAGTGAGGAGTTTATGAATTGTAAGGAAATTAATAATTCAGGTTGGTTCATTTTATTTGAACGGTAGTGTATGTATCCATCTATCTATCTATGTATGTATGAATGTAATGAAATTATTTAAATGAGTTTTTACCCACTTCCGGATGACTGAATAATCTGAAATTTTTCAGACGTATTAAGAACCGATGACAATACAATAATTTCAAGAGGAAATTCGCTAAAAAATAAAAATTTAAATTTATGAATACAAATTTCCATATCTTTAACTTATATATAACGATTTATAGTGTGCTAGTATAGATTATAGATTCCATAGAAATGCCATCAACAAAATTTTAATAAAAAAATGACATTTTCAACTGTTAAAAAAAGAACTACTGAAAAAAAGAACTATTTGATATAACTTTCCTATGCTATATTCGATATAAACTTTATTTGGTATGAATTAGATTCATTCCATCACTCGTGGGAATAATAATGAAGTCTGAAACTAATACACAAAAAATAATTTTGTTTTAAGACTAAAATATAAAAAATAAAATTTAGAGTTTAAAAAAACTAAAAAAACATGCTTTTATTGCTTTATACGAACTAAAAAATGCAAAATTATTAAAATAGAATTGAATGCAGAGATTGACAACAAAATTAACTTTAATGTAAACAAAATCATGGAGTGTCCTTTACTTACATCTTCATAATGGCTCTACTTTTACAAGAGTAAGTAGAGAGCACCCCATGCTTTTGTTTCCCTTAAAGTTTATTTTGTTTTCAATCTTTTGTTTTGTATTTTTTAGTTCATATTGCAATAAAAGCTTGTTTTTTAAACTCTAAATTTTTTATTTGGTGAATAATCTGAAAATAAACAAACTTTCTGTATAGTATTTGTATTTTGTATATTAACGACATGGATATACATGGATACTTACACAAATTTACTAGTAAGTTATATTTCGAGGAAATCGATATTATGTTATGAAACCAACCAGACAGTAACGTAGACATCACGTGTTCTATTATTGTTATTTGTCTATCATTCTGTCTAATAATTTTCCTTAGAATTAATTAATTAAGTGTTATGTTTGACGTTTGTCATGAAGTCCATACCCACTATAAAAGAAAGCTGGTATTAAGGACTCATACGATCTCTATGTATATATACTATATACATATCACTAAAGAACTTAAACATTATATTATCGAATGATAATTAGTGAGAACTCTAGGTTTTTGAAATATAATTTCAAATTCGCCCCCTTTACCTAGATCAGTTTTTTGTATTATAAATACGTATTTCGACTACAATGTATTCATCATCAGTATAAATTAGCTAGTCGTACTTTACTCTTTGACAATTAGAGATAGATATAAAGTCGAGATCAACAGACAAAAATAAAAATAAATAGAAAATTAACTAGATTAAAATATACTAGATTTAAAATATAATAAATTTTAAATTATATTGAAATTGCTCTTGTTAAAATTTCCTTCATTCACATTTATTCCTGTTAATTTTACTCTTATTAAAATTACTCTTATATTGTCGCAGGATATGTTACTTGTTGCTAATTTGGTGACAGTCTCACGTGTAATTTATACTGATGATGACTACATTGTAGTCGAAATACGTATTTATAATACAGAAAACTGATCTAGGTAAAGGGGGCGAATTTGAAATTTTATACTAAAGAACTTGTTTTTGATTCCAAAAATTTACTATATTGTTTCGCGAAAATTTACAATTAGCCAAGTAGAGCGTAGGCCGATATATACCGACACTCGTCTCTCCGTGGAAATTTTTGGTTGTTTGCCATTTGTCATTTGCAGCATATTCCGGAAAACCTCGGAAAAGCCAAGAGTATTTCTTAGAGAGTTAAAAAGAGACCAGACCGGAAACTGCTTGCGCATTACTTCAGCCTGGCCCTAGCTGCCCATTTAAGTGCTCCGTCTCGTCGTCGTCATCAGCGCATCAACTTTCTTTGCTGCTAAAGCACTTTCTACTTGGGTTCGGAGTATCCCCAAGTACGTCCCAAGCCTTTTTCTCTCAGTCGACCATCTGTGACATTGAAAGGCCGAATGTTCCGCATTATCCGATTCGTCTAGGCAGTATGAGCAGGTTGGGCTTTCGACAAGCCTCAAACGATACAGATACGCGTTAAAGAGCCCGTGGCCGGTAAAAAATTGCGTCATATAGAAGCTTGTGTCCGCGTGTTGGCATTCTATCCATATCGCTAAATCAGGTATTAATAGGTATTAGTAGCTGTCCATCGTCCTGTGAGTGAGTTTTGCCATCTTATCTGCCAGTTGTGGGGTGTTTTCTCCCGCTCTAGCTAACTTTTCTAAGTTGGTGCAGCTGTTCGATTGCCATGCAGTCGATAGGAGGGGTCTTTGCTAGCAACAGCACCGTGAGTTGCTGAGTAAGTTACTCTTATATAGAAAAGGTTTTTTTAGAAAAGGGAACATTTTTTTTGTCTGGAAATTTTTCTTCTTCTCCTTGCGGTTTCGTTAAGGTGGATATTTTCCACCTGGTGCGGATGCACCGTCCGATTTTGTTCATTCACGAACTTGGCTTTACTTTTTAGCTCTAGAGCACACATACAAAATTTCAGCTCGTTATCACTTTTCGTTTTTAACACGACTTCAAAAAGGAGGATTGTTCTCAATTCGTCTGTTTTTTTTTTTTTGTTTTTTTTTTGTTGTTTTTTCTGTTCAATGTTTTTATACCAATATATTGGGTATATAAAAAATATTTTGACAAAATGGAAACCCGACTTCAAAAATCAAATATTCTATAACAAAAAATGCACTAAAAAGTAAAAAAATAATTGCATATTCTTGTGCCAATTTTAGTTCACCTAAGCAAAAATTTTTAAATATATATGTACAATTATTGTTATTTTTGGAGGCGGTGTTCAAAAGTTATGTGAATTTCTCTATGCTGACACCGCCTCCAAAAATAACAATAATTGTACATATATATAAAAAAAATGGTTATCAATGGTTATCATGGTTATCATTATTTAGTATAATAAATTACCAAGTTTATCCGAGTTTATTAAACTCGGATAGTTAGGTTTGTTAGAGCAAATTTAATATACTTGGCTACAACATTAAATTAGCACATAACTTCTACGTGACGATTTATTTTGTTTTAAATTACTCAGGAAGTGTTTGAAAGAAAAATGGTGAAAAAATGATTATTATTTTATTTCGTTTATTACACTGCTGTTCAACAATTTTCTTTCCCACCAACGCTTTCCCTCTGTTTTTCTAATTATAAATGCAGTAGCAATACCAACGTCAATTACAATTTCCATACTTCTCATTTGTAAACGACTGCGTTTTGAAACGACATTTAGCGTGTCTCTATCGTTGTTGACTGATGGAGATAACAAGTTTTCAGTGATTGATATCTAGTACTAAGCTTAAAGCTTTTTAACGAAACAAATAATAATAGCCGAGAAAATGTTGACAATATGTATGTTAAAAGATGTCGACGAAAATTTTGAAAACTGTATTAGGACAAACTTTCAGAAAAGATTGTACATATGAGGTCTGTCCGAAAAGTATCCGACCTACCTTCATATCTCCGCGCTGGCATTATTTTTCGTCATCGGGCGAGTGGCATCCTTCAAAGTAGTCCCCATTTGATTGAATACCACGCTCCCACCGGTGTTTCCACTTTCCGCAGCAGTCCTGGAAGTTTTTGGAATAGCCTTGAGTGCCTTCGTCGCATTATCTTCAACCGTCTTTTTGTCGTCGAACCGGTGTCCTTTGAGCGGTGTTTTCAAATTCGGGAACAACCAAAAGTCACAGGAGCTATGCCAGGACTGTACGGAGGTTGGCGAAGCAGTGCGATATTGTGTTTAGTTAAAAACTGCTGCAAAAGATTCGATGTGATTTCCTACCACTTCCACTTTCTAAATTTGAGGTAAAAATATCCCAAATTGTAGTTTTTGGTATTCCAAGATCATCTTCTAATTCGCACACAGTCAAACGTCAATCTTCTTCAATTGCAAGTCGCACGCGCTCGAAATTATCCGGTGTTGTTGTCGTCGAGAGTCGGACAAAACGAGGATCACTGTCAACAGATGTGCGGCCACATTTGAAACGATTATACCACTCTTTTATTTGTGTTTTGCCCACACTTATCCTCAAAGACCTTCTGCATCATTTGAATAGTTTCCGAACTAGTTTTTCCGAGTTTGAAGCAAAATTTGCAAATACACGCTGCGCATGAACTCTACGTCCTGCTCATGAGGCTTTACTGTTGACGTTCATGCCGCGAAGATATAAAAGCAGGTCGGATACTTTTCGGACAGACCTCGTATACATAGTGACTTTAATCACTTGCCTAGATTGCCTTGCGAGAACCTGATCTGACAGGGGGTTGTCTCTCCCAGAAATCTTTTATCACGCATAACTTGATGGGCACCGTTTTCACGGTCCCCGCTTGTACTACCAATAGTTCAATAGGTCTAAGGAAATAAACAATTAAATTGTTTATAACATTTTTCAATCCTGATAATTTTGATTCAATCTATTTCACAGTGTTCAATCTATTTCAACGTATTTCACAGTGTCCATGAATTATTTTAGATTTTTATGAACTTTTCTATAAATGATAAGAGTGATATAGTATAGGTGTTCAAAAAACGACCTAATTAGTCCATTGACGCATATCTGTTTGTCTGTTCGTCTGCCTATCAACACGATAGCTCAGAAAGGAAGACGGATAACGAGCTATAATACCCCGAACTTACGCGATAATAGATGGGACCGAGCAGTAACTATGTAAATCGAATTAGCAGGGTAAAATTTTGCATATAAATACATACAAATTATGTTAAATTAGGACCAGAGATTCAAGAAAATAATACTTTAGAAAAATGTGTAAGATAATATCTGAGACAATACAACAAATTATATTATTATGTATTTAATGCAAAAACGTAAACCGAAGTTAGTTATGGGCAAAATCGGACCATGTTTGGGCTAAATGTATATACCGGGTATTTAAGCAATTAGTTGATATTTTCACTTGTTTTATTCACGTTTTGTAACAAAAATGCGTTCTTCGTTGGAGTCTATGTTTTCCAAAAATTGTAACCCATTTTCAATTGAACTGGGTCTAAAGAATCAGGTTTTTCAATATCTTGCTAAAAAGTCGCGGTATCTCCGGATTCACGTAAGACGTAAGGGGTAGCATAAGTTGACCACACTTGACCACGAAAGTTATCTTTTTTGATAAGATATCATTTTTTTTAAATTTTATAGTTGATTTGTGCCTTATTCATTAGGGTTTCGAATAAAAGTTGTTACTATATTTCTATTGAACAACTTTTATCCGAAGTATTGTTTCGAAAAGCGAATCAATAAGGCACAAATCAGTTATAAAATTTAATTTAAAAAAATGACATCAATTTTTGTTGTCCATAGTATACACTACACACATGAAAGTTCAAAATAAAAAAATATTCCTTTTTTAAAAATAAACAACTTTAGTTTTTGAAATTATTTTTCATAGACTGAATTAATAGCTCACAATTTTAACTCAATCATTTGTAATTACTTTTTTTTTTTTATATAAACTTGGCAAGGGCTTAATTTAGGTCAAATAATGGTCTTCATATCGTGTTTTCCGGAAAACCGTTTTCACAGGAAATTAGCTCAATATTAGCTCGAAATTCTTGTGCAAGGAAATTTTCACGAAGACGCGTTTTCAGCCACCGTTTGGGATCACAGAAGAGAATTTTCCGGAAAATGGCCTTCATCTCAAGTTTTCCGTAAAACCGTTTTCACAGGAAATTAGCTCGAAATTCCTGTGCAAAAAATTTCCTATTACATAATTTTTGGTATCCCAATAAAAGCGTTTTTCCCGATTTTCTCGGAAAATTTAGGTTTTTATGAACATCTGCTTGCACAGGAAATTAGCTTCAAATTCCTGCGGAAGAATTTATTTCCAACGGCACGTCCTTACGAACCCTTCAGGATAAGATAAATTCCGCTAGGCTAGCCGTGCAAAACGTTTTTCTCGTTTTTCCGGGAAACGGAAAAGTTTTGAGAAAGCTCGAAATTAGTGTTGGAAAGCTTGAAATTCCTGTGCAAAAAGTTTTTCGATTGAGCGTTTTTGCACGGCTTAGGTATTTGACCTGCTTAATTTGCCATATAAGCCATTAATAATTTAAGAAATTTACATACGCAATATTTAACAAAAATATATATTATACAAAAAATAAAAATTTATTCTGAAAAAAAAGAAATCGTATGAAAAACAAGTAATGTTAATTAACTGAGTTAATTGTTTGAATATCCAGTATATACTGAGTTTTATATCAATGTTTGAATTGTTAACAATTTTTGAATTGTCTCACAAATTAAAAAAAACTCTCTTATGGTTTTAAAAATGGATATTTTTTTCGCTTTCCAAGGAACTTTTGAGCACAAATTATAAGAAAACTGTTGAGTTAATGAAAAAATTTATTCAAACAAAAGTTGTTTATTTTAAAAAGAAGAAGAGTTTTTACTATTAAATTTTTGTTATATCTCTTACGGTTTTAAAGATAGGCAGTTTTGCCCATTTTTCCCAAACATGGTCCGATTTTGGCCGTTAACCAACTTGACCTTACTTTTTTGCTCTAGAATACATAACAAAAATTTCAGCTCGTTTTCTCTTTTCGTTCTTGAGTTATCGTGTCCACGGACAGACAGACAGGCAGGCGGACGGACATGCGGAAATGGCCGAACTATAAGCCATTTTATGAACACATGTGCCAAACATTCATGCCTACGATCAATATTTTTAAGCGTTACGAAGTCGTGATCAAACTTAATATACCTTGTATATTTACATATACTGGGTATAAAAACAGAAAAACTCTTATGGACAGCACTAAGACACTGCAGTTTGGTAACAGGAGTAAAGGATTCGCAGCCGAGATCCCGTCGGTGCTGGGACTTGAACACAAACATTAACGTTGGGGGCCTTGGATTGAGTTACAAAAGACAGAAAAGTGTATTAACATTAAATAAACAAAACCATGTATGTACAATCATAGCCCTTTACCCGTGAGTATGATGGTGGCCAGAATTTTTATTATCTTGATGATAAAAAGCATCGGTAAAAATTCCAATTTAAAATAGTAATTGAATAAGAATTCTATGCACACAGAGCTATAAACCAGTAAGGTTTCCATTTCAAATAATCTATATAAATAAATATTAAATGCTGTACGTTGGTAACCGCATCACTTGAGAACGGATAGACAGATTTGGCTAATTTAAAAAAAATGTTCATTATAGTCCAAATAAGGTTTTAACGTGAAGAAAAATTGGAAAAGTTGCCCAAAAAATTGGAATATTCGGGAAAAATTAAAAGCGCTTTTTTCTGGACCGATTTGGCTAATTTAAAAAAAAATGTTCGTAATAGTCCGAATAAGGTTTTGAGGGAAAGAAAAATTGGAAAAGTTGTCTGGAAAATTCGGGAAAAATTGAAAGCGCTTTATTATATGAGATTTTTGGACAGGAAAACGTCTGTCGAGTCAGCTAGCCAATAATATATTATACTGATTTATAATTCTGTGGCCATAAAATTCGCATTCGATTACTATTTTAAATTATATCACTGGCAGAGAGCTACATTATTCCCGAGTGACATAGGCTATAAAAAGTTTTTGTTTTATGCATCCGTCCTGCGTATCCGCGTGGCATGCTAAAAACGTTATTTTTAACCTTCCGTCGGGCGCATTTGAGATCTGGCAGGCACAGGGCTGCTGTTTTGCCACATTGCCTTGGCCCTATGCTGTGTTTCCACCTGGTATTCCCAATAGCTGTTTTTTTTCGGCCTTCTCAATGCAATCCTTTCAGTTTGTTTCATCTTAACCTTCTTTACTGAAAGTTATTCACGTTTTGTGCAGTTAAGTTCGTTGCGCCCAATTTCGTGACATTTTTGAAAACGACTCTATCCTAGAAGATTTGGTGAACCTATCTCAGAAGATTAATATAGATATAAATACTGTGAACATTTTTCACTATTTCTTACCGTTACTCTTTTTGCTTAACGATTTTTTTACTTTTATATTGTACGTTAATATTTTTTACTTTATACGACATTTGATAGTAGGTCAAAAATTTTATTAACATTTCTTCAACTAATTTTATGCCAAAAATATCGTTTTTTACAGAAAGGTTGTGTTTTTTCTTTTCTTGACACCCCAAATAATGATATACCTCACTGGGATGTTGTATAAATGAACTTAACCAGGTGTTTATTACCCTTTTTGAATGTGTACCTTACTATTAAGTACACTGCGCCCGATTCAGAAGTCGAACGTATTGCTCCTGACGGAAGGTTAAACGATGCGAGATGGAGAAAATCTTTAAATATAAAAAATGTTTATCTAATAAAAACAAACAACTTTTGCATGAAACATTTTTTCACACAATCAACAGTTTCAGTGCGAATCAACCCTTAAGTGGGTAAAATAGTGAATCAGAGTTTCGAGGTTTTGAAGTAGAGACATGGAAATTTCTACTTCAGCTATACATCATAAAATACGTGTTTCCGAGTTCTTGGAAAATGGCCCCTAAAGGGGTTGAAACACGGGGTGAGCGTTTGTATAGAGGATCACAATTTTAAAATTAGAGACATAACAATTGATATACAGCCTATAAATCATAAATAAACAAATAAATACGTGTAACAGCGTTTTAACCAGTTCGAGTGGTCCAGTTGGTTAAAGCACTCTACTCGAAACTGGGAGTTTGTCGGTTCGATTCCCAATGACGACAGTGTCAATTAAATCAATTTAAAAAAAAAATTAACCTGCCGGTTAATTGACTAAACTATCGGCGTATGGACAAGAACAAAAGTAACCGGCTATGATGCTTGTGAAGGTTTTCTGCAGTTTATGCAGTTTGTGGCTTTCCACAAACTCCAGATATCGGCATAGTTCCGTTTCAAAGTTGGGTGCAGTCGTACAACCTAGAAGTATATTAATTTGTAAAGAAGCCTCGAATATCGTCACAGTTTGAGTGGATCAGTCTATTTTCAAAATGAATGGGAGGAAACATATATTTAATACTAAGTATTAAACATATGATTAAAATATGGTTTAAATAAGTTGCCCTTCTACTTTTAAATAAGTTCCCCTTACGCGCATATAATAGTCAAAACAAAAAAATTCAACTCTATCAATTCCTAGTCTACATATTAACTCCTTGTCCTTTAGGGGTCGGTAAAAAAAGGCCTAGAAAGGCTTACTCTTGTCAGGCTTCGACCTCTCCTCCGATATTACTAACAGCGTTTTAAGAGAATCAGTTCTTGACTGGGAGAAATATTATGTTACTCAGTTTTAATGGCTTTACAAAATTTTTTTACAAAGCCGCAATGGGTAATGCTAGCTATTTATAAACTGAATTATGTCTGTGAGTAAAAGAGTACATACTGACTTGCTATTCATATTATGGTATTCAGTTATGTAGGCGACATTCAAATTATTTTTTGGATAGGGAGGGTGAATGATACCATACAACAAAATTATAAAATTGTTTTTAATAATAATACAAATCATACAATAACAACAACAACAACAACAATATTTTTATTTTAATACATTATTAGGAAAAAAAAAACAACGTTTGCTGGAATACGACTAGCAATGTATTGTATTGACAATCCAACATTATTATAGAAGATGACCTTGCGCCACATATTAAGTGCTGTTGCTGTTTGTCTTATTACGTCAGCCTAGTATGCTCACAAAACACATCCCTCCTCACCGTGTCTGTGTGGCTTTCAAGTTCAAGGCCAACGCTGCTAGGCGGACTGCTTATATTATGATTATTATACATATTATATTTTATATATGTATATAATATATATATAGTGAAGTTTTTCTTTATCCCCCGTACCTCAACACCGCAGCATACACATTCATGTATAAATATTATTATAATAACAACGCAATTTCAATTCGTTAAAGCTCGGGAATTATTTTTGTAACTAAAGCATGTTTATTCTATCTCTTCATAATCAAATAATTACTCTGTAAGTTTTTTCTCTAAATTCATCCTAGAGAATTTATTAGATATTTTTATTTGTTATTGTAGTAGTAGTAGTATAAGTGAAGGGGAAATCGAAGCCTGGCAAGTAGGCCTTTCTAGGCTTTTATTTACCGACACCTAAAGAGCAAGAAATTTATATGTGAGTCCTGGGTGAAAGCGTCGACTTGAATACGACTAATTGAAATCTTGAATAGACCTTTACATAGGGTTTTATGCACATGCGATTTTCGTACTGTCTACAATAAGATGAAAAAAGACGTGAACTATTGCTTATTCATTTCTTCCCATTGATTTTTTTGACATCTGTCCGAAACAAAAACAAATCGTGATTTGAAATGAAAAAGTCTATTCGCAATTAAAAGCAAATGTAGAAAATTAAAAGCGAACGTTTAAGCTAGGTTTAACCGATTACATATAAATTAATAAGTGTACAAAAAGATGAAATTATTACTTGAATAGATTGGAGAAAGATAGTAGTAATTTAAAAGTGTTTACAGTATTCTTTTTTTAAAGTTACTGAGGTTAGATGTAGAGAGGTAGAGGTAGATTGTAAAGGCTGCCTTGGACGGGCTACACTTCGACCATAAAGTCCATTGTGATGCCTTAGGATGTGAGGATGTGAGTGGAGTGGATGGAATTTGTGAGTAGATTAGGAATTGGTAGGATATGCGGCTGCAGCCGACTGTGATAGGAACTATGCCGATATTCATCTGGAGCTCGTGAAGGAAACTGCAGAAAACCTTCTCAAGCATAGCCGGTTACTTCATTCTTGTCCATACGCCGACAGTTTAATCAATTAACCGCACCCTTTTTTTTATTTTTATAATTGACAAACTGCCGATGTCGGCATTCGAACCCATATTGACCCATTTTCATGTTTGTAATTTTTA
Organism: Nineta flava; assembly: GCA_963920215.1. Lineage (NCBI taxonomy): Eukaryota > Metazoa > Arthropoda > Insecta > Neuroptera > Chrysopidae > Nineta > Nineta flava. The sequence continues at coordinate 37,193,932 of OY986042.1, forward strand.
TAACAACCAGAAACTACACAACACTTTTATTATACTTTTAGTCTTTTGTTTATTTACATTTTCACAATTACTTGAGGTTAATACCACAGAGTGTATCATTATGACAGCTGCCATTTTAATTTTTTCTTAAACCTAGCTTGCGTTAGTTCCAGATTTTAACACCAGACTGGCGTCTGGTGTCAACAGTCACTGGAATACGGCTTGTTTTTTTCCTGCGAGTGATCCGAATAATTGAAATTGTACTGTATTCCAAAAATAAGAATAATATAATATTTATTTACAAACTGATAACAATTTATATAAAATGATTTTTTTCATATGTTGTGTAATTATACAATAATAAATGTTATAAAATCATTTAAAGTTGTTATAATATAATAAATTTATATATATTATTTTTTAGGATGATAATTTAATTTTAATATTATGATTTATACTAATACTAAAAACCGATACACATGTTCGTGAAAAGTTGAATCTTGGCATGGCATGTATTACAGTCGCGATGCGCACGTGGGTTAGACCGCTACGAGCTGTGAATTCAACTTCGACAGTCTCCAATTGTCTACCGTAACATACACACATATACATACAACTCTCGATGCTATTTTAACTACACAAAATCACTTTTATTTTCATTTGAAGTTTTTAGTGTGGTAAATAAATAAACGTATAATATTCAAATAAAAAAAAAATACTTCAAAAAAATATTTTTATTTTTTTTAAATAATCTTTTTTGTTTGTTCTTCTTACTCTCAAGTTTTTGGTTTTTTATTTTGATTTTTGTAATTTCGTGTTTCATCAAAATTATTATTGTTGATCATCGTTTATGGTGTTATTTTTAAACTTTTGTTTTTTCGTTTCTGTCTGATTGTTTACGGTCAGAGAGAAGCAGACAGCGTTTGTTGTGGTACTTTTTGTTTTGTAGAAAATTTTTTCTATTAACTTTCATGTTTAAAGTGATTTATTGGAATTTTATTCAAACATGGATGGTTGGATGCAAGATATGGTAAGGCTTGTTAAATTTTTCGTTTAAATAGTTTTAGAGCTAAATTAAAATAGGATTGTTATTTGTACACTTGGCCACAAAATTGATGTCATTTTTTAAATTTTATTGTTGATTTGTGCCTTATTCATTCGATTTTCGAATAAAAGTTGTTACTATATTTCTAATGAACAACTTTTATCCGTAGCATTTTTTCTAAAACCAAATTAATAAGCACAAATCAATTATAAAATTTAAAAAAATGACATTAACGTTTAACGTTTGTGGTTCATAATACTTACTATGAGCCATAGAAGTAGGGTTGCCGCCTCAAAATTATGAAAAATCGGGAGGTCCCTATATTATTTAGTAAACTGGACAGTGGAGTATTTATCGGGTAGGCAAAGCTGCCTAGGGGGACAAATTTTCGTAAACTAAATATACCGCTACTTGGGTGATCAAATATATAAGTTTTCATTTCAAAGCGTATAAGCTTGATACAGTTTCGAATTATTAAAAAAAAAATAAAAAAATACAGACGAATTGAGAACCATCCTCCTTTTTGAAGTCGGGTTAAAAATGACATTTATTTTTTTATATACACAAGAAGTATATACAAGATTAATAAGTTAGTAATTGACAAGCTAATAAAGCGTGGTGTACCGATTAGCGCACTGGATGCGATATACTGAGGTCCGGGGGTCGTTTCCTGGGGGTTTAAAGAGTTATTTTTTCATATTAATATTAATTAATAACAATATTATTATTGTTATTATTTTTTAAATTTGGATTCATAATTAGAATTGTTTTTGCAAAATTTATTAGTTTTGGTCAGCAAAATTTTTTTCACTGAGGTGGGGATATTTACCTCGAGAGAAACTATACGTTTTCGGGAGTCTCCCGATGAAATCTGGAGAGGTGGCAACCCTACATAGAAGTGAAATGCTTATATTTTATAATTTTATAGTTGATTTTTGTTTTATTCATTCGATTTTTGGTAAAATGTTTCTAATAGAAGTTGTGAGTGTATTTATTAATGAACAACTCTATTCACATTTGTTCGAAAACCGAATGATTAAGGCACAAATCAATTTAAAAATTTGGAAACTGTGATGAAACTACGTTAAAATATTTTGATGGAGTTATTTAATTTAATATTGTCTCAACATTGTGTTGGTTTGAAAGATAAGACAACAGACAAGTTGTTCTACCACCGATCCTTGTAAAAAATGGAAATTTCTTCAACAATTAACATATTTTTTCTGATTACAATTGACTTTTCGAGGTATACACTAACTGATTTGTAAACTGCTGACAAAATTGTTCGAAATTAATTTGTACTATTTATATCCGATTTTTTCTCTCAAAAAAGTTATAAAATTTAAGTTTTCTGGTCTATATGTTAAAATGATTTCGCCACTTTCATTACAACTATTCTACCTCAGTTAATTCTGTTTCGCAAGTTATCAGATCAACAAAAACAAGGGTTATCAATTTTCTTCTCTGTACAACTTTTTTTCAATTTTTTATAAAATTTCTAGTTATTAACTACCCTTAAAATTTGTTGACGAGCTTTCTTCCCCAAAAATTGACGTGTTGGGTGACGAGCTATTGTTAAATATATCCCTGAACCCAAATTAAAAGCCCCTACTGTTTTTTTTCTATTTAAAATATACGCATTATACTAGCGTATAATCCGCTAGTATAACGTGAGTATGACGTGAGTTATACGTCCGATAGTATAACTCACGTCCACTAGTATAACTTAACCGAAAGACCAACATACTAACAATTGATGGATAGACACAAAAAGTTTACAAAAACAGTTAAATATTGTTTCATAAAGTTAATCGAAAGGCGTGTTTCTATTAATAGTTAATTGCTTTAATTCAAATAAAACAAGTGAAAATAACAACTAATTGAATTAATTGCTTAAATACCTGGTATATACTGAATTTATGGAAAAAAGTTTCAGACAAAAGTTGTTTATTTTTAAAAAAGGAATATTTTTTGTTTTTACATTTTGTTCTATCTTTGATGGTTTCAATTGCCCATTTTGCTCAAACATTATCCGATTTTGCCCATTCACGAACATGACTTTACTTTTTTGCTCTAGAACACACATAAAAAATTTTAGCTCGTTATCTCTTTACGTTTTTGAGTTATTGTGTCCACGGACAGACGGACATGCGGAAATGGACTAATAGGGAATATGCATGAAATTTTTTTTTCACATTTATTTTCAGAATATGAAAATACTGTTAATACTGTAATAATATTTAAAAACGAAATTAAAATCCGACAAATATCAAGGAAGCTATAAGCTTTTCAAGATTATTATCTGTCTCTTTCTTGCAAAAATACTAAAAACGGAGTTTTACGTGTATTTTAAATGGTAAAAGTGTAATATGACGTCACATAACATATCAAGAAGGCTATCACCCTCTTTGTCTAATCGGGAAATTCAATCATTCATATCTCGCTTATTTTTAAGGTTATTTAAAAAGTAATTTTACCTTGATATTTGTCAAGTAAACATGCTTCAATTCAAGTGAAAAAAAATTTTCATGCATATTCCCTATTAGGTTATTTTATGAACACCTATCAAAAATTTTTTTTCTACAATCGATATTTTCAACTGTTACAAAGTCGGAACTAAACTTAATATACCCTGGTATATATATATATATATACCGGGTATAAAAATAAATAATTAAACAAGTGAAAATAACAATTAACTGAGTTAAAATTTCTTAAATACCACAGTTTATGAACAAAAGGTTCAAACAAAATTTGTTTATTTTAAAATAAACAAATTTTAAATTATATATTAATTTTATTTTATATATTAAAAATACAGGAACATTTTTGTTTTTTAAATTTTTTTCTATCCCTTACCGTTTCAAATATGGTTATTTGAATAATGGTTGGCCCTTATTTTTAGATCTAGAACTCATAAAAATTTCAGCTCGTTATCTCTTTTCGTTCTTGAGTTATCGTGTCCACGGACAGAAAGACGGGAATGCGGATATGAACAATTAGGTCATTTTATGAACACATATACCAAAAATTGCGATTAATATTTTCAACCGTTAAGTTGAAGTTCGTTAAGTTAACCGTCAAGTCGGAACTAAACTAACAATACCCTGGTATATATCATAAAGCATGGCAGTGCGTATGGCCAAGTTATATATACAGGGTATGAAAATACGTGGACTAAACGAATTTTCTCAGAGGAGGGAATTATAATGAATATCAAACCAAGTTATCATGGTGATAGTTCTACTTCTAATATTAGTTATAATAACTATGAGAATATTAAAATCGCTTACATTTTTATAAATATAATAAATTACAACAAAAATTTGGCGCCTAAATATAAGAACTAGGTAACTGTTACTTACTTTTGAAGAAACGGAGAAAACATTAAAATGAGGTTTTACAAAGTTATTGGTAAACCATTAATTTAAATGTGTTTTTACAAAATTAATGGTTTTCTAACAACTTTTTATAACCTCATTTTAATGTTTTCTCCGTTCGTTCAAAAGGACGATAAAACAGTTACCTAGTTCTTACATTTAGCCAGAGATATGGTCAGATAATTAATTTTTTAAGTAAAATTTATTTCCTATACTTTTTATACCCGGTATATGTAAATGTACCAGGGTATATTAAGTTGAGTCCCGACTTTGTAACGCTTGGAAATATTGACCGCAGACATAAATGTTTGGAATAGGTGTTCATAAAATGACCCAATTCGTCCATTTCCGCATGTCGGTCCGTCTGCGGACACGATAACTCAAAAACGAAAAGAGATAACAAGCTGAAATTTTGTGTGTATGTTCTAGAGCTAAAAAGTAAGGTCAAGTTCGTGAATGAACAAAATCGGACGGTGCATCCGCACCAGGTGGAAAATATCCACCTTAACGAAACCGCAATATGAATGAATGGGCAATATCGGACCATGTTTGGGCAAAATGAGCTAAACTGACCATCTTTGAAACCGTAATAATAGAACTAGGGACAAAAAAATGTTCGTTTTTTTTTTTTTTTAAATAAACTTGTTATAAACTTTTTTACATAAATTTCGGATATAACGGGTATTTAAACAATTAACTCCGTTTGTTGTTATTTTCGCTTGTTAGTTGTACACCGTTATAGATTGGGTGTAGTTTAAAAAACACACGGTATAGTATTACTATGTACATGCTTCTCCTTGCCGGTTGCTTCCATACTCTTTTTAAAAAAAACTGAACTTTGTTCGGTTTCTCCCCGATTTTCTCCGAAACTAACCGCCCGATCGAGTCGTTCGACCTTTCATATTTTTTCGTATTTTCATTCTCTACAATTTCTCGACACACTCACGATTACTCCGATGGTTTTAATTTGAAAAGCAAAAAACTAAAATAACGATTTTTTGCATAAAATTGTTAATAAATAAACCATATTTTGACAAAATGGAAACCCGACTTCAAAAATCAAATATCCTATAACAAAAAATGCACTAAAAAGTAAAAAAATAATTGCATATTCTTGTGCCAATTTTAGTTCACCTAAGCAAAAATTTTTAAATATATATGTACAATTATTGTTATTTTTGGAGGCGGTGTCCAAAAGTTATGTGAATTTCTCTATGCTGACACCGACTCCAAAAATAACAATAATTGTACATATATATTTAAAATTTTTGCTTAGATGAACTAAAATTGGCACAAGAACATGCAATTATTTTTTTACTTTTTAGTGCATTTTTTGTTATAGAATATTTGATTTTTAAAGTCGGGTTTTCATTTTGTCAAAATTTTTTTTATATTATATATAAACCAATATATGTATACCTTTTTTTCTATAACTGATTTTATTTGTCTAAATATGGGTAGACCAACTAAACGACCTACTAATTTTTAGTGCATTTTTTTATAACACATTTTTTTTTTACCCGTTTCTTTTTTTTTTTTAATTTTTAGTGCATTTTTTTATAACAGATTTTCAGTTTTTTTTCCATGCATTTTGTTTTTTTTTGTAAAAATTTTTTTTTCGGATCGGTTTTTTTTTTGTAAAAAATTTTTTTGAAGTCGGTTTTTAAAAAAATTTTCTTATTTTCCCATTATGAATGAGTATACCCTTTCAAAAAAAAAAAAAAATTTTGCAGAAATCGGTTATCACATAAAACGAGGATTTTCCTCGATTTCCCGGGGATCCCCTCATCAGAATGCGATTTCGTGCCAATGGGACCAATGGGAAACCAAACCCTTTAGAACAAAAAAAAATTCAAAATCGGTTCATAAATGACGGAGTTCTGAGGTAACAACATAAAAAAAAAAAAAAATACAGACGAATTGAGAATCATCCTCCTTTTTTGAAGTCGGGTTAAAAAGTTATAAATAATAAAGTCGAGTGAAAAACATCTCACAATATCATATGAAACTATTCACCTAACAATGGCGCAGTTTGTTTTCTTCTAACACTTTTTACATGGAAAAATCTCTGCAGCTTGTCCTAACTTTATAGTCGAAGTGCCTATGTCTATAAAATACAAATAAATCAACTTGAAATTAGTATAAATTTTTGAAAATTTATTTCAAATTCCCGGAGTTCTTATTGATTACGTTTGAATATAAACTAAATCAATTTATTGAATGTGGGTGTTTCTGAGTATCTCTCAGACACATAGATATTTTATTTATACCTAATAAATCAATATCATAAATAATATAAGTTAAGAATTTAATAAATATACAAAAAAAAATTCAATTTTTGATTGTGACTAATTTGAATTATGACCTTGAATATATTTATATACCTAAATTTAAGTATTAGGCTTTTAGTTTTTGTACTCTTGTTTTTTTCCTCAGAAGAACTTTTCATTTAATTCCGATGAATCATGTATTTCCTTTACCTACCTGACTGAAAACATTATTAGTGGTTTGTTTGTTTATATTTCGTTTTTATTTTTGTGTTGTTTTATTTACAGACCTCTATGTACAGACTATAATGTAGTATGTGAGAATTCTCTGTTAACTCTGAGTTTTATATCTGGGAAATATCTATATATATATATATATATATATATATAATATATATATATATATATATATATATATATGTATATATATATATATATATAATATATTATATATATATATATATATATATATATATATATATATATATATGTATATATATAATATATTATATATGTATATATATAATATATTATATATATATATAAATAAATCGATGTGTGTATGTGTGTTCCCTATGAACTCCAAAACGGGTGGACCGATTTTGATGAAATTTTCTGGGAGCTTTCAGATTTCCCCACCCAGCGGGTGATCTTGTAAAGTTTGGTAGCGATCGGAATTTTTTTTGTTTTTTTGCAATTTTGTGTCATATTTTCATAATTAGTGCTACACGTGCGAAGCCAGGGTGGGTTGCTAGTAATATTATAAAGTTGGAGAGTTTGTATGTTTGAACGTGAGAGTCTCAAGTTTATTGAGGAGTTTATAGATTAAAGCTGTGTCGCGTGGTAGCTACGCTAAAAATCAAACTTTTAAACGGTTTAGGATAGAGAAAATCTTCAAATATAAAAAATGTTTATCTAATAAAAACATTCAACATTTTTTCATACAATAAATAGTTTAGGCACAATTTCAGTGCGATATTGTGCGGGCAACTATTATAATAAATACAAGGTTATGTAATTTTAGTCCCCGACTTTGTAACGGTTGAAAATATTGATCGTAGAGAAAAATTGTTCGTATTGGTGTTCATAAAATCACTTAATCCATTTCCGTATACCCGTCTGTTCGTAGACACTTAATCACTTAAGGACGTTCGAAAGAGAAAAAAAATGCAGAGAAGTTCCTCTAAATTAAATATGTTCTAATAAAAGTCAATACGAATTCATTGGTATGCTTCAAAATGTTAGTTCAAATGCATTTTTTCGATTTTGCAATACTTTTAACATTGGGTCTTATAGAGAAACTACAAATTGAATCTTTATAATCGAATAAAACATACTTTAAAATGCAGAGAAGTTTTTATAAAACTATGTAAATTGTTGTTAAATAAACAAGGATTTATTTGAGCCTAGGATGAAGGTATGTTCAAATGCATTTTGGAAAGTAATAATGAATTATATAAGTAATTTTATCATTTTAGAGAAGCAAAACACAAGATTTTACTTTTTTATTTAAAATAAAAGAAACGTCACCAGTCACGACTCACGAGTATTATTATTTACCAAATAACCATAGAATATTTAAATCTAGCTTCAACGTATACATTAAATCTGTAACGCTGCGGGCATGCGCAGTCGCTTGATACCCCCTTACGTCTTTCCCCGTAAAATGAATCTCTTTCGAACGTCCTTAAAAACGAATAGAGATAACGCACTAAAATTTTGTGTGTTTTAAAGCTGAGTAGTGGGAACTAGTTCGTGAATGGGCAAACTCGGGAAGTGCCATCCATCCTTAAAACCGAAGACGATCTTAACATCTTGAGGTCCCCCAATATCAAAATACAACCATTTTTGGTCGGTGATTTGTGTATACGTGGCTATGACAGGATATCTCGAGAAAGAAAAGTGCTAGAAGTTTTGTATAAAACTAGATCTTGAACTTTTTGGGCAAAACATGCCAAACCGGAAGTTAGACTTAAACTCAACGATTTTTTGGTATTTTCTCGAAAACGGTACTAGCGATTTTTGAGAAATTCCGATTCTTTGCAAAATTGTTGTGGTAGTATATTTGGGAATTTTGCTCACTTTTGAAGATATATAAGACCATAATGGTGTCAGTTAAATTTGATTATTGAGAGAAGCCTCTAATTCCATAGAAAAAACTAAGTTCGAATGTTTTTTTAAAAATTTGATAAAAATGATGATTTTAGTTTTTTAACGTCTGCATATAATATAGAGGTTATGTGACTTACACCATATTTTTATTTTTGTGTTATTTTTTCATTATAATGAATTGAATTGCGCACGGTTAGAAACTTTCTTCGTCTTTCATTAAAGAGAACATCATATCGGTATTTTAGTTCATTCGCCGAGCACGATTTGTTTTTGCATTTCAGCGAGGGTTGGATAGACGAATTCTTTTTTGAATCTCTGAATATTTAAATCTGTTTTTCATGATCCTACTGTTTGATGAAAATATCTTAAAAGTGGTAGTCCAAGCAGGTGCCGTAAAAAACGGGGATAAAATTTTCATAAAAGATAGAATATATAGTGATTTCATTCACTTACTTAGGCATCCTTCAGAGAACCTGATCATACAGGGGGCTGCACCACTCCCTAAAATTTTATCGCGCAAAACTTTTTTTCTATAATATTTACGATAAAAACACTCAACATTTGTTTTTATAAAATTTTATTTCCAACACTTTTTGTTTGAAACTTTTTTTAAATATCATTTATAGTTTCTGATCTCTATATATATTACCTTATCTATTTCTTTTCTCAGAAACTAATAGATATGAAGAAACGTTTCATACAAATGTTGTTGAAAATAAAATTTTATGAAAAAAAGTATCGATGAGTGTTGTTATTGTTGTTATATAGTGAAGTTATTGACGTCACTATATATACTATCTTTTCTGAAAGATCCCCTAATTAAATAGTCACCATTTTATACGGTCGCCGCTCTTAATATACGGTTAACCAATGCAAATGTGTTTTTAACTTTTTCAAGGCGTTCAAGGTTAGTTTTTAGAGAGTTCACTTCGTTGTATACAGCCTGTTTTCAAAAGCATTTCTAATAGTAAATAAATAAATAAAATATTTACTATAAAACCATACATACATACACATACTTACAAACATCTGACTGCTTGTGGATGACGTAAATTGATGTTTGTTTGATGCCATTTAAGAGTGGGGATTTAGTGATGCCCACTTAATTTATAATATTATTATTCATTACGTATGCACAGACACACTACAGAGTACCCCCAATATTTTTATTTCTTTATGAAGCATTGTGTAATTATTATAGTAAATAATATTTAACATTGATTCTCTATTAGCAAAGCTGTCCAAAACAGACGGTATATGAAACTTTAGGTCAGGTTCAAAATTCGCCCTCCCTGGCGTCTTACAAATAATCTCAATTTTTATGGAATCAATCATACCCGGACGCTTAAGCGTCTCAGGTTTTTGACTAGATGCATCTTGGGAACTTAAACTTTGATACTTTTATAAATAGAGACACAAGATTCGGTTCATACTTTTTTTTTATCTCCAGCTCCTGGTCTAAATCGTACAACAGCTGCACTACAATGTTTTTTGTATTTTAATGTGTAAATTTTTATTTAGAGGTGATGATTAAGTTTAGTTTTATTAGCATGTCTACGTGTCGATGATGCACATTATTGTCTGCGAATCAGATTGCACATGTTTTGTGTAGATGTTTTTATACCCTGTGTGTACAGATTTACACAATGCTTCTAAATATTTTCTCAAGGAAGCGTTTTTGGATAAAAACGACCGAATAAAAGTTGCTTTGTTCGGAATGGGTGATTTTTACTCTCATCTTAACTATAGCAAGCTTATTTATCTTTCAAATAATATTGAAGGCCATGTTCAGGATGTAAAAAAAAGACCATCTAATTTAGGGATGGGCGATGTTGAAAAGAAACAACGACATCATAACATCGATTGTTAAAATTTTATCGATTATTAATCGATTATTAACATCGATGCTCGAAGCTAGCGTGAAAATTTTAAAAGTTAAAAATACAATTATAAAAAATTACAAAAGAGAAAAGAGAAATTTGAAATTTTCAAGTACTATCACTGTTAAAAGAGGCATGAAATATGATAATTAAATAATCTTATTAACAGCGAGTAATTTATTAGAAAAACCTATTTTGACAAAATGGAAACCCGACTTCAAAAATCAAATATTCTATAACAAAAAATGCACTAAAAAGTAAAAAAATAATTGCATATTCTTGTGCCAATTTTAGTTCACCTAAGCAAAAATTTTTAAATATATATGTACAATTATTGTTATTTTTGGAGTCAGTGTCAGCATAGAGAAATTCACATAACTTTTAGACACCGCCTCCAAAAATAACAATAATTGTACATATATATTTAAAAATTTTTGCTTAGGTGAACTAAAATTGGCACAAGAATATGCAATTATTTTTTGACTTTCTAATTTTTTGTTATAGAATAAGAATAATAATATATACAATATTTGATTTTTGAAGTCGGGTTTCCATTTTGTCAAAATAGGTTATATTTCTCGCTTTTTAGTGACTTTGAAGTTCAATAACTGATTTTATTTGTCTAAATATGGGTAGACCAACTAAACGACCTACTAACTTTTAGTGCATTTCTTTATAACACTTTTTTTTCAGTTTTTTTTACATGCATTTTGTTTTTTTTTATATCACATATAAAAAATATATAAAATGAGGATTTTCCTAGATTTCCCGGGGATCCCCTCGGTTTGGTGCCAATGGGAAACCAAACCCATTAAAACAAAAAAAAAAATTCAAAATCGGTTCATAAATGACGGAGTTCTGAGGTGACACACAAAAAAAATAAAATACAGACGAATTGAGAACATCCTCCTTTTTGAAGTCGGGTTAAAAATAGAGATTTATTATCAAACTAAGTAATTTTTAAACTAATTTTTAAATTTAAATTAATAGAAATTTAATTTACGTCCGCCTTTACGATGGCGATAGTTGAGATAAAATTTTACATCGTACATCGATGTATCGCATTTCAAAAACATCCATATTTTTGGAAAAAAAACATCAATAGTCCAAACATCGATGTATATCGCCCATCCCTACGGGATCCATCATCCATCAAACAACTATTCGGATAATTTTTTCTATACACGCTTCCTTGAAGAAATATGCCTTTCCCAATACTTAATAAATAGAATTGAAGTGCGCTTGCTATAACGAATTTTTGAAGCCCGGGCGACGGTGGGTACTTTGGCTAGTATCTTTGTAAAATGTGATCATTTTTTTATGCACACCTTATTTTAGTGGGTGAAGTAATTTCATAAATGTTTTAAATTATCAACACTAATTTGATTATATTTATTAAATTAATTTGACCAACCAACAAGAAAACGAAATTTTTTTTAATCTAATCAGTGTTGAATTGACCTTCTTTACCGTTTATTATGATAAAATAATTATAACAGTTTATTAGGCCCGTTAAGTTAGCACTCCTTTGATAAACACAAAATTTATTATAACCTAAGAATTTATGGCCTTTATACAGTTACCACCTACTTAACAATATAAATTTGTTAACGTGTTAATAGTTTTTAAAATTATTCACATGTTAACGTGCAAATAGCAAGCGCTTGTGTTTCCATACAAAAAAAATGAACCTATCTGAATTTGACTTTCAATAACGTCCAAGATTTTGATAGCGTATGTAGAAGTAGTAGTATTAGAGGGGAGGCCTAGGCTTGGTAAGTAAGCCTTTCTAGATCTTTTTACCACCTCTAAGAGACCCATACCCTCATCCTTTTCTATCATCTGGTTCGTATCATCTAGCCATGTGTTCGTTGTCGAACTTACCCGTCTTCTTTGCGAATGGCAGTACATAATTCCATTTTAAATGTTTTACCTCAGATTCCCCCATGTCGTTTGAGCCGAAGGCTAGATCTCTCATTCTGGCTCTGAAAGGACATTTTGCCAGAAGGGGGAAGGACGTATCGTACATTTCTTTATCCTCGTGAGAGATATATGCCTTTTGAGCCTGCAATGATTTAGAAGCCTCACAACTAAGAGGTTTATCTCTTTCCGGTTTTTGCCAATAAAACAGGTTGATCTCGCGGCATTATACCCAGCTGTCATTTGTTTAACTTGTCTGCAGCCTAATGTATCGTTCTATTTCCTGTTCAAATACTTATCCACCGCACCCATTCGTTTAAGGGCAGAGGTGGTCCGTCTTTTGGTTATTCCTATATATTCCGTTTCGGTCCCTGACATTGAAGTGCGTCTCCTTCCGGGTAAGCTCATCGACTGTTTCAAGCTGCCCTCAACCCCGTAATGATACACCCACATCAACGTGACCTCTTTTGTCCAGAGGAGATGTTATTGTAGCGGAGCAGATTGCTATGAGCGTAGCTTGGCTATCTGAGCAGATATAGACCCGCTGCTCAGTGCAACCCTATAGTTCCTCCACATTTGCCACTGACTGCATGGCATAAACCTCTGTTTGAAAAGCACTAGTGTATCGTCTTTTAGCTTGGAACCATCCGAATAGCATACTAGAGATAGAGAGTCTTGCGTGAAGCTCATCTCTTTCGTCCACTTTTCTCTGTCCGGGATTGAGAGCTTATATTACCTTTGAAGTCTTAGGCTGCCATTTGCTTTGTTCACTTTCAAGCATGAGAGAGGAATTTTTATTTACGCTTTTTGTGAAATGTGCATATGGTACTTCTATTCGAATTCTTCGGCGGGCAGTCACAGCCTACTTCTTATTCCTTAGATCAAGAGAATATTAGCCCAAAAGAATTTCGACAGCGGTCGGGGGTGTGGTTCTCGATCCCAGTTTATGTATTTATTTGATACACTAAATAATATATTTGATCTCAACAATAATTATTGATGGCTTACTCTTTGTTAACCCGACTTCAAATAGGAGGATAGTTCTCAATTCGCCTGTATTTTTTTTAAAATGTGTGTTACCTCAGAACTCCGCCATTTATGAACTGATTTTGAATTTTTTTGTTTTGTTTTAAAGGGTTTGATTTCCGATTGGTCCCATTGTCACCAAATCGCACATATATATACAATTATATATATGTATACCTTTTTTTTTTAATTTGAACATTGTTATATTTCTAAGAATTTTTATCTTAAATTAATCCATTCCATATAGAAGTGCACTTATACAAACACAACAAATAATTATACACATATATACGCATGAATTTGAGCAGTATAAAAACTTTTAAACAAAAAATAGAACCGACAAAAGAAGTAATTGAAAAGCAAAAACTTTTAAACAAAAAATTATTACAAAATGCAAGGTATTTACATTAATGTAAGATTTAGTTAGACTAAAAAGGTCCTTCTTATTTTTGCTTTTCAGTTCCTTTCTTTTTTCGAAGGATTAATTTTTTGTTTAAAAGTTTTTATTTTTTGCTTTTCAGTTACTTTCTTTTTCCGTAAATGTATAGTGTTATTGGAACTACAGAAGTATGCCAAGTTTCAACAGAATCGGTTCACAGATGAACATTCAGTCATAATTAATTTTTCCCTGTTTTTCTGCCCTTAGTGGCGGAAGTTTTTCGAAGTATTTCTATCCAATTAAAAAGGAATTATCAAAATCGGACTACTCTGTAAAAAGTTATGCGTGATCATACATTAAAAAAAAAAATATATATATATATATACAGGTTGAATTGAGTACCTCCTTCTTTCGCCGGTAAAAATGATTCAATAATATGTATCATATATTTATATCATATTACACTTGTATATCATATATCTCTGTCAGTTATATTTATAGATAATTAATCCTCTTTTTTTATTCTTTTATTATATATATTATAAATGGTAAATAGAGTAAGTATAAAAAAAAAACTATGTAACGTTTATTTCTATCTAACTCTTCAAGATAAAAATTATGATCACAGTGATCAATCCACATGTTTTTCGAAAGTTTTCCAACACTTATCATGCAGTATACAATACATAGCTGGCAGTCATACACTTGCAGGAAATCTTCTGAGGAAATAAAATCATGGCCTTCGATAATTTCTGTAAGTGTTCCAAACCGCACAGTATTATAGTGCCTGAGGAGTACGGAACTAACATAGACCGACCAAAATGCAATTAAACTGTGACCAAAAAAGTATCGTTTTTTTTCTTCAAAATTTTATTGATTTGTGCATTATTCATTCGATTTTCGAAAAAATGCTTCGGATAAAAGTTGTTCTTTATAAATGTAGGGGAACCCACGATAGAACGGGGTACGAAGTTGAAAATATAGTTTACAAATACAAAAAGGTTTGTTAAGAAAGCTGCAAATTTTTCTATAAACACATTAGAATCTTATAATCACAAATATACAATAATATTGTAAGAAAAAAGAAAAAAATTTATTTTTTTTAAATAGAAAATGTTTTTTGCCCCGGGCATGGGGCAGAACGAGGTGGTAAGGTTATTATAAACACATATAAAGGTTAATGCATAAAATCCATACACTAGGGCAGCCTCATCATCTTTGCTATCTATTCCCGCATGTAAAAAATGAAATGAAGAGACTCTGTTGTCAGTTGTCATCCCAGGGGTAGTAAAATTAGCCTCTTCACTTTGAGGCCTATCAAGTATGATGTCAGTTGTTCTTGCTGGAAGACATTTGGTAGTTTTGAAGACATTTACGGCAGAATGGAGTACCCCATTTCACCCCACACGATTCGGGTTAGGGGGTAAGTTCACTCGATAAAGATACGTAAACAAACATTTAACTACACCAAACTAAATACAATTAAACTTACTTCAAGCATGTACTAACTATAGTTGTTCTAGTCCAAGTGGTCGAGCGGTCTAAGGCGTTATGTCTAGTCCAAGTGGTCGAGCGGTCTAAGGCGTTATGTCTGCGCAGTATGCCTATTTGGAAACTGGGAGGTTATGGGTTCGAATCCCGACATCGGCAGTTTGTCAATTATTAGGAAAAAAAGGGGCGGTTAATTGACTAAACTGTCGGCGTATGGACAAGAACGAAGTAACCGGCTATGCTTGAGAAGGTTTTCTGCAGTTTCCTTCACGAACTCCAGGTGAATATCGGCATAGTTCCTACCATAGTCGGGTGCAGCCGCATATTCTACCAATTCCTAGTCTATACACAAAAATTCCTTCCACTGCACTCAAATCGTCACATCTACAATCTATCTAACTATAGTTGTAATGTAAACAAGTATGTATATCTTATCTTGGTTACAAGATCATCATAAGTTGCAATACAAGAGCAAAAAATCACAAAACTACAACTTCTACGTATTGCCATTCGCTAGTAGCACCCCCTTTTGAGAAGGTTTTCTGCAGTTTCCTTCACGAACTCCAGATGAATATCGGCATAGTTCCTATCATAGTCGGCTGCAGCCGCATATCCTACCAATTCCTAGTAGGATATGCGGCTGCAATTCACAAATCACACTATTCTCACATCCTAAGGCATCACAATGGACCTTATGGTCGAAGTGTAGCCCGTTCAGGGCAGCCTTTACAATCCTCCTCATGTAGCACCCCCTTGACACCGAAAATCGTCAAACTTCCGCAACGGTATCCCGTTGTGCCCCGGGTTCCCATACAAACAACTTTTATTCGAAACATTTTCCCAAAAACCGAATTAATAAGGTACAAACCAACTAAAATATTATGAAAAATCAGTAGGAGATTTCATAAAATCACCTACAATTAATTCATGTGAAAGATATTCGAAACAAGAAATTCTCTGAATAAGATCTTACAACAACTAAGTATAGCGACTGCATCTAAAGATAGAGAGAGATGCTGTTTTGCAATTTTTAAGGAATATCAAAACGTTAAGAGATTTGGTGAAAACTCAATTTTGGATCCCGTAATTACCCACCCTGCCTTACAACATAGTATACAAATTATACAAAATTATTTAGATTAATATACCGTTAAAAAAACACATTTCTTATCACAGTCAATGTAAACAACTATCATTTATTGTGCCTACATACAAATTTTTATGAAATAATTATCTGAAGTTTTTGTTATTACAAATACAAAAAAAAAAAAACTTTTATGATCATTTTAATTCCATGTTTTAAACACGATTAAATCATTTTTGTTAATCAGGACTTTACAATGAACATCCAAAAATTTGCATGAATTTTGAGAATGGAATTTTAATGTTTTTTATCGTCAAACATTGGGCGTTTTGGATGACCTCTTAACTGGACAGATTATCCTATAGTCCTGGTTACACGGTGCGAGCTCTATCGTGCGAGCTGACGAGGCGAGATACTGCAGTGCAGCAACTTGCATCGTGTGACCGCGTGAGGCGAGTTACTGTCATGTGCAGAAACTTGCACCGTGTGACCGGGTGAGGCGAGTTACTGTCATGTGCGAGCTGGCATCCGAGTTACTACAGCATTTTTTGTTTTTACTCGCCACTCGCATGCGTTTCGGACGTCAACTCGCACGTTTTTAACGAAATGACAGTAGCTCGTACGCTCAGGGCGCATTGTCTGCTGCTTCACGTGTTTATCTTGTTTCGACAGACAAAATGACAGCGGATAGATGGACTTCCGAGCAAAATTTTAAGTTTGTGGATCTATACAAGGATCAATTCAACTTATGGAATTGTTTGGATTCTAATTATAAGAACAGACATTTGTGTAAAGCCTTTCCTTTGCATCCAATTCCTGACCCAAATACTTCTTTTTTTCTTCCTTTTATGTTATAGCACATTCAGCTCGAAGTATTTCAGCGCAAAGTATTTTTGTAACCGCTTTTATTATGGTATGAGCTATGATCAGTCGTGAACTTTGCGAAAACATTGCACGGGACATGATACATGCGAGCACAGAGTTTCAGTAGCTGTCTACTGTCACGCCAGCAGCTCGCATTCGTGTGACGGAGTGAGGCGAGTCGAGCTACTGTCATGCCAGTAAAAATGGCAGTATCCGCCTTCTACTATGTTACGCCATTAACCCCAATTGAAACGCTCATCAACTAGCCAAGGTGATAATTTTTGCTTCAGTGCGCTTGCGCGGCATGTATGTGTGATAAGAACGTATGTGCGGTTGTCATATGTATTTCCACCATTCACAAAAAAATTTTGTTCCTTGGCCAGTTCAAGCGGTTAGACAGTGATGTATTGGGTCCGTTATTTCACGTTCGTTATTTTACTATTAAGCATACACTGTCCAGTTATGTAGAGGTCAGTGTTTCAACGACATCAAGCGGTGATTTTAGTGTTCAACTTGATAAAGGTTGTGGTTGAATTATATCACGTGGTGTCTGAAAATATAGACACCATGCTCACAGACGCTTTATCCATTGAGGTAGAGCACCAAAAGCGTGAGTGTCGTCAATCTTACAAACTCCCAAAACGAATACTGTATAAGCGTTTGTTTATTTATCTGTCATGTGCACAGTGTACGCGTTCATAAGTCAAGACGAACGCCAATACATCGCGCTTATAAGCGTTAGCACTTAAAGCGTGTAAGCGCCCAAAACGAATACACCTAATATCATCCAATCATCTTTGATGTGCTAACTATTATAGGTACGTATCCAGGTGTGAGGTTCTTAACTCACCCCTAACTTATGTACTGAGATGATGGACTTGAATCGGCCAAAAGTTTTTAATTACATTTATTTTGTTGAATATAATACTTTAGTTGAATAGACTGTAAAAAACGGTGCCCATTTTATTAGGGGATCAACTTTCAGAAAAGATGGTACATATAGTGAGTTCAAACACTTGCCTAGGCAACCTCGCGAGAACCTGATCCGACAACGGGGAAACCACCCCCAAATATTGTATCGCGCATTTTTTAAAGAATAATTACGAGAAAAACACAATTACTTTTCTTCATAAAATTATATTTCCAACTATTTTTGTTTGAAACTTTTTTTTTATATCCTAGCTTAGCCAAGGGATTAAAGTCAATATATGTATGCACTTACTATCCTCTCTGAAAGTTTCATCCGCTAATTAAATTGGCAACGTATTTCATGGTCCCCGGAAAAATGATTTTTTTAACATACCGAGTTCCACAAAATTGTGGATGAGAAAAATGGCTTTGTGCGGTTCATGTAGGACGTCTTTACCTATTAATGATCCAAAATTGTTTATATGAAATCCATTTACAATTTTGACAGAATTCGTGAAAATACAGAATTTTTGACAGTGAATAAAAGCACTTATCAACACGTTCTAGATATCCATTTGAATGGATAATAAGACGAATTTTGACATCTTCTATATTGTAGATTTTCGGGTCTAATACAAAACTAAGCACTTAAAATAGATACTCAAGAGTACATACCTTCAGAGAATATGGTTAGTTTATTCACGTCATAGAAAATTAAGCGAAAAACAAACTGATAAAAGAAATTTTTTATTCAGATAAAATATAAAAAAAATTTTTAAAAAATATCAAGGATTGGGATTTTCTTTTGAATATATACGATTTTCATCATATTTTTCTTTTGAATTTGTGCAATTTTCATCACATTTTTCTTTTGAGTTTATACGATTTTCAACACACTGCCGTAATGTTTTTAACTCATCAACATTACCAATGACAGCATCTTCCAACTGTTGAATAGCTGCCATAAATACACCTGCAGCTTCCGTATAGGCTGGGTCAAACATTCGACCTTCTGGATTCTCTTTAAATAAATATTCCGCTAAATAATCGATAGGATCTTCTGGTTTTAATTTCGCAACTTCCAGTAAACCTTTTGTCAATGTTGGAAATATATATTTCACTAAATACTCTCGTAGCGGTACACTTTGAACTGCTAGAATTTTAGCTTCCTCTTTTTCTAATTCTAACATCATTTCAGCCCAATTTTCCATTTTTAATAAACGTTCAGATTCTAGTTTTTTTTCCAATTCTTTTCGCTCTTTTTCTAAACGTTCTTCATCGGCAATTCGTTGTATTTCAGCTAAACGTGCCTGTTCCTCTAATTCAGCTTTACCTAGTCCTAAATGTCGATGTTTACCGACAATTTTACGAATTTTTTGGAATGTTTCCTCCATATCTGGTGTATTGTCCGGCATCACATCAATTAAATCGGGATGAACCTCGGCTTCATCATAAAAATTTAAGACGGTCTCATCTTCAGTGTTAATTGTGCGAAATTCTTCAAGACGACGCATCATATGTGTTTCAGTGTAGTGTGTTCCTAGGAAAATTCATATAGAATTTCGATTAATTCCGAGTAGAAAAAAATAGTGGAACCAGTTGTTGCACTATTCTCCGGCAAGCCGGAATGGAATATTCGAATGGAATAGATATCTATTTCTCGTAAGAATATAAATAAAACAGTTAAATATATCCGAACTGCGAGAAAAAGGTAGTGAATAGTATCAATTTCAGTCACTATTTCGGGCTCTTTCGAAATTTAAGAAAATAATATTAAACAGGTAAAATGAGAAACTTACTAATGTTCGCAAAAGGAATGAATAAATTCTCCATCGTGTAAAGAGTGGGAATCTTAAAAAAAGCCAGAAGTAGAACATGTAGGGTGAATAAGAGATTGAGCAATTTAAGGTTGATAAAAACCCAGGTAGGTTTCGGCCTCCTATTCACTGCTATTCTCATCAGTTTTGCTCGATACCGACTTGATTCGTCGTTGCATTCTGATTAATAAAAATGCCGCTGAAATGGAAAGTTAAGAAATCAAGCTATGTACCTCCCACTTCTAAGCATTCACTTAATTAAATTACTTTTCGTAAATTACCTCATACATAATTGCCTGACATGTTGCTTGTAACATTGGTCGAAAATTTGACTATTATAATCATTACTTTATTATTTTTAACCCGACTTCAAAAAGGAGGATGGTTCTCAATTCGTCTGTATTATTATTATTATTATTTTTTTTTTTTTTTATGTTTGTTACCTCAGAACTCCGTCATTTATTAACCGATTTTGAATTTTTTTGTTTTAAAGAGTTTGACTTCCGATTGGTACCATTTTCACCAAATCGCATTCTGATGAAGGAATCCCCTGGAAATCGAGGAAAATCCTCATTTTATATGTGATAACCGATTTTTTTTTTGAAAGGGTATACTCATTCATAATGGGAAAATAAAAAATTTTTTTTAAAAACCAACTTAAAAAAAAAAATTTTTTACAAAAAAAAACCGACCCCAAAAAAAAAAATTTTTACAAAAAAAAAACCAAATGCTTGTAAAAAAAATTGAAAATCTGTTATAAAAAATTGCACTAAAAATTACAAAAAAAAAGAAAACGGGTAAAAAAAAAGTGTTATAAAAAAATTCACTAAAAATTAGTTGATCGTTTAATAGGTCTACCCATATTTAGACAAATAAAATCAGTTATAGAACTTCAAAGTCACTAAAAAGCGAGAAATAAACCATATTTTGACAAAATGGAAACCCGACTTCAAAAATCAAATATTCTATAACAAAAAATGCATTAAAAAGTAAAAAAATAATTGCATATTCTTGTGCCAATTTTAGTTCACCTAAGCAAAAATTTTTAAATATATATGTACAATTATTGTTATTTTTGGAGGCGGTGTCCAAAAGTTATGTGAATTTCTCTATGCTGACAATAACAATAATTGTACATATATTAAAAATTTTTATATATTTACATTATTTATTACATATATATTTAAAAATTTTTGCTTAGGTGAACTAAAATTGACACAAGAATATGCAATTATTTTTTACTTTTTAGTGCATCTTTTGATATAGAATATTTGATTTTAGAAGTCGGGTTTCCATTTTGTCAAAATAGGTTTTATATTGTTAATACATCGTGACTAGATAGTGCATTACGAATCGTCTTTAAAACGTGCGTAGTTCTGGGCCAATAATAGATCGGGACCCCCTTATAAAGTCGAAAAAGACCACGTATACAAACAAAGCCCTAAGTATTTAAACTCCATAACCTTAAAACTGAAACCATTCAACCCCAATTTGAACAACCAATTTATAGTAGTAAGCATCCCAAATCCTTTTAGATCACAGATCTTCGGCCTGTTGTCAGTTTGGGATAGTGAGGTTTTGGTCTGCTTGGTTTAAGTTGCTTGGGTGATACCTAGTACCCGTGGGCTCCTGCTTACAGACAGCATTGATTACGACACAGAACGCATTGAACCTCATAGACATTATATTACAACAGGAATTTCAGTTTTGATATAATTTGACGATACAATTTCGCTGATCGTTACCGCACTAACCTTGTACATCTGATTCCGGTAAATTCATGACGCGTTCACATAAAAATTCATCGGATGCCGTTAAAGAGATGGCAAATTGTGGCATTATGAGTTTATTGACATTTAGTCCTTGGGGCATATCTTCTCCAGTTACTTCATCATCCTCATCTCCACTTAAACCAAACAAATCTCTAGCTTCGTCTAAGGTTTTTGGATAACCGTCTAATACATATCCTTGATTTAATAATTTATTCGTATACATCTTCTGTTTAATTAATTTCGTAAGAAGTTCGTTTGTTATTTTACCATTTTTACTTTCACTTTGAATTTCATCTAATTGAGCACGATAATCTTCGATTGAGGGCTCCTGATCTGTTTCATCCATGTCATCTTCTTCCTCTTCAACGTCTTCATCTGAACATAATCATTTTCATTATAAAATTAAACTACACTCCAATTCAAAAAAAAGTAATCCGATATGAAATGGCTTATGATCATCAATGGCTTAAGCTGGTTTAAGCTTTTTATGTTGTCTGACTATCTGTCTTTTATGTTGTCGTGTGTTTTAGGGCTAAAAAGTAGGGTCAAGTTCGTGAATGGGCAAAATCGGCCCGTGCTTATTTATTTTTGAAACGGTAAGAGATAGGAGACAAATTTCAGGACAAAAAATGTACCTTTTTTAAAAAATAACCAACTTTTGTTTGAAACTTTTTATTTATAAACTCAGTGTATACTGGGTATTTAAGCAATTAACTTAGTTAAAACTAGTTAAAAAAATCATTCCAGTTTGTGACCTTGTTCAAACTGGGAAACATTATCTGTGAATATATGATTTTTTATTTTCTATGACATATGAGTATGATACTAAAAACCAGTCCAAGTGGCTTAGTTGTCTAAGGCGATCTGTTCGGAACTGGAAGGTTGCTGGTTTGATTCTCAACGATGGCAGTTTGTCAATTATATTAATTTAAAAGAATTAATGGGGCGGTTAATAGGGAATATGCATGAAAATTTTTTTTCACATTTATTTTCAGAATATGAAAATACTGTTAATACTGTAATAATATTTAAAAACGAAATTAAAATTCGACAAATATCAAGGAATCTATAAGTTTTTAAAGATTATTATCTGCCCCTTTCTTGCAAAAATACTAAAAACGGAGTTTTACGTGTATTTTAAATGGTGAAAGTGTAATATGACGTCACATAACATATCAAGAGGGCTATCACCCTCTTTGTCTAATCGGGAATTTCAATCATTCATATCTCGCTTATTTTTAAAGTTATTTAAAAAGTAATTTTACCTTGATATTTGTCAAGTAAACATGCTTCAATTCAAGTGAAAAAAAAATTTTCATGCATATTCCCTATTGATTAAACTGTCGGCGTATGGACAAGAACGAAAGTAACCGTCTATGCTTGTGACGGTTTTCTGCAGTTTCCTTTCACAAATTCCAGATGAATATCGGTATAGTTCCTGTCATGGTAGACTGCACTAGCACAACGTACCAATTCCTAGTCCACTTATAAATTTCTTATCCTTTGAGGGTCGGTAAAAAAGGCATAGAAAGGCCTATTTGCCAGGCTTCGACCTCTCTTTCGCTACTACTACCTCAACTAATATTATATGAGAACAAAAGGCTAGAATTCTTTTAATTTTCAAATTCTGTTCGGAACTGGGAGGCTGCTGGTTTGATTCCCAACGGTGGCAGTTTGTCAATTATATTAATTTTAAAAAAATAATGGGACGGTTAATTGACTAAACTGTCGGCGTATGGATAAGAACGAAAATAACCGACTCTGCTTGTGAAGCTTTTCTGCAGTTTCCTTTCACAATCTCCAGATGACTAACTCATAACTCGACATAACTCCTATCAAAGTCGGCTGCAAATTCCTTTAGGGGTTGGTATAAAAAGGTCAGAAAAGCGTACTTGCCAGACTTTGAGCTCTCCTCCGCTACTACTACTAATGCTCTAGCTTAATCGACATAGTCGTAACATTATCACAAAATGCAGAGTTAGTTGCACTCGCACAACCTACTAATCCCTAGTCCGCTTATAAATTCCATATACTTTAGGGACCCTAAAGCCCCTAATCCCTAAATCCCCCCATCCTTTAGGGGGGCCCTAAAGCCCTCCATCCTTTAGGGTCCCGACCCTTAAATTAGGGGTCGGTAAAAAGGCATAGAAAGGCCTACTTGCCAGGCTTCGGCCTCTATACCGCTACTACTACCTATACTACTGTAGGGAATATGCATGCAAATTTTTTTTCACTTGAATTGAAGCATGTTTACTTGACAAATATCAAGGTAAAATTACTTTTTAAATAACTTTAAAAATAAGCGAGATATGAATGATTGAAATTCCCGATTAGACAAAGAGGGTGATAGCCCTTTTGACATGCATTGTGACGTCAAAATATACTATCACCATTTAAAATACTCCGTTTTGCAAGAAAGAGACAGATAATAATCTTTAAAAGCTTATAGCCTCCTTGATATTTGTCGGATTTTAATGTCGTTTTTAAATATTATTACAGTATTAACAGTATTTTCATATTCTTAAAATAAATATGACATATATGGTATCATGCATATACCCAATTACATGAGACTAAAAGGCTAGAATTCTTTTAATTTTCAAATAACAAGTGGGTGATTAAATACGGCGTATTACCTGTGGCTGATGCATTATCTGTTTCAGCTCTATATATTGCTTCTTCTAACCATGTGACTGTTTCTTCAATTACTGATTTTACATTCATGTGTGTTATATGATAATATTCACAGAGTCGTTTTGCAACTCTTGTTTTACCCACTGCTGGTGGCCCGTGTATTATTATTCTTATTGGTGCTAATTTTCTTGCTTCCTATAAAACATATTCATTAGGATCCGTTAAATCAGTCATTAAGTTCCTAGGGTTAAAACCAAAGGCATTCCCCAAAACTCTACAACACAACTTTTCATTTAAAGAGTCGAAGAGTATTTCTATCATTAAGGTATTTCCAAACTATATCAGGTGATCGGGTACCCGCGCGAAAAGAACTATATAGAAAATTATATCGAATCAGGGAGATTCCGCAATAAAACATCATACATTATACTAGTATATAATTTCAAACGACTTTCAAACAGCGCTCCGGTACTTAGGATGCCAACTGAACCATAAATAAAACCTATTTTGACAAAATGGAAACCCAACTTCAAAAATCAAATATTCTATAACAAAAAATGCACTAAAAAGTAAAAAAATAATTGCATGTTCTTGTGCCAATTTTAGTTCACCTAAGCAAAAATTTTTAAATATATATGTACAATTATTTCTATTTTTGGAGGCGGTGTCAGCATAGAGAAATTCACAAAAATTTTGGACACCGCCTCCAAAAATAACAATAATTGTACATGTATATTTAAAAATTTTTGCTTAGGTGAACTAAAATTGGCACAAGATTATGCAATTATTTTTTTACTTTTTAGTGCATTTTTTGTTATAGAATATTTGATTTTTGAAGTCGGGATGCCAGTTTGGCAAAATAGGTTTTATTTCTCGCTTTTTATTGACTTTAACACTTTTTTTTTATCCGTTTTTTTTTTTTTTAAATTTTAGTGCATTTTTTTCATAACAGATTTTCAGTTTTTTATACAAGCATTCTGTTTTTTTATTTTGTAAAAATTTTTTGAAGTCGGTTTTTTAAAAAAATTTTCTTATTTTCCCATTATGAATGAGTAAACCCTTTAAAAAAAAAAATTTTGCAGAAATAGGTTATCACATGTAAAATGAGGATTTTACTCATCAGAATGCGATTTGGTTCCAATGGGAAACCAAACTCTTTAAAACAAAACAAAAATTCAAAATCGGTTCATAAATGACGGAGTTCTGAGGTGACACACATAAAAAAAATACAGACGAATTGAGAACCATCCTCCTTTTTGAAGTCGGGTTAAAAATAACCTTCTGTTGCGGACAAGAAAAAATGCACTATTTACGCATATTTTATCAAAAAACTTAACATCCGATGGGCATTTCCTAAAGTTTTAAGGAAAAATATTGAGGAAAGTATGTGTCGAATTTCAGAACAACCGTGACTATTTTGAGAGAGTTTGAAGTGAAAACAGTCGGAATCGTGCATTTTATTTCACCATGTTTAAGAAGATGCATGTTAAATTTCTCCAACTTACATAACGATTTTATCAAAAACGTCATGGGGATAAATTCTCAAAAAAGTTCGATTGATTTCTGAGGATTCATTTTACTAATATTGTGAATTTCGTGAAGTTCTTGGCAACCTAATAATAGTTTGGAAATACCTTCAATACATTAGAGTTACTCAAGTTTGACTTTTGAGACTAAATTTATGTTAGGCTTTCAATCTTCATAATTTTTATACCTGATATATAATATATACCAAGGTATATTAAGTTTAGTTCCGTTTTTGTAACGGTTGAAAATATTGATCGCAGAAAAAAAATTTTGGAATAGGTGTTCACAAAATGATCTAACTAGTCCATTTCCGCAAATGGGTCAGTCCGCCCACTAAAACGGTAATTCAAAAACGAAAAGAGATAACAAGCTGAAATTTTGTGTGTATGTTCTAGAGCTAAAAAGTAATATCAAGTTCATGAATGGGCAAAATCGGACCATGTTTGGGCAAAATGGGAAAAACTGTCTATCTTTTAAACCGTAAGAGATAGAACAAAACTTTAAAGACAAAAAATGTTTCTCTTTTAAAAATAAGCAACTTTTGTAAGAAATTTTTTTTCATAAATTATGTATATACCGGGTATTTAAGCAATTAACTCAGTTAATAAATTGATATTTTCATATGTTTCTACATACCTTAAACTCATTGCATATAGATAACACATTCTGTGGTAAACTTAAATCCGTTTGCCATGTAAAATTCAATTCATTTAAAATATATTCTGGCTCCAATGATAAATTGACTGTAGTTCGTTCGTACACCGTTTGAGTAATACTTGGATACAATAGTGCTTCTTCCACTAAAACATTCACAACTTCTCCGGTGCCCATGGTTCTACCAACTGTTTTGATAATTGAACGTAATCGTGATAACTGCTGTTCCACAGCCAAAATATATTGTTTGCCAAATTTTGGTAACGCACGTATAACTGCGACAACAATATTCGCCAAATCCCTGACATGAATTAACGGTATGAAGTTTTTACCATTACCAAATATTGGTAAACGTGCTGGTTCATTTAACCATGCCCATTCAAACAGAAAACTTAGATCATTCTCCTCTAAACCGTACACAATTCCCGCAGCGATAACTATTGTTTTAAATTTACTCGGAAATAGTTTACCATTTTTGACAGTTTTCTTTTCCAAATTCGTATGAATTTTGTAATTTGGATGAGGTTTACGTTTTCGATAGTCATCCTCCTGAAATGGTAGTGTTATATCGTATGGATTTAATGGTTTTGTTAGGGCCCACGTCATAACTGTTGAAATTAATATAAACACTCGCACTTCTTGTAATGCCTTAAACGTTTTCGGTGATTCTTCGCTCATTTGTTCGAAACGTTTTTGAAAGTCATCCAAAATCCAATTTGCAATGATAACTTCTTCTGGATCGTTGGTTATATCAAATATGACTAATGAACATTTAAATAATTTTGAAAGGAAATTATCGGTTTGTTCAAATTTTAGGATTTCATGTACATCATCTAGATGTTTGATTGATTTTTGTTGCACTGTTCCAGTTATTTGCCATAGTTTTGATATTTTACGAAATGGAGATTCTTTCCCGTTAATTGCAGATTCATCTTCCCCCCATACGGTATCTTCTTCTTCCTCTTCTTCTTTTGCAGCTTCGTCGTATTCAGTAGGCGCACGATGAAATTCTCTGAATCTTTCACTACTAAGAATATTGACTATTTCTTGATTATTGAATGTATCCAACTGATTGATAAAACAACGATGCGGTATGTATGGTAATTCGTCTTCGGGTATTTCAGTATTGGCAGTTGGTGCATATAAATCGATTGAACTGAACGATTTATTAGTTTCTGACATTTTTATTATAGTTTAATCTTTATAAACTAACAAACAAAAATTGAATTTATGTTTTTTTTTAATGTCAGATGTGATTTTTTGTTTTTGTTTGGTAAGAAATTTGGTAGTCATGGCAAAACAAATATCATTCGAAGAAAAAATTTTTCTGTATTAAAAATAATCTAAAATAGTTTTGAAGAAATAGATCAGTTGTTGAGAGAAGGTATTTCTCAACGAAATTTCCATCATACACAGAATGGCGAGCGACCTGGGAAACTTTTTGGATCAAGGAAATTTTAGGATTCAAGGAAAAGTAAGAATTTTAGACGATATCTCGAAAACGGTTCACCAAATCGTCAAATTAGCCGAATTTTGGGGTTTTTAAAATATAACGCTCTTTGAGCTAGGGCAAGATTACGATTCGTACGGCGCCAAGATTTGATTTTCGATACCTCGTTTTGTTTTCGATATATCGATGTTTAAAAATGGTTGAAAATGGTTTGTTAGGACCATAGGAAGTGATTCCAAAGAGGAAAAAGTCCTTTTCGTCCTTGAAATTCAAAAATTTTTTATTTTTAAGAGTTTTTACGAAAAACAAATTTTTTTACAATATTAAATTGTCGGGGGGTTGCATACTCCGAACCTCCCGTTACATTACCCGAACCCAAATAGACGAAAATAAAAAGTTTGACAGAAAGAAATCTTAAATAAACTGCATATTGCGTATACAAAAATTATGACGTAGTATTTTCATGACTTCGCGTAACAGTTAAATTAAATAAACTGTATTTCAAATGAAATTAAACATGTAAATTGAAGATTTATACTTAGAGTCAAATAAGGATTTTTCAGGCAGGTTGCTTGGAACCGCAATGTTTTTTTTTAATCGATTCATCTTAACGTCCTGAATATGACCCTAAATTTTTACGGTCCCACTCGTATTTTGACGGAACAGGGTCAAAATTGAATTTGTTTATAACAAAAAAGCGTTTTTTCTTTATAACAAAAAAGCGTTTTTTCTTAATATCTTTTTAAAAATAAAATTTTTTTAAATGACATAGAATATTATTCAATTCTATATAAAAAAAGAAAACAAATGAGCCCATAAACATTAAAATCGGTTTATTAGAATTCTAGGAAAAAAAAGATTAAAATTACCAAAGTTCAAAAAACGCCAAAATTTTAAATTAAAATAAAAAATCTAAAAATTACTTCATTTTTTTTTCAACAATGGCAAAGTATGCCTTTTATATGTTAAAAATAATGTGCCGAATTTTAACCCCTAAAAAAAATTAGGACCCCGACAATTAATAAAATTCCATGTCATCTATTTTTATAAATAAATATAAAAAAAATACAGACGAATTGAGAACCATCCTCCTTTTTGAAGTCGGGTTAAAAAGGGGTACATTTGATTGGGGACGAATAAATCTTTTTTTAAATGAAAGGTCTTCAAAATATCTATAAAATGAAAAAGAAAATTATTTTTTTAACTATATTTTTACCCATTATTTTTCAATTTGTTTATAACGCGCTATAAACAAATTTAAAAAAAACAGTTAAGAAATTATTTAAATAAACTTTTTTTTCTTTTAACTTATAGATCATTTATAGATCTTTAATTAAAAAAAAATATAACAATACGTTAACTTTTAAGAGACTTATCGTATGTTTTAACTTTTCTTAATTTACTTATAAACAAATTGATAATTTTAACTTTTACAAGCCTTAATCGAAAGCTTAAACATTTATATAACTATAAACTAAAAAAAATTTTCCGACCGATATGGTTTATTGCATAAAGAAAAACAGTATAAAATTTTTGCTACGAAATAAGAATTTTATAATTTATATACAGCGTCATATATTTCATCAAAGAAGACAGCATGATTGTTTAACCAACGTCTATAATATATTCATAGAATGGCCATATCTAAATTAATGTACAGCATTAAAATTATGTAATAAATAACAACGCAAGTTGAACATTGCTTGTAAAATTATTTAGATATGGCCATTTGAAATGACGATATATAGTCTTTGGTTAAACAATCATGCTGTCT
This sequence comes from Nineta flava, assembly GCA_963920215.1. Classification (NCBI taxonomy): domain Eukaryota; kingdom Metazoa; phylum Arthropoda; class Insecta; order Neuroptera; family Chrysopidae; genus Nineta; species Nineta flava. The sequence continues at coordinate 37,223,896 of OY986042.1, forward strand.
TTTTTTGATGAAATATATGACGCTGTTATCTTTCCTTACATAGTATAAAATAAAGTCCCCCAGCCGCATCTGTCTGTTCGCGATTTCCTCAAAAACTACTGCACCGATTTTCATGCTGTTTTCACCAATGGATAGAGTGGTTCTCGAGAAAGGTTTTAGTATATAATTTGTTTAATGTTTTTGTATAAATTGTTCCTTTCATATTATAAAAAAAGGTATAGTTATATAATTTATTGATGTGTATAGGTGTATAATTTATCAGTGCATAGTAACAGATGTTCGTTGCTAAGGTGCTGTGTGTTATACATTGTCTGCCAGGAGTGGGGATGTAGACATTTATAGTTTAATCGTTTTAACGAGGCCAGCCATGCAAACAAACTGCACACGAATGGACCAAGACTTGCAATGATCAAGTACATGGTACTTAGCACATAAATAATAATAAGTCTTAGTTCACTCGTACGCAATCCGCTCACATAGCTGGCCTCGTTAAAACGATTTAAGTATAGACTGTTATTTATATAATCATGCAACAGGCAGCAGTCTGCATAAAGTGATTGATATGTAACAGTGGATCATATATTAATACAGTCCATTGCTCATATGCAGACGTATAGGTGTATATTTATCAGTCCTTGACGGGAGAAAATATTATGTTACTTGGTTATAAGGGCGTTACAAAATTTTTGCGGGTAATGCTAGTAAATTATAAAATTCTTATTTTGTAATAAAATAAGCAAAAATTGTATACTGTATTTCTTTATACAATAAACCATATTGGTCGGAAAATTTTTTTGAGTTTATAGTTATAGGTAAGTGTTTAAGCTTTCGATTAAGGATTGTAAAAGTTAAAAATATAATTTGTTTATAAGTAAATTAAGAAAATGTAAAACATACGATAAGTCTCTTAAAAGTTAACGTATTGTTATATTTTTTTAAATTAAAGATCTATAAATGATCTATAAGAAAAAAAAATTTATTTAAATAATTTCTCAACTGTTTTTTTTAAAATTTGTTTATAGCGCGTTATAAACAAATTGAAAAATAATGGGTAAAAATACAATTAAAAAAATAATTTTCTTTTTCATTTTATAGATATTTTTAGATTTAGTAATTTTTAGATTTTTTAATTTAAAATTTTTGCGTTTTTCGAATTTTGGGAATTTTAATCTTTTTTTTCCTAGAATTCTAATAAACCGATTTTAATGTTTATGGGCTCATTTGTTTTCTTTTCTTTTCACAGCCACCCGAAATTTGGTTAAGTGCGAGTCGGAGTAAGAACTTGCTCATGATCAATATAGTGCATTCCTACAAAGGATATGTTTACAAAATATATGACGCCCTGACCAAGATTTTGTACAGTGTATAGTTCCACGTGGGCAACACTAGTAAATTGATATACTTGTAAAATGTTAGTTTGTTCGCTCACGAAAATTACAAAAGTAAATGTGTGTTTCTTTGCACATCACAGTGACACATGTAGACTCTAAACTACGGAACCGATTTTGATGAAATTTTTACAACTTCAAAGGATATCAAATTAAATTAAACGCTAGTATACATTTTATATTAAATACTTTTATTTAGGTGCTTACTTAAATTACAAATTCAAGCTTATGTTTCTTTTTCGCGAAAACTTTGATAATTTCATCGATATCCAGGTTCACATCTTTGTGTATATTTAGGAGAGCTAGCCCGGATAATCTTTCTTGTGCCATAGAGGTCTGCAACCAAGATTTTACTCTGCGAAGAGTAGAAAACAATCTCTCTGACCGGGAGAGTTGTCATTATTTGTAAGAAAATTTGTATGTTAGGGTACAAATCTTGGTCGCACGCCACGTCACCAAAAAGAAAGGCGGTTCGGAAGTTTTGTCGGCAATGCATATGTGCATACAACATACTCTTACTTTTAAATTAGTAGATGACATGCGCACCCAGCGAATAGTCATCTCTTTTTTCCAATACAAGTATTCATGTGCCAAAAAGGAACAGATAATTTGTTGTCAAAAATTGACATAACGTGTCAGCATATCGGCTATGATGACTAAGTACTTCGCTGCGTTCCAAATTACGCACGATTCATTGTTTTTTTTAAATTTTATTAAGGCATTGGATATAATATCATCAGCTTATCAACCACAATGGTGGAAGTGTGACGTCACAAGTCTATTAGGGTTGTGGGCATACCCATCTTGCCTACAACGGTGGATCCGCGCTTGTCCCTAGGTAGATGTATCTGGGCACCAGCACAATGGAGCTGTTTCTATATTTAAATAAATTGTGATGTTTAGCTTCCCCCCCTCGACGAAAAATTACTATTTTTGTTTTCTATAAGTTGATTATTCTCGGAATATTTATGTAATAGTTCTAACTTCTTATTAATATCAGCATTAGATAGATAGATATAAATGTATGTTTGTTTAATCGATAATTTTAGGACAATAAACTTTTTGATTTCATTATTCCGGCTTATATTTTTTATTTGAAAATTCTTGTTTATCAATTAGAACTCACCGTCGCGGTCGGAGGCATCTCCCAATTAAAAATAATTGCAAAAGCATTATTTTCAAATTATATATATTCTAAAATTGTTATTACGATAGCGTGCGATTGAACATGGCCGACGTATTAAATTTATTTTAATCATTATATTTATTTATAATATTCTGTAAACTATAAAAATTTCAATAAAATATTATGGGAAAAATTTATGAAAATATTATGTTGGCGTCATCATTAGAAAATCATGTGTTTCATTTGAAACGTGGGGTTAAAGGTTTCACAAAGTTACACGTGAAATTGATAAAACTATTTGTTTAGAATAAAAGCATTAACGCATTTTTTAGGAATTTTGTTATAGTAGTGCGATTTGTATAGACATATAACATGGGTAATTCTAATTTTGTGATAGAATTATGACCATGCAAAGTTACGGTACTATTGGGGCACTCAGGTGCGCCCTACTTCAGAAAATGTTTAGCAGACTGCCAATAATAGGTGGCTAATTGATACTTTTCTTATGTATAAAGTCGTTTAAAGTCTATGGTTATGATTTGAAAAAAAACAAGGGCATAATAAACATTAGTTTATTATGATAGTGGCGTCACGACTGAAAATAATACGGCCAGGCGGCAACGTTTTCACCGATTTCAGTTCCAACGTTGTAACGGTTGAAAATATTGATCATAGAAAAAAAATTTTAGTATAGGTGTTCATAAAATGACTATTATTAATAATTATTTCCGCATGCCCGTCCGTCTGTCTGTCCGTAGACACGATAACTCAAAAACGAAAATAAATAACAAGCGGAAATTTTATGTGTGAGTTCTATAACAAGTTAGGTTAAATTCGTAAATAAACAAAATCGGACCGTGTTTTCCTAGGAGGGAAACATCATCCGTGATCTAACCAAGAGATACATCAAAAATTAAAAGAAATAAAATGTTCCTGTTTTAAAAATAAACAACTTTTGTTTGGAACTTTTTTTCATAAACTCAGGGTATACCGGGCATTTAAGCAATTAACTCAGTTGTTAATTTTCACTTTTTAAAATTCAATTTTAATAATAATTTTGTATTTTTATGCGGAAAAACCGACATATTTCGGTTCTTTAGAGGATAAACTATGTTAATAAATGGTTTTAAAATAAAATTTGCTTTAAGTGTCAAAGTTTTCTCTAGCTAGTTTGATTCCCAACAGCGGCAGTTTGTCAATTATATTATAATTGACTAAACTGTCGACGTATGGACAAGATCGAAAGTAACCGGCTAGACTTATGGAGGTTTTCTGCTGTTTTCCTCCACGAACTCCAGATGAATATCGGCATAGTCCCTATCAAAGTCGGCTGCAAACTTCTTTAAGGGTTGGTAAACAAAGACCTACTTGCCAGACTTCGACATAGTCTTAACATTCTCACAAAATGCGTTATGTTTATAAAAACAACCACACTATTTTACATTTTCCCGAAAAGTGAAAAAAATAATTAAATTTTATTATGATAAAATTAATTACCAATTAAAAATTATTCTTTCAGTAATAATATTGTAAAAACCAATATATCCCTTGGTAAACCCTAGATTAGCTTATTTAATGTGATTTTTGAATAGTGTGGTTATCATTAGGAAGCTACTATCTATATTTAGTCTAGTCAACAAACGTATTAAAAACGTATTAATTCTTGCTACTGCGAATTAATTAAGCTTGATGAACTCGTTATGACGTCTAGAAAAATGTGCAAAAATTTCAAACCCGCACATAAACCAGCCAAGTAGCCGAGCGGTCTAAGGCATCATGTCTACGCAGTATGCAGTACTTGGAAACTGGAAGGTTATGGGTTCGAATCCCGACATCGGCAGTTTGTCAATTATAAAAATTAAAAAAAAAAGGGGCGGTTGATTGACTAAACTGTCGGCGTATGGACAAGAACGAAGTAACCGGCTATGCTTGAGAAGGTTTTCTGTAGTTTCCTTCACGAACTCCAGATGAATATCGGCACAGTTCCTATCATAGTCGGCTGCAGCCGCATATCCTACCAATTCCTAGTCTACTCACAAAATTCCTTCCACTCCACTCACATCCTCACATCCTAAGGCATCACAATGGACCTTATGGTCGAAGTGTAGCCCGTCCAGGGCAGCCTTTACAATCTACCTCTCTAAACAATTGCAAAAGTTATAAACAATTAAAGATTCCAAAGAAAAGAGGTCTACTTTTTTGAAAATTACTCAAAAACTATTGGCGCTAGAGGAATTTTACAAACAGATTCTTAAAGAGAAGGAACTTTCGTAAAAAAATTTCGACTCCCGAAACTTGACCTCTATTGTTAATACGTTTTATTTAATGTTGAAAATAGGGTTCCGCGCGTTCCAAATATAGTTTGTTGAGCAAGATTATGATTTTTTTTTTTAATTAACGGCCGCGCGGAACCCTATTTTCAACATTAAATAAAAAGTACTGTATCGGTTGAAAATATTGATCGCAGAAAAAAATGTTGATATAGGTGTTCATAAAATGACCTAAGTAGCCCATTTTATCATACCCGTCCGTCCGATAACTCAAAAACGAAAAAAGATAACGAGTTGTAATTTTGTGTGTGTGTTCTCTAGAGCAAAGTCACTTTAAGTTCGTGAATAGGCAAAATCGTGTATCACCCTGCCAGAGGGAAAATATCCATCTTTGAAACCTTAAAGACAAAAAATGTTTATGAAAAATAAACAACTTTTGCTTGAAACTTTTTTTTCATAAATTCAGTATATACCGGGTATTTAAGCAATTATCTCAGTTGTTATTACACTTTGCACCCAACCTTGTTACAGAATTTATTTTATTAATAAATAAAAATAAATTTTGCAAAAAAAAAACTGCTCTTTTAGTGCATTTTGATTGACTGTTCCAAATTATGGTAATTATCAATATTAGAAGACACAAAAAAATGTATTGATTAATCTGAATAACCTTAATTTGACATTGCTTTTAAGTTTCTTAATCAATGTGAAAAAATGTCACATTATTTTTCAAAGCTAAAATTTCAGTTATCTCTATGTTGCATTCATTGCCTTCCTTGAAGTAAATAACTTGATAATAAACATTTTTAAGGGAAACAAGTAATGTAACAACTAACTGAGTTAATTGTTTTAATACCCAGTATATACTGAGTTTATGGAAAAAAAATTTCAAACAAAAGTTGTTTATTTTAAAGAGAGAAAGATTTTTTGTTTTTAAACTTTTGTTATATCTCTTAAGGCGCAATTCCACTGAGGCAAAACACTGAACGATATGTGGCTTGATACTTGTTTCCTAGTGTTGCCTATTGTAGGCGTCCGACTATGTGACACAAAATTCAATTAATATTGCATGCAGTGTTGCCAGACCTGATTTCTTAATAAACCATATTTTGACAAAATGGAAACCCGACTTCAAAAATCAAATATTCTATAACAAAAAATTCACTAAAAAGTAAAAAAATAATTGCATATTATTGTGCCAATTTTAGTTCACCTAAGCAAAAATTTTTAAATATATATATTATTGTTATTTTTGGAGTCGGTGTCAGCATAGAGAAATTTACATAACTTTTGGACACCGCCTCCAAAAATAACAATAATTGTACCTATATATTTAAAATTTTTTGCTTAGGTGAACTAAAATTGGCACAAGAATATGCAATTATTTTTTTACTTTTTAGTGCATTTTTTGTTATAGAATATTTGATTTTTGAAGTCGGGTTTCCATTTTGTCAAAATATGGATTATTTCTTGCTTTTTAATGAAGTTCTATAACTGATTTTATTTGTCTAAACATGGGTAGACCTACTAAACGACCTACTAATTTTTAGTGCATTTTTTTATTACCTGTTTTTTTTTTTTTTTTTTTAATTTTTAGTGCATTTTTTTATAACAGATTTTCAGTTTTTTTTACATGCTTTTTGTTTTTTTTTTTGGAGTCCGTATTTTTTGCAAAAAATTTTTTTGAAGTCGGTTTTTAAAAAAATTTTCTTATTTTCCCATTATGAATGAGTATACCCTTTAAAACAAAAAACAATAATTCAAAATCGATTCATAAATGACGGAGTTCTGAGGTGACACACAAAAAAAAATAAAAAATACAGACGAATTGAGAATCATCCTCCTTTTTGAATTCGGGTTAAAAAGCGGTAGATCCACCAAAATAAAGCGGTAGATTCAAAAAGTTGTATTTTGTATATAGAATATATATTATTTTATCATTTACATGCATAAAAAACTTCTGTCTGTTTGAAAACTGTTAACATGTACGCCTGTTACTGTGACGTACGACACACTCATGAGAAAATCAGTAATTACAGAACCATATTCCATTCTAAAATTTAGACACACATTCATGGCAAAATCAGTAATTACAGAACCATATTCCTGTATATATGGTCTGTAATTACTGATTTTTTACTTGTACGACTGGGAGTTTTTAACTAATAATTATTATAAAAAATTGAAAAAATGACACAAATTCAAAAATTTTTTTATTTAGTCTAGAAAACGGGAGATTAAGAAAAAAAAACGGTAGAGCGGTAGAAATACTAAAAAAGTGGTAGATCTACCGTTAAACGGGAGATCTGGCAACACTGGTTGCATGCGGATTTAGTTGCCCCACAACGTATGCGCGTTGTCGTACATGAGTGTAGCATGTCATTAAAGCAAACAGTCGCGGTAGCTGCTTATTATGATATTGGAGAAGAGAGCTAGCTATATGTTGATGGTCAAGATATTCAGTATAATTTGTTTATAATTTGTATAATTTGATTTCGAAATTTCGAAATAAACTAATTATTTTTACCTCCATCACCGTACAATAATTATATTTACCCGATAATTGTTTCAACTTATCGTTTTTAATTCTTATATCTTTGTACTCGGCGATTTTATTATTCCATAATTTGGGGGAATTATGATAATCTCAATAAAAGACGCAGTTTTTTCGTTTGTCCATTCCATGTTGCCCTCTCCAAGCCGAATCGATCCGTTGACTGTTGGACAGACATCGACACGTTAAATCATGTCGAGAGATGACGCAATCGACAGGCAACAACGGTCAACTTGTAGCATGCGGCAAGGAGACATATTTATTGTCGCTCTGTGTTTCTTCTATGGAAAGACTGTGTGTAGCATGCGTCAATGCCGCATGCTACATGTTGCCTAAAAGTTGCCTCAGTGGAATTGCGCCTTTACGGTTTCAAAGATAGGCAGTTTTACCCAAATATGATCCGATTTTTCCCATTAACGAACTTAACCTTACTTTTTTGATCTAGAACACACACACAAAAATTTCTGCTCGTTATCTCTTTTCGTTCTTGAGTTACCGTGTTCACAAACAGACAGGCGGACATGGAAATGGACTAATTAGGTAAATTTATGAACACCTATAACAAACAATTTTTTCTGGGATATTTTCAAGCGTTACAAAGCCGGAACTAAACTTAATATACCCTTGCATATATTATATACCGGGTATAAAAATTATTTTGTTCTGACATTTAAACACGCGATGGTATATAGATATATATTTTATACCCAGTATATTGGTATAAAAACTATTAATATTGAACAGAAAACACATATGGCTCGTTATGGATCATAAAACACACGCTTAAAATATGATTTCAAAAAATTCGACGCGTAGGAGCTACGTAAACTAAGTGAATTTATGAACATCACATCAAGTTACTATTATGATATAGTTCTAATTTTCATTAGAACGAGTTACAGAAAATATGGTCAGATAATGAATTGTATTATAATTTTATTTACTACAATTTTTCTTATAATCATTTATCTAATTTTACTAAGGGGCTGTTCAATTATTACGTCACACTAATTCTTAAAATTTTGTAAACACTCCCAAATTTGGAACATTCTATAATTATGCCCATCGCATGACAACTACCTCAATTACTTCTATTGGTTGGAGATTTACTTTGTGAAACAATAGGGAATATGCATGAAAATTTTTTTCACATTTATTTTCAGAATATGAAAATACTGTTAACACTGTAATAATATTTAAATAAAAACGAAATTAAAATCCGACAAATATCAAGGAAGCTATAAGCTTTTAAAGATTATTATCTGTCTCTTTCTTGTAAAACGTGTTTTACGTGTATTTTAAATGGTGACAGCGTATTATGACGTCACATGTCATGTCAAGAGGGCTATCACCCTCTTTGTCGAATCGGGAATTTCAATCATTCATATTTCGCTTATTTTTAAAGTTATTTAAAAAGTAATTTTACCTTGATATTTGTCAAGTAAACATGCTTCAATTCAAGTGAACATGTAAAACTAAAACAAAAACGCTTGTTAACATGTAAAAATAAAACGCTAACTTTACGTAAATTTCACCACTATTTATTATTATTGACAAATTTTTCAGTCTATGTATGACCACTTTCAAAACAACTGTCTTTGAAAATGGTCATACAAAAAAAGTAGACCAATGGCAATACAAAAGACTGAAACGTGTCAATAATAACACTGGTCGTCAAAAAAAATTAAAAACCGGGAGCAAAAAGCTATCTATGTTATTTCTGTCGGCTTTGGTTTTTCCTGAATCCAAATTTGTTTACAGATGTATGCTATTACGTCTAGTTTTTTAGATACTCTGGGAAAAAATCTAAACGCGAATGCAAGAAGTGTATTTTTAATGACATAATACGAATTTTTGATACGATGAAAGGAGTTCTTGTACTAGCGCTTTGTAATTTTCAGCCTTTTTATTTCCAAGAAAATTGTGACATATATTTTCAAAAGCTACCCATGCTCTTCTCTCTTCATCGACCGACTTAGATTTCAACAATTGGTCTTTAAAGATTTCTCTTATTTGGGGACCAACCAACAAATATGCTCTCTTTTAATTTGGCGTCACTTATACGTGGAAATTTAGTTTTCAGATGTCTAAAGGTCTTTCCATCCCTGTTTATTGCTTTTATCAAATTTTTTATTAAGCCTAACTTTATGTGTAGTGTCGGCAAAAATATTTTTTAATTGTCAACTAAACGATCATTTGCGATGTTTTTACTACCCGGAATCGCATTTGATTGTAAAGGTAAATATTGGTTATATTAAAAAATTATTATTTAAATAAATAATAAATATATGTAAAAGATATAATTGATCTTTATTGATTTGATTTATGAAATATTATTATTTTAATATGTAAATTACCATGGTTGTAAACATTCAAAGCAACCGTGATAATAGATGGAAGTTATAGTTGTTATGCAACAGATAAAAATGATGAACAAAATTATAATAATAATTTAATGAAGAAGCGATACCGCTACATGATCTTAAAGGCCAATTTTGTTGTACATAATGACTCGCTTTTGCTCTACTATCACACTCGCATAAAAAGCAATAAAATTTTGTGTATCCACCTTGCAATCCTGTTAGCATGGCCACTATTAAATCGGCACATATATTCCATAAATAGCGCTCGTATTGAATTTTATTAAGCAATAACTTCATATTTTCGTAGGTCTCTTATATGTTTACTGCATGAGCTAATGGAACTGACGGATATTGATTTCCATTATGTAGCAACACTGCATTCAGGCTCAGTTTGGATGTGTCAATGAAGAGTCTCCAAGCTAAAAAATGAATGCTCATTGCAACAAAAAGTATTCAAGCAATCAAAATTGGACGTGCTAGATAAATTATGACTACATATTTGGATTTACCGTGTCCATATGTATTATGGTCTAAGATCCGGTATTAGAAAAATCTTCCCTCATCTGTTAATTGAATGAAATAATGTTTAGAAGGCAGATAACAATATTATAAATGTATGAGTGCAATGTCTGCCACCGTAGTCCTGCTGGCTATTAAGATTAATTAATTAATTAATATGATATAGTGTCTTTGTTTGTTGCTCGAACAAATATAATTGTCTCTCTCTCTGCGTAGAACACATTTTTTGAAAATTTTATTACTGTGTTATAAAATATATTTTATATACTAAATATATAATTAAATTATTTGCAGCCTATATAAAAAAATTTTTAAGTAATAAATTTTCAAAAAATGTGTTCTACGCAGAGAGAGAGACAATTATATTTGTTCGAGCAACAAACAAAGACACTATATCATATTAATTAATTAATTAATCTTAATAGCCAGCAGGACTACGGTGGCAGACATTGCACTCATATATTTATAATATTGTTATATGCCTTTTAAACATTATTTCATTCATAAAGATTATTAAAATAATCAAAGAGAACTTTCGGTTTTTTGAAATTATATTTCAAATTTTGCCCCTATTCCTAGAACATTTGTTTGTATTTTATAAATACGTATTTCGACTACAATGTAGTCATCATCAGTATGAATTAGCTAATCGTAACTATCTCTGGGATATGGATTCAGAGATATGCGAATTTGGTGCGTGTCTCACAAATGTTCTAGGAATAGGGGCAAAATTTGAAATATTATTATTTCATTCAATTAACAGATAAGGGGAGATTTTTCTAATGCCGGATCTTAGACCATTAAGTCCACATATACATTGTTTTGCTCTTATTTTGATGCTGACCAATGTAATAAATAGTTAAGCAGAGTTACGTTTTTGTTTCTTGTTTATATAATTTATACCAGGATATATTAAATTTAGTTCCGACTTTGTAACGGTTGAAACAATTAATCGTAGAAAAACAATTTTGGTATAGGGGTTCATAAAATGACCTAATTAGTCCATTTCCGCAAAGTTGTCCGTTCGTAAACACGATAACTCAAAAACGAAAAGAGATATCGAGCTGAAATTTCGTATGTGTGTTCTATAGCTAAAAAGTAAGGTAAGTTCATGAATGGGCAAATTCGTACCATGCTTGGGCAAAATGGGCGGCAAAACTGCCTATCTTTGAAATCGTAAGAGATAGAACAAAAAATGTTCCTCTTTTAAAAATAAATCACTTTCGTTTGAAACTAAATAAATTCAGTATATATCGGGTATTTAAGCAATTAACTCAGTTAGTTGTTATTTTCACTTGTTTTTACTTAAATTAATTTTATAACAAGTTAAATTAATTTTGGTAGAATTTTGTAAATGGGACGTTACTTTTGGATTTTTACTTAAATTAAATTAATTTTATAACAAATTAAATTAATTTTGGTAGAATTTTGTAAATGGGACGTTACTTTTAGAGTCGATCGTACTATCCGATAGTCAAAAATCAATCCCTATTAACTTCGTTATTTACTTTTAAAATTCACATACATATAAATCTAAACAAAATCATAAATAATTATTTGAATATTGAAGAGATAGTTGTTGCAATCAATTTAAGGTCAACCGTTGTGACAGATAACTCTTTAACGATCATGGTCAAATTATATGTTGGCAAAAAAATTACTTTATTCATATACTTTATTGCATTTTTGATAAGAAATATGATTATGTAAATATTATAACAGTTTTGACATAAATGTATTCTACAAAACAAAATTTATTAATACTTCATTCAATAAGGTTGGGTTGGGTCATGTAATTTATTTTTAATACATTCATCAAAATTAGTGAAAATATAACGACTAACTGAGATAATAGGGAATATGCATGAAAATTTTTTTTCACATTTATTTTCAGAATATGAAAATACTTGTTAATACTGTAATAATATTTAAAAACGAAATTAAAATCCGACAAATATCAAGGAAGCTATAAGCTTTTAAAGAATATTATCTGTCTCTTTCTTGCTAAAATACTTAAAACGGAGTTTTACGTGTATTTTAAATGGTGAAAGTGTAATATGACGTCACATAACATATCAAGAGGACTATCACCCTCTTTGTCTAATCGGGAATTTCAATCATTCATATCTCGCTTATTTTTAAAGTTATTTAAAAAATAATTTTACCTTGATATTTGTCAAGTAAACATGCTTCAATTCAAGTGAAAAAAAATTTTCATGCATATTCCCTATTATTTAAATACCACATGTGTACTATGTTTATTTTACACAAGCGCAGATGTACTATAGACTACAAATTTACACCGTAAATTACTCCGTAATTTACCGAATCAAGGGGTGGCTGAAACAAGCTCATCTCGATTACTGGGACTTTGCGCAGGGCATGCGACAGGCCAAGTTGAGCATAAACACAGCTAGGCCTTTCGACTGTGCTCGATTGAAACTCAATAGAATGCAGTTGAGAAGGGTGGTGGGGCTTTTGACAGGACACTGTCGATTGAACTACCACCTTCGTAACTTGGGGATCTCTGATGATCCCACTTGTAGAGCCTGTATGGAGAACGATGAAATCTCCATACTTGTTATATGCACCTGCAGAAGCCTGCAGGGTGTCAGATATAGAATGTTTGGGTCCGAAACTTTGGATCCATCAATCCTGGGAGCAATCCGGCGGAGAAAATGTGGGTCTTCAGTGTGGCGCCTGGCCTCAAAAGAATCCTATAGCTTCATCTGCTTAAAATGGCACCTCTTGCCCGGAAGCGTCTCGCCTTCGGGTGATAGGTTGTTCTCAGGGAGGGCACAAAGGACCCCTTGGTCTAGGTGCTAGGGACCCGTATGCGGTACCCCTCTTTCTGATTATTATTATTATTATTATAGACCACAAAAGTTGATGTCAGTTTTTAAAATTTTATCATTGACTAGCTATCCCCGCGTTAAATTTGTGTATAGCCTATAACCTTCATCAATAAACGGGTTATCTAACGCAAAAATTTTCAAATCGGACTGGCAATTCCAGAGATTCAAACAAACAAAAAAACTCTTCAGCTTTATTATATTAGTATAGATAGATAGATATAGACATACATAGGTCGCTGGTTCAAATCCGGCTGGAGTTGTTTTTATTTAATTTAGATAGCCTATAACCTTCCTCATGAGTGTGGCTATCTAACGCAAAAAGAATTTTTCAAATCGTACTGGCAGTTCCAGAGACTAACGTGTTCAAACAAACAAAAAAACTCTTCAGCTTCATTATATTTGTATAGATTTGTGCCTTATTGATTCAGTTTTCGAAAAAATGCTTAACTTTTATTCCAAATTTTTTTTCGAAAACTGATTGAATAAGGCACAAATCAACTATAAAATTTAAAAAAAATGACATCAATTTTTGTGGACAAGTGTACACGTGGCCACAAAAGTGCCTTATTCAAAAAAATCATTTAGATAAAAGTTGTTCATCTTTTTTACTATTATAAAGTTGTAAATGACTGTTTGTTCGTTCGAGCATCACGTAAAAACTATTGGACCGATTTTGTTTAAAAACTTATGATTAGACTTAAACACTGGTATGTATTTTATCTTGCTACGAGAGATAGAATTCGAAAAAATTCGCTGAAATAGAAATTTGATGGTAGTGATAAAGTTGGGAACGATAAATATTTGAGGTAGTAGAAGCGGTGGGAAATTACATTGTGACTTTAGTCTTAAAATGACGTGAGCCGGAGATGTAACAATAAAATGCGGCGAAGTCGCGGGTATAAGCTGGTTATAATTAAATTAAAAAATTACCGCACTAGATCAATTATTTGTATTTTATAAATACGTATTTCGAATACAATGTAGTCATTATATGAATTAGCTAATCGTACGTCTTGCATACTCGTTTAAGAGAATAGTCAATAATAATCTTCACTTACAATATTGGTTGTGATATGACACCACGTGCATTATGGCTTTGCCGTTTTCTGACGACTCGGATGATGAAATTCTTCTCGAGGAAGAGGCAACCATCTCTTACTGTAGCAGCTTTCAGATGCTTCCTACAAGGATCAAAGAGTCAAGGCTATGAGCTGAGATTGAGAACTTCCATCTCCACAATCAAAAGGCATTTAAATAATAATATTTTACGTCTACTCAACTTTAAAATCATTCCGTAAAACACAACCTTCCTCTAGATTGATGTCACTGCACCATCGTTCAGCGTTTAATCGCAGAACGATCATCGCTTAAGGACGTTCGAAAGAGAAAAAAATGGAGAAAAGTTCCTGTAAATTAAATATGTTATAAAAAAAGTCAATACGAATTCAGTGGTTTCATGTTTCACATGTTTCAAAATGTTAGTTCAAATGCATTTTTCGATATTGGAAAACATACTTTTAATATTGGGTCTTATGGAGAAACTACAAATTTAAGCTTTATAATCGAATAAAACCTAGTTTTATTAGCAGAGAAGTTTTTATAAAACTATGTAAATTGTTGTTAAATAAACATGGATTTATTTGAGCCAAAAATGAAGGTATGTTCAATGCATTTTGGAAAGTAATAATGAATTATATAAGTAATTTTATCATTTTAGAGAAGCAAAACACAAGATTTTTCTTTTTTATTTCAAATAAAAGAAACATTACGAGTTACGAGTATTATTATTTACCAAATAACAATAGAATATTTAAATCTAGTTTTAACGTATACATGAAATCGGTAACGCTGCGGGCATGCGCAGTCGCTTGATGCCACCCTTATGTCTTTCCCCACAAAATGACTCTTTCGAACGTCCTTAAGTCTAAATAATCAGATTGGAATGTTAATAATATAAAAATACATATTTATTAGAATTTCTCTAAAAATATTCTACAACTGCCTGTTCTCGAATTTATCATTTCACACTTTAATCCAAAATGTATATAATATATATATATACGTATTTTTTATCTTATCTTAGAACGCATAAAATTTGAGGTCACATAAATGCAAAAAATGGAATAATTTTTTTCCAGTGTATAAACTTCCTCACTTTAAAATTTGGATAATTTTAGTTTACTGTATAATCAATTAATTTTATTGATTCATATTTTTTTAAATGATATTATTGATGATATTTTTTAATGGTAGGTCTGCAGCCGCACACCTACCAATTCCTTCTCTGCATACGAATTCCTGGTCCTTCACTCACATCAAAAAAATGTAAAAGTAAAAATTAATAAAGGTTGAAAAATTAATGATGTGGGTGGTCTCTGTTATAGACCGTCGCGTCTCAAAAACGGAGGTTAAACCATATTATTATTATCACCAAATTTATTGATAATATTAACAAAACTTTGGGATGTGGGAACTTGAAAAACTTGATGCTTTCATTACAGACTTTGCTCTGACAGCCAAACACACAGTAACACGCCTTAGTTTTACGTTTACGAGCAGGAAATTTCATGAGCAAAAATAATTAACTTGAATCGACTTTTTATTTTAAAAATCACAATAATAATTAAAATATATTAACTCGGCCTTTCGCACTACCGTGCTCTAGATATTATTTAGATTAAAATTTATCAATTGTCAGCGTTCTATCTATTTGGTTAAATTTCACCGCTAAATGGCATATCTGAGTGCTAGAGATACTAATTAGTCTTTTTTCTCTGAAGATTTTTAAAAAAAACCACGAGAGGAAGCACTTGTGGGGGGTGCACATTTTTTTATTTTCTCATTGACAGCAACGTTAAGCAACGTCATAACTCGGCAAAAAATTAATTTTTAAAATTGTTCAAAAAGCATCTTTTTTGGCTTACTTGTGGCTCCATTTCTGTGGATTATTAGATATTTTTATAAAAAAACTCTGGAAGAATTAAAATAAATACTGGAGGGAATCACCACCCTCTTGAGTAATTTTTGGATCAGAACCAGTTGTTGGCGTATACCAACACCAGAATATATTAAAAAAATGTTTTTTTGCGAATAAAAAAAAAACTTGAACTCCGATCAGGAAAAGTTAAACAAGATAGTTATAGGTATCAAAAATCCTATCGATTGACGTATCTTGAATTGAAATTGGATCGGTACTTTTTGAGAAAAATTCAAAAATTCGAGTTTTTTATAAAAATGTCTAATAATCCACAGAAATTAAGCCTAAAGCAAATAAAAAAAGATGCTTTTTGAACAATTTAAAAAAATTAATTTTTTGCCGAGTCATGACGTTACTTAACGTTGCTGTCAATGAGAAAATCAAAATATGTGTACCTCCCAGTAGTACTGCCTCTGGTGGATTTTTACAAATCTTCAGAGGAAAAAGGCTAATACCTTACTAATATACCTTACTAATTTTATAAAGAAGCTTTATTGAAAAAGAAATAATTATTAATGGGAAAGTTCTTATGGCTTAAGAAATATTTAAACTAATTTTTATTTGTCTCCGAGTATGAACTATTTTGCGTCGAGATAATAATCCTGAGGGGGCCCGCATAAGCTAGGGCCCGGGTGGCAATCGCCCTGATTATATGGCCAGTACGACACTGGTTAAGATATGAAGAATAGTTATGAAGAATAGTTTAAGCTTAAGGGTACCCTTCCGATTGCTAAACATTATCACTTTTATCTTAAAAATCTTTCTGTAGATCTAGTGACCCTTTTTTAATGAAAAGTAGTAATATCTCGCGTAAAGCTAAACCGCCCGAATTTCGTTATTAAAATTCATACTTGATTTAGTAAACCTTTATTTAGTAGATTGAATTGTTGCAATATCGTTGCTCAATAAATACAAAGTAAACTAAATCACATAGGAGACAAATATGTCGTAAATAAGTAATCCAAAATGATCTCGATTTTATTAAACCTTTAAATATAACATCAACCGCTAAATTCTAGAGCAAAGATTTAAAACAATGTTAATTCTTCAACTAATTCATACTACTTTTCAATTGCAGGTATCCATGATGACTGAAAGTACAAGTACTAATACGTCTTCATTAACAGATCAGCAGGGAACTGAAGAGGATACAAAATGTAATACGATTGCGTCAAATATTCCAGTACCTCAAATCAAACATATTAAAGAAGAATTAGATATTACGTTTACAGAATGTACACCATCCGCATACTCACCCACAACTACCGTTATGCACGAGGTAATAGTTTCCTTAAATTGATTGATAAGATACATTCGTCAAATCATAGAAAAATATCATTATTCATTACGAATACCAAAAATCTACAGATAATATCCATAAATTTCAAAAATTATAGTTGAAATTAGGCAAACCGTTAATCGATAAATTTCTTAGAATTTGACGGAGATCCGAAAAAACCCTCTAATAATTAGATCTAATTATTGCTATTTATATTTACAGATCGATTTTGGGCGATATGTAGAACAACGAGATCGTTCTCCCTCAAGTCCAGATCGACAGCATTGCTCTTCAACTACACAACCAATTGAAGATCATTCTAGACCTGGCCATACAACGGTAAGTAGTATAGATAATAAGATCGGGAAAAAACCCTACAATTAAATATCTATTTTCCATAGGATGGTATTAAAGAAGAAGATTCACCGCGTAGACTATGTTTGGTATGTGGTGACGTGGCTTCAGGGTTTCATTATGGAGTTGCATCTTGCGAAGCATGCAAAGCATTCTTTAAACGAACAATACAAGGTAACAAGTCTACAAATATACTTTTGATTTCATAAATTAACTTTTATATTTTTTTCGGTAGGTAACATTGAGTATACTTGCCCGGCAGTTGGTGAATGTGAAATAAATAAACGGAGGCGTAAAGCTTGTCAAGCATGTAGATTTCGTAAATGCTTAAGATGCGGTATGTTAAAGGAAGGTGTAAGATTAGATAGAGTACGAGGTGGACGCCAAAAATATCGTAGAAATCCAGATTTGTCATTTCAAATGTTGGTTACAACTGCACAACGGCCACAAATGTTGGAAGGCGAGTGTTAATTTATTTAAGAAGTTTAAGCATCGAAATTTTTTACTGATAACCTCTTTGGGAGATCCAGACCTTTAATTAAACTCAAAAGTATAGTGTCAATATGGACGCCTGGGTGTTTATTTGGGTATTTAGTCGTATTTACAAGTTTGGCACGGAGATAATGTTAATGTATTACATTAGTTAGTTCTGCAATAGTCTTTGAACGAGGATGAGTCATGTCAGGGGTTCTATTAAAGGTAGAAATATCTAAGGGTTTTAGAATACACACATAAGTATAAAGCTAGAAGCCATACAAGAAAATTTTTAAATGCATTCAGGCATTCATTTGTATTATCAAAGCCCAAGCGGATCACTCTCGATTGAGTATCTGTAGATTTAGGCAGTAAGGTAATGGAAAACGAATTAACTTCCAGAATTAGGCACTGGCACTCTCCTGAATAGTTGTAAATTTTGATGTATCGAAGAGCTTTATTGATTGCATCTTATTAAAGCCTTATTATTTATTTATTTTACAGATATTAAAATGTTAGAGGCATTGAAAAATTGTGAACCAGACATGTTAGAAATAAATGTATCCTTAGAAGTGAGTAAACATAGAACATTATCAATGTTAAGTGATTTATATGACAGGGAATTAGTGGGTATTATTGGTTGGGCAAAACAAATACCAGGATTTACGGATTTATCATTGAATGATGAAATGCGTTTATTACAAAGTACATGGGCTGAAATACTCACATTAACATTGGCCTACAGGTCAATGAAACTATTAGCAAGTGGAAAATTACGTTATGCAACTGATTTTACATTAGATGAAAAGCAAGCACGAGAATGTGGAGCTCATGAATTATATAATCGGGTAAGAAAAATTTATTAATATTTATTTAAAAAAAATTTTGTTTGGACGATTTGTTTTCCCCATCATATAGAATGAATGGATGAATTAAAAGGAAATACGAGAAAACAATGACTAAGAGATCGTATTTTTAATGAAATATTCGAAATTCCATTTTTAAAAGTGTATCTGTTATTTTTTCAATGATTTTTTATTTTTATGAAATCAATAAAATATTTTATTTTATTTATATCCGAAGATTTTAAGGACGTTCGAAAGAGTCAATCGAATATCAATGAATTCGTATTGACTTTTTTTTATAACATATTTAATTTACAGGAACTTCTCTCCATTTTCCCCATTCTCTCCATTTTTTTCTCGTCCATAAGCGATTGTTTTGCTAAGTAATTGGTGTGCTCAGAATAACTGAGTCCTTAGTAAGCTAAGTAAGCTACTACGTATATGTAATTTAGTTTTTTACCAGTACACTTAGATTGAGACGCTATTTTTCTTAGGAAGTGCTGTCAGACTGCGGGATTTTTCTCTAAATTTAGTGTATTAAATAAAGCCTAGTAGAAAATCTAGGTAATTCATTCTTGGGATTGTCGTATTTTTAAATTGTGTATTAACGTTGAATATAACAAATCACAATACAAAATGTTTATTTATACTGGATACATGATGGATGGCATGCATTATTTATTATTATTAAATTCATTAAATTGGGAAGAAATTCGCAAATTTGGCAATACCGCCGACAAGTTAGTAAGTTTCTCTTGAGAGAAACGCCTTTGACTTAGATACTCAGAATTAAATTGTATTTAGGCTGACTGACTGACTTAGTTTAGAAAGGACTTAGTTGTTCTGAAAAGGACTGAACAGGACAGATAAAGACAAGTAATGTAACAACTAACTGAGTTAATTGTTTGAATACCCAGTATATACTAAGTTTATGGAAAAATTTTTGAAACAAAAGTTGTTTATTTTAAAAAGAAGATTTTTTGTTATTAAATTTTTGTTATATCTCTTACGGTTTCAAGGATAGGCAGTTTTGCCCATTTTGCCCAAACATGGTCCGATTTTGTCCATTAACGAACTTGACCTTACTTTTTGCTCTAGAATACACAAAAAAAAATTTCAACTCGTTATCTCTTTTCGTTCTTGATTTATCGTGTCCACGGACGGACATTCGGAAATGGCCGAATTAAGCCATTTTATGAACATATGTGCCAAACATTCATGTCTACGATCAATATTTTTAAGCATTACAAAGTCGTGATCAAACTTAATATACCTTGTATATTTACATATACTGGGTATAAAAAGTTTTCAGTCTGGGATGCAGGCATGTAAACATAAACGTTAATGTCGTATTTATTATGAGCACTGTGATTGGTTGAAAAACACGAATGGATCTCTTACCCATTGGCAATGCCGATGATTGCCGACAGTCACATAGCCGATCGTTACAAAAACGTTACATTGTATAATCTCAAATTTCAATTCACCCTGCATATAAAATCTTGTGGCATATAGTGTCGCTATAGATGTTTTCACATCAAAATCTCTTTTTAAATAAGACATCAATTTTTTGTATTTTTGGGATATTTTGTGTCATCGAAATTACTCTCCAAATTTTTATGACAATCATCTCCATAGATGCGAGTTAGTGATCATCTCTTATATATGGTATATCCTTCAAAGCACCCTTAATATATTTATTTTTGTTTTAGTGTTGTCATGTCGTGGAGCGATTGGAACGTTTATCAATTTGTAAAGAAGAATACTTCCTATTAAAAGCATTGGTACTCGCAAATTCGGATGTTCGACTAGACGATTACCATGCTTTGAAAAAATTCAGGGAATCAATACTAGGCGCACTTTCAGATGCTGTAGGAATACTACGGTAATATATTCCACTATCTTTTCGTAAATATTCAAATTATCATAATGTTCTTTTTCTAGACCAAGTGGAGCTCTTCTTCAACTACAACATCTGTTACTATCGATGCCAGCACTACGTCAAGCTGATTATGCAGTACGTCGTTTTTGGTCAGATACTCACCAACGTAATTTGGTGCCAATGAATAAGTTATTTTTAGAAATGTTGGAATCTTATTCACGGTAGCCTATTATATATTAGTTGATTCGACAAAAAAAAATTTTATGGTTAAGAATTTGTAAATATATTTTGAAAAATTATATGTAGGAATTTACATTAAAAAAACTATATAAACATCTGACAACAAAATTGTTTGTAAATTTAAATGTATTTATGCAAATGACTGATTTTTACAAAAAAATATAGTCAATTTACCAAAAAAATTTGAATCCATAATTTCGCATTCTTAATAAAATAAATTTTTATAAATTCCTTAAATATCACAATAATATCCTACATTTCAAGGAAATTTAAACTTAAATCATTGGTAAGCATACGTTTGAAATAGGAATGTTGCGGATATTGGCATCCGCACCGCAATCGCGGAACGTCCGCATTAATTTTAGCACCCGCATTCGCATCGCAATAATCAATGCTTTTTATGGAGCTTTTGCGGATGCGGATGTTGCTAGTTTTGTTTAGCATTTCTGAATATAAATAAATCACAACGTGTTTAGACATGATATTATATAGATGTTTTTTTTTTTAAATTTATTTCAACAATTTACATTTATGTTGAGTGTTTCGCCTTGAATAATCTATTTGACAAGTGAATCAACAATGCCACCACCGGTGCAAAGTGTGATTAAATCTTATATTAAACTAGATGAGTATGTCCGAGATAAATATCAGTGTATGAAATAAAACATAATCTCGCAAGGGCCGTACAACCACGTCTTTGAAGAATCATCTAAAATCGATGCATCCGGAACAGTTTAGCTTGTTTGGCGTGGGAATAATCGATAAAACTCTGCGAAACAGGATGGGACCTGAAAAGGCAACAACATTGCTCTTTATTAAATATAATGCACCAAATTTTAAATTTTCATACTAAAAACTTGATTATAATATAAAGATTATTAAAAATTATTATCATCTTTTTCCTTTATGTACCTAAGTCCTAAATTAAGAATCTCTTAAAAAAAAATATTGACATAAATCCGCATCCGCAACATCCCTGGTTTGGAATAACAACAAATATTCTATTACTGGCTCTTGTTACCAAATGTGTCTACAGTCGATAGGCAGATACAAATTTCTTTTCATTTTCGTTTCTTAAGTGAAATAGAATCGATTTTCGATTTAGTTTAATAGAATCGGTCGACATAATTTTTCTCAAAGCCTCGCAATTTAATATTTCTGAGTCGGTAAACTACCGAATTAACCATGTTATTACACGTAATATATAAAGGAGCCTTGACTGCCACGATCTATTTCATAATTTTGCTGGTTAACAAACCAGCAAATTATTCCTTTCACAGTAGTATAATAATAATGGGCTCGGCTGTTCATCTATAAGAATCATTGGGATAGATAAAAAAGACGTTTCGCGGATCGAGATGGCACATATCGGTCGAAAATTGTACGGGGTATGCGTCAAAACTGCATTGAAATTACTCTATCCGTTTAAAGGCAACGATGCCACAGACAGACAAATGCTATTATCGTTTCAAACCATAGACATAGGAATACAAGGGTGGAAGACATAGGAGTTTGTAGCAAGCCTTTGAAAAGAGGACTAAACAACCAATCACTGGTTCGCCCCCCCCCCTTGAGAATTTATAACCAGGAATAGATTCTCGCTCAACTTAAAAGGTACTTAACCTTCGGTCCCTATATTCCCTATGACCATGAAACACTTTTATATTTTATCGGGTAGTATTAAATATATGGTCGAGGGTTAAAATTTAAAAAAAAGTTTTTCTGATGGTCGATGTCTATAGAGTGTCTTTTATATATTGAATTCCTATTTTCAAATATAACTCATGAAAAATGGCGATTTTAAAAGTTATATTTTCTTTGATAAAGGTGAAAAATAACTTTTAAAAACTCTTTAGACTAGCTATATTACAGAGACATGTCACTAATAAAAAAATATATAATATAACAGCAAAGAAAAGTTATTTTTCTCTTTTATCATATAATGGAATTCCACAAAGTATAGCTATCTGTGGTTAACTATTTTTTCTTTACTTAATATTACAAGCAATAATCTGCAAAAAACTAAAAAATCAATATAAAATTTTCTCGAGTCAAAAATTCGACTGGTGTGTGCACTAGCCATAGAGATAATATATAATCTCTATGGAACTAGCAGTAGTAACTTCCACATAATCATGAACGAGCCCTTTGTAAAAAATGTTCTAACATAATACAATAAAAATCCCCTAAAATACCATCAAAATATAGTAACATTTATTTGTTGATATATCAAAAATTGACAGTGATATTACTATAGTAGATATAATTCTTTTGACAATTTCTTTACTTTGTCTATCTATATAGATTTGACTTGACTGTTGAGTACTAACAAAGATGGTTGAGTGTTTAGAATTTTAAAGTCAAATAGATACGATATCCAAATAAAAATAAATTTTGTACATTACATCATTTTAGTGTAAATACATGTAGTCGTTTGGAATACACACAAAATAATGAAAATTATATCATAATATTTCATTCACAAAGTTCATCAATACATTTAAAATATGTGTGATGTTTGTTCAGACTTCCTACAGCTGCTAGTGTCATGTAAGAATAATAATGATTCTTATAAATGAAACCAATTCTATGAAACTGTCAGATGAAATCCATTTATTTTCATATATTTTTCGAACATAATTAAATTTTTCAATTCATTCTGTATGCTAGGCAAATTTTGTTTGAAATAAATTCTGTAATAATAAAAACAATAACATTTTAATGGATAATATTTTCTTACTGAAATTGTTTTAGATGAGACTCAATTTAGCATTGAAACTGAGGAACATCCACAACTCACAAAGTTTGACATCGCAACATTGTTGTTATACGTACAAACATGGCCAGCAAGGTGTGTTAAAATTTTTCAAAAATATATCAAAACATTACCTTATCTACTTTTTTTGTAGCTCCAACATTTGTACATAATATGTTCATTGTTTATTTTTTTGCTAGATTTACTATTTTCGTAAACTGATATTTTTCTATTTTGGTTTGTGATTATTAACAAAAGTAATTTATATTTTATGCCAACTATTTTCTAAGTCTCGTAATTTTTTATTAATAGGAGGCTGTATTTAAAAAATGAAAGACTTAAGGTACACTCAGCTTAGTTAGGGGATATAACTAGCAAAAAATATTATTTATAGATAGGTCTAACTTGGAATTATTATTATTTAATTTGGAGTGAATATTAAGATTTGAATTTTATTTTGGATTACATTTCGGTACAGTAAAATGTGTCTACAACACACTATTCGTATTGATAAAGTTTTTCTATATATTCTAACAACGATATCGATCTCTTAAAAAGAATATTTGTCAGGAATATGATCGAGCTTGATGTGACCTACTGACAGATAAGGGTCAGTGGCATACCATAAATGTAAGTGATTTCTATAAACATCATTCACCGAGAATAAACGACCTTTAATTTATATGAAATATTTAAGGCCCATTTCAATATTTAGGTTTATAAGGCAAACAGGCGTTCTGCTAAGCTAAATTAAGAAAGTATTCTCATTATAGGAATTGGAAAAATATGTAACTTTTAATCAGAATTATTCCAAAAAAAAAAAAAAAATTTATTTTCCCATCTTTCAAGAATATAGGCACTCTATGACACAGGGCCATCAAATTCGGTATACAGTTGGTATTTATACTTATAATAATAATAATGTCCTTTAATCCCTTGGCGGGCGTAGGGCTGCCACAAAGGATCTCCACCTCACTCTGTTTTGAGGTATTGCTTTTATTTTGATTTTTTAATTTAGGTTTTCCCTTCCTCAGCCACTTCTCCAAGTAGTCTTGGGTCGTCCTCATCATGCCCTGAGGATTCCAGCCCAATGCTTGGCGGCTGATATTTGTTCTTTTCTCCTGAAGGTGTGTCCAATCCATCCGAGTTTTCTTTTTTTTAATGTTTCTGTAATAGGACGTTGTTTGCACCTTCTCCAGAGCTTGTCATTTCAAAATATACTTAGAATTCTTCTTAAACAAGTTGATAAAAGTTTGTAATTTACTTGGTTTTGGTAATTTTCCATGTTTGACATCCATATAATAGTACCGACTTGACATTATTTTCAAATATTCTGAGCTTTGTACTTATTCTTATCTGTTGGGATTTCCAGATTGAGTTTCCAGACTTATACTTTTTTTATAAAAATGTGTAGCCCACTCCTTTATACTTTCAAATATTCTGAGCTTTTTACTTATTCTTATCTGTTGGGATTTCCAGACTCATACTTACTTTTTTATAAAAATGCGTAGTCAACTCCTTTCAAAATTGACTTTCCTGAAATATCTCAGGTAAAAGCTCTATTCCTAAGAATATATGTATTAGGCATGATAGTTTTTCAAATATTTCTGAAAATCGTACATCGGATATTCAACGAAATTACCTGATTTAAAAGATCTAATTTGAAACGAGGGTTTACACAACAACATGAATACGATATATTTTTGCGAAGGTGGATAGTGTAATTTGGGCTGAATCTATAAAGTTTCTTTTAAACACTGATGGTAATAGTGCCATGACTTGCTAATGCTCTGGCGGTAACATTTGTAATCAGTGCAGTATACTTGAATCCAAATAGTATAGACAGGAAAAAGTATAACAAACTTTGTCAACCAAAAGGCTATGGAAAAGCTAAGCGCAAATACCTCTTAGAAAAGTTTCAAAAATTCGACACTATCAGGGATATTTAAGATTTTAATTACCAAATCACTGGTAAATTAACAAAAGCTGGCCAACATTAAGATATATTGCATTATATCACAAAAAACAAGTTCCATCAAGTATAATATTATGTAAAATAATATCCACATTTGCCTGTAACTTTTTGTCACAAACTCTTTTTGATGATAATTTGTTATCCCGCTTTTTAACGACTTTTGAATGCGAATAACTTTTTAACCGTTTATTTCTTAACGAAAAGCAAAAACTTGTTCTCTTATAATTCCCTAAATAGCTTATATTCGCAAAATCAGCACAGTAACTCTTTTCGTTCAGAAGATATTTCGGGGTCAAATCGACTCTGATTTAACGTGTAGTAATAGTAATGTTAGCGCGAAGGCAAAAAAAAACCCTTAAACTCGGCCTGTCGCACCACCGTGCTCTAGATTAATATATTTAGTATCCAATACAAACAGTTGTATGCTTGTATGTAAAACTTTTAATACCCGATATATATATTAATGTATATATATATATCGGGTATCAAAAGTTTTGCATACAGCACACAGTATATATATATATATATATATATATATATATATATATATATATATAGACTGTTTTGGAATGCTTTTCCAATACCGAATCAATGTTAAATATTATTTATTACTGGCAGGCCGTCTGGTTACTGTGCGGAGTCAGTCAGTACGCATGTAGTCATCTCATATGCGTATGGTAGTTTGTTTGTCATTTAAGAGTGAGTGTGTACTCATTACATGTGTACTGACTGACTGACTCGCACAGTAACCAGACGGCCTGCCAGTAATAAATAATATTTAACATTGATTGTCTATTAGAAAAGCATTCATATATATATATATATATATATATATATATATATATATATATATATATATAATATACATAAGGGTATTATAACTTTAGCCCCGATTTTGTAACGGTTGAAAATATTAATTGTCTGTCCATGGACACAATAACTCAAAAACGAAAAGAGAAAACGAGCTGCAATTTTGTATGTGTGTCCTAGAGCTAAAAAGTAAGGTCAAGTTAGTGAAAGTGCTTCCCCCGCCAGGGCAGAAGATATCCATCTTTGAAACCGTAAGAGATAGAAAAAAAATCAAAAACAAAAAATATTCCTTTCTCACTTGTTTTTTAAACAATTCAAACCCATTGTTAACTGATAGTTTTATTTAGGTCAATAGGTCATATTGATGTTTTTTGAATTTTTAGAGAAAAAATAAAAGTTAAGTGAGCTTAATACGTTTTTATTTTAAATTATGCTTGCTTGCCCTCTCGCTATTGCATAAACATTGAACTATTAAGTTCCGCTTGTAAATCATGTGTATAGTCAGTGGGTCCAAATTAATATATTACTAGGTATGTTTCGGATCATTTTTGAGATTCAATTTTAAAAAAAATCCTAAATCTAACTACCTTCAATAATCACCGAACGAAGTGTGACATATTATAGTATTCCTCCTATTCGTAGTAGTTGAGCTATTCAAGTACCCTATTTTAGACTCTTTAATGGTTTTAGTGTGCGTTTCGCTTTAATAAAATATATAAATGATTTTGTAATATTTATTCCAGACAATGTATGTGTTGTTATCGTGATTTTAAGAATTTAGAACGATTTAGTTTAATTACACAAGGTATTATATGCCTATGTGTACATCATTTAAAAAATTTACGTGCAACACTCACCGATGGAAATGGAAAAACGAATACAACAAAAGGTGGTGATACAGATGAAAAGATTTCCGAACCAGATGAAAAAGATGAACCAATTGATGATTCATCGGAAATTACAAGCTTACAAGATAAAGAGAAACTATTTCATCTGGTATCGAAAATATTTTTAATGAATTTCCCATTGTATGTGGCCAGTAAACATACAATACAAACAAAATTAGAGGAAGTCACATCAATGGAATTAACTAGTTTAAATGCATACTGTGATTTACATGATCAAGAAATTCCAATATATTTATTACGTAATGTTACATTGTTCTGTAAATCGGGTGGTTTACATGCAATGACATTATGTTTTCAACATTTAATACCAGAAGTATTACCTGTATCTACTGCCCATGCTATTATTGCTATTGGTAACTATTTAGTACATTACAAGTCATGATCTTATAAACAGATCTATATACGCATCGAAATCAAACAAATACAAAACTAACTCGGTACCCAGATCAGTCGAACTGTGTTACTCAGTGCCAGGTGGTTCAGCTCTTCGAAGCATTCATAGACTATCCTCGATTGGAATCTTGACGCCTCAAGGGCCCGAAGTGCTGCTTGGGTATCTGAGAAGATGCTGATATGTGCCCCACTGTAACCTTTCGTGTTACAAATCTGGGCACCTCTCAACATGGCGAAGATTTCTGATTGAAAAACCGTCGTATATTGACCAAAAGGAATCGATTCCTTTATTCTAGGTCCATAACCCCCCGCACCAGATAAATCTTCGGCCTTTGACCCATCCGTATAAAGATCAGCGATGTATACTTAAGAGAATCAGATTTCATGGAAATAACGGTAATCAACTTTTGTTTGTAAAAAGATAGATATGAAGTTACAATTAGAAAAAAGCCTTCTAGATAATTCAATTTGAAAAAAATAAACTGTTTTTTTTTTTTCATTTCGAATTCTCTTTTATACGATTTCAGATGGTATCTCGTAAACTGTTCTCCAAATCATCAAATGAACACTATTGTTATGTTTTTTTGGGGTCCAATTTATCTTATTTAGTGAATTTCATCGAAATCGGGAACAGAAACTTTTTTTCTATTTTTTTTATTTCTTAGAAAAAATTATAAATTATTTTAGTACACGATTTGGATAAAAATTAGGTATTAATGTAAAATGGACCCAAAAAATAAAAAAATCTAGTTGGTTTAACGATTTGGGAATATTTTCTGAGATATGATACCCTCTTTATTACACTTTTGATTTATTTTTCTAATTTTCGTGTTTTTTTGGTCCAATTTAGACCTTAAAAATGATGTAGCAAATTTCCGATAGCCAGAGAATTTCATAACATTATTTCGATCCCCACTCTGCATAAGTTCGCATTGTCTTGGGTATATGCAACTTAGTGTTGACTAGATTTAAATCAAAACACTCTTGATAAAGCGATAAGAAAGTCAAAGTTTTTAAAAGCTACAAATAGAAGTATCATGCAGTTAATATAACAAAAATTAACCATTTGAACACAGTCTAAGTAGTATCGAAACCCCCACTTCATTCGTATCTAGACCTGTTTATATGAACATATTAAATATAAAATTATTTTCAATTTGATTTTATTTCTTTGTCGATGTTTCTAGTGTGTAACTTAAAATTATGGCTAAACTTTAAAACAACATTACAATTATTAGTACCGTTAAGATCACGTGTACTAAGGTATATGTGTCGATTAGCTGATTCGGAGTTACGAACTCCAGCTATAAAAAGCATGGCAGGTGCGTACTAATAATTTATACATTTTTTGTATACGAACCATTCGTGAATGTAGCTTATCAATTTTTGTTACCTATTATTTCATATTTTTGTATTATACATTATTATTCCCTGTTACATATTTATTTTATCTCTTCTAAATTACTTGGTTTATCTCTTGGTTTAAAGTTACAACAATTTGTGTTGTTAATATATTTGAATTCGAACTGTTTTGGACACAGATTCGTTTATTTTCAAAATTATCATTTGAATTCTTTGAAAAATAAATGTATCCAGTTATTAATATACAATTTTTCTTAAATCCGTACTAATATTATAAATGTGAAAGTGACTCTGTCTGTCTATCTGTTAGGTTTTCACAGCTAAACCATTTAATCAATTTTGATGAAATTTGGTATGAAGACAGCTTAAGCTATTTCTAACGACATGAGAGTAAAAATATTTTTGCACAAAATTTTGCAAAGAGGTAGTTTTCAACGATATAAAGTTGTAAAAAAAAATTGTGGAAGTATTAACCGTCTCTGTCAGCTGCAATAAATGTTCAAAGTTGTCAATATTTAAGACACAAAGGATAGGAACCCATACTGTTTTGGAAACATTTTTATTTCTCGATTTTGCTATAGAAAATAACTTCGCAAACAATACTGGATCTATGTAAATAAATAAATTAGGGATGCTTTGAGCCTAAATAAGATGTAATTTACCGTGTCGTTTACGAAAAACAATGAACAAAGATTACTTTTTGACAAATATTTAGGCTATTCCAGAAGTAAACTGTACAAGCGGCAACGTTGTTTGTGCTGACTGTTGTACTGTGTCATGTGCTGACTGCTATAATGTGCACACAGATGAGCCTTTGTGTGAGAGTGTGTGTTACAGCTATGTCAGATTTACTGCACTAATACAACTATTATTTAAAAAGTTATCTTTTCTCTCTTTCTAAGATATAGCGTTCTCTCTCATGTCGTTAGAAATATCTTCAACCCTTTTTGGATATCTACTAAGTATGTTCGGTGAAAATTTCAAGAAATTTTTCTGTAGCTAAGTTTTCATATGAAAATTAGCTAAAAATAATTATTTGGCATGCATTAATATTATGCTATTGTACGACATAGAAATAGGTATATAACAAGACAAAAATATATCAAGAAATCTTCAGCAATATTATGTCAGACTTCTTAGAAACATACACTTCTCTAAGTAACGTTTATGTTTGTGAGTTTATTTATACTATGAATGTATAGAATTTAAAAAAATTTACGCGAATGAAATCGCGGGTACAATTAATTAATTATACATTTTTGTCCAACATACGTTTAATTCAAAGAAGTTAATATTAATCAGAGGAGAAGTGTGTAATACTAGTAAAGTGTACTGTGTTTTAGATTTTATGTGGAGTGCAATAAAAGATCCACTAGATATGCCATTAGGTTTGGATAGTGATGGATTAGATTTAGCATTTAAATATTTTACATCGAGTACACTAACAATGCGATTAGCTGGTATTGCACAAATTAACAGTCATATTGGATTGTTAGCTGAATTATGTGGTAATAGTGGAGCACATACTCATGATATTTCATTGTCATCGGATGCAGTGGATTCAGCACCACGTAGTATGGCTGATTGGCTGATCAATAATAATATTATATCACATATATTTGGTCCAAATTTGCATGTTGAAGTAAGTTTGTGATATCTAAATTATATTCTACAGATATAATATATACCAATCCAATTATCAATAGGGTGGTGAGCTATATAGAAAAAAATCTACAATTGTCAAATTTTGAGCCTCTGAAAAGTCATGCAATTTTAGTTTCAGAGTCTCAGTCAAAGCAAATTAGAAAAATATCTTCAGAATCAATAAGTTTTTAGTTTGCTGTAATTCTTTATTTCCTGACAATAATTGGATTGGTTAGGTCATCTCTTTTTCCTACAGAATAATTATGAATTAATTTTGCTCAATATTATGGGATTTAAAGCGATATCACGTAAAGTGCTCACTAAGTTAAGTAAATTCGACCCAAATAACACAAAAATCCAGTTGTTTTAACGATTTAACGAATAGTTTCGGAGATATGTCCTCATTATAAGTTTTTTGATGTAAATTTTTTTTTAGAATATTTGAAATGATTATAGGTCATCTGAAAGGAATTTTTCCGACGATCCAGGACTTTGTCAACATGATATCCATCGCCATTCTGTACATATTTTAATATATTAGATCCTTATTTCTTTGAATTTTAATACTTTGGGGCTGATATCTTTATAACCACAAATCGGTTAATATTTTAATCTATAAGACCATCATGTCTAGACCGTAAGAAAGTTGTCGCGCTGGACGCGATGTTCAGGGTTCGATCAGGGTTCAATCTTTTCCAATTTTTCATATAAATATTAATTAATAAATTTTTTCATATAAATATTAATTAATAAAATTTAATGACGTTTTAGTCTATATAGAATATGCTTGTCCTTTCATAGTTGTGTCTTCGTAACAATACTGGCGATTAACGTTGGTATAGTATTGTGACGTTTAATTATACACAAAATAATATGTCAGAATAATAAGTTACTAGTTAACTTCAATGTAATATTGTCTGTGATATGAAAAAATCGATTTATCAAGCCAATCATCTTTAGTGTAATGGCTAGCACGCTGGACACGATATTCAGTGGTCCAGGGTTTGATCCTTGGTGAAAGAGAGAACTTTTTCATACTAATATTAATTAATAAAATTCAATGACGTGATAGTTTATATAGTATATGCTTGCCTTTCCATACTTGTCATCTTAACCGTACTGGAATTGTACATTGGTATAGTATTGTGACATCTACGGATGTTAGGGAAGTATATCGAAAATGCTACGAAACGAACGAAAATTTAGTAGAATGTTCCTCACTTAATGATAAAACTACTGTGAAAATTTCAAAACGTTTTACTTTTAAAAAAACTGTAATTTTACATGGAGAGTGTTCTTATGCAGATTTGTTCACTTAATAGATTAAATTCTTTTCAATTACCATTAAAAAAGCTACGAAGCGTCCCAAATTTTCATATTATATAACTTGAACTCTATAAAAACAATTTTGCAGAATTTTATTAACATTAATCAAACGTTTGTTGAGAAAAACATTGTAAATAGAAATAATAAAAAAATCGGTTTTTGCCACTTATACGTATACGGTATAGAAAGAAAAAGGATATACGAGGTGTATTCAAAAGTAAGGTGACTTCAAATTTCGCGAGCTACGTACATTCGATTTTTTTATTTTGTTGTGTTGGTACTCTCGTCCCGAACATATGTTCACAGTTTCAGCTCGTATAGCATTCTTCGTTTGTTTGTGGGACGCATCAATGTTAAAAGTGTTTGGTGTGCTCGGCGAATTTCGTATTATCTCCTCAATCATTGCAAATTTCCATCCTTTTATGGGTCTCTTCAGTTTCGAATGTACGTAGCTCGCGAAATTTGAAAAGTCACCTTACTTTTTAAACACACCTCGTATATTTTTGTTGATTTAAATTAAAGGTAAAAGGTACATTCACTGCCAGAAGTTTTTCATATTTATTATTTCTTATTTAAAGTACTTTTTCCTTCAATTGTCTGTCTCTCCCTAACATCCTTAAGTATACACCAAATAATATGATGGAACTTTATTCCAGTAAAACATTTCGAGCCATTTATGGCTTAAATTTTATATGATCAATTAAAGTTAATTATAATTCCTAACTTTTTTGGTTAAATTTTCTGACTAATTTGATTGATTTGAATTTGTTCTTATCAACACATGTGTCTATCGTATTAAGTAATTATTAAATTGAAATCTAAGCAACTACGTCTGATTTATTGATTCTAAACAATGTTTGTTTTTTGTACGGTTTTAGCTGATAAAACAAAGCCATATAATTTTAAATTTTCTGGCAATGGAAGGACGTATTACGACTGAATATTTAGATATAATATGGGCCGCAGCACAATTAAAACATTGCAGTAAACCCGTACATGATTTATTACCAAGTTTAATCAAACATTTATCAGTGGGTGCAGCATTACATTTATATAATTTATTAACAAAATTAGAAACACGAGAACATACTGAACAAACCTTATACTTGGCATCGGCCCTTATCAAATTTATATGGACACGTAGTGGTGCCAGTTCGGCGGGAGCATCTACATCAGATCCATCACATATGGGCTTTGTATCAAGTTCATCAGCAATTGGATTGCATAAGTGTGCAAGCTCATCAGAAAATAGTGTTAGTATAGACGGAAGTAATTCGGATGAAGAACAGGTAAAATTTTACAATAACAACATGTAAAATTTTTCACTTAAAAATTTTTTCCCATCACATTATATTGTGAAATTTTTCCCTATTATTATGAATTTTTCTATACCAGCGAGAATACTTAAGGTGGCTTTATACCAAAATGTCATCACATCAGTTTTTCATTAATTTTGAAGGTTAATTAAATAAATCCTATTACACAATCATAAAATTTTTTTGAAAGCTTGAAAGCCTGCATTCGTCTCGTTATAAGGCCACCTTAAATCAATATGTCTACGTCATACTGATTGTGGTTGTAATTTTAGGGTGAAACTTCGGCACAAAGTGAAAGTCATAAAAGTGGAACAGAAGCCGAAGAAGAAGAGGAAGATGAGGAGGAGGAAGAAGATGAAGACGATGAAATGTTAGAAATTGATCGAGAAGGGCCAACACCTTGTAAACAGGCTCGAACGCAACATGCAACCTTTGAACCAGGTATATTATCTCGAAAAAGTCAAACGTTTTAT
This sequence comes from Nineta flava, assembly GCA_963920215.1. Classification (NCBI taxonomy): domain Eukaryota; kingdom Metazoa; phylum Arthropoda; class Insecta; order Neuroptera; family Chrysopidae; genus Nineta; species Nineta flava. Next base: position 37,257,984 of record OY986042.1, read on the forward strand.
GTGTTTTATTGTTAGTTTGTACGAGTTAGATATAATGGTTATGGAAACAAATGGTTAGTACGCCTAATATTAATATTTTTTTCTGAACAGTCGTTGTCTATCTGGTAATTCGATATCTCAATAATTAACCGAAAATTAATATGCAAAATCTCTCGATGTTTCTTTCCCTGAAATTGTGAAATTTCTGTTTTCCAAGGCAATAGAATACGAAAATCGAACAAAAGGATCCGTTCGTTCGCCGTAATTTAGTTTCGTAAAATATTATTAGTTTCGATAGATCTTGGTTTGAAAAATATTGCAATTCTACTTCAGTCAGGCGAGGTTCGCTTCTCCCATATCTTAGCAATAGTCAGGATCTTCCTTATCAGGTTTTCTTGAAGGTTCATATATTCGGGGTTAGATGCACCGAACATATTGAGATTCACAGTGAAAGATGATTGCGGGATATTTTCCCCGTGATAACGAGGGTTAAAGTCTATCCACTCGTTGTTTCCATGCTGTTTTTGGAATTCCTAAATCTGGTTCTGGGCGTATGAGAAGTAATCCTGCTCCCTTCTTCGTTAAGGTATCTACTTCTTCGTTTCCTTCGAAATCACTGCGAACTGGCATCCAGATCAATTTCACATTGTTCCGTTTTGCTAGCTCCAATAGTTCCTCTAGGCACTTCCTGACTATCCCTGAGTTGTTTTCACTGGCTTTTCAGACAAGGCTTTTAGAGCAGCTTGACTGTCCAAGATAATGTATACGTTCTGGTTTGTATAACCCCTACGTAGGTTCTCCAGGATGCAAGCCAGTATGGCGTCGACTTCTGCTTGGAAAAGGGTCGGATAGTATCACGACGATCGAAATTTTTTGGCGACTTGATCCTATTATTTAAAAAAATGAGATTATTTAAAATGTGTCCGATTTTGTAAAACCCTTAAATTTTTTTAAGCATTTAAAAATTTATGAGAGAGAAACTTCTTTTATTTTGTAAGACTTGAAAGCTTTTTCAATATTATTTTAAATTTTAGGAACACCAAGAGAGGATATATCTATTGAAAAGAAAGGAATATCTGGAACCAAAGGATCGTAAGTATTAATAAAAGATACTTTTTTTTTTAAATTTCAATAATACGTAGTGAATTAAGATTTAAAAATAATTGAAATCAGGTATTTTTCTCATCATTTTCTGTTTGAATATTGATATAAATTTTTCAATAGGTCAGTTAAAAAGAAATTACCAATTGCGGATGAAGCAATAGTTCAAACAGAAAATGTGAATGTACTATCAGCAAATCTACCAGAAGGTGTTGAAACAATTGCATCCAGTAGTTCGGCTGACGACGAGGAAATTCATCACACACATATGATAAAAAAGAGACATATGCGACAAAAATCATTAAAATGTAAGTTTTTAAAAAATATATAATCCTATAATTTTATAATTCTATTTACTCAAAAGACAGGTAGTGTAACGTTTTAGGACTCAACCTGTATACGCACTAGGTTCTTTTAACCCACGAGTAACAATTTTAACAATTATAGTTTATTGGATTACAACAATGAAATAATGGTCACAATCAATATTGGCAATAATTGAACAATAAACCATATTTTGACAAAATGGAACCCCGACTTCAAAAATCAAATATTCTATAACAAAAAATGCACTAAAAAGTAAAAAAATAATTGCATATTCTTGTGCCAATTTTAGTTCACCTAAACAAAAAATTTTAAATATATATGTACAATTATTGTTATTTTTGGAGGCGGTGTCAGCATAGAGAAATTCACATAACTTTTGGACACCGCCTTCAAAAATAACAATAATTGTACATATATATTTAAAATTTTTTGCTTAGGTGAACTAAAATTGGCACAAGAATATGCAATTATTTTTTTACTTTTTAGTGCATTTTTTGTTATAGAATATTTGATTTTTGAAGTCGGGGTTCCATTTTGTCAAAATATGGTTTATTTCTCGCTTTTTAGTGACTTTGAAGTTCTATAACTGATTTTATTTGTCTAAATATGGGTAGACTACTAAACGACCTACTAATTTTTAGCCCATTTTTTTATAACACATTTTTTTTTACCCGTTTTTTTTTTTTTAATTTTCAGCCCATTTTTTTATAACAGATTTTCAATTTTTTTTACAAGCATTTTGTTTTTTTTTTGGGGTCGGTTGTTTTTTGTAAAAAATTTTTTTGAAGTCGGCTTTTTAAAAAAACTTTCTTATTTTTCCTTTATGAATGAGTATACCCTTTCAAAAAAAAAAAATTTGGCAGAAATCGGTTACCACATATAAAATGAGGATTTTCCTCGATTTCCCTGGGATCCCCTCATCAGAATACGATTTGGTGCCAATGGGAAACCAAACCCTTTAAAACAAAAAAAAAAATTCAAAATCGGTTCATAAATGACGGAATTCTGAGGCGACACACATAAAAAAAAAAAAATACAGACGAATTGAGAACCATCCTCCTTTTTGAAGTCGGTTTAAAAACTATGTTTACGTATATAACACAACAATATAACTACAATCGCTTTGAATCGCTTATTATCTTTATCAAAACACATATTGAATCCAATTTGTTGTCATTCAGCCATTTGATTCTCTTATATACACAATAGATCTTTCCTGCATCAAATGTACACTCTGTAGACCACCAGAATAATCTACAAAAACCAGTGGCGACGTTTTTGTCACACATTTGTTACAGTAGTTTTATCACAAATGTGATACTATTTCATTTTCTTTAACAAATTATACAACCGAGGCAGTAGTAGTATTATTCAGGGTGGCGATCGACCTGTAAAACTTTAAAAATTTTAGTCTCATTTAGGAAAATGATAAAAATACGTCAAAAACTAAAATGTTTCTGTGTAAATTAATGTTTTAAATTTGGTATAACTTTTTATTTCATGAAAATAGTTTAAGGATGTACGAGCAATGAAACTTCAAAAAGATTAAGACTTAATTTTTTGTTTACGTGTAGTTGAAGTGCATATACATAAATTATAAAAGTTTCAGGGGGGGGGGGGGGTTACGGTAGTCTTGAAGTAATTATTTAATGTTAAAGCTCGAGTTTCAATACATTGCTCTTATGGAGGAACTCAATTCTTTACACATAATTTGACATATTTTGATAATTTTCACTTGGAATAAAATAAGACGAATAAAATTGAGATTGATCCAATAAAATTCCGGTATGACAGATTAATTTTATTTCTGTCGGCGGTAGCTTAATTACCCAAAATCTCAGGTTTTTTCTTAAATACCTTTTTTGTTAAGCCCGGTATGACGCGCATAAATTAAATTTTAATTTTCACCTACGACAAAAAATAATAAACATTATTGTGAACTTTTATGAATATACTATATAAGATTTTGAAGAATTTTATAAATGGACTATACATCAGCGCTCGTACATTAGTTGTCTTCTCCTGTTTCTTCAAAACAATTATTATATGATTTTAGTCGATATTTCGTAAACCGTTCACCAAATCCTCAAATGAACATAATTTTCATGTTTTTTAAAGTTCAGTTGAACATTTAACTATATTCTCACTCACTGTATAATTGTTTTTTAAAGGTAAACGATCAGACGATAGTAATATTCGAATGCATCGTGAGTGTATTGAATTATTGCCAGAGGGTGATGAAAGCGATACTGAAACTAAACATTTAAAACGTTTAGCCCGTGTAAAATCACGATCAAGGTTAGCTATAATTCTTTAAAAAATGTTTTTCTCCATGTTTTAATGTTTTTTTAATTTTTAATTAGAATACGGCGAGAACGAGAACCTTTAGTTTCTGTGTATGTTGGTGATAGTTCATCAGGTAGTGAGAATGGTAAAGCTTTAATTCGTTCAATTGGACCTCGTGCTCCATCTTGTCAGCCATTCATACCGGATTTAGATGTTCCACGAGATGAGTATGTTTTATTTTATTATTTTTTTATTTACAAATGGGATCGTTTAATCAAGTAAAGTGTGTTGAAATTAGGCTTATGTAACTCATTTGCGAGTTGTTCAAATGAACGACTCACTTGACTGAACCGAATGAAGTCGATCTTCATTTAAAAAAACTGTAGTTCAGTAGTTTGGAAGTTCAGTATATATTATAGGCCTGTTGTAGTTCTCTATCTGTATATGTTATGTGTATGTTAATGGATGAATCATATTGGATCTTCCTGAGGAGAGTAGACAAATTCCATTTTTTCCAGTTATGTCGTACACGAAAAATTTGGGAATTGTAAGCATATTTGTTTGTTAGCTTAGAAGATAAATTGGATAAATATTCTGCGTTAAAATTATTAATATGCAGCAGTTTTTTATAAATGGCATAAAGGAACTTGCCTGGGTAAATTGGGTAATTTGAATTCAAATTTATGAAAAGATAACTGAGTTTATATAAATAATAAAGTTGCATTTAAAAATATTTTTGTTTTCCAATTGTCGGGATTGTCGAAGGGGTAAACCTATTGTATCCTACAATTTACCTAGTTAAATTTTTAATGAAAAGAAAACTGATTTTATACAAAAATAAATTAAAGTTTATTACGGTTTATTTGTCTATTATGCGTATAGCAGTATTTGCGATAAATCTTTTTCTGCCTTTTAATAATAGTAATAATAATAATGGGGTTTAACCTCCGTTTTTGAGACACGACGGTCTATAACAAAGGCCACCCACATCATTATTTTCCAACCTTTATTAATTTTTACTTTCAATTTTTATGATGTGAGTGGAGGATCAGGAATTCGTATGCAGAGAAGGAATTGGTAGGTGTGCGGCTGCAGCCGACTTTGATAGGAACTATGCCGATATTCATCTGGAGTTCGTGAAGGGAAACTGCAGAAAACCTTCAAAAGCATAGCCGGTTACTTCTTTCTTGTCCATACGCCGATAGTTTAGTCAATCAACCGTCCCATTAATTTTTAATTGACAAACTGCCGGTGTCGGGATTCGAACCCATAAACTCCTAGTTCCAAGTAGAAACAACGCCTTAACAAGCGCGGCTACTTGGCTTTTCAGTCTTTAAAAGCGTAATCTTTTTGACCTGAGACATGCAATAAAAAAATAATCACCAAAATCCGTCCAGTGTAATTAGTTTCTGAAGCATATCAAAATTTATATTAAAAATTTAAATTTTTGTTGTCAGTAAAATAAAATAGTTATTTTACTGTCCTTATTTTAGAATGGTCATCTCTTTACAATTGGTTATTGACTAATTAAATAATTAGGTGATTATTTCTTCTGAATATTACATAATTATCAGAGCATCTCATACACACTTATATGGTACACGACCAGCCAAGTAGCCACGCTTGTTAAGGCGTTGTGTGTACTTGGAACTGGGAGGTTATGGGTTCGAATCCCGACATTGGCAGTTTGCCAATTATTAAAAAAAAAGGGCGGTTAATTGACTAGGCGGTTAACTGTCGGCGTATGGACAAGAACGAAGTAACCGGCTATGCTTGTGAAGGTTTCCGCAGTTTCCTACACGAACTCCAGATGAGTATCGGCATAGTTCCTATCAAAGACGGCTGCAGCCGCACATCTTACCAATTCCTAGTCTACACACAAAATTCCTTGTCCTCCACTCACATCTTCACATCCTTAGGCATCACAATGGACCTTATGGTCGAAGTGTGTCCCGTCCAGGACAGCCACTACAATCTATCTATCTATCTATATGGTACACGCTTTTTACAATGGAGTGTTCGACTATAAATTCTAAGCGATGACCTAAATGAACTACTGAACTGTATAAGTGAATTAGTTTATTTCTATGAACGAGATTGATTGAACTAAATCAGGGAATTGAACTAAAAATACCAACCCTAGTTGAAATTGTGGACGATCTCATTTTCTATGCTAATATATTGATTTGATATTCATTAATATACAAAAAATATTATAGGCATTTATTAGAACTATTAAGTGGGGATGAAATTGAAGGTGATGGAGATGGTAGTTATTCATCACGCATGAGTAATAAATCTGAAAAGAACATGGGTGATTTTGATGGAGAAGAATCTGTTTGTGACGAAGAACTTGCACAATTGGCTGCACAGACACGGGAACCATCCCAATGTTTAGGTTTGCAAACACATGACTTGGAAAAATCACCATCTTGGACCGATCCACGTTTATCAGCAACATTTAAGATTGATAATGTTTGTCAACCAGGAAATACTCTATTATGGGATTTACTACAGGATAATAAAATCGTAAGTTATTTGAGTTACATTCATTAAATATTTAAAAATCTAATTGTCTTCATTTATTTCTACAGAATCAATTAGGTGAAGGATTAGCTTTAGAAGCTGAAAAGGCTTTATGCAATTTATTATGTTATAATACAGAACGGATAATACGAATGAAATTTATTGAGGGTTGTTTGCAAAATCTTGCAAATAATTGGTAAGTAAATATGAACAAAATTTTAAAATAAACATTGAGAAAAGGTCACATAATGGTCGTGTTTAGAACAACTAAATTCTTAATAAACTAATAGCGTTTTCTTTTGACTGCCCTCGTGCGCACTGAGAGCACTCTAAGTTTAAAATGTATGTTCGATTGACTGTTATAGATTGCTCGCACTGAGTTTTTCGTTTTCGATTGACGATAGAGAGCACTCCGTCTTGCTCTTACTAGTAAGGTCAGAGCAATAGGGCAGTGCAATATGACGTCGAAAAACCTACGAGTGTTGACATTGTTGGAACTATTATCATCATTATTATAAAAATTGCATCATGTGTATATTATTACCAGCTTCGTTAATAATAATACAAAGTGTCATCAGTGCCATCAGATTCAATTTTATTTCCATTTTTGCTTAATAATATTTCTTTTACTAACACGGACGGACATATTTAGAAATCAAAGAATATATCATATGTACAGTGCTGACAGTGCTACCTTTACAGTCTGATAAGTAATCCAAAACAACAGTTAAAATGAACTTAAGTATTTGACACTGACAGTCAATCTAATAATAAATGATCTTAAACCAGTTTGATTGAAAAAAATGGCCACATAATTCTCAAGCAAGAACTGAGGTCGAGCATGATGTCATCACAGAGTAGCAAGCATGCTCTTTCGTGCTTCAAAAGAAAACGCTATAAGTTACTAAGTATATCTATGTTTTTTACCAGCACACTTGACAGATACTAAGCAACTTAGATTGTGACGCCATTTTGCTTAGTGATATTAGATTGCGAGATTGTCCCCTATATTTAGTGGATTTAATAAATCCTAGTAGAAAATCTGAATGATTAATTCTTGGGATTGTCGTATTTTTAAATTTTTGTATTCAAGTTGAATATTACGAATCAGAAGAGAAAATTTTTGTTTGTACTCAATACATGATTAGGGTCTCCACAGACCTGGAAATCTAAACCAAAATCATGGTATTTGGTCTATCTCAAATCCTCTTAATATTAGTCAAGGAATTCAATTTTGATGGAAAAACCGAGATGTCTATTGGTTTTTGAGATGGTCTGTACATGGGTGTTGTATCTCGAAATCAATAAATACAAGACAATTCTATATTGAAGAAATGAAAAATACACTGCAAAAATTTAATTCTAGTGGGATTTAAAAAAATTTCATTTAAATCCGACAAAATTTAGCTGTGATAGTAAAAATTGATTTTTGGGATCTGATGACGTTACCAATCAATATCCAAAAAATAGTTTATGATCTATCAATCCAATTCAAGAGAAAATTTCAGCGATGATTAAAAAAAGTAGGAAGATAGTTTCTTTGTTATACATTAATTTCACGCGGTCACACACGTATGAAACCTTTAAAGCCACGGTATGATTCAATTTTATAGACCTGAAAATTTGCGATTTTATTAAAACCACCGATTTGGCAATACTACTGATAAGTTAGTGTGTTCTGAGAGAAGCACGCTGAACTTAGATACTCAAAAGTAAATTTTGTTTTGACTGACTGACCTACTGAGTTTACTAAGGACTTAGTGTTTCTGAACACGACCAATATACAATGACTTCGTTCCATACTGTATATTAACGTGTATGGCTGATAAAATTATTGTATGTATAGTTCTTGTATTACGCGATTCCTATTATTTTGTAAACCTTCCTTCGTATAATGCAATTTTTAAACTAATAAATAAGAAATTACAATTCTTCAACTTGTAAAATATTAAATTAATTTTTAGGTCAGTGGTAATATCACTACGAATATTACCAAAATTATTAGCATCATTTCAACAATTCCGTGGTTTGGACACACATCATGTGACACATTGGGCAGATAAGCAGCATAATATGATGTCACATTTTTTCAATAATCTCAAAGTGTATACAAATTCACGTCGTTCAAAATCAACAAACTCACAGCAACAACCTAGTCCCACAAATAATTTATACACACATCAAATGGAAGTACAAGTTCGTTTACATTTTTTATCTGCCGTATATTCACCTTTGGGGTCACCCAAAACGTTTAAATTAAGTGTAGAACAAGTTGATACGCTATGGCAATGTTTGGCACATGATAATGAGTGTAGTGACGAATTGTTTAGTTGGTTGTTGTCACAAGCTAAAAGTGGAGATCAACATGCCCTTGGGTTAGAGGCGATGAAACGATTGTACTTAACCCACTTGCCGACACTGTCCCCAGAAAGTATCAGTCCTACTTGTTTGGCTCTATTTCAACAGCTTTGTAATTTAGCACGAAATAATTCGTCGAATATCAGTAATAATACTCAACAACTTGGGGAAGTACTGGGAATGGATTATCTGTGGAAGGTAGCTTTACGTGCGAATAATACGGATGTGAGCATGGCTGCGATACAGTACTTAAACAATTATTATCTAGGACAACGATTACAACATGAATCAGAATTTGTATCACAATGTATGATACATTTAGCCACAGCTGTCAAAGATTTAACATTACCAACTCCTAGTGAAGACGCCCCATTATTGCGAATTCAAAGAGCACTACTTCTTTTAAAAACACATTTAGATACATTTCGACGAAAATATGCCTATCATTTACGACGATGGCTTATCGAAGGACAAGGTATTGGATCGCATGGTGCATTAGAACGCCCTGGTACACCAATACGAATTTTAGTTCAATTAGCTGGTATGTCAGAACGTACCCCAATCGATTTATTAAGTATAAATTATGTAGCAGAGTTGCGAGCTGAAGCAACGTATGTATGGGAATCTATGCATTCAAAGGCGACCTCATCATCATCTTCTCAAGCAGAAGGTAGTGGTGTGCTAGGGTCCATGTTACATGATGGTCCAATTCGTATGATCACCCAAGGACAAGAGTTAACAACGGATTTTGATGAGAAAACGTTACAAGAACTTGGTTTTAAGGATAATCAAATGATTTTTATATCAATTGGTGCAAATCGATCGGGTCACCGGAAACGAGATTCTGTTGAACCATTATCTTTACAACAACCACCACCTAGAGATTCAGTTCCAATGTTGTTACTCTTAAGACCAACTTACTTCGAACAACTATTCGATCTAATGCATACACTTAGTGGTATGAAGGTCCCAGTGAAAGGGGGGAACGATATAGCACATACCAAAGCTCAAGTATTGTCCAGGCGAGTATGGGATATTTTAACGATGATACCAACAAGTCCAACTTTGTTAAAAGGATTCCAACAGTTAGATATACCATTGGAAAATTTATTGAATCCTACAAGTCCACAAAAATTAATGTACTCACTTCACATAGCAGAATCGTTAGGATCAAGACGGAATTTAGGCATAAATAGTACTACTGAATCTAAAGATACAACGCTAACCACGAACAAACAAAATTGGAGTAACGTATTTCGACAAAACGGTGGTTTACGGCATCTATTTGATATATTTATGTCAGGGGTGTTACAACGTAGCGGTAACGGCGATGAAAGTGAATGGCTTCAAGATTGTTTAGCAATGTTACTAAAATTGCTCAGTCAACTTGGTGTTCATAATCCAGATATCCAATCAAAATCGAAATCCGATAAACTACTAATACCAATATTAAACGAAGATATGTTACACTTAATGAGTGTACAAACTACAATGTCACGTTTGATGAGTATTTTGTATGAGGCATCACTGCCTCGGGATCCAAATCATTATAAAACTGGTTTTTGGGGTCGATCACAAGTTGTACATTACGCAATGACGTTATTGGTGTCATGGTTACATTGCTGTGAAGAAGCGCGTCAATGTTTCTTCCGCACATCACAGTATGATTCATGGTTGGAACGATTAGTATTGGATGAACCTGAACCGAATGTACGTCGTGAGGTTTGTGCAGCGTTGTATCGTTTGTGTTTGGGTACAACATCACAAGATGGTGATACTGGTATTAGTTTAGCTCCTCCTATGTTGAATGCGTTACTTGTGTATTTACCAAAAGCTGAAACGATGCGATTGCAAAAGCAAGAGACGTTACATCATGATGATGGTAAAGAACCGTATGGACCTGCATGTCGAGATTATTTTTGGTTGATTTGTCGATTAGTTGATGGCCTACCGACTGAAAGTACTAAAGGTAGGTACTTTATAGTAGTAACATATTTTAGTCCGATTCAATCTGCAATTTCGGTACCTTATGGAAGAAAACATGAAACTTGGAATGCGTTGAGCTGTCATGAACGTACTTTAATATAGTTGGGGAGGAAAAAGAAGATAATTCATTCTATTTTGGAGGGTAAAAAAAGCTTGTAAAATAGGTTTTTCCTGAATATTTCGAAGATAGTCTTCGGAATAAAATCGATTTAGATAAGTAGAATAGACATTGACAACTTCAAACGTGACTTGATGGCATAAGAATGGGTGGGGGGGAGCACTGCAGATCAGGTACAACTTAATAATTGAATTTAAAAAATCAAATTCAAATTTTATGGTGAATTTTTGGACGAAAATATAGCTAAAAAGCCAGTGTTTTAGCATAGTACTTTGCGGGTATTTAATTTTGGTAAGATCTAATTTTTATCTTGTTTATTAAATTTGATATTTCATATTCTAGATGTTCAAGAAGATAATTCACCAGATCAAGTTGATATAAATGTCTTATGTAAAAAAGTTGGTGAATCCATTATGAAACGTGATTATCTAGAAGAAAGACTTCGAACTGTTGAGGATGATGGACTTATAGGTTTACTGAATTTTATGGCGAATTTATTAAAACATAAACCACCATTTCAATCGAGTAAAGATGGCAAACAATTGTTGATTGAGGTACATTTAATATATTCAATTCTGATTTGAAGTATCTGTCTATCTGTCTGAACTAAATAAAACTTAGCATAAAAAGATGTTGAATCATTCTTGCAATTATAATAATATACAGCTTGTTTTTTAAACTACACCCAATCTGGAAACAGTGTATAGTGTATCTATCACTGTAATTAAATCGGCTGATAGATTTAAAATTGTCTGGTAGTGATTCTGTAACTGAAATCTGGTGAAAATACTAAATGTGAGCAGTTCTCTCGATTCCGTAACTTTCACCATAGTGAAAATGTGAGCCATCTCACGGGAGTTTGTTCGACAAGGAATTTCTTAACGTACACGTGGATCCAAGAGAGAAAGGAAAGAAGTAGAGAGAGAGAGAAATAATCAATGGCTTAAAACGACGCATGGTAATGTGTTTTGGAGTAGTTTAATTTCATGAAATTTATAATCATTTGCTTTTGTTTTTCAGTCAGATTCATGTTGACTGAAAAATTAATATATCTCTATGAAAATTAAACAATCAAAGCACAGCTGTTTATTTTTACTCGGATGTCAATGTCAAACACTACTATAACAATATTCCATATCATCTCACGCACTAATTTCGTATTTTCACTACAACCTTACAGAATCAGTCGAACAAACTCACGTGAGATGAAAATGCGAGAAGTGAACAATCTCACTTAAAATACAGAATCGGCTGCCTGATCTCTTGATTTCGAAGATTGTAGCCATTCAACCTAAATGGTTTTAAGTGATGAAATTTAGAGCCCTTTACCTTCGAAAAAAAGTTGTTAATAAAAATTGTTGAAATAAAAAAAATCACGGACTAATTTCAAAAATTACAATTAAGCATATTTTTATATATTATCGTAATTCCTTAATTGGACAATTATAAATAATTTTTCCCGTAGTCAGAGATTTTAATCCAATTATATGTTATGACGCAGGTTTTTGAATATTTATTTGCGTTACCAACACCACGCCAACGACAAGTACCTAAATGTAAATCGACGGGTGCCCGAGCTGCTGCGTATGATCTACTTGTTGAACTTGTGAAAGGTGCTCCTGAAAATTATGAATTGTTACACGATAAACTATTAGCACAGCATAAACCAGGTAATATCCTTTGGAAATATTGCTCTAGACTATGTATTTTAAATTGTAAAATTTGTATAGGTCCACATTCGCCATACCCATGGGATTATTGGCCACATGATGACGGTAGATCTGAATCTGGTTACGTTGGATTAACAAATTTAGGTGCAACATGTTATATGGCATCGTGTATGCAACATTTGTATATGATGCCACAAGCAAGAGCCTCAATATTGTCAGCAGATTGTACGAATAGTAAACATGAACCTACGTTGCGGGAATTACAAAGAATGTTTGCATATTTACTGGTATGTATTCCGAAATTTTTCTTCGAAATATCATGTTCAGGGTCTTTGCAAGGTTTTAGAGAATTTTTATAAATTTGGTGTTTGATTCAGCCGTCTTTAAGGTACTCTATTGTTTAGCTAAACTCGGGTTCCTTTTTCTGTTATTTGGCTGAAAATGACGTTTTCCCAGCTCTCAATAGACGGACAAGAAATAGCGAGATTTTGTCACCAAACATGGCAACAAGCTGCTGTATAACTTATATATGTATCTTTTTATATTTGTTATCATCGTTTTTGACGCATTTAATATGATGTTAAACTTTTATTTTTGGGACTATCCATAAACTAAGTAACATTTTTTTAGAGTGGGAGGGTTTTGTTATTATGTTACGTGACGTTACAAGTAGGTAGATACAATTCCGTGATAGGAAAAACAGATAATATCTATAAGAAAAAATAATAAAGAAACTGACAATAAAACTGACGTGGTTCAAAGCCTGATGAAATGTGATTAGCTATTATATATTTGTTGAGCTAACTAATTTGTGGATAACAAAAGGTTAAAGAAAGGCAGGGTTAGTCGAGTTATTTTAAAAGTTATGTAACACAAAACAAGGAGGATGGAGAGTGAATGATTTTTAAAAAAAGTATGAAAACGCGTTTCGTGGTTTATGGATGGCCGCTTTTCAAATACAGAATTATTATATGTTGATTTACACAGAACAGATTTATAGATTATTGATAATCTATGTAATTCCGTCTCGCAGTTTCAGAGAAGAGGATATTATATACCTCTACTATAAAAGTTCTTCGCTTTTATTGCTTTAGGTCAATATAATTCATCCGAATACGGCATTCAACCGCCAATTTTGTAATACAAATGTGCGATAGAAAACAAACCGTTACGATTCTGTTGTTACTAGTGCCCATGCCCAGTCTCTTTATTTTAGTGACTCTTACACAGCTCGTATTAATAAACTTTTAATAAACTTTATTTATTATCAAGGAAAGTGAACGTAAAGCCTACAATCCAAGAAGTTTTTGTAAAGTTTACACTATGGATCACCAACCCTTAAATACGGGTGAACAAAAGGACATGGCAGAATTTTTTATTGATCTAGTGAGTAAATTAGAAGAAATGACACCAGAATTAAAAAAAGTAGTGAAGACTTTGTTTTGTGGTATTCTTAGTAATAATGTTGTGTCTTTGGATTGTCAACACGTGAGTCGAACATTGGAAGAATTTTATACTGTGCGGTGTCAAGTTGCAGATATGCGAAACTTATACGAATCATTAGATGAAGTTACAGTTAAAGATACGTTAGAAGGTGATAACATGTATACGTGTTCACAGTGTGGTAAAAAAGTTCGGGCTGAGAAACGTGCATGTTTTAAAAAACTACCACGCATACTATGTTTTAATACAATGCGTTACACGTTTAATATGGTGACAATGTTAAAAGAAAAAGTGAATACTCATTTCTCGTTTCCATTACGTTTAAATATGGCCGGTTATGTGGAGAAACAATTGATGCCTCAACAATATCAGGAGGAAAAAGAGAAAGACGGTGGAATCGTGCCTGAAATGGATTTAAAAGAACATTATGAGTATGACTTAATTGGGGTAACTGTTCATACAGGAACTGCCGATGGTGGCCATTATTATAGTTTTATCAAAGATCGGAGTTCAAGTGCGCGTGATAAATGGTTACTATTTAACGATGCTGAAGTTAAACCATTCGATCCGAATCAAATCGCATCGGAATGTTTTGGCGGGGAGATGACAAGTAAAACTTACGATTCAGTTACGGATAAATTCATGGACTTTAGTTTCGAGAAGACAAATAGTGCGTATATGTTATTTTACGAATACAGTCAGAGAAGTAATTCACCTAGTGATTGTCCTCCATCAACGGCATTGGGCTACACCACCGCTCCATCAGGTAGTGACGGAGGAGAGAATTCAACATCTCATGGAAATTCATCGGAGACCACAATTGAATTAAATAAGGAATTGGAGGAGTGGATATGGAAAGATAATATGCATTTCATTCAAGATAAAAATATTTTTGAGCACACGTATTTTAATTTTATGTGGCAAATGTGTGGGTACATTCCACAAACATTGTTACACCTAAAATCCGATGTGACCCAACAAGCGGCGCAATTATCTACGTCGTTTTTTATGGAAACATTTATACATGCCAAAGAGAAACCAACTATGGTCCAATGGGTGGAATTAGTAACGAAACAATTTAATGCATGTCAAGAGGCGTGTGAATGGTTTTTAGGACATATGGCAGCGGATACATGGTGGCCTATACAAGTATTAATCAAATGCCCGAACCAAATGGTACGACAAATGTTTCAAAGACTGTGTATACATGTGATACAACGACTGAGAACGAGTCATGCTCCATTGTATTTATTAACTGGCAATGATAACTGTGATAAAATTGATAATAATGTGTCGTCACCGGATCCTGAACAAATTGGTAACAAATCCTGTGTCACGAAATTTGTGAAATCGTTGTTATCGTTAATGGAACATGGTGCTAAAGCACATTTAAAACATTTGACTGAATATTTTGGTTTTCTTTATGAGTTTTGTCGAATGGGCGATGAAGAAACGAAATTTTTATTATCTGTACGAGCAATACATTCTATGGTTAATTTTTATTTGGGACATAAGGCACATGATTTTGTAAGTAAAAATTCTAAATTATCGATCTAAAAATTCTAAATTAAGATCATTTCATGCTGACATAGGATATTTTTACTCCATTTCTGATTTATTCAATTTTTTTTGGTGTTACTTTAATGGCAACTAAATATTGGAACAGATTAAACGTAGTTTTCAGTCTTTAAATATTTTAAATTCAGCGCCGTATTCTTTTTTGGTAAAGTAGGGGAACTATGGACAAAATGAAATAGACAGTTAGTTAAAGTAATAGAAAGCTTTTACAAAAATTTGGTTGAATTATACAAATTCTTAATATGGTTATCTCTGTCTTACTTCACTATTTTCTATTAAAAAGCGTAAGGATGATGTCGTTGATCCTTAAGTGTTATAAGTTTAGTCCCAATTTGTTACAGTTAGAAATATTGGGTACAGATGTTCATGAAATTTTCGAAGACTTCATTTCCATCTGTTTGTCCATCCGTCAACACAATAACTCAAACTTAACTTTTTCTCTATACATTTATAATTGATTAGGTTGATGAAAGCGATGGTGAAGATGATGAAGAAGTGATTGCATTACCAACTGATAAATATAAACCAGCTTCACTAGATAAAATGATAGCTTTAATTGCTATGATGGTAGAAAAATCACGTGATTCAAATCAACGATTAGTTTTATCTACTCAAGATTATGCGGCTATAGCCGGTGGTAAAGTAAGTATATTTAATGTTCGCTGCCACTTATTTTTATAGATATTTCAAAGTTAGGACAATAGGGTCATTTCTAGCTAAAAAAAAATGAATACGGAAGGATTTTCGGAACACAAAGAAGAAACTGTATTTTCGAATTTTCATCAAGAAACGACCCTATTCAATACAAAAAATTAAAATTTTGCAGATAAAATTCGATGTATAAACTTCATAATAACTGGAATAAATATTTTGAAATGCAATATGTTGAATATATCTGTAGTTACAATATGAAAGAAAATATTAGCTAAACATTATGGCGTCTTGTCCTAACTTTTATTACAAGAATCATTTCAAGTTTCAGCATACATACTAAATTTTTGTACGTTATTAATGACCACTTTCTGATTTTAGGGTTTTCCATTTTTATACCAACAAATAAAAGATAACATCAATCTACAACAAACCAGAAATTTAATACATTCATTATGTCGTGGTAATGAACGATTAGCTTCACTATTAGTAAATATGCTCGCGCAAGCAATTAGTCGTCACCCAGAGTCATGTCAGCCATTTTTTAAATTATTAACGCTTTTAACGGAGAGTAACAACAACAACAGTTCAAATAACAGCAGCAATAGCACACTAAATGCAGCAAGTGGATCATCCGGACTACCATGTTTTACCCAACTGGTGTTACAACGTGTTTGGGAAACAGCAGAATGTTGTCCACATTCAGCATTAGATTGGCTATCAGTACAAGTTGCACGTAGTAAATTAGTACATCAATGGGTATTACAAAGTGTGGATCAATGGCTAGAACATTTTCTTATAGGACATTCTAATCAAAGAGTTCGCTCAGGTATATAAACATTTTTTTCGCAAAATCAAATAAGCGATACGCCTCTGATGGTCAAATAATGTAACTAAAGTAAGTCCTCATAGAAGTAATAAAATAAAATTTCTGTAAACACATGCCTCGATATTGAAAATATACAAATATTTAGTCTATTAAGGACGTTCATGCACGAGGCTTAATAGTAGATAAAAAAAATTTTTTTAGTGAATTGAATAGCTCAATTATGTAGTTATCCTCCCTCAAAAATTTAACACCTATTGACGATCATTTCGAAGAGTAATTATCGATTAAAAATCAAACTTTTAATATAGCGTCTTATGGAGGACAGAATTTATTTGTACTTAAAAATATAATAACTATATTATTAAAGTAGACTCCATAATAAATAATGTTTATAAATATTCTTTGAAATATGCAGTTTATGGTGTTGACGGTTTGTTTTTGCCACCATATTTTGAAAACTGGCGACCGCTCACACTAAAATAATATACACAAAAATATACAACATAGTTTACTGTCAAATCTGTCACATCAAGTCAAATCAATTTCTAATTTACATTTACAATAAATACTTTTAAAATATTTAGGACAAATAAAAAAAGGTTATAAATCGTTGTAAGATTATTGATATACTTTACAACTTTTTTCAAATCCTAAATAAATTTTATTAAAGATAGTACTCATTTAAAATTGATTTTAAAAGAAACGTAAGAAAGAAATTATCAAAATAATTTAACGATATTGAGTACTGTTTTCAAATAAGACGACTTGTTTAAGTTTGTTTATGGTGACGCTGGCGTTGGGATCTTACAGCATTTCGCGTATCCTTGAAATTATACAATTTTAAAATAAACGTAATTTTAAATTATAGCGGCTGCATTTTTAATGGTATCATTAATACCAAGCTCCAATTTTCGGCAAGGATTTAGAGCACGCGGTACTAGAGGTGAACCAACATTAACACCAGAAGCGTTAGCCGTCTTACATCAAGTTTATACAACTTTATTAAGGCTACTAGGGCCTGCCAAACATTATACTGATATTCAAACACATGGTACAAATAAATTAACCGCATATTTTGCCCTATTAACGTACTGTATAATCTCCAGGACAGAGAAATTAATGGTAAGTTGTCTCCATTTAAATTTGTTTAATTATCTTAAACTAAATTTAATTTTTTTTAGTTTGGCCAATATTTTATGCAACTATGGCATTTATTTCATCCAAAATTATCTGAACCATCAGTACCTGCTCATCATAATAAACAAGCATTACTTGCATTCTGGCATCATGTTTGCACCGATTGCCCAGAAAATGTTCAATTAATGTTACATAATGCTCATGTTACCAAAAATATTGCATTTAATTATATTTTGTAAGTATAAATCGCATGTCTAGTCAACTACGTGAATCGTCTTAATCGTTTATTAAACTAAATGCCCAATTTGGGATGAATAGTTGAGAATAGGGTCTTATACTGTAAATAATAGATAGTAAATGAAAATATTATATTAAACTCAACAAAAAGAGTCCATCCATATAGCATTTATATTCACTGAACACGTGAACATATGCCAAAACAGACCGGCTTCGTTCTATCGTTTTCGTTTTTTAATCATATTATTTTGTTATAAATATGAATATAATGAATAGAAACAATCAAAATAATCGATTTAGGCCGTATTATTTTGCGTAGTAATAATACTGTCACGTACGCAGGCCACACATCCTTAAACTCGGCCCCTGGCGCACTGCCGTGCTATAGATAACAATAAAAATTAAAAATGAATATTAAGAAAAATCTAACAAACAATCGAAATGATGGATTACAAAAATAGCAGTAAACAACAATTCGCATGCGAACGAACTAACTGAGACTTGTATTAATTCAGATTTAAAGGTTCAAATTATCAAACGAACCAATCTATGGCACCGATCACGGGTTTCGTTTGTTTATATGGATGGACTCTGTAGGTTGATTTTACTGTAAAAATCAACTTTTTTTTAATACACATTAAACTAAATTAATAAAATTGCCATATTATTGTACTTATTTGCGTCATAGACACTTATAAAACCTACAAAGCTGATTTCGTCGATTGATTGTAAAATCACGGGAGAAAATTTTATTTGTTTTATTAACATCACATTTGATTTAAGGATGTACGAGCACTGAAGCTTCAAAAAAATTAAGGCTTGATTTTTGTTTACATGTAGTTGAAGTGCATATAAATCAATTATAAAAGTTTCAGGGGGGGAGGGGTTACGGGGGTCTTGAATTAATTATTTAATGTTAAAGTTCGAGTTTTAATGTATTGCTCATATGGAGAAACCCATATTTTTACACATATTTTGATAATTTTCACTTGGAATAAAATAAGACGAATAAAAAAAAACTACGCAATAGAAATATTAATAAAGAGATTGATCCAATAAAATTCCGGTATGACAGGCCTAAAAAAAAGATATTTAAGAAAATAACTAAGATTTCGGGTAAATTTTATTTCTGTCGGCGGTAGCTTAATTACCCGAAATCTCAGGTTTTTTTCTTAAATACCTTTTTTTAAGCCCGGTATGCGTGACGCGCCTAAATTAAATTTTCACTTACGACAAAAAATAATAAACATTATTGTGAACTATTATGAATATACTATATAAGATTTTGAAGAATTTTATAAATGGACTATACATCAGCGCTCGTACATCCTTAACATTAAATGTATTTACAAAAGTATACATGAAGTATATATGGTCATCAAAGCGTGAAGAGTTGAAACTTTCAACAAATTGTAGGTGAGCCGATTAGTCTTCCGTAGACAGGAGGTTAGCACAAAGACAGTATCTATTTCAATAATCATAACTATCTCAATTAATCATAAATCCAAATATTGAGAAGGAAGTAGTGTTTAAGTATTAACTCAAGTTATTGATTTTTAGAGCGGATCATGACGATCAAGAAGTAGTCATGTTTAATAGAGCCATGTTACCTGCATATTATGGATTGTTACGATTATGCTGTCAACAATCGCATACATTTACCCGACATTTAGCATCACATCAAAATTTACAATGGGCATTCAAAAATATTACACCACATCCCACACAATATGCAGGTGTAAGTGAATTTGAGTTACATATACACTAAGTGAGAATATGATTGAATGTTGCTTAATCTGAACAACCCAGCGAAATAGTCAGGGAATTTTAGTCTCAATCAGAGAAATGATACAAATGCGTTCAGAATATAAGTATTTCTTCTTTCAATTTTCTATGTAACTCTTTATTTCTTAAAATTAGAATAATTATGAATTATTTTCGCCCCTTTCTATATGATTTAAAACGATATTTATTAGAACACTCCCCAAATCGTTAAATGAACACGATTTTCGTGTTTTTTAGGTCTAATTTACCTTATATAGTGAATTTATCTGAAAAGACACCTATCTCTTATGGGGTTGGTGGACAAAGGGGCTAATGTGAAAAGTAACGAAACGGAAGATACACCCTTTCACCTTATGGAGCTAGAATGAGGTACCTATTCTTCGGCTCGACCGAAATAGGGAAATCGGAGGTGACACAATTAAAGTAGAGCTCTGTCATTTGTAAAGAGGACGGGTAGGTTCTATAACGACCACAGAGCTAGAAACGAACGAGGCGAGATAGAAGAAGGAAGTTAAGGGGGTGGGCTTCCAGAAGTAAACAAAAAACATCCTAGAAAGAACGACTTTCTAGGCTTCGACCGCTCCTTCCACTACTACTACTAATAGAAATAAAAATTTGAGTCATGTGATGTGAAGCAACAGTCATTGTTTTTCTGACGTTTTTTCTTAAATGAATAAAAAAAGCATTAAAAGAAATTTTATTCTTTTTTTTAGGCGGTTGATGAATTATTTAAATTAATGGCATTATTTGTGATAAAACATGCGGATGCAACTGAACAAGAGTTGCGTGAAATTAATACTTTCCGGCGTAATACGTTATCCGTTTATTTACAGGTTTGTTTAAAATTTTACCTTTATTTTTCAATAAGAGCTTTTTTTTTTAAATAATTTATTTTATTGTATGTTTAGTGTTTAGAAGGACGTACAGGCTGGCCAACATTAATATCTGCATTTCGAATGCTTATTGATACAGATGAGGATCGACTTTATGTATTGTATAATGGTGGTCTACAACTATTATTCGAGGTAAGATTATTCGAAGTTACATTAACTACACGTTAGAACTTAATTGAATATTTCTGCATTAGGAACTCTAGCACTTGGATATGCTCTCTGGTGGATAAATTATAAATTAAAGCTATTAGGTCCATGTTTCCAGTCCTAGTCCCCGGGACATACCCTATTGCCTATAAGTTTCATGGTTTCACTCTGATGAACAACCTAAAAAAGAAATATTAAGTTCCGCTCTTGCCAGAGATCCCAATATAATATTTTCTAAATTGAGCTGGTCTATAACCATTATTTGGTAATTAAAATGAAACATTAGAGTCATTCCATATGAAAACACCAACAACAAAAAAATCGTTGCTCCGTCATTTCAGATTTTGCTTAAACTTTGTGGAAATGTTCTTTGAGGTACCGAAGACGAAAGCCTATGGGGGTTTAATTTTCACATGCACCACTTCCGGTCTACACAAAATAAAGCAATTAAAAGGGCGTATTTTTGGGGTTTACGGTTTCTACTGTAAATATTTTTCTATTAGAGATAATATACACTTGATTAAGGTGGCATTTTAAAGCTAAACGATAGTAGTTTTTGGGGAGAAAATAAAAATTCACATACCTCATATCGATAGAAAATAATATGGTATTGAAAATACGTATATTTTAATGATTTTTTGCTATTTTCAACTGACTATGGTATCTGAAACTACTATCTTGTAGCTTTAAAATGCCACCTTAATCAAGTGGATATCTCTAATAGAAAAATTTGTAGAGTCGAAACCGTAAACCCCAAAAATACGCCTTTTTAATTGCTTTATTTTGTGTAGACCGGAAGTGGTGCGCGCGAAAATTAAATCCACATAGGCTTTCGTCTTTGGGACCCTAAAGAACATTTCCACAAAGTTTGAGCAAAATCTGAAATATACCAGCTTTGCCGATTTGGTGTTTTCGTATGGAATGACTCATTAAGTAATAACAACTAGTATATCCAAACACCTGTGAATTATTTATTTAATAACATTTTTTTATCTACAATGCGTGGAGTGAGAGTTGAGACAAGTTAATAGACAAGTAATATCAATTTTATATTTCCAATCAAACTGGCAAAATAGAGTAATAGAAACCTGTATTTTTAATGACCGAAGATAATTTGATCATGCCTACTTTTATATTTTTATTCTTACATCTTTTTTGATACATTCAATACGATATAAAGCTTTTGTTTTCTTCTAGTCAATTATCACCCTACATGTGATGTATCATGAAGCGACAGCATGTAATGTACTCAGTGAACTTTTGGAATTATTATCTATTTGTTTGGAGTTGGTACGATGTTTTAGACAAAATCGTTCTTCAACTGATGCTTCAAGTACTAGATCATTACTATTATCGTGTAAAGATTGGCTTGAAACTTTACGTAAACTAGCAACTTTATTAAACACGTATAATCCACCGGAAATGCGGTCATTATGTATAGGTATGTTAATAAAACTGTACAGGGTGCTCCAAAATAATAGTTCGCTCCTTAGTGATTCAAATTGTAACCTAATGAACATAAATTTTATAAATTTGAATCATTAAAAAACAGTTTTTTTTGCATCCTGTGATTTTTCAAAAAGATTTCCTGAAAGAGAAAAATTGATATAAATTTTTGTAAATAGATTTGTTAAAAGAATTGTGTATGATGGCACCAGCTGATGTTATGCAAGTATTAGTACCATTATTATCACATTGCCATGCAGCATTTCAAGACACACACAATGCAGTTCCATTAGGTCCATATTTTCCCACACGTAGTAGTATGTCGCCACAATTTCCGTCGATTAGTAAATCATCAAGACCGTTACGACCTATGGTGCAAATGGCTGTACCGCATAATCAACTAGAATTAGCAAAGGTAAGTGGTGTTTCTAAGGACAAAATTTTTATAGAAAAATGATCATTTTTAAGTATTTATAAAACTTCTTATGGAGAAAAAGGATACTGATTAGGGATAGATTCGTACCTGAAAAACGAACTAATATAGTGGGATTTCGTTGTCTTCGTTCTACGTTTGTTTCATAGGCTGCTTTTGTAGGAGGTTGGATGATATAAATGAATCCAATAATTAATAATACTACATTTAAATAAATAAATAGATACGATAAAAGATTTAATTTATCTTTATTAATTGAATCGTAAAAAATATCAAGATAACTTTGTTAATAGTTACCAAGGTAATAAACATAAATAATTACCGTGATATCATAGGGTTTATGTAGTTCAAATGTAAAGGTATCTAATAAACGAATGTATATTCGATTTTAATATCGATTCCGCTACAAACCTCCCCCATCATTCAACAAAGAAAAACCTAAGATAAAGTTTGAACATTTAACACACAGCCACGGAGTTTGAAACAGTGTGCAAGCACTGTGTGTTCCATTAACAATTTCGTATTACAGCGTGTGCACACAGAGCCACACAAGGAAAACTTTTACATAAGTGCAAAATTATAATAATTAATTATGATTATTATTTATTATTCAAAGTAATTCAAATATTATTTATTTATTGTTCTAACAATTTGACAGTTTTACGCTTTTAAATAGATTATGTTGATTTTCTCTAAAAAATGTTTATGAACTACATCTATAGATTGTGAAAAACAAAATTACGTTCCATTTATCGTGCTTTCCCACACACAAATGGATAAGTGTGTGGGAAATCGTGGCTGTATGTCTAAATGGATAAGAAACAAAAGTTTATTTTAAACGATTATACATAATCTATTCAAAGAGCTAACTGTGTTTATCTGCTCAGATAACCTATCCGTTCTCAAGGTAATATGTTTATTATATATAAGAGTAATGTCGCTCCTTGCAAGAGCATAAGTCGTCCACCAAATGCTTCCATTTATTCTAAATGCTATTATAAATGCTACTCTATTCTTTGATTGGAACCTAATTTCTCCCTAAGAAACGCCTGTTTCGTTGATTTGACGCTCAACGGACCTTCGCCTAGTTTTTCTAGAGCATCCTTGTTTTTGCTATCCTTATGGGTTCCATCCTAAAGCCTGCTTTTCCTCCAATTCCGCCTTCTTATATCTTGGTTTATTGGGATTTGGTGAGTTTTTTTCCACAGTTCGTTATTAGAAATCATTTCGGGCCATCGAATTCCTAGTCTAACTTCACTCAGGCCAAGAATTTCTAGACGGTAGTTTGTTGCTTCTTTTATATTTACCAAGCAATATTTCTTAATAGCGAGAAAATAGATTTCATCTGCTCTCGATGCTTGAGTATATCTATTTCAATGCCATAAAATCTCATAGAAAAGTCGAGAGAACGCTAATCATATGACAGGGATTAAGGCCGGACTGTTAGTGGGCACATCCTGCCACTTGGTGGCGCAATGCCCAAAAAGAATTCCAATGGCGCAATGACGTTACTTTCGGCGTGACTATAATAAGAGAAAAGTTGCTTAAACAGGTAAAATAAGTACGGAGGGGACTCCCCATCGATTACTTAGGGGCAAAGGAAGGGACGGTGTTGAATGACGTATGTGGAAATCAAAGGATTGGGGAAAAGCTCTAAGTTGGTTTGTTTTCAATCGAATTCCCTTCCACTACTACTAATAGTTGTTATGCGAGAAAATAGGAGAGTCCAAGGATTTTATCAAAGATCATATCAAAGTATAATATCGATCGCATATATTCAAAACATCATAAACTTTAAAATCGCGTACTTTCCAAAAAAGTTTATGATTTAAAACATCGACCTCCTATTTTTTAAGGAGTTATACACTTAGTAAATATATAAAAACCAAAACTTTCTTTAAAAATATTTATTTTGTCAGTACAGTTTCATTTTTTTTACAAAATTTATTTAATAAATAAGTGTGATAAAGTATATGAAAATGGTTAAAAATAAATTATATGGCTTCTTGTCTTTTTTAATATAATATTCTTTTTAATCGACGCTTCTCAATTCGTCGTGTGTCTTACTTTAATAATCAAATCAAAAGTTTATTATATTTTAAGTATACTTGTGCATATGTTTAACATAAGCGCAACAACGAGTAAATAAAAATTTGCAATGTTCTTGTATCGAATGAAGCACGCAGCCACTTATTTAACAGGTTTTGCTTGCAAAACCAGAATGAGAGTAACTGTTGTGGCCGATTTGTACAATTTGCAATTGAAAATAAGGGATATTCTATCTGCCGGCAAGTTTTAAACCAGTTTGAGTAGTAAATAAGCACAAGAAGAGTATGCTATGTAGAATATTGAATTACATATATTGTATAATATTGAAGCAGCACTAACTTTAGTTTAACAATACAAAGTGTTGATAATACGAACTTAAACTGTTTATTTACTACCGAAACGAGTTCTAAAACCTTCCATTCTGTACTGTGATCTTATTTTCAATTGTGAATCATTGAGCTTATCTAGCGAATACAGTGCGCGTTGACGCGCATTGAGTTTGCTACATAGAGAATGACAGCGCATCCTATTCGCTACATATAACCCAAGAGTCGCGAGATTAAATACCCTATGGATAAGATACATGGACAATTTTGTGTGAATAAGTAGTACTACCGCAGACCTAGGAGGCGCAACCTTTAAAATCGGCAAACTTTGCCAGCATGCTAAAATATGAAACCACTTCCGGTTATGATTTTAAGTATTATCTAGCGCACGGTACTGCCTATAGTGCTGTCTCATTTAGATACATAAGAACATAAGAAAATTCTAATAATTAAAACTTGGTTGCCATGGGGATGCACTTAGAGTCCAAAGTTAAATTTAAAAAAATCATCCATGTATTCGATGAATTAAGAAAACATTCGAAAAACCTATCTTTAATGTTGGTCGCCTTGGGGTTGCGGGTAAATTAGGCTTGACGCCCAAGCATATGTTTATTTAGCATATCGAAACCTTTATTTTGGTAAGATAATACTTAAAATCATAACCGGAAGTGGCAAAGGTGGTACCTTGTAGGTCTGTGGTAGTACTAATTATTCTCACAAAATTGTCCATGTACCTTATCCATAGGATATTTAAAATCTCCTGGTTCTTCGACTAATAAGCCAGTTATCTGTTTGAATTATGTATGTTAATAAGCCGCATTTTCCTCAAATTGCAAATTTATCGTCATTTTAACGTATAATAATAATTTATCTATTTCCCCTCTCCCTTCCAGTTGCGCTAATGTAATCATTTTAAGTACATAGTTTATGTGTGTCTTTTTTTTAAAAATGATATCACGAACATGTAACTGTTTATAATTGCTATATACAAAATTATTTGTTGATATGTAATACTATCTATTAAGGCATTATTTTTATCAGTGATTCATGTGTACACAGAAGGGTGTCAAGTTAATGCACGCAATTATAACATAAAATACGAAGATAAAATATCATAAATATTTTTTATATAATTCCCTAAAGATCTTTAAAATATGAAAATTCAGCCCATTTTATTTCTTTCTTTTCCTGTTTTCAAAATTCGTCAAGTTTTAATATTTTTTAATTTAAGAGACTTAGAGCTATTAAACCTAGAGAATTGACGGATGTCATGTTGATATTACCTTCTCCTTAAATGTTAAAATCTAATGACTCATTAGCGTGACAAAAAAATGACAACAATCATCCTCTTATCGTTTTTTTGTTAGAGGAAATATGATGACGTAACAATAATAACTTCCCCCTCCATGTAACACCATGTAGACTTTGTTACAATACGTAATAGCAAGCACCTTGATTGTTGACTCATTTATCGAAGAGTCAAAATCTCAAATACCATAATATTACATATTATATTACATATATAATTTTCAAAAAGCAATTTTTTCGTACCAATTTTTTTAAATGTTATTTAGAAAAAAAAAACAAAAAATTGGAAGAAAATAATAATTATAAATTAAGCGTCATAAATACATATAAATTTTTTTGGTGTCATTTTTTTTCAATGGTCGTGTTCAGAACAACTAAGTTCTTAGTAAACTAAATAAGTCAGTCAATTTAAAAAATGTTTAATCAGTCACTCAGGTTAATATACAGTATGAAAACGAAATCATTGTATATTGGTCGTGTTCAGAACTACTAAGTCATTAGTAAACTAAGTCAATCAGTCGGTATTTTTGAGCATTTAAGTTCAACGTGTTTTTCTTAGGACACACTTACTCACTTGGCATCAGTGTTACCAAGATTTTCCCCTAATTTCGAGGATTTAATAATATGAAATAATGCATGCCATCATGTATCGAGTATAAATAAACATTTTGTGTTCTGTTTCGTTATAATCAATTTGAATACGAAAATTTAAAAATACGACAATCCCAAGAATAAATCACCTAGATTTTTTATTAGGCTTTAGTAAATTATCTACATTTAGAGGAAAGTCCCCCAATCTGGTAGTACTTATTAAGTAAATAGACGACAAAATCTAAGTTGCTTAGTATCTATCAAGTGTCCTGACAAAGTTAGATATACCCAGTAACTTACTTATTTTACTAATGACGTAGTTGGTTTGAACACGACTAGTGTCAGGTTTTACGATCGTTACGCTATTGTGTGCAAAAAATTAAACTATCTATTATAGGTTATTTCGTAGTAAATACCATCAAATCAGATTTTAGTTAAATTAATTCAAGCGACTTATTAATACGTTTTTATGTCACATTAACGTCACTCGATGGTTACACTTTGAAACTAACGAAAAGGAATATAGATAAAAGAAATTGGCAACATTGTATAAAATTTTTTTTATATTGATATTTGTATTTATTTCTTTGCAATGTTGCCAGATTGTATTTATCTTATTTGAAGAAGTAAATCATGGCATATTTACCGTACTGCTCTATTTACTCCGAAACTAAACTGGCAAAGTTGTTCAATTTTAAAATGCGATTTCTTAATAAGGACTTCATATCCTCTTAGTTTTTATTTAATTATCTGACATCTTAAATTGAAATAGAAGTGGTAAACTGGCGAGCTTTAAACCTATTTTACAATATTTCGAATTTTGATCATAGACATAAGAATTCAATTTTTAGTTTGTAGAAAACGTGTGTAAAACGATCTTCGAACTGGCTTGATGATCATTTGGTATAAAGTCATCTTCAGTTAGATATTAATTACGTAGATTGATTTATATTTAAGCATTATTAAAACAAAAGTTACCTATAAAATATAGTTCAATTATTTGCTCACTACTGGCGTAGCGTGTATCTTTCGTACATTTAAATAAATTACACAGTCACCAAAAACAAAAGTCTTAAACATCATAAATAACAAAAAATAATAACGCAGAACATACAAATATTGTATAAAAATTTACATACGAATTACCGGAATAATTACTACGTATTTCACATTCAGTCATACCTTGATCCGTTGGTACTAATTTTGTGGGATCTAATCGATTTTCTCTTAAAATATCTGTGATCACATTTAAAAATCGTTTCGATAATGTTGGTTGTCGTGAATAGATCCATGCAAATTCAAATGTAAATGTTTCATTTAAATTTTCATTTGAATAACTGGTTACTTCCTCACATGACCATACCAATGACCAATTTATATAATCCGTTGCAAGAATTTTATAATTGAATTGGTTTTTACCTAAAATTAAATAGATCAGTCATTAGATCCAAAAATAAAATGTTTTACGGCGCGGATACTTGAAGATCATTATATTAGAAAGGAATAAATTAGAGGGGAAAGTTATATATAGCCAAGGTCAAAGGTTCTTTCTTTGTTCAGTTCTTGTTTTCTCACTTAGAGGAAATCATCTGTAATGGTAAAAAATAATTTTGGTATAGGTGTTCTTTTGGTGTAAAATGTTCGAATTTCTCCATTTTTGGATGTCTGTCAACACGGTGAATCAAAAACGAAAAAGAATAACGTGCTGAAATTGTTTTAGCGTAATCAGAAGCGATAAAGTTACTTCGAGTTCATGAATTTGCAAAATCGATCCATGCAAACACAAACAACTTATGTTTAAAACCTTTTTTTTATAAACTCGAATAATATTGCCACAATATCAGCTCAAACATCTGTCATTGCTTGTGTAATATCAAGATACGCATACTTGTTTATATACATCTATTCGTGTGTAGAATTAAAATAAACAGTTCGTATACTGATATAATACTCAGTAGAGTATTTAAACAATTACGTCAGCTATTTCTTGTTCAATGTGTAATTCTTTCAATAAATTTAATAGTCAGAATTTAATTAACGTAATTAAATGTTAAAAGATCAATCAATAAATAGTGTTCAATAATGATCTCAATTTTAAAATTATCGGAAAAAATGGATAATCAATTGTTTATTATCTTGTTGATAAGAATTCGATAAAAGTTATTTTATTCAAATGAAAATTATACGCTATTAAGGACGTTCATTTGCTACGCTAGAGTCAAATGAGTACTATCTTTAATAAAATTTATTTAGGATTTAAAAAAAGTTTTTAATTATATCAATAGTCTTACAACGATTTATAAACTTCTTTTTCTTGTCCTAAATATTTTAAAAGTATATATAGTAGAATATCAATAAATGTAAATTAGAAACTGATTTGACTTGATGTGACAGATCTAACAATAAGCTATGTTTTGTTATGACGTTCACGTGTATATGTGTATATGTATATATATATATGCGTATATTTTAATAATGAGCGATGTCGCCAGTTTTCAAAATATGGTGGCAAAAACAAACCTAACAAAAAAATTTGAATTATATTAAATAACTAATTCAAACGTTCATCAACACCATTTTGTTAATGAAATTATATAAACTACATATTTCAATGAATATTTATAAATATTATTTATTAGGGTGTCTACTTTAATAATATAGTTATTATAATTATAAGTTCAAAAAAATTCTGTTCTCCATAAGACGCTGTGTTAAAAGTTTGAGTTTTAATCGATAATTACTCATTGAAATGATCGTCAACAGGTTTTAAATTTTTGAGGGAGGATAACTACATAATTGAGCTGTTCAATTCACCAAAAATAAAATTGTATCTACTATCAAGCCTCATGTATAAACGTCCTTAATAGTTAAATGTTTTACTAATTAATTAAATGACTTAAGTGTCTATTCTAATTCTAGTGTGTTTACATGTAATTGTGATTAAAAAATAGCTGTGTTACGTAATCTTGTTCTTGTGAAATTTAACATCAAGACAAACAGTTATTGAAACCACATTATGAAATACCTTAAAAACGAAAAGAGAATATCTATTTTTGCAATGCATGTTCTATTTTGTAAAGGATTTTTCGATCCGATCCGATTATTTTATGAATCCTTTTATACGATTTCAGACAATATCTCGTAAACCGCTCATCGAAATAAAATGCTCTCTCGCACGTAAATTCCCGAATAACCGACAGCATTCATTATAGATGGAACTTTGCTTCTCCCACTTATTTTTATGCCCTATCCTACCAACATACATTGTTGAACTTGCATTACAGTCAAGCAACACCAGCATGTATCTTAGTGATCAAAACGGACAAATTAAGACAGACTTTTGTATGTTATTATATGATACTCAGATTAGTATAAATAAAAATCGAATTAATTAATTAACTTAAAAATTAATTAAATAAAACATGGCCTATGGCATTTCTGAAATCATAAAAAAACATTTTGAAAAAAATGTTATATCAAAATCCATCAAATTGTTTTTAAGGTAACTCATACTTGACAGTCAAAACAAAAAGGCTGCAATACAGAAGTCTACAATATATCTAGTATAACATATATAGTGTTTTAACATTTATTTATACAATATACTATATTGTACTATGCAAGACTTGTGTTGACAGTAATTATTCATTATTGATGTCGCAGTTGGATATTTGTCATGGAAAGAAATGTATAGAAAATTTTTCCTGTTTGCTAAAATAAAAAAGTATTCGCGAATCGTTTACGTAAACCGTGCATGTTTTGATTACGAATATCTCGCTTCACAAACGGTAAAAAAATCGATTTTTTTTTAAACAAATAAATAACACTGAGCTTGATTGGTCGATTTCACTTACTTTAAGTGAAATCGATTCAAACATACACACCAAAGTTAGAACTCCATTGAGACGACATGTACGCGGGAAAACCGAACGTCAGACGGCAATGATGAACTCCATTGACGAGTCAACTTGTATACAACCGTTCCGCGCGACGGTACATAAGGAAGAAAAAATTTTTGACTGCTAACCGTAAATAATTCAATTTGAATAGTTACGAAATTATTTTTTTAAGTATTTTTAGCAAATCTATAATCATCATAAAACGGTATAATTAAAAAAAGAGAAGATTAAAGAATTGAATTGTTCAAACTGGCATTATTTTTAGTGGTTAATTACTATATTAGACGAAGTTCTCGGATAATCTACGAATCTACTCAAACATCAATTGGCAAGTTAGTCGTCACGGCAAAATATTAAAACTTTTAATTTCAAAGTGGACTGGTTTCTGATTGATCAACGCAACCCACCGCTGTCATTTGCCGTTATTTGTCTCAATGGAGGTCTAGCTTTAGAATTTCATACATTAGTATAGATAAGTACAGTTATAGTTAGATAATTTAATTTCAATGACATGTATAAAAAATTTAATTACAAAGATACGTGTTACAACCAGTAACATGTTTGTTAGATTAAATCTGTGTTTAAAAGTATCAAACATACGTGTGACATTGACGATTTAATTTATTTTCTTATTTCGGTGAAAGCTGATTGAATTTTTTATCCAACAAATCACCGAAGAAACCTGATATTAATAGAACACCTTACACAAGGGAGCAAGCGAAATGGCAAATCTTGAAAACCTGTGAAAATGTCACTGAGGTTTGAGATTAAAGGAATGTTTCTATATGAAATGATGTTTTTCATTTGATGTAACTATTTGTCAAAAATAATTGAATTGATGAGCTCATTTTCTTTTCCTTCATAATAATAATTAGTTATTTCAGACGATATCTCGTAAACCGCTCACAAAATCGTCAAATAAACACGATTTACGTGTTTTTTTGGGCACAATTTATCTTTTATAGTGAATAATGATATTATCATCCAATCGAGAACGAAAATTATTTTTGCATTTTATGCAATTTTTTCACACACCTTTAGAAAAATCGAAATTATAATAATAAATTTTCAATCATCTATTTGAATGAAAATTAATTAAAGGAGTAAGTTGGACTCAAAAAACATAAAAATACAGATGTTTTCACGATTTAACGAACAATTTCCTATATATGATGCCCTCTTTATACGATTTTATATCTTCTCTTTAAGATTTAGGACGATATCTCGTAAACCGTTCACCAAAAACACCCCTTTAGAGGGAGTCCTATAATATATACACCCCTTTGTGTAACTCATTCACGTATATAAATTCTAACCCACTTCTAGACATGGTAAAAGTATGCGGTTTTTTGCATTGGACGCGGAATAACATCAAACTTACGAGGAAATCGGAAAACTTTTCCCAACTCAGCCCTCCCGAAAATGGGGAATAAATCCAAAAATACCTTCCGTACTTCTATACATGCTAGAAGGAAGCAGAGCTAGTTAATATATACAGTCTGTTTTCAACAGCATTTCTAATAGGGAATCAATGTTAAATAAATAAATGAAGTATTTACTAACCATACATACACATACTTACATGCTGCTTGTGGGATCATGTTTGTTTGATGTCATTTAAGAGAGGGGATTTAGTTATGCAAACTTAATTTATAATATTATTATTCATTACGTATGTGAATGCATAGGAAATATTTGGTTGTTTTTAATGGTATAAACGGATTCCAACAATGGGTTATTACAATAATAGAAAAAGTGCAAATTATTAAATGGTACTTTGGGGGACATTCGGCAAAGGATTATGTTAATTTATTTATTGTGGCATTTGAGGATAGGCAATCGCCAAACATTCGAACAGTTACTCATATGATTAACTGTTTTGAAAAATGGGGTTGTATATTTGGTTTTAACAAAGACTGCCACAAAAATAAAGATGATTAAGCCTCAGAAAAAAATGAAAAGAGAGATATAGCAGTTTGTAGTTTATTATTTATTGACGATAAAAAATCGACAAGAGAAGTTGGTGAAGAATTGGGCCTAAGCAACTCAACAGTTGCAAACATTTGGAAGCGGAACAATTTCAAATGTTTTAAAAATGGAAAAACCCACATAGATTACACTACAGAGTACCCCCACTATTTTTATTTCTTTATTAAGCATAATTGTGTATAGTTATTATAGTAAATAATATTTAACATTGATTCTGTATTAGCAAAGCGTTCCAACAAATACTGTATACAGGCTGTTACCAAAATATGTGAATCGCTATACAGGGGCATATTCTAAGTAAAAATGGCGGTCATTTAAAATATTTAAAATTAAATATCCAGAAAATCAGTAACTTTCATAAAAAATTTGTATGATACAAAATTAACATTTTTAATTACAAATCGAATGACATCTTACTTATCAAAATCGGTTAAACTATAACGAAATTATAGTCAATAACTTTACTCCTGCAATAATCTGTTAACAATTGCTTGGGGGAGCTTGGACGCGGTAGAAAACTCAAAATTTGAATAAAATACCTTCAATAGTATTAATCATGTGTAAAAATTGTTTAAAAAAAAGAGAGGTTCAATATATTGATAGTGTGTAGGGCCTTTTAAGGTCAGTTTTAAATGAATGTTATTTTCGCATAGAAAATTCCCCGTAAGTATAGTAATTACTATAAAAAATAAAAACTTTGTACTAAACATCTGATTACTAAATGTAATTAACTACATGGTATTTTAATTAATGCGTTTTGATGTAAGCAATCAAGAAATAATTACTTAAATCATGTTTTATCAATTTTTTGAGAATTCTCAAAAGATAATAAGTACATTTATATTAATATTAATAATAGTGAGTCATCATTCATGACTATTTTTATTTTTAATAGTCTTGATTCATTTGTAAGTAAACAATTTGATTGGATTAACGATTAACTGTCTCTATCTATTATATACCGATTGTAAAGATAAACCTCGTATATTAGATCGACACCTTACACGTCAAAAATTACGTTAATGTTTTGTGTGTATACCACAATAACCAATAAAGAAAATTATATATATATATATATATATATATATATATATATAATTTCCCAAACATCGTCAGTAGCTAAAGTTTCGTATAATACATACAAAAATTAAAATAAAACATTACGAAAAAAGCATTCCTAAATACATCAAATAAACATTTTGACTGAATAAGCCGTTTAATCTCAACTTGAAGTCAACAAAATTTCATTTTATCATACTAATGAATGTATCGTGAAGTATAAGTATAAACGAAGGCATTGCACTATGTCCGATTGCCGTAAAAAGTGGCTCTTCCAAGCCGGCCTATTTGTATTTTTAATTTTATTATATTTAAGTATCTTTAATGTTTTTAACAATAACATTAGAAGCGGTGGTGGACATATCTAGGTTGGGCGGGGAATTTCTCGACAGCTTTTTCGAGAGGGGAGGTCGTGACCCACTGACAAATAATCCAATCACCTGCATTTTAAACATATCTTGGGAATTTGCCACGTGGAACACTTATATATAAAGGGTGTATAAATGTTTTACATCAAAATAATTTTCTACATTATATGATTATTACTAACCATATTTATTCGAGATAATTAATGTTGCTCCATTATCAATCTGTGTTTTAACTTTTCTGGATACAGTATTGATACTATTTGAGACTGGATCTACCATTCGTATTGTCATATCAGCAATTCTTGAACCAGAATTTTTAAAATAATTGATCTTTACACAACTGCCATAACTTTCCATAATCATTGGATATTTTGATATTTCATACCAGTTACCTAAATACTGAAATTATTTTTTCATTGAATTTCGTATCAAGTAACATTTTTAAAATACTCTATCCTAGTTAGATAATAAATAATTTATAAAGCCAGATACTCACTAACACACAGACGCGAATCTAAGATTAAATTGCAAGTGGGTAGAGGGGGTTGTTTCATATTATTTACTTAACTTTTGGAGCTCGAGCTACTGTAAATTGATCTTTGGGTTCTAACTTAGGGAGAGGAGAGGCCGGATTTAGTTGAGTAAGGTTGTCTAGACCCCTTTGTTTTGCCAAAATCGGGATGTAACTTTTTTATTCAACTTCTAACATATATAATCTAATAAATAAAACTGTACAAAAATCCTGCCTGTGCATCGAAAATTGTTTTCAAAAAATAATAATAGATCTTTAATCTCAAATAACGATTTGTTTTTTTTGGCAGATTGTCAAACTTTACAATAAGATGAACAAAAATGTGAAATATTTCTTACTCTTTTCTTCACATTGATTTGTTTGACATTCTGCCCGAAACAAAAACAAATCGTAATTTGAAATAAAAAGGTCTATTGGGGAATACGCGAATAAGAATACGCGATAGAATGCTTTAGGAGGATCATTTATTCATTTTTGGAATTTTTGTCTGTTGGTTGTACACGCATCACTTAAAAAATACCGGATCGAATTTGATGAATTTTTGATATCGATATAACAATAATTAAGGGGGGAGGGGGATTACTAATAAGAAATTATTATCGAAAAAGTACTAAAGTAATGTCCTCTTTTATTCAAGGATTTTCTCGTTGCTATTTCCTGTGGTCCATCTCGAATATACAACTTATTCGAAACATTCATAGAAACTTTTTTTTCTATTTTTTGTGAATTATTTCATTTGTTTAATGTTTTGCACTATTTTTGCAAGTACTCGGTTTATATGGGTATATAATGAAGATTACCTTATTTTTCTAGAGAAAAGTCTATGAAATAATTCACGTATTCGAAAATCTGTTATAAAAATCGTATAATTGGAATTCAATGTTTGTATTCCCCTGAATTTATCCCTTTAAAGTATTTATAACTTGTTTACCGCAAACAGAAATAATTTATTAAACACAAAACCGCAACACATTCGGAAATGATTTGTCTTGACATATTGATAATAAAAAAAAACCGTTCAAAATACCCGGTAATTTGTGTAAAGCTATGTGGTAGGTTTCAAACGATCAGATTACTTTTGTTTATAGATGCAAACTCATTTTTAAAGCCTATTCTACAATACGTCGTAAATTCGTAGGAGCAGTTACTCAATAGATTGTCGTAAGAAATAATCTGATACTTCGGAACTCATGTGTCCTTGCCGTAACAAAAAGTGGTCAACTTTTATATTAACGTATCTGACTCCGCGTTTTGTTTGTTGAATACGTATTATCGGAGGATACATTGCTCGTGTTCATTAAGAACTAGGTCCTCAGTAAACTATTTTTGGTCAGTCAGTATAAAAATAACTTACTTCTGGGCATCTAAGTTCAGCGTGTTTCTCTTAGGACACGCTTACTAACTTGTTAGCAGTGTCACTAAATTGAGGAATTTTTTTTTTAATTTAGTGGATTTAATAATATGAAATAATGCATGTCATCGTGTATCGAATATAATTAAACATTTTGTATTCTAATTCGTTATATTCAACTTGAAAAATACGACAGTCCGAAGAATAAATAATCTAGATTTACACTAGGCTCCACTAAATTTAGAAGAAATCTCAAAATCTCTAAAGAAAAATTGTGTCACAATCTGAGTTGCAAAGTATCTGTCAACTATCCTGACAAAATCCTAAGTTAGATATACTTAGTCACTTAAAGCCCCCTACACACGGGACTAGTAATGACGGCTAGAAGGGGCAGGACAGTAGACTTACATACGAAGGCAGTAATGGCTTCCATTACTTGACAGCCAATAGCCAGTTTAGTGTGAACGTGGTGAGTGCAACATTGTATTGTTAGAGGATGCGTGAGAGTATAGAGGAGGTTGATGAAGAGTACGATGAAGGAGAGTCTAGTGCTCTATTAGGTCGCATGACACGGTTACTGGCCCTCTAGCGTCCACTAAACTCAAACCTGTTGGAGTTTGGTGGCCGCCAGTAGCCAGTAGGTGGACGTTGAAGCAGAAGTACACCTGCACACGGGGTCAGTAGAGGGATAATTAATAGCAGACATTACTGGTTAGTACTACTGGCCGCCTCTACTGTCACAAGTGTGCAGGTGGCTTTAGTTTACTAAGAATCTAATTATAGAATACTGAACACGACCATTATATATTACTAAAAAGTTAACCATAATCATGTGTATATTTTGACGGTAGTGTTAAATATATGATTTTGACAGTTTATATAACCTCAAAATTTATTAAATTACCAATGACAGTGTACAAATCATTTATTTTAACAAATGCATATTTATATGTGTCCTATTTAATGCAATTTTTCATCTGGCAATTCAGAATATTAATTCCACTAAATAGGATGTTACCTAAGTTAAAAATATTTAATAGTATGTTTCCTGAGCTAATTTTCTTTAAAAAAAAGGTTTTACAGACCTAGACCAACATTTTTTTTTCTTGACCAAAACTAATTATAGTGATCTAATAATTTCAGTTTATCTTGTAAAACATATTACGGAAAACCCAAAATAAAAATAATCATGTCACAGGTCAAGAAGCTGATAAAAGCACTCTTACTTTAATTAGTTTTGATTACAAAAACATATAAATATGTGTATCTTAACAAAAACAAAAATATGCGAAAACTTTCCCCTTTCACATTTTTCGTTTTATTGGGATATTATTACCTTTTGCAAAGTTTTTTATGCTTACTGTATGATACATGAAATGAAATATTCATACAGTCTAGATATTTCAGAGAAGAAGAAAACACATAATATAGAATGATTCAATATTCGTATCCATAATATGTAATAATACTTAATTCGTAGGAAATAGGATTTATATGAAATATGGATACGAATATTGAATCATTCTATATTATGTGTTTTCTTCTTTTTTTAAAGCCGGACTGCAATAATGATTATGGCATCAAATTTAACTATCAAAGTCTTTCTCCATAGTTTGTTTATATTAGACATTTGAATTACATAAATAAGTTGCTGAGGAAGTCATAAATAAATGACGAAACGTCCAATTTATTTGAATTAATTCATTTACTTTCCCAAATTCTATTTCCTACGAATTAAGTATTATAATATAGAATATCTCTCTTAATATTAGAAAAGTCGAAAAATTATTACCTGATCATTTTTTCTCAAACTCTTATATGTACACTTCTGTTCATTAAAATTCAACCAGTTATTCTCAAGATATTTAGGAGTTTAATTTTCAATCTTATATCATAAATATTTCTATAAATATTAGAGTATCCAAAAATGATAAGAAACAAAATTGTAGTAAAACTAATTTTTTATAACTTTGCTCCTTATATATTTTTCGATTTTTCCAGTATTAAGAGAGATATATTTCCTTTGCCCATTAACGAACTTAGCTTTTCAAATACCAAAAGCACCTTACATACCAAATTTCATTCTGATCGGATTAAAACTGGTCACTAGAGTGGCTACATCACATTTTCAAACAATAGTTGTGTCTTTTTAGAAAAGGAAAATTCTTATCTTAAAACTTTCCTTCTATCTCTTACTGTTTTCGAGGTATTTATTTTCGCCCCCTCCCCTGCGGGAAGGAAATTTTCAATTTTCAGACTTTTCTGCGTGGTGTCAACCTAAGACCTATCATCCTACCAAAAATCAACTTTATGGGGCAAAGTTCCCTAGAATATTGATTATGATGATTATGAGTGTGTTAGTGAGTCAGTCTCCAAAATGTTGATTTTTAGATGTAAACATCTTGGAAAGTATTTAAGCTATAATGTTGAAACTTGATACTGTCAGATGGTGGGTCTCACGCTACGTTTTAAATTTGAGTTGCATAGCTCTTTGGTTCCTGAAATACAGGAGCTTAAAAACCGCTTCTAATCCTTTCTGTAAAACATAGTAGGCAGGCGTCTATGCTTAAACCAAGACGATATAGAAACTACCTTCTTGGCTTAAATTTATGTTGTCGCACTGCCGTGCTATGTGAAAACATCTTAGGTATGTTAAAGTGATCTATGTACTACGTCAATCACATTTAAGGTAATTACCTCATAAGAGCAACTCGAAGATGTAGTATTAATTCAAATTAATTGAATCAAATTTTCTTCACGTAGTTTTTATATAAAAATAAGTGAAAATAGCAACTAAGTAAATTTCTTAAATACCCGGAATATACTGAATTTATGAAATAAAGTTTCTGTAAAAAGTTGTTTATTTTTAAATAAGGAACATTTTTTGTTTTTACATATTTGTTCTATCTTTTACGTTTTTTTAAACATTTTTTATATTATTGTTCTATCTAGTCGAATGTATTTTAATAAGACAACTGAAAGTACACGAATGTTGTTATTATTCCAAAAATTTGAGTGAAGGTGATAACCACTGACTGCCCAATTAATCATAATAAATTGAACAATATCTCATATATCGCAATTATATTTACAAGCTTATAATTTTTAATTTTATTAATTGTTTCTACAATTTTTTTGAAATTGAAATAACTTGGATGACTTAATTTAAAAATTTGATATAAAGACCAGTTCGTTAATGGGCAAAATCGGAGAATGGAAAAGGGGGGTGTAGAAGAAGTTATAGAAAATAACTTATACTACAATTTGTTTTCTTATCATTTTTCCTATTACTTTAATATTTACTGAAATATTTACGATTTAAAATTGAAAATTAAAATTCTAAATATATTAAGTTTTAGAAAATATTTTAAAATCTCTATTAAGTTATTAAGTTTTAGAAAAAATGAGATATTCTATATTTTGTGTTTTTTTCTTTCTTTAGCGTCTCTCCTTTCTCCTTGACACTTATAAACGAACTTTACCTATCAATATACCAAAAGCATATCAGATACGAAATTTTATTTTGATCGGACTAAAATTTTGACCGCTAGACAGTATACAAATTAATAGAAAATAAATTTATTTATACATATATGTCTATAGTCACTCAAGCAGCCACAGTTTTAATGCAATCAGAATGAAATTTATTCTTAGAATCAAATTCATTTATATTGAACTTGTAAGGGGAACTTATTTAAAAGTAGAAGGGCAACTTATTTAAACCATATTTTAATCATATATTTAATACTTAGTATTAAATATATGTTTCCCCCCATTCATTTTGAAAATAGACTGATCCACTCAAACTGTGACGATATTCGAGAGTTCTTTACAAATGAACTTAACTCTAGTTCTGTAAATATTTTGAGGAAGTTGACGCAGCTTCTGCGTAACGAATTTTTTTAAACGCATATTCTTACATGTTGGAATAAAATAATAATCAGTTTTTATTTAAAATTTGCATCTTGGAATTTCACGTTTAAATTAAGTGAAAATTCCAATCGCATGCTATCTATACCATCGCGTGTTTAAATGTCAGAATAAAATAATTTTTATACCCGGTATATAATATATGCAAGGGTATATTAAGTTTAGTTCCGACTTTGTAACGGTTGAAAATATTTATCGTAGAAAAAAAATTTTAATTTAGATGTTCATAAAATGGCCTAATTAGTCCATTTCCGCAAAGTTGTCCGCCGCCCGCCCTTAAACACGATAACTCAAAAACGAAAAGAGATAACGAGCTGTAATTTTGTATGTGTGTTCTAGAGCAATAAAGTATGGTCAAGTTCGTAAATTAACCATGTATGTTTGGCCAAAATGGGCAAAAATATCCATCTTTGAAACCATAAAAGATAAAACAAAAATGTAAAGACAAAACATGTTCATTTTTTAAAAATAAACAACTTTTGTTAAAAACTTTTTTACATACATTTAGGATATATTGGGTACTTAAGCAATTAACTCAGTTAGTTGTTATTTTCACTTGTTTTTCATAAAATTAGCTACAGGTAGTTCTTAAAAGGATCTGAAGGTACTCTAATTGAATCGGATTCCATACACTTAAAAGTGAACTATATATAATTTTTTTTTTTTAAATTAGTTAACGGTAGTTTTTTAAATAATCTGAATGCACCCTAATTGAATCGAACTCCGTACACTTGAAACTTTTTTTCATAAAATTAGATACAGGTACTTTTTAAAATAATGTGAATGTACCCAAATTTAACCGAGCCTCCACACACTTAAAAGAAGAGAACTATATAAAAAATTTCTCTTTTTATTTAAATTAGCTAAAAGTAGTTTTTTTAAAATGATCTGAATGTACTCAAATTGAACCGAACTCCGTACACTTTTTTTTTCATAAAATTAGCTACAGGTAGTTTTTAAAATTATCTGAATGTAGCCAAAATGAACCGACCTCCATACACTTAAAAGTGAACTATTTAAAAAACTTTTTTTTTTCAAAAATTAGCTAAAGGTAATTTTTAAAATGATCTGAATGTACCCAAATTGAACCGAACTCCGTACAATTGAAACATTTTATCATAATATTAGCTACAGGTAGTTTTTAAAATGAACTGAAGGCACTCAAATTGAAGCGGGCTCCATACATTTAAAAGTAATTTACACTTTGTACTACATGAATCACACTTGAAAATTTTATTTTTGAATAATAACAAACGTTTGTATACTTACAGTTGTCATGTTAAAATTATTCATAACTTTTTTCATTGGACATTTTCCACGTGTAACAATTTGTGCTTGTGAATATGTAACAACCACAGCTAACATTAAAATAATTATATAATTGATCATTTTCATATATTTTCTTAATTTTTTTTTTTTTAATATAATTTTTTGTATAACAGTACGGTGACTGATTTATATTCAAATTGAAAATTATTTTCTGTCGCACATATAAATTAGTATATTTTATCTAATCTTATCTTTAGAAATATATGTTGTAAACTTTTCAATTATTTATGAAAATAAAAATTATATTTATCTTTTTTTTCCATTGACGTTTTTATTTGTCGATGATGATTAAGTGAAAACGTTAGTAGCGAACACACCCCGATCTCTTCTCATGTTGGAAAATGCATCAATACGTAATAATACGTAACGATTAATAAACCGCACTGGAAAATCACTTTGCATGCGGGGACACATTCGATTTGCAACGGGGTAGTCGCTTATTGACCACAAACTGATGTGGACGCTTGATACGTTAATGTGATTGTGTGTGGTTTTTTTCTGTTGTACATAATTTGTATTTGTAAGAGGGTCCTTCATATAATATTATCGCGTTATTACACTTTAATTTAAAAATAAATAAATAAATTTTATTTTTATTTATTAATGTAGAAAAAAAGGTATAAATTAAGTAAATAAAATTATTATTAAATGGTAATTGGGAATGTTACAGTGAAACTTTCTTTAGTTATCATCCAATTGTTATTTGAAAAATTTATTGTGATGTGGAGGGGATATGAAAAAATATTCAAATCAAATTTTTTAAAGTCGATGAAAATATTTGTTGTAATTTTTACATGTGTATACAGACTATTTTATGTACTTTAGGTGACTAATATTTTCTCATCCTTGCGGTTGCTTGAATCCATTTCAGTATTCCGTGCAATAATTGACAAAACGTTCATCTATCCGTCTGTCACAGACATTTTTCTCTTAAACTATTGGAGGTTTTAGAGGACGGAATAATTTGAAATTTTATACAGAGATGGACAGGGTGCTACTACAAACTTGGAAAACCTGGAATAGTCAGAAAAATTTTTTAAGGCCAGACAAAAACCTGGAAATATTATTTGAAAAGAGTTGTTGAGGATGGTTTGTTTCTTATA
The DNA here is from genome assembly GCA_963920215.1 of Nineta flava. Classification (NCBI taxonomy): domain Eukaryota; kingdom Metazoa; phylum Arthropoda; class Insecta; order Neuroptera; family Chrysopidae; genus Nineta; species Nineta flava. The sequence continues at coordinate 37,300,748 of OY986042.1, forward strand.
CAGTAATGACACACGGCGAAAAATCTAAAACCACGAGAGCTTAAAAATAGTTTCTGCAATATTCGTATACATCGTGTCCTGTCCATAAAAATAAATTTTGCCCTAACACGGTCAAGTTTCATCCGATTTTAATAATCTTAGTGTGGTTTTAATTGTTTTTTGTAAACTAGCGTCTATTTATATCCATTATTAATATGGTTGTCTATCAGTTGTATTATACCAACGGAAGTGACTAGCGTTTACTAACTTAATTTGCTATTTAAGCAATATGTCCGAACAGGAATAACATTCTTTCACATCAAAAAGCTTGATATGAAAAATCATACACATCTATGATGGGAATCGAACCACGATCTCTGTCATTCTAGACCAATGCTCTGCCGCTGAGCTACCTGATTGAGTGGAAACCAATTTTTTCGTTTTTTTTTAAAGTGAAAATCCGAAAAATCCGATATGGTTAAGATTGAAGCATTTGATAAAGATGAGAAATTTGTTCCAAAATTTTTTCAATTAGCAATTTTGAAGTATTGCTGATTTTTTCCCCTGGGGTCAAAATGTCACCGTGTGGCATATACGTTATTTCAGTGAAGTGTGCCATTTAAGGGTTAAGACTCTATTTTTCAAGAAAATTAATGAAAATATAATAATCTCAGTATGATGTTATAAAAAGTTGATAAAGTTCCTAAATTTATTCCATTTTGGTACATTGAGATTGCACTATTGACTCCAAAATTACAGTTCCTTTTATAAAATTTTACAATTGTTTTGTGTGGAATCTATTTTTGAAAAAAATGTTTAGAATAAAAGTTATTCATGATCAAATACTATCAACTTTGAATCGAAACATTTTTTGAAAATCGAATGGATTCGACACAAGTCAATTGCAAAAAATCGATTTGAAAACAAAACACAATTTTGAGGTTAATATCAATATTTGATTGATTTTTTTAAAAATTTGATCTTTTTCGACGAAGTAATCCAATGTCCTTAATGGTAATTTTTGCAATAAACCTTAATATTTGAAGAAAAAGCTGTTCCTTAAAGTATTTCATTAGACAGGGTTTTAGTGTTATTGTCTCGAATAGACTTTTATAATTAATAAGCATTACTTTCGTAAGTATGTAAATAAACAAATGCAATATTATCTTTGAGAGACCCATAAAACGTATCATAAATTTGTATTAAAAAAGTCTAGACTCTAAAAACAAAATCTGCTCCATAAATTTCAAGGACATTCAAAAGGTATTCATGATGTAGATTGTAGAAGACTCGCTTAAATATTATCTTCTAAGCTAAAATCTAAAATTACCAATTTATTTTTAAATATTCGATAGGTAATATTTGCATTTTAAGTAGATATTTAAAATGAAAAGGGCATTTTTCATTTTATATTTTTTAATGTATTTTGAAAAATTTTATATTTAAGGTAGTTATCGTGTGAAACATGTTGTCGACGAAATTGGCTGAATCTTTGATAAATTATTTAAAATATAAGTACTAACTTCTTTTAAAACTTCAAAATTATTTACCGTTTATTATTGTTAAAAATTGCTCTCAAAAAGTGTACGATTAAGGATGTACGAGCAGTGAAGCTTCAAAAAGATTAAGGCTTGATTTTTTGTCACATGTAGTTGAAGTGCATAAAAATACACATATTTTGATAATTTTCACTTGGAATAAAATAAGACGAATAAAAAAAAAACTACGCAATAGAAAATAGAAATATTAATAAAGAGATTGATCCGATAAAATTGATGATGGGCCTAAAAAAAGATATTTAGGCGGTAGCTTAATTACCCGAAATCTCAGGTTTTTTTCTTAAATATCTTTTTTGTTAGGCCCGGTATGACGGGCCTAAATTAAATTTTAACTTACGACAAAAAATAATAAACATTATTGTAGACTTTTATGAATGTTATATTTAAGATTTTGAAGAATTTTATAAATGGACTATACACCAGTGCTCGTACATCCTTAAACTTAAAATGAAAGTGATTTTTCAAAATACATTTAAAATATAAAATGGAAAATTAGATTTTCAATATTTTTTTTAAAAATGGAACCATTTTAAATATTACCCAATCCCAAGACTTATGTCAACCTGATACTATCTTAGTACTTTGGATCGTTTAAACCCTATTCAGAAACTTGAAGGATGAAATTCTAGATGATATAGTGCGAATAATAATTATAAAAAAAAAAAAAATACAGACGAATTGAGGACCATCCTCCTTTTTGAAGTCGGGTTAAAAATAGTTATCATTTTGAGAAGGAGTATTTCACCAGTTCCATCTCATAAAAGTAGATTTTATCTCAAATGGATGCATTAGGTATTTTTTTAACAGAATCACATAGCACGATTGTGCGTCAGGCGAGTTTAAGCATAGACGCATACCCGGCATACCGTACTATATTTTATCGGGAAGATTAGAGTCGGTTTTTATATCCTAGGCGACTAGAGCTATACTTTCTTAAGTTTGAAGAAAACCCAACTTTAAAAGGGTCATAAATATGTTTTGATTTAGTGAAAATTTTTGTTTTATATCTCCTTGATAAACTTTGATCAGTTTTAACCTCAAACTGCTTACAAATTTTCAACTCATTTGGTGCATCGACGGAATTTTTGGACTCGTTTTTCGTTGAAGTAGGGTTACAGTTTTTTTTTCCGACAGGATTTCATAAGTTTAATACTACTGCCATCTTACCAATCTAACCCTCCCCCTCTTCAGAATCATGCATGTTTTAATACTGACCTCTATACTATGGATAGCTGATACTTATGAAAAAAAGTTCAAAATTTAGAGTTAGACTTTGTGAAATACACCGCCTCGCCAATACTGAAGTGGGAACTAAATTTAACGAAACATGACATGAGCACGCAAGCGCATTGAGCTGCATTTTAGTTCCTCCTTCAGTACAGAGTGGCGATATGTATGCTCTTAAGGTGCTAATGGCGGACTATTGTATCAGCTATCCATATATAGAGGTCTGTGATGTAAAAGACAATTTTTTTTACTACCTATAATTCTTGAGACATTTTATATTGAACATCCGGTATACTATTTTGTATTACTCATCTTATAAGTTTAATTAAATCTATAAATAATAAATGATTACTTATAAAATAATTAAATAATTAATTAATTTTAACTTCTATATATAGAGTCTTAACGTGGTATGTAGAATAAGAGATTATGTATTCAATGTCTAAGAACGTTGTTGAATTTTCATCGGATGACGTTTTGGAATTCCCTGATGTCAAAACTACCATTTATGGTTATTGGACTGCATGTGTGTGTGGTTGGAAATGGAGCTTTAATGATTTTTCAGTTATTTTTTCCGCTTTTTCTCCACACAGAATTGCAATTTTTTATTTGTTCGTTGGTTTAGTCTTTTTGATATTTACACTCGAGTACAATGAATAAGATAGTGAGTCTCAGTCTAAGTATACATATTTACTAAATACATTTGTAATTTTACATAGAGTACTACTACTTAGGCGGTGTGAAATTTGTTGAATTTTTTTGACTTCACTGTATACTTCGAAGAAAAAACTTTGTTGTTACCACCAGATTCTTTTAAAATTATTAAAAAAATAAAATAAAAAATATTTGACGTTAGTGATTCTATGACGACTCTGATTTCTTGTTCCAAATATTTCAAGCTTTTAATGGATATCATCACTTCATGGAAGAAATTGAAAATCCAAAACAATTTTATTCCACAAAGTGCCTGTCGTGATTTTTTTATTTCAATCAAAAACTCGGTGTCGTTAGCTTTATTCTTTAGTCCCTTGCGTCTGTAATTATATTCATTAGAATCGCTGCCCGGGCATTTAAATAAAGGGTCTCACAAACCGGGAATTTTATATAACCGGGAAATAGCATGGAAATATCAGGAATTTCGAAATGTATTAAAAATATCAAGGAATCAATGTACTCATAAAAAAATTAAATAAATAATTAATTATCAAATACATGATGAACATGTCCTTTTAAATTTTATGAATTTTATACCAGATTTAATTATGGATAATTAAAATATAATCAAAACTTAAAATATCTTAATCAGGGAAAAGTATGACAAACTTTACTGGAAAACCGGGAGTTATTAGGGAATTTCAAAATCATTTTCTCGTGGCCATTATGAAGTAGAATACCACGGTCAAAAGAAACAAAAGTCATAACCATAGACAATATATTTAAGTTATATGCAAAACAACGGTGATATTTAATGTTTATTATGACAGTGATAGCAAGACTTAAGCCAATATAATCAGTTAAGGGACAACGTTTTCTTGCGTTAATAAAATTCCAAAAAAAAAATGATTTTTTGGGCCTTTAAAGGACTGTATAAAATTCGTATTCAATTTTTGACACATGATAAACAATATAAGATTTATTATAAAAAATGTAAAAAAGTCGATTCGACACATCATCCCATGAGTAAAATATGGCTTCGAATAAAAAATATGTAATACAAACAGCCACACAAGTCTTCAGTGCCGGACTGGTCGTGAGTGAGAGTGGCGTGTGCCACCCGAGCTCTAGCCAGCGTGGGACCCTAGGCTTACTACCTAGACGCAAAATCGTTCATACTCGGGATAGAAAGAAGACCAAGAAATCTACGAAAATGGTTTAGATCAAAAAGAAAAGAGCACCTTTGTTTATCTCGAAGAGATTCTAATGTCTTTCGAAGCTGCCTACCATGTGAATGTGAACTTTTAGCCCAATATAATATGCACATTAGTAGGTACTCCAACTTATTACATTGCTTATTGAATAATCCTCACAATCTTTATTACGTTACAATCTTGTTTGCAAGAGACGATTTTCCGCGTTGATGCGTATTAAGTCGAGGCTTCGTTTTCGGCAGGGCAAGAACTGCTGGACTCGTTGATTATCCTAAACACAGAATCGGATCTTATCAAGGATAAGGACGGCAGCATCTTTTACAAAGGATTTATTGGCAACCTAGCTGAAATTTATCCTCTTTATAGAAAATGTTGATTGGCTAGCTTCAGGTATAACTAATTGAAACTTTTTACATAACGTCTTTGAAAATAAAAACTTCCAAAAACTCTTGCCTATTTGATTATTATTAACATTTAGTTTGTTGGTTGACCTAATGGTATCATCTATCCCGATCCAAGGTGAGTGGCGGGTCCTTTAGACCCAGTGCAAGACTTCTATATATATTCTATATATAACGTCTATATTATATAGAGGTTGAATGACAGTTCATATCAGATTTGTATATCAAAAATATGAAATTGATTCTAATTTTATTCTTAATAAAAATTTATATTATGGAAAATTGTTAAGTTTGCTTTCTACAAATTTTAACATTATTAATTATGTGATAAGTCTTATAAATATAATAAATATATAACCCTACTTTATAAACTGATGATTCATTTTTGGAATTCTTTAAGGTAATTATACGTTACCAATAAAGAAAACATTTTGCATTATATTGATAACATTTTTTCTAGTAACATTTATAAAAAAATTAATATTCGATAAATATTATTATAAAAAATCTGGTGTGGACATCACACAACCTATTGGTCTAAGATCCGGCATTAGTGAAAACCTTCCCTCATCTGTTAATTGATTGAAATATTATTGAAAACGCTTATTGCAATATAAACAATTTGGCAATGTAATGTCTGCCAGGGTAGTTCTGCTGCAATTAACAATAATTAATTAATTAAAAATTGATTTTTTTATAATTAAATCCCTCACGTGTTAATTGAATTTTGCTTGTTAAATAACATAGTATACGATACGACAAATCTTGCAATAGCAGGCAGCGCTGCTTATTACTGCTACGGTTACCTGCAGCCAGGTGTTCAAACTTAAAGTAAACTTAGCTTACTGAAAAATATTTAGCTCATTTAAAAGTTTAGAATAATTAGAATACATCCATAACTGGCAGCCATCTTAAAATCCATTAAAATCAATTGCAGCCTATATAAGAAAAATTTTAAATAATAGAAATTAAAAAAAAATACCTTGTAGAAAGAGAGAAACTATTGCATTATTCCACGTAACAAATCGTTAATTGCTCAAAGACGTGGTTTAGAGTATGTTTTATGGTATACTTTACAATGAGATTTATCTCGGACATGCTCATCTAGTTTGAAATAAGACTAATTCACACTTTGATGATGCGAAGCAACATCCCGCATCTACAATAGTTTCGTAAAAAGCATTGATTATTGCGGATGCTAAAATTAATGCGGTTCCGCGTTGCGGTTGCGAATATCCGCAATATTCCTACTTTGGACCACGCAAGTCTCAATGCTTCGGATAAAAGTTGTTCTTGCCAAAATTCAGTAGCAAAGCAGTGTTGCCATATTTCCCCTTAATTTAATGGTTTTAATAATATAAAATCATGAATGCCATCATGTATCTGTTCTGATTCGTTTTATTCAATTTGAATACAAAAATTTAAAAATACGACAATCCCAAGAATAAATCATCAAGATTTTCTTCTAGGCTTTAATAAAGTCACTAAATTTAGGGGAAAATCCCCCAATCTAGAAGAACTTACTAAACAAAATGGCATCAAAATCTAAGTTATCTGTCAAGTGTCCTAACAAAATACTAGGTTAGATATACCTAGTAACTTACTTAGTTTACTATGGACTTATTTGTTCTGAACATGACCATTGAATTGAAAAATTAATCTATCATTCATTCGTTAACCAGCTAATTCACTTATTAAATAATTCTACTTTCCAACAATTTTTCATAGTAGACCACAAGGGTATATCAACAATATTATAATATGCAAATAATCCTAAATAAATTTTTATTATCTGTACTCGAATGTATAACACCCCCTTTGTTTAAATAACAAACAAAAATACTGTTATCATTAGCACGAAATTTAGTCATTTAGTTTTTTTTAAACAAATACTAAAATATATAAAATAAATGTCATTAGTCACAGTCACTTGGGATTTTTATTCGCTGTTTAAATATTCAACATTATTGGAATTAACATTATTATTATTATTTTTATAAAATTTATTTTAAAAACACTACCACGATTTATTTAAGAATAATTATAAAATCAATTAATTTTCATTGTATTCAAGTGCTACTTCAATTAATATAATTTAAAAATTAATTTTCTTCACTCACACACACAGTTTCAAATTCATTTAGTTACGGAGGCTGAGCGACTTAATCAAATAGATCTTTGCATTGTTGTTCAAATCATAAAACTTATACCACAATATTCGAAACAAAATTGTTCATTAGAAAATTTGGGAATTGGGGCGAGGGAGTTTCTGTATACTTGTATACACAATGCTGTATACAGTTATCACGAAAAAAATTAACAAATTTTTCAAAAATTTGAGTCTCAACTAGATCTCAACAAAAATTCATTCAACTGTAATTTATTAAAACTGTGTTAAAGAAAGGGGGTATACTAGTGGTTATTTTGGAAAGGGGGCTGAAATATATGACCCTGCCCTACCAAAGGCTTATTGGCGGAAGCTTTAAATTCAAAGTAAATATATTTATCGCCATTTTCCATACAACTTTTTATCAGTGATTGTACATATTGTATTTGTACAAGCTTTTTATTTATATTACCTGTGGTTTATATTCTTTGTAATACCAATATCTAAGATATTAAAGAGTGAATTGTGTTGCAATACCGATATTAACATTTTATGGGTTAGGTATTAACATCCAAGATTTGAAATGAATTCATCCAAAACCTCTATTTTACATTACGTTATTGTTGTCGATATATAGAGGTAAAATGCAATTAGCAGAACTTAATGACAATTGTATAACGTTTAATTATAGAGACGTCATCCATTTAAATTCAAAAGCATCTAATAAATAAGTTCCATTTTAAAAAATATCTTGCGTCATTTTTCGGAACGTTTATAGAATAATTTATGATAAACACAATCTAAATTTAAATTTAATGTCCTTTATAAAATAATTAAAAATCTGGTTTGAATGCTAAAATATTATTCTAACATAGCATTCTATTGCTATACAGACCGTGTTCGGCCGAACTAAGTCCTTAGTAAACTAAGTAAGTTAGTCAGAGTACTGAGCTAAGTTGTTGGCCGGGACACTTTATAGATACTTTTCTTATGCCGCCATTTTCTAATTTTTTTATTGAGCAGTATGAGTATGATAATGTTATTTATAAGATAACTAAGATAGTAAGTATGTAGTTTACTAAGGACTTAACTTAGTTCGGCCGAACATGGCCATTACCTGTCTACAGGCTGTAGTCGTTAAGATTAGCCATTGAGAATGTTAAATGAATTGAAGACAGACATACATTTATTTGTAAATAGGCTCTTTCTCTCTATAAATAAACGCATGTCTGTCTTCAACCGGATCCTGTGAAAACTCAACATCAATTCAAATAAAAAAAATTTCAGAATAAAAGACCGTTGACAAGATTTATTCAGAAAAAATTTTGTGTGTCAAGTTGCCTAAATAAGTGATTGAGTCACTATATGTACTATCTTTTCTGAAAGTTTCATCCTCTAATTACGTTTTTCCGGTCCCCGATTGGACTATTATTAAGTCCAAGTTACAAGTTATATGGGTTATCAACAATGCCTATATCAAAATGACATTGATTGGCATTCTCACTAATACCACGTTGTATTGACATGCTGACCGTGAATAAGCACCGATCAGGATGTCCGAAATGAAAATCATGTGACTGAAGCCTTTATTGTGGTATTTTTGTAATTTATGTTTATATTTTGTTTTACAGGGTAACGATCCAGAATACGATCGTGCACTCCAACAATTTTATGGTCCTTATCATGAATTTATTGACGTGTTATGTCGTGTAGCTGTTAATAACGATTGTTTAAATGAGGTTATGGTCAGTTTAAGTGCAATGGTTGGATTTGAAGCTGTACCACTTCATTCGACATATTTTCCAAAATTATGGTTAGATATTTTACGTTCGCAGGTACGTATTTTTGAATTTTTTGTATTGTATCATGTAATTTTTTACATCACACAGGTCTCTTAGCTTTGTGATCTGCCTTTGGGAGGAGAGAAAAATCGCTCAATTTTTTATTGGCTTTTGGCTCTGCACAACACAGACAATCGCGTTGACTGCTTACGCTCTGCCTTGTTTTAGTTAACTGCTTAGACAAGTATATTAGATTATATACATACATATATAATCGACATCAACAGCGAATCACTGACTGGACGACTTTTTACCCCTAAGAATTAACATTCCCGAACAGATCCGCCCACCTAAAGGGACACTTACCTTTCCGTCCCTATATTCCTGAATCTATGGACAGATCACAGAGACTGAGAGACGGAGCTATTCATTTTTTGTGCAATCTGTCTTTGTTATATAGAAAATATTTCTATTGCTTAGATTATTAGACAAAAATCAAATTCTTTTATCATAGCAAACTTAACAATGTTTTGTGGACCATCTCTATATCTTTTCAAACAAAGTTAATGATCGGAATTTTCGTTTGGAAAATCTATTATATCTTAAAATACATACCCCGAGACAGGTTGCATTAATTTTTTATCGCTACAAATTTATATATAAATGAAAGAATAATTCATTTGAAGTATGTTTTCATATTATTTTTTTATTAAGTAACAATTTCATTTTTTCATTAATTATTAATAAAAATAAAAAATTTTTGTATAAAAAGACTTGTGATTGATTGTGACGGCATTATATCCGTTGAGGTTGAGAGCCAATTGGAATCATGCTATACACTTGTATTTTCTATATTCAGATCACCATGTGTCATAACAAAATAATTTAATAGTCCATGCGGTGGCGTTTCTCCATGCGGTGGCGTGACTAAAGCGACATAATGACGTCACTGGCGTTTGAATGTACATTTTCAAAAAACAATTTTTAATTGTAAAATTACATGAAAAATCAATTGTTTAAAAATTTTTTTAAATTTGTCGTAATAAGTTTTAGTAAATTTTCGAAAAAAAATAAAATTACAAAACATGCCTTGCCCCTATTTAGACGATCATATCACTGTTCAAATATATAAATTATTTTGGTCATGTTTTTGGCCTTGTATAATTGCCAGCCAATCTCCTTCGTGACGTCAGACTCAGGTAATCTATAAAAAAAATTTAATTATCATTTTTATTTGTTTTAGCATATTGATCGAAAATATGTTACAATGTTAACATCATGCCAACATTATTTTGTTGATTATGTAGAAGCTGTTCTGCTCGATGAGCGTGCTGCTCTTAGTGTGGATGTAATTTTTGATTTCTTAGTAGCATATTTTCCAAAAGTAAGTATCCAGTATATATATAAAACGGGAAAGAAATTGAGACATCAATATAAAGAAGAATCAATCTCCTTTAGGATTTCGTACTCAAAGTATTATCCTATGGAATTATATAATTATTCATCATATTATATTATGAAACAGAGTAGTCGGGCTCAACTGTGATAGTTGCATATGCGTTACTAGGGTAACGTTAATAAAATAAACAAAAATTATTAATTTGTTAATGAAACTAATTAAATGTAGGCCCACTAAATCGGCTGTTTTAGAATTTGACGTCATGAGTAACTTTATCAATATTCATAAATCATTTTTAAAATAAAATTTACTATTTGAAAGATATTTCAAACAGTATGTGCTAGAAATACATGTTGTAGCTTACAATTGCATATAACGTACCATTGGTCACGAAAGTAGCGCATATTTTTCAAAATTTTTTAACTGTTATGTGCCTTATTCATTCGAAAAAATACTTTGGATAAAAATTTTTTATTATAACTTACTCGAAACAATTTACCAAAATCCGAATGAATAAGGTACAAATCAATTATAAAATTTTGAAAAATTTTAATTTTTCGGCTAAACTCGTCATGTGGTCGGAAACTTTTAAACTGTATTAATTGCCAGTTAATTAATGATCTTTTTTTTATATTTTATTGGTATCACTAATGGACCCAACTAATTTAAATTTTTATTTTTGACTCATTTTCTTATACCTTTTAGTGTTCATTTAATTAAGTAATCCATTTCTACTGATTAATTGGATTGATTTGTTTTATAGGTTGCGTCTCATGTATTAACTGAACCAAATTGTAACCTCATCGAAAGTTTAGTGAAAACATTAGTCCAAACAATTGATGATGTAAATATAAAAATAACTGCATTTCGTTTGGCCGGTGATTTAAGAGCATTATTGTTAGTGTATAGTGCTGCACCACATTTATTGGTAAATCAAGCGGCGCGATTAGTCGCACCGTTGCAAACATTATCTGATAAAATTAGTACTGAATTATCAAGTTTAGATCAACAAGGTAAGTTTTTTTTAAATATTATTTTAACTATTTTTAGTGTTCAAATTCGACTTGTATATTTTTCAGCTTTCTTTTAAAAATATATAGATTAAGATAGTCCGATAACGGTACATAGTAAAATATTATAGCTTGAAACCGCTTATTCGTAGTGGAATCCGTAATTGTACGTTACATGGGTTTGAAAATTTCAAAAAATCGATTTTTTTTATTGTCTTATTAAATAGTACGATATATGTCTAGAATATTCTCTCAAAGTTTTAAGTCAATTAGAGTAAAAGTCTAGGAGAAAGAGCCTTGGAAAGTATATTGAGGCAGCTGCATAGCTATTTCAACTGAAAACTTTAATCGCGTTATTCTCAACTCTATTTTTGAAGTTAGTTGACATGATTTGAAGATCACCATAAGATGCCGTCCTCCGAGAAAAAAAACTTTTATTAGGGTCATTTTTCCAAAAAGTTTAAGTAATTAACTTAGTTCACTGATTTTAATATTATTTTCATGAAATGTAGATTTAAACACTTCAACGCCCTCAAAAAAACGTAAAAGAAATACAGAAGACACAGCCCAACCAACAGAAAAAATGAATACAACCTCAACAGAAAATTTAGTTGATATTGGTGAAACATCAACAAAAAGTACCAATGAAAAACCAGAAAATTCCTCCATGAACAGTAGTGAAAGTGATGGTATTAATAATAGTAATAATAATTTAGAATCACCAAGTGATAAAGACAGTAGTAATAATACAAAAGAAACAGCAACACTAAATACTTCTTCACCAAAAACAGACACCGGTGTGAGTACAGCATCATCGAGTCGTACCAATAGTAATAATACATCACCAACCGTCCCATTAATTTCAAATACCACAACTCCATTAATAAATAGTGCATCCACATCTGGTGTTGGTGGTGGTGTGACATCGGATGATGTGACGTCATCCACACAAACAAAACATAATAATAATAATAGTATGGAAGATTCATCTGATAATACAAGTTTTACATCAGATGATAATAATTCCGGACCTGATCGTAATTTACATAGTCGTGTTGTATTTAATTTAAAATTATTACAATCGGTTATTAGTGAACTTGTTGTGTTAATTGAAAAGTGTGAAAATTTGTAACAATCAATTTAATTTATTAAGTTTTTTTTTTATTTTAATTAATCATTTCAAAAATAATAATACTCTTTTTCTTCTCAAATCTTTCTGTAAATCTCAGTAAATAGAAATTTATGTCAGGTTAATTGCAAAAAAAAAAAAAAAATGGGAGAATGTCTGTCTCTAAGGATGTCGTCTTGTACGTGTAGTTAAGTTTTTAAAGATTTTATTAATTTTCCTTATTTTGTTTTGAATTATGTTAATTTTCTTTTTTCATATCAATTAATTAATACTTAAATTTTAATTTAAATAAAAAGAACTTCGTTTATTTTCGAATTTATTTATTTATTTGTTGATTACGAATTAGAATTATTTTTTTCAAATTACTCTAGTAAATGAATCAGACAAAAATCAAAATATATTCAATTTTTTTGGACGATACTCACTTAACATGATTTCCAAAATTAAATCTTAGATTACAATGGCTTTTGACAGGTCAAAGAACTTAAAATATTTAATCGAACTTCGGAGATCCATGTCTCTGGAGACAAAATTTGTATCGTTTGATGTCATAGATACAAGAATTAACCAATTAACCACCTATAAAAACAATGAGATCAAAATTTCATAAAATTTGAAATTAGTCTCATCGTCTTGAATATTTTTCAAGTACAGGTTTTATTAAAATTAATATTTGTCGGAAAAAATTGAATCATATTTCTGCTTCGTTTATTAGACTAAATTATTTTATTATTTAAATGTTTAACTCGAATTTCAATTCTACATCAAACAAGTGGTCCATAAAAGCCGTCTTTAAACGGATCTAGGGTATTTAGCATCATTTGCATATTTTAAATATCCGTTTTCTTCCTCTTAAGGTACGTTTTCATCGGTAAAACTATCACGATGATCGCGCAACGATAATCGTTTAGCACTATTTCTTTGTATTTCCTATGGAGTTGATTTGCTTTGAGCGACTACCTTTTGAGACATTAACGACAATCGTACGTCCAGATTAGTCGTTCAGGATAAGGGTAAATATAATCGTCAGTTTCTAACGTTATTTGTTGGGAAAAGAACATGTGAATCATTCGTTCTTCGTTTTCTGACGCAAATGATGAAAATTTTCTCGAGAAACTGTGACAGCTGTCACATTTGTTCCGACAAGAAAAAAAGGGTCAAGGACATTATATGGCCTGACATTGCCAATAAAGTTCCATTTCCAAAAACTAACTTCCATTTTCTCAATCAAAAATCATTTAAATAATAAACTTTAACGTACACTGAATTATAAACTCATTGTGTCAAACGCCGAGCAAAATGGTGAACAACGATTGTCGTCCAAAGTTTAATCGTTCAATGATAATCGTCAAACAATAATCGCGTTAGCCACACTGAGGAAAACGTACCTTAAATGTAAACGTAATGTATGGACAAACCATAACCAATTATGACAAAATTTGTAATTTATCTAGCGTCTATTCTTTGTAAGAAGAGGCAGAATAAAAATATATAGAATTAAAAAAATAGACCAAGACCATTTGATGTAGAAAATTCGACAAAAAAAATTTTTTATTTGAAAGTTTATTTAAAATAGTGAACATGATTTATTTCTATACATTTTATGTAAGAGGTGTTCTTAAAAACTTGTAAACATTTGTAACTCTTGTAATGGACGAACATTTTGTATAAAATATATATTTAGAATATTTCTGTATCACTGCCAAAAGATGCAAGAAAACGTCCATTTTATATTTAATTTATTCCAATTATTTCATCTATAAAGATCGATTAATTCGAATAATCCCAAAATAATAGAAGTAAATCATAAATTATTTTAAAATTTCATAATTTTAAAAAAGTTTTGTAAACTGTAGATAAACATTTCTTATCGAAAATGTTTTTGTACCTTTATTTTATTTTTATTATAATTTTATTAAAATTTTGATTTTTTGTTTGTTCCTCTGGCTGAATGATTTTCTTATAAATGCAATCAATTACAGGTGTTAGTCCACGGACTCTCATTTGTGTGCTCAATCCAAATGGAAAATCTGTGTATTGTAATACTGATTAAAATTTTAGAAAATAGAAGCTTTCCAAGCACTGTTAAGAAAACCATCTCGAAAAAGTCAATTCAAACTACTTCTCTCTCAAACCGTTCTTTGAAATTCAAAGCTCGTAAGTAACTATCTAGTGCTCATTTATTGGAAATGGCAAACTCAAAGATACCTCTAAATTTATTTTGTAGTGAATCGAGTCTATCAGAGCATCTTAATAAGTTTTTAAATATTCATTGTGTCTCTAACTTCATTCGAAACTATCTTATGACCCTTTTTTATTTTATGGTGTCATCGGTACAACATCAACAGCTACATTTTCTTCGAAAATTCCTTAAAATGCGCTTCTCTGTTAACACAAACAAGTAAGGGAACATTTATGTTTAGATATCATTGGGTTTGGCATTTAGTCTACGGTCACTTTTATATTGTATCCGATAAAGAAAAATTTCCTTTACCGAAATATATGAAGCAACTTATATTCAACGAGCTTAGAAATGAAAGTAAGAACGATTTTAGAAAAAATATATATTGAAAATTTGAATACTTTTGAATAAGCATGAAACCATAGAACTTGAACTACTAGAAGAGGAATGTTAACTCTAAATGATATCGATAAGTGATATCCTTGAATTGCGTAGATTATTTTCGTACATCACTCTTTCACAATTAACTTACCTAAAAATTCTATTCGTATCTCGAATCTGAATAGAATCTCATGGAAAAAGTCTCTGAGATTGTATGCAAGTCAAGGGTATGGGTAATCGATCGAATTTGGCGACTTCTTCAAATCTTTAAATTTTTTTGCCTAGTAGATATGTAAATTTTACATTGAAGAGAAGTAGTACTTAAGAATATACCTATTAATATAATAAGTTTATATAAATTTTATGGTCTTGGTGTTATATACGTTCGATAGTTCGGGACAATTCAATACAGGGTAGATTGTTTCACCATTAAAATAAACAGGCATCGTTATTTTTATTAGTTTTCTAGCTGTTAAGTTTCGATATAAGTAAGTTCTATTGGAACTTACTGGTAAAAAATTGGCCGTGTTCAGAACAATAAACTAAGTAAGTTACTATACTTAGTAACTTAAGTTATTATACTTAGTAACTTACTTACACTACATCAAGTGTCGAACTTAATTTTTGCCAGGGCACTTGACAGTTACTAAGCTGCTTGCATTGTGATGCCATTTTACTTAGTAAATGCTGCTAGATTGGGGGATATTCCACAAAATTCAATGGATTTAATTGATCCAAGTGTGATTTATTCTTGGGATTGTCGTATGTTTAAATGTTTGTATTCAAGTTGAATATAACGAATCAGGATACAAAATGTTTACTTATACTCGATACATGATGAATGCACAATTCATATTATTAAATCTACTAAATTGAGGGAGAAATTCCCCAACTGCTGATAAGTTAGTAAGTTTGTCCTGATAGAAACAAGATGAATTAATAGCGTTTTCTTTTGCAACATGTGTATATCATTACTTGCTTCGTTAATAATAATACAAAGTGTATTGTCATCAGATTCAATTTTATTTCCATTTTTACTTAATAATTTTTTTTTTCGCACACGGACATGTTTAGAAATCAAAGAATCTATTATATGTACAGTGCTTAAACTACAGTCTGATAAGTAATCCAAAACAACAGCTAAAATGTACTTAAGTATTTGACGCTGACAGTCAACCTAATACTAAATAATCATAAACACGTTCGATTGAAAAAAATGGCCGCACAATGCTCGAGCAAGAACTGAGGTCGAGCATGACGTCATCACAGAGTAGCGAGCATGCTCTCTTGTGCTTCAAAAGAAAACACTATTAGACGATCTATATTCTTTGCTTTTAGACGCTCGATATTTTTTAGACTGACTGACTGACTTAGTTTACTAAGGACTTCGCTGATTTGAACACGACCAATAAGTATTCATGCTCATTTAAAAAAAACAAAATTAACAGATCATTTTCTTGATAGTGCAATCATCTATATTTCTCTCTTAATTACAATTCTTTTTTAATCATGAATAGGGAAGTTGATTTTTTTTAGATGTAAATTTTCTGTTATTATTTACAAAAATTAAAGATAACAAAAACATATTTTAAAATAATGTGGCGTTTGTGATTAAGTTTGCATGTAAGAGAAAAAAAATGGAAAATTTTAATTTATTTGTCAAATATAATTTTATTTTCACAATTTAGAAAAACTAACTATCCTATTAAATATGATTAAATATTATTAAAATTTTATTATTTAAGTACTGATTATGAAAAATGAAATTTGCACAAATAATTAGATAGATATTTTAATGAAAATTTCTTTTTTTTATTCAACCATGATGTTAGATCATACCTTTATTGAATGTCAACACCCTACTTTTCTTTGCCATCGCACATTGGTTTGTTTGGCAATTTTATTTGAGCAAAAGTCAAATTCGAGTTTTAAGAATAGGACTATTGGTAGTCCAGCAACACACACGGTAACAACAACACACTCACTAACACTTTAAATGATCAGTTACTCGGGTCAATACAAAAGTTCGAGTGACTTAAGTGTAATATAAAAACGTATTAATAGGTCACTTGAATTAATTTAACTAAAATCTGATTTAATGGTATTTATTTACTACGAAATGCTCAACCTATAGTAGTCAGTTCCATTTTTTGCACACAATAGCGTAACGGTCGTAAAATCTGACACAATAGTCGTGTTCAGAACAACTAAGTCTTTAAACTAAGTCACTGAGTATATCTAACTTAGGTATTTGCTAGGTCTCTTGATAGATACTAAGTAATTTAAATTGTGTAGCCGTTTTGTTCAATAAGTGCTACCAGATTGGGTAATTTTCCTCTAAATTTAGTGGATTTAACAAAGCCTAGGAGAAAATCTATGTGATTTATTCTTGGGATAGATAGATAGATTGTAGGGGCTGCCCTGGACGGGCTACACTTCGACCAATTCTTGGAATTGTTGTATTTTTAAATTTTTCTATTCAAGTTGAATATAACAAATCAGAATACAAAATGTTTATTTATATTCGATAAATGATGGCATACATTATGTCATATTATTAAATCTACTAAATTAGAGAAAAATTCTCCAATTTGGTAACGCTGCTAACAAGTTAGTAAGTGTGTCCTGAGAGAAACACGCTGAATTTAGATGCTGTGAAGTCCATTTTTTTAGACTGACTGCCTTAGTTTACTAAAGACTTAGTTGTTCTGATTATGTTTTTGAAATTTTTTTTGTTGACGCATATAATATCTTTAAAATTTTTTGAATAAAATTTCACGACAATTTAATGGAAAGATTTTCATCTTTATCGAATGGAAAATAGAAATTTTCGATAATTTTTATAATGCATTGCGTGTCAGTGTTGAAATAATATTAAATAATAAGTTTTGTTTGATTTATTAATTTGACGTAAGTTTCTAGTTATTGTGAATTCGCCAATCAAATTAAAGAATTAATCATAAATTGTACTAAAAAAAAAAAATTACACAACAAAAAATTATAATTTAATTTGAAATTTATATTTATGTAAATTGAAATCAACAAAAATACCTTTTTTAAAACGTGAATAAAATAAATATTAATTTATTAGAAGTGTCTAGAAGTGTATTTATTAGAAGTGTAATATAATTTAATGTAATTTAAATTTTTACTCTACCTCTCACCATTTACAAAATATCTGTTTGAGGTGGTGATGGAGGTTTCATTAAAAAAATTTCGAGTAACACACGGTTTTCAAGCAACGGATTCCTAAATATTTTGAAAGTGATGAATTCTTTGAACGAAAGCTAACAAACTGTTCATATTAGCTGGATGCAATTAGCATTCTATCCTGGAACCCACTTCAACTCAACGAACTTACAACGTCGTAAAAGTGTGTAGAGGTAGAGAAACCAATGGATAAGACTTTCTCTGCTAGAGATATTACACAAATAACTAAAAAAATCTTAAAGCTATAAATAAACTTTTCGCGCGTGAGAGTATTAATAAAATTTATAATTACGTTATCATGTGACTAGACACAGTGGTATTTATTCACATATTCTTTTCTATCCTTTTCAAAACAACTTTTTTACGTACAGTGTTGGTTGACCTAAGTAGCAATAATTAATGTTTAATCGCTTCAATATTATGTTTAAACTATTTAAGCAAACAAATTGATGTTTTTTTTTACATTTTGCATGTTCATAGCCAGCAATATTTCTAAATTATATAAACCTAATTCATATTTTATTTCAACAAAAAACGTTTCGTGCCAGAAAAAACACCATCTAATGATTATCTATGCGAAATTTATAGGTACTTATTTCGATTATTTGAGCTAATTTGATATCGCCCACTAGCTGCCATATTTGTGTTAAAGGGATTAATAGATCTCAGGTAGACCATAACTACACGCGGAAAACCGTATTATTATTTTCAGAAGCGAAGCGAGACATTGTGGCCATTTTATGGATGTACAAACCGGATAAAATGTGATTTCAAGCATAACTCATATCTTGTCCCGTTTCAAAATGTGTTTCCAAAAATATTTGTACCGGGTATAATTTTTTTGACCTTGATAGTTTATTAAAAAATCTCATAAAGTCGATTCTGTTCGTGAGAATTAGGATGTAAAATCATTGATTGCCTCAACAACTAACAAAAAACAAATATACAATTCGCCTCTAAGGGTAAATTATGAAACTAAAACAAGTCCTCATAGAATGTTCTCATTGGCTATCAGTTTGTAAATTTTCTAATTGAATACTAACTGAATATTAAAAATATTCTTTTATGAAATTACAAATATTGAGTTTGTTTACTGGTGTAATTTATCATATTTGTGCATTTTCTACAATAACGAAAGAAAAAATGAAAATTTTAATACACTAAAAATTGAAAACAACGATTATCGATGTTTACAAATTGAGAAGATTATTCAAAAATATCTTACTACAACTTAAGGACGTTCGAAAGAGTCATTTTGGGGGAAAATATGTAAGGGGAGGGGGTATCAAGCTACTGCGCATGCCCGTAGCGTTACAGATTTAATGTATATTATAAAGATTAAAATTAGTTTCTCCATAAGACCCAATGTTAAAAGTATGATTTTCAATATCGAAAAAATTCATTTGAATTAACATTTTGAAGCATACCAATGAATTCGTATTGACTTTTTTTTTATAACATATTTAATTTACAGGAACTTCTCTGCATCCTTTTTCCCTTTCGAACGTCCTTAAGTTAATCCATCTCCAATCAGAAAAAAATATTTTATACTTTGACTCCTAATAGATACAGGCTAAACGTCACTGGATGAACTACCACATCTCATAGCTCGATCAGTAAGGTTCTCAAGATGTAATTTTTCCTTATAAGACGACTTACTTTAGTTTGTAAATGGCCATGATGGCTTTGCGTTTTTAAAGCATTCAGGACTCGCCACTGTCTTTTTCGCAGCATTTAATCTATTTGGATAATTACTGACTTGAACTTAAAATAAATTTGCGATTACATGAATTTTGTTGCTTGAACAAAACAACTATATTGTGATATTATATATTCAAATTCCTTATACCAAATTCGATATTATATATTTCGAATCGAATTATTTAATTTAAAATAAATCAAAAAAATTTAAATTAGCTCTATACTTACACTTGATAAAATTGATTTTAAAAACTAAATTATAACTTTAAGGAATTTTTTTTGTTAAGTTAAGAATTTTTCTATGAGATGTATTTAAAAAAATACTTACCTATACTTGTTTTGAAGAAAAATTTGAAACTGTTTGAATTATTATGTAAATAAAACAAAAACAAAATGTGTTTTGAAATTTTTTGTAATATTTTGTATATTACAACAGTATAACTTTTTTATGTTTGATTATATATACATTTATCTTTAATATATTTTGTTCTTATATCAAACTTTATATCCTTTTTATAAAAACCACCATTGAAATACATGCGAATAAAGGTTTTCCTAGATGTGACTATCACATGATCGTGCAACGACAATCGTTGAGCACTATTTCTTTGTATTTCTTACGATGCTGACCGTCCAAGTAGCCGAGCTGTCTAACGCGCTCTGCTTACTTGGAACTGAGAGGTTATGGGTACGAATCCCGACATCGGCAGTTTGTCAATTATTAAAAAAAAAAGGCGGTTAATTGACTAAACTGTCGGCGTATGGACAAGAACGAAGTAATCGGCTATGCTTGTGAAGGTTTTCTGCAGTTTCCTTCACGAGCTCCAGATGAATATCGGCATAGTTGCAGCCGCACAACCTATCAATTCCTAGTCTACGAACAAAATTCCTTCCACCCCACTTACATCCTCACATCCTTACTCATCACAACGGACCTTATGGTCGAAGTGTGTCCCGTCTAGGACTGCAGCCGCTACAATCTATCTATCTATCTTACGATGCTTCGAGCAGCTGCCGCAAGAATCAGTCGTTAACAACGATCGTACGTCTTGAATAGCGAGGAGTGTGAGAAGAAGTGTGAATATAATCCTCAATCGCTAATATTTGCAAGGATCAAAGGGTTAAGGCCAATATATGGAATGCCAATGGGATGGAATTGCCAATAAAGTTGGAAAAACAACTTTATCAAAAGGCATTTAAATAATAATCTTTTCCGACTACTCTACTTTAAATTCATTATGTCAAACACAATCTTCTTGTAGTGCGATATAAAATGAGCAAAATGTTAACCAACGATTATCGTTGAACGATCTTCAAGATCGTCGCACCGAGGAAAGCGGACCTTAAGTGAGGATAACTATTGGTTCTTTATCAATATGTAATATATATAAGGGTATAATAAGTTAGACCCAAGTGTGTATTGGTTGAAAATATTGATCGAGGAAAAAATTTTTGATACAGAGGTTTATAAAATGATCTAATTATACCATTTCCGCATATCCGTTCGTCCATCTGTCCGACAACACGATAAATTAAAGGAGATAACGCATTTAAAGTTTGTGTGTGCGTACTAGACCTAAAAAGTGACTTAAGTTCGTGAATGGGCATAATCTCTTCATGGTATTCTCCCACAAGAACTCAGTGCATACAGCGTGTTTAAACGAAACAAACGGAATCTATATTTGGGTCACATTTAGATAAATCGCTAAAGATACTAAAATAAAACAAAATATAAAAATATTTAGTTTCAAAAAAAAATTAACTAATTAATTAAAATCGGATAAAAGTTCGCAAAATTTATTTATTCCTTGGGTTCAACAAATTTAAAAAAAATTATGTGCGATTGCACCATTGATTTAAATTACTAAGGTACTCACTATGTTGACAATTTGGGGAAGGAAGTATTATTAAATTTTCGTATAAATAAATGTCTCTTCGATAATTAAAACAGTTAAATATTTCAAAATAATGAAAATAGAAGTAAGTAACGACAAATTTAATTTAATAACAGAATACCACCATTTTATGTGACCATCATTTTGAAGGTTCAATTCTATGAAACGAATAATTCTACGAGTAATTCCATATAAGTTTGTCTATTATGAGAGGCCATTACACAATGAAGAAAAATAAGGTATAAGAGCAATAAGAGATAAGGAATAAGAAATAGCACAGCGACCAAAACACAATGGGCGATAGGCTACAATATTCAACCAATCACAGCGGTTGAATGCCTACTGCTGGTGTGTGCACGAATGTCAAAAACATAACCTAATTGTTAGCGCAACCCATTGATGCAATGCATTGACCCATTAATGTTAAAAAAAAATTTTTTTACAGATATATTATTAATAAATTAATTTTACAGATATTTGGCAACTAGAGATCAGGTGTTCTCTGTGGAATTGACATATCGGATAGGAGAATCGACTGCGCATAACATTACCAGCAAATCCTGTGATTAGCTGGCAATAAGAAATAATGAACAGATATCCACTGCGACGGAAATTCTGTTGCTATTTCTTATTCGTTATTCCTTATTTTTGAATTGATCAACGGTTCTGCCATCTGCTGGATTCCGCTATTCCTTATTTCTTATCTCATTACCTTATTTTTTCATTGTGTAATGGCCTTACCGTTATTTTATGTGAAACATAATCTGTCAAACTTGGACTGTATCTCATACTAAACTAGAAATTCATAAACAATAAGTATTTATAGTTTTTAATAAAAGACAATTTAAAGGATTTTTTTAAATTGTCTTCGTTAAAAACTATAAATACTTATTGTTCATTTGAATTAATACCAGTCCAATATTCATTTATTATGTTCATGTTAATAAGAATTTTAACCGTTTGCTCATAGAGAACATATCTTGACAAATAGACGTTTATAGTGAATGTTTTGAAATAGGAGTTAGCAAATCATAAAAAGCCGGGAAGGCATTTTAATAATAATTTTCAATCACCAAAATAATTTTAATTTTTCTATAAAGACTGAATAATAAGTTAGTTTTTTCAATCTTATTTATAATATATTTATTGATTATAACTACCCGTTAAGCAATGCTTCAAGAACCTTAACCTTAATTTAAATTATTTTTACAGAATTCTTTAAAAAAATGTACGATACAACGATAGCAGATCGAACCAGAGATTCATATCGAACGTCGACTAATGCTTTGGAGTTAGCAAGTCGCATGATTGATAAACATATTATGATTGATAATGCAGCACCAACGTTAATTGATTTTACGGGTGTAAGTAACCAATGTGGACCATCTGCAAGTGGACTTACCGATAATGATTATCCGAATTTAACTGGATTATCGAAAAGTTTTGCTAATATCAATCAATTAAAAATTGTAAATAAAGTTCCTTTACCACCAGAAGTTTTAGAACATTTTGGAAGTATCCTTTAAAAAATCGAGCAAATACGAGAGTTCATCATATCTAGGGCTTCCACTTCTCAGGTTTTGATCAGGATGCTCCGGTCATTTAGACTTATCTCCGGTTTATGGACAACACAACTGTTTTCTGGATTTTAAGAGAAAACTGGAAAATCATTTTTTTTTTTCATTTTAAGTTATTGGATTAATAAATATCGATTATTAACTAGATTATTTTCTAGAGTTTCACGATTCATATAATAATAATCGTTAATTTTGTTTATATTTTTAAATATAAATTTTAAAAAATTATTGCGCATATTACTTTAAAAAAAATGGGAAATTATCCGGATTAGAATTAAATTTTTGCAAAACCGGTGATCAACAAATCTCCGGTTAATAAAAATTTCAGAGGTGCCAACCCTAATCATATCTTTCTAATATCTTATCCTTAATTATACGTTCAGATATGCAATGTCATTTCACCATGGGTTTATTTCCTGAAATAAGCCGAGCATTTCTTACAATCGACAGTGATATTTACGTATGGACCTACGAACATGGTTCAGATGTCGCCTATTTTGATGGATTGGGAGAAACAATCATAAGTGTGGGCCTTGTTAAGCCAAAACCAGGAGTATTCCATCAATTTATCAAATACTTATTAGTACTCACCACAACCGTTGAAATAGTTGTGTTGGGTGTAACATTCAATCAAATTTCGAACACTAAAGAAGCACAAGAGGAAATTAATGTAGTACCAGAACCAATATTTGTTCTCCCTACCGACGGTGTACTAATCACTAAAATTGTTGGTACAGAGAAAGGTAGAATATTTCTAGGTGGTCGTGATGGGTCACTTTTTGAAATAAATTACCAAGCGCAAGGGTCGTGGTTTGGTAAGCGATGTAAAAAAATTAATCATTCAACGGGGACATTGTCGTTTCTGGTACCTTCCTTTTTAAATGTGGCGTTTACTGAAGAGGATCCTATTGCTGATATAGCAATTGATAATAGTCGACATATTTTATATGTTCTCACTGAAAAAGGTTCGATTGAAGTGTACGATTTAGGGGATAATGGCGATGGAATGTATAAGATTGTTAAAGTTTCACAAAATACAATTGTTCAAAGTGCGCTCAATATTGTTAAGTAAGTATTTCGTTAAAAATTGAAGCGTTTAACTTAATAATATTAAACTTACTGAGTTATACCCTAATTAGGGGATTTTAGTGATTAATATGAATCATGTAACTCCTGTTTAGGAGCATATAAAAGTAAATTTTCTGGTCTATAAAATTGAATCACACCGTGGTTTTAAAGGCCTTATGCATGTCACTACGTAATATTCATATACAGGATGTATTTTAAAATACACCCAATCTGCACCCATGTATATTAAAGAAATAATCCTCCAACTTCTTTTAATCGTCGCACATCGTTTTTGCTTAGTATTGAATTAATGGACCAAAAACCATTTTTGGATTTTGGTGACGTCACCAGATTCTAAAAAGCATTTTTTTTACTACCAGAGCTAAATTTTTCCAAATTTTTAAAAAACCCTTTTTTTGGAGTATATTTTCTATTTTAACAATATAGAATTGTCTAGCGTTTATCGATTTTTCATTGAGAATTTGCATACTAATTTCTATAAATTTTTCTTCATTCAATCTTCGTGTCAGAACAACCTTAAGGAAATTTGATCGAATCCTATGGAAAAATAATTTTCCAACTTAGAGATTTTAAAATCAGTATTTATGTAAATCAATATATTAATGTATTTTCAATATTCGAAAACGATCCATCGTCTAGTTTCTTAGAAAAATGCTTTTAAATATGACGTTTTTTCATAGATTTTAAGACTTCAAAGATCTTTTATTGGCTTTAAAGCTTTCTTCATGACTTTTTCTATTTTTTCATAAATAATATCCCCCCAACTTTAATGAATAACAAACCGAATGTAATATAGGTCAACACTTTAAAAATACATCGTTATCGTTGTAAATTTTAAACTAGAAAATAA
This sequence comes from Nineta flava, assembly GCA_963920215.1. NCBI lineage: Eukaryota > Metazoa > Arthropoda > Insecta > Neuroptera > Chrysopidae > Nineta > Nineta flava. The sequence goes on from OY986042.1 coordinate 37,326,093, forward strand.
TTGTTTTTCCGGTAATTTTTAAATCGATTCAAAGTTAAGATTTTAGTACTTGAATAAATAATATATGTAAAATTGCCCCATTAATAAAACTTTTTATTAGCTCCGAGCGCAACCGTACTCAGCGCCATGCGTGGTCAAAAAAACAACTTCATGACCAATGACAGTGTATAAAAACCATAGGCGTTTAGCAAAAAGTTACAGTTAATTTAGCTTTTTCATGTTGTTCATTTAATTTAATTAATTATTTTTGTTACGCCTATGGTTTAATATAACTGACATTGGTCATGAAGTTGTTTTTTTGACCACGCATGGCGCTGAGTACGGTTGCGTTCGGAGTGTATATGACTAAAATCTAGAGCACGGTAGTTCGCAAGGCCGATTCAAGGCCGAAGGTTAGTATTAATATTTATTTTTCAAATGTCTCACACAAAAACACATTTCATGTATAAAAATGACAGCGCGTTGCTGCCACATTATTAATTCATTAAATAAGTGACAATTATCAATATACAGAGTGGCCCGTAAGTCACGGACACAGCTGAAGGTATGGATAGAAAATTGAATTCTGAGACGAAAAGTCCTTTACCATTTTTGAATCAGACGTACAGGTAATTAGTTATTAATGACTTACGGGCCACCCTGTATAATGTTATATTATTATAAATTATAATATTGAATTTTCATAACTATTAAAAGAATTAAGTAAACAAAAAATTTTTAACTTGACTTAAGTTTTGACTCATTAGATCTAATCGAACCGCCTTAATTCGATTGAATTGATAACTGACCACTTTGGTCACAACGTCTGGTAGACAAAAAAGAAACCAATAAATGTGCAGTATATATAATCTTCTATATAACAATGGGATATATGTTTTGTGTTTGTCCGAATTGTTTGGAGAAAACTATACAACATACCGAAATAATGATGAGAGAAAACCCTAGTTAAATTTTCCTTACAACTTCAGAAAGCCGCCAGAAGTTCAAAATTCCAAAGTTATAGCTGTTTTCTGACCGTTACAAAGTTATAGACGACCCAGATCTCTAATATAGTTTATAGTTTCTATAGAAATACCTGCTTAAGAAAATTTTGGAAATAAATTATTTATCAATAATTTTAAAAAGTAAAAAAAAGGCGATTGTAACTGTCAAAATTAAGAAAAAAATAATATTATTTGACATAAATTAATTAAAATAAATGTCAGCCATGTATTTTAAGCCCCGCCCTCAGATCAATTCTCATTAAAATCTGTTGTTTTTTTCATATTTCAAATTCCTTTTAGAACATTGGATAGTACAAATTTTCGACCAATTATAAGTATATCAGCATTAAATGGACATGATTCACCATTACTACATTTAGTTGCGGTTGCCGAAACTGGTGTACGATTTTATTTCACAACAATCAATTTAACATCAACATCAACAAATCAACGTCCAGTTAAATTACAATTAATACATGTACGTTTACCACCTGGATTTTCAGCGAATGCACCAGCAATACGCCCAAAAAATGTACATTTAGCAAACTATCGTGAAAATTCTTTAATGATGGTTACTCAACCCACCCAAGATCAAAATCATTTATGGTGTTTGAGTAGTGATCCATTCCCGTTCTTGCCAATTTTAATGGAAGCATACACAATTTTACCGTTGGATGGTCCTGCATGGGCTTTACAAGAGGTGAGTACACGTTGTTCAAGGTGATAAATACAAGTTCGGCTGAAATTTCAAATTCTGAAATTTGTATTTATCAGCTTAACTGTTTCAAAATTAAATAAATTTATTTCGATTATTTTAATACTTTCTTTTTTGCATTATAAATAGACTTCGTGGTCTTGGTATAAAAAATAATCTTTATTTTCTTTACATAAATGAGCTCTTTCCATCATAATGACCATAATTGCTTGTAACGTGGTTCTATCATTCGAATTTCCCGCTATTGTTGTCTTTTACAATTTTATAATGTTGCTTTCCATTTAAACACACAGCAACGGAATTTATGACACACTGAGTGCATACAGCAACGCAAGATGTGTGTGAGAAAGTCAATATATACGTAGAGTTGGTAAGCCGAGTCAAAAGTTGTCCCTCAGATAGCTGCAGAATCGCTGAGGTAGAGCTATCTCTTTTTAATGACTAATATATAATAATTATATATTAGTCATTTAGAAAGAGGTAGCTCTACCTTTGCGATGTCTGATCTCTCTTTCTATTGAGGAGACGTTTCCACTTACACGCGTGCCTATAACTTGTCTACTCTATATATATTATCTCTATGGAGAAAGTGCGATAAATGGAATGTAATTTAGTACTTTTTTAGAGAAAATCAACATAATCTGTTTAAAAGCGTATAACTGTCTAATAGCGTTTTCTTTTGAAGCACGAAAGAGCATGCTCGCTACTCCGTGATGACGTTATGTTCGACCTCAGTTCTTGCTCGAGAATTGTGCGGCCATTTTTTTCAAACGAACGTATTTATCATGAAGAATAGATATATCTATTCTTCATGGTATTTATGATCATTTATTATTAGGTTGACTGTCAGTGTCAAATACTTGAAGTACAATTTAGCTGTTGTTTTGGATTACTGATCAGACTGTACAGGTAGCACTGTCAGCACTGGACATCTAATATATTCTTTGATTTCTAAATATGTCCGCTCGTGTGCGTAAAATAAATATTATTAAGTAAAAATGTAAATAAAATTGAATCTGATGGCACTGATGACATTTTGTACTATTATTACCGAAGCAGGTAATATTATACACATGATGATGCAACTTGTAATTGCAATTATAATTAAAGCGTCTTCATCATCAGAACTTTCTAACGATGATAGTTCCAACAATGACAACATTCGTAGGTTTTTGAACGCCATATTGCAATGCACTATTGCTCTGACCTTACTAGCCAGAACAAGATGGAGCGCACTAGGAGTGCTCTCTATCGTCAATCGAAAATGAAAAAGTCAGTGCGAGCAATCTATAATAGTCAATCGAACATACCTTTTTTGCTTAGAGTGCTCTCAGTGCGCACAAGGGCAGTAAAAAGAAATCGCTATAAGTGTTTAATTGAAGAATAAATAAATAATTTTATGAATTATTAGTTATTAAAAATTATTATGAATAATAAATAATAATCATAATTAATTAATATTATTTTTCACTTTAAAAAAAAGGGGGGGGCCAATTGTAAAAATAAATTTTTTGAAAATTATTGCCATATTCCGTTGCTGTGTGTTAAATGGAAAGCAACCGATATATACAATGGTTTATTTTAATTTTCATTTTTAGGCAGTGTATAATGAAGATTTATCAACAAATTTCCTAATGAAAAAAGATAAATTATCTCTACAAGGTGATCCACCGTTAGTTGTACGTCAACACATCGAACCTCCAAGAAAATTTATCGTTTTAACAACACAAGGCGCACACATTGTTGTTAAATTACGACCAGTTGATTTACTACGCGAAATCCTAATGGAGAATAAAGGACCGGATAGTGAATTTGTTAAAGCATATTTTCAATCACAAAATGAAGATCAAGCTTGCGCAACTTCCTTAATTTTAGCATGCTTAGAGAATATACAAAATATACAAATTTCGGAATGGGCAACAAGAGCATTTTTTATGTATGGTGGTGAACCAAAAGTATTTAATACAATGCCAGCGTTAACAGCGAATATTGGTACTCCATTTGGTAATACACAAGGTAAATAATTTATTCATAAATTGTAGTGCTTAAAAGATAATTGTTAAGAGCCGAAAATGGTTTGTATTCAAAGAAATTACTTCTTACTGTGGGTAAATGACCTATCCCACCAAAAACAAAAATATGAAAGGTGCCAAGTAAAATATGAAATACCCTGCACCTGAGAAACTTACACATTAAATGTATATCAATCATTTTCTTACTTTGTTAAATAACTTTTCTCTTACATATTTCTTTAGTTTTGTAGACGAACATTTTTGTTTTTGCTGGGATATCAATACTTTAACTATACGAAAACTTGATCCCTTTCACATTTTTGTTTTTAGTGGAATATCACTACTTTTTTCTAAGTGATGTCAATAAATTCTTGATTCGCCATAGATAGATAGATATAATATCTTGAGGTCTAAAAAGTATTGCAATTCGACCTTATGATCCATTGTGCTCCCCTTCTACTTCAGTCTGAAGAGATTCGCTTCTCCCATATGTTGGCAATTGCCAGGAGTTTGCTTAACAGGTCTTCCTGAAGGTTCATATATTCGGGGTGAGATACACCGAATATCTTGTATCTTCTGTAACCCAGAAGTTCGCAGTCAAAGATAATGTGGCTGGATGATTCTGCCTCCTCGCCACACAATCTGCACAAAATGTCCGTGTGTCGCCATAGTTCTTCATTTGATATTTTTTCTGACAATTTCATTGCTAGAATTTCCCTAAGATACCTATTTATAAATGTTTGTAGTATATTTGTACTCTGGGTGGTCACGAGCCAGGATTCTACTGTATAACAGAACCGTCTTTACCGTGGTGTTGAAAATATGTAGCTTTGTTTTTAGGGGGATCTTTGTTGATTGCCACGTACTATGCATCGAGTTGAATACTACTCTAACTTTATTTATTCTATTGGTAACATCTTTATCTATGCTTTCATCGCTGCTAATGTAAGAACCTAGATATCAGAATGATTTCACTTGTTTCATTCAAATCATGCCCATTTATTTGGATTTTGCTACTATTTTTGGAATTTACAGCACTTATATCTTTCAAAGCATTGATTTTCCGACTCATGTTATTAAAGTTGTGCGATAATAGGCATATGTTGTCAGCAATATCAAGGTTTTCCAGCTTTGATGATAAGTGTCCACTGAATACAGAGGTCTAAATCCGTCTCTAATTCTTTCCTAATAAAACATAGTACGGTAGGCGTCTATGCTTAAACTTGAGCCCGACGCACAACTGTGCTTTGTGATATCAGTTTTTAAATACATATTTACTTCATGTTATTAAATTTTCTTATTTTATCTAGGATTTAATCCAGGATATGTGTCAACACCGATGGGTCCACAACGAGCACCTGGTTCAATGTTATCACCGATTAAGCCACAACATAATATGCAAATGCAACCAGATGTTGTTGGAACACAAATGTCATTTTCAGCAAAACATAATGGTTTATATTTGTACGTTGGACGTATTTTACGGGAATTATGGTGTACTTCATGTTGTCGAAAAGTCGTTGAAGATAATAAACCATATGTAAGTGTATTCATAAATGTATTCCTCCATGGCTATGTCCGCGAAATTTTTTTTAATTATTGGTGGAAAATAAAAATATAATTGCCACTCAAAATTGTATTTTTATTCCGCTTAATGCTAAAGCTACTGTGAAAATTTCAAAACGATATTTACTAAGCCGTTTAAAAGTGATTACAATTTGTTCATCAATAGATTGGATTCCTTTAAATTACCATTAAAAAAAGCTACGAATCGTCCTAAATTTTGAAATTATATAATTTGAACTCTAAAGCCAACAGTACACACTCGTCGAGACATTCCTAGAGCGAGGAGCCGCGAGTGGAGTTGTGTACACTCTCGCCGAGTGTTCAGTCGGCAATACAGTTCTCGTCAGTTAATCATCGAAATTACGTTGGTATACCTGAAAAATAACATTATTAAATTAAAAATTACGGAGTAGTAATTTTTTGATTAAACTATTAAAAATGATTATTATTCAAATGAGTAATGAAGGGACACTAAAGAATAAAAAAAGTATTCATAAATTTACAGTTTTTATTTATTTTCGTGTTATACGATTAAGATTAATGGGTACAATTAAAGCGGTTGATAGTTAAAAATATTTAAAAATTGCTGTTGAACATTGAATCGAATGTAGACGAGAGAGTGTACTTCGTGCTCGTGTCAATTGTATTACCACTCGCTTTCTTTGACTCGTGTTAATAAACCCTTTTAATGGAGCAATGGCGAGGCGAGTCGACACAAGACAGACCGAGCGTTGTGAGTTCACTCTCGCGCTGGCTATATCTCGTGTTGTCTCGCCGAGTGTGTACAGCCGGCATAAAGAAAAAATTTTGCATAATTTTATTAACATTCACTAAACGGTTGTTGAGAAAAAAATTTAAATAGAAATAATTTAAATATCTGCCTGTCACTTATCCATATATGATATAGTGAAAAAAGGATATATGTTTTTATTGATTTAAGTTAAAGGTACATTCACTGCCAAAAGTTTTTCCTATTATTTGTGATTTCTTATTTAAAATACTTTTGCCTCAGCTGTCTCTAACAACCTCAAGACTGTATACATAATTTTTTTTATATAAATAGCTTGTAAGTATTGTCACCGGTGAAGATTGCCTATGGTTATTAAATCATTTACGTGCACTACGTAATTTCCTTGATAAAAACACTTTACTAGCGTTAAACAGTAACATAAGTGCCACAAATCAAACAATCATTATGCAACGTAACATGAACGAAACATTTAACAACACAACTCAAATGATTCCACAAAATGCAACTTCACCAACGCAACGTTTGACTGCAATACAAGATGCCCAATTAGAAGAACGACAATCATTGGATGCATTAAAAGTGTTTGTAGGTCATGCGTGTGAAGTACTTGGTCTATGGAAGATATTAACTGAACATCAATTTCATTTAATTGTTGATAATTTATCACGTGATCACCAAAATATGTTATTTAATTCAACATTCAAAGATATATTTGTGAATGGACAAGAATTATTGTGTTATTTAATTATTAGTTTAATTAATAGTTATTTAAATGATAATGCCTCGATTGATTTAATTAGTCGAAAATTACGTGAAGTGTGTCCGAATTTATATAAAAATGAAGATGCTGTGTGTTCTAAGGTATGTATAAACAGTAGCTTTTATTGGCACTTTCGCTCGAATAGATAAACTTAACTATACTAAACTCAAAATTAATTCCTTATTGTAAGGACACTATAGACCTCGGATTGAATCCCATATCAATAAAAAAATATTAACCCAGACTACGAATTTGCAATCAAGCAGTGTCCGGTGTATTTTCTCATTAGTGCTCTGGAAATCTGGAACCAAATCCGTTTTTCACTCAAATTATTAGAATAAAATTAATTGTATAATATTCCGCAATTTAAATTGTAATTTCTTCTCTCAGTTCTTGCTCGAGAATTGTGTGGCCATTTTTTTTAAATCGAACGTGTTTATGATCATTTATTATTAGGTTGACTGTCAGTGTCAAATACTTGAAGTACATTTAGCTGTTGCACACCTACCAATTCCTTGTCTGCATACGAATCCCTGGTCCTCCACTCACATCATAAAAATGCAAAGTAAAAATTAATAAAGGTTGAAAAATAATGATGTGGGTAGACTCTGTTATAGACCGTCGTGTCTCAAAAACGGAGGTTAAATCCCATTATTATTATTATTATTATACATTTTATACTTAGAGAGCGCACGAGGGCAGTCAAAAGATATCGCTATTAATTAGAAAGGTCTGAGGTGGGTGGTGAGTATGTAGGAATATACCAATATATTCTGGTATATTGGATCTAAAACGTTCGCTATAAAAGTTAAATAAAAGACAGGAGTGACAACGATTTGGACTTTCAACCAATCGTTTATTTTGCTAAAATATTTAATAATCAATATAGAGCTTGTTGGTAGTTACCAGGTAACTCAGGGAAACATGTACTGTACTCATAGGTATTCAAATATTGAAGAAATAATATTTATAACTTTCTTTTTTAAGATGTACATTAAAAGTACTTTTGGTGGATATCCCTAACTATCCAAAACGTTGTAACCCGGAGAATCTTGTTTAATATAATTAAATTTAGTACGCATAATATTGCCAAGCAAAGTCGCATGAACTACGTGTGGCAATATATTCGTATACCGTCTTTATCTACAAAGCTACCTGAAGGAACTTATAACATTGTACGTTGAATTTGGCATTTATTTACTCCTGTAGTAAAATTATTTTAACCTTATGGCAGCTTGTTGGTTTAGAGCCTCAAGGTTTAAGCTTGATTTGATTTTAAACATAAGTCAGCCTATCGGATTTATTGCCATCTTACGACGTCATGGTTATTAGATTATTTGTGATAATTGTCTATGTTTACCCCTCCGTCCCCTCTCGGAAGCTCTCAAGAAAATCCCCACCCGGTCTAGACCTGTTTCGCCACTCCTGTCTCAGTGACTGATAACTGATCTACTACAATTCTATTTCACAACAGAAAATCTTATTTATAGGCAAATGAAATACTTTTATTGTCGAAGAAGAAACAAAATGTCCACGAAAAAGAAGAATTATTATTCTCAGCCTTAAATCTATGCAAAGATGTTGCACCAAATTTAAATTTAGCTGTTGTATGTCAAAAATTCATTGCAAATGAATTCTATCAAGGTGTATTAGATTTATGTGTGACATGCGCACAAAAATCAGATGATCAAAATGTTGGTTTACATTTTTATAAAAGTAATAAACCAGCACATGATGAAGATGGTTATCAAGCATATACAAGACGGTATTTATTGATATTTTTTATAATTAAAGTTGTCCTGACATAAAATTTAGTCTTATAATTATTGTGGTAATATTGCGTCCTACTGTGAAGTATTGGTCGTGTTCAGAATAACTAAGTCCTTAGTAAATTAAGTTAGTCAGTGAGTCAGTCTAAACAAAAATTACTTCTGAGCTCAACGTATTTCTCTCAGGACCCACTTACTAACTTGTTAATAGCATTGCCATATTGGGGGATACTCCCCTAATTTAGTGTATTTAATAATAATTATATTACAATTTTTAATTAATTTTTGTTTTGTTTTTTATTAGTATGGAATATTATACAGAAGTTACAAACATGCTAGAAATTTTATATGATAATAATGTACAATCTACAGAAAATGTCTCGCAACTAGCAACTTCCGAATCCAATTTTGTGGTAAGTTAATAGCGATATTGTCAAAGTAGTCAATAAACCGGTTTACATGTACGCTCCAAACGAACGCTCCGAAGCGGCACCCCGGAGCGGTGCGCCAGGATCGTGAGGTAAACCACGCTCTCCAATCCTGTATATGTAAACACTGGCCGCCGAGAAGCTAGGAGTGTGTAGTTGGAGCGACGTGGCAGGAGTGCAGGTTTGAACCTGCACCGTCATGTACACACACACGCTCTAATCTAACGTTCCAGATCTCTCAGTGCGCCTCAGACATCTGTTGAGGTTAGTTGCCGCGTACGCTCCAAACACACGCTCCCGGTGCGCGGTCCAAGAGTGTTGCTCTTTTTGCCTACCACACTCTAACCTCACGTCTGTTTGGAGCCTACGTGTAAACCGGCCTATTATCAGGAGATTTGTTGTTGCTAATTTTTACATTTATAAATTTATTTTCAGATTCAAGAAGTGATAAATAGTGCCCTTCAATATGATGACGAACTATTACACATAACAATTTACGATTGGATGTTCTCTCATCAAATGTACTCAGAATTAATAACAATTTCTGAGCCTACATTAGAACAATACTTAATTAGAGCATCACAGGATCATCCCGATTCGTTGCAAGTATACAATTTGTTATGGAAATATTATGAACATAATAAAAACCATCCAGCGGCCGCTAAAGTTTTAAATTGTTTAGCAACAGAAGGGTAAGTTCGCCGTTTTCGGTTAAAAAATACTTTTAATTAATATTTCTACATGTATCAGGGCCAGATACGTCCAAAATGGATGCTAAGCACATAGCTATCTGATTATAAAGAAATTATTGATAGATGTGTCTTATTAAAAGAAAATTTTTATTTTTCAATTTTGATACCCTGTTTGTATACAAGAGCAAGGTGAAAAGTTTTCGATCTAGTAGTGAAAAAATGAGTTTTTATTTTGAAAATGCATTTATTTCTCAGTGTAATCTCCCCTTAGTTCAATATACTTTGTCCAATGTTTCTTCAATAACTGGATTCCGCCGTTAACGGGCAATTCTGAAAGACCTCAAAATATCGATGCTACCACCTCTTCTTTTGACCCAAAACGTTTTCCAACCACAAATTTCTTTGGAATCCGAAAAAACTTTAACCATAAACTTTCCAACCGATGCAATTGTCTTTCTTCGGTCCAGAGCCACCGGCTTCTACCCACTGCTTGGACTGTTGTTTTGATTCAAGTATAAAGTGATGAACCTACGTTTTATCCATCGTAGCAAATCGGCGCAGAAAATCGTTTGGATTCTTCTTAAAACGGCACGAGCATTATTGAGACAGTCGACTTTTCATTTATTTCTTATCAGCATTTAACAAATCCATCTTGTACAAAGTTTTCTCATACTGAAGCTCTTCATGTAAAATGTGCCGAATTCTTTTTTCTGAGATGCCAACAGCTTTACCTAGATAGATAGATTGTAGAGGCTGCCCTGGACGGGCTTCACTTCGGCCATAAGGTCCATTGTGATGCTTAAGGATGTGAGGATGTGAATGCAGTAGAAGGATTTTTGTGTGTCGACTAGGAATTGGTAGGATGTGCGGCTGCAGCCAACTCTGATAGGGACTATGCCGATATTCATTTGGAGTTCGTGAAGGAAACTGCAGAAAACTTTCACAAGCATAGCCGGTTACTTCGTTCTTGTCCATACGCCGACAGTTTAGTCAACTAACCGCCCCTTTTTTTCTTCTTAATAATTGACAAACTGCCGATGTCGGGATTCGAACCCATAACCTCCCAGTTCCAAGTAGACATAACGCCTCAGACATACGCCCTAGACCGCTCGGCTAGACCACGTTTAAAATCAGCTGCCCATTTTTTACTGTAGATATTTTCACTTGTTTACAAAGAAAATTTTTTGTTTCATTAAACTATCTAGGAAGTGTTGTTGTTGTAAACCCAGGAAATGAAAATAAATTAATATTATTTTTTTAATTTATAGAAAAGGAATTACATTGAAACAACGGATAGAATATTTAGCACACTCTGTAATGTGTATGCGAAGTGATAAAGTTGGATATGCTGCACCATTAGGAATATTTTTACGTGAATTAGAAGATCGTATACAGATTGCACGTGTGCAACAAAAAGTTTTGGATGCCATTAAAAATACATGTAGTATGCATCCAAATGCTGAAGAAGCCATCAAACATTTAGATGAAAAATTACTAGATATTACAGAGGTATGTCCAATGAGTTTATTTTTTATATTTATGCTTTAAAAAATGCTTTAAGGTCGTCGGGCGAGCATTAGGTTTGATTAGTTTTCTATTAGAAGCTACAGACCAAGTCAAGTTTCTTGATGAAATCCTGAATTTTACCTGTATTAAGTTCTATATTCTATAGAAATGTCTGCATTAACAAAATTTTTGAAATAAAATATTTGTCAATAAATTTAAAATATAAAAAAATTAGCGCTTCAAACTGTCAAAATTTAGAAAGAGAGAAATTCGCCTATTTTATATGTATGGAAAATCTTACATGTATAGATGTAATTTTATATTTTGTATTGAATTGGTCGTTATTTGACGAAAATCCATTATAATTATTAAATAAATCGAACATTTGAAATTTTCGTAAAATCACTTTATTTGACTAGTTTTGGAACACAGTTCCTTCTTCAGAAATAAAAATCGTTTTCCATTTTTATATATAAATAAAGTGATTTTACAAAAATTTCAAATATTTGTTTTATTTAATAAACTCGGCCTGTCGTACTACCGTGCTCTAGAATACTCTAGATCAGGGATGTCAAAGATACGGCCCGCGGGCCGTATCCGGGCCCCGGGCCGTAACAATAGGGCCTGCGATCGCAATGTGTGACAGACAGAAGAATCATGACTTCACTCGATTCCTCTATGGAAGTTTTAAAATGCGCACACTATAACATTTATAAGTAATTTCAAGGGCAGCGCAAGCGAGAGAGGTAGACAGTAACGCCATCTCTTAGTAACAAGCGGAAATACCACGAAGGCTAGAATCTTCCACGCGCTTCGAGTCTAGACTAGAACCTTCCTTATTGATATAAAAGGAGTGCGTCGGCACGACGTTAGTCAGTTGAGTCGACATCGCACAAGACTTACGAATGAACATCTCCAATCAATTCTTAAAATAATTACAACGAATATGATACCTGACATCAATGAGCTTGTCAAAAACAAGAGAAGTCAGGTATCTGGATCCTCGAGCTCAAAATAATTACCCTCTTTTATAACTTTGATATGATTTTTAACAACCGTATATTATATACTATATAATTAAGTAAATAAAATGTTATAATAATTCAGTACATTTTTTTTATTTGAATCTGGCCCGCCTACACATTCTAAATTTAATATATGACCCTCTACAAAATTGAGTTTGACATCCCTGCTCTAGATAATAGTAATTTTATATGTATAGATAAACTATTAAAATCGTAAAAATATTAATTTGTTTTAGTTATATGAAAATTATGCAGATAAATTCGAGCTATGGGAATGTAAATTAGCCATAATACATTGTTCTGGACACGATGATGCGTCATTAATACAAAATATTTGGGAGAATATTATTGTTTCAGAAATACGACAATGTCGTGGATCATCCGAGGAAAAAATGACACAACTTTTAAATAAAATACAATCATTGGCTCGAGATTATGGTGATTCGGAAAATTGTTTTCAATTAAGTATGATAAAATTATTTCTAAAAATCGTTAACTATTGCCTAAATTTTAATTATGGTTTAATTTTTTAGGGGTTATTATTAATTTATTGGAGATACAATGTTGTAAGTTATTGGGGAATCCATCACAAGTACCACATACATTTTTATCGATGAATATACCATTTGTAAAATTATTGGATACATATAAATCGTAAGTATTCGGACAAAAGGAAGTTTGATAGTTAAGGGAGTTGAAGTGTAATTCGTTTACGATTAAAAAATTTCGGAAAAAAACTGTGTGTAAACTGTGCACGTGCAGAGTTTGAACACAATTGTGTAAACAGTTATCGCAAAAAATTAACAAATTTAGCACTTTTATGATGGGCTTAAATAGAGATATATCAAATACTAATGAATAATTATTTTTTATTATTGACAGCGATCAGAAAATTACAAAACTTTACTTACATATAGACGTAACGTTAGTGGTGACATGTGCCAAACGCCATCAAAATCACGTATACAATTTTTAATAGTATAATAACATGCGACATTGTTTTTAAATTAAGGATGTACGAGCACTAGATATAGTCCATTTATAAAATTCTTCATAATCTTATATAGTACATTCATAAAAGTCCACAATAATGTTTATTATTTTTTGTCGTAAGTTAAAATTAAAATTTTAATTGAACAAAAAAGATATTTAAGAAAAAACCTGAGATTTCGGGTAATTAAGCTACCACCGACATAAATAAAATTTACCCGAAATCTCAGTTGTTTTCTTAAATATATTTTTTTTAAGCCCGTCATACCAGAATTTTTTTGGATCAATCTCTTTATTAATATTTCTATTTTCTATTGCGTAGTTTTTTTTTATTCGTCTTATTTTATTCCAAGTGAAAATTATCAAAATATGTGTAAAAATATGGGTTTCTCCATAAGAGCATTGGATTAAAACTCGAACTTTAACATTAAATAATTAATTCAAGACCCCCGTAACCCCGCCTGAAACTTTTATAATTGATTTATATGCACTTCAACTACATGTAAACAAAAAATCCAGCCTTAATCTTTTTGAAGCTTCAGTGCTCGTACATCCTTAATATACCGATACAAACAAACTTCTCAGCTTATCACTCAGTTCTGCCAACTATGCGTTCGGTTGTTGATATTACACATTGCCAGGCTTCATGCCATGTAAATGATATTAGTAAAATATAAATAAATTATAATCGATTTATTTATTACTAACGGGCCGCCCCGGCTTCGGACTGGTAGCACTAATTATCTATAGCCAGATGACACAAAATTGAAAATGTCACAAAATTGCCAAAAAAAAAAGATTCCCTGAAAATTTTATCAAAATCGGTCTACCATAGGGAACATACATACACACATCGATTTTAATATGTATAAATTTTTTAATTTCCAATATCTTTGACTCTTTATTGGCAATGAATATCAATGATTCGTTTTTGTAAAGTTGGTTATAACATGCTCTATATATTAACATGAGACGTTTGCCTTCGTACCTCAGGCGTCTTTACAAATCTCAACTTCCTGGTCACGCTTCTATTAAACTAAATTCATTGATAATACGAGAATAAAAAAGACGAGACTCGTACATTTTTTGTTTACATAATATCCTAATTTAGAAATGCATTTTCCCAACGGATCGGTAGTTTTTTTAGTTTGTCATAAAACGAAGTGGGTTGTATCAGCAGCCAGTCGTAGAATTATTGACCTCTCTACGTAGAATCTATTGCGAAAATCTCCTTCTCTATTAGGATCTCCAAACCAGTTCGAGATTCTTGATGAAACCCATTTTTTTCTAATAAACTTTTTAATTTGTAGATTATTGAAAGAACGAATTGCAGGAAACATTGGTAATCCATTTCATATGTATGAAGCAGTTGCTTATTTGATATCTGCTTTTGCAATAAATCCAAATATGGTTAGCCACATGGATCGGTGAGTTATCCTATGGTTACAAAACTACGATTTGGTCGAATTCTCATTTATTATTTTGATTTATTTTTAGATTAAAAATTGTGACACGCGCAGAGGATATTATTTCAAGTGCCTTATCATCATTGTATAGTAAACCACACACCGAGGAATTAATTTCACGTTTAAGAAATATACAGGCTCAATTAAGACTTCATTAATTTAGATGTGTTTTTTTTTTTGTTTGTTATATAGTTCCATTGTGCGATACGCAATTGTTTTTTATCAATATATTTCATACTCTGTAATATTATTTTATAAGTAAATTATTTTTAAATACAAAATATATTCGTAGTCGCCTTAGTAGTAGCGGAGAGGCAAATAGGCCTACCTAGGCCCGTTTTACCGACCCACCTTTCCTCTAGCCCTGTGTTCGTTGTTGAACTTATCCGTCCTCTTTGCGAATAACAAGACAGAGGTCCTCTTAAGTTGCTTTACCTCAGCTTCCCCCATTTCGGTTGAGCCGAAGGCTAGGTACTTCATTCTGGCTCTGTAAGGGCATTCTGCCAGGTGGAAGAGCGTATCATCCACCCCGTTACAGTCCGGGCAGATCGCACTGTCCTCCAACCCCATGAAGCATCGATGCCTTTTGGGCCTGCAGCTTGCTGTAACCTTCCATTTCCTGTTCATAGACTTATCCACCCATTCGTTTAGGGCAGAAGTAGTCTGTCTTCTAGTTATTCCTAGATATGGTTTCGAACCCTGACAATGGAGTGCGGCTCCTTCATCGTCGACAATTTCATTGCTCTCAACACCGCCACCGTCGCCTTAATTTGTGGAACTCCATAATTGTTAATTGTGATAAAACTAGAATTAATTGACGCGCTTTCGTGTTCGGTAACCACAGTCATTTACTTCTATTTCCAGCATAGATGGCGTTAGTTAATAAATAATTGAACCATTTTTATACTATAGGATAGTTATAGTCCATTTATACTATAGATATTGAGTTCAGTGGTTTTATGCTCTAATGATAGTTCACTGCAAGTTAGCACGGAGTAGATGACACCTTTTGCAGGTGGATAAACTCTATGCTGATAGGTAGAAGAATACAAATCTCCCTTCTTGGAGAGTCTGTCACTGTGAGAGCCACCAAAGGATATCTGCAAGGTGGTGTATTATCCCCACTACTGTGGAATCTGACAGTGAACAGCTTACTGACGAACCTCAACCAAGGATGATACGACACACAGGGATATGCGGACGACATTATAATTGCAATCCAAGGACCAACGCGCAATCTCGGAGCTTATGCAAAACGCTCTAAGATTCACACAGGAATGGTGTATCAACGAGGGATTAAAAATAAGCCCTGGTAAAACCACACTAATTCCATTCACACGAAAAATGAAGGTGGATAAAATAAAACCACCTATCCTCTTCGGTGAAAGACTACATATCGCAAGGGAAACCAAATTCTTAGGAGTGGTGTTAGACTCTAAACTAACATGGAACCCTCATCTGGAATACATAACAAATAAGAGAAAATCTTTTCTAATGCTTTGGAAGAGAGCATGTGGAAAAATCTCAAATGATACACTGGCTTTACACAACAGTAGTTAGGCCAATTATAAACTACGCTGCTCTAGTGTGGTGGCCAAAGGTTAATCAAATAACAGCATGCACAAAGTTGTCCAGGATCCAAAGACTGGCCTGTTTGTGCATTACTGCATTACAGCTACCATGGAAATCATACTAGGGCTGACTCCGCTAAACATTATAATAATAGCTAAAGCGAGATCCAGCGTCTATAGACTATCTTGCAATAATAACTGGATTTAAAAAAATCAGGTTGGACATGCAAGGATCGTGAAAACATCAATCATCAGATCCCGTTTTTGAAATGGACGTATAGGGAGATGCGGACGGAAGGAGAACCACTCTACCTCAAGAAAGAAATCGTCTGGTATACATATGGGTTCAAAACTGAGGAAGGGACCGGGGCAGGAATTTACGGTGAAAGACCCAAAACAAACATAAGGCTCAACTTGGGGAAATATGCCACAGTCTTTCAAACGGAAGTCTACGCCATACTGGCCTGCATCCGTGAGAACCTACGTAGAGGCTACATAAACCAGAACGTATGTATTCTCTCGGACAGTCAAGCTGCTCTAAAAGCCTTATCTGGAAGAACTAACTGCTGGAGCTGGCAAAACGGGACAATGTTAAATTGATCTGGCTACTGGGTCACAATGGTTTCGAGAAAGAAGGAAACGAGAAAGCAGATACCCTAGCAAAGAAGGAAATCAGAAGACCCTTAATAGGCCCAGAGCCTATTTTAGGAATTCCAAGGAGTGCATGTAAACAGGTGATCAACGAGTGGATGAATGTTAAACACCGTGATCACCGGGAAAATATACCGCAGCAAAAGCTCGGGAAATACTGCTTCGGAATGCATCCAAGAGGCTATCTCTCGATGCACTGAAGCTGAACAGAATGCAACTGCGGAAGGTTACCAGATTCATTACCGGGCATTATCCCCTGCGGAAGCATCTACACACAATGGGACTCCATAGCGGGTCCATTGTGTGTAGATTAAGTGGCCAGGTTGAGGATCCAGCCATATTATCTTTGACTATGAACCTCTAGGTTACAGCAGATATAGGATATTCGGTGCATCTCACCCAGAATATATGAACCTTCAGGAAGACCTGATAAGCAAGTTCTTGGCTATTGCCAACATATGGGAGAAGCGAATTTCGTCGGACTGAAATAGAGGGAGCACAATGGACCAGAAGGTCGAAGTGCAATACTTTTTAGACCCCAAGTTGTTTCTATCTATAATCTAGGACACCAGTACTGCACAGTACTTTTTAGGCTCCAGGATATATCTATCTATCTATAGTTCA
The DNA here is from genome assembly GCA_963920215.1 of Nineta flava. Taxonomy (NCBI): domain Eukaryota; kingdom Metazoa; phylum Arthropoda; class Insecta; order Neuroptera; family Chrysopidae; genus Nineta; species Nineta flava. The sequence continues at coordinate 37,343,602 of OY986042.1, forward strand.
CTGACCTCTATATAATAATGTTGGAACGTTTTTTACACGTGTAAGTTTTAATGAAAGAAACCACGACCTCTTTAATTAGAGGTCAGTGGGATACTTACTAGTCCATGTAATATATCGATGGAGTTCAGTGGGATGTACACATGGCCACAAAAGTAGCGTTCATATTTCAAAATTTTATACCATTTGTACCATTCGATTTTTGGGTAGTATATTTATAATGAATAACTTGTATGATAAGTTTTTTTTTGTAAACCGAATGAATAATAATAATTTTTTATATTCAATTATAAAAAATGAGCGCAAATTTTGTGGCCCATGGTACTTACTGCAGTTGAAAAAATTGACAGAGTGTATTGATTACTTTTAACTTATTGTTAAACCAGTCGTAGTGTAACTCGAAATAGACATAGTAATATAAAAATGTCAATATTTGCATTTATTAATGTGAATAATCCAGTGGTAGTTAAAAAAGAAAACGTTGAAATTGAACCTACAAAAAATTCTTTTCAAGACAAACATCAGTTTATCAAAGTAGAAAACATTAAAACTGAACATTTAGATTCAGAAGATGAAGACCTACATTTTACATCTATTGATGTTAAAAATCCAGTATTAGTTAAAGATGAAAACTTTCAAACTGAACAGTTGCATTCAGAAATGATGATTAAAGATGAAGATAGTTATGAAATGTTAGAAGATGATTATTCACGTGATATTGATGATAAAACATTTACTCAAAACAATTCAGTGGAACATAAACAATTTTTTATTAAAATCAAACATTTTGCATGTGATATTTGTGATAAAACATTTACAGAGTTAAGTAATCTAGTTCAGCATAAACGAATTCATACTGAAAAAGAAATATATTCATGTGATGTTTGTAATAAAACATTTGTCTATCAAAATAGTTTAGTTCGTCATAAACGAATTCATTATGAAGAAAAACCATATGCGTGCGAGGTTTGTAATAAAACATTTACAGACTTGAACAGTTTAATTAAACATAAACGAATTCACGCTGGAGACAAACCGTTTTCATGTGATGTTTGTTTTAAAACATTTCTACAAAAAGAGAATTTAGTTACACATAAACGAAGTCATACAGGAGAGAGGCCATTTGCATGTGTGATAAAACATTTACAAGAAAAGACCATTTAGTCAAACATATACGCCATACAGGAGAAAGACCGTATTCATGTGATCTTTGTGGTAAAAGATTTACACGTAAAGACCATTTAGTAACACATAAACAATGTCATACAGAAATCAAACCGTATGCTTGTGATGGTTGTGATAAAACATTTAAACGACAAGATCATTTAGCCAAACATTTCGAACGAATTCACAATGAAGAAAGATCACACGCATGTAATATTTGTGGTAAAACTTACACCTGTCAAAATAGATTAATTAAACATAAACTAGTTCATAATCTATGATAACATTTTACATGTGATATTTTCATCGCTATCGGAGGTCCAAGGACTCCAGCAGCTTTAGGGCCCCTTTCAAGTTGTACAAATTATATATTTTGTTAAAAATATGCTTTTAAGTTCTATTTAATGATGGTTATTTTCTTCCTTAGTGGAAGAGAATGTTATACTTGGATCATGTTGTCCATTTAGCGGAGGTTTAAGTTGTCCGATCCCAATAACGAATTTGAATTCACTTTTAAGCTCTAGAACATACACAAATTTCAGCTCGATATTTCTTTTCATTTTTAGTTTTCGTGTTGACAGACTGGCCTCTATTTAACTGGACAAATTATTCCATGTTGTCATTAGCCTGAATTCAAGAGCTCCTCAACTAGCCAAGGTACTAAATTTTGCTTTAGTGCGCCGGAGCAGAGTTTATGTGTAATAAGTAAGTGTAGCTGTCACATGTATTTCCACTACACACATAAAGTTTTTAGTCACGCAACTGCACTGAAGCAAAATTTAGTACCTTGGTTAGTTGAGGCGGATAGACAGCGCTACAATTTTGTCCGTTATTTATAAAGGGGCTAAACTTATATGTCTAAGAGCTGGCTACATAAAAGTGAACTGATAAAACATAGTCGTGATTTTTACTCATAAGTTTCCCATGATATCGTCAAAGCAAGAGCCGCAATTTGCAGAAGTCTCAGGTGAGGCGGAGATTTTCATTTTGATAAAAAAACCGATCGAACATAGTTCTGAAAATTGGTGTAGTATTACATATTGAAAATAGAAATTGAAAGAAAATGTTCCCAGAAGTGTAGGGTGAGGTCCAACCGCTCCCAGAAGCGGTAAAGTGGTTAACTTTGAGTTGAAATTGTACTCATAAAACATAGTTCTGCAAATTTGTTTACTGCAAGTTTACGATACAATTAGACTTTTCCACAAATTTGCAGAAATTAAAAGTGAGGCTAAATGACCAAAAAAATTAACTTTCGAAAAAAATTAACAAAAAAATAATCAAATATTGTTCTGAAAATTGGTGTAGTATTACATATTGAAAATAGAAATTGAAAGAAAATGTTCCCAGAAGTGTAGGGTGAGGTCCAACCGCTCCCAGAAGCGGTAATAAAGTGGTTAACTTTGAGTTGAAATTTGACTCATAAAACATAGTTCTGCAAATTTGATAACTGCAAGTTTACGATACAATTAGACTTTTCATAAATTTGCAGAAGTTAAAAGTGAGGCTAAATGACCAAAAAATTTTACTTTCGGAAAAAATTTTTATTGCGGCTCTTGCCTTGACGATATCATGGGAAACTTATGAGAAAAAATCACGGCTATGTTTTATCAGTTCACTTTTATGTAGCCAGCTCTTAGTCTATAATACCTTTATATCATCACTAGTAGTTTTCACCAATGGATAGAGTGGTTCTCGAGGAAGGTTTTAGTATATAATTTGTCAAGTTTTTGTATACATTGGCTAAAATAAAATAAGCTGTCTGGGAGCTTTCAACGAAAACGCTGCCTAAACCCTTTGAGATATAACAAAATGATGTATGGTGGAATTGTGTATCTTATATAGGTCTACAGAAAAGTCCGCGATGGCATATGTCTATCTCTTAAGGATAACATACTATATCCATTTTAATACTTTAAAAAATGGGCAATTATAAAGCGGTAATTGGAAAAGATATTTACACAAATACGGTATTAATCCTTATCGTCCTTTCCTTACATATTATAAAAGAAAGTTCCCCCTTCTGTCTGTCTGTTTGTACGTGGTAAACTCATCGGTTTTATTATAGAATAAATATATACACACATACACAACACATATATTTATATACAAATTAATGTAATTTTGAAGAAAAAAAAAATTTTAACTTATATTTCGAAAACAAAAATGTAAAACGCGATTTAAAAAAAATTTATTTAATAAATATTTATCTTTACTATCCTAGTTTTTTTTTAAATTCTGTCTAGTATTTTTTTTAATACAACAGATTATAGTTGGGCGGGCATGAAATTTTACATGCTTCTACTGAGAGAGAGTGATTACTTTGTTAATAATTATCTCGCGTCAAAAATTCTAAAACTTTGGGATTTATTAGCCTGTGAAAAAAAATGAGCAAAATCTGTCGAAAAGTAATTTTATGCTGGCTGGAACTCCCAACACCGTTTTGTTGTGCCTTTTCGTACAAGTTTCATAATAATAGGTTAAACATTTTTTTTTCTTTAACTAGGACACTTAATTATTATTTGATGGTTCCTTACTTTTTTTTATGTGAAGTTAGCCCCCCAACTACAAATCCCAAAACTTTTGCTAATGCAAATGGTTTCAGTATCGTTTGAGAGAGCACGACTTAATTTTGTGTGTGCAAAGCTGGCCCCCCACTTAATTTTTTGTGTGAAGGTCGCCCCCAATTTGCCCCATTGCATTTCTCAAAACTTTCTTTTGTGCAATTTGTTAGAGAATCGTTTGAGAGATAACAATAATTATTTAGGAGTTAATATTTTTTATGTAAAAACGATTTCCAGTTTTTGTATGAAGGTGGCCCCCACTTTTCCCCATTCATTTCTCAAAACTATCTTTCAAAACAATAGAAATGTTTTCTTCTCGAAAATACTATTCAGAATGTCGAAAAAATGATCCTGCTAAAATCTGGGCTCTTAATAATACCGTAGGGGTACCGCAAACGGGTCCCTAACACCTAGACCAAGGGGTCCTCTGTGCCCTCCTTGAGAACTACCTGTCACCCGAAGGCGAGACGTCTCCGGGTAAGAGGTGCTATTTTAAGCAGATGAAGCAATAGGATTCTGTCGAGGCCAGACGCCACACAGAAGGCCCACAACTGTTCCGCCGGGATTGCTCCCAGGATTGATGGATTCAAAGTTTCGGACCCAAACATTCTATATCTGATACCCCGCAGGCTTCTGCAGGTGCATACAGCATGTATGGAGGTTTCATCGTCCTCCATACAGGCCCTACAAGTGGGATCATCAGAGATCCCCAAGTTATGAAGGTAGTTCAATCGACAGTGTCCTGTCAAGAGCCCCACCTCCCTTCTCAACTGTGCTTATGCACAACTTGGTCTGTCGCATGCCCTGCTCAAAATCCCAGTAATCGAGATGAGCTTCGATATCCTCGATTGGAATCTTGACGCCTCAAGGGCTCGAAGTGCTGCCTGGCTATCTGAGAAGATGCTGATGCGAGTTTGCGTCACAGCCAAGGATCAATAGCAGACCCCGAGATTCACAATATTCGACCACAGTTTCCACCTCTATTGGCGGAGTAGGTGATTCTGAGTCGTACGGAAAATACGCTGAGCACAGAATCATCTCCCTCTCTTGTCCCAGGAGATTAACTTACATCGAGGCCACTGCACTATCTCTACCACACAGGTACGGAATAGGTACTGCGTCAAGACCCCTGTACACCAAGCAAGCTATGGGATTATTAGTCGCGGAAATAACTTTAACCCCCGACCCATTTAGATCTTTGATGACGTTTTCATATATATATATATGGTTCTTGCACCAGAGCAATGTTAATATTGTCGGAAGCTAGCCTTTTGCTCAAAATTTCTGCGGCTGCTCCGCTGTGATGTAAGTTAATTTGGATGAAAGTCACCATAATTAGCTTACCTGAAGGAAGAAACTTCACCTTCCCCTGCTGGTCGGCCTTGCGACGTCCCTTCGGGTCCAGCTAAAGCATCAGTAGATGGAGGTGTACCTACTGTTTCCAGTTCCTTCCAACTTGGGATTATTTAATGCATCAATCATATTTGATCCCACGAGTAAATAATATATATAAGAATTGACCTTTTACACACCGCGGTCCGGTGTCAGGGCGGGGATAGTTTAATACTAACTTCCCTTAGTCATGCATCCCGTCGGCACAATACCAGATCTAAGGATTAGAGGAGGTTTTTTATAGAGGTCCCCATCCTCGCATGCCGGGCGGATAAGCCAAGCACCCCGATTCTCTTGAACACCCGCAAAACAAGACTGCTGCAATGCCAAGAGGGTACGGTGTGATAAAGGTTTTCCGCCAGTTCTGATACCCTAGCCTCGATTAGTTTTGTACAGAGGCACCACTTGAAGGTTCGAAGCTAGACTGTTTGCCATGCAGAGGTTATTTACTTCACATGCATGACCATTCCACCCCCAATTTGGGCTCTTAATATTAATATTTAAAGGTCCCGCATCGCGATTTTTTATTTTCCACCAAAGAGCAGATCGATATGAGCATAACATATTTTTATAGAAAATTGAACGTTCTACAAAAAAGGTCTCTTATCATTTTTCAATCAATCTACTCATTGAAAAGTTATTGGAGATCACTTTTTCATCAAACAGTGTCTGGTAATAGTTTGGCAAAAAAATTCCCTGAATTTTCCAGACTTTAATTCGAATTCTTTTCCAGACCATTTTTTCATATATTTTATTATTGATCGGAAAATTAAGAAAAGTATACATTTGCTCATTTATATTCATTTTTTATGGATAATATGATAAAAGCTATACATTCTTTTTCATCAGTAACATACATAAAATTTTTTCACAAACCTTAAAACAGGTAATTATTAATAATAATTTTTTAGAAATAAGTTATTTTAAATACCATTATGCGAAATTTCCAGACAATTCCAGAAACTCAAAATTCCCTGAAATTTCCAGGTTTTCCAGACAACTAGACACCCTGTCAAAACTCTCAGACTTATAGTAAAATTTTATAAGAACTTTTTTCGTAAAACGTGGTTTTCTTTAAATTATCTTTAATCAAGTTTTTAAAATTCCTGGTAAATCCTAGCTTATTTGCATTTTAATGATAACTGGATGAAGAAAATTTAGTTCTGGCTGCTTTCTAAAGATATGAAAATTTAAAATACTTATTTTTTCATCAAAACTTATACTTACTGGCTCTTATTATTAATATACATTAAAATATTTAAATTTAAGTAAAAATCACTATTTAACATTGTTTATTTTTGATTAGAAATGTTTTTTAATTACTGATCAATTAAAAATTAAATCTAACCAAAATTATATGTAAAAATACTTAGTGGCCTTGAACTGCCTCATCCTCTCGAAGACTCTGATCCTGCGAATATTGTTTAAAGGTGTGGAATAAACAATAGGTTTCAATGGTTACACCGATTATTTGCTTGTTTATTTTGAAAAAGGGGACATTTTTGAGACGCAAAATAAATGAGAAAAAAGTTGATATATTTGATTATTTTATTAAAACAATTAAATTTTTATGTTTATGATTCTCTGGATACGATGGAAATCTCTGTAAGAATACTTGATCACAAATTTCACATGAATACACTTTTTGTAAATTATGATTTCGTTTATGTTTAAAAAAATTGAATTCATGGGTAAATGTTTCATTACAGACATCACATGAATGTATTTTTTCTCCAGTATGAATTCGTCTATGCCGAACCAAACACGGTCGTGTAGTAAATTTTTTAACACAAACATCACACGAGTATGGTTTTTGCCCGGTGTGAATTCGATTATGTAGAACTAAACTTTTTTGTAGGGTAAATTTTTTATAGCAGATATTACATGAATGTTGTTTGTCTCCAGTATGAATTCGTTTATGTCGAACAAAAAGCTGCCTTGTAGTAAATTTTTTATCACAAACATCACATGAAAGTAGTCTTTCCCCAGTATGATTTCGTTTATGTAAAACTAAAGTGTTTTGTAAAGTAAATTTTTTATCGCAGACATCACATGAATATGGTTTTTCTCTGGTATGAGTTCGTGTATGTCGAACTAAACACTGCCGTGTAATAAATTTTTTATCACAAACATCACATAAATATGGTTTTTCCCCAGTATGAATTCGTTTATGTAGATCTAAAGTCCTTTGTAGAGTAAATTTTTTATCGCAGACATTACATGAATATGGTTTTTCTCCAGTATGAATTCGTTTATGTTGAGCTAAACACTGCCTTTGAATAAATGTTTTAGCACAAACATCACACGAGTATAATTTTTTATAATTTTTTTTGGCGATATGTATTTTTTTATGTCGAACTAAATAGTCTCGCGTAGTAAATGTAGCATCACAAACATCACATGAGTATGATTTTTCGCTGGTATGTATTTTTTTATGTCGAACTAAATACAGTCGCATAGTAAATGTTTTATCACAAACATCACATAAGTGTGATTTTTCACCAGTATGAATTAGCTTATGTTGAACTAAATAATATTGTGTTGCAAATGTTTTATCACACACATCACATAAGTGTGGTCTTTTCCCAGTGCGAATTCGTGTATGTACAACTAAATTCCTTTGTAGAGTAAATTTATCATCGTAAACCTCACATGAATGTGGTTTTTCACTTGTATGAATTTTTGTATGTTGAACTAGGTTCTGTTGCTGTTTAAATATTGTATCATAAACATCACATAAATCAGTTTCTTCAAGTATTTCTTCTTTAATTATCAATTCCGAATGTAATTTTTCAATTTTAACATTTTCATCTTTGATTGGTTGCAGATTATTATTAATGTGTCCATCTTGAACAACCAAGTATTTTTCTATATCTTGTTCAGTTTTAATATCTTTGTCATTAATTTTCATTGGATTATTCATATTGGAATAATTATATGCTTGACTTGTTAATATTTGTATTATTTATTCTAAAATTTCTTCTGTTTATAACCTCAATCTTCAGAGAATAAGTTTGTATATGATTTCAATGGTGTTACTCGAAGTTCGAACACATGGACATACTTTTTTTCAAAAGAAGCTTGTCTATATTCGACCATGTGCAGAGAACTGGAACATGTTACATAAGTTGCTTCCAAGAAGTCTAGAAATACTGCTTCACTTGCCATGAAGAATAGATTATTCTTCATGCACTTGCTTTCCATGACCATAACCATGAAGAATAGATCTATTCTTCATGACCATAACCAAAGATTACTGTATATATGTATTCTTTGCCATAACTATGGAGGTTAGAGTATAGAGGAGAACTATCTCATATGGTTGTTAAACCAGAGACCTCTGTTTATGCTTCGTGACACGACCAGTGTTGCCAGATGAGGCTATTTTGCCAATAAGGGAAGCCGCCCTTACCGAGCGGCGATAATATTTTATCCGCTGGCTACAGGTAGCCAATTCGGCTATATTTTTTTTTCAGAAATATTTAATTAATAAATCATTTTTATGCAGAAAAAAAAAGAACTTTTACAGCAACAATCAGTTTCAATAGTTTTTATGTATATGTTATAGCATGGATTTTAAAACATATCCAGTTTAAAACATGGATTTTAAAACTGTCTCGCAATACATAGATAGGTATATCTCGCAATACATAAAGCGTTGGTTCGTGCGCCATTATGGGGCTATCTCGGGACTACACACGCGCTCCGGTCAGGCAATTCGAGAAAAAAATAAACTGGCAACACCGGACACGACAACTCAATTTCGTATTGAAACCATAGACCATAGACACTAAACTTATAATAGTCTCCATGCCATAGACAACTGGTCTCCATCCCTTTCTCACCGTGTACTATTTTTTTAACCCGACTGCAAAAAAGGAGGATGGTTCTCAATTCGTCTGTATTTTTTTTTTTATTTTTTTATGTTTGTTACCTCAGAACTCCGATATTTATGAACCGATTTTGAATTTTTTTTTTTTTGTGTTTAAGGGTTTGATTCCCGATTGGTCCCATTGTCACCAAATCGCATTCTGATGAGGGGATCTCTGGGAAATTGAGGAAAATCCTCATTTTATATGTGATAACCGATTTCTGCGAATTTTTTTTTTTTTTTGAAAGGGTTTACTCATTCATAATGGGAAAATAAGAAAATTTTTTTAAAAACCGACTTCAAAAAATTTTTTAAAAAAAAAAAACCGACCCCAAAAAAAAAATTTTTACAAAAAAAAAACAAAATGCTTGTAAAAAAAACTGAAAATCTGTTATAAAAAAATGCACTAAAAATTATATAAAAAAAAAAAAAAACGGGTAAAAAAAAAGTGTTATAAAAAAATTCACTAAAAATTAGTTGGTCGTTTAGTAGGTCTACCCATATTTAGACAAATAAAATCAGTTATAGAACTTCAGAGTCACTAAAAAGCGAGAAATAAAACTTATTTTGACAAAATGGAAACCCGACTTCTAAAATCAAATATTCTATAACAAAAGATGCACTAAAAAGTAAAAAAATAATTGCATATTCTTGTGCCAATTTTAGTTCATCAAAGCAAAAATTTTTTAATATATATGTACAATTATTGTTATTTTTGGAGGCGGTGTCCAAAAGTTATGTGAATTTCTCTATGTTGACACCGCTTCCAAAAATAACAATAACTGTACATATATATTAAAAAAATTTTTGCTTTGATGAACTAAAATTGGCACAAGAATATGCAATTATTTTTTTACTTTTTAGTGCATCTTTTGTTATAGAATATTTGATTTTAGAAGTCGGGTTTCCATTTTGTCAAAATAAGTTTTATTATTAAATGGTTACATCGTTGCATGTATTTTCTATAATGGGACATCATTGTTGTTGTGTTGTTAATTGTAAAAATACAGGTAGAAACAGCAAATGTAAGTTTTATGTTTTTCCAACAGCAAGTTGGAAATGGGAACAAAGAAAAAAATGGATTCTTGCCGTAAACAGAAAAAAGTAATAGTTTTAAACCTAAGCTCATTTTTTTGTATGTAAAAGAGTGATGAAATATTTTTTAAATAGTGCTGATGGATCACCGTGGTTTCCAAAACGAACTGATGTAATTTGTAGTGATCATTTCATTGGTGGTAAAAAATCAGAAGAGGAATTAAGTTTAAGTTACGTTCCAACAATATTCCATACCATGGACCGAGTTTCAAAGGTTAACAAATCTCGAACACTTGACAGGTATGTTATTACAATACAAGACATAATTGAACACTATTTTATGAGGAAAATAAATCAATAAAAGATTATTTAATATCATTTTAGACATAAATATTTTAGGGAACGAACAATTATGAATACAAAAGTAACAAGTTCTACATCTAGTCAAAATAATGAATTAATAATTCTAGAAAATAATGAAACAGTATATTTGAATTCATTCCAAGATGATATAGATGTAAAAAATCCAGTGTTAGTAAAAGAAGAAGACATTGAAATTGAAGAAACAAATTATGCTTTTCATGACGAAAATAATTTTCAGTTTATCAAAGAAGAAAACATTAAAAGGGAACCAGAAAATGAAGACATACATTTTACATTTATTGATGTGAATAATCCAGAATTAGTTACAGATGAAAACATTGTAATTGAACAAATAAATTACACTGAAACTGAACAGTTACATTTAAAATTGATAACTGAAGATGAAGATTTAAATACCGATACATCTATTGGTGTGAATAATCCGGAAGATGAAGACGTTAAATATAAACTGCATTTGGAATTGATAATGAAAGATGAAAATATTGATGAAAATCAACACAAAAATATTTCGATCACATTAGAACAATTTTCGTGTGATGTTTGTGATAAAACATTTACTCGACAGAACAGTTTAATTAAACATAAACGAATTCACAATGAAGGAAAAGGGTATGCATGCGAGGATTGTGATAGAATATTTACAGGCTTCGCCAGTTTCAAACAACATAAACGACTTCATACAAAGGAGAAGAGATCATTTTCATGTGATATTTGTGATAAAACATTTACATGTACAGATCATTTAGTAACGCATAAGCGATTTCATACAGGAGAAAAGCTCTATTCATGTGATGTTTCTGATAAAAGATTTACACGTCAAGATAATAATTTGGTCCAACTTAAACGAAATCATACAGGGGAAAAACCATATTTATGTGATGTTTGTAACGAATCATTTACAAAACCTTTATCATGTGATGTTTTTGACAAAACATTTGTTCGACAAGATAGTTTAGTTGCACATAAACAAATTCATTATGAAAATAAATCATATACATGCGAGGTTTGTAATAAAACCATTACAAACTTAGCCAGTTTTATTCAACATAAACGGATTCATACGGGAGACAAACCGTATTCATGTGATGTTTGTGATGTAAAATTTATCAAACAAAGCAGTTTAGTTGAACATAAACGAATACACAGTGGAGAAAAACCGTTTTCTTGTGAAATCTGTAATAAAAAATTTGCTTGGCAAATTTGTTTAATCGAACATCAAAGAAATCACATCGAGAATGGGCCATATTCTAGTGATAAAATATTTACTGGGCTCACATCTTTGCGTATACCATTGTAGGTGACTCACACACATACATCAATATCAATCTTACAGTACACATTGTATTTAACACTATTGACTATACAACAAGACAGAGCGATACATCTACGTATACACGCATATCTTTGTCTCTTTTTATATGCTTACATATATATACCAGTATTACATATTTGCACGTTCTAGATTCTAGAAGCGGGCAGACTTTATAGGAATATTCTGGTAATGTAAAGAATATCAATGCGTTTCGCACACCTTCTAGAACGCATGCATTTCATTCATATATATAAAGCAGGACAACACAGTCAATCATCATTCATCATTCAGTACAGTTCGGTACAGTAACCATACAACGTTAGTACACATCATTATTAGTACAGTTCAGTACAACCAGCACAGCTCACACCACAGTAACAATCAAACATTCGTTGAAATCGTATAGTTAATTACAATTCAAAGTATAATCTAAAATTACATTGTTATCCAAATAGTAGTGAAATAAAGTTTTACAAAAATATGCATTTCAAGTATTTTAATTATCACACGCACCCTTTCGCTACACCATAAACGAATTAATTCTATAGAAACTCCACAAGCGTATGATGATGTTACATTTACCCAGAAAAGGATACATATACTTGAACGAAATCATAAAGAGGAAGAACCACAATTAAGATCAACATAAACAAATTTATTCTGATAAAATATCTTATTATTGTAATGTAAAATTTATCAAGCAAAGTAGTTTAATTAAAGATAAACTATATACTCTATGAAAATTTCGCTAAATTTTGAGAGGTTATGTATGATATAAACAATATATCTTAAGACGAAGAGGGTTTAAAGACTGGGGATGAATTTAGTTTAAGTACGTAGTGTCCTTAAGAAAACCATGCCTGAAACAATAACAAATATCCAGCAACGTATTCCTAACTTATTTATTCAAAAGTATAAATAAATATTAAAATAATGAAATGTATCGAAACAATTTATTTTTCTGTAAAAAAAAATTATATTTAAAATAATATTTTATTAAATATTCACTCTCAAGTGTTTTTTTCCATTGCAGACCTTGGAAACTTTTCTTTCGACGATTTATTCTCAATTGTTTTATATATCTTTCCAAGTGAAGTCGTGTTTTTTTTCATGTAACCATCAATTAACAAAGACGGGCGAATCCTACACCCATTCAATAAAATCACATAAGAATGCAAGGAACTAATGGTGAAACGGATTTTAACTTCAGTGGCATTTCAGTGGTGTCATTCATATCATCAGGATGTTTGAGTTAAAATTGGGGCAAAGCTGTTCAGTTTATAAAAATAAATGAAGTAAAAGTTAGGAGACAAGTGGAAATGGAGTAATTGACATTTTCAATTGCAATACTTCACAAAATAATTTGTCTATGCTTCACGACTTTGTGCATCCTATAGTGGGTATGTTCCAAAATTTGCTGCGAGCGCTGGCAGTGCTTCACCGCGAGTTCCCGAATTCATGACAGCACGCTGCAGCAGTACTGTGAAAAAAAATGACGTTATGAATTTTGTGCTGTGACTACTGCCGCTGAAAAGGTGAAGCAGTGAAAGCAATGAACATGGTGGTGTGCTGTGAACCGCGTTCCAATTTTCACGGCTGCAGTAGCAGTCGCTTGCAATTTTGGAATGCTGTTCGCAGCGTGATTCATGGCGTTAACCAGTAGAGTGTCCGAAAATCGCATGCTGTGAACTCTGACAGGAGCGGAGCTTAATATTTAAACCTACATAGCAGTAGTTACTAAGTTATTCACCGGAGTGAATAACTATGTCACAGGGATTGAGCTAAGAAACATCGACCAACTAGCTCTAGTTTATAATTTACCCACCAGATAGCATATCCAAGATTACAACCAGAATTATTACAGGAAACAGTTATAGCGATATCCAACAGTGAAGCCCGAAGTTATAATTAAGTTTGTGGTTTTTGGAAGATACAACCATCTTAAACTCAGCCTAATCTACGTGTAACAGTCCATCATGAGACCAGCCAAGTAGCCGCGCTTGTTAAGGCGTTGTATGTACTTGGAACTGGGATGTTTTGGGTTCGAATTCTGACATCGGCAGTTTGACAATTATTAAAAATGAAGGGGGCGGTTAATTGACTAAACTGTCGGCGTATGGACAAGAACGAAGTAACCGGTAATGCTTGTGAAGGTTTTCTGCAGTTTCTGCAGCTGCACAACCTACCAAATCCTAGTCTACACACAAAAATTCCTTGTCCTCCACTCCATAGGTATCACGATGGACCTTATGGTCGAAGTGTGTCCCGTCCAGGACAGCCGCTACAATCTATATCTATGGACATCTCCGAGGATGGAGAATAAATATAATCGGCACCCTAATGTTGGGTCAGCCTCCACTTAGAGAAACTGTCCATATAGGAGTAAATTAAAATAGACCCAATAGTAACTTTGTGTAGTACATCTATCACTGTCTATGTATAGTATGCCGTGGTATGGTGTTACACTCACACGACGGACAATAACGACGATGTATACATGCACGAGTAAGATGCAACTATATGTAAATGATTGTAGTTAGAGAGTGATAAGTATAATATAATAGTTATTTATGTTATAATACAATACTGATTGTTTAAGTGTGACAAAGTAAACCATATCATAGTACATCACATATAGACAGCGATAGATACACTATACAATATTCCAGATTGGGTGTATTTAAAAAAAAATAAGCTGTATATGAGTATTACATATATGCAGTCCATACTACTTTCATAATCTAGTGAATTCTAGTGACATTTTATAAATATAATAACAAATGATGGATAATGGTAGCACTGTATACTTCAGACAGCTGTGATGAATTGTGTTTTGTGATAAATATGTGATGGTGTATGTTTGTATATTTATGTGTACATACAGACAACGTAAGTGTGTGTGATATAATTCTGTGCAATCACAAGAGAAAAAAAACATTGAAAAATTTCATTGTATACACGGACAAACATACATAAAGTAGTGATGATATACTAGTTTTATTCAATAATTACAAAAATATTCAATCAAATAAAATGGTTTAAATACTGAAAATAATGGCAAATCGTCGGGCATTATTAGCCACATCAATGGAACCATTATCCAATACATCTGGTGATCCATTACGTGAACTTTTTGAGGCATGTAAAACTGGTGATATTACTCGTGTCAGAAAATTGGTATCATCTCAAACTGTTAATGCACGGGATACGGCTGGAAGGAAGTCAACACCATTGCACTTTGCAGCTGGTAAGCAAGGTCATATTTATACAATCTTTAAGGGCAGTGCCCTTCTAATGATCACACAAAAAATTAACTTATTATTACTTAATAATTATATAACAAAATGTTTTTACTCTCAATTTCATAAAACTTGTAATTTGAATTTATAAATTTAAGATTTTTTTTTTTTCAACAGAAAATTTTTGAGAAAGTATTTATGTGTTTTTTTTTATTATTGACTTATAAAAAAATTATTTGTACGAATATGTTGTAAATTTTTTAAATAATTTATTCTCCTTGAAGAAATGAAAGCTATTATAAACTCATAACTATTGTGTCTTATTGTTATTCATTTAAATTTGAGAATCACAATTTTTTTTTTCATTTTTAATAAATGGAATTGCTTTAATTATCATATTGTTTATTTATAATTGAAGGTTCTCAGAATTTCATAAATAAATTGTACTATATTAATTTTTAATATAACATTTGAATTTAAAAAATATCGTTTGTGACTATTTAGAAAGAAGCAATTAAAAAAACCCACCTACGATTCATTTTTTATTAATTTTACTTTTCCATAAGTGTAACTCAAACAAATCCATAAAACGAAGTTAGTTTCATTTATATTAGGGTAGATCTTGAGGTAGCTTGTTTTGTTATCTCTTGTCTAAATTACGGATTAACACTAACTACGGCTCTTCAAGCTAATCACTGAAGAATGTTAGACTAATGTGTTTATAGATGTAATTGGCACGGAAATCTTGTGTTTTTTTCCGTTTGAACATGCAGCATGTTTAAACAGAAAAGTTGTGTCCTACGCAAATTTTACTGTGTTACTACAAATTTTATAGAAATAACCTTTTGGGGTTTGGTCGAAAAGAGATACACGAATGATTCATAATTTTAATTTATTATTATAAATAAACTTTTGTAATCGAAGTAGGGAAAAAATTAACCTTCATCAGGTTCTTCGTAGGGCTTAAAATAGAATTATTTTTCGCTGTTTTCTGTTTGAAAACTATTCATCCGTTTTAAAACCGAATGAAATTTTGTGGGTTACCATTACGTTTCAAATTTCTTCACGACCAAAGTACATCGGATATCAAAATTTTATTACGATTGCACATAGGTCTAGAATTGTGGCCTCTAAAGCACAATTGATTTATATATATATATATATATATATATATATATTTTGGCGCCTACTACTATAGGTAAGAGGTTTTAGAGTGCCCGCACCTGTAAACTTTTTATCGGCCGATAATTTAGTCTGTATCGGGCTATAATGTATTGTCTGTAGTAATTGTCAATCGGTAGGTGAGCGCACTCTCATATAACAACATGTCTATTAATGAATCGATTAAACTATCGGCCGATAAATTAAAAGAAGAAAATTCGCCAATTTTTCGTTCTCAAAATATAGGGTGTTTCATTCTCGATAACTTTGATAATATGACTTTTAGTCGAAAAGTGAGACATCAAGGTGCTGATCACGAAAACTCGGCCGTTAAATTCGAAATGATGAGAAAAAAGGGCACGAATTTACGTTAAAAATGTTTAGAATTAGAACTTTACAATAGTTTTTGAGGTAACCCTTACAATACTCTTATCTAAAGCTAAGTGTACACCTGAGACAAAGTCTCGAGACTAGTCTCAGAGTATTGTCCATTTGAGATCACTTTTTCTTTTTCAGTCTCGAGACAAGGATATTTCGTTTCCACTTGAGAGTCTACTCACAGCTGTGACAAGACAATAATAATAATAAGTAATGTAGCAACTAACTGAGTAAACTGTTTGAATACCCAGTATATACTGAATTGTATATCAATGTTTGAATTGTTAATATTTCTGCCTATTCAATGTTTATAAAATATGAATTATTTGTAAATGTTTGTTGTGTCACAATTTTTAAAATATATCTCATGACCTTAAAAATGGGCACATTTTTTGCTTTCCGAGGAACTTTGAGCACAAATTATGAGAAAACTATTAAGTTTATGAAAAAAATTTTCAAACAAAAGTTGTTTATTTTAAAGAGAAATAAATTTTTTGTTAACAAATTTGTTTTCTACCACTTACGGTTTCAAAGATATAAAGGGGGGAAACACGTTCTGATTTTGCAGTAAAGTCTCCGAGAGCTCGCAAACTCTTCCAACACGGACGGAAAACTGGAGACTGAGTCTCGAGAGCATTAATATGCATGTCCACCTGTGATCGGTGCTCTCTCGGAGATCTGTTCGGACTTATCTCCGATACTGCTCTCAGCCCCCTATCCATTTGTGAGTCGAGTCTCGTGACTACTCTCGAGGCTGTTTTGTCTCAGATGGACACCTACCTTAACTATTATCTTATGATAAATACGTGTCGAACTCAGCTTTTCCCTTAAAAACGGCTCCTACGAATCTCTTTGGGGGAGGTTTTATCTGAAATTGTGAACAATATTACAATGAAATAAATAGCTTTGTTTACTACGAACAAACTGCTTAAATTTCAAATTCACACTGGTAGTTTTCATGCTAAATTATTTTGAGCAGATACGAAAGAGGCAAACCAAAAATTTCCAAATCGAATGTGCTAAGAGAAAAAGTTTTAATTTCTGCTTTTTTATTTGCTTTGATATTGGAAAATTATTTTTTATCAGGCTATGGCAGACGGGATGTAGTTGAATTTTTATTGGCAGCAGGTGCCTCAATTCAAGCTCGTGACGATGGTGGTTTACATCCTTTACACAACGCATGCTCGTTTGGACATGCGGATGTTGTACGATTACTTTTAGAAGCGGGTGCTAATCCAAATACACGAGATAATTGGAATTACACACCGCTTCATGAAGCAGCCATTAAGGGAAAAATTGATGTCTGTATCGGTGAGTCTTTATAAAGTTTTTTACATTTCAAATTCGTAATCAAATTAAAAAAAAAAATTATAGCGTTATTACAACATGGCGCTGATCCAAATATACGAAACACGGAGGGTAAAACTGCGTTAGAGTTAGCTGATCCGTCAACAAGACCTGTACTCACTGGCGATTATCGTAAAGATGAATTGCTTGAAGCTGCAAGATCTGGTAATGAAGAACGCCTTTTAACATTATTGAATCCATTGAATGTGAATTGTCATGCGAGTGATGGTCGAAGATCAACACCGTTACATTTAGCTGCTGGCTATAATCGAGGCCGCGTTGTTCAGTTGTTGTTACAACATGGCGCGGATGTTCATGCTAAAGATAAAGGGTAAGCTATGATATAAGAAATGATGTTACAATATCTATATTCCGTTCACAAAGAGGACGATCTCAAATTTTAATGAAATATTGAGAAAAAACCCGAGCATCTAAGAAGTGAATCAATGCTTGTTTTAAACTTCCAAAATATAATAGATTTGAAATAAATTGACCCTGATGTTACATTTATGAACTTGGTTAGTTGTAAAGCATATAGAGCGTTTGAAATAATCCAAATTTGGACGAACGTTCACTAAATGTAGGATCGCTTTCTCCGTTTAATCTGGTGTACAATAGTAGGATTGACGACCGTAAAAAACAGTGCCCATTTAATTAGGGAATGAAACTTTCAGAAAAGATAGAACATATAGTGACTACAATCACTTGTCTAGACAACCCTACGAGTACCTAATCCGACAGCGGGGCAACTAACCTCAAAGTTTTTATCGGGCATAACTTTTTTTTTTCTATAATAATTACCAGAAAAACACATCAATACTTTTTTTCATAAAATTTTATTTCACCCAACTTTTGTAGGAAACATTTTCATAATCTATTACAGTTCATCCCCTAATAAAATGGGCACCGTATTTACGGTTACCGCTACCCCTGTAATAGATATGGAAATAAGTTGCATACAAAAGTTGTTGGAAATAAAATTTCGTGAAAAAAATATTTGATGTGGTTTTTTCGTAATTATTATAGAAAAAGTTATGCGCGATAAAAATTTGGAGGTGGTTGCCCCGCTGTTAGGGTTGCTAGACAAGTGATTAAAGTGACTATATATACTATTTTCTCTGGATGCATCATCCCCTATTAAATGGACACCGTTTTTTACGGTCCCCGCTTGGGCTACAACAATTTCTATAAAAAATTGATTTTTCCACAGTGGTTTGGTACCCTTACACAACGCTTGCTCGTATGGTCATTTTGAGTAACAGAAATGTTAATAAAACATGGCGCAAATGTCAATGCAAATGATTTATGGGCATTTACACCGTTACATGAGGCCGCTTCAAAGTCACGCATAGAAGTTTGTTCGTTATTATTAAGTGAAGGTGCTGATCCAACACATATTAATTGTCATTCAAAATCGGCGATTGATGTTGCACCTACGAGAGAATTACAAGAACGATTAGCTTGTAAGTTTTAAGATTATTGTTTTATAAATAGGTCTAGACATTCATTTCCCAGTCGGATTCAAATTAAGAAAGATTGTTTAGTTTTATTTTTAAATAAGCGATTAATTTAAAAAGTAAATAAAAAACCAAGCAT